>OV277857.1:98984618-101384618 GCA_922989275.2 Gari tellinella | reverse complement strand
AGGCTGAAAGTATTTTTCCAGATAGAAACTTAAATTAGTCTGAACTTTAAGCAGAATGCTCCTTAAGGAGCATTCTGCTTTTACTTTCAATCTGTTTTTAAGTCATAACCTGTCAAAACTAGAAACAGGACATGGGATAAAGGTTAAAACATGAATGCATTTTATATAATTATGAACCATGTCCACCAACTCACCTAGCTTCACATCACCATCATCTGTTAATAATATATTGGCACCCTGCAAATAAAAAGTACATGTAGGGTTTTAGCTAGTGTGTTTAAGCAGGGTGCTGCACTCTGTCTTTTTTCCCCCTCCCCATGCTGCCCTTCCAGGGCCATCAAATTACAAATCGTCCATTTTAGAGCACAGTACAATATACAGACTCTTCCACATATAATACACAGTGCCTTCCTAATCTTGGCTCAGTCCATGGCAAGTTAGAAACCTTGAAATAGTGTGAAAGTTTAAGGATTAATGATGATGGTCAATAGGACTGCAACGGTTCACCGAATTTCGGTTATTTTCGGTTCGTTTGTCTCGGTTCGAGTTTCGGGTCGGCACTGCAAATTTTCGGTTCGGTGCGCCGATGTATGGTAAATTACACTAGACCGCTAATTTACCAATCAGCGTGCAGTCTGCGTGTATATTTTTGATGGTCAGACGTTCCAAAATGTAAAGTTAAATCAAGGAAATATACAGAAGACGTAAGTGTATAATTCCGTGGTTAAATCACAGTTCTAACCTTTTCTTCTTGCAGTAATTCTCATCCGTCTCATTCTTTTCATATCGGCTATTTATAATTCCGGGAAACCCAGCACTTAACGCATGCGCACGATTGATAGCCCGGCTTCAAAGGTACCAAGGTCGAATCAGCATCAGAAAAGGGTAACCAGTCTATTGCTTAGCGACCGCAAATTGCGAATGGCGATGTAAATAATTAAACTGAAATATTAATGACTTTTTCAGTAAAATAATAATATAATTGGAGCTAGGTATTACTTCTAGCGCTTATAACTAGAAGTCTGATGAGGCATTTAAGGAAGACCAGCCAGACTGACCGTTGACACAAAATAGGCTGAAAGCTTAGTTACGAAACTTCAATGAAAAACAGGTCGGGACGAACCACGCCTTAAATTCGCTACAATCTGTCCTAAAATGTAGAAAGAAATGCACATCTTTCTCGTACATATGATAAAATTATAGATGACAGTGATAGCGTTTTCGAAAAAGTGTGTAGATCTATTGTCTGCGTAGACATGTGCCAGTAAATGAGAATTTTTTTCTGGTTGATTTTATCAAGTTCTTATCCTAATACCCGAACCGAAATAACCGAAAACCGAAGGGGTCTACTCGAACCCGAACCGAACCGTGAAGTACCTGAACCGTTGCAGCCCTAATGGTCAATGACATCTGATGAAGGCAAGATCTACAAAATATCCAAACTTTTAGCTGATAAATGATAAACAGGGCTGCCATTTCTCTGGATTTTTTCAAAATATTCAGATTTTTATTCTAGCATATGGTAACAGCAAAGCTTAAAGCAGATTGGAGGTAAAGCAGAATGCACCTTAAGGTGCATTCTGCTTTACTTTCAACCTGTTTTAAGTAATCACGCTTAAAAAATAGAAAATTTAGAAATTTAAGGATTTTTCATGATCAACTTATGGCAGCCCTGGATCAAGTCTTCTATAGAGATATGCAAGAATGCTGCTTTTTGCATCACACTGGCTCATTTTTTTAGACTCTCGAATATAGGGGAGAAGAGCTTATAGGTTATCCAGGAATTGGCCATTGGTCTCTGACTCTCTCCCTCTTACCTTAATGTCTCTGTGCATTTTGCCTTTACTGTGGAGATATTTCAAGCCTTTTATTGTTTCTTTGCATATAAAGGCTATTTGTGGCTCTGCCAAGGGACCAGTTACTGAAAAATAAACAATACACTGATCTGAATAGACAAGCAATAACATTTTCAACCTTGCCTAAAAATATAACAGAAGCAATACTGTTTACACATTGAACCCTAGCATTCTGCTGAACTTTAAACCTGCTTTTACCCATTACCTCATAGCCTGATTCTAGTTTTGAAAACAGGTGACCACTTAAAACAGGTTGAAAGTAAAGCAGAATGCACCTTAAGGTGCATTCTGCTTTACTTTCAGCCTGCTTTAACTCTTTCCTCCCTGAAATATTCAATGGACAATTCCAGTTTCAATTTTAGTCTAGTCCATTTCTGACTTTTAAGGGTTGTTTTTGTCCATTTTTGGCATTATGACAAACAGTGAAGACCCTGATCAGAGGGCTCCTTTCGGAGCCCTCTGATCTGGGTCTTCACTGTTTGCACAGGACAAGTGTACTATTCACATGTACACTGTTTGAAAAGGACGCCTATATGCGGGACTAGGGCTCAAAGGGTTAAGCTACCATCAGCTATACTATGGAAAATACTTATTATGGTACATATAGACGATTCTATTTTCGATAATTAGACGGCCGCCATTATGAGTCACGTGACCTAGCCGCCATTAATACGCTGCTGCCCGGAGAGTGTTAATACATATATAGTGACACAATGACTAGTAATATATCATTTCTTTCGAAATTAAGTTCGCTTGAGACACCGAAATTTCTGTTTCTTTGGTTAGAGACAAGAATTAGAGTTATTTTATGTCGACTGATATAATAAGAGTTTTGATTAAATTGATCATCTACAAAACAATGATCTTTTGCCGCCTCCATCCTTTTTCCTATGAAATGAAAACGACTGACCGTAATGGTTAAAAATAATCAATTTCATAGCCCTTTTACCGATATTGTCGTAGATCTAGTTCTTTATTCAACATCTCCGAAATGTAGAATTAAAATAATGTCTTTTAGTTCGGTATTTCTGACTGAGCTCCAAAACTGTTGTTTGTAAAGTACACATTCGGTTCAAAATTATTTCTCATTAATAAAGCGGTAGCCATAAATTTCATAAATTCAGGTCAATGTTGGCTCGTTGACAAAAGTTACATCACTGTGCATGTAGGTCATTTAATTACCAACAGATGTGCAATATTTCCGGTTGATTGGTTTATCCTTCGAGCAGGCCGGGTAGATTGCGTAAGACACCCGCTGTTATATTACCCACTAGTAAAACACCGACATAATCATATCCCATGGATCATAGATAAGACCCATATAGATTTGTTGGTTAAAAGTAAAGAACTGATATATTTTTATAGAAGATATCACCATAGGATTTCAATTTAATTTGAACACAGTTTGGATCCAGATCAGACTCAGTTAACATGGGCGTCTGATCTGGTTAAATACTGAGCTTGACACTTGTAGAAGTGTTGCTTTCCTATTCACCGTTAGAGTGTTAATCGCCACATGAGTAACACGTGCAATGTGATTCCAGATCAATCGGATGCAAAATATTTTTTTAAAGGTTTATGATAATTATGACAAGCCAAAAGAGTGCTGTTTGGCGATCTGGATCCACAATGCTGGAGATTGATATACAAGTGGCGATTCGCCACTTGTATATCATTCGCCAGCATTGTGGATCCAGATCAAAAACCTGATCAAGTTATTTAGCATATGATCTGAATCTTGTGTCTCAGAAAGGCCCCCCCTTGCCACATCGAGAATATTTGGTGCACATCTGTGCCTAATTAAGGAATTAAAGATTTCGCACGACCCCTATCAAGTTTGTAAGCCAACTTCGAAATAAAACTAGTCCATTTTTGCCTTTTAGGGTTGATTTTAAACAATATATTCGAAAATGACAAATAATGTTGATCCTGATCAGAGTGCTCCTTAAGGAGCCCTCAAATCAGGATCCTCACTGTTTGCATTGGACAAGTGTAATCCTAACAGGTACACTGTTTATAAATGACAACTATACTCGTCGCTAGGGCTGAAAAAGTTAACTAGGTAATAACTAAAAATATACATGTATCCCTAAAGAGTTGTCAATATGTGATGCTAGAGGGAGATTTCATATAACCGCTTTTGAATAAAAGTTGTCCTCTGTGTTCACGTGGCTTTCATATAGTATTATCATTTTTAGAATATATTCTCTTGTATATGTGAGTGTACATACTGAGAAAATGAAGAATACAACTTGGAAACTTGGAGAGGTACGTATTTTAGCAAATCATATAGATCTAATTCTAATCAGTGTTTAGGTTGATGATTTCTATTGTCACCTCTAACTTTCATTCATGTTTACATTCAATAGTAATTTTTTTGAGGTATTTTAATATTTTGCCTGTCGATCCTGATTCCACTTATTTTTGCAAACACTTCGGATCAAAATCAGACGCCACGTAACTCGGCGTCTGATCTGGATCCAAACTGTTTGACACCTATTTTCAGATTTTATTCATTTTAAAAAAAGAATAAAAAACTTATTTTGATTTTTTTTCGCAGACGATATATTTGAAGCAAACGACAACTCACAATGGTGAGGCTGCTTCAATATTTTCGTACGAGTTAATATATAAAATTAAAAAAGTATTCAATATATAATTAAAATTATAAAATAAGTCACCCCTGAATCTTCGAATGATCATTTTATGCCCCTGTTTGACAGTTTCTGGGGTTTTTTTTGTTGTTGTTGCGAGGTTTTTCTTTTGTGTTATATTTTTATTCGCAAATATTGTTATCAGTGCAGACCTTGCACTATTCCTATATTCAGCTTGATTTTTGTTAACAAGATGAAAGCAAAGCACAATGCTTATATAAGAGCTTAAAGCTGTACTTTCATTTTGCTTTAAAACAAGAAATATCTTTAAAAAAGATATTCCGTCGCAGGTTAAAGTTTTGTGTGGGGTACAGTGGAGAATCTGTTATTCTTCCCGTTTAAACGCAAACGTACGCAAACGCAAAACACTAAAACGTAGAAAAGAACAACTTTTGGACAATTCTGATATTTCATGTTTATCTTGGTGGCAAACAGTTTGGAGCCTGATCAGACGCCGAGTTACCCGGCGTCTGATCTGGCTCCAAATTGTTTGCACTGCAAATAATAGTTTTAGCGTAAACAGGTTTATTGGGAAAGAATAACACATACCCGGCGTCTGATCTGGCTCCAAATTGTTTGCACTGCAAATAATAGTTTTAGCGTAAACAGGTTTATTGGGAAAGAATAACACATTCTCCACTGTACAGTATTCACTTAACCAGAGACAAGTGTATACACCGGTTCTGACTTAACATCTTTCGTAAACAGACTTTCCCACATGCTAAATTTAGAAATGATGACATAGACTGCATCTCAATGTTTTGCCAGGTTTACACTCGCAAGATTAATGTGAAAAAATAACAGAACGCCAGTCTAGGCCATTGGCCGATAAGAGTACTGCATTTCAAGCACGTGATCATTGACCAGGATTTCTGATCATTCCTGATTGGTTAAATTGTTTCATAGAGTTGCGGTCAAAATACAAAGCAGACCCGTCTGCGACGGGAAAAACTATGTGAAATCAAGACCATCACAAGATATCTAACAAATTGTCAAGCGTACCGGACCTTAGAACAATAGACAGAACAGGCGCGTAGCTACCTGTACGCAAAAAACGCAACTGCGTACACATTGTCCTCAAAAATAGAAACATTTAAAAATCCAAAAATGCAATAAAAATCGTAGGGGGTAGAGATCAAAGCCTGGAAGACAAGCTGTCAGAAAAAAAACATTATCCTAGAATCAATAATTTGTTATTCTGAGTCAAATTTTTACATAGTCTTTGAATGCGGGAAACGCCGTCAGAACGCACCAGAGATCATCTAGGATTAAACATTTCCCGGGGGAGCATGCCCCCGGACCCCTCTAGAGTAAGAGTGTTTAAACCAATCAGAGGGGGGTAAAATTATGTTATTGGGAGTCGAATTTTACATATAGATTAAAAGATGATGTTGGTATTTTTCTGTTTAACCCGTTTTGATTGCTCGAAATGCCCTTAGAACTCACCAAAGCCCATCTAGAAATTATTTTTTTCCGGAGGAGCCTTCCGCATTCCTAGTAAGAGTGCGTTCGCCAATTGAAACAGCTCCTGACGTCGACGTGTGCCCCCTCAAATCATAGTTTGCTTCCTACGGGCCTGCTTTATCATGTTATCAAAACGGATCGTAAATGCAAATGGTTCTGTTGCAGATCTAAATGTTACTGATTGTCGGTTTAAAATTAACATCTATGATTTCAGGAACGAACATTAGATCTATATATTCGTTCCTGATGATTTTGTCGTCAATGTCGTTTTTGGGGTTTTTTATTCAAATTTTTGCACAGATTTATGTTATTTTATCACCTGTTTTGAATGCGGGAAACGCCCTCAGAACGCACCTGAGACCATCTAGGAATATTATAAAATTTTCCCGGGGGAGCATGGACCCCGGACCCCCCTAGTATAGGAGTGCGTACACTTCCTAATTGGTCTAGCTACGCCCCTGCAGAACGAGTTTCACCTTCACTGCCATGCCGTCGTCTGCTTTAAACCTTTTCTCCATCGATAGAATCTACCAATATTTACGCATTTACGAAATATACTTTCTTTTTTCACTGCAGGAGATTGCTTAAAGCAGAATCCACCTTTAGGCGCAGTCTGCATTACACCGAATCTGCTTTAAGTGTTAATCTGTCTTCAAAACTAGAAACAGGCTATGAGTAAAGGGTTAAATTAACAACTGTCGTTTGCTTCTATATTTCTCAGTTTGAAGGTTCTAGGTAAGGTTACTTAAATAGAACTTATATCGTTATGAGTGTCAAACTGTTCGGTTCCTGATCAGAAGCCGAGTTATGCTTCTGATCAGGATTCAAACTGTTTGCAAATAACCTTTGTATAGATCTATTCAGGGTAAAGCGGTAATGATTGACCCTTTATCCATTTTGTTTGTTGCGCAGCAGCAGCGTCTTAATGGCGGACGGAGATATTGAAGAGTAGTTATCAGGGGAGATAAATCATGCAAAACTTTTAAATAGAATCGTCTATTCATGACCATATGAATTGGAATTGTTTTCTTCAGTTGGGGATAAATTAAAGGTGTAAAAGGCTGTATTTATGGGTAACTGGGTTATGTGGTCACCTGTATTCAAAACTAGAAACAGGCTTTGGGGGTAATAGGTTAAACACTAAAATACTATAATATACTGTATCAGTTGGTTATAGGAGATTTATACTAGGGGCTATGGAGTAAAGGGTTAAATTAGCTATAAATTTCCTCAAGAGATATTGGCAAGTTTTAACACAAATATTAAATACTTTAACCCACTTTACAGTAGGAAGAGTTTGTTTAATTTACCAATTAACAACAATTCAGGCTTAAAGCACATGCTAACACTTTAAGTGTGGGAACCGAGTTGAGAACTTTGCAAACAGTATGGATCCTGATCAGATGCCGAGTAACTCGGCATCTGATCAGGATCCATACTGTTTGTTACCTGGATTGTGTATATGCAAAGATAAAGAGGAAAGGGTCAATATCAGAATTAAAGCAGTCAGCTGTTTGAGCAGACATTGTCTATTCAACACTTCAAGGGTTAAGATATTGATTATATCTGAACTTCCCAGCTCTGGGCATGATGAGGAGACCCTTACCCTGTCAGACACCACAATATAGGCATTTGAAAACAGATTGAATCCAGATCAGATGGGTAGTAAATTGGTGTTGGATCAGGAACCAGATTGTTAGAATCTCATGTTAATGTTTCATTAGTTAAAATGTATAAAATTCAATACAATTATTCTTTATCAGACAGAAACTTTAAAGCAGAAAATCTGTTGGATGGATGAGGCTCAACATGTGTTAATTTTATTGAAACAAATCAGACTTGGAGTGTACCATTGCTACATTTAGTCAATTACCCCATAGCCTGTTTCTAGTTTTGAAGACTGGTGACCACTTAAAGCAATTTGAAAGTAAATCACATTCTGCTTTACTTTCAGCCTGCATTAAGCTACAACCTGCTAGGATATGGAAACATTTCTTATGGTGCATCTCCATGACTGTATAAAGTGAGGGTATAGATAAAAGGTGTATAAAGGTGTATTTATGAATTAATGGATTAAATCCAGGGAAAAGTCAAAGTTCTTTTGAAAACAGTATAAATAATCTGGGTCTACATAGTAACAATGCATACTTAAAACACAATTTCCTGATTAAACAGCTATAGGAAACCAGACAGACAAGGATACATTACAACAGATTGAAAGTGGGTGAGACTTCTTTACTTTCAGTCTGCTAATAGCAGTCACCTGTCTTAACCCATTACCCTATAGCCTGTTTCTAGTTTTGAAGACAGGTGATCACTTAAAACAGGTTGAAAGTAAAGCAGAATGTGCCTTATGGCACATTCTGCTTTACTTTCAGCCTGCTTTAAGCTACCATTTGATAGGAGATAGAAAATATTTCTTATGATACATATTCATGACTATAAAGTGGAACTGTTTTCTTCAGTGGAGGAATAAATTAAAGACGTAAAATGCATATTTAATTATTTATTGGGTAAAGGGTTAAACTTTGCAAGTGTAAGGAGTGTTTAACACAAGTTTGACTGTATTATTAATGTCTTACTATGGTAGATGTCTTGCATGGAGCCTCCACCAGCAAATTCCATACAAATCCACAGCTTGTCCCGTCTGAAAAACAAAACACCAGATAATTATTACCTTTCAATGATTAAAACAAAACATGGTATTATCAACAGGAGGATCTGGAACTTTATTGTACCACCTGCTGGCATTTAGAACAGCATCTGTGAGACTCTATGGACTGATTCACCTATTACTCCATAACTATGCCTTTTTATGCCTTAAAATTTATTCCTCCTTATTGAGTAATGGGTTAACCCATTACACCATAGCCTGTTTCTAGTTTTGAAGATATGCTACCACTTAACCCATTACCTCATAGCCTCTTTCTAGCTTTGAAAATAGGTGACCACTTAAAGCAGGTTAAAAGTAAAGCAGAATGTGCCTTAATACACATTCTGCTTTACTTTCAGCCTGTTTTAAGCTACCATCTGCTGGGATATAGAAAATATTTCTTCTGGTACATATTCTTGGCTGTATAAATTGGAACTATTTTCTTCAATGGAGAAATAAATAGATGCGTAAAAAGGCGTTTTTAAGGGGTAATGGGTTAAGGCACATTCTGATTTACTTTCAGCCTGCTTTAATCTACACTCTGGTCACAGCCTGCTTTGATCTACACTCTGGTAGGATACAGAACAAATCTCTGATGATACATAATCATGACTATAAATTGGAACTATTTTCTTCTTAGGAGGAATAAATTAAAGGTGTAAAAAGGCATATTTAAGGGGTAATGGGTTAAGTAAAATGATGTGGTGCGTGTGATGGGGTTAACTTGACTTTCACCAGACACGACTGGAGCCAGGAGGTAGCCATCTGTATGACAGCATTACTACTGGAGTATATAAGCATGCCAAATGTGAAGTCTGTATCATAAAATGTCAAGTAGTTATCATGGTCAGTCACAAAATTCAGCCAATTTGATCTTTAACTGACCTTGGCCTGACATGACTGAAGAAGAAGTATGTACTTGACAAGTAATGCTTGGCCAAATGTGAACTCTACTTCTGTAATACATGTACAGTATTCAACCCTTTACTCCAAAGTCTGTGTCTAGTATTGAAAATAGACGAACACTTAAAGCAGGTTGAAAGTAAAGCAGAATGTGCCTTACTGTCTCTCTGCTTTAAGCTACCATCTGTTAGACTATAGAAAATATTTCTAATGATACATATATATATTCATGACTGTATAAATTGGAACAGTTTTCTTCAGTCGAAGAATAATTTAAACACATTAAAATGTGTATCTATTGAGTAGTGGGTTAAATACAACTTAACATTCATATTTTCTGAGAGGCAGAAAACACAGGCTTTACAGTCACATGTACTAATATAGTTTTTGGAATTTGAAATATAATAATTTTATTTGTAACATATATCAAAGATCCATTCAGGTATAGCAAGCTATTATTCCGAACACATTAACCCTTCACTTAATGAGAACTAGGAAGCTGTCAGAGTTACTGTAGCTTGACGACAAGGTCCCATTCAACAAATGAAGCATGTATTATAGCAACTATGTCACAAGCAACTGCAATAAAAGTTCACCTGGTATTGAACTTAACTCTGTTCTCTAAAATCCCTTTACCATACCATTACCTTCTCTTGATAGTACTGACAGTTGGCAGCTTATAGCATGGTCATTGGATCCTTTTGCTTTAATTTCACCCTGCTTTAAACACAAATTGCTTAATATATCAGCTCAAAACAGGTAGTGTGCACGGATTGTAATGGAGTAAAGGGTAAACCATTACCCCATATTTATGGAGTAAATGGTTAAAGAGACTGACAAAAAATTGGGGATTGGCAATTGGATTTTTTCTAATCAAAATAAAATCACCGTTTTTTTGTACAAAGGTACAGTGAACTCACAAATATAATAACCCAAAAAACATCACTGGATTGATTCTAATTTTTAGGTAGAACATAACCCAAGACCTTATGTCATGTTCTTGACATGAATCTATAGCAGGGCTGCCATTTCTCCGGATTTTTCCTAAATCTCCGGATTTTTTCCCAGTACATGGTAGCTTAAAGTAGGCTGAAAGTAAAGCAGAATGCGCCTTAAGGCACATTCTGCTTTACTTCCAGCCTGCTTTAAGCAGCCGCGTGTCAACAAAACCAGACACATGTGATGGGATAAAGGTACTATTCGTAAAATCGCACTTGAAAAATGCAAATTTGGAAATCTTAGGATTTTTTATGTCAATTTATGGCAGCCCTGCTATAGGCTGCTATAGCCTATATGTAAGATATGAGTACTGTTATGATTCAAAGTATTGGGACATACAGGCCAAAGCCTGTCTGATCACGGTCTACCTTGTTTGCCAATAAGTTTGCACCTTTTGGACAATAAATTGTGTGATAAATGCAATTTGTTGAAATTTTGTGATAATTATAGCACTTACCGATACACAAGGTGTCCCAATTTTTAGTATTTTTTATGATATTAAATAATGGCCTAATGCCACCATATCCTTGTGTGTATGCAGGTGTCAAACAGAACTTTGGGGTCCCGATGAGATGTAAATAAACTGGAATCTCATCCAGATCCAAACTGTCTGTAAAAGGCATGAATTATAGAATATTAACTGACCTGAGATAACTGCCAAAGTAGGCTACAATAATTGGGTGTTAACAAGCCTTCATTCACTCCTGAAACTTTAAATGGAAAATTCAAATTTCTCTAATTAAGCTGAGCCCATTTTTGACTATTAAGGGGTGTTTATTACAATATACATCACAAAACAGCAAACAGTGTCGACTCTGATTAAAGAGCTCCTTATATATACAAGAGGGCCTGAAGGCCCTGATATCGCTCACCTCTTATACTGAAGCCTGATAGCTTTACCTGTGAAGGCTTTCTGTTTCACTCGTTTTAATCTAAATTCATTAAAATTTGTAGTATAGCATGTAAACAATTTTAGAATACAACCTCATAATTCTAGTATAGTAGAGTACATCAAGGGCAGATAACTAGAGCCTAAGCAATACAGAAATGAAGCCTTTTCTAGCATAAATTTCAAAGTACATGTATATCAAGGGCAGAAAACTATTGCCACAATGATTAGATTTCAACAATAATTGCACTCCTTTGAGAACTTATAGCTGTATACTTTGTGTGCAAATATAATCAAAACCCATCGAAAACTAGTTGCAAGAGTGTAAACCCTGTTAGATAATTATGGCATTTTCAGCTATTCAAGGGCAGATAACTCTTGACCAATTAGTTCGATTTCAACCATAATCACACTTAATACAACTCTTATGGTAATATACAATCTGAGCAAGTTTGAAAAAGACTGGATAAAAATTGTGGCGGCTAGAGTATAAACACCGTTAAATATGGCATTTTCAGCAATTCAAAGGTAGATAACTCTTGACCTATGCATATGATTACAACTATAATCTAACTCATTTGAACTCTTGTGGTCATATTACAATCTGAGCAAGTTTGAGAAAGATTGTATACAAATTGTGGCCTCTATGAGTGTAAACACCCTTAAATAAGGCATTTTCAGCAATTCAAAGGTAGATAACTCTCGACCTATTTGTCTGATAATCTAAACTCCCATAGTCATATTGTATCTGAGTAAGTTTGAGATAGATTGGATAAAAATTGTGGCCTCTAGAAGGTAAAGACTGTTAAATATTGCATTTTCAGCAATTCAAAGGTAGATAACTCTTGACCAATTGGTCGGATTCCAACCATAATCAACTCATTCAAACTCTTATGGTAATATACAATCTGAGCAAGTTTTAGAAAGATTGGATAAAATGTGTGGCCTCTAGAGTGTAAACATTGTTAAATATAGCATTTTCAGCAATTCAAAGGTAGATTACTCTTGAACTATTGGTCGGATTTCAACCATAATCGAACTCATTCGAACTCTTATGTTAATATACAATCTGAGCAAGTTTTAGAAAGATTGGATAAAAATTGTGGCCTCTAGAGTGTAAACATTGTTAAATATAGCATTTTCAGCAATTCAAAGGTAGATAACTCTTGACCTATTGGTCAGATTTCAACCATAATCGAACTCATCAGAACTCTTATGGTAATATACAATCTGAGCAAGTTACAGAAAGTTTGGATTAAGATTGTGGCCTCTAGAGAATAAACACTAAAATTGTTGACGACGCACGACGAACGACGGACATTCAAGGATTGCAAAAGCTCACCCTGAGCTAGCTCAGGTGAGCTAATAATGAACGCCCTGAACAAGGTCTACAGTGTTTGCATTAAACAAGTGTTATCTTCATAGGTACACTGTTTGCAAATGATGAGTATTCTCATCACTAGGGTTGAGTGTGAAACAATATATGGTGGCAAGAGAAAGTGTTAATGATTTTGACTGACCTGAGATAACTGCCAAAGTAGGCTACAATATTTGGGTGTTTACAATCCTTCATCATGAGGATCTCCTGCTGTATGATGGCAAAGTCATCTCCTGGCTCCATCTTGATAATCTTGATGGCCGCCATACTGCCAGTGTTCCTCTCTCTTGCCTGAAATACACAAATATCCCTTTCAATACTGAACACCTGTATCCAGGTCCATAATCGCATTACAAACAGAGTGGATTTAGAGCAGGCCCCACTAAATACTTAATATGAGCCCACTCAGGATTCATACTTCTTGCCACTTAAATCCTTTAACTGAGTGGAAGAAAATCAAAACAAATGGTTAATTCAAAATAAAAACAAAACATTATAAATATATTTCAAAGAGGCAAAGTTGAATATAATATACAATCATGTAAGCTTAAACTCTACTAGATTGTATCAGACTTGTAGAAATATCTCCCTCCTGTGCAAATATGACTATTTTATACCTGAAAACAGTATTCTTCAGTTTTAGTGCTATTATAGTAATGACTGGCACTTGAGAACAGTAAAGATCCAGATCATACTTGTATATAATATAGGATTCATTCAGGATATCAGGTAGTCAACAAAGAATTAATTTCATTCTCTATCTTACATCACTTAACTGTACAAGAGTTTGAACTTCCAATGATAAAAAAAAAACAATTATTTTATATTGATAGATATAAATTAATATTAACCCTTTCCGTGCTAATAGGGTACATTGACGCTTTTTTGAAAACAGTGTACCAGTAGACCCCGAACAGTAAAAGAACTGTCTAATCAGGGTCTGCACTGCTTTCTTATATAATCTGTCTGACATTCATCTGCACTCTTTCCTGGGGGAAACTACTCTTTGTTTTATTAGCTACTGTAATAGTTCAGATGATGGGTTTTCATTGTGGGTGGAGCTTTAAACATGAATATTTAGCATGAGAAGGGTTGACACATGGTCTGTTGACTATTTTCAGCATGCAGTTAGGGCATTCTCCATATAATCATACTACACTTATAAACTGTCCTTCAAGCTTTTCATCAACTTCATGTTACCTGCAAGTCAAATCTATCAAATTTGGATTCAGTCAGAATCCTAATACACGTGTAGTACAAAGAGTCCGTTTGTACTCAGGCAATTAAATTTTTTAGCAGCTGACAATTTTGAAGCAGGCTGATTTATATGCAGGGCTTCAGATAAAAGGGAGTAAACTGAACAAATCCAACATTTTTTCACTCATTTCAGCACCTAATCCTATAGTGTTACTACTCATTAGAATCGTCTCGAAGAGACAATTCTAATGATTAGTAACACCATAGGATTAAATTCAGAAAGAAAGATTTTAGTTTTTTAAATTTATGCTCCACTTATCCTGAGCTCTGATATTGCACTGAAAGAAATCAGAACACCTGTCGTACTACAGCATTAGCTCAGTATGGATGCTCTTCATCTGATCAAGATCTAATCAATGTTCATGTATAGTATCGTCAGTATGTATAGAAGCAATTACACCATAGTCTGTTTCTAGATTGTGTAGTGAAGCTTTACTTTCATCCTACTTTAACCCATTACCCCATAGTTTGTTTCTAGTATGGAAGATAGCTAACCACTTAAACCATGTTGAGAGTAAAGCAGAATGCAACCTCATGAATGTATAAGGTGCTACTATTTTCTTCAATGTAGGAAAAACCAAAAGCGTAAAAGGCATATTTATGGTGTAGTGGGTTAAGCTTCCATCTGCTAGGATATAGAAAACATTTCTGATTGTGCATATTCATGACTGTATAAAGTGAAACTATTTTACATGATTGAGGAATAAATAAAAGGCATAAAAAGGTGTTTTATGGTGTTATGGCTTAAATATCTCATTGTTTCTACAAATACTCCAAAACGATTTTTATTTGTTGGAGATTGGTTTCCATTTAGTCAATCAATGTAGTTTACCCTTAACCCTTTACCTGATAGCTTGTTTCTAGTATTGAAGACAGGTGACTATTTAAAGCAGGTTGAAAGTAAAGCGGAATGCGCCTTAGGGCGCATTCTGCTTTACTTTCAGCCTGCTTTAAGCTATCATGTGCTAGAATATAACAAAAGATTTCCTTTACTATATATTCATGACTGATTAAATTGGATCTATTTTCTTCAGCGGAGGAATAAATAAAATGCGCTAAAAGTCGCTTCTATTGGGGAAAGGGTTAAAATGTTGAAGTTTTTAAATGAACAAATCGGCTTTTGAAAAATGAATTTTACCACTGGTTCCAGACAATAATTGAAACGGAAACAAACAGTATACATGTACTAGTGCTACAGACCCTGATCAGAGGGCTGTGATCAGGATCTAAACTGTTCCCAAAGGCTACATAAACTGATTTCCTACAAATAAAAGGTAAAGTCTGCTTCATTAAAATGATAATAATGTACTTTCATGTGGTAGGATGTGTATCAGTTCTAAGAATAGCAAGCAGGATATTCAACTTCTTAAATATGCCAGGACACAATCAAACTACACTTGAAATTCAATGCACTTTCCTCGGAGTTTCGGACAACCCCATAAATTAGTTTTGATATTTACTATCTTATACTGATGGTTACCTACTCATCCATATTTGATATATGCTTAACTTTTTGCAAACTAGCAGCAAAACCGCAATTTTCTTTGCAAACAGTTACGATCTAAATTACACATGCATTATGCAGGGTCTCATCAGGATCAAATTTTTTGACACTTTGACCCTATTTTAAAAAGAATTTTTCAAAATTCTATTTCTAGAACAGTATCAGACAACTAACGTATTGTTTCGTACCATAATATTACTTTTAGCATGCAAAGAGTTAACAATTTCAAAACTCCATAGATACACATTTTAAACATTCAATTAATTTTCCACTGAAGAAAATAGTTCTACATTATAGTATACAATCATCAATATGTACCATAAGAAATATTTTCTATATCCTAGCAGATGCCAGAATGAGACTTAAAGCAGGCTGAATGAAAAGCAAATTGCACCTAAAGGCACAATATGCTTTACTTTCAACCTGCTTTAAGTAATCACCTATTTTCAATTCTAGAGAAACAGGCTAATGGGTAAACTGTAAAAGTAGTCCTTATAGAAATAACTGTTCATGTTTCTATCCTGTCCTGATAAAGAGATACAGGAAACTTTGCTGAATTCTTCACAGATAACTGCCTTTCAATCATCCCACAACAAAAGCACATATTAGGATATCTCTACAATCCCTTCTGCATAAGTTACTATTAAGAAACACAAATAAATACTTATTTGTGATGAATACAGGCAACAGCTTAACCCATTACTCCATAGGCTATTTCTAGTTTTAAAGATAGCCACCTCTGGACTTAACCCATTACCCCATAGTCTATTTCTAGTTTTAAAGATAGCCAACTCTTGACTTAACTCATTACCCCATAGCCTATTTCTAGTATTGAAGATAGCTGGCCATTTAAAGCAGGTTGAAAGTAAAGCAGAATGCGCCTTAAGGCGCATTCTGCTTTACTTTCAGCCTGCTTTCAGCTATTATTTACTAGGATATATAAAATATTTCTTATGGTTCATATTCATGACTGTATAAAATGAAATTATTTTCTCAGAGGATGAATAAATTAGATGAGTAAAAAGGCATATTTATAGGGTAATGAGTTAAACACAGATGGATATAGATAATTTGCACATGGATGAAAGGATTCAAGAATTGTATCTTCAGAAGACAACAATTTTCAAGCTGACAACATTTATCATTCAAAAGCTAAACCTTTCTGATCAAAAGCCAATTTACTTAAGCATCAGATAAAACTCCAAACACTTCATGAATTCCTGTCATGCCATGATTAGCTTTCTTATCTATTTCTATTCATAAACATTTTATCCTGAACCCTTACGCTGCTCACTTTCCAAATGAACTCTTCAATTTTCTCAATAATGACCAGTCTACATTTCCTCTTAACCAATTACCCCATAAATACACCTTTTTACACCATCCACTGAAGAAAACAGTTGCAATAAATACAGTCAAATATAGGCACCATAAGAAATGTATTTTATATCCTAGCAGATGGTAGCTTACAGCAGGCTGAAAGTAAAGCAGAATGTGTCGCAAGTATATGATATGCCTGTCTAGAGATATAATTCCATCAACAATAGTCAAAATGTCACAATTTACAAATTTGTCAGAACAACTTATGCAATGAAACATCCTACCAAGTGAGACAGGCATAATGACAATGCAATATGCCCTGTAGTGTTTGAATCTGAACTAAACTCTTCTAAGTTTTTCTGCCGCTGTAGATAATTATTCCAATCTATGCAGTCATGAATATGTATCATAAGAAGTGTTTTCTTTATACTAACATTCTGCTTTGCTTTCAACCTGCTGTAAGTGTTTTATCTTTAAAGCAGGTCATCTGTCTTCAAAACTAGGAACAGAATATTGTTAAGCTACTTCTACTGTAACATTATTAGTTATACAGTTTCTTCACAGTGTACATGAGGATTTCTTCCCGGCTGAGGTAAATCATGTTGCCCGAGCCGTTAGGCGAGGGGTACATGATTTTACCAGCCGGGAAGAAATCCTCATGTACACTGTGAAGAAACTGTATAACGAATTTATTATACTACAAAGTTTTCACTGTTCAAACGAAATATTTTGGAATTTGTCGTGTACAGCGCTCATTATAAACTATAAAAAAATCGCGCCAAAGCAGTTACGTTGTAGAGCGTAATAACGTCACGTGTCTGACGTTGACATGAATTCATAAGAATTCTACTCGTAGACTTCGACGTCAATCTTTCCCAGAAATAATGCGACTGTTGAAAGATCCAAACACAGATTGGTTCTTAGCCGAAATGGACTTAAACGGAGGATGCACGATTGAATGCACTCAATCCTGTCGAGCAATCGGCCATCTTATTTTCTGCAAAGCAAGACTCGGGGGACTGTCAGCCAATGAAAACAGTTGCATTTCAATGTACCCTGTCAGCTCACAAGGTACATGGGATTATGTCTAGGGCTCGGTGACCAATGAAAAGTAAGGAATTTACTTTGCAGTATAATAAAACAAAAGGCCATCTAAAGGGAATCCTTTTCCTACACCCAGAAAAGCATGCTGAAAGTGAAGAACAAATAGATTGAGGGGAGATTTCTACTTTACTTCAAGTCTTCTTTAAGCAGTCATCAGTCTTAAACACTGAAAACAATGAGAGAATGAATAAATGATTTATGTTTTCAGCCCATCAACACAGATGGTCATTTAAATAGAGCCAAAAACTACCAGAGAAAGAGCAAGGCTAACCATTACTTGTAAACATATAACAATGAAAGATACTATGACAAGAGGCAACACTATTAATCAAAGGCATTCCTGGCTAAAAATAGAAACATATTTTTGATACAGTCAATCTTGTTTTAAGGGACCGCCTAATTAGCGAGGTAGCATGGAGACCTCTTAAGCTCCTGAGCTTTCTGGGTTATTTTTATCCTGTATAAAGCAACACTGTGTACATTAAATACTGCACATACTATAGGTATTCTATCTAGGGATCAGTTATTCAGAAGCTATTGAACTATTAATTGATAGAAGAATCAGAAGAGTTGATAGTCTAGAATGATGTCAGCTTAATAAAGAGCAAAAGTAATGCAAATATCTAGCTCTATTGAGGTGTTTTCTAAATCAATTATTTCATGCATTAATCTGTGGAGAAAATAGTTGGATTGTGTTATATGTGTGTACATATGAATAGATTAATTAGCTGGGCACTGTTTTATTCCAACTTTCAGTGTCCATGCACAAACAGTCGATGCTTTAGCAATCAAAGTATTGTGCTTATAACTCAATCTATGCCACTGGCATTTTCCCTTATTAAACAGAAACTATGTGACTGTATCTGTAAGACACATAATGATGCCCCTTCCTGCCCTTAGTTGCCTGTACTGTACGCATACGTTTTTTAAGTTCAACGGGTCCATAATTCTTTGAAAAATTGAAGTATATCTATCATCAAAATCCTTACAATATGCACATCCGTTGACCGTGGTATAATGTATGTGAAAAATTAAATTAAAAGGTTCTAACTTGCAAAATGTGGGGGGAGTTAGACAGAGGAAGTATGCACAGTACAGAAAAATGTGTATCAACCATGAGCTAAAAGACAAACGAAAGACCACAGACTGATGGACAGGGGTAAAACAGTATGCCGTTCACAAACCGTCGCAGGGGCATAAATGCACAGAGCTGCGCACGCTGTAACTTGTATGTGGTGTTTCCCCCATACAGGAAGTGTCAAATAGGAGTAATGTATCAGTGTACAGTCAGCCATGTTTTAGACAGTCCCAAAAACATAATACATGTGCAAATTTCTATACAGGTATCTGCTTCATGCAGGAGAAAAGTAAAGCAGAAAGCTCCTACAGGAGCTTTCTGCTTTACTTTTCTCCTGCATGAAGCAGATACCGGTGCTTAGAGACATCAGTGAGGTATTCAAAGAAAGGCTGCTACAGATCATACAGTCAAGCCTGTCAAGCCTGTGTTACAAGGAGCAGGCAATGAATAGTGATGGACTTATCTAAGGACAGTTATTACAACTAACTGTAGAACATCAGAAATGAAGAACAATCCCATACAACTTTTTACATTGCTTTCATTCTGCATTTCTTCTTCTGAGTGATTGCCAAACAACAGTTTAATACTATATCACTTTTAACCCTGAAATAATATGTGGTAAAATTCTGAAATTTGCCTGAAATTTGCCATCATTTCTTAAATCTTTTAACAACACATTTTCAGGGTCCCAGTGAAAAGCTATTAGGATCCAGAAAAAGTCCCATACTGTGCATAGTCTGATCTGGATCCAAACCGTTTGCAAATCATTTTAATGTCTTCAATACAGTTACTGTGTGAAAGTGTTTAAAGGGTTAAGTACTTTACATAAGAGGTGTTTACAATATCTATCAGCCACTGTTGTTTCACTGTTGTTATTAACCGTGCAATGCCAGTACATTTATATTGAAAATGATGGTTCCTTCTGCTTCTTGGAAGTATCCATTATGAATTGTAGGGGTGTTTTTCTCCTCACAAAAGCTTTAAGATAATGCCTACTGTCCTTTTCACTCAGCTCTGTCACTCAATTTTTATCGAGATTTTTTTTGTTCCAAATAATATCAGCTTTGTACCTGCACGAGACAATCAGATTGTTTTTTACGAACTCACATGTAAAGTTTCAGATTTATCCAGGCTGTGAATGAAAAATGATCGTGAAAAATATATTTTCCCCATAGTGAAATAGGCCTCAGTTGTTTACAAAATGGCTGACTTTGTGAATAGTGTGTGACGTTGTGGGACAGTCTATTTTTACAGAGGTGGAGAAGGCCTATTAAAATAAAACATAAAAATGATATTGTCAATCCGTGAATGGTAATCTAAACGTGAAATTAAGATAAAAATAGATTTTTACATCGCTATTTTGAAAGTGATGTTAAAAAGAATATTAAAACACACAACGGACATTTGCAAACACAGCTGATCCCAAGTTTACTATAGGAAAAACCTATTTATTTAGCATATCGCCCTACTCACGGTCCCTATATTACTCAAACTTTGCATGTGAGTTCGTAAAAAACGATCTGGTCGGCTCATGTAGGTACAAAGCTGAAATTGTTTAAAATAAAAAAAAATTCGATAAAAATCGAGTGACAGAGCTGAGTGAAAAGGACAGTAGAGCTTTTTAATCCTTCATATAAGCACTACAAATAATCATTCAAAGAGGAGATTGAGGACTGTGAATACACTTCCCTAGCAGCATAAAGCAAGGTGAAAGTAAAATATATTAAGGCTCCTAAAGGATGTGAATGATTTGCAATTTGGACTGTTAACTATTTATTAATATTTACTTTTATAAGAAACGTTTCCTGCAACATAAATGATGGAAGCTTAAAGCAGGCTGAAAGTTAAGCAGAAAGCTTCTGATGAAGCTTTCTGTTTTACATGCAATCTGCTTTCAGCAACCATCTATTCTAATTTAACATTGTATTATAAACATTGCATTATGCAAACAGGCTTTTGGGAAAAGGTTAACTACTATCAATGAAAAACATTTTAACCCTTAGCCTGCCAAATAATTGTCGTCTGCTATATTTCTCGTCTGCTTCAAGTTTCAAAGTGCTTCAAAGTTGCTCAAAATTGCTGAAAATGTTGTCCGAGTGTCAAACAGCTTGGATCCGGATGAGACGCCGAGTTACACGGCGTCTCATCCGGATCCAAGCTGTTTGCATATGGAGCTATAGTCGTGACTGGCAGGCTAAGGGTTAAACTTGATTTTACAACTCGTACAAAAAACGTTTGACCCTTTACTCCATAGGTACACCTTTTTGTACTTTTAATTTATTCCTCTACTGAAAAAACACTTTCATTTTTATACAGTCATGAATATGCAACACAAGAAAATTGTCCTATATCCTAGCAGAAGGTAGCTAAATTGAAAGTAAAACAGAATGAACGAAACGTTTCTCATGGAATTTTGTTAGGATAGGGTAGAAGTCTGCACATATTTCTATGACGAAGAGTGACAGTATGGGGATACTTTTCAAGTGTTTTTTATCAGCTTCAATGTCTTTGTAATCTATTGTTTTACAACCCCAATTTTGTAGACATTGATTGTGAGTATCAAATGGTTTGGATCCAGATCAGGTTCCATATTCGTAAGGCTTGCTCTCAATCCAAACTGTTTGCAAAAAATTATTATAAAAACTTTCAAAAACTCATCGCCAGTGTGCAATAAGTTTACCTCTTTCAATGCTAGAGGTGAACCGCAAAGTCTACCTAAATAGAACAAATTTATTCCAGGTGAGATACTGTGTTATTCGGTGTCTCACCTGGATCTAAACTATTTCCCACTCTAACCCTATTTTGAAAATAATTTTTGGAAAATTCTAATTTAAGAATAGTAGAAGAGGACAAATGTTGCAGGTGACAAACCTACCCAGCATTCAAAGACTTAAATAGGCACCAGAAGCACCATAGTCATTAGACTAAGATTAGAGACACTAAAAACTGTAGAAGGATGAGGTCAGTTCAAAACTCAGTTGTAGGACCGCTTCATGCTGGTATCAGTATAAAGTGAATGAGTGTGTTAGTTAGTTTTTGAAGGTTTAACGTCCCTCCAAGCCAGTCATTTATGATTATCAACCTATTAACCCATTACCCCATAGCCTGATTCGAGTTTTGAAAATAGATGACCACTTAAAGCAGGTTCAAAGTAATGCAGAATGTGCCTTAAGGCATATTCTGCTTTACTTTCAGCCTGCTTTAAGCTACATGTACCATCTTCTAGAACATAGAAAATTGTTCTTATCGTACATTTTTATAACTGTATATTTTCCTCTGTGGAGAAATAATTTAAGGCGTAAAAAGGCGTATTTATAGGGTAATGGGTTACGGTAGGCACGTCCAGCTAATAACAAGTGGAGGAAGACCCTAGAAGCCTTTAGGCACTGTTTCAACTTCCAGGCACAAATTGGCAACTGGGTAGAACCACAGACCCTAGCAAGCCAGCTGGAAGGCTTCCCCTCATGAAAAATCTGAATGTCCAGACTGGGCTCGAACCCACGGCGGTTAGGAGCTTAGTGGTTGTAAGTCGCAGTGACTTTAATCACATTTATTCGAACACCATCAATGAATATTCATTTCAATCATTTGTGGCACCTTTGCTGAGGAATAAGCAGAGGCACCCTATGGAGGAAAGGGTTGAAGAGCTTACAGACCAAGACAGCAATCTTCTGTATCTAAATGTTGTTGTTGAAAACCAATGTGTCCTGATAAGTGACCAATGCAAAACCTCATACACTGCTGAACTCAGTATCAAACAAGGACCACATTGTACAATTGTGCATAAAATTATATCATATAATACCTATTTTGCTGATAAGCTGACCCATAAAACTTTGAATATTGTTTCATTTGTATGAAGGTTGATTACATATTTAACCCATTCCCCCATAAATACGCCTTTTTTACACCTATAATTTATTCCTCCACTGAAGAAAATAGTTCCAATTCATACAGTCATGAATAAGTATGATAAGACTGATTTTCTATATCCTAGCAGATGGTAGCTTAAAACAGACTGAAAGTAAAGCAGAATGCACCTCAAGGCGCATTCTGCTTTACTTTCAACCTGTTTTAAGGGGTCACGTGTCTTCAAAATTAGAAACAGGCTATGGAGAAATGGGTTAAATACCAGAACTGTCATCTTTGATTAGATCTAGCTGCAACATATGCTGCAAAGAGTTAGTCAGTTACCCTCGCCCATAGTAGGTCTTTATACAGTTAAAAACTTGATACTTCAAACTCATTTAAATCAAAATTACCCATATGTGCCCTATGTGGTATGTTGAATTTTTATAAACAGTTAACTTGATCTCGCCTGAGTCAAACATACTGGTAGATCGAAGTTTTCTCAGCCATGTTGACTTTGAAATACGGGTCAGTTGCATTTAAGCCAGTTCAAATGATCTAGGTTCATCTGTATTGTAAACTCTACTGTAGTACATACAAGCATACAGTATAACTTGAATGTCTGCTCAACACAGGCTGAACTGTATGTTTACATATTTAATTTAATTAATAATAAGAGTTAAGGAAATCAGTACTTAATACAACTAGTAATACATGTTCTGTACTAGGAAAGATTTGACAGGGATGCTAATTATAACTGAGCAATGAAAACAAAAATTTACATTAAACTGGTGTTTGACAGGTTTAACCCTTCCCCATAGCTTGTTTTCAGTATATCGACTTATTACATGGTGAGAAAAATATCATTATGCAGTCAGAACTGGACTCGAACACGGGACCTGTCGCTTACAGGGCAAGTCCTCTACCGATTGAGCCATCCGGACCGCTTACACAAATCTCTCACCATCACCATTTATCCATCAACTCAGCCCGGCTACAGAATGAATGAAGAATTATACTCCATTAACACAGATGGTCATTTAGAACCGATTCAGTATTGAAGATAGATTCTGTTTTAACCCATATTCATAATTAGAAGTGAAACTGCACCCAGCGCATCTGTAAACCATCTAGAACTCAACCAGAAAACCTCTGAACTATTAATAATCTCCAGATCATCCAAAATACAGTCTCTACAGTACGCAGATGACCTTCTAATGATACATCTCCCAAAATTAGAGGAGCTTGATGCTTCCAATGTTACCAGACTGGAAACCCACCCACAGAATCCGACGATAGCCAACAATTGAACAATGAATTTTCTATAGACTTTCACAAATACTTTTAATAGTCAAGACAGAATAACTTTTGAAACTTCAATCAAATCCTATCATTAACTACGAGAATCTGATTTAACTGTTCGATTTTGCACTCTACATTTTCTATTAAATATATAATATTGTTAATTGCCAACTCATTCTTTTTAAAATCAAATTCTATCAGTATTTGCTTCATCTTATTTAAACAATCTTTGTGCTTGTTAATCAATAGTCTACTATGACGTCACAGTTGCCAAGAATGCACTGCTGTCAGAAATCATGTGACTTGAAAAAACCGACATTGTGTACTTTAAGGATGATTTTTTTCATGTTTGTATCCTGATGAAGACCTGAATAAGGTCGAAACCGGTAGATCAATAAAAATTTTGTCTACTATATCGGTGCCTGTAGTTATTCGCATCCTACCTTTCTTCATAATGATTCATAATTGTTGAGTGCCCCCAGAAATACAAGGACAAATGAAAGGAAGTTATGTATACAATAAAATGTAATTTGATTGTATTTATGAGGACAAAGTAGTGGCATCCTCTTGCAATAATGTGGAGGAACATGTATTATGTTACTTAACCAAGAAATAGCCCATTAAAACTATTCTAAGTCCAAATTAGGTAAAGGTGAAGGTCAGGTTTGGTTTGTTTGTTAACATCTGTTTCTGCCATCTATGGGCCAATTGGACGCCCCAGAGAGAGGGGAGAGGATACAGAGAACCCAGGTGCAATGCCCTACTCTTATTATCGAAAGAGTTCTCTGATTCTTTTAGATGCCAAGTGCAAAGCACTCATACATCGGACCTCGCCTCGGTTTATAAAGTCTCATCCGAAGGACTCTGGGATCAAACTCGCAACCCCTGACGTCGTAAGTGGATGCTTAACCCCTCACCTACATCCGCCGGTCCAAAGGTGAAGGTCAAAATCCAGGTTGGGTGATATTGGTGGATAGGGAATGGTCCAAAGCAACAACTGTATTAGTATCAAAGCATTGTAGTAAGTAGTGTATGCTAGAAGAAACGGTAAAATCTTGTTAACCAAGAAAAAGCCCATTTAAAATATTCTAAGCCCAAAATTAGGTCAAGGTCAAGGCCAAACTCAAGGTTCGGTAATATGGGTGGATTGGTAGTGATCTAAGGTAAAACTGTATAAGTTTCAAAGTGTGGTAGTTAGTGTGAACATGTTGATCTAGTTAACTAATTTACCACTGCTGCATGACCGCTACTTTAACAACATAATCAATTCTCTCATTAGTTAATAGTTACTATATGTCTACTTTCACTACTGCATTGGAATTAAACTGCTGCTACAAGGATAGTCACCATCACCATAAGTAGAAGTGGCAATAGTAGTAGCATAATCATAATCGAGAGGAATATACATTCTCTTTTCCAGTCATCCGGGTATTTTATGTCATACGCATACTCTCGGTCCTACTCGGAGAAAACTAGCTTATATGTATGCACATGCTCTCTAAGTGTAAAACAAACTGAGGGATGCCGAATCATCATCATCATGGAATCGGATACTGCACTCCTTCACTAAAATTGAAGTTTATGTGCAGGCGTATGAAGAGGGTATGACGTAGGATTGGAAAAGAGAATCGGTTTTGTCCTTTTTCTTTTAAATATGTATTTGAACATTCAAATAGGTACGTAAGAAACAGTTTTTTCTTCTCTAAGTCTAACTAAGATATCGTTTGTATAAGCCGAGTAGAATGCAGCCAGTAATATAATCTTAAGTGGGCTGTTTTGGGGCGGTAAAGTTGGCCGTTTTGGACTGGACCGTTTAGGATGTGGGCCGTTATGACCTGCCACCAGTGTAAAGTTGCAACTTTCAGAACTCTTCATGACAGAACTGGGGTAGCAATCAATTTGGCATTTATGAACACATTTCCTTCACTTTGTAGACCGTTTTGGTACATGAGTAAACGTTATTATGGGGGAATATCGTGGAATACCAATGGGAAAATACTGTGAGTTTGATGAATCCCTTGTTTTCAGTGTTTATTAAAGTCTTACGCGAGTGTCAAGTTGACAGCTAATAAGCCAAAATACCTTATACACATCTCCGTAAGTGCCACTTCCTACACGCTGGATGAGCTCAAAATCCTCCTGCGGATTCCGTCGTAATATATCAGCCGACATTCTGGCAAAATAAGAGCTCGATCGTTCCTATAACAACTAAAATCAAAGTAAAAAAGACTACATTCTATAGGTGAAGTATCTCCACTTTGTGAATCCTTTCAATCCTCACTTCCGTCATGCGTATTAATGGTCTATCTCAACGGTAGCACCCGATGATATCCGAATGAACTAGGAAGGTCAACAAGTTCAATTATTTCGTGAGAAAGAGTTTTCTCCCTTGTTCAATTTTGATTGAGTCATCTACCCATAAATTATTAACTCCCACAGTTCAGTAGTCAGCTGACAATGATTCAAAGAATCATGTTGCTGAAATATTGATTGAATATTTTGCATGACAATTTTCTGGCAATTTAAATATGCTATCATTTTATTTGAAAAAAAATTGCATGGAACACCATGGCCAATATTCTGCCTGTGATTGCCTCAAGTACTTCACTCCATAGCCTCTGGGCTACCATAAGTTGCTCATAAAAATCCTAAGATTTGCAAACTTTCAAGCGCAATTGTAGGAATCGTACCTTTAGACCTTTCGTTGCCAGGCTCTAGGTATAACACTAACATAATTGTGCAAACAGTTTAGATCCAGATTAGTTGCCCTGGAATGAGGTGTCTGATCTGGATCAAACTGTTTTGACACCTATACCAATGTTTTTTAAGTAAAAAACCCATAAAATTAAAAAATTTAAAAAGTAAGAGCAGAAATTCAAAGATTTCGGAAAAACTCCATAGGTCCAGAGAAATTAAGAAAAATACGAAGATTTCGGAAAAATCTGGAGAATTAAATGACAGCTCTATAGCCTGTTTCTAGTTTGGGATACAGGTGACCACTAAAGGCACATTCTGCTCTACTTTCAGCCACGAATGAAGAACATTTTTTAATGATTTTGAAATATTTAATTTTTTTAAAAGTAAATAATAATTTTTACAACTTAACAATAAAAAAGTAACAACGGACAGTACTTACTTTTCTGTTGAATTGTGATATTTTTTGTGAATTATTGTTATTTTACCTGTTTCTTTCGCATTGTCTGGCTTGAAATCTTCTGTTGTTAAACTGCCCCAGTATTCGGATATCCTCTGTAGTTTTCGGACATCCTCGGTAGCCTGCTCGTGACAGAATTCTAAGTTTTGCTTAGGTGGCGAATTGACAAGAAAGTGGCGAATTGACAAGAAGCAAGGATATAATTCTTAATTTGTGTTGCATTTTTTAAAAACATATTACGCCTAAAAATTAAACATATAGCAAGCTTAGTTTATATAATAGGGTCATGATATATATGCTTCTACAGTCAATCATGTTTTAACCCATTACCCCATAAATGCCTTTTTATGCCTTTAATTTATTTATCCACTGAAAGAAAATAGTTCAAATTGATACAATGAAAGTTCTCAAAGAAACAAGAGTTGCCATAAGACAACAAAGTTTGGCACATTTTGAAACTTTAAAAACAGAGACTGTGGTCAAAGTCAAGGTGACACGGATCAAAATATTCGCATGGATGAAAAGGCCTTGTCACAAGATATATATGTGTTGCAAGTATGAAAGCTGTAGGTCAAAGTGTATAGCAGCTAAGAACTCTTTTCGAAACTTAAACACACATTTCAAAACTTAAACACAGAGGCTGTGGTTAAAGTCAAGGTCACAGGTCAAAGTCACTTTAAATTTAGTCCTGCAAGCTAAAAATGCTTTCATGTCAAGCCTTTTTATGTTAAGCATGATTCGGGTGGATATTGGACACAAACTGTTTGACACTCATATAACTTTTTATCTACTAGTATTAAAACCAGATAAACTAGATTTTTTTAAATCTTTACTCCATAGATGTGCCTTTTTATGCATTTAATTCATTCCTCCACAAAAGAATGTTGTTCCATTTTATACAGTAATACATATGCAATAAAAGAAATATTTCCTGCATCATAGTAGATAAAAATGCTTAAAGCAGACTGAAAGTAAAGCAGAGTGAACCTTAAGGCACATTCTGTTGTACTTTCAGCCTATTTTAACTCTTTGAACCCTAGTCCCGCATATAGGCGTCCTTTTCAAACAGTGTACATGTGAATAGGAAACTTGTCTTGTGCAAACAGTGAAGACCCAGAACAGAGGGCTCCGAAAGGAGCCCTCTGATCAGGGTCTTCACTGTTTGTCATAATGTAAAACATTGACAAAAACAACCCTTAAAAGTCAGAAATGGACTAGACTAAAATGGAAATTGTCCATTTAAAGTTTCAGGGAGGAAAGAGTTAAGTGGTCATGTCTTCAACACTAGGAATAGGCTCTGGAGTAAAGGCTTAAACATAGAATATTATAATAGTATTGTAAGCGTTATGGGTAGGCTTTCTTTGTGCACAATAACTTTGAGAACAATGTACAGTAAAATGTCTCTATTACGACCACTAAAAAGAAGGCTACTTGAATGTATAAAATACAGATGACTGCTTAACTCTTTCCTCCCTGAAACGTTAAATGGACAATTCCAGTTTCCAATTTAGTCAAGTCCATTTCAGACTTTTGAAGGTTGTTTTTGTCAATGTTTGGCATTACGGCAAACAGTGAAGACCCTGATCAGAGGGCTCCTTTCGGAGCCCTCTGATCTGGGTCTTCACTGTTTGCACAGGACAAGTGAACTATTCACATGGTCACTGTTTGAAAATGACGCCTATATGCGGGACTAGGGTTCAAAGGGTTAAGCAAGGTGCCAGTAAAACAGAAACTCCTAAAGGAGTCACCTTGCGTTAAGCAGTCATCTGTCTTAAACACCTAATAATTAACACAATTTACTGGTCGTAATAGAGAGGTTTTACTGTACTTAACTTTTCTATAACCTTTTCCCTCATAGCTTGTTATCAGTATAATATATGGAGTGGATTCTTACAGATGGATGAAAGCAAGACAAAATTTCTCTTTGTCAGATTTCTGCTCTACTTTCAGCCTGCATAAAGCAGTCATTTGTCAAAACATAGGAAAGCTCTTATAGCTCTTTAACCCATTACCCAATAAATACACCTTTTCACGCCTTTAATTTATTCCTCTTCTGAAGAAAATAGTTCCAATTTATACATTCATGAAAATTTATTATAAGAAATATTTTTATATTCTAGCAGATGGTAGCTTAACTCTTTCCTCCCTATAACTTTCAATGGACAATTCCAGTATCCATTTCTAGTGTAGTCCATTTCTGACTTTTAAAGGTTGTTTTTGTCAATGTTTGACATTATGACAAACAGTGAAGACCCTGATCAGAGGGCTCCTTTCGGAGCCCTCTGATCTGGGTCTTCACTGTTTGTGTAGGATAAGTGTACTATTCACATGTACACTGTTTGAAAAAGACGCCTATATGCGGGACTAGGGTTCAAAGGGTTAAAGCAGGTTGAAAGTAAAGCAGAATGCACCTTAGGGCGCATTCTGCTTTACTTTCAACCTGCTTTGAGTGGTCACCTATCTTAAATACTTAAAACAGGCTATGGGGTAATGGGCTAAGATGACTTGGTTGAGGAATGAAACAGTTATTATATCAGGTGTATGTAAAGGCATTTCAAGGGTAAAAGGGGTTTATTTTGATTTTCATCCATGTATAGTTAAGATACAATCTTCAAATATTTATGTATTCTTTGTTGTTTCAAAATTGTTCAAATCTGAGATATATAGGATCAGTCATTAATTGATCTTTGAGACAAGCTGATCTCAACCTAGTCTAGAATTGCGATGTTATTAAGCAAGCCTTGACGAGCTTAATAACTTTTCTATTCTATTTCTATTCAGCTTGTCTCAAAGATCAATGAGTGACAAGATTAACCAACAATTTTAATTTTTAAGGTATTTTAAGCAATAGGCCTTTCTTGGAATACAGTGACGTCATAAAAGCGATCTCAAACATGTTAGAAACAAGGATATTCGCAATCATTGTTTGCTATTGAAAACAGGGATAGTTATGCAAGAAAATGGTAATCTTTCTTATTAGTCAAACTATTTATTAATCCTTTACATGCCTCATAGTCTGTTTCTAGTTTTAAAAGACAGGTAACCACTTGAAGTAGGTTGAAAGTTTAAGCAGAATGCTCATTCAGGAACATTCTGCTTTACTTTCAACCTACTTTAAGCTACCTTCTGGAAAGATACCGGATATACCATCTGTATTTTATGTTCAGGATTTCCTAGGTGGAGACTACTTTTCTTAATGTAGAAATATTTGGAGGGATAAAAAATGTGTATTTATGAAGTAATTGGTTAAGGACCATTCAATACAATGCCTTCAAGTTGTTGCTCAAGCAGGTGGTTGCTAAAAACAGGATAGTAATCATGCAGAAAGCTGCTTTAATTACCTGCACATTAAATAAGACTCAATGGTAGTCAAAGTGTAAAAAAATTGGTGACAGCTTAAAGCTGGACACACGTATAGGAGATAACTCCTACAAAATCTCTACTTTACTTTCATCCTGTTTGAGCAACCAGCTGCCTTAACCTTTTACCCCATAAATACGCCTTTCTAAGCCTTTGATTTATTCCTCCATTGATAAAAATAGTCCAATTTATACAGTCAAGAATATGTTCTATAACAAATTGTTTCTGTATTCTAGCAGATGATAGCTTAAAGAAGGCAGTAAGTAAAGCAGAATGCGCCTTATGGCGCATTCTGCTTTTCTTTCAACCTGCTTTAAGTGGACACATGTCTTCGAAAATAGAAACAAGCTATGGGGTAATGGGATAAGTTTACTATCAAAACAAGGGTTTTGTTGAACAGTCACAATGGTGGGGTTTACTGTTCAATACAAGCAAAGATACATGTATAAAACAGGCACCAGGTCTACTGATACCCACTATTGGTCAAGCATAGATGGATCTTCTTCATGATTGAGGGTTCCTTTGGATTTATTGAAAATAAACAGATCTACATATTTATAAGTTTTAATTATCCTTTTTTTCTATAAAGACAAAAATTCTCATTTTACAGGTAAACTTTACAATTTCTACATATTTCTCTACAAGTCATTGTATATGTCCATCGACTTTTGACTTGATGAATTCATACAATATATACACAGTAAATATATGTACAGTGGAGAATCTGTTATTCTTTCCCAATAAACGCATTTACGCTAAAACTATTATTTGCAGTGCAAACAGTTTGGAGCCTGATCAGACGCCAGCTAACCCGGCGTCTGATCAGGCTCCAAACTGTTTGCCACCAAGATAAACATGAATTATCAGAATTGTCCAAAAGTTGTACTTTTCTACGTTTTAGTGCTTTGCGTTTGCGTACGTTTGCGTTTAAACGGGAAAGAATAACAGATTCTCCACTGTAGCTTGTGTCTGTTACAACCATTTATATGATACAGGAATGTGTAAAGTTGGTCAATATTATAGTCAAACTTATTTTATGCATTCCAAAGAAGATGTATTAGCAATCTAGACTCTTTCCTCCATAGCAAAAAGTACACATCACCTGTATTTAAGGCAGTTACTGCTGAAAGAAAAGATTAAAGTAAAGCAGTCAGCTCTGTTAGGAGCAGTCCACTTTACTATCATCTTGCTTAACCCTTTCCCACATAGAAGCGAATTTTAGCGTATTTAGTTTATTCCTCCGCTGAAGAAAATAGTTCCAGTTTATACCCTCATGAACAATTACTATTACAAATATTTTATATAGCCTAGCAGATTTTAGCTTAAAGCAGGCTGAAAGTAAAGCAGAATGTGCCTTAAGGCACATTCTGCTTTACTTTCAACCTGCTTTAAGTGGTCACCTGTCTTCAAAACTTTAAACAGGCTATGAGATAAAGGGTTAAAGCTGCCTCCTGTATTAAACATTGCTTAATGGTCATTTTGGTGCTTCTATGAAAGTGTAGCCTACACTGTAGGTAGTGGCACTAAAGGGCACTTCTATGGAGGAAAGGGTTACACAATGGTGACAGTTTACTATAGCTAAAGGTAAAGCAGAATACTCTTACAAACCTTTCTACTTTACTCTATTCCCACATTAATCAGTAACCTGATCAATGGGTCTTCAAATAAAAGCTGCTTAACATGACTTGACTGTACATGTATAACCAAAACAAAAATAAATCTGCAGCTAACTAAATACAATGTAAAAAGCTATTAACCCCTACACTGCCTTACCCCCGAGTACATTGATGATTTGCAAACAGTTTAGATCCTGATCAGACGCTGCATAACACAGTTTCTGATCAGGATCCAAACTGTTTGACTCACATTACGACAATTCTTAATAGTCAATTTACCTAGAACTTAAATTTGAGAAAGAAAAGCAAACAGCAATCATTTAAAGCAGATGGCGTCATTGCAGTGAAGGATTTATCCGCTAACCCTAGCATGATGAAATTAACTGGAATTATTAGTAATATCAAATTACGAAATATACACATATAAAATACATAGGTGAAGTTCACATCACTGGTCTTCAGTAAAGCATTAATGTCATCTGTTTAAAAAAATCGAAGACAACTGCAAGCAGGGTAGACAAAGATGCCCCAAATGAGACTTCTCTTCAAGGCATATTGTTCACAGTAAATTGCCAACTCAATGGAATACATAGGCATTGAAAATACTATGGCTTAACTTGATTTTAACATGTTACTGCCATGTTGTATTATAGATTATTTTATCATTAATAACATGCACTGTATATTTGACGAAATAAGAGTAGTGTGCCAATAGAACCAGGGTTCCAGATAAGGGGAGTATTTCAAAATTTAAAATCTTTATTTCTGCATTAAACCCTATGGTGTCACTACACATTAGAATTGTCTCTTTGAGACGATTCTAATGAGTAGTGACACCATAGGATTTGGTGCAGAAATTAGTGAGAAAATGTTGGATTTGTTCAGTTTACTACCTCTTATCTGGACTCCTGAGAACACTTTGCTAGCAAAATTTATAAAACCTATAAACAATGTTAATGGGTGCTGCCTACAAGAAAAAAACATCTTAGTCCCATCTCCAATAAAACTAGTGAGACAAAAATGATTCTGAACAAAATATAAATCCTAAAAAAGCTCTACTCTATTTTCAATTTAATTTAAGTCCTTTACCAGAAATTTATTTTCTGACAGTAATTAATCTATAATAATTGCAATATATATACCAGCGCTTCATACAAGAAGAGTATGTACAGTCGAAACTCGATAATTGGAACTCATGTTAGTTTGAACGTACCCATATTTCAAAGTTCAAATGTGGTCTAGCCACGTTTGAACTTTGAAATATGGGTATGTTTGACTTAAGCAAGATAGACTTATTGGAATGCAACTCATGCAATACTTGTATGATTGATTTAAGCGAGTTCCAAGTATGTAGTTTCGACTGTATTTCAATAACTAAAATTCTAACAGCTCATCCCCTATGATGTGACTACTCAATAGAATTAATGCAAAGCATCACAACATAGGGTTTAATTGGGGAATAATGGTGAAAAAACATTGGAAACAATGACTTTATATCCTGTCATCTGTTTACCATCTACAATATTACCACTATCAAAAATAATTAGCATTCCCCCATGGCAGTGCTTAAGGTTGTCCAAATAATGAACAAATAACACTCATGTTAAATCTAGCTTGCTATATACAAATGAAAATACAAAGTACCTGCTCATCAAGTATCTTTTAGTATAAATCTGTTTCTCATGATCTGGATCAAAAACTCATCACAGGCAGGGCTCCAGATAAGTAAACTGAACAAAACCACAATTTTTTCACTCATGTCGGCATCAAATCCTATGGTATTACTACTTATAAGAATCGTCTAGAAAATTATAGTTTTTGAAATACTCGCCTTATCTGGAGTTCTGACAGGTAAAAAACTGTTGAAAGAAGTATAGTGGTCTCTTCTTTCAGTCGAATATCGTAGCAGGTAAAAGTTGCCATGACGATCACTCATGTGATTTTCAGGACCTCTATGCCTAGTTGTTACACAGTTTTATATATTACCACTAGAATGCATTAACCCTTTTCAAGCCATAACATCATCAATTGTCATCTGCAGAATTACTTATTCTAGACTAAATATTTTTTGTTTTTATTTAAAAGAGTATAAAATAATTTGGACCCTAATTAGATGCCGCGTAATAATGCATTTGCTCTTGGTGAAAACTGTTTGCAAAAATCTGTCAAATCGTGAATGGCATGAAAAAGGATAATATTGTGTAGAATCATTAGAGAAATACAGTAAAATCTCCTTAGTATGACCACATAAAAGAATGCTAATTGATTATATCTAAGACAGGTGGCATCTTAAAACAAAGGGAAAGTAAAACAGAAAGCTCCTAAAGGAGCTTTCTGTTTTACTTTCACCTTGCTTTAAGCAGCCACCTACCTAAACCAGAAATAATTTATGTAATTTAGTGGTTGTGACAGAGAGGTTTTACTGTACTAAGATCCTCTTTCCAACTATTTGATGCAACCACTATGCAAAATGATAATATCATATCAACAGATACTCAGGTTTCTTAGCACTAATCATCAATAAAGCAAATTGACAATCCACAAACCCTTTGCTTTCAAATCACCTACATTAGTAAATAGGCACAGACTTTTACATGTATATATTCATTCCATGAAAAATATGACAAACATCATACTATCATTGTCATGTTTGTAAAATCCCATAATTATACAATAAAATGTAAACTATCAACTTCTAAACTATCATACACAAAAAGACTAACCAAATGTAAAAGTATCACAAAATTTGACAATATTTGCTGTCTCGGTGTGATAAAATTTGTGTGAAGTGGCCGCTCAAATAAGGTTGAATTAGCAGCAGTCTTTAGTACATGTGGCAGCTTGATGCACAACACTGGGCTGCCATAAGTTGACATGAAAAATCCTAAGATTTCCTAATTTGCGTTTTTCAAGTGCAATTTTACAAATCGTACCTTTACCCAAACGCCTGTTTCTAATTTTGTTGACGTTTGAGTACTTAAAGCAGGCTGGAAGAAAAGCAGAATGCGCTTTAAGCTACAATGTACAAGAAAAAAATCCTAAGATTTAGGAAAAATCCGGAGAAATGGCAGCCCTGACAACAAAGTAAATGCAGAACAATCCTGCAAGAACCTTTTTTATCCTGAATTAAGCTGCCACATGGTTTTAGCGACGTCAGTGCTTTTTCATAAAGTGGCCACTTAGCATAAATTTTACCATTACAACAGCGGCTCAATAGTAAAGTTCTACCTTTTTCTCCTTTGCTGTTACAGTTTCTTTTCATCTTCCAACATATGCATAACATGAATATTCGTATCTAAAGTTTCAAGACAGAAACTACAGTCAGAGCTTCAGATAATATTGGCATTTTCAAAAACAGTTGAACTTCTATATCTCGAACTCCCTTAACTCGAATTATCAGATATTTCTAAACACGAATTGCCTTATTTCATGCTCCTTTTAGGCGAACATACCCGTGTTTCAAAGTTAAAACGCGGCTTAGCCGCATTTTAACTTTGAAATACAGGTATGTTCGACTTAACAGAGTTTGAGATATCGGTGTTCGACTGTACTTACTTCCTTATTTCTTCACCAAACTTTATATTGCAACAATTACCAGAAAGATCTCCTCAGAATTGTCTCTTCAATATGACTCTAATAAGTGGTAACAACATAGGGTTATGTGTAGAGACATAAAGGTGAAACAGTTGAAAATGTTCCATTTATTCACTCCTATCTGAAGCCCTGATAAACTCCAAATTCTTGAATATAACAATTCAGCAACATCTTTTCTCAACAGCCACTATCAACAACCATTCATTAACTGAGACTGAATACATGTATCTCTTTATAAAAGTCACTGCTGAATGCAGGACAACAGTAATGCAGAAAGCTCCTAAAGGAGCTTTCTGCATCATTGTTGTCCTGCATTGAGTAGCTATCTCTTTTAAAACTATCCCTACATGTTCAGTTAAGTGGTTGCATAGAACAAGTATGAGTGCAACATGACACATGATATGGCTAGCAACTGGACGGTATTATGGTCAAAGCTTGATAACTCTCACTCACTTAACCAATAAACACGCCTTTTCACGCATTTAATTAATTCCTCAAATGAAAAAAATAGTTCTACTTTATATGGTCATGAATATGCATCATAAGAAATTATATTCTATATCCTAGCAGATGGTAGCTTACAACAGGTTGAAAAGTAAAGCAGATTCTGCTTTACTTTCAACCTGCTTTAAGTTATCTATTTTCAAAACTAGAAACAGGCTATTGGGCAATAGATAAGTTGAACTTAATCAAATTTCTTCTGTTGAGTTTCAATAACTTGAGCTTACTGAAGTCAAACATACTCATACTCAAAAACGTCGTGAAACCATGTTTTAACATGGAGATACAGGTATGTTCGGCTTAAGTAAATTTGAGTTATCGAGGCTGAACATTATTTCAATACATGTACTTCTCATATCATTAACAATACAACAATGAGTCTTCTTGCTGAACCTGAGTATGTATGGCTGGTTTATTCAGTATCCTTTGTTTTTTGGACGTATCATTTTATCTAGCTGTGACTGACCGAGGGCTGCAGCAAACTTCTTGACCAGGTTCTCATAGCCCCCTTTCACTGCCAGGTCATACGGTGTCTCTCCCTTGTCGTTCTTCATGTTACGATCAGCACCATTACTGGAAAAGTCAAACCAAAATTTTAATGTTTCCAAAACCCTTTCCACCTAAATAAGCACCTTAAGGGTGTATCAATGTCATGAATTTGGGAACTTTTTAAATTATATGAAAGCACTCTATGATGGTTTTGTATTGAAGAGCTATTTAAGATGAATGAAAAGATAGAAAAAGTGTACATTTTGGTGAACAACAGTTGGCTCTACGGTCATGTAAAATTTACCCCACCCACTTCCTCTTATTTTGTCCTTTTCAAACAGCCCGCTTCAATAAAACCCATTTTAAATGAAAACAAATATGATAATTTGGTTTTGTGTTATTTATTTCCTATCTATGGTAGTATTTCTTCATACAAAAACTAATTTGAGAAAAAAAAGGCACCAAATGTGAAATTTATAAAGCTCTAAATATCATCGATATGGTACTTTTTTGTAAATTTTGTAAGGAGCGATAACTCTTTTTACTTAAATAACTCAAAATTTTCAACACTGACCTTTCAATTTCTTTTCATATTTTGAACTGCCTTAGTATAAGCTTTCATCTGGTAGAATGTAAGAAAAACTTTAATACTAGAACTATTTCATTTTCAAACTTTTTTACTTTTTTCATTAAATAAAAAATCTAATAAAATCATGCCCTATATAAAGCATATTTTTGATATTCAAGGATCCATATTGTTCAAACCTGCTGCCTGCTTTGTCTAAATTTGGTTTATATATGTGAACATACCACCATAGACATGAAATAAATAAAGAAAACCCAAATTAACATTTTTGTTTTGTTTTGAAATAGAATTTACTGAAGCTTGTACTCTGAATGGGTAAAATTTGAAAAAAGAATCCAAATTTGACATACCTTTTTCAAATCGCTGTAGCTCAAAAAAAAGGACACCACCATATATATTTTTTTTCATTTTTTCATTCATCATAAATAGCTCTTCCAAAAAAACAATGATAGAAAAAAAGTTTAATACTTTGAAAAAAATGGCTCATGACATTGATACACCCTTAACCCATTAACCTATAAAAACACCCTTTTACACCTTTGATTTATGCATTCACTGTAGAAAATAGTGCAAATTTATACAGTCATGAATATGTTTAATAAGAAATATTTTCTATATCCTAGCAGCTGATAGCTTAAAGCAGGCTGAAAGTAAAGCAGAATGTGACTTATGGCACATTCTGCTTTACTTTTAACCTGCTTTAAGTGGTCACTCATATTCAAAATTTGTAACTGGTTATGGGGTAATGGGTTAACCCTTTACTCAATAGCCTGTTTTTAGTTTTGAAAACAGAGGACTGCTTAAAGCAGGTTTATAGTGGAACTATATTCTTCAGTGGAGGAATAAATAAAAGGTTTAAAAAGGCAAGTCTGTGGAGTAATGGGTTAAGATGCCTTTACCAATAAGACCTTTATTACCTTAGAATGCCCTTACCCTCTGATCAGAGATTCAAACTGTTTTAACACTTGTATCAATATTTCTTCAGTCTTTATTTCAGAACAATATTGCAGACAACAGGATCAATGCAGAAGTGAAAGGGTTAACCCTTTGAACCCTAATCCCGCATATAGGCGTCCTTTTCAAACAGTATACATGTGAAAAGTGCACTTATCCTGTGCAAACAGTGAATACCCAGATCAGAGAGCTCCTTACGGAGCCCTCTGATCTGGGTCTTCACTGTTTGTCATAATGAAAAACATTGACAAAAACAACCCTTAAAAGTCAGAAATGGACTATACTTAAATGGAAACTGGGGTTGTCCATTTTAAGTTTCAGGGAGGAAAGAGTTAAAACAGAAGACAAAATTTGCAGTGAAATAGCTAAGACAACTTTCAAAGAGTTTGAAATTATTCTTACCTTAGCAATGCATCAACCGCTTTAGCCCCTGGTGGTCCTATACATACAGCCTCATGAAGGGCAGAATTACCCTTTCTGAAATCACAAACATTCAACGTAATTAATGTACACAAATACTGGTTTAAAGTTCTGTGAAGTTTCTGAACTCTGGTTTAAAACATAGGTAATACCATAACTGAACAAGATGGACATGTCATAAAATACAAAAAACTTGTCATAAGAGTGTATGGCACTGTAAAAGGAGTGGATATGTTGGGTGTTTGCTTGCATTGTTGAGTGTAGAACAGTGTAAGAGGAGTATGTCAGGCATAAGCTCACATTGTTGAGTGCAGAACTGGTTAAGAAAAGTGTGTATGTCAGCTGTTTGCTTACAATATGTGTGTCCGCCTACATTGTGTATGTCCGCCTACATTATGTGTATCCGCCTACATTGTGTGTGTGTCCGCCTACATTGTGTGCGTGTCCACCTACATTATGTGTGTCCGCCTACATTGTGTGTGTGTCCGCCTACATTGTGTGAGTGTCCACCTACATTATGTGTGTCCACCTACATTGTGTGTGTGTGTCCGCCTACATTATGTGTATCCGCCTACATTGTGTGTGTGTCCGCCTACATTGTGTGCATGTCCACCTACATTATGTGTGGCCGCCTACATTGTGTGTGTCAGCCTACATTGAGTGGTAGAACAGGTCAAGACAAGTGTGTATGTCAGGTGTTTGCCTACATAATGTGTGTTTGCTTACATTGCTGCTGGTCCTCTCTTGTTGACCTCGGCCCCTGACTCCACCAGTACATGTATGGCATCAGCCCACTTGTTCTTGGCTGCTATATGGAGCGCTGGTACACCATTCTTATTCACACAGTTGGGATCAGAACCCTGAGAACACATAGATATTACATGTATACTGGAGACTGATACAAACTCCACAAATTTAGATTTTTTTTTAATCTAATACTGAGAATCATATATTCATCCAGGATAATCATGCTACTGTTCAGCCATAGTGTAACATTCTTTTTTACACAGTTTTAGGAAACAAAATACGATAAGACCTCATTACAACAAACTCAAAGACAGATGGCACCTCAATGAAGGATGAAAGAAAAGCAGAATTTCAAAAGGTACGTTCTGTTAAACTTTCATTCTGTTCTAAGCAGTCTTCTGCCTAAAACTACAAAATTCAAGCCTCATTTTGTGTGGTCATAATATTGAGGTTTTACTGTTCTTGCACAACTCTGTTGTAAAAACCTAATTTCTCATATTAAATCTTTCATTATAAACATTAAGAACATATTAAATAGTTCAAAATCTCTACAGCCAGTGGTAATCAATGGGTAAATTAAATTAGTGAGGACTTAACACAATTATTGAAGAAAGATTTATCAACACATCATATCACAGGGTTTATATCATTAAATATTTTCCCATATCCTCATGATCAGTTAAACATTCTCCTGCTATTAATGTATAATGACTTTTTGAAAACAGTGTAGACCCAGATAAGACAGTTTCTGAAGGAGTTATCTGATCAGGATATGCACTGTTTACTTAAAGTATCTGTCTGACGATACTAGTGTACCCTAGATATGGCATGAAACCACAATAGTAAGAGTATATAAATGACAATTTGGAAACAGTGTTAGCCCAGACCTACCTCATCCAGCAGTTGCTGCAGCTCTGTTGTGTCCCCGTCTCCTCCTGGGCCCAGCTCCTTCAGCAGTAACTGATCCTGTTTCTGTAAAAGACAGGTGTGATTCAACATATTTAAACCATTACCCCAGCGATTCTTTAATTTATTCCTCCACTGAAGAAAATAGTTATACACTCTTGAATATGCACCATGAGAAATATTTTCTATATCATAGGAGATGGTAGCTTAAAGCAGGCTGAAAGTAAAGCAGATTGGGCCTTAAACTGCATTTTGCTTTACTTTCAACCTGCTTTAAGTGGTCACCTGCCTTGAGCAAAACTAAAAACAGACTATGGGGTAAAGCGAGTCCTGATTACATGAGTGATTCAACTTGTTTGAGTTGGGATTAAGATTTTTAGATGGTGTTTTGGTGCAAATACAAGGATGAAAACAACTGTTTTACCAAGACATCAAAGCTGTCAAATAACACAAGGAAATAACTATATGTAGCATTCAAATAGTAAAAGAAAAATAAAGACAGTGGCTAGGTTTCTATAAATGGTTTGTATAGTAACTGTCTAAGTTGTCACTTACAGACACTCTTTTAACTGGTTTCTTTTTCTTCACTATCTTTTTTGTGCCTTTCCTGCCAGAGCTTTCCATGATCTCCTCAATTTCTTCTGAAATCAGTCAAAAAATACAACATAAAAAAGATTCATTTTCACTTCCAGTGACCCTCTTGGAAAATAAAAACAGCTTTAAATGTGTTGATTACACTTAATTTTTATTGTTAGTTTTGTTTTCAAACAGGAGAAGTCAATATATCTGTGTCAAACAGTTTGGAATCCTGATCAGATGTTTAGATTGGCAGTACTTCAAATACTAAAATCCTTAACTATTTTTTCCAAACCATTCTTATGAGTACATGTAGTTACAACATAGGGTTTGATGAGAGTATAACGGAAAAACTATTGGGAATAATTTATTTACTCCCTATTATCTTGATCCATGTATTAGAAAGAATCCTATGAACAAGTACATTGAAACTATTCAGTCAAGTTTTGGCAATTTAAAAAATTGTTGTCAGCTGCAAAGTTGTCTAAATTTATATTCTTTCAACCCTAACTAACTCTTGTAAGTTATTAGGTTTCCTTGTGGATCTTTTAAGTTACCAAAACATGATCCAGTCTACTTGGAATTCTGGGTAGTTTAATAAATACTGTTCAAAAATAGCAAACAGTGTAGACCCGGATCAGAGGGCTCCTATAGGAGCCCTCTGATCTGGGTTTACACTGTTTGCAAAGGCAATGAGTATACAATGTATTTTAAACAGGTTCATTGTGTTGAAAGAGTCTATTTACAGAAGTTACAAATTTGATCCCAGTCAGTTGGTAAATTTAGTAGGACCATACCAAAATCGAAACTGTTACAGCAGAAGTTACCATGCTGTAGGAATATGTCCCTTACCGTCAGAGTCAGTTCTGTAAGTGGTCATATTGTCCTGTTCAGTATGGAAGCTGAGGTAGTCTCCAGTCAAGCCAAGCCTCTTGCCAGCAAACTTGTCCTTGCCTCCTCGCAATGCAAATGTGACAGTCATACTGAGCTCATACCCATCCTCCTGTACTGTTGTTGTTAGGAGCTGAGAGATACAGGAATAGAAACAAATTTATTGATAAATAGAAATACAGTTGGACAAACTTGTCCTTGCCTCCTCACAATGCAAATGTAACAGTCATACTGAGCTCATACCCATCCTCCTGTACTGTTGTTGTTAGGAGCTGAGAGATACAGGAATAGAAACAAATTTATTGATAAATAGAAATACAGTTGGACAAACTTGTCCTTGCCTCCTCGCAATGCAAATGTGACAGTCATACTGAGCTCATATCCATCCTCCTGTATTGTTGTTGTTAGGAGCTGAGAGATACAGGAATAGAAACAAATACATTGATAAATAGAAATACAGTTGGACAAACTTGTCCTTGCCTCCTCGCAATGCAAACGTGACAGTCATGCTGAGCTCATACCCATCCTCCTGTATTGTTGTTGTTAGTAGCTGAGAGATACAGGAATAGAAACAAATACATTGATAAATAGAAATACAGTTGGACAAACTTGTCCTTGCCTCCTCGTAGTGCAAATGTAACAGTCATACTGAGCTCATACCCATCCTCCTGTACTGTTGTTGTTAGGAGCTGAGAGATACAGGAATAGAAACAAATTTATTGATAAATAGAAATACAGTCGGGTAAACTTGTCCTTGCCTCCTCGTAATGCAAACGTGACAGTCATACTGAGCTCATACCCATCCTCCTGTACTGTTGTTGTAAGGAGCTGAGAGATACAGGAATAGAAACAAATTTATTGATAAATAGAAATACAGTCGGGTAAACTTGTCCTTGCCTCCTCACAATGCAAATGTAACAGTCATACTGAGCTCATACCCATCCTCCTGTACTGTTGTTGTTAGGAGCTGAGAGATACAGGAATACAAACAAATACATTGATAAATATAAATACAGTCGGACAAACTTGTCCTTGCCTCCTCACAATGCAAACGTGACAGTCATACTGAGCTCATACCCATCCTCCTGTATTGTTGTTGTTAGTAGCTGAGAGATACAGGAATAGAAACAAATACATTGATAAATAGAAATACAGTTGGACAAACTTGTCCTTGCCTCCTCGCAATGCAAACGTGACAGTCATGCTGAGCTCATACCCATCCTCCTGTACTGTCGTTGTAAGGAGCTGAGAGATACAGGAATACAAATACAGTAAACCACTAAACCGAAGGCTGATTGATTGTATAAAAGACAGGTTACAGTTAAAAGTAAGATGGCAGTAAAACAGAAAGCTCCTTAAGGAGCTTTCTGTTTTACTGTCACATTGCTTTTAGCAATCACCTGTCGTAAACCCCAAATTATATAACACAATTTTGTGGTCAAAATATAGAGGTTTTACTGTATATTGATAAATAGAAACACAGCTGAACCTCTTTATGTCCAGCTCCCATAAGTCATACATAACTGTATAATGAAATTCAACAGTAGAAATACAGGCAAGAGCTTGAGATATCAAGGGAAGGACAGGGAGACATCAATATGCCTCCCCCGATATAGGGAGAGACATAGCTGCAGCTTAAAACACAATGAAAGTAAAGTAGAGTCTCCTTCAAGAGCTTTCCAATTTATATCGTTCCTGCATAGCCATATTCCCATTAGCCTGTTTGTGGTTGAAATTAAAGCAGAAAGTTCTTGCTTCATGCAACCACCTGTCAAACTACAGGGAACATTTCCAGTGGTGTATAAGCATGAAATATCATTTCTATGAGGAATATGTAAAAGTGTCAAAAGGCTTTTCTATGTAGGAAATGTTTAAGTAACATTCTTTGTTCACAGATTTTCCTGTATTTGTTAATATTGTGAAAGAACTGTAATTTACTGTTACCTTTCCCATTTTGGGCTCTCCGATTAGGGCCCTGAACTCTGCATCATTCTGAGCATGGGCTTTAATGTGCTGACATACATGTTCTACCTGCTTGCGCCAGTAACCTGAAATAACACATGAACAAATATTTACAATGTGGAATAATCCAGTATGTAATGTACGTCAAACTTGTATGACACGTTGGGCTTGTGAGAAGGACAAGTGCTACCATTTCACCATGATAAAATCAACACACCTATATAGGTACATGTAATACTTTACAGTTCACCAGAGGCTTTGAATAATTCTGCCATTGACTTCAATCTTAAATAAAATTCCAATTTACCTTGCCTCTCAAGGGGTTTATCCCCCATTGTATTCAAAAGTATGACAAACAAGGGCCACCATGGCCCTAAATCGCTCACCTGGTTCACCATGTAAAATTAACCTATAGTGACCTAGAATATGACTGGACATGACCCACAATCAACCTTTAGTGTTAACAAGATTTTTCTATAATTTGACCTAGTGACCTAGTTTTTGACCAGACACAATCCACTTTTGATTTTGACCTAGATTTGATGTAGGCAAACATTCTGAAAATATTTCATTCAGATCTAACGAGATTTGTAGCCTCTAGAGGGTTAACACTGTTTTTCTTTGAATTGTGACCTAGTTTTTGACCGGACATGACCCATATTCGAAATTGACCTAGATATCAATTGGGCAAACATTCTAACTAAGTTACATTAAAATCCAGTAAGATTTGAAGCCTCTAGAGTGTTAACAAAGTTTTTCTATGATTTGACCTAGTGACCTAGTTTTTGACTGGACATGACCCACATTCGAACTTGACCTAGATATCAATGAGGCAAACATTCTGACCAAGTTTCATTTAGATCCATTGAGATTTGTAGCTGCTAGAGTGTTAACAAGGTTTTTCTATGATTTGACCTAGTGACCTAGTTTTTGACCGGACATGACCCACATTCAAACTTGATCTAGATGTCAATGATGCAAACATTCTGACCAAGTTTCATTAAGATCCATTGAGATCTGTAGCCTCTAGAGTGTTAACAAGGTTTTTCTATGATTTGACCTAGTGACCTAGTTTTTGACCGGACATGACCCACATTCAAATTTGACCTAGATATCAATGAGGCAAACATTCTGACAAAGTTTCATTAAGATCCATTGAGATTTGTAGCCTCTAGAGTGTTAACAAGGTTTTTCTATGATTTGACCTAGTGACCTAGTTTTTGACCGGACATGACCCACATTCGAACTTGACCTAGATTTTATCAAGACAAACATTGTCATGAAGTTTCATGAAGATCGGATGAAATTTGTAGGCGCTAGAGTGTTAACAAACAAATGTGAACGGACAGACGGACGGACGGACGTGCCACCGAAGTGGGTTAGAGGGCCTTTTCTTTTGTTATTTTCTTTTGTTTGAATAACGGGCCACGGCCCCTTATTCTATTGTTACGGAATGAACTCTATTGTCTTCTTTTGTTATATTTACCGTTATCTGGCCAGAAAAGGCCCTCTAACCCATTTCGGTTGTGCGGAAGGACGACGGACATTCAGCGATCCTAAAAGCTCACCCTGGCACTTTGTGCCAGGTGAGCTAAAAAGTTCAAACAGAAGCCCTTTGATCAGGATCTTCACTGTTTGCAAAGGATTATAATACTCTGCCCCAACACTAATTAATTTTCATCACTTAATTGTTTACCTTTGCCAGGACTGACAGCTGTTAGCAGTGGACGGCGATCTCTCATCTGTTTCTCATATGCTAGTTTCTCTTCTTCTCTCTCCTTCTCCTTCTGTATACCCCGGGTGGATGGGTAGAACAAACCAGCTGTCTGGGTGGATACAGTATTGGAGGGTTTGGGTGGCATTCCTAGTGGTGAGCTTACTGGTAACCATTGGGCCTGGAGAATATGTCAATACAAATGTTCTTATTAACTCTTTCCTCCCTGAAACTTTAAATGGAAAATTCCAGTTTCCATTTTAGTCTAGTCCATTTCTGACTTTTAAGGGTTGTTTTTGTCAATATTTGGCATTGTGACAAACAGTGAAGAACCTGATCAGAGGGCTCCTTTCGGAGCCCTCTGATCAGGGTATTCACTGTTTGCATAGGACAAGTGTACTATTCACATGTACACTGTTTGAAAAGCACGCCTATATGTGGGACTAGGGTTCAAAGAGTTAATCTTTTCCTCCATAGCAAAAGGTGCAAATCAACAGTATACTTAGTATTTAACCCATTACCCCATAGACTGTTTCTTGTTTTAACCCATTACCCCATAGCCAGTTTCCAGTATTGAAGATAGGTGACCACTTAAAGCAGGTTGAAAGTAAAGCAGAATGCACCTTAAGGTGCATTCTGCTTTACTTTCAGCCTGCTTTAAGCTACCATCTACTAGAATATAGAAACTATTTCTTATGATGCATATCCACGACTATAGAAATTTGAACTATTATCTTCTTTGAAGGACTAAATTAGAGGTGCTAAAAGGAGTATTTATGGGGTTATGGGTTAAGGCAAGTCGCTGCCTGAAACATGATTAAAGTAATAGAGAAAGACCCTATAGAAAAGTTCTGCTTTATTTCCATCCTGATTTAAGCTGACACCTGTATTCAACACCATAAATACACATTCATTGTTATGTAGTTGCATCCAAATTCAGCTAAGGCATTGAACAAAGTAACATATGCAAATAGTGACTCTAACAAGAACATACTACCATCTGTTTTTCGAGGCATATAATAAGCCTTTAACTGAATTCATAATTATAAAAAGATATCTCTCTCCTGTTTTCTTAAGGAGAACTTTTTTTCAATTCCAATGAAATAAAAATCATAACCTGGTTTTATCAAGAGTTTAATTGAATTGATCAATTGATTGATTGATTGACTTGTTGATTGAGTGAGTGAAAAAAGTGCAAGTCTTATTAAAAATAATATTCAACAAAGGAAAGATTACTTACATCCATGTTGTGGATACCATCCCTGAAAAACAAGAGATGAAAATTGAGGGGAATGCAACAAATATATACATACATGTGTATCATGTACTACAACTTGCAGAGAAAGTTGAAAAGAGTCACCTTCCATAAATATGTTAACCCTTTCCCCCATAGAAGCGACTTTTAGCGTATTTGATTTATTCCTCCACTAACGAAAAGAGTTCCAATTTATACCATCATGAACATTTACCATATACATACTTTTCTATATTAAAGCAGATTGTAGTTTAAAGCAGGCTGAAAGTAAAGCAGAATGTGCCTTAAGGCACATTCTGCTTTACTTTCAACCTGCTTTATGTGGTCATCTATTTTCAAAATTATAAATAGGCTATTGGGTAAAGGGTTAAGAGTCAAACTTTAACAAGCTGCCATTCTTTGAAGAGGCATGGGTACTCTAAAGGCAGATCACTTCTTAATGCCAGACAAATTTAAAGAAGTATGCTCCAACAGGATCTTATTGCTTTATGTTTGTCCTGCACTAAGCAGCCACCAATATCTAAGACAGATAATTCAAGTTTTTTTCTGTGGAGACATAACACAAGTTTGGACATCCCTGGAAACCTCATTATATGACCTAAAACCAAAGGCCTTGCCTAATGTCAATGATACGAGGGTTGTTCGGAAAGTTCGTAGAATTTTGTTATATCTCTGGTTAGCTTTATTTGATAAATTTGAAATTTGGTATGTAAGTACCTCATCTTATTTTTAAACTATTTTGTAAGAGAGAAATGAAATAGATAATGTTTACCGAATATACAGGTTACCGTAGCAACGCAGTAACGGGGACCCGGAGCAGCTCGAAAGTTGTAATTTTTTAAACTTTCTTCTAATAAAGCAAACGTGATTTCTCTCAATTCTGTTGACGCTAGATAAGCGCGAAAAGGTCTGATTGTAACGTGACGTCATGACGTTAGTTACTCATAGTTTCAAAACATTGTAAGCGCTTGAACAGAATTTACAGTATTTAGTCTACAGATAGCGGAAATGCGAACTAAAAAGAAATGACGTCGACCAGTGACGTTGACTTGCAAACTGTTGTAAATAAAATTATGTTACTGTAGGTAAATCGCCGACAAAAACTCTTAAAATGATTAAATCCACGGGAAAATATGACAAGAAGTTGAGTCTCGCATTCCTGTATAAATGGCGATCACTTTTTAGGAATGGAAAATAATCGATCCAGGACGCTCCTAGGAGCGACCGACCATCAATCTTAGCTGCTTCCATTAAGGACAAGTGAAAAGATAAGGAAAATGCGGACAGAGTTACAACAGTAAGATATATGCTTGATAAAATTGGTGTTTCTTGCTCTACTGTACTTGAACTATTAATAGATGAACTTGGTATGTCTAACGTTAGAGCACGCTGGGTGCCGAGGTTGTTCACGGACAAGGGAAAGAAGAACCGAGTTCGATGCTCTCAGATGTTTCTCTGCCAAAACGATGCCGAAGGTGACGATTTTAAGGACAGAAGCACACTACGGATGAGATACGAGAGAAGCGACTACACATGGATCTTGAGCGCGTAATGCTACATCAGGATAATGAACCGGATCGTAGAGCAGCTTCAACGCAGTTAGAAATCAGCTTACTATGGTTTGATATGTAAGAACACCCGCCAAACGGCCCCGAATTGGCTCCCATGGGTTTTAGAGTGCTGACAGTTAAAGGCGAGCTTACATGGAATTACATTTGTTTCAGCAGCTGAATTTACCAAACAGACCCAGAAATTTGTATCTACATTCAGTGAGGACTTGTATACAGAAACATGCGTAAAATGAGTTAGAAAGCCATAACGAGTAGGTGGATATTGCGGGTGATTATGTTGGGAAAGTGAGACGTTCGCTTGACGTATATAACGTTTGACGTCACGTCGACGTTGACGTGCTCCGGGTATGCGTTATGTATGTATTTGTAAGATGCATAGAAAAAATGTGTTTAAGCGTATATTGCCGATTTTCACAGAATATGTAGCACAGATCTGGAAATTAATGTTGATATAATTTTTTGCATCCAACTACGACTATACGTATTTTTATAGCAAAATTCTACGAACTTTCCGAACAACCCTCGTACAATGGTGCATTACAGGGAGGTAACATTTCAAACAGATAAACAATCTAGCCACTTACAGATTATCCACCCTGTTTGGGGCCTCAATCTTGATGCCACAGGAGCCACAGAATGCTGCATATGGATGGTTGCTGGCCCGACATTTGGAACATATCAGGGCTGTGGTTGTTACAGCAGGCTGGAAACCAGAGTCAGAAATTAATAACAGCTGATATGTCTGTCATTACATGACTGTATGCCTACATGAATTTTCATTTCACTAAACTTTACTTTTCCTATTTCTGTCTAGTACTGATGTGCCTATTTTCTTCAATGGAGTAATATATTAAAGGCATAAACAATCATATTTACATGGTAATGGGTTAAACAAACAACAATGGAGGAGTCTTGAATAAAATAACAAAAATATTGTGTTTTTTCTTCTTCTTGCAAATTGATTAAATTTCAAGAAATATATTCTGTTTTACTAGTTTGATAAAATTTAAGACAGGTGACATTCTGCTTTACATAAAGTCTGATTTAAACTACCATTCCCTGAGATATAGAAACTATTTCTTATGATACATGTTCATCACTGTATAAATTGGAATTATTTTCTTCAGCAGAGGAGTATATCAAATGTGTAAAAATGGGTATTTATGGAGTAAAGGTTTAAATGTTTTAAATTTGTAGTCTTTTTAATAGCTGCCTGACACAAGTTTGGACACAATCATGCACATACAACAAGACAAACAATCAGGCACTGTATAAACATCGATCATTCAAGTCAAACAGAACACATGTAGTTAATGATATCTACAAACATCCCTGAACAGAACAAACAGTTGCCATAGATAGAAGTATCACTCAAACAGTGTACGCTCAAAACAAACATAAATTGTGTACATTTCTCGAACGTTCCCATAGCAATGGCCCTCAACTTGAATTGGTTTTAACAACTGGGCTGAATTCTATGTGTCTTATTACATATTTGATGATATTATTGTTAAAAAGTCTTTAGATATTTATTGAAATAGCATTCATTCAGAGAGCATAACTTGGTATTATAAATCACATTGTGGGCTACTTCTAAGATTAACCTATTAACATGCACTGGTTGGATATTTACAAATGTTATGAAATGAGTCATGTGAAAAAACCACTGGCTATCTACTATCAGTATATGCTGATTTAGATTTATACAAGTAGTCCATGCACAATAATAGGGCTCCAGATAAGGAGGGTATTTCAAAAACTAAAATCTGTATTCCTACTATTCTGCATTAAACCCTATGGTGTCACTACTCATTAGAATCGTCTCTTCCACACGATTCTAATGAGTAGTCACACCATAGGACTTGGTTCTAAAATGAGTGAGAAAATGTTTGTTCAGTTTACTCATTCTTATCTGGAGTCCTGAATTTATTATATAAAAGAGTACAGTTAAACCTTTGTTCAGTAACCATTTAACCCTTCTCCCACTGAATATTCATAATTAAAACCCCACCCAATATGATTTACCTATAAAACTATTACAGTGGCTAACAAAATAAAGAAAATTTCCCCAATATAAGAGTTTGGACAGATCCTATAAGAAAAAAGTGCAGACCCAGATCAGACAGCTCCTTCAGAAGCTGTCTGATGTGGTTTACACTGTTTTCTAAAAGAATCAATATGCATGAGAATGGATAAAGATGTGATGTCTTTACAATAGATACAGTGGAGAATCTGTTATTCTTTCCCAATAAACGTGTTTACGCTAAAACTATTATTTGCAGTGCAAACAGTTTGGAGCCAGATCAGACGCCGGGTAACCCGGCGTCTGATCAGGCTCCAAACTGTTTGCCACCAAGATAAACAAGAATTATCAGAATTGTCCAAAAGTTGTTCTTTTCTACGTTTTAGTGCTTTGCGTTTGCGTACGTTTGCGTTTAAACGGGAAAGAATAACAGATTCTCCACTGTAGCAGGCTTAGGCATAACAAAAGTAATATAGAAAGCTCATGTCAAAACTTTCTGCAATCTGTTTATCCTACATTAAGCAGTGATCTGCTGTCTTTAAAAATGTCAATTATTAACTTACGCTTAACTGTATTATCAATCATGCTACATATAATTGGTATTAAGATCTGTATTAGCAGTATGAGTGTACTACGTACTACCTTATTTCTTAACTGACTATGTGGACATATGGACACACATGGACATGCCTGAACAGAAACTAGATAACTATCAACATTATATCTAGCATTCCTAGTTGGCCAAACAACAAGAGTTTAAAGAATAAATACTGGGGGTAAACAATAATCTGTCCCAATAAACACTCAAAGCAAGTTATGTCCATTGATAACAATTGTGTGCCAGATCATATTCAGGATAAATTGTCATCCGATCAGGTTCCAAACTGTTTGATACTCAAATTTATCTCTTTTTTTTTTTTCATTTTCAATATTTTTGGATTGCATTAAATTTTGCATTTAGGTTTATCTACATGGGATAGAATATTGTAGTGCCCACTGTATCATGCACTGTACACACCGCCCATTCCTGCAGACAAACCAAAGTCAAACAATTAGTCCTCAGTCCTTGTCATTACCCACTCCATCAGAAGCCTGCAGCAACCATCTCAAAAGTAATAGTTAATGTTACAGGTATCCCTGTACTTCAATTCAGTGTAATTATCATATGAACTACCTCCCTTTTGTGATCATATGCACATTCCAAAACCATATTAACTTATAAGTGTCATTCATTGTCAGGAACAATATATAACCATGTTTGAATTATCATTTTTTGAGGCTATGGAATGTAGATCATTGTACATTCTGTGTCTGTCTCTTGCATGAATGGGTACACTTTTCATTCCTGTACTAATTCTTACCAGTAAATAGAAATGCCTAATATTCTTAGTCAGGGTAAACTTTTCTATAATCTTGCAGGTGGCCACTGAAAGATGGCTGACAGTAAAGCAAAGGAGAAGGGATTTAACCACCAAAACCCTTAACTCTGTGTCATGCTAAATTAGTTCTGTAATACGATAGCAACCTTTTTGCCCAAATCTATGGGGTGTTGGGTTCTCTCTAGATCTTCACATCATAGAATTTTCCCCCAGATGCATATTACTGATATAGAGGATAGTAAATACATGTTTGGTTGCCCAGGCTTCTGGTATGAGTTGACATTCAGTTCATACATAGACTGTCAAACTTGTGCTTTAAACTGCCATTCCTTGACGACGCAGGTATCTCTCTATACACATAACTGCTCAATGCAGGACAAAAGTAGAGCAGAAAGCTCCTTTAGGAGCCTTCTGCTTTACTTTTATCTTGCATTAAGCTTTTACTGTATTACAGAATACATGTACTTATAATCATTAGAACTTATCTGCTTAACTTTTGTCTCAAATGCATTAAATTTCCACCTGTATAAACCCGTTTAACCCTTAGTAACTCTTATGGGTTATAAGGTTCCCTTGTGGATCTTTATAGTTACCAAAAACATGAATCAATCTACTTAGAATTATGATCAGTTTAATAAATACTGGTCTAAATTAGAAAACAGTGCAGACCCTGATCAGAGGACTCCTATAGAAGCCCTCTGATCTGGGTTTACACTGTTTGCAACTGTAATGAGTATGTTTTAAACAGGTCCATGGTGTTCAAAGAGTTAACTTTTGTCTTTAATACATTAGGCTTTCAACTGTATTAAAGAATGCGCATCTTCTATTGAGTGACGGCTGAACACACAAGTTTGACTAGTTCATACAAAACATTGACAATCAGGGAAAGAAATACGACAACAGTTAGGAAAGCCATGTTTGTTTTCACAGAAGGATGAGTAGTTCTAGACCATGTGTCCCACCCTACACAGTAGATATATACCTTCATCAGTTTTTCTATAACCTGGGAAATAGCCAGAACACATTTCATATCTCTTTACATACTAGTGCTTCATAATAATGTATGTGATGTTAATACATTCAACCCTAGTGACTAGTATACTCATCATTATCAGTGGAAGAGTACACTTGTCCTATGCAAACAGTGTAGACCCTGATCAGAGGGCTCCTAAAAGAGCCCTCTGATCAGAGTCTGTACTGTTTGTCATTTTGCACATTATTGTTAAAACAACCCTAAATAGTCCAAAATGGACTAGACTTAATTGGAAATTGAGATTTCCATTAAAAGTTTCAGAGGTGAATGAGTAAATGAATGTAGCTACAATTAAATCATGTTTTATTAATAACAAATATAGAGCACATTTCTATTTTTCAACTGCTAAGATATCAAAATTTAATGTAGAAAGCAAGCAATGAATATGAGCAATATTAACAACTCATGAAACTCAGAGAGTCATGAAAACAGTTGTAAACACTGTGAAACCCAATAAATCTGTTCAATGATCTATCAAGACACTGAAAACCAGATGGAAAATTGGCAATTTTTTCAAAAGAAAGGTATGCGATAAAGGAATAATATGATATTAATGTGCAAAAGTAGTTAAAATTTTCAACACTAAGTAACTCTTATGGGTTATAAGGTTCCTTTGTGGATCATATTAGAAACCCAAACATGAATCAGTCTACTTGAAATTCGGGGTAGTTTAATAAATACTGGTCTAAAAAATTACCCAATGGTATACACCCAGATTAGAGGGCTTCTATACGAGCCCTCTGATCTTGGTCTATAATGTTTAAAGTGTAAAGAATATATCTTAAACAGGCCTAGGGTGTTGAAAGAGTTAACATTTGACAATTGTATTTTCATTCAAAATTTTAATATCTCTTTTAACTCTTTGAACCCTAGTCCCGCATATAGGCGTGCTTTTCAAACAGTGTACATGTGAATAGTACACTTGTCCTATGCAAACAGTGAAGATCCTGATCAGAGGGCTCCAAAAGGAGCCCTCTGATCAGGGTCTTCACTGTTTGTCATAATGCCAAACATTGACAAAAATAACCCTTAAAAGTCAGAAATGGACTAGACTAAAATGGAAACTGGAATTGTCCATTTAAAGTTTCAGGGAGGAAAGAGTTAACATAAATCCTTTACCTTAAACAAATGTTTTTATCTAGTCTGACATTACTTTACCCAAAATAAGTGTTTAAGCAAAAGCTGTTTTTCAGTCTCTTGAAATTATGAATTAATGAGAGTCAAGAAAGTGAAGACCTACTATAGTAAAGGCACTACTTAAAATAGTCACATTGTTGTATATTCAACTCTGATATATAACTGTTAGGTATAGGTGAAGTAAATGGCTAAAAACTGGGGAAAACTCTGAGGGTGTAAATCAGGATTTAATGCAATCAATGGTTTTCTACTACAGTAAAACCTCTCTATCATGACCACTAAATTGTGTTAATTATTGGGGGTTTAAGGCAGGTAACTGCTTAAAGCGAGGTGACAGGAAAATAGAAAGCTCCCAAAAAAGCTTTCTGTTTTACTGTCACATTGCTTTAAGCTGTCACCTGTCTTTTACAAAATCAATTATCCTTCATTTTAGTGGTCGTAATAGAGAGGTTTTACTGTAAACTAAACAAGGCATACAAGATGAGGTACCCACCTTGGCCCCACACCAGTCACAGAAGCGAGCCTCTCCTCTGTTGACACGATTACACTTGGTACACTTCAGGTACTTCTTGTCAAGTCCAGTGATAGGTGGGGCAGACATTCCAACATTAGACACCTGATAAGACATTAATATTCACATCAACCTTTTACACCATAGCCTGGCTCTAGTTTTGATGACAGGTGAATACTTAAAGCAGGTTGGAAGTAATCAGTGTTCAATTTAGAGCGGGCCATTGCATTACATGTATTGTCCATTATTTGGGATCCTTTGACGCAATTTAAACAAACTTCTGGGACAAAGTGACGCAATTTGACAAACCTTTGGTTTCTTCGCTAATTTCAGTAAAAGAATGAACTCTGGAGATCATTCGAACTTGCTGTAAATAAAAACCTTGACTTGTACCATAAGTTAAAAATTTATACTCATTCAGTGTCCAGTAATTTTTTTAAGTTACCATCTGCTAGGATATAGAAACTATTTATTATGCAGCATATTCATGACTGTATAAATTGGAACTATTTTCTTCAGAGGGGGAATAAATCAAAGGAGTAATGTGTTTTTATTACTCACCCTCTGTTGTGCGGATGTTGGGAGCCTGGTATCACATGTGATACACTGCATCAGGTTGGCCGGGTTGGCTGTTCCACACAGTGTACATACCAGCTTGTCTGACAGTCTAATACTGGCCATAGGGGTGTTCTGATTGGGGATTGGGCCCTCACACACAATACACGAGTTGGTGTTGAACGGGACGAGGGTCTTACAGTAGACACAGGTACCCATCTGTTGGAGAAACATATTATAGGTAGCATTGCATCATTATTTTTTTCATCCACTTTTGAGAGTGGTGTTATTTCCCTTTACTCCATAGTATGTTTCTTAGTTTTGAAGACAGGCGACTACTTAAAGCATGTTGAAACTGAAGCAGAATGTGTCTTTAGGCACATTCTGCTTTAATTTCAGCCTGCTTTAAGCTACCGTACTTTCTGCAAGAACAGAAAAATATTCTGTTGCTGCGCATATTCATATACATTACTTTTTAAGGCAGGTGGTTGCTAAAAGAAAGATGATGTTTCACATGTTTCCTGCTTTAAAGAAGATTTCTAAGCCCTCATTTAAGTTAATGCTGAACATAAGTTTGTACAGAGCTAAAATCAATTCCCCATAGCCTGTTTTAGTTCTAAAACAGGTCACTACTTAAAGCAGGTGAAAGTAGAACAGAATGTTCCTAAAGGAGCATTCTGCTTAACAAGATCCATCTTTCATCTGGATAGGTACTGGATATGCCGTTCATATTTAATGTTCAGAATTTCCTAGCTGGGGACTTTTTTTCTTAGTGAATGATAATTAGACTTGTAAAAATGTATATTTCTTGGGTTAACTCTTTCAACACTAAGTAACTCTTGTGGATTATAAAGTTCCCTTGTGGATCTTTTCAGTTATCAAAATATGAACCAGTCTATTTCTATTTCTATTTATTACTTCTACGCCATAAATTCTGATGATTATGAGAAGGGGCACTTTTTAGGTGCACCAATGGGACTGTACCCGGCCGGTCACTTTATCCTGACACCGACGAACCAGTCGTAATGCTAACCCGAAATCCTGAGCGCCAAGGAGGGAAGCCATTACTACCAAATTTCAAGTCTTTGGTTTGACCCGGCCTGGGATTGAAACCGCAACCTCCCACACTGCAAGCGGACGCTCTACCACTAAGCCACGCAGCCGGTTTCTACTTGGAATTCTGGGTAGTTATATAAATACTGGTCTAGATTAGTAAACAATGTAGACCCAGATCGGAGGGCTCTTATTGGGGCCCTCTGATCTGGGTCAACACTGTTTGCAAATGTAATGATTATATTTCAAACAGGTCCATGGTGTTGAAAGGGTTAAGTGTTGATCCCTATCTTACCTGGCCGGGCTCTGGTGGTGGGATGTTGGACTGTGGTATAGGAGGCACAGAGTTACCACAGGTATGACAAAATCTTGCGTAGGGGTCTGATGGACGGTCAGCAAAACAGTACACACATCTGAAACAACAATGTTTAACAATAAATCATAAATGACCAACATTGTCATATCTTGGAAATTCTATGTTCAGAAAAAAATACCTTTTCGTACATTCAAGATAGAATGTACTCGTGTTACGTAATGCTCAAAATAGGCTCAGAAAAATGCCAAAAATATTTTTCTGATTCACAGGGATGCAAGGATAATAAAACTTTATGGCAGATAAAGCAGACTCCTAAATCTTTTTTGAGCTTTCTGCTGTCTGTACCTAACAGCCATCAGAATTCTTGTTTTATAGAGAGCATTTATCATGACAGAGTAGTGCCGTCCTATGGAGTTTACGTTGAAGAAGGGGTAAGTGTGCTATATGGTGATAATGCGCAGGAAAGGGTAAACATAAGTTTGACTGTTTTTTAACTCTTTCAACACTTTGGACCTGTTTAAAACATACTCATTACATTTGAAAACAGTGTTGACCCAGATCAGAGGGCTCCTATAGGAGCCCTCTGATCAGGGTCTACATTGTTTTCTAAATTAGACCTGTATTTACTCAATTACCCAGAATTCCAAGTAGACTGGTTCATGTTTTTATAACTAAAAAGATCCACGAGGGAACCTTATTACCCGCAATAGTTACTTAGTGTTGAAAGAGTTAATTAAGTTTACATTTTTTTAAGTTAAAGTTAACAAATTATCTACAGATAATCTACAGTACTGTGAGTACTTACTTGAGAAAATCTGTTTCTCTCTGAAGCCTCATGGCCTGTGTTGTGTTGTCTGGCAGGTTCCTGGCTCTACGTGGGCTCAGGCTTCTATCTGTCCTGCTGGAAATCAGCTGGAATACACAAATACATTATTGTTATGGAATAATATCCTATGGAAGGAATAAAATGATGATACAGAAAAACTTGTGTACTCATTACAAAGAAGCTTTTAATACGGTTTCTATTTTCCTGAAGATGGTAGCTTGAAATACTGCTTGGCTAAAATTCAAAAGTTGGTACAATAGAAACTCGATACTTCAAACTCACTGAAATCAACCTTACCTTATTTCATAAGTTTAATTTTGATAACTCGACCTGGCGTAAGTCAAACATACCAGTATTTCAAAGCTAAAATGTGGCTAAGCCACATTTTAACTTTGAAATATGGGTATGTTCGAACTAAAGCGAGTTCGAGTTATCGAGTTTCGACTGTATTGTCTTATGAAACAGGATCAGAATAACAGTCTGACTCTTGATCATGGCCCACACTTAGTTGTGTCTCATCTTGATCTAATCTATTTGTATAGGTCTCCATTACAGATTTGTGTCAGTGTTGCAAGGGTTAGATATCAACTTACATCATGTCTGTCTGGTGACCGGTCTTGTCTGGAGTTCATGAAGCGGGTACCAGTGCCAGGTCTTCGGTGACTACTTCCCTTGATATCAATATCTATAAAAGCAAATTATAAGAATAATAAAATCAAGACTTTATTGTCTTTTCTTCTATATCAGTGGCTATCCAAAACTTTAACAATAGGTAATTCATTTGAAATTTGTTGGAAATTTCAGCAACTAAAGAGACAGAACTAAAAAAAAAGCATGACAATCTGGTTTAATAATGAAACCGCCATCAGACCAAAATACATGTTGACCAAAATACACAAGAATTGTACAATGTTGGTTTAGCCATATGTAAATTGCCAATGATGTTTAACCCTTTACCCCATAGCCAGTTTTTTGTTTTGAAAACAGGTGACCACTTAAAGCAGGTTGAAAGTAAAGCAGAATGTGCAATATGGCACATGTCGCTTTACTTTCAGTCTGCTTTAAGCTACCATCTGCTAGAATATAGAAAATATTTCTAATGGTGCATTAAAATGACTGTATAAAGCGATAACTATTTTCTTCAGTGGAAGAATAAATTAAAGACGTAAAAAGGTGTATTTATAAAGTAATGGGTTAAAGTTAAACTTTTTCATGGAAACATTTCTCAGATAGACATACATCAAAGAACAGGTAAATGTTTCAGAGAAGCATATCCCAGTGACCTACCATTCATTTTAGTCCTCATACCAGACACATCAGTCCATGCAGATCTTGAAGACAACAGCAAATTTTTCTGTGCCCTTTTCACATTCAGCTAAAACACAATAGAGACAAAACTGAATTGATTTTGTTTATGTCAAATAGTAGCTAAATAGGTCTTACATACTTTGTAAGTTAACTTTTGATTAGGTTGCCATTCTTAGAAAAAATATTAAGATATTTTGAAGTCGGATAACACTTAAGTTAATGCAGAACAAACAAGGTAAGAAAGTTCTTAAAATAGCTTGCAGGTTTAAGTTTTGCCTTACAATAAACCAAATAAACATCAAAAATGATTATTCATTGTTAGTAATGGATACATGTGACTGCTTATAGCAAGATGTAAGTAAAGCAGAAAGCTCCTATACTTTAATTTTGCTTTACAAACCATATCGGCAATATACTCCTACAGTAAGGTTATGGGTAAAAATGCTTAATCAAACATTTTTCTTGTGTCATGTCTCACCAGTGTTCTCTCTTTCTCCAGGTCCTCCCTGAACTCTAGGTCATCATCCTCTGGGGGTAGCATGGGTCTCTCAACATATTCCACCTCAAACACCTTGGTCACCACATTGGACTCCCGCATACCATCCCTGTCATAACACAACATACTCTCAATCTGGTACTAAGCTACCAGTCTAGTATTTGATACAGATAGTTGCATTGCAAAATGTGAAAATCACCTATAACCAGCAGTCTTTATGGTTTTCTGCTTAAAGCAAAATGAAATTAAACAGAAAGCTCCTATAGAAGCTTTCTCATCTGTTTTACTTACAGCTTGCTTTAAGCAGTCACTTGCAATCCAAATAGTCAATGAATATTCAATTGCAGAATTAAATGTGGAGGTGTAAGTAGAACATTTTGAAACTGTTTTCAAGCACTTTAACCCTTCCTCTCCTTTAATACAGATGGCAGCATAAAGCATGATGAAACTAAAGCAAAACATTTCTCTGGTGTATATAATTTGGCCCGTTTCTAGTTTTGAAGACAGCTGACCACTTAAAGCAGGTTGAAAGAAAAGCAGAATGTGCCTTAAGGCACATTCTGCTTTACCTTCAACCTGATTTAGCTACAATCTGCTAGAATATAATTTCTTCATGACTTTATAATGATTTACTACTTTCTTCAGTAGAATAAATTAAATGCACTAAAAGGCGCTTCTATGGGGGGAAGGGTTAAAACGTTTACTCACTCTGACAGGGCTAGAGCTTTGACTGTTTGTTTTCCTGGGGGCAGTGTGAATGGTCCCCTGTAGTCCATAGTGAACTTGGCCACGCCCACCTTGGGGAAGGGATCTGGCTTGGTGCCATTGATAGTGTAGTGGATCTTAGCACCTCGACTCTCTGAAACAAACAATGACATTAGTTTACAGCCACGACTTTTCCAAAAGTACAAATCACCTATAAACTTTTATCCTGCTCATTCACCCCTGAAACTTTTAATGGAAAATTCCAGTTTCCAACAAAGTGTATATTCCATTTATGGCCATATACATTTTATTGCGGAATGACAAACATTACAGACCCTGATCAATGGGCTCCTAAAGTTTGCATAGGACAAAATTTAATGTACTCTTGACAAGTACACAGTAAAGGATGAGTATACTCGTTGCTAGGGTTGAATGTATTAACTCTTTCCTCCCTGAAACTTTAAATGGACAATTCCAGTTTCCATTTTAGTCTAGTCCATTTCTGACTTTTAAGGGTTGTTTTTGTCAATGTTTGGCATTGTGACAAACAGTGAAGACCCTGATCAGAGGGCTCCTTTCGGAGCCCTCTGATCAGGGTCTTCACTGTTTGCATAGGACAAGTGTACTGTTCACATGTACACTGTTTGAAAAGCACGCCTATATGCGGGACTAGGGTTCAAAGAGTTGAGCTGTCATCTGTCTTTATAGACAGGTTTGCTTCTTCGCTTACTTGATTCTTCACTGAATTACTACTTTACTGAATTGCTTCTTTACTGAATATCTGATTATCACAAGTTGTATTCTAGACTCCATTTACACCCAGGGTTCACTGTACTTTAGTCCTAAATATTGGTAGTCCACCAGCCTACCATTGCAGAGATTGATCATCTACAAATACAAGTTTCCAATAACTATTATAAGTAACATCATCATAGTGAGAAAGGTAATTTTCACAACAAACCTTTAACCCTTTCCCTTATAGAAGCGACTTTTAGCACATTCATTTTATTCATCCGCTGAAGAAAATAGTTCCAATATATACCGTAATGAATATGTGTCATATTTAATAATTTCCTTATTCTAGCAGGTAATAGCTTAACGCAGGCTGAAAGTAAAACAGAATGCGCCATATGGCGCATTCTGCTTTACTTTCAACCTGCTTTAAGTAGTCACCTATTTTCAAAACTAGAAAAGGCTATGGGGTAAAGGGTTAACCTCATACTGTGACTCTGTTCTAGTTTTGAAAACAAATTATTACTTAAATCAGGTTGAAAGTAAAGCAGAATGCTCCTGATGGAGCTTTCTGCTTTACTTTCAACCTGCTGCAAGATACCATCTGGAATATAGTACATGTAAAGGGTTACAGGTTGGACTATTTGTAATGAAATTCATCTGTGAACCTCAATCCATTTTTCACAATAATCAATAGTTATTGATTTCAGTCAAATGTGCATTAAGCAGCCATTGAAAACAAGCTTCAATGGTAGTCTTTAGATTGGTATAGTCTTTAGAACAGAGGGTAGCTTGTGCAAGACTAAAATACAGTAGAAAGTTCTTAGAACTTTATGAAAAATTCTTCGACTTTGCATATTTATAAAGCTTTTGTCTGTCTTTAAAGTGACAGTAGTCACCAAACACGTTCAGCTCTAGTGAAATAGTATACCTGTGAAGAGTACACTTGGCCTATGCAAACAGATGGACTGAGACCAAAGGGCTCTTGCAGAAGCTCATTGTTATTTTGCAATATTTTCTTCAGTGGAGGAATATATAAAAGGTGTATAAACACTCATTTATGAAGTAATGGGTTAAGGGAGTTGTCTCTTTACTTTCATCCTGCATTGCGTTTGCAAAATTTTAAACAAGTCAAAGTGCCTCATAAATGCAAATTAATAAAGCCAATTACCAAGCTCTTAGATATTGACCAGCAGATCAGCATCAACTCAAATTAAATGGAACTGCTTGTTATCTGCGTCATGACACTGTTTACCACTATCAGTATAATAAACCTTTACAATTGACATCAACTACTACCAATAATCAATTACTAGTAATACAGTCTTACTTGTAATCAAATCAATTAGTAGTATTTTTCAATACAGGTTGAGGCTTATTGCAGTTCAAAAGACCAATGACTGCTTAATGTAGAACAAAATGAAAGCAGAAGGCTCCTATAGCAGATTGCTGTGTTTACTTTTTTCCTGCAGTAAGCAGTCATCTGTCTTTCATCAAACTGTATGACCACTTTACCGTATACAATCATGTCTTGATGTAGTTATAGATTAGTACACTCTTTCAACACTATGTAACTATTGTGGGTTATTAGGTTCCTTTGTGGATCTTTTTAGTTACTTAACCATGTCTACTTGGAATTGTAAGTAGTTTAATAAATACTGCTCTAAATTAGAAAACAGTGTAGACCCTGATCAGAGGGCTCCTATAGGAGCCCTCTGATCTGTGTCTACATTGTTTGCAAATGTAATTAGAATATTCTAAATAGGTCCATGGTGTTGAAAGAGTTAATAACGAGTGTACTCGCCGCTAGGGTTTAACCCTTTCCCTGATAGAAGCGCCTTTTAGCGCATTTGGTTTATTCCTCCGCTGAAGAAAATAGTTCCAATTTAATCAGTCATGAATATATATTATAGGGAATACTTTCTATATTCTAGCACATGATAGCTTAAAGCAGGCTGAAAGTAAAGCAGAATGCGCCTTGAGGCGCATTTTGCTTTACTTTCAACCTGCTTTCAGTAGTCACCTATCTTCAATAATATAAATATGCTATCAGGTAAAGGGTTAATGTGTAAATGACATGCAATAGATCGGAGACACAGCAAGCATTTACCCAAACCACTGGTTTTGGACATCATTAATTCAGAACCTGCAGAGAATGTGTTCTAGGCATGCTCCTACCTGTACAGATTGATATAAATGCTTACTCAATGATGACTCACTCATTTCCTCCACTTTTTAACCTCCTTTACAATGGATTTATTCTGTGTATAACTGCCATAATGGTATTTCATATAACCCTTTAAAGTTTACCCCGTAACCTGTTTCTACTGTTAAAGACAGGTGACCACTTAAAGCAGACTGAAAGTAAAGCAGAAAGCACCTTAAGGTGCATTCTGCTTTACTTTCAGTCTGCTTTAAGTTACCACCTGCTAGGATATACACTATATTTCTTATGATGTATATTCATGAGTGTATAAGTAAGTGTATTTATGGAGTAATGGGTTTACCCATTTACAACGGTAATACAATAAATAATGGGACATTTGCAAAAAGCATAGAGCCTGGAAGAGGTATATGATCAAAGCCTGCAGTACTGTTTGCTTAACCAGTTAGTGTGAAATTGCTTACTTGAATAATTCATTTAATATTTAATGGGTTGATCAATGCACATGATGGTTGAGAGCTGGAAATCTACTTGAAAACTACATGAAAGAGAGTTGCTTAGCAGTTTGAATACAAATGCAATTCTTGAGTCTCGTTTGCAAGTCTTTTATGTACAAAAACTCTTTGTGAACTTTTCAACTAAAAAATGTTGAATACAAGTTCTGATAGTGAGTTAGATAAAGTGTAGTACTATTGATTACTATCTGAGATTCCATTCTTTATCCTCCATACATTCACCTTTATACACCTTTAATTTATTCCTCAACCGAAAAAAACAGTTCCCAATTGATACAGTCATGAATAAGCACTACAAGATACATATTCTGTATCCTACAAGAAGATAGAAATTATATTTTCCTCCCTAGAAGAGGAATAGGTTGCCTCAACCTTATCCTCTGCAAATTTACCCATAACTCTTTAATTATGCATTTTTACGCTTTTAATTTATTTCTCCACTGAAGAAAATAGTTCCACATTATACAATCATGAATCTACACCATGAAAACTAGCTCCTTCCTAGCAGATGATAGCTTAAATCAGGCTGAAAGTAAAGCAAAATGCACCTTAACCCATTACCCCATAATTTCGCCTTTTTGGGCCTTAAATTTAATCCTCCACTCAAGAAAAAAGTTCTAATTTATACAGTTATGAATATGTATCAAAAGAAATCTTCTCTATATTCTAGAAGATGGTAGCTTAAAGCAGGCTGTAAGTAAAGCAGAATGCCCCTTTAGGATGCTTTACTTTCAACCTGCTTTAGGTAGTAGACCATCTTCAAAGCTGGAAACAGGGTATGAGGTGATGGGTTAAGGCACATTCTACCTTAATTTCAACCTCAGAGCAACAGGTAAGGGTAGTTTTTCTAAACTTAAAATCTTTATTTCTGAATTAAACCCTATGGTGTCACTACTCATTAGAATCGTCTCTTCGAGACGATTCTAATGAGTAGTAACACCATAGGATTTGGTGCTGAAATGAGTGATAAAATGTTTGATTTGTTGAAATAACTACTACTTATCTGGAGCCCTGAACCTGCTTTAAGTTGTCACTTGTCTCCAATACATGTACTATAAACAGACAATAAAGTGATGGGTAAATCATTACAAATGAATATTCATTGATTGTGTTGATTAAAAGTGGCAGTTTGAAGCAAGATGAAAATATAAAATTAAGCTCCAATGTCTTTCATCTTACTTTAAGTATCCCCCTATCTTAAACATAGTTGATTACAGCTTATTTGCATCTTTGGAGGAAAGGGCTAATCAATAATCAATATTGATTTACACACATGATTAAACATAGTCAATCTTTAATTGTCATGAGTCAGACACTTAATGGTTATTGCCACTACATTATTCTATTTTCTTGATTAGAGAAGGCTCAAATATCTATGTGCTGAATATTAAATGTAATTTATTCTGTTATTATATACATGTTTTTTTATCCATAGGGTAAATGTCCTTACATGTACACCGTTTTCAAAAATATAAATTATTCTTTTTTGTATTGTGTATGAAATCTCATTTTAAAACTGGTCAAAACTGTTTTTCATAAAGACATGATCATATAACCTTACACTAAGTTACAGTATTAATGAATTACTCAGAAGTTACTCCGTACCGGGTTGTCTGTTTCTAGTTTTGAAGACAAGTAACCACTTAAAGCAAATTGAAAGCTTTATTTTTAACCTGCTTTAAGTAACCATCTGGAAATATCCTGGAAATGTCTTCTGTGTTTTTACTGTTCAGGACTTCCAAGGCGGATACTTCATTGATTCTTAAAAATATTTCTGAGGTGTAAAAAGGCCTATTTATGGTATAATGGATTCAGACACAATGACTGTATATTACCTGTATTGAGTTCTATCTTTGTGTTGGAGTCTATCAGTGTTTTGGGCTTGCCAGGAATAGGTGCCCGCAATGGCACAATAGTTGGTACAGCAATTGACCCTGCAGTCATTGTGACACTTCAGGTCTACAAAACACATGCATATAAAACAAATAAGTAACTGTACTACGTATTCAAATGCTGAATTATTCAGGGTTCTATACAAGAGGGAGTAAACTGAACAAATCTAAACATGTTCTTCCTCATATCAGAACCAAATCTTATGGTGTCACTCGACTACTCATTAGAATTGTCTCAAAGATTTGATTCTTTGAATGAGTATGACACCATAGGGTTTAAAACAAGAATAAAGATTCTAGTTTCTGAAATACTCCCCTTATCTGGAGCTCTGATTATTTCTTTTTTGTCTTAATCCTTAGCATCATAGTCATCAGTGCAAATAACTTAAGTCCAACAGATATAGGATATATATTGAGATATGTTTCAGTGAGGTGGCTGTAAGACAAATGTAAGCAGGGAGCTCCTAAAGAGTTCTCTACTTTACTTTAACCTCGTTTCGAGTTTGTACCATCAGAGGAGGAAGGATTAAAAGCACCAAAATGCACTTATATCAGTGACTTAAATGAAAGTGCTGATCGCAAGTAAATTCTTTGCAGAGTGATGTGATTATAGAAGATTATGATGATGTTATGTCGGTAAATTATGAGCTATAGCCAAACATAGTTTATGCAACTGTTAAATATGTGCACTGACTTTAAATAAAATTTGAATAGAATTGATGACCAGGTTAATGTCTACAAATGGTGCTGTCACTTTGCACAGACACTAGAGTCTAATTCTTCAGAGAAACGGGTTTTCCAGATCTTGAGAAAATACAAATTTCCATGCCACAAAAATGGTGCAAAAACGTTTTGCTTGAAACTGTAATGACTATAAGGAGAAAGTCTTCAGAGGGCAGTACAGCTACAAACATCGTTACATGTGATCTAGCATCATAAACAAGGGAATCATTTCTGATTTGATAAACCAGTACAAAATCTAATATCAATTTTACTTTTCATTCAATCAATTTGTAGCAAAGTTATTTGATATAGTGAATGAAAGGTTGGTCTGCTTGTTTTATTATCATGGAGGTACCAGTTTCGGTGCACTTAACGTTGAAATTGATCCCGGTGATCACATATCATAAAAGTCAATGAAAACAACTATTCCTACCTTTGTAATCGAATGTCTAGACTAGCTCCGTGTAAAATTATTTCCAAAATATTCTATATTTAGCACAATCGCCACCGTTTTAATGACGTAGTCATTTTGTGCGGAGAACGTATTTATAGGCCCTATTTCAGTGAGGGTTGGTTTTTATCGTAGTACAGAATGTGTGGAAAGCTGTGATCAATAAAACTATTATAAGAATCTCTCCTGTAAGGTTTCTCACCAATATGAATATTCAAAAATGGGATTTTCTCCTTTTTGAATGAAAATAATTGATCCCTTGCCTGTCATGCCCCTCTCCCATTTGAATTAGAAAACAACAACAGTAAATTTTCAGTCATTCCTTTGTTAATTACGTAGGTCTTTGTTTCAATTCAGTACGGCAAGGAATGGTCACATCATTTTGACGAGTATACCCTGTAGACTATTTTCGTCATCTTTTTTTTCTTCAAAAGACTTGCTCAGATAATGTGAAACGAATCTCAATATCAAGTCATTAAAAAAAAATTTTACGGAAAACAGCTACCGGTATATAACGAGGGCATACTTTTGTAATCGTACTGTATATGAAACAAAATGGGTGGGACCACTTTTGTCACGTTATATCCGTGAAACAGAGGACAAAAAATGTACACCTCAACAAAATTATAAAAATCATTTGTAAAAAGTTTCGTTTTGGAACGAGGGTTATCGGAGTGAAAACGGACATAAGGAATTTGGTTCAAATTGCTATGCTATGTCAAATATAGTTAATAAATTGTCCATTTGCGTCGACTTTTGGAATTTTTTTTGACAAAGATGACAGGTGATGTTTATTTTGCTGATAACAAAAAGTGATGACGTAATTGAGCTCTTCAAAAAGAAGATATCGTTGTCAATGTAAAGTGCACCGAAATAGGTCCCTCACTGAAACAGGTACACCGACGATAACTGTTTATTGAAAATAGTTCAGTTTTTCAGAGATATTCATCTTTGATTAGAATAAATTATCACAATAAAAGGTAAATCAGTTTTTGCCTTATTTTTTCAGACGACTTCTCGGCACTTGCTTGAAGCTGTAAAAACTACCAAATTCTGATGCAAATATCACTGGCCTTATCAGAAACTGCAGGCATTTGGCAAGTCAGTTACAGCACGGAATTATACAAAACGGAATAGCAACTCAACGAAGTTGAATAGGCAAGCATCTGAGCTCTCGCGGCGGTTAAATTTTGCGAGATTATGTGTCACGTGACAACATCTTCACTTTTTGCCTCGTTGTCTGTCATTTCTGGGGTGAAAATTTACCGACTCGAGTGTTTTTATTGATATTTTATAGGATTTAAATGACTTGGTGGACATTCCTATCAATTCACCGGAATATAAACCCGTGAACAATGCTTCGAAACAGACATTTATCAAATTAACTACCGATAGAAATTCTCTTATCAAGTCTCGCGAGTCTCGTATGCGCCGCACGAGATTTACGATATAGCGTGAGGTTTCAATTCCGTCAGTGTATAATTCTGTGGTTACAGTGAAGACTGGTAAATTAGAATAAGATTATACAATATGAAGTGATCATTAAGACATTTACTAATCCATGAGATTTAAAAAAAAATATTGTTTTTGCTCTTCAAAAAATACAAGAATTTCTGAAGAACTATGCAACAATATGGTGCAACTTGTACTGACATTTGAACAGATCTGAATATATCTACTGTCTTACAGCGTCCAAGTGTTAAGGCGAGACTAAGATATTGCTTTTACGCTCTTGTTGTTGTTGTAAGCGTCAAATTTTGGATTAAGCACAAATGCTAAGTTTTTGTTTTAGCTCTGTTGCTCAAAAAGCATACATGCTTGACAAACCAACTCTAACATGCTGGGTGTTAATAACTACAAGGGTAATACAGATCCAGCTGCATCGCAACTTACATGACACTGTACAATGTACATAATAAAACATTTTCAAACAATGTGAGACATTTAATTCCAAGGAATTCTTGTTGTAGTATACGACGACACTTAGTTAGGAATGACAAGAAAATTGTTTGGTCAAAATTGGATATCTGTCATGTAGCTTTAAAGGGTAAAATAAGTTTTGTAAATAAGTGCACTATAACTAATACAGTACAAATACTGCAATTACCTGAGCCAACCCCAAATTAAAGGCTCTGGCAAATTCAATACTTTTTATACATCTATTTCAGATACGTTTAAATGCATGCAAACATTTAATCCGACCTCAATTAGAGTGCTGACATTGTTGAAAGTGTCATCATTGATCAGTCTACATGTATAATCACTTGCAAATGGACCTAAATATTTGGCTTCAACAACCGGCAACGGAGACTTGTGGTATTTTACATAAAACACTACTTGCTATAACTTCATAAAAGTATACATACCAATGCTTTTCGAAAAAATATCCAACAAATGAATGTAGATTTGTCAAAAATTAGGGAAATGTAAGCAATTAGTACAGAAATTGGATGTGTTCGGGCACCTGCATAGCAACCCCGGGAAATGTAACGAGATATTTCATTGGCTAGGTTCATGAATGAATGGGAACATCTCGGATCGCATTCGCTAATAACGAAAACACCCTGTTACCGCGGAAACAACTTACCACCCTACTAATTTAAGGGCTTTGTTATAGAATATTAAATGATTTTAATGTATGTTCATGTTTGTCATTTACATTAATGATATGCCGGAATGTGTACAGTCTCCGATCTATCTCTTTGCAGACGACACAAAAATCTACAGGGAAATCAAGACAAGGGAGGATGAAAAGATTTTACAAAATGACTTGGACAATTTACAAGAATGGTCAAATAAATGGTTGTTAAAATTTCATCCGAACAAATGTAAAACGTTAACAGTGTCAAACAAAAGCAGGGATTTAGATGGGGGGAAGTATCACCTTTACGACGAAAGTGGAAATAAAATTAAACTGTCACAAACAAAAGAAGAAAAAGATATTGGGGTAATGGTAGACCAGAATTTACAATTCAAAACACATATGCAGCAACAAATAAACAAAGCCAACAGTATAATGGGACTTATTAGAAGAACTTACACGTACCTAGACGAGCAAAGCTTTAAATATCTTTTTCAAGGGTTAGTTAGACCACATTTAGAATATGCTGAAGCTGTTTGGAATCCATACAAAGTAGGGGATATAGAAAAATTGGAAAGCGTACAAAGGCGAGCAACTAAACAGATACCATCCCTAAAAAATATGGAATACCCAGACAGACTAAAAAAACTAAACATGCCAACTCTAAAATACAGGAGAACAAGAGGTGATATGATTGAGGTATTCAAGATCTTATCCGACATCTATGACCCAAAAACAACAGAAAACTTTTTACAAAGAAATACTTCATCAATCACAAGAGGACATGGAAAGAAATTAAAGAAAAACTTCTGCAGACTAAATTTAAGAAAATTTTCATTCACACAAAGAATAGTAGATATTTGGAACAGCCTACCGGAAAAAATAACAGTAGCTGAAACAGTAAAGAAATTTGAGATAAGTCTCGACAAGCACTGGGCAAATCAAGAAGTAAAATTCAACTTTACAAAGGACATAATAACCGGAAGTCGCGTTAAGTCGGGCATAAGTAGTAAAGAAGACAAGTTAGATGCGGACATAGTGGTCTAGGCCAGCGTCCACAGAAGATCCTAAGGTATCCTAAGGTATATCATGATATTAATTTATTGATCAAGTTGTGATCAAGTTGTCTTCGAAAATAAAATGGAGAAAATGTTAAATCTATTGATTTTTTTAAAGCGACTAAAATCAAAATTGTCTATTTGCAAAAATGTAAGAAAATACTCAAATAAAAGCAAATATGTAGCATCATCGTTCATCTATCATTAAAAAAAAACTCTAGAAAAAGTTACTAAATTTTTATTTTTTTAGATATTTTCGATCGATTGAAATCATTCAAATCAATGTGCATCGTTTGCACACGGGCAGGCATAAACTTGAAAGACTAATGCCTACTCCTTCGCTGTACACTAAAGAAGGCTAAATTGACCACCAAGGGGTTAAGACGTCTGTCTAAAAATTTCATTTTCATCCCCAAATGCTGAGTCCGGGGTTCCAATCCCACTGGACCTAAACAAAAAAAATCTTTGAATTGCATCTTTTAAACAGAATTCTTATCCTAAACTAATGTTTACCAGCTTATAGGTTGCCAGTCTGGTTATGTTTAAAAAAGATCATGGTCACTAATTCTTCTGTTTTTTCGCTGCTTATAACCCAATATTGAAACTGTAAAATTAGATGATTACTGCTGCTTCTTCTTCTTCTTTTTCTTCTTCCTTTTCCTCTTCTTCTTCTTCTTCTTTTTCTTCTTCTTCTTCTTCAGTAAAACAACTGTGAATTAATTTTTTAATTTGGTTGGTTACTCTGACTAAATTCAGATTAATTGATTTTGATATATTGTTTGTTTGATTGATTGATTGATTAAATAATTCATTCATTCATTCATTCATTTATTCATTCATTCATCCATTTATTCATTCATTCATTCATTCATTCATTCATTCATTCAGCTATCCATCAAACTATCTATTCCATTATAAGTTCTTTAGTTTTTTCTTTCTTTTGAATGAATGCATGATTGGTTGAGTGGTTGATTGATTGATTGATCAATTGATCGATTGATTGATTGATCTAATGAATGAATGAACAAACCAATGAATTAATGAGCGAGTGAGTGAATGAATGAATGAATTAATGATTGACTGATTGATTGAATTATTTGTTGATTGATTAACTGACTGATTGATTGATTAACTGATTATAGACATAGACCTAGAAATTTTTTTTTTACGTCGGATAGGTTTAACAAATTAACATAAGCCCTGTAGGGTTTAATTTACTCCTACACATATAGGTTAACGTAATAAGAAACAAAACAAATTAAACAGATAAAACAGATTTAAACAGGACCACAGGCATGCATGCAGATAAACAAAGTAGGCAGGTTGGTCAAAGCATATTGAAACAAGAAATATCTTTAAAAAAGATATTTGGCGGAATGAGTGGTTGAACTAAGGCTATATAGATGGGTGTGCAAAATTGAATTAAATTGAGGTTTTCAAAGATTGAAAAGCAAAAAATACAAGTATTCAATTGAAACAGTAACTTTTATTTAAAATGCAAAACTATCATGTACAGAAATGCAAAACAAAACAATAATTTAACTCATATCCTAGCTACTGGTAGGAGATCCTCACATTAATCTATTGTTCCATTCATAGAGTTTTTGAAACAAACTATAGCATACACAAATGTACAGATACAACAATCTACTGTACTTCACTCTTGTAAATAATGATGAAACAACACAATTGTGTTTAACTCACTTGAGGCTATTCATATATAAAATATTGCTTTTAATGTATGGCAAATGTGTACAAACAGTTAACAATTAAAACAAATTGGTTGTAAACAATTATGAAACACCTAGCTTCCTCTGTATATCTATAAATAGATTTCAGATCATAGCATAATTTTGTCAATTCTGTGGCCTAGTGTAGTAAACAGACAGCCTGTATCTCTAAATTTTACACCCACAGTCCACATCATGTAAAACTGTAATGGGACAAACCAGCCTACAGGGCTCCAGATAAGAGTGAGTAAACTAAACAAATCACATTTTTTCACCTCTTTTAGCACCAAACCCTATGGTATTACCACTCATTTTGATTGTCTTGAAGAGACAATTCATATGTATAGTGACACCACAGGGTTTAATGCACAAATAAAGATTTTAAGTTTTGAAACAATTCCCTTATCTGGAGCCCTGGCTACTATCCAATCAGACTATTCAGTTTCAACAGGTGCTCTTAATTCTAAATTTCTGATCAAATATTATTGGTTGAAATGTGTGGCCAAATATTAAAGTGTGTCTAAATAGAAAACAGTCAGCTCCGCCGAAAAATAAATAAAATATTTTGATGGTCAAATAGCCGCCTGCTCGGACACCCGCAGCAGATGACAAATCAAATCAGGATTAAGTAAGTAAGTAAGTATGTAAGTGGTCAATGGGAGACAACTCATGCCTGACTGAATTTAAGCTGATTGATTGATTAACTGATTCACGGAATTATACAAAACGGAATAGCAACTAAGCGAAGTTGAATAGGCGAGTATCTGAGCTCTCGCGGCGGTTGAATTTTGCGAGATTATGTGTCACGTGACGACATCTTCACTTTTTTTGCCTCGTTGTTCCGCCATTTCTGGCGTGAAATTTTTTTATTGATATTTTATAGGATTTAAACGACTTGGTGGACATTCCTATCAATTCACGAGAATAAAAACCCGTGAATAATGCTTCGAAACACATTTATCATATTGACTACCGATACACAGTCTCTTATCAAGTCTCGCGAGTCTCGTATCCGCCGCACGAGATTTACGATATAGCGCGAGGTTTCGATTCTGTCAGTGTATAATTCTGTGACTGATTGATTGTTTGATTGATTATAGAATTATTTGGGTTTTTTATTTATTTATTTTTTTCATTTATTTTTTATTATTATCATTTTGGTCTCTTTTATTTCCGCGAATATAGCTTATGTTCGCTATTTGCTCATTTTACTACAATTCGATTCGACCAGTGACTAATTGAACTTGTGCTCGTTCCTCCTAAAGATAAACGACCTGCTACAATCTCTAAATAAGTATAACGTCAGTAAAATTATTTACATTCTAGTATCAATAACTTTTTATTTAAATTGAATACCACGCAATGTGGCTATATGCGCGTCTGATATGAAAAGTCATATCAGTGTAGAACTCTCTAAAATTTAGGAAACAAGAACGCACCAACAACCGTACTTCCTGTCAGCATGGATGGTTTTGATTTATTTAAAAAGTTGGGTTCTGGTGCCAAGTTTGATTATAGAAGATTCCGTTCTGATGCTGAAAGGCTTCACGTAAGTTACATACTCTCTAAATATTGTGAACACGTTTCAAATTCAAGAGTAACATGATATGTAATGTGTTTTCGCGAAACCTTTATTACCTCAAAGCCTGTTTCTATTTTTTAAGACAGGTGACTACTTAAAACGAATGCGGGTCAAAACGGCCCAAAACTAAAACGGCCCAGGGTCAAAACGGCCCAGATCCAAAACGGCCCGGGTCAAAACGGCCCAGGTCAAAACGGCCCAACTCGTAAATTCATTATTATATCCTTGCTTCTTGTCAATTCGCCACTTCTTGTCAATTCGCCACCTAAGCAAAACTTAGAATTCCGTCACGAGCAGGCTACCGAGGATGTCCGAAAACTACAGAGGATATCCGAATACCAGGACAGTTTCACTCAGGAAGATTTCAAGCGCCGAAAATGCGAAAGAAACAGGTTAAATAACAATAATTCACAAAAAGTTTCAAATCAAAGGACATGTTGGTAATTTTAACTCTATATGCCCATTGTTACTTGTTTATTGTAAATTTGTGAAAGTTATTATTTACTTTTAAAAAATTAAATATTTCAAAATCATTAAACAATGTTCAAATTTCATGAAACAAACTATAACACACTGACAGAGCCTACATTGACCTAATTATCGAACGACCAATCAGAGGTGGCGAATTGACAAGAAAGCATCCCGGTGATCCAGAGCAATGACCTCGTTCGAAAACGGTACAGTTATTTACATTTGTATTTATTTCACAAGTTTTATTTGTATATATTCGTGTTATTGAAGGTTCAGTTCAGAATTAGATCCGTGAACAAGTAAGAAATGTTACATCAGAAAGCGCATGCGCGAAAAAATATAGCTAAGGGTGGCGAAAACACAGGTAAACAGGCTACTATGTTATGGTTATTTTATGATTATTGAAAATATTTTTGTGAAATATTTACATATAACTTGAAAATATTATGACAATTAAGCCAAATAAATGCGCCAAAGTAGGAAGGTAAGTACGTACTTTATGTATAAGGGATATTTTTCAACAGGTTGGATACTGATGATTGATCAAACCATGGAATTATACACTTCTGTATATTTCCTTGATCAAACGCTGAGTATGCCGGTTTCAGGTCACAACACAAACTGTTTGATACTCATTATTTTAGTCAAGTTAACATTGAACATTCAGAAATAAAAGTAGATGGTTTTTTTTTGTAAAAACGATATTCTCTATGTTGATTTAAAGAATTAATTTGGATAATAGTGGGAAACAGGTCTATATGTTAAGTTAACCCCTTAAAGTTTCTTTTATGTGTTTTCAAATCAGATTGTACTCGATCTTAATCAGAACCTGCTTTACAGGTCTAATGAGAATCAAAACTGTTGGCAAATACCCAGTTTACCTGAGGTAAGGCAGTGAGGTGTTTATGTAACAAACTATCACGACAGCAGGTCAAAGAGCAAAGATTAACACCTTTAATGCAATCAAACAATTACAGTTTATAGTCGCGTGTCACTAGTGGCACACTTTGGCGGCACACTTTGCACGTTTTAAAAGCAGAATCGCTGTCTGCTTTCATTTCTCAAATTCTGTTACGTATTTTGACATTTGACGTAATGAATACTCTTATATTTATACCTTATAAAGTTACTCGTTTCATCGAAATAAAGCCGGCTTTGCAGTTTGCAAACAGTTTTGATCCAGCTAAAGTTAAACAATATAATATAATGGTTAACACATAATTATGCAGATCAATATTTATACATATTGCCTTAAGTATCAACCTGCCTTAAACACCCAATAAATAATAGTTTGGTAGTCATGTCTGTAATTTGGATAACTCTAATAACCATTACAAAGAGTTGGGATCCAGATGAAATTCTAACTCACTGTGCATCTCACCAGGATTTACTACTTACTTTCATTCTAAGCCTATCTGCATGTATCTAGAAGATAACTTATCTTCCTTTTCATTATATTTTTTCTATCAATTAACTCAATTTTCACCAATAATATAAGCGATTATTTAACTTCCGAATGCGGGTCAAAACGGCCCAAAAGTGGGCCGTTTTTACCTGGGCCGTTTTGACCCGGGCCGTTATGGATCTGGGCCGTTTTGACCCGTCACCACTTAAAACGGGTTGAAAGAGTGCGCCTTATGGTGCATCTAAATCAGTTTAAGAATCTGTCCGCACAAGAATTGTGATTCCAGACAGATTTTAAAGTGTAGCCGCAATTATGCTTTCCTTTCAGTAGCAATGCCAAAGGATTCAACACTTTAACATAAAAGGAAAAAATAAAATGACCCAATTTGTGTCTCAGAAATCGTTTTTTTCAATACTCTGTATTATATATAAATGTCGCATTTTACTTTTTTTCCGTCGGTTTTTAAGTATTGAAAACTTCAAGTGGCCTCTTGGTAAACTTATTTCCAGTTAATTTAATCATTCAGAATGCTATTTCTTGTGGTTTGATCCCGATCTTGCTATAATAAAAGGGAGTTTAAGCCCCCCATGATAGCATATGGTATTTAGGTAAGTTCTCTCTTTAATATTGAGATTTGATAAATCTAGAGACACCTGCAATGCCATTAATGGACCATCGTGACATATCTGTTTTTGTGACGTATCTGTTCATGTTAATCATTTCTGTACATGTAAGAATGAATTTACAACTCGATCTCTCTATATTTTCTCCTGGAAAGTTAAGACAAGGGAAGACTTGAATTACAGAGCAAGTAGACGCATGATACGATTTTAAGTTGATTTAAATGTGCCGGGAAGTCGTGACGTATCTGTTCTTTAACTTGCGTTTTCTGCTATCTGTAAACTTGGAATGTGTAATACTAATAAGACATTGTTTCAGCTGTGTCTAAGTATTTGTTTTCAGTTTCCGTACATTCTGCGCCAGATATTAGAACCACTTAACAGTTGGAAAACAGTATTCAAGAACTTACTGAGTGTGACAAAGTCGCTGTGACGTATCTGTTTGAAAACCTGTAGACAGAGATCTGTGGGCTTTTGTGATTTTGTTTAGGTTTCGGACAAGCAAAAGTAAACAGTTACAGACAGGTTATGAGAAACTGTAATGAAAAATCATATTTTTTGTTGTCAATAAAATCGTAGATAGATTACAACACCATTTTCTTACAGTCCATGTTAGCGGCGACAGGACTATTTACCCTTAAAGTTGACACTTTGGATACCATAAAATAGAAAAAACAATGACACCGTCATAAAGCATATTAAGGTTGTAGATTGGTGACCCCATGTATCTGTGAAAAACAGTATTGAGTAGTGTTGTAGCGATGATCGATTATAATCGATCGAAAACGGCCATAATCGTAGATAATCGATTATGATTTGCCGTAATGGATTATGTTCGATTATTTTATGATAAAGTTATGAAGGAGCATAGTGCATATTAAAGACAGGTTGTAGCTTAATGCAGGTTGGAAGTAATTTGCAGAACGCTTCTATGGGGTGTTCTGCATTACTTCCAACCCACATTTAACAATAATCTGCCTTTCAAATGTTCATTATGTATCCTCAAAGTATGGTTAAGTAAGCTTTGACTGTAATGTTAATCTGAAAAAGTTGTGTTCTTTAATATTTGTTCTTGAAATAATGTTTATAAATTGTTTTACTTACTTGCACCAAATATATAAATGAAACAGTTGATTCCAAACCAAGACACTATTCAAACAATGTTTACCCAGATGAACTGCCGCAGCAATAGTAATTACAGGTAGTAAAAGAAGTGGTATACAATTAGTACAAAGCAAGCTCAATTAGTTTTAACTGTTTTATCAAATTGCTGCTTTATTTTTTGTTTGGCTTCATATGGGTGCATTGTTTGCAAACGTATGTAGATACATACATGTAATATACAAATGCAAACGTGAGTATCACATATATTCAGCTTTTCAGAGTACATATACCGGTATAATATGAAGTTTATCTTAAAACGATTATATAATTGATCATCAATCGATTATGGCAACCAATAATCATTTATAATCGATTATGGTTTTCGGACCGATTATACAACACTAGTATTAGGGCAAATCGTCGTAATGTATTCGTTTAAGGTGCCTGCGACACAGTTTTTTTGAAATTCTTTCCCTATCTGAAGAATGAATGATATGTCCATTTAAAGCAGGTTGAAAGGGAAGCAGAATTTGCCTCAAGGTACATTCTGCTTTACTTTCAACTGCTTTAAGCTACCATTTGCTAGCCTAGGATTAGGATAAAGAAAATATTTCTTATCAAGTTATGGTGCATTTTCATGCCTGTTTAAATAGTAAATAAATTGGAACTATTTTCTTCAGTGAAGGAATACATTAAAAGCATAAAAAGGCATATAATGGAGTAATGGGTTACGAGAGGCTGAACTGTATGGTAGTGTTGTTTCATGTTTTACAGATTTTAAAACCCAAGCAACCACAGAATCAGACTGTTCAAGAGCATAAACACACTGTGAAACAAGAAGCTGAAGTGAAAATAGGTAACTATTTTGTATCAAATGTGTCACAGTAAAATTTTGTATTCTGAAGTAAGTAATAACCCTAGCAGTAACTTAATGATCTTTTCTGGTAAGCCTGTCCTTTCACTAAAAAGAGAGAAAAATATGTTTATGTTGAAACCGTTACCCCTTAACAGTTAACTTGTTTCTAGTTTTGATGACAGGTGACCACTTAAAGCAGGTTGAAAGTAAAGCAGAATGCGCCTTAATGCACATTCTGCTGCTCTAAGCTACTATCTGCTAGGATTATAGAATGGTGCATTTTATTACTGTATTAAGTAATATGTTTTAAAACCCTTTCACTCATCTTTTCAAGCCTTATAGACATGTCTTTTTATCTCTCTAGCTTTCCTAGCAGACATGCCATATCACACCTTTATCAATTCATCTGTGCTGCCTTATAAATGAGCAATAGGAAACTTTTCTGATATCTTGACAGATGACTGCTGAAAGCAGATTGAAAGTCAAGCAACACACTCCATGAGGAACATTTCTATTTCCTTTCAGCCTGCTTTAAGTAGCCACCTTTCTTAAACTTTGGCAATATAAATTATAAGGGAAAGGGCTAAATATCACATATTTAATTTAAGTATCAAATAGCATGCTCCTGTGTAAGTTTTTGGCATTCAGATTTTTCATGTGGGAAAAGCCTTCCAGCTGGCTTGCAGAAGGTCAATGGTTCTACCCAGATGTCGACTTGTGCCTAAAACAGTGCATAAAGGACTTTGGGGGTCTTCCTCCACCTTAAATTAGTTGTACGTCAGGATAGGACTGAAATACTGATGCAGCAATGTAAAATCATAACAAATCCAATTCCTGTGTGTAAGTTTAGAAACAGTATTTCAAATATGTCTTTTACAGTTATCATGATTCTCATTTGGAATTTGTATCCCCACTTAAAAGTTTGCAGTCATATAAGTATGTATTAACTATTAACCCTTTTCTCCTTTGCCTAAAGTACAACTTACGCATACCAAACCGTTTTAAATGCAGGTGACTCCAATCCTAAAGCATGGTTAAAGTCGGGCAGAAAGTGGCTATAGGAGCTCTCTGCTATACTGTCATCCTGCTTTAAGCTATCACGGCACCTGCATTCAATACTAAATACTAATTTGTGGTGCTTATGTGGAGGAATATGTTAATATAATCGTTTTTATATACAATGTAATTAATTTTGAGAATTTTGCAGTCTTTGTATTGGCTTAGCCGCTCTCTTTTGATTGATCCTTAATGTTTTGTTTAAGAAAAAACTGAAGAGGAATCAGAAGATTCTGATGATGAAGATGACAATGATGCAGAGGAAGAGCAATCATCCAGTGATTCAAGTTCAGACGAGTCATCTAGTGATTCTGACTCAAAGACTGAAAGAGAAGAAAAACCTGAGCTGCAGTTGCTTGGTGACATGAAAGCTAAGGGTGACGAGACTATCAACACTAAAGCTGCAGAGAGGAAGAAACGGAAGAAAAAGAAAGTTCATTCAGCTGAAAAACTAGCAGCACTAAAAAAAGAAAATGTAGGTCAAGAAACACTGTAACCCACTGGAGAAAATAATTCTAAGTTGTACAGTCATGAATATGCTCCATAGGAACTGTATTTTCTGTCCTAGCAGATCTGATGGTAGCTTAAAGCAGACTGAAAGTAAAGTAGAATGTGCCTTAAGGCGCATTCCGCTTTACTTTCAACCTGCTTTAAGTGGTCACCTGTCTTCAAATCTAGAAGGGTCTTCCGTGGCCTTGTGGTATAGTCACTGTGACTTTCATCACTAAGCTCCTCACCACTGTGAGTTCGAATCCCAGACTGGTCATTTGGACTTTTCATGTATGAAAGCCTTCCAGCTGGCTTGCGAAAGGTCGGTGGTTCTACCAAGTTGTCGATTTGTGCCTGAAACAGTGCATTTCAAGAAAGTCATTTGTAACACTGTTCAATGTTTGTTCTGAACTCATAGAAACCTAAATATGAGTGTTAACACATTCAACCCTAACAACAAGTATTCTTGTCATTTACATACAGTGTACCTGTGAAGAAAACACTTGTCCTATGCAAACAGTGTAGATCCAGATCAGAGGGCTCCTTAACCCTTTGCACCCTAGTCACGCAAATAGGCGTTCTTTTCAAACAATGTACATGTGATAGTACAATTGTCCTGTGCAAACAGTGAAGACCCAGATCAGAGGGCTCCGAAAGGAGCCCTCTGATCAGGGTCTTCACTGTTTGTCATAATGCCAAACATTGACAAAACAACCCTTAAAAGTCAGAAATGGACTTGACTAAAATGGAAACTGGAATTGTCCATTTAAAGTTTCAGGGAGGAAAGAGTTAAGGAGCCCTCTGATCAGGGTCTGCACTGTTTGTCATTTTGCAATGTATTGCAGAAACAACCATAAAATAGTCAATAACAGACTATACTTTATTGGAAATGTTTCAGTGATGAATGGGTAAAACATCTTTAGTCAAGCCAAGTAAATGTTAGACACAGAGATGCTAGGTTTACTTTTGAAATTCTGTTGTTTTTTTTCTCCAGGTAAATCATATCCGCAAGGTAAATCGAGTTAATGCAATAGGGACAGATGTACCGGATGCTGTGGACTCGTTTGAGGAGCTGGGAACGGAGTACAAGTTTCACTCACAGATCATACAGAACATTAAGACAGCTGGCTATGAGAAACCCACACCAATACAAGTACAGGCCATACCAGTCATGCTCCAGGTAGGTTCAACTTCTGAACAGCAAAACCTCTCTATAACAACCACTAAATCATGATAATTATTTTGTGTTAAAGGCTTCTGGCTGCTTAAACTTAAAGCAAGATGAAAGTAAACCAGAAAGCTCCTTAAGCTGTCACCCGTCTTTTATAAATCAATTAACCTTCTATTTTAGTGGTAGGTAGAGGGATTTTGTTATATTTTGTTGGGAAGGAAAATACAGTACAAAATAAGCAATATGGACTTTGTTCAGCCAAAATATTTATTTGATTCCAATAACTAAAGTCTCAAACATAGTTAAACTTGATCAGACACTTGTTCATATTGCAGTACAGTAAAATCTCCCAATTATGACCACTAAGAAAAAGGCTAATTGGTTGTATAACATACAGGTGACAGCTTAACCCTTTGAGCCCTAGTCCCGCATATAGGCGTCCTTTTCAAACAGTATACATGTGCAAAGTGCACTTGTCCTATGCAAACAGTGAATACCCAGATCAGAGGGCTCCTTAGTGAGCCCTCTGATCTGGGTCTTCACTGTTTGTCATAATGCAAAACATTGACAAAAACAACCCTTAAAAGTCAGAAATGGACTGGACTTAGACAGTAACTGGAATTGTCCATCTAAAGTTTCAGGGAGGAAAGAGTTAAAGCAATGTGACAGTTAAACAGAAAGCTCCTAAAGGAGCTTTCTGTTTTACTGTCACCTTGCTTTAAGCAGTCACCTTCCTTAAAACTAATAATTTACACAATTTAGTGTTCATAGTAGAGAGGTTTTATTGTAATGTTTGTTTACAGAGACGTGAGGTTATGGCATGTGCCCCTACAGGCTCAGGAAAGACTGCAGCTTTCATCTTACCAATACTCCACTATCTCAAGGAACCCAGGAACCAGGGGATAAGAGCTCTCACTCTAGCTCCTACTAGAGAACTGGCAAAACAGGTACACTTAATTTTGTGTAATATTGGAAAGTAAACTACAGTCGAGACTGTCTTAGCGACCCCTTGTGTTCAGCGACGGTTTGTCTTTAACGACCCTTTTAGATCCCCCAAATGCGTTTTACACTGAAAAGGCTCTGTATACAACGACTCCCTGCGAAATCCGTACAACGACCATGATTTTCAACTCCCGAAACGACGTTTTGGACTTCTACAGCGACTTTCGCAACTTTCGTTGCCGCCATAAAAAAAACACATTATGTTTCGTAACGCTACGTCGTGTAAACTGCCACTTAAACATATATGGGTAGGTACTACGCTGGTAGAATGGTTAATCTACCGGCAATGATTAGCTGTCAATCACACTAAGCTCCGCCTTCATTTACTCAAACACTAGAAAATCTAGAAGCTGCTACTGAAAAAGTCGCCTATCGTCTGACCTAATTACACGAGACTGAGTGTTTACACAGTGAGACTGCTTCTATATGTACGACATATGTTTTCTTGATTACGCGATTATAAGCATTAGTTATGAAATTTTGCTGGTTTATTTGCGTGAGTTATGTTGCGGACATTCTTTACTGAGATAATAGCTAGCGTTAACGGTTTACACATTTAGCTTGAAGCCTTCCGACGAAGAAAAACGTTTGAATGATGGAGTTGTTAATTGCCGATCGAGGCGCGATTTTTTATATGCAATCAAACTTCAAAGGCATATAAACAAGTGTGTACTGGCAATTATTATAATCCGTTAACGGCGATTACGCGTCAACACACAAAGCTTAGTAAGTAGTGATAAGTGGGGTGTGTAATATGGATGGCCAGCGGTATCGTTCTGCGGAAACAATCATGATGAAGAAAGCAAACGTAAAAATTAAATTCTGATGTCTGTTTATGGCAATGAACACAAATCAAATGCAGTTTATCACGATTTATTCACGTTCTTCTTTTTTAACACATATTCATACTTGCAATGACTACCTGCATAGTAATACACTGTAAGCCCCTCTTTCCATTTTGAATCAATAACTACAGGGGGAAAACTTGGAATTTGTGTATAGCGACCGTTTGTCTACAGTGACCTTTTTTCCATTCTCCCTCGGAAGGTCGCTGAAGACAGTCTCGACTGTAACTGTAGTCTACTATTAAAAGATATTTGGTCAATAATTATTGATATCATATGCAGTAACCTTGGATTATAACAAACTTGGTTATAAGGAATCCTTGGCTATAGTTTTAAAATCCCTGAATCTTACTCTTCTTTGTTCTACATGTATATAAAAATATAGGGTTATAACATACTCGGTTATAGCACAAACTCTGATAAAGCTTAATCATTTTCCTGTCACAATTCATCAAACCTCACAAGAATATCATCGGTTTTAGTGTATCATTGTTTTCGAGAGTTTTAACTGTATGCTATGGTCGTCACCAAGTAATTATCGATCGATAATTACCTCACAGGTAAATTGTTTTGCAGCGATTGTTTTACGCTTTGTGTGTAAGTATAAGCCATATTAACAGACAATTATTATGCAACACGTTGAAAATAGTTGAGCAGAACAGAACAAAAGTCGAATGCTCTCACATTTAGTACATTATGATATGCTTATGTACACAAATTACTCTGTCATAACACCATCAACATGGAGAGAGTTTTCTCCCATTTTCGCTTTTGTGGGATAGGGATTTGCCCCATGGGGAATCACTCTATCCTCCATACCATGTGACATCAAAATTTTGTCCAGCTTAACCACAAGTGCTGCATGGCGTGGGTAACTAAATGACGTTATTTATGATGATGTTACTATAAATAACTTCAAGTTTTGGTGGAAAAATGCACACAATCTGCAATTATTTGGTTATTTGTATCATGTTTTAATGATTTAAATTGGAGAAAAAAATCCACCATTCGTTTTGTTAATGTAGGATAGGAATTTCTCCCCTGAGGGTCAGAAAATTCACGCAGTGACTGGGCAAGCCTCGTCCCTGCATGAATTTTCTGACCCTCAGGGGAGAAATTCCGATCCCACATCAACACTCATGGTGGATTCTTATAATCCCCCTTTCACATATTTATTATTTTCAGCATATAATTCCTGTTCTACTGATGCTTTTCATATGAAATTTAATTTGTTTTAAGAGATTTATGAGTGGAAGTGTCCTGCACATGGTTCAAAACTCTTGCATCAATACCATAAAAGTTATTCCTCTTTTCTACACTTTCTTTTGCGGCAGATAACTTCTGCTATAATGAAGTTTGTCATTTTAGCTATAATTCTTGTTTGACCGATGCTTGCTGGCAGGTGACACATGTGTTCCGACGAACACCCTTCTAGTCATACTCATCTGATGATTAACAGCACAGAACTTTATAGTAATTAGGAATTTGGGCATTTAACTCATTCAACCCTAAATATCTCTTATGCATATTTATTATCCTTTTGGACTCTTCTAGTACAGGCAATTTGAACCTGTCTAATGTTGTATTTTGATATGACAACAAAAACCAATGAAAATATCAAACAGTGCAGACCCTGATCAGAGGGCTCCTATAGGAGCCCTCTGATCAGGGTCTACACTGTTTGCATAAGTAATCAGTAATCTCTACACAGGACTGTAGGGTTGAAAGTGTTAAACTTAAGTTACCTGCATTTAGGTAGTATTTATAAAGGTCCTTTGAAAATTAAGGCATGTTGCAAGAGATATTTTGACATTAAGACATGTTGCATGTGACATGCCTTAAATGCCTGGGGAAAACCCTGAGTACATATGTATCTTCTTTTGGTCAGACTTACAGAGAGTTTCAAAGATTGTCAGAGGGTATGGGATTCAAGCTGCTCTACATTGACAAGGTGGGAAAGGACCTAGCAAGTCTCAAGAAAGCTTTAAAGAAAATAGGTAAGTCTTCACATTGATAAGGTGGGAAAGGACATAGCAAGTCTCAAAAACGCTGAAAGTTTACATTGACAAGGTGGGAAACAGACTGTTTGCAAAGGCTTTCAAAACTAATTTCCGATCATTAATTATAAAATACTTTCCTGCAGAATATGCCACACCGGAAGTGTTGTCAGTGGCTACACCATTTTGACTGTTGCACTCGGCATTTTACAGGACTGTCAGCCCTTATGGTAACAATGAAGCGAACAAAATGCCATTTACATCATATCTGGATAGCTTTATGCCAGAGCTACTGTGTTGACAGATTTCATATATATATATTATGCATATGGAGCAAATTGAACAGCTGATCAAAAACGCTGCATGTGCAGTTCATTATTGCAGAGTAAAATATGTTTCTTGTATTCTTAGTCTATTATGCTGTAGGTTCTGAGTAATGTTAGAATGTTCAGTATATAGTCCCACATTGGGTGTTAAAGATTTGTTGTTATTAACTATGCAATTGAGGTTGTCATACTAAGATCTGTATTCCTACGCGGTGTCAAAATGTGTAAACAATATGACGTCAAACGACATCTCTGTCGGTGATCGAGTAATTACAGATGGGAAGGGGCAGGGAATGTTTCTCCCTTGATTTATTCTGAATAAATCGGAATTAACCATGGCTCTACTTTTTGTATGTTTACTCATTTGGGCGATTCTTTCACACGTCATCAATTGACTTATATAGTGAAGCTAACAATCTGAAATATGTATTGAGCTGGTAAAACAACATTGGCAGGTTATGTTATAAATAGAATCTAACATTTGTGTTCACAATTTATTGGATTTATAAAACGAGTCTTTTAGAAAACAATTAAAATTCGGCAAGCCTCATTTTTATCGTTTTCTAAAAGACTTGTTTTATAAATAAATGATGAACATTCATGTAAGACCCTATATTTATTGATGGTGTGGTAATATTTATTTTGAATTATCTATTATGCAACATTTAGCAGAACAGAATTATATATTTGACTTAAAGGCAAGTCCATATTCATCAAAATTTATTTTCTTTTTGCAGACATTTTAGTGTCAACTCCAAACCGTCTAATCTACTTATTGCAACAAGACGAAGCAGTCATCTCCCTTTCCAGGTAAGTCTGTTCCATCAGTAGTTATCTCCCTTTCCAGGTAAGCATGTTCTGTCAGTAGTTTTTTATACGCCCACCTCTAAAGGTGGTCGTATATTGGCGTCGCCCTGTCCGTCTGTTCGTTCGTCCGTCAACATTTTGTTTGTCCAGAGTTTTTCGGGGAAACTATTATAGGGTTATTAATGAAACTTCACACAAATGTTAAGTGCATCAAGATCTAAAGCTGAGTCGAGTTTGAGGTTCATTCGAATTTTCATTACAGAGTTATCTGCCCTTGATGTACTTAAATATGCTATAAAAAGCTTGTCCAGAGTTTTCTGGGAAAACTATTGGAGGGATATTTATGAAACTTCACACAAATGTTATATGCATCGAGATCTAAAGCTGAGTCCAGTTTGAAGTTCATTTGCATTTTCGTTACAGAGTTATCTGTCCTTGATGTACTCAAATATGCTATAAAAAAGCTTGTCTGGAGTTTTCTGGGAAAACTATTGAAGGGATATTAATGAAACTTCCCATAAATGTTATATGCATCAAGATCTAAAGCTGAGTTGAGTTTGAGTTTCATTCGAGTTTTGGTTACAGAGTTATCTGTCCTTGATGTACTTAAATGTGCTATAAAAAGCTTGTCCAGTGTTTTTTTGGAAAACTATTTGATATTAATGAAACTTCACAGATAGGTTATATGCATCAAAATCTGAAGCTGATTTAAGTTTGAGATTTATTTGATATTTCGTTGCAGAGTTATCTGCCCTTTGTGTACTCAATTATGCTATAAAAGGCTAATTTGATAGTGTTAGCACACTTAGCAACTACAGTTTTGAATGGATTTTGATTATGTTTGCCCACAGTATAATTATAGAAGTAAAAGTTCATGACAGAGTTGATAATTATTGAAATCGGATCATTGTACTTAGTTATTTGCCCTTGGTGTACTCAGATATGCTAGAAAAGGCTTTATTTTAGTATTATTTATACTCTTTGAACTCTAAGAGTCTACAGATTAGAATAAATTTTGATAAAACTATATATTTGCCAGTGGGCGTATATTAATGTACCGCTTGCAGTGCTCTCGTCTTCCTTTCTAAGTAAGCATGTTCTGTCGGTAGTTATCTCCCTTTCCAGGCAAGACTGTTCTGTCAATAGTTGATCCTTACAATACTGGAACTGGATATACACATTGGTTTTAATGCAATACACTGTTTGTCATACTTAAAAATATTTTGGAGACATACATGTATAACTGAAGATCATGTTGTCAGTATAAAATTTGCAAAATAGTTTTCATGTTAACACATTGGACCCTACCAATAAGTAAACTCATCATTTACAAACAGTGTACCTGTAAAGAGTACACATGTCCTATACAAACAGTGTAGACCCAGATCAGAGGGCTCCTAAAGGAGCCCTCTGATCAGGGTCTGCACTGTTTGTAATTTTGCAATATATGGCAGAAAAGAACACTAATAAGTGAAAAATGTATGAGCCTTAATTGGAAACTGGAATTCATTTTTATCGTCCATTAAAAGTTTCAAGGGTGCATGGTGTTTTGGGATAATATTTTGTAGTACGGTTTGCCATGATTGTATGTGTGTTTCACTGTTTACTTTTAGTGTCCAGTGGCTAGTGGTTGATGAATCAGACAAACTGTTTGAAGAAGGGAAAACGGGCTTCCGAGATCAGGTAATATCAACTGTTCCTATTCTTGTTGTAGGAGTAAATACCCTAATACCTTAGCAATCGGTTGTAGACCTTGATCAGACTGCTCTGTCAGGAGCAGTCTGAACAGGGTCTACACTGTTTGACATTCATTTTGCTTCATTTCGACCAATTACTGCGTGACAAAAGCAATTTCATTAAATTTTAGGATAATTACAGCTTTTATAAAGGGTGTCTCAATTTTTAGATTTTTTTTCAGTTCTCTGAGAAAGGGGACTGATTTATTTCTACATTTTAAAATAGAACATGCAAACTTTAATATGTAAATCACGGCTTATATGAGTTTGTGTGCTTGATATTCAGCTGTAGATAGCTTTTCCTATATATTGCAGCTGGCCACTATATATAAGGCATGTGACGGGACTGATGTACGGCGAGCCATGTTTAGTGCTACGTTTGCCTTTGATGTAGAAGAGTGGTGTAAACTGAATCTTGATAATGTTATACAGGTGTATATAGGTGTCAGGTAATTATCAAAACATAACTAACTCCCCTAATTGCATAAACCATTTACTGTGTTTAACCCATTACCCCATAGCCTGTTTCTAGTTTTGAAGATAGATGGCCACTTAAATCAAGTTGAAAGTACATGTAAAGCAGAATGTGCCTCATTGCACATTCTACTTTATTTTCAGCCTTCTTTATAAGATACCGTCCACTAGAATATAGGGAAAAAAAACTATACAGTGGAACTATTGTCTTCAGTGAAGGCGTAAAAAGGCATATCTATGGGGTAATGTGTTTGATCCCTTAACCCTTTCCCCCATAGAAGCGCCTTTTAGCGCATTCAGTTTATTCTTGCCCTGAAGAAAATAGTTCCAATTTATACATTCATAAATATGTATAATACAAAATATTTTCTATATTCTAGCAGATGATAGCTTAAAGCAGGCTGAAAGTAAAGCAGAATGTGCTTAAAGCGCATTCTGCTTTACTTTCAACCTGCTTTAAGTGGACACCTATATTCAATACTAGAGACATGCTATGTGGGAAAGGGTTAATACTAATTTGTAATAACAATTTAACATATTATCAATGTGTATTAGTGTATCTGCTCTATTATTTCAGTAGCTGAAAGATTTAATTAAGGTAAAACCTCTCTATTACGACCACAAAAACGAAAGCTAATTGATTGTTTAAAGACAGATGACAGCTTTAAGCAAAATGACAGTAAAACAGAGAGCTCCGAAAGGAGCTTTCTGTTTTACTGTCACCTTGCTTTAAGCAGTCATCTGTCGTGAACATCTAATAGTTAACACAATTTAGTAGTTGTTATAGAGAGGTTTTACTTCATGTGTATTGCAGTAGATTACTTGTTATACCTACCCTCTGTGTTGACATTGCAGGAATTCAGCCACCAAGCTAGTGGAACAGTCCCTGTTGTTTTGTGGAGCAGAGACAGGCAAGCTGTTGGCAATGAGAGACATCATTAGAAAGGTGGGTAACACTTACCTCTCTTCTCGGAAGCTTGTATTCAATGTTGAAGAAATTTGATTGCTTACTGTAACTCTTTCTTCCATAGATGAAATGGTAAATCACCAATATATCATGGTGTTTAAGGCAGTATAGTGCTTATAGCAAGATGAATGTAAATCAAAGAGCTCCTTCAGGAACTTTCTGTTTTAACTCTTTACTCCAGAGCCTGTTTTTAGTTTTGATGACAGATAGCCACTTAAAACAGATTGAATATAAAGCAGAATGTACCTTAAGGCTTAAGTAAATTAGTTTAGATCTTTAAGACAAGTCACTCCTTAAAGCAAGCTAGAGAAAAATAGAAATGTCCCTCTGGAAGAGTGCTTTACTTTCATCCTGCTTTTCACAGTCACTGGTCAATATATAAGGAACTGTTATGTTACTATTTACTGCAACTGGTTAGGATCATGAAAGAGCATTTCTATGGGAAATAAGTTTTACTCTTTCCTCCCTGAAACTTCAAATGCACACTTTAGTTTTGTAAATGTATTGCATTATGTAAAAAACAGTGCAGACCCTGATCAGAGGACTCCTTTAGGATACCTCTGATCAGATTCTGCACTGTTTGCATAACATGTGTACTCTTCACATGAACCCTTTTTGCAAATTATGTGTATATGTGTGACTAGGATTCAAAGGAATAAAGCATGTAAAGGCACTTTAAGGATTTCTATGACAGGAACAAGTAAATCCTTTTCTCTGTTGTAATTTATTCATCTTATTTTTAAGCTGCCATCTGTATTCAACACCATCAGTTGATATTGATTTTTTTTGGCACTTTTTAGTATTAGTCGATGGGTCTATAGTGCATAATTATGTGAATGAAAAAGTTGAAGCACTATGGAGCTAGTAAGTCACTATTCAGTTATATGTATGTTATATTGACAGGGTATCCAGCCCCCAGTACTTGTGTTTGTACAGTCCAAGGACCGAGCCAAGGATCTGTTTCATGAGCTCCTGTATGATGGTATGAATGTTGATGTGATTCATTCAGACCGCACACAGCAACAGGTAAATACATGGACACACAGAATTTATAATAAATTTCTAAACTGTTTTAGTTTTAACCCATCATCCCATAAATACATATTTATGCTTCTAATCATTTCTACACTAAGGAAAATAGTTCCCTGGCCCATTTTATGTTCAGGATATCCTAGGTGGGTCCCAGGGCTCCAGATAAGAGGGAGTAAACTAAACGAATCCTACATTTTCTCACTTATTTCAGCACCAAATCCTATGTTGTGAGTACTCATTAGAATCGTCTCGAAGAGATGATTATAATGAGTAGTAACACTATGGGGTTTAATGCAGGAATAAAGATTTTAATTTTTAGCTCGCCGGACTGTGTCCAAGAGCTAATGTTCTCACCCAGTCGTTGGCGTCAGCGTTCCCGTTCCCGTGTCCGTTCGCGTTAGCAGTTTCAAGACAATGCTTATAATTTCTATGTCCCTTAAGGTATTGCTTTTATATTTGGTATGTGTGTGTATATGGAGAAGACCTTTCCATGCACACAAAAAGTTTGACCCCTGTGACCTTGAACTTAGGGCCTGCCTTTAGGTTTAGAAATCTGCGTTTAGGTTTAGAAACATACATGTACTTATAACTCCTATGATCATTGAGATATTGCTTTAATATTTGGTATGTGTTTGTATATGGACAAGACCTTTCCATGCACACACAAATTTTGACCCCCTTGACCTTGTACTTAGGGCCTGCGTTTAGAATTTGAAATCTGCATTTAGGTTTTGAAAAATGCCTATAATTCCATTGATCATTGAGATATTCCTTTAATATTTGACATGCATGTGTATATGGACAATGCCTGGTCACGCATACAAAAGATTTTAGCCTAGTGAGCTTTACCTTAAATTAAGGGCCGGCATTTAGGTTTTGAAATCTGTGTTAGGTTTCGAAAAATGCTTATAACTCCTATGATCATTGAGATATTGCTTTAATATTTGGTATGTGTGTGTATATGGACAAGACCTTTCCATGCACACAAAAAAATGACCCCTCTGACCTTGACCTAGAAGATTTTAGCCTAGTGACCTTGACCTTAAATTAAGGGCCGGCATTTATGTTTCGAAAATCTGTTTAGGTTTTGAAAAATGCCTATAATTCCTATGTTCATTGAGATATTCCTTTAATATTTGACATGCATGTGTATATGGTATGCCTGGTCATGCATACAAAAGTTTTAGCTAGTGACCTTGGCCTTGAATTAAGGCCCAGTGTTTAGGTTTTGAAATCTGTGTTAGGTTTCGAAAAATGCTGATAACTCCAATGATCATTGAGATATTGCTTTAATTTTGGTATGTGTGGGTATATGGACAAGACCTCTCATGCACACAAAAATTTTGACCCCTGTGACCTTGACCTTGAACTAAGGGCCTGCATTAAGGTTTCAAAATTTGTGTTTAGGTTTTGAAAAATGCCCATTACTCCTATGTTCATTGAGATATTCCTTTAATATTTGGCATGCATATGTATGTGGACAATACCTGTTCATGCATACAAAACATTTCAACCAAGTGACCTTGACCTTGAACTTAGGGCCCGTGTTTAGGTTTTGAAATCTGCGTTTAGGTTTCAAAACATGCTTATAACATCTATGTCCATTGAGATATTGCTTTCATATCTAGTATGCATGTGTATAGGGACAAGACCTTACCAAGCAATTAAATACCCCAGTGTCCTTGACCTTGTAGTTAGGGCCCATATTTAGGTTTCAAAATCTGTGTTTAGGTTTGTCAAAATGCTTATAAATTCTATGTGCCTTGAGGTATTGCTTTCATATTTGGTATGTGTGTGTTTATGGGCAAGACCTTTTTGTGCATTTAAAAAGTTTGACCTGAATGACCTTGACCTTGAACTTAGGGCCCACATTTAGGTTTCTAAAAATACTTATAACTCCTATGTCCCTTGTGGTATTACTCTAATATTTGGTTTGCATATGTATATTGAGAAGACCTTTCCATGCACACAAAGAAGTTGACCTCTGTGACCTTGACCTCCGAGTCTGCTTTTAATTCTCTAAATGTGCCGAAGGCGAGCTTTGTTGTCTCTCGGACAACTCTCCTTGAAATACTTTCCTTATCTTGATCCCTCAGTCCCGCCTAGGATATCCTTAACATAAAATGAGAGGGATTTCCAGTATCTTTCTAGATAGTAGCTTAAAGCAGCTTGAAATTAAAGCAGAAATTCTGCTCCTTAAGGAGCATTCTGCTTTACTTTCAACCTGCATTAAGTCGTCACCTGTTTTCAAAACTAGAACCAGGCTATCGGGTAAAGGAGCATTCTACTTTAAACTTATCTTGCTCTCAGCAGTCATTTGTTTAAAACACTTGTACTACTATTGTATGATCTATTAATTTAATATAACATTGGCTATATATTCATATTGACACATATCTGTCTTTTCAAAGCGTGACAATGTAATCAAGTGTTTCCGAGAGCGTAAGATCTGGATTCTGATATGTACAGAGCTGATGGGGCGTGGTATAGACTTCAAGGGAGTTAACCTTGTCATCAACTATGACTTCCCGAACAGTGCTGTCTCCTACATTCACAGAATAGGTAACTGCTTGACTTAACCCATTACCCAATAAATATGCATTTTTTATGCCAATTTATTCCTGCACTGAAGAAAATAGTTCTACTTTATATAGTCATGAATGTATGTACAATTAATATTTTCTATTATCATAGCAGATGGTAACTTAAAGCAGGTTGAAAGTAAAGCAGGATGCGCCTTATGGAACATTCAGCTTTACTTTCAACCTGCTTTAAGTGGTCACATGTCTTCAAAACTAGAAATAGGATTTAGGGTAATGGTTTAATTACTTCAGAAACTTAAAAATAAAAACGGACAACTTATATAAGCATACAATATTATGTTTTACATCATAATGGCAGCGAAATGGTTAACGCCTTATTTTCACAATAGTTGTCTGCAGAAATATTTTTAATTTTTTGAATCTGTTTAACCCATTACCCCATATATATGCCTTTTTGTGCCTTTAATTTATTCTTTACTGAGAAAATAGTTCCACTCTAAACAGTCATGAATATGTACCATGAAAAATAGTTTCTATATTCTAGCACACTGTAGCTTAAAACAGGCTAAAATAAAAGTAAAGCAGAATGCACCTTAAGGCGCATTCTGCTTAACTTTCAACCTGCTTTAGATAGCTACTTGTCTTCAATACTGGAAACGGGCGATAGAGCAAAGGGCTATTGAATGTGAACATTTTGAGTCGTAGTCAGCTGTTATGTTCAGCTCTTGTTTTATTCCAGGTCGTACGGGTAGAGCTGGAAGACAGGGAAAAGCCATTACATTCTTTACTGAAGATGATTGTGTTAACCTCAGGAGGTAACTAGCAGATAGCTGTACTAACAATTAAGGCTGTAGATTGTCAGACCCATGCTTCTCTGATCCATTTCATTACATCATTCACTCCTAAAACTTCGAATTGACTATTCCAGGTTCCAATTAAGTATAGTCCATTTATGACTATTCAGGGTTGTTTGCTTCAATAAATCAAATGACAAGCAGTGCAGACCCTGATCAGAGGGCTTGTTTACGAGCCTTCTGATCTGAGCTACACAGTTGGCATAGGACAAATGTATTCCTAAAAGGTACACTGTTGGTAAATTATTAGTATACTCATAGCTCCGGTTATTATTTTAATAAGAAGTTGAGAATTGTGAATAGATCAATGAATCAGTATAAAGTATAATTGTGCTGTTTAAAACGTATATTTTGTATAGGTTAATACACAAAAAAGGGCATTTAGAAATTAGCATAAATAATGAGTCTTTATGCGAGTCTAAATAAATTGAATTTTCAATTAAGTCACTTTGACATGAAGTCTTGTGGCATCTCGCCTAGATCCAAACTGTTTGCAAAGGTTATCATGGTTTTGCTGCTAACATGCAAAGAATTAAAGAACACTTAATCCAACAAGTGTCGTGATATTTGTACATTTCAGTATTGCCAGTGTGATGAAGACAGCTGGCTGTCCAGTGCCAGAGTACATGTTGAAGCTGAGGAGACCTGACAGGTGAGAAAGAGGCAGATATTTTGGTTTCCATGCTCCAGATGATCCATTTTGATTGATTTTCGTAACTGAGAGCAAAAATGTACCTGTTTTGTAATTTTCTAGAGTATCTCACTCTCTTCATCAGCAAAACAAGTCACATGTACTTTGTACATGATGCATATACTATGTGTGACTAGGGTTCAAAGTGTTATCTGCCACCTTTTCTTACACAACCAATTCAAAGACAAGTGTACTCTTCACAGGTAGACTGTTTGTAACAAAGGCTGTGTTTAGCTGCCACATTTTCTAATACAACCAAATTAAGGTGAAAGAGAAAGTTTTCAAGGACACTGAACTGCTTGAAATCTAGAAGTAGTTTTACTTACACTCTTATTTTGAGAAAGGTTGTTCCAAGGAAACCATGTTTGAGATGAAAAAATAGCATAGAAAATTTAAAACAAAATCAACTGAGAAAAACTCTGCAAAATCACTCGACAGTCAAGCTTAGTTGTTCATACTCTTGTAAACTTAACTCATTCAACCCTAAAACTTCAAATGGAAAATCCCAGTTTAAAATAAAGTATTGTCCATTAATGACTATTTAGGGATGTCTTCTGCAATAAATTGCAAAATGACAAACAGTTTAGACCCTGATCAGAGGGTTACTGCTACACTGTTTGCATTAGACAAATGTACTCTGTACATTTCATCTGTTTTCATCCGCTCATCCTACATGGTTTTACCCCCTTCTATTGTGCAGGACAATTGTACTTTAAGGTTTGCTTTAATTGCCTTTTATGAAGGAGGAGTGATAAATTGTAGAATTCCAGACCCCTGTAAAAGACACAAAAACATGCCACTAGTGGCCAATGAGTTAACCCATTTTAATCTCCTCTTACAGCAAGGTGAGGAAACAGCTGGCCCGTGGCGCTCTACACAGACAGAGTATTTCAACTAGAGTCAGCTATGATGTGGAGAAGGCCAAGAGGCTCAGGTAACACACACTACTAACTCTTGGACTACTGGAATATCTGCTTACTCCATAGCCTGTCTCTAGTTTTGAAGACAGGTTATCTCTTAACCCATTACTACTTAGCCTGTCTCTAATTTTGAAAACAGGTGATCTCTTAACCCAGTACTTTTTATTCTGTTTCTAATTTTGAAGACAGGTGACCTCTTAACCTATTACTTTTTAGCCTGTTTCTAGTTTTGAAGACAGGTGACCTTTTAAAGCATGTTGAAAGTAAAGCAGAATGCACCTTAAGGTGCATTCTGACTTTCAGCCTGCTTTAATCCATTACCCCATAACCTGTTTGTAGTTTTAAAAAATAATCACTTAAAGCAGGTTGAAAGTAAAGCAGAATGCACCTCATGACACATTCTGCTTTACTTTCAGCCTGCTTTAAGCTATTATCTGCTTGAATATAGAAACATATTTTTATGTTTCTTATTTGTAGCAGTATAAAATAGAACTATTTTCTTCAGTGGATGAATAAAATAGAGGCATAAAAAGGCGTATTTTTGGGGTAATTGGTTAAGCTACTATCTGCTAGAATATAGAAAATACTTATTATGATACATATGTGTCTGTATGTGTATAAATTGGAACTATTTCTTCAGTGGAGGAAAAATTTCAATACTCAAAAATGTGTATCTATGAAGTAATGTGTTAAATATTGCCATCTTTATTGTCTTAAATTTTGAATTACGCATTTTTACTAGAGAAACATCTGTACTGTGTCAAACTCTACTATTGACTACTTATGATTGTATTTACAGGAGAATGATAGCTGGTTCCAAGATGAAGAAACGTCAGGTACAAGGACAAGCACAGGGAACCAGTGAAGTGAGACCAGAGCGGGAAAACAGGAAGAGAAAACAAACAGACTCTAGTGATAAACCCAGTAAAAAACAGAAACAAACTGAAGACAAAAAGACATTTGACAAACCAAAGACAAAGTTTCACAAAGGACTGGTGTTTAAAAGACAAGGACAGAAATTCAGACATTTTAAACAGTCAGGAAAAGGAAGCAAGGGAAAGAGTAAAAGTAAAAAAGTAGCCAAGACATAATGAAGAGTGTGTATGTAACGTTATCAATAAATGCAATAGAGAAGAATCTGTGTTCGGCAGCCACTCAAGTGAACATGAACTTGCAGTCTTATCTCACTTCATCCTGAAACATCAAATACACATTTCCAGTTTCATATAAGGTCTATTCCAGTTTTAATTATTTAGGCTTGTTTTTATAATTTATTGTAAAATGACAAACACCGTAGACCCTGACCAGAGGGCTCCTATAGGAGCCCTCTGATCAGGGTCTACACTGTATGTATAGAACAAATGTACTCCACACAGGTACACTATTTGTAAATGACAATTATACTTATTGGTTGAATGTGTTAACAGAATGGTGACAGGTTAACTCATTGACTCCTGAAACTTCAAGTGGACAGTTCCAGTTTCCAATTAAGCCTAGTCCATTGTTTGTTGTTTTAAGGTTTTTTACAGCATATTTCAAAATGACAAATAGTGTAGATCCATATTAGACAGCTCCTTTCGGTGCCCTCTGATCTGGATTTACACTGTGTGCATAGGACAAGTATACTCTTTCCTATTACACTACTGTAAATGATTCATATATGCATCACTAAGGGTCAATAGATTCATAAAGAACAAAGATAATGTAGAGCTTTCTGCATAATCTTTGTCCAATATTAACTCTTTCCTCCCTGAAACTTTAAATGGACAATTCCAGTTTTCATTTGTGTCTAGTCCATTTCTGACTTTTAAGGGTTGTTTTTGTCAATGTTTGGCAGTATGACAAACAGTGAAGACCCTGATCAGAGGGCTCCGAAAGGAGCCCTCTGATCAGGGTCTTCACTGTTTGCATAGGACAAGTGTACTATTCACATGTGCACTGTTTGAAATGGACGCCTATATGCGGGACTAGGGTTCAAAGGGTTAAGCAGCAATCTGTTTCTTAAGTGATAGCCATGTTCATTTTCTGAGCGACCCTGTATACAGATGTGACTATACATGAATGAAGTTTCCTTTTTGGGTTATTTTCTTCACAAGACCCTCAGGAAGTTACAGACAGACCTGTATTAACTCATTCTCCCTAGAAATTTCAAATAGACAGTTCCAATTTCCAATAAAGTCCATAAAATATGTTCTACATGTACATGTATTTTGAAATAAAAAAAAATGATTAAACTAATAATGTCCAGTCCATTTTTGACTATTTTATGTTCAGATACACAGTTTGTAAAAGATGAGTATACTCATGGCATGGGCTCAATGTGTTTATAGAATGTGCAGTACACTACACAAATACTGTCTCTTATACGGTTTGTTGCTAATTGCAGGATACTATTCTATTTCCACACTAAGTACTAATGTAACTCTTGTGGGTTATAAGGTTCCCTTGTGGATAATTTTAGTTACCAAAACATGAACCAGTCTACTTGGAATTCTGGTTAGTTAAATAAATACTGCTCTAAATTAGCAAAACAGTGTAGACCCTTATCAGAGGGCTCCTACAGGAGCCCTCTGATATGGGTCTACACTGTTTGCAAATGTAATGAGTATATTTTAAACAGGTCTATGATTTTGAAAGAGTAAATATGTTATTTAGCAGTCACCTGGCCTTGATTTCCGCCTCTCTTTCTCAATGTAAAGTCCCCTAATACAGGTTTGACTGTATTATTTACCTTGGCTATTAGTGGAATATGGAAGCTCATGTAGTCAATATGTGTACTGGGGATGCTGGAATAAGGCATGAAGGTTCAATATAAGTTCATCATTGAGGCATTCAAGATTCACAAGTATAGTAGATGTTGTATTAACCAATTACTCTAAAAAATAGATTGTTTACACCTTTAGTTATTTCTACACTTGAGAAAATAATTCCAACATAGGATGTCCTCCTGAACATAAAACACAGATGTCATTTTTGTTCTATTCCAGATGGTAACTTAACCTTAATCACATAACCTATTTCTAGTTTTAAAGACCGGTGACCATCTAAAGCAGGTTGACAATAAAGCAGAATGCACCATAAATCATTTCTTTAGCCTTCTTTAAGCTACCATCTCCTAGGATATAAGATATACTTATGTTGCACATTCATGACTATAAAAAATTGAACTATTTTCTTTAGTGGAGGAATGCATAAAAATGTGTCTCTATGGAGTAAAGGGCTAAAGCAGATTTAAAGTAAAGCAGAATGCTTCTTAACCCTTTACCCCATAGCCTGTTTCTAGATTTGAATTCAGGTGACCACTTAAAGCAGGTTGAAAGTAAAGCAGAATGTGCCTCAAGGCACATTCTGCTTTACTTTCAGCCTGCTTTAAGCTTCCATTTGCTAGAATATGGAAACTTATTTTTATAATAAATAATTCTGACTGATTAAATTGGAACTATTTTCTTTAGTGGGGGAATAAATTAACTGCGCTTAAAGGCACTTCGGTTTAACTAAGTAGCAAGTGAATAAAGAGGCTATGCAATTTGTTTGAGACTGATCACGGTGAATAAACGTACACAGGATATAGACACCGAAGTGATTAGGAATTGAAAGCGAAAGTAGCGAGGTGAGTACTTTTATTACGTTTATCTCTAAAATCTTCTTACAAATAAAGTAAACATGAATTGCAAGATAGTCTGTAGACATATGTGACCACACTGATGCCAGGAATATAAATAAATGCACCTGGAAGACTGAATAAAAAGGCTTTAATCACTGGCCATAGTCGCATCTTCGTCAACATTTGTCATTATTTTCGCTGTTTATACACGTTATACAAAAAAGTGAATCGACAGATCTGTTTTTTAGCTCACCTGAGCCGAAGGCTCAAGGTGAGCTGTTGTGATCGCCCTCCGTCCGTCGTCCGTCTGTACGGACGAGCGCACGAAAGGTCCTTTGTTGGGTAGGGAGAACAATAGATTCCATTCATTCCGTGATTACCCTATTGTTGTTGTTGGGTATTTTGTGTACTGTTGGGTACTTTTAAACAAAGAAAATACCCAACAAATGTCCATCTGTGAGGATGTCCGTCCGCGCCACCGAAATGGGTTAGAGGGCCTTTTCTGGCCAGATAACGGTAAACATAACAAAAGAAGACAATAGAGTTCATTCCGTAACAATAGAATAAGGGGCCGTGGCCCGTTATTCAAACAAAAGAAAATAACAAAAGAAAAGGCCCTCTAACCCATTTCGGTGGCACGTCCGTCTGTCCGTCCGTTCAAATTTTACTTCAAGCGACATCTCCTCTGAAACCGCGAGTTTGAGGGAAAAACTAAATTGCTGATTGTGTTCCTTGGATGCTTCTCTACAGAAATCGTTAAAATAAAATTCAAATGTTGACTACTTATTGAAATTTATTAAAAAAAGTGAAAAACTTAAAACAAGTTTTTTGTAAAAAACCACTGTTCCCACACCTTAGATATTGCAGGAATAGTATCTTCTACTAAATCACTTTCAAAATTGTAAAAAATCAAAACCCTAGGGTCAAATTTGACTTAACCCTGGCTGTATCAGTGCTTTTTGATGCAGGTCTGACAGTAGAAACTCTCTAATGATCCGTTTTTAGCTCGACTTTTTCAAAAAGTCGAGCTATTGTCGTCACCCTGTCGTCTGCGTCTGCGTCAGCGTCTGCGTCGGTTAAGTTTTTTGCTTAAGGTTTTTGTAAGAGTCCATTTCTGAATAACTATCACAGGTATCCATTTGAAACTTGGAATAGTTGTTCAGTATTAAAAGGGCAACTCATTACAACAAGACAGGTAACCCTGTGATTTGTCATTTCAGAGTTATTGCCCTTGTTTTATTTACTTAAAAATTATAAATTAACATATCTCAATAACTATCAAAGGTATCCATTTGAAACTTTGAATAGTTGTTCAGTATCAAAAGGGCAACTCATTACAACAAGGCAGGTAACCCTGGGATTTGTCATTTCAGAGTTATTGCCCCTATTTTATTTACTTAAAAATTATAAATTAACATATCTCAATAACTATCAAAGGTATCCATTTGAAACTTGAAATACTTGTTTAGTATCAAAAGGGCAACTCATTACAACAAGGCAGGTAACCCTGCGATTTGTCATTTCAGAGTTATTGCCCTTGTTTTATTTACTTAAATATTATAAATGAACATATCTCAATAACTATCAAAGGTATCCATTTGAAACTTTGAATAGTTATTAAGTATCAAAAGAGCAACTCATTACAACAAGGCAGGTAACCCTTGGATTTGCCATTCCAGAGTTATTGCCCCTGTTTTATTTACTTAAAAATTATAAATTAACATATCTCAATAACTATCAAAGGTATCCATTCGAAACTTTGAATACTTGTTTAGTATCAAAAGGGCAACTCATTACAACAAGGCAGGTAATCCAGGGATTTGTCATTTCAGAGTTATTGCCCATGTTTTATTTACTTAAAAATTGTAAATTAACATATCTAAATAACTATGAAAGATATTAACTTGAAACTTTAAATACCTGTTAAGTATCAAAAGGACAACTCATTACAACAAGGTAGGTTACTCTGTGATTTGTGATTCCAGAGTAATTGCCCTTGATTTATTTACTTAAAACTTGTAAATTGAAATATCTTAATAACTGTCAAAGGTTTTAACTTGAAACTTTAAATACTTGTGTTATAACAAAAGGGCAACTCATTCAAACAAGAAAGGTGACTGGGGATTTGCCATTCCAGAGTTATTGCCCTTGTTTTTATTTACATAAAACTTGTAAATTGAAATTTCTCAATAATTACCATAGGTATTAACTTGAAACTTTTAATGCTTGTTCAGTTTCAAAAGGGCATCACCTTTCAACACAGCAGATAACCATGGGATTTGTCATTGCAGAGTTATTGCCCTTGTTTGACTAAGAATTTGTATATGAAATTATTCAGTAACCGTAGAAAGTTATTAATTTCAAACTTCCAATATATTTGAATACTTGTTTAGTTTCAAAAGGGCAACGCATTACAACAAGGCAGGTAAAGCAGGCAAATATATTGTCCTTCTTTTGACTTATAGTTTACTTTAAGTGGAATGTAGACTGTCCAAGTATGTTTAAGTTGTTGTTGCTTACAAACTTCTATGATCAATAGGGCATTAAACACCCATACACATTCTTTAAGTTTGAAAAATATAGCCGTCTCAAGTATATGAAAGTCGAGCGTCCAGCACCCGTTTGCGGTGCTCTCGTTATACAGACCCATTGTATCTTCCAGCCTAAGAAGCTACCCTTATACTAAATGCAACATTTTTGCAAACAGTTTGGATCCAGGTCAGATGCCACATAATGCAGCATCTAATCTGGATCTAAACTATTTGCCACTCATTTACATATTTTCTTATATTTAGAAAATATAAGTTATTATTTTTTACATATTTCACATACAAACATTTGGAGCAGACAACAGTTCAGCATGATAATAGTCATTTCTCCCTGAGACCGTCTCTTATTGCATAACTGACCCATAGCTAGCTCTGAACTCAGGTCACTGAGATACATAGCAGAAATTATGATGTCTGCTATTTTATTCTCAAGCACAACTTAGTTCAAGGCATATTACTTTTGGTCTGTCTGTTTGTTTGTTTGTTTATCTTTCTGTCTATCAGTCCACAATTAATTCTTGGCCATAAACAGTATGGATCCAGGTCAGATGCCACATAATGCTGCATCTAATCTGGATCCAAACTATTTGCCACTCATTTACATATAGTTTCTTATATTTAGAAAATGTAAATAATGATATTTATTAACCTATTAACCCATACATATTCCTTTTTATGTCTTTAATTTATTCTTCCACAGAAGAAAATAATTTCACTTTATACAGTCATTGTTGTCTTTAACAATTGCTTCAAATGACATCTCCTCATATACCGCTGAAAAGATTTCAACCAAACTTTACACGAATGTTCCTTGGGTCAAGTTGTTTCAAAATTGTTCAAAGAATTAAAAACAATGTAGAACTCTGGTTGCCATGGCAACCAAGTGAAAAAATAAGGAAATCTTAAAAAATCTTCTTGTCTGAAACTACAAGGGCCAGATCTTAGACATTTGTCACATAGCATCATCTACAGGTCCTCTATCAAGTTTGTACAAACTATGCCCCTGGGGTCAAAATTGGCCCCGCCCCAGGGGTCACAGTTTTACATAGAGTTATATAGTGAAATTTTCAAACGTCTTCTCCTCTGAAACTAATATGGCCAGAGCTTTGATATCTGGCATGGTGACACTTTTAGATGTCCTATACCAATAAGGTTCAAATGGTTCTGGTCGATTGCATATCATCTACAGGTCCTCTATCAAGTTTGTACAAATTATGCCCCTGGGGTCAAAATTAGCCCCACCCGGGGGTCACAGTTTTCAAACGTCTTCTTTTCTGAAGCTAATATAGCCAGAGCTTTGATATTCGGCATGGTGTTACTTCTAGATGTCCTTTATCTATTTTGTTCAAATGGTTCCAGTCTGTTGCATATGTAGGTCACAGGAGCTAAAAATAGATTTTTTCAATGGAAACTTAAAAAAAATCTTCATGTCTAGAACCCTAGTACCCTGATCTTAGATATTTGGAACATAGCATCATCTACAGGTCCTCTATTAAGATTGTTCAAATTATGCCCCTCGGGTAAAAAATGACCCCGTCCTGGACATAAATCATTATCTCCATTTTGATGTACAGCTATTCTCAGGTGAGCGACATATGCCCCATGGGGCTCTTGTTTTCCATTTAAATGTAACTATGCAAAAGCTGCTTAAAAATCAACCCATAATAGCTAAGATATACCATGTCAAACCGACCGCCTAATGTACTGGGGATAGTGTCCAACGGTTATTTATTGTACTGGGTATAGTGGAAGGCCGTACTGGGGATAGCCTCACGAAAACTTATTGTTTTGTGTCGTAAAAGGTATTATGGTACATTGCGTTTGATTTTTATGGCAAACTACATGCTGTTACGTTTCCAGCATACGAAATAATGGATAATCTTCATTTTTCTAGGAAGTTAAGTCCAAAGCCACTAAATTTATGACATATCATTTTCCCTTCTTACACCTTTATGCGATAGTTTGTGGTGAAATACATGTCCAATGTATTTAACAGAATAAACTATAAATTATCAAAGCATTCTTGAAAGAATCCCTGCTATTTGGACTCGGCTATTTTGTAGTTACTCATATACCAACAATGCGCAACCCTTCACACAACACTGGTTTTCAAGGTAAAACATACAACGTGTTCATCTATATATGTATGAGCCAAAATTAGACTTTACCTTTGCGACCAGTGCATATCCGGAGCAGCCTGCACATCCGCATTTTGATCAGGATCTGCACCGTTCTCCTTTAAGTTTCTAGATGTCGTCATACTACATGTACTTCTATTTCAATAAAAACAGCCATTATTAAGCATTGACAATGCACAGTTTTCTTTGTACTTGCACTTGCCGAAAGGTGCCAACGATTTTTTTCTCTGAGACCGGTTTCATTGAACATTGTTGTCAATTAATCTTTGGTTGATGCTGCTTCAATGTATGTGTGTGTGTGTGGGGGGGTGGGGGGGGGGGGGGGGGGGGGGGGGGGGTTGTATCGGTCTATCTGTATTGCTAGCACATAAGGCTCTGAAATATTTTACAAAACAATGTTGTTGCCTATATATGCGATAAAACCAAAAATCTTTTCTAAACTACTGGTCCATTTGCATCAAAATTTACTGTCAGTTATCCTTGGGTAATTTCTTCGTCTATTTTCATAACAAGTCTGATTAGGCTCCACACTGTTTTAAATAGAGATACTTTTGAGAGAAAAATTAAGATCTTCAAGCTCCGAAAGTACGGTTCGAGTAGAAACATATACCGTATAGCTGGTATTTTCAACGGGGTAGAAATTTCTGTCATTCTGCGGTTTAATCATCGGATAGCTGAAAAAAAATCGGCAAAATAAAATTACCATACTACATGTAATTTATCACGTACAATAATTGATAATCCTTCAGTACGCTAAGACACCATTATAATAACAACAGACAATACCCACTCGGCAACTTAGACCATTAAAATTGTGTTTGGTTTTTAGTTTTCATCAAAATTCCTTATATTAGACACTGGAAACGCACTAACAAATCGTGTTTAAAATTTACCGATATCTACAACGACGTAATAACAGTCCAAGCTGTTTGCTATGATAATGATTTATGTCCAGGAAGTGTCATTTTTTACCCGAGGGGCATAATTAAATTTGCATAATCTTGATAGAGGACTTGTAGATGATGCTATGTGCCAAATATCTAAGATCAGGGTACTAGGGTTTTAGACAAGAAGATTGTTTTAAGTTTCCATTGAAAAAATCTATTTTTAGCTCATGTGACCTATTTATGCAACAGACTGGAACCATTTGAACAAAATAGGTAAAGGACATCTAGAAGTGTCACCATGTCGAATATCAAAGCTGAGGCAATTGTCATGTTAGTTTTAGAGGAGAAGACGTTTGAAAAGTTCACTATATAACTCTATGTAAAACTGTGACCCCCGGGGCCGGGCCAATTTTGCCCCAAGGGGCATAATTTGAACAAACTTGATAGAGGATCTGTTGATGATGATATGTGTCAAATATCTAAGCCTTGGCCCTTATAGTTTTTTACGAAAAGATTTTTTAAGTTTTTAAAGAAAAAAGTTATTTTTAGCTTATGTGACCTAGATATGCAACAGACCGGAATCATTTGAACAAATAAGTAAAGGATTTTCAGAAGTGTGACCATACCGAATATCAAAGCTCTGGCCATATTAGTGTCAGAGAAGAAGACGTTTGAAATGTTCACTATATAACTCGATGTAAAACTTTGACCCTGGTGCGGGGCCAATTTTGACCACAGGAGCATAATTTGAACAAACTTGATAGAGGACCTGTTGAAGATGCTATGTGCAAAATATTTAAGCTCTGGCCCTTGTAGTTTTTGACAAGATTTTTTATGTTTTCATTGAAAACAATCTATTTTTAGCTCCTGCGACCTAGATATGAACCGACCAGAACCATTTGAACAATATTCGTATAGGACATCTAGAAGTGTCGCCATGCCAAATATCAAAGCTCTGGCCATATTAGTTTCAGAGAAGAAGACGTTTGAAAATTTCACTACATAACTCTATGTAAAACTGTGACCCCCGGGGCGGGGCCAATTTTGACCCCAGGGGCATAATTTGAACAAACTTGATAGAGGATATGTTGATGATGATATGTGCCAAATATCTAAGCTCTGGCCCTTGTAGTTTCAGACAAGAATAATTTTTAAGATTTCCTTATTTTTCACTTTGGTTGCCATGGTAACCAAAGTTCTACATTGTTTTTATTTCTTTGAAAAAAAATCAAAAAGCTTGACCCAAGGAACATTCCTGTAAAGTTTGGTTGAAATCTGTCAAGAGGTATAGGAGATGGTGTCATTTAAAGCAATTGTTAACGTCGACGCACGACGGACACAGGGCCATCCCAATAGCTCACCTTTAGCCCTTGACTCAGGTGAGCTAACAATGTCTTACCTTTTGAGATATTTGATGCCAAACAAAATCCGTCGGGGTTTAATAACACATAGAGCAAAATATCACCTCTCAATGATGACCCTTAACGCCTGTGTACTGTGAGGGACAGCGCCTGAAGTCTAACATTAGCTCGATGTCCCTAACTACATACACATCTGATGGACTATGAAGATGTATGTATTGTTTATACACGCTGACTATTATTGCAATACTTCGTACTTCTCGAAAAGTGGCCCTAGTTTCATATTTTATATTCGTCTATCCCCAGTACAGAAATATTTTTGGAAATGCTATCCCCGGTACAGTAATATACTATCCCCAGTACAACGTCCTATCGGTTTGACGTCAACTATCTCAGCTATTGTTGGTCTGATTTTAAGCTGATTTTGCACAATTACTTTGAATTGAAAAATAAATCGAACTGTCGATTCACTTTTTTGTATAACGTGTATAAACAGCGAAAATAATGACAAACGTTGACGAAGATGCGACTATGGCCAGTGATTAAAGCTTTTTATTCAGTCTTCCAGGTGCATTTATTTATATTCCTGGCATCAGTGTGGTCACATATGTCTACAGACTATCTTGCAATTCATGTTTACTTTATTTGTAAGAAGATTTTAGAGATAAACGTAATAAAAGTACTCACCTCGCTACTTTCGCTTTCAATTCCTAATCACTTCGGTGTCTATATCCTGTGTACGTTTATTCACCGTGCTGATGAGTGATGACAGATTGATCCAGACAAAAGTATTTCAGAGAGCTTCTATAGAAGCTTCAGCTAAATGTGTTGTCTGCAATAGTTCTAAGATAAGAATTTATTTACAGTTTCTATCAGGAATTACCAGCAGAGCTACTTGGTATCCCATCTGGATCCTAAAAATTTGCAACACTTGTAACAAAATTGCCAGTAGAATGCAGATTTAACACTTTCAACACCATGGACCTGATTAAAATGTACTCATAACATTTGCAAACAGTGTAGACCCTGATCAGAGGGCTCCTATAGGAGCCCTATGATCAGGGTCTACACTGTTTGCTAATTTAGAGCAGAATTTAAAGCTAATTTAGAGCAGAATTTATTAAACTGCTCAGAATTCCAAGTAGACTGGATCATTTTTGGTAAATAAAAGATCCACAAAGGATCGTAATAACCACAAGAGTTACTTAGTGTTGAAAGAGTTAATTTTCTACATTGAATCTTCTTTACAATATTCACAGTTTTGGTGACATTGAAATCCACTCAATATTTAGAAATTTAATAGTTATTCTGATTATTACAAATCTGGATCTATAGAAATCTATAAAACCATTTTGACAATTGTAGTAGACTGGATTTTTAGATTGATTCAAATGTCGTCTGCTAATGTTAAAAATGAAAATTGTCCAAAATTTATGTTCAAAATCATCATGTTTCTAACAGTTTGATCTTGGTGAGAGACAAAGGTACTCAGCATCTTATTTGTACCAAAACTGGTTGCCAAGGTACTCAGCATCTTATTTGTACCAAAACTGGTAGCCAAGGTACTCAGCATCTTGTTTGTATCAAAACTGGTTGCCAATGTACTCAGCATCTTATTTGTACCAAAACTGGTTGCCAAGGTACTTGGCATCTTATTTGTACCAAAACTGCTTGCCAAGGTAAAAATCTTATTTGTACCAAAACTGGTTGCCAAGGTACTCAGCATATTATTTGTACCAAAACTGGTTGCCAAGGTACTCGGCATCTTATTTGTACCAAAACTGGTTGCCAATGTACTCAGCATCTTATTTGTACCAAAACTGGTTGTCAATGTATTCAGCATCTTATTTGTACCAAAACTGGTTGCCAAGGTATTCAGCATCTTATTTGTACCAAAACTGGTTGCCAATGTTCTCAGTATCTTAGTTGTACTAAAACCGGTTGTCAAGGTACTCAGCATCTTATTTGTACTAAAACCGGTTGTCAATGTACTCCGCATCTTATTTGTTCCAAAACTGGTTGCCAAGATTCTCAGTATCTTAGTTGTACCAAAACCGGTTGTCAAGTACTCAGCATCTTATTTGTACCAAAACTGGTTGCCAATACATGTACCAAAATTTGTTGCTAAGTAAAGCATCTTATTTATTCTTATATATGAGCTTGGAAAAATCCACCGGTTATAACTCCATTAACCCATTCACTGCCAAACTCGATTACACTAACATTTGCAAACAGTTTGAATCCAGATCAGGTGTCAAATTGATATATGTCTTATCATGATCCAAACTGATTGACACTTAAGTCACATTTCCTTAAACTTTAAATTTCAGAAATGAAGAAGCAAACATTTTTAGCAGAAACTGTCAGTGAGTGTGTTATTAAACTACTATGGTAGTGATCAAGTTGAGCCTGTTGAGTTCTTCATTGTTGTGTTCTGTCTTTAACAAATAACAACTGCCCCCTTCAATGTGTCCCTTGCCAACGATATAATTTTGGTTTATTTATGAACAAATGTAGTATTCTAAGACTCTGTAAACCTGTCACCGCCATAGTCAACCTAAAGAGTGTGTATCCAGACCAGACGCTGATCAGGATCCAAATTGTGACACTTGTATTTATTTTTCACCAGTCAAACTGCCTCAAATATATATAGTGCAACTATTGAAATTAGATAATATAAGGGTGTTCAAAAAGGTTAAATCTGGCAGTGAAAGTGTGACATCTTATCGGAATATTATAACTATACATGTAAGATATTTTGCCACGGTGTGTCCGATTGATATTTGAAAACAATTTGCACACCCTAATCAGGTCAATTAATATGGTGAAGGACAAGTAAAATGAGGTATCATAATCTCTATCAATATTTTCTTTCCACACCTGAGCGGTGTCTTACAAGTATTAATAACCCTTCCCCTGTCGTATTGTCGTCTGCTTTGAAAGTGTCCTCTTGCAAATTGGGTATTTAATTAATCATTATTCATTTTTTAATTGATGAAACCTAAAGATGAGCATATAAAAGTTTGGATTCAGATCAGACGCCAAGTTACTCGGTGTCTGATATAGATCTAAACTGTTTACCAATACCGGTCATATCACCATCTGCATGAGAAGTGTTAACCCCTTTAATTGCATTACGCGAGTACAATGATTTATTTGAAAACAGTTTGGATCTTGATCAGACACCGCGTGACGCGGCGTCTGATCAGGATCCAAACTGTTTTACATTCGTTACAATATTTCTTTAATCAATTGACCTAAACTTTAATTTTTTGAAATTAAAGCAGACGACAATTGTTTAAAGCACATGACGTCATGGCAGTAAAAGGGTTAATATCAAAGATCTTGCATACGAGTTTTAATCCTTTTATCCCCCTTCAACACAATTATGAATCTCCCGAGAGATTTCAGAAATTTTTACAATTTCATGCTTTAATGACGACCAATGCAATATCACAGGTCATGCATATAACATGTAGTGCAAACAAACCTCAAATGACATTGTACATGAATACCAGGCAGCAAGGACAATATAGTCCCTCTATTGCAAGCTCTCAAAGAAGGCCCAGTCCTGGCGTGTGGACGTTTTTCTTGTAAGAGACTGCTTAGAACAAAACGAACGTAAAACAGAAAGTTCAGTCCCTGAAGGATTTGTCTAGTTTACCTTAATCTTTTAAGATATTCTTTATACATATGTACATGTATATTCAAATCATTAATTGCCAAATTATCTCCTGATGAATAATTGTCGTCTGCAATTTTAGGCCCCAAAAATATCTCGCCCGAAAAAACCCTGAAAACATGTTGAAACGAGTGTCAAACAGTTAGATCCAATTCAGACGCGGCGTCTGCCCAGGATCCGGCAAACTATGCATGTAAGACGATTGTCCCATTGATGCTGGAAGAGTAATACTTACTAATGACTCATCGTTTGAAATAGCAGGATATAACTTGTATATATAATGTATACGTTTAACTGGTATATATAAGTTTGAATAACTTAAACTGTATAGTGGAACTTTTTGACTATTTGACCAAACGTCGAGAGGAAATAAGAAAATTCAGACATTTTTAATCATGCCATTTATCTTTTTAATTAGTTGACTCATGTAAACAAATGATATCAATTCTTATAATGTTAGTATTTGTATTGAACGAATTTCCCTTATAAAGAATGTATTTCCATGTAAATCCATTACGAATGGCATTAAGTATTATGTTTTTTACTTTATCGTAAATGTAGTGTTTTGTCTTTTTGTAAGTACGTTTATATAATTCATAGGAAGCGCTTTTGAACACAACTCCTGTTTGAAAAGAGCGCTATATAAATCTGTTATAATAATAGTAATAATAAAAATAACATCAATATAAGTTATAATAATTGAAAACAGTGTCTACCTAGATCAGCTGCCTGAAGATCTTCAAAAGTTCAACGCTGTCTGACAGTCGAAAGTGTCAGAATAGGAAAAATAGCTTTTTTTTTTAAAAAACATATATATTTGTTTGAATTTGATTTCACATGTATATAATTAAGCCATTTGCAATGAAGTACCTGTCTTTGTAAAGTACATGTTTCATATATGGCCTTTGACATTTACTGTTAACTCATTAATGCCTACTAATGATGAGTATTTACGAGTATGCGTCATTACAGTGTACTAGTGAAGAGTACATTTGTCCTATGTGAAGATCCTGATCAGCAGGCTCATGAAGAAATTCTCTTATCAGTGTCTGCACAGTTTTCTCTTTTTGAAATACATGTATATTGTAAAAAGCACTTCTAAATAGTCAAAATTGGACTAAACTTAATTGGGAATTGGAAGTGCCCATTGGAATTGCTAGGGACGAATGAGTAAAAGTTCTTTTAAGTGAAGTATTTCACACACCGACTGATGTATGAAAATCGCTGTTTTATTCCGGGTACATTTTTATTCTGTTATCTTGCATGTCACAGCTCCTTTATACCCGTACTGTTCTTAGACCTACACGGCAAAGGAAACCCATCATCTTCAGATGTTCTTCACTTAGGTCACATTCCTGGAATTCCACAGAGGCAATAATACCACCGATATAGCATTGCTATTGATCAAAATCATTGTTTATTTATAAAAGAAGAAAATTAACCCTTTCATTGCTGTTATACCGTCTGTTTCGAAATTGTCGTCTGCGTAAATTTTTCAAAAACTTCTTTGTTATCAATTCGATTTGTGAAAACATCAATTCGAGTGGCAAAAAGTTTGGGTCCTGATCAGACGCCGCGTTACGCGGCGTCTGATCAGGACCCAAAATGTTTGTAAATGTTAGTCAAGTCACGCGCAGTACTTTTATGGTTAAGACAAGCGTCCATGAAGAACAAAGTCTTGCAATGCAAAACGGCTGGCGCGGAACTGCCAGTCAGAATAACAGTTTTCTGATTAAAGATATCACCGACACAAATAATTGTTAATTAGGCTGGATTAAAATAGACAAGTCGATAGTGATTGATTTTGTCTCGAGTTGATGACGCAATTGCAAAAAAATAACTCTTTCATTGCAAGATTATCGTATGCTTTATAGTTATCGTCTGCAATTTTACTCCAAAATTAATTTTTGGCGCATTTTTGACTGAAGAAATTGTCAATACGATTGACCAACAGTTTGGCACCAGATCAGAAGCCGAGTTACGCAGCGTCTGATCTGGATCCAAATTGTTTGCATATGCACATGTACTCGGCATAGGCAGTAGCATGGTAGGGCACATGCGGCGTGAAGGTGGGAGGGTAGCGTTTGTTCTAGATTGTTTTATTTGGTTATTTGTAACGATTTCCAATGACTGTAGTCTCTATAGTTGTACTTTAGCTTATCATGCTAGTACATCGTCTGATTCAAAGTTGTTGATTGCGATGCTACTGTTACTTTGTCAAAACCATTTTGGGGTATTTTTACTGAAAAGGGAGATTTTTAACTGTTTGGGTCATGTTCAGAGACAAAGGTACTCTGCATCTGATCTGGATCCAAACGGTTTGCAATGTCCTGACAAGGCAAGCCTGATTAGATATGATTGCGTTATACATCGATTACTTATTGTTATCTTGAAATAAATGATGAATACACAACGTATTATTGAACGTCTGTAATAATCACACTAACAGTAAAATGTTATGATTATGTCTTCTCATAACTAAATAGGGTCTGTAAAGGTCTTGAAAAAACTCGAATTTGAATGAATGAACGAATTTACGAATTAACGACTTTATTTAACTAGGGTAACTCAATTAGATAAAGTTTCAGTTTTTATTTTCAGATACAAATCATATCTAATTAACAACAATATAACACATTTAATATGAACAAGCAATATGCAGGAACAAAACAGTATCTTAACCATTTGAATCATATTAACGCACACATATGCGTCCCCTGCAAATAGTGTACCTGTGACGAGAACATTTGTACCATGCCTTTTCAATGAAGAAAGAGTTAAAGAAATTTAATCTAATAGAATTGAAATTGAAAAACAGTATATACTTAGTTTGAGAGAAAATGTGTATGATCACTTTATCTGTCTTTGAAAAAACCTTCAAATTCACCTTGCAGAAACCTTGAAAAAACATTGAAACTATATAAAAGCTCATGAAAAACCCTTGAAATTAATATTTTTTGTATAACGTCTATTGCCATTATATGCACTTTACTTATGAAAAGGAAATCTATCAAACTAAAGAACTATCAGAATTATTAACAAAATAGAATTAAAAAAAAACATAAAACTAAACCAGGACAATTCTTGGAAATCAATCAAAACACGGCCAATTCCGACCATTGGTTTTGAATCGTCCTCTGCGACAACCACCATAACATTAATCAGTAATGTCCTTTTCTGGTTACAGATTTCTATATGTGTATGGATGAAACAATAAACAAACTACTTCTTAGCGGAAATGTCATTTATTCAAATGACGGCTATATTTTCACATATCCAAGTGAAATGATTAGAGTTTACTACATATGGTTACTAAACATTCACATAGATGGGGATCTAAACCGCCACGCCTAATGTTTTTGAAATCTGCAAGGTGTTCCGACTGCATAGAAAGCTTAGTTTTGTATCAAACCGTCTTGACAGACACATGATTTTATTTCACCAAATGTTTTAGTATGAACCATGTAAACAAAATTATATATAACTCGTTGTATGTCTGGAAACTGCAACGAACTCTCTACCATGTCTACATGTGCTTGCTAAAAGTTCATTATAGATCCACCGGTACAATGATGATCTAAAGATACTGCAGTGTTTGTTCATACAGCACATCATTTCATATGAAATAGCAAACAGTGAATAATCTCACAAGATGCACATACTGCTTTACTTTTTAAAAGTCAATTTGAAGCTACCATCTGCTAGGCTAGTGAAATTATTTCTTATGGTATACATTCATAAAGTATAACTATTTTATTCAGTGGATGAATAAATTAAAGGCGGAAATTATGGAGTAATGTGTTATTGACAGCTGGATCTTTGATATACCATTTTCCAGGTCACTGTGGCCTCAATGATAGAAATAACTTGGCTTGGAGCATGTTTCCTATACCACATAATGATTGAAGTGGTTAAACCAATAGCACACCTTCAGACCTTCAGTATTATATACATGTACAGTATAACGAACGAACAATGGGTCCGATACATAAATGATATTTCCACAGAATATTTAGCTCGTCTGTTTTTCGAAGAAAACAAAAACGAGCTATTGTCGTTCACCGCGTTGTCGTTGTCGTCCGAAATCTTAACTTTGGTCATAACTTCTTCAAATTTCCATCTACAACCTTCATTTATGATATGCATGTTTATCTTGGTAAGTCCTATCCAGACATGCCAAAATATTTTATCAATTGACCTTGACCTTTTCCCTATTTTACTTTACTTTTCACTGATCTTCAAGTTGACCATAACTTCTTCAATTTTTCATCCACAATCTTCATTTGTGGAAAGCATGTTCATCTTGACAAGTCAAATCCAGACATACCGAAATATTCACCAATTGACCTTGACATTTGGCCTAATTTTACTGTATTTTTCACTGATCTGCAAAACAGACGAGCGTTGGCACCCGCATGCGATGCTCTTGTATATCAGTTACAATCGTTCTAAGGCATGCAGGGAGAACATAGCAGGACATTCGTACTGGCGTGGTCTGCTTTACTTTAAAATTGCCCCAACCCTTTCCTCCGCATGAGCAACTTTGGATGCCCCTACCTACTCCTTCACAGACGCACCACAAATGAACATTCAAAGATGTTGCTGTTTACTTTACTTTCAACTTGTTCTAAGTAACCGCTTACCTTAAACACAGATGGGTATTCGTGTAGGTGAATTGCACGTTTGGCTTTCAACAAACGAAAACGAACATTTTTAGCTCACCTGAGCTAGCTCAGGGTGAGCTTTTGCAATCCTTGAATGTCCGGCGTCCGTCGTCCTTCGTGCGTCGTCAACAATTTTAGTGTTTACACTCTAGAGGCCACAATATTTATCCAATCTTTCTCAAACTTGCTCAGATTGTAGATTTTCATAAGATTTCGGATGAGTTCGATTGTGGTTGAAATCGGACCAAAAGGTCAAGAGTTATCTACCCTTGAATTGCTGAAAATGCCATATTTAACAGTGTTTACACTTTAGAGGCCCCAATATTTACCCAATCTTTCTTAAACTTGACCAGATTGTTTAATACTATAAGAGTTCGAATGAGTTTGATTATGATTGAAATCGAATCAATAGATCCGGAGTTATCTACATTTGAATGGCTGAAATGCCATATTTAACAGTGTTTACACTCTAGAGGCCACATTTTTTTATCCAATCTTTCTCGAACTTGCTAAGATTGTATATGACTATAAGAGTTTGATTGAGTGTGATTATGGCTGGAATCAGACTAATAGGTCGAGAGTTATCTACATTTTAATTGCTGAAAATGCAATATTTAAGGGTGTTTACATGCTAGAGGTCACAATTTTTATCCAATCTTTCTCAAACTTACTCAGATTGTATATGATCATAAGAGTTCAGATGAGTTTGAATATGGTTGAAATCGGACAAATAGGTCGAGAGTATATCTACCTTTTAATCGCTGATAATGCCATATTTAACGGTGTTTACACTCTAGAGGCCACAATTTTTATCCAATTTTTCTTAAACTTGCTCAGATTGTATATGACAATAATATTTTGAATAAGTGCCGCGGATTATAGTTGAAATCGGACGAATAGGTCAGGAGTTATCTGCCCTTGAATTGCCGAAAATGCCATATCTAACAGCGTTTACACTCTTGCAACTACAGTTTTCAATGGATTTTGATTATAATTGCACACAAAGTTACGCTATAAATTCTCGAAGGAGTGCAATTATTGTTGAAATGTTATCATTGTGGCAATAGTTATCTGCCCTTGATATGCTTTGAAATGCTAGAAAATGATTCATTTCAGTATTGTTTACTAAATTAGGCTCTAGTTCTCTGCCCTTGATGTACTCTTCTATACTAGAATTATGAGGTTGTATTCCAAAATTGTTTACACGCTATACTACAAATTTGAATGGATTTAGATTAAAACGGGTGAAACAGAAAGCTAACGCTATCAGGCTTCAATACAACAGGTGAGCGATATCAGGGCCTTCAGACCCTCTTGTTAAAGTAGGCCAACTTTAGCTAAGATGTGTCTAACAAATGGAACCCTTTAATTTTACATCTGACATTCTTTTCAAGGTCCTTTCTTCTCGCCTTAATTAGCCACTATCGATTGGAGAGTCGTGCATGTCTGATGAGATCTTTAATTACCCCTGCCTCATACATTATGATAGGCGTACATTTTTAAAATAAAAACCATGTCTATATCAGCGCCATCTGTCGTAAACGGAAAGATGCATGCAGGTCCACGTGAGATGTGCTGACAGCTATTTTAATGAAATCTATACAAGATTGCGTGAAGATGGCACGAGAACTGAATTAAACATTGCAAGCACGGGACAGTTGTTAATTAATTGGTTGTTGTAACGAACCGAATTTGAGCAAATATGCCGATTGTGCATCAGAAAAAATTAACTTTTGCCGCCCTATGCGACATTTAGTTGATTTTTAAAACATTTAAGACCCAGATCAGACGCGGTGTTTGATCAGGGCCCAAACTGTTTGGCACTCGCATCAGTAACTAATCAGCCAGATTCAGCAGACGACAAGTTTGTCTTCGAAAGGGTTAAAAGTGATGGTTCACAAAGGCATGAAAGGGGTGAACTTGTCCCTATGTCAAATGTATACCAACTTTTCACAGATGATAGATAAGTATTAAAGCTGCATTGTGTTTTTGAGAAACATGCATAAAACGGTTGTTTGGGGTCCCATTTGAACTACATAGGACGTGATTCTTTCACAAGAACCGGCTTTATCTAAGAAATTCGCTTTTTAAATTTTATTTATAATATTTTTGTGCTGCACAAATTAAAAAGCCTCCCTTGTGAATGGAAAGAAGGACAACTCTGTAAATACAGGGCTCCAGATAACGGAAGTATTTCGAAAACTAAAATCTTTATTTCTGCTTTTAAACCCAATGGTGTCATACTCATTAAAATTGTCTCGAATTGTCTCAGTAGTAACACCATAGCATTCGGTGCTGAAATGAGTGAGAAAATGTTAGATTAGTTCAGATTACTCCCGCTTACATGTGTATAGCTGGATCACTGAAAATGACCCTGTTAACCCTTATTCTGCTGTACAGACGTCTGATTTGACATTGTCGTCTGCAAAATGTGTTCAGTTTAGATTTATGCATTGTTCTTAAGACGAGTGTCAAATAGTTTGGATCTAGATGAGACGCCGCGTTACGCGGCGTCTTTTTAGATTCAAATAGTTTGTAAACTCCGTAAAGTTACGACCAGTAGGCACAGGGTTAAACACTATGAGATCCAATAACTACGTGTTAATATTTTTCACGGTGGGTAAACGATTAAAAAGAACTACGTAGAATCTATACCTTGAGCTTGCTGAAAATGACTGTTTCGGCCTTGTCCGCTCTCTAACTCAAACACTTCTTTTTGGATCTTCACCAAACTTGCTACAAATGTTTATTAGTATAGAATCTAGGTCAGGTTCAATAACTAGCAAAATCGCATAAGACATGTCTGAGTTATTGCCCTTGAATGTTTAGAAAATTACTGTTTCAGCATTTTCTGCTCTCTAACACAAACATTGAATCTTCACCAAACTTGCTGACAACGTGTATTGGTATTAAATCTAGGTCAAGGAAAACAATCGAATACAGTTGAATGAAAATCCTTCAAGAGGTAAAGGAGAAATTGAGTGGTCATTTATTACTTAACTTATTACCAACACGGCTAAGATGAAGCCCATGCAACTATTGACCAAATATTTGGCTAAAAATAGAATAAAAACTGGTCCTTTTACAGAGTGGACATGGCAAAAATAAGGATAAAATAGCAAAATTTTAGTCATTCAAGGGCAATAACTCCAACATGCCTTGTGCTATTTTGGTAGTTAAGATGATTGACCTAGATTTAATATTAATAAACATTTTCAACAAGTTTGGTGAATATCTGATAAAAATTGTATGTGTTAGAACTCAGAAAGCGAAAAATGCTGAAACAGTCATTTTTTAATACATAAAGGGCAAAAACTCAGATATTCCACATGCGATTTTTGTAATAATCAAACTAGACCTAAATTTTATTTAATTAAACATTTTCAGCAAGTTTAGTGAATATCCGATAAAAACTGTATGTGTTAGAGTGCAAAAGTGACTAGAACAGTCATTTTTATTAATAAACAGGCAATAACTCAGATATACCTTATGCGATTTTAGTAGTAATCAAACTAAACCTTGATTTTATATCAATAAACATTTTCAGCAAGTTTGGTGAAGATCCAATAAAACGTATTTGTGTTAGAGAGCAAAACTTGCTGAAAACAGTCATTTTTTAATACATAAAGGGCAAAAACTCAGATATGCCACATGCGATTTTAGTAATAATCAAACTAGACCTAAATTTTATATGAATAAATATTTTCAGCATGTTTGGTGAATATCCGATAAAAGCTGTTTGTTTTAGAGTGCAAAAATGACTGAAACAGTCATTTTTATTAATCAACAGGCAATAACTCAAAAATACCTTATGTGATTTTAGTAGTAATCAAACAAAACCTTGATTTTTATATCAATGAACATTTTCAGCAAGTTTGTGGAAGATCGGATAAAAAATTGTTGAGTTAGAGAGCGGACAAAAAGTGTGATAGTCTAACTGACTGATGGATGGACGGGCGGAGGTAGATACGGTTGCCCCCAAGTGAAGTTGATTTCGGCTGTATCACGTGATACTAAGCCGTGTGGTAATGTTTATGACAGACGTTCTATTTTCGGTTTGTTATGATTTTAAATCGCCCTTTTTGGTGATTTAGGTCCGTCTTCATCATTTCATAGATCAGTTTGGCCCATAAGAATGTTCAAACATTATTATTAACCGTTATTGTATTTCAGGCATTAAGAAAAGGTCTGAAAACACAATGGGACTTTAACAATATACGAGTATGTGTGGTATAAGAAAAAACAACTTTGCCTTTTCCATATTCACGTCCATTTTGCCATAGCAACCCAATCCTGATAAGTTATAAGATAAAGATAGCTTCTTTTTTCAAAAATGTATCATATCGATAAAAAAAACCATTCAAATCTTACAAGCTTAATTCGTTAGAAGCTAAATCTGGTGCAGCAAATTCGCTGACATTGAAATCGCTATTTGAGCTCAACTCGCGATAGTTTGCATTCGCGTAAATTATGATAATCAAGCAATGATAATACTATTCAACATAGTAAAATTGATAAAGAAATTGCTATAGCAACCAAGTACCAGAAAGTCTGAAAATGGTGTTTTTTCCCATATTTTGGAACAGTTTCCCTGATTTTGCCATAGGCACCGCCCCTCGACCAAAATGATAAATGGAACAATTTAATTGTTGTACAATCATAATAACGAATAATCGTCTTTCTAGCTCTTATTTTTAGTTTTCTACATGAAAACACATTTATACGTCGTACCATAATCAATATATGCTTTATTTCTGAATGAACTCAGCCTTATATATGCGTGTGCTAGTACACTGTCCTCTTGTATCTTTAAGAATCCCCCAAATAAACGAGACTTACCTTAAGTTGATGTTTGGTTGGGATTCTATGTAGTCATAAAACAACAGGAGGGATCAAATGAGATGTGCATCACGTGACCGAGAGTTTAATTCAGTATTTTAAAGCAAGCAAAAAATTTATTTGCTGCCAAAATGTACAACCACAAAAGCTATTTAAAAAAGCATCAGGAGCATCAAATTGAATGATCTAAATTAATACACTGGGAGGGATGGGAGGGCATTTGATCCCTCCTGTTGTTTTATGACTACATAGAATCCCAACCAAACATCAACTTAAGGTAAGTCTCGTTTATTTGGGGGATTCTATTACGTCATAACAACAGTCGGTTCCAAATGAGACTTTAAAGCGGACAGCAACTAAATTTTTGAAGGTAAACGAGATGTGTCAATATTCAATAAATAAGGTAACATACCGAATATATGATCCCAGTTCATTCAGTCATCATCTCATTTTCAGCTTCTTCAAACACTGAACGCACATAGTCACTGTCTTCTACTATAGGTTTGTTGTAAAACTTTGCAAAAGTAATGTCAGACTTCCATCCAGCCACTTTCAGTATCTCTTGAATTGGAACTCCTGTAGACTTAGCTTTGGAAGTAGTAGCTCCTCTTATACTATGAGCTTGAAACTTTTGAATGTCAATTCCTGATTGATGCATCACTGTTTTAAGCCATCTACTTATTGTAGATGAAGTCACTGCTTTATACGGTTTAACATAACTAATAAAAAGTCTGTCTTCTGACCCCCGAAGTACTTCTGTCCTCTTCATGTACTCAACCAAAGCATTATATACACATAAATTTGTATCTACCGGATACTTCCTTAATTGCAAAACTGGGTTATTTCTGCCCTTCCTGGACTGTTTCAATAACACACAATATTGAAGAGTAAAACATTCTTGATCTTGTCTGAGACCATTAAGAGTTATAAAACTTAAAGAATGAGATCGACTCGCCTGAGTCAATGCTATCAACATGGCAACTTTTTGTGACAACTGTTTAAGAGTTAATGATTGAACTGGTGGCATCATCTTCAAATAACGCAGAACTTTAGAAACATCCCAAGTTTCTTCATATTTACATTTTGGAGGACACATATTAAAAATTCCCGACATAAATCTCAATACTAAAGGATGAGAGCCAACAGTATATCCATCACTTGTCACACAAAATGCTGACAGAGCACTTCTGGCTGTATTCAAAGATTCATACTTATAACCTGCATGAAATAGGTCAGTCAAAAATTCAACTACATTGTCTACAGTAACTTGAAATTTATCAATTTTCCTTTTACTACAGAATGCCACCCATTTATTGATAAACGATGAATATTGTTTCTTGGTGGAGGGTCTCCATGATGCCATGATGATGTCTGTAGCTTCTGACGAAATGCTTCGTTTTTCGAACACTTCCCTGAAAAACGACATACCATTAAATGTAGTTGCCCGACCAAGGGATGAGTTTTCTGTGCCTGAGGCAATGTTAGTACATCTTTCAAAACTTTGACAATGTATGGTGTTTCTGTCAATAAGGTCATTATTTCTGGATACCAGTTCTGTGTTGTCCAAAGAGGTGCCACCAAAATCACTTCTGCTCGATCCTCCCTCACTTTCTGAATTATCTGTCCAATCAAACTGAAAGGGGGAAATTCTGAGACCAAATCAGTGAAAAAGCATTGACTGCATAGGCTTCTGGATCAGGTTTCCACGAGACAAACCGATCTACCTGCTTGTTAAGCCTAGAGGCAAACATATCGATATCTGGACAACCAAATATACCCACTATTTTGTTGAAAATATGTTTACTAAGCTGCCATTCAACATTTTCATTGAAATTTCTTGATGGAAAATCTGCTTCATTATCAATCCCAGGAATATGCCCTGCACTGAGCCAAATATTTCTGTCAATACACCAGATCCAAATTTCTTGTGCAATTTTATTGCAAATATCTGACTTCGTTCCTCCCTTCTTATTAATATAAGAAACTGCACAAGTATTGTCAGAAAAAATTTGCACATGAATATCCATTTTGTCTAGACAAAAGGACTTCACTGCATGACTCACAGCAAGCAATTCCAAAGCATTGATGTGTTGGACAGACTCCGAGTCTTTCCATCTACCACCTATTTTAGTCTCATTGCAAATTGCACCCCAACCATGTGTACTTGCATCAGTAGTAATGGATAAGTTTGGTATCCCATGACTTATTTTTCTTTTTTGTGTTACAAGATTGTCAATCCACCATTTCAGTTCATATCTTATTTCATTTGAAATAAGCATGTTAGCTGAATAGTTACCCCTATTCTTTTTTAATGCTATGATTTTTTCTTTTTCAATTTGTCTATAATGCAAGGGTCCATTTTCTACTGCAGAGAAAGAAGATATTATCAAACCCAGCACTCTTGCAACATCTTGTATTTTAGCATCTGAACGTTTATGCAACTCTTCACATTCTTGGACAATTTTCAGTACCTTTTCTACTGGTAATGTGACTATCATTTTTTCTGAATCAATATCATTACCTAAAAAGGTTATTTTTCTAGTAGGGATAAAAACAGATTTCTCTGGGTGAACTAGGAAACCTAAATCCGTCATTAAATGTACTGTATCAATGACATTGTTTTTACACTCGTGATAAAGGTCTCCCAAGAGTAACGAGTCATCTATATATCCTGAATTTGTGTGTCCAAGTATACGAAGAGCTGCATACACAGGCTTCATCAATTTTGTAAATATTCTAGGAGCACATGAAACACCATTTGGCAGGCATACATACTGGTACGTTTTACCAGATTTTCTAAATCTCAATTTTATCTGATGTTCTGGATGTACTGGAATTGAATAGTATGCATGTCTAAGATCTACAGAAGCAAAGTAGCAATTATGCTTGACAAGTTTCAAGGCAGACTCAAATGTTTCCATTTTAAAATGATGGTAAACAATACTTTCATTCAGTTCTTTTAAATTCAAGATCATTCTATACTCATTGCTTTTCTTTTTCACCACGAATATAGGTGATATATACTCATTTTTATCAGGTTCTACTTCAATGATAACCTTCATATCCAACAAATTTAGAATTTCCTGATCAACGATTTTTTCCTGTTCTTTGTTAAAATTGTTTCTAGAACAAAAGGAATTAACAGGATTCAGGCCATCATTGAATTCAATACGACAATTTCTAACAATCTCTAAAATATTCTCATCACTTGTCAATTTTTTCCAATTTTCTTCAAAACATTTGAGTCTGCCAGCTTGAAACTGAATTTCTTCACTCACCTGCACTATTTTCTGTGCCCCCATCTCAAGTTTTTTGACTGGGATGGACCTGAGGTGTATTCAGCTTGTCTGCTGAACCCTCTGCCTCGACCGCCTCGACCCATTCCACGTCTGCCCCCTCTCCTTCTACTATACATAGGATTAGGAGACCTGAATGAGCGAGAAACATCTCTTCCAAGCTTACTCATGTCTTGGATGTCCTTCACATTTTTGTTTATGTCCTCACCGTACAAGTTCTCTGTGTATGGCAAACTTGGAGATGTAAGGGGAAAATATCTTGGATCCAAATCTTGACGGTGACATTCCTTCCTCTTATTATTGATCAATTTGTTGGAATGTCCCAAAAGTGCAAGAGCATTACTGCCCCATTCCAAAGATTGGGTGTCCAAATTCTCACCTTCTTTGTCAAGAAGTTTGGTTAAATTGACAGCTGCCTTAACCATAACGTTTTGGATGGCTTGAAATTTCACATCCTCTGTCTGAGTTTGAGGTTTTAGAAGACGCCAGATACAACTATTCACTTTTGTTTTCAACAAAGATTCACAATTTACTGGCCTATGAATATCTCGTACCATTTCATTAAGAGAATCTTCCGTAATTCCGTTACGAAATGACTTATTAATGAACGAAGCCAAACTGTCATTTACCTCATTGTCACATTTTTCAGTGCTTTGAAATTTATCACACAGTGTCCTGAAAACGTCGTTTTCGATCCGAGGCTTCTTCGACGCTGGCTCAAAATCATCGTCAAAGTTGCTGTCTGCACACGAGGAATTTTCGAACACATCGTGCTCAATTTCATATTCATCCTGCACCTCCTCGTAGCCTTCATACAAATAATCAACTCTTTTAGTCAATGAATCTAATTTAGAGTTCTGATTGGTGAGGTTGGTATTGAGTTCCTGCATGATTTTCAACACTTCTGTGTTAATATTTTGCGGGTTCTGAGTCTGCGTTTGTGGAACATTTCTTCGACTCTCGGACGAAGATTTTGTAGAAGAACTTGCCAAATCATTGGAGGATTTCTCAGCTATAATCTTAGCTACCTTTTCACGTTTGTTCTCTTTATTTGTCGCGCTCGACGACATCTTTGCGCTAGTCTTCTTTGACTGTACTTCAGCTTCCGCCATATTGTTTCCACCACGTGGAAAAGATGGTGCGGGACTGCGACACTCACAGCCTCTTTGATACAGCAAAAAAATATTTCTACAGCGTAGAAAGACTAGATAAATGTCTATTTCCAGTAAAAATATATTAAATAATTATATAACTGGAAAAAACGAATTGGTTAACCGCGTCAACCAAATATAAAGATACGCTCTCGGCCCTGTGTAAACCGCGTCCACACAGCTCGACAATAAAAAGCGCACTGAATTAAACTCTCGGTCACGTGATGCACATCTCATTTGGAACCGACTGTTGTTATGACGTAATAGAATTAGATATATGCTGGAATGTATAGTTTCTGAACTCATTCAACCCTAGCGACGAGTATACTAGTCATCTATAAACAGTGATCCTTGGATAGTTCATTTCCCCCGTGCACACAGAGTATACTCTGATCAGTGTCTGCAGTGTTTGCCATTTTGTAATAAATTGTTAAAATCAACCCTAAATATATGTAAAACTGGGTTAGACTTAACTGGACATTGGAATTGTTCATTTGAAGTCTCAGGTGCATGTGCATGAGTTTATAGAACACCTGACATGAATTTATAGTACGGGGAGCTAATGAGACCATCATGGCGATCGAGTAAGATATTACAAAACGAGGAAACCCCTTAGAAGTGTCTGCCACTGGGACATTAGTATGTATATAGCTTGGGGTAACATATCGCTGCATGTGATAATAAACATTACTAATATAAATTATGCTTTATGTACTAAACCCCAATTGTCATACGATCAAAACATCAAAATGCAATGCTAGTTTAGTATGTCAAACATGATTGTCTTTTCACAGGAAAGCTGATTTTATTTCGCAATTTTACCAACTGGTTTCCAGTCTCTATAAATACTGAAACAAACTATGAGGTAACGAGTTGAAGTAGGTTGTTTCTCTAATTTTAAAAGCGTCACTCTGTAACAGTGTCTTGTTTTTATTTTCGATAGACTAGTTAATATGGTACAATATGGTACAATGATTAACCAGTGGTCAAATATGGATGGCTATGTGGGTCAAAGGAGAGTCTCTCAAGTAATTCAATTGAAAACAGACACTGTGCACACTGGCTATTCCGAAATAGATACTGATAAAAGGGTCATTTATATTGAGCTGTTGATGGCTATTATCTGGCATTGCTGGTCAGTTGCGAGATCCAGGGTTGCTAGATAGTACTATAGCACAAGTGGCCAGGGCCCGTTTTACTAAACAACTTACGTAAATTATTTGCGTAAGTCAAAATTTTAAATTTTAATTTATATTTTATATTATCACTTGCTTCAAACAGCAAATAGCCAGATCAGAGGACGCGCTTTTAGCGCGTCCTCTGATCTGGCTATTTGCTGTTTGCAAACGTTTAAATGATCGAAAAATAAGAGTTAAACGATTTTGACTTACGCACAAATTTTGCGTAAGTTGTTTAGTAAAACGGACCACTGGTACACTAGAATGTCATATACCACAATCTCCTAATGAAAAAAGTAGCTTTTGTTTATTGAAAGATGTTGTCTTCTAATTTCCCCTTTAGTATTGTTGATAAAATACAATCTGACCGTCAAACATTTTGGATCCGGATAAGGTGATGAGTTACTCGGCAACTCTTACGGATCCAAAATGTTTGGAAAAGTCACCAATGTACGTGTACGTGAATGAATAGCAAAGATAAAACGCTGAAAACCAAATGGCTACTCGTATTTGCCAAAATAAAGAGAAAAAATACTCAAATAAAGGTGATGTACATGTATTAAAGAAATATGAAACTATGATCGGTTCAATACATCTTTAAGAAACATCGTTGAATATTTTTAGATTTTGAACAGCGCATTTTCTACGCCGACCTTGAAAGAGATAGTCGTCGAGTGGGTTCAAGTGTCGGCTTATATTTTATGCATATCTTTTTTTTTCTTTTTGCACGGGTTCGAATCCCGACCGAGCTCATTACATACATATTGTTTTACTTTGAAATGTATTTTTAACACGAACTTTCTTCCGAAAACAGTGTTTATAAAGGCGTTTGGCATCCATTAACAATAAAAAAAAATACTTTTAGGACAACTTGGTTTGTCAGTCTTATTAAAGCATTATTACAGCAATGGAAAACAACTGCATCCCTTCAAGAAAGACGTTACATTATTAGATCTACTTGTGTTTCTTAAAAGACATGTTTTACTACACTTCAACAAAGCACAAACAAAACTTTAAGTTTTATTTAATCTCAAGTATCTGCAATATACTCTCAATTCCAAAGCCAGCAACGGCAAAGTATAAAAAAATAAATCAACTGACAAAAACAAAGAGTTATTGTTGATATGTATGGCAGTTAAAAGAAGATTGATAAATACATGAAAAGACCAGAGAACGAGAAGAAGGAAGAGAGTGTTTAGTTTTAGTGAATTCATTAACCCCTTAACCCTTATCATGCTGAGTTGTCGCCTGTCTCAAAAATAACGTCTGCGAACAAATCAAAATTAGTTTTTATGGTTTTATAAACTGAAGAAAAGTTGAATTTGAGTCTGATATGGATCCAAACTGTTTGCAAATGTTAGCCCAATCGAGCTTAGAACAATAAGGGTTAAAACGTTATGTGACATTTTTACTTGCATTTACAAACAGTATTGGTCAGAAACTAAAGTATTTGTCCAGGATTGCAAATAAATTTGCGTTTGTATCAATGTTTTGTTGTTATCATGGAGAAAGGTCCTTTCTCCATGTTGTTATTTAAGTATTCAGATATTCAATTGGCTGGTTTTTATATACTATATGTGTAACTTTTGGACTTGGCAGTATTATTGCAAGAAAATGGATGAAGAATTAAAACGGATGAACAAACCAAACGACAAGTGACTGATGTATGAATGTACATTACCTACATGACTGAACGGATGTACCAACGAAAGTATATACATGTAGATATACATGTATTTGTATTCAGTGGTACAGGCGTTTTTCTTTTCTGCTGAAACGAAATTAAACGAAAGCTTATTTAAATAGAAAAAAGTTTTAGTGTTTGTTTTGTCATGTAGCTGATTAACTTTAATCTGAGTGGCAAACAGAGTTACTCACAGGGTGTCTGATCTGACGGCTCGAAACTGTTTGAAATGAACTTTATTTGTATCATAAATAACATGTTCCCCGGTGTATATTTTTACATGTACACTACACAGTAAATAAAAGGAAACAAAATTATGTAAAAATGTGTAATCTAAACTTATTTTTTAATCTTTATTACACACGTGTTCATATTTGCAAAAAGTTTAACACCACAAAGTATAAAGAATATAAGTAAATGACTGGGTTGAGAAACAAGTTATACAGTGGAGAATCTGTTATTCTTTCCCGTTTAAACGCAAACGTACGCAAACGCAAAGCACTAAAACGTAGAAAAGAACAACTTATGGACGATTCTGATAATTCTTGTTTATCTTGGTGGCAAACAGTTAGGAGCCTGATCAGACGCCGGGTTACCCGGCGTCTGATCTGGCTCCAAACTGTTTGTACTGCAAATAATAGTTTTAGCGTAAACGCGTTTATTGGGAAAGAATAACAGATTCTCCACTGTACGTCTTCTGTTTAAATTTTTAAAGTAAACTAAATTTTGAATGTAAAAAAAACACCCGAAAAAAAGCTTAAGTGCCAATCATTGATCCTGGTCAGATTATCAATGTTTGTAAAATACAAAAAAAATATTCACCACTAATTTTATTAAGATGTGATATATATGCAAGTCAGCTCGGAGGGTTTACATAATCTGAAATGAATGGCAAATGTATGTTGATTTCTGTCAAAACTCTGTGGTATGTTGGGGAAGGCGACAATGTTGTAGACAGCAGACGGCAATGCTGAGGCAGATGGTTATGTTAAGGCAGACGACAAAGTTGAGGCAGACAAAAAAGTTGAGGCAACCTACAATATCGAAGCAGACGACCATCTTGAAGCAGACGACAATATTGCAGCAAACGACACTGTTATCCTCGTACATTCTCGGTCTAACCGCAATGTTTCACCTGTAGTATACCTTATAAGTGTATATATACTAATATGTTTTCACGTGACCCAATATCCTTTGAAAGACCGACGCTAGATTGTCTGACTTTTGCAAACAGTTTTGATACAGATCAGTCGTCTGTCATCTTAGTTTTTTATCAAGATCAAAACTGTTTGATGATGAAGTAGAGATTTTCGAAATATGGATTATGGAGAAATCATAGACCAGTTATATTTCAGCAGACGACGATGATTCAGCAGACGACATCTAGGTCGCCAAAAGGACAGTCATCACAGGAGTGTGTGCATCCACTGTGTTTGGATATTCAAACTTGACAAACATGGCTGCTTAAACGTTCGGATTACCGTTGTGAGCGGGAAAACTTTTCTTTCGACCGGAGAAGACTCCTGGAAAGGTAATATAGTTCGTATTTTATTGTAGATAACACTCAAGAATAGTTCTACCCAATGATATCATTTTGTTTTTCAGATAAAAGTGATTTATCGATATTTTTATGATATAAATGATACACCAGTATTTAAATATTAAGATGCTTAACAGATTAAGGTGTATTTTCCGTCTCTATTGTTGTATCGGGACAAACAGTACTGACTTTCTTTGAAAAATAAACAATTGTAGTATAACCAAGTATTTAAACTCTTTCAGCATTGAATAAATGTCGTCTGGTGGATATGTCTGTTAAAGTTCTGAAATCGGTTTATACTTCTTAATCTAATAATAGTATACAGTATGGATCCTAATCATTCCGATTGTTTACTGGGGTCTAATTAGGAGCCTAACTGTTTGTAGAGGTCTAGAGTGTTGAAAGAGTTAACCTGAACAGGAAGATAGAATACTGACAACTAACAATAACTGACGGTTATATTGTACACGAAGAGAAATTCAAATTTGAAATACAAAATAACGACTGTCATGTCCATGCTGTCAGTGTCAGAGGTTACTTATTCACGGCACACAGGAGCTATCGGGCAAACGTTGAGTTAAGAGTTATGATTTACTGACCATGGGGTCAACATGGCTTTTTGTTACATGGTTAATTGATCAGAAATTGTTTTTGAATTGTCGTTTATCCTTAATGGAGGGAGATTAGTTGTAAAGGCCGGGAGATTTCGTAAAATGCCTTAGGTATGAATTTTAAATAGAATGAATGAACATCATACTGTTACATATAATCAAACCGGTGTTGAACAGACATTCATTGAAGAAGAGTGAAACCCACACACATACCCTTTCTTGTATTTCAATGGACGTATTATGACTTAAGTCTTGTAAGAAATATTTAAATGAGTGACAAACCAGTTAGGCCCTGATCCAGCGACGTCTGATCAGGATCTAAACTGTTCGCAGATAACCATTTTACACGGGGTAAGGCAGTAAGTGGGTAAGCAGGCACGTTTTTAGACTTCTCATAAGTTGTTCTGATTGGGCGCTCGCTACATTGGGGTTCTACAACATACATCTCTAAACATTACATTTTCTAAAACGGATCTTTTTCAAGAAAGGAACAGTTTACACATGCACATTTATGTAGATTTAGTTTATTTACGTCCCTATATACGTTAACACTGGTATGAATATGAATCTCTCTAACTGGTAGTAGGAGTGCCCAAATGAAATGCTTTAATATCCTTTTTTAAGTGTTTAAACCATTTACTGACCTACCCCGGGTACAATAATGTTTTTGGTAAATAGTTTAAAATCCGGAGCAGACCGTTTGATCAGGAGTCAATCTGTTTGACACTCAATCCACTACTTCTTAAGTCAAACTGCCTAAAAATCATGAAAAGCAGACGACAATTGTTGAAAACAGATTACGTCATGGCAGTGAAAGGGGGTTAATATAAAACATGTATATAAAACATCCCGTCTCAAACCGCAGATCTGTGTGAATATTAGTATGCTGGATTAAGAGTGTGAATTTGCTCTCCTGTGAGTCGATAAACCTATCAAATCTTTATCGTTTTGGGTTTATGTGATTCTCGCATTGACACCTCATTAATTTAACTACATTTTGTACTACGACAAGGACAACCATTCATTTACAATCAAACCTCGTTTTAATTGTCATTAAATGATAAATCACCAAACTTGCAAGAGGCAAGTGCGTGCTTAATGCAGAATGAAAGTAATGCAGAAAGCTCCTTCAGGAGCTTTCTGCATTACTTCCATTCTGCATTAAGCTGCTATAAGTATGTAAGGGGTATACATGTATCTCCTGTTGGCTGATGGCTCAACTTAGGTTTGACTGGACTCATAAAGTTTCATCACTCTTTACGACTTGTACTTGGTTAGTCATGGGTATAATTTAACATCCTTTTTCGCTTGTTGTACAATGGAGAAGATGTTTTTCTTTGCTAGCAAACATGGTTTATGTCCGCTGCAAACATGTTGGAATCAGATCAGACGCCGAGTTACCCGGTATTTGATCAGGCTCCAAAATGTCACACAGATATTTATAAATCGCGTAATATATATTATTTTTAGAATAATATTTAAAAAAAAAACCACCAAAAACAACACAACAACTACGTTTCGTTTACACGGGGAAAAACATGTATTCAAACATGTTCACTCCCGTGTATATTGATTGTGTAAATGGGGTTTACCTAAATAATTGCACATTTTCGTAATTAAGTTTCATAAAATCGACCTATTTTGCATATAAGTATATACATGTATATTGAAATTATATATTATTAACTTTATGTATAGCGACCATTTTGCTCTATTTGTACCACATATGGAGTTCTTGATCTACGACGTCGAATTTAGCCCGAATAGTATCCCATTACTGATGTTTTCTATAGTAGATCTATATCCTAGCAGATATTAGCTTAAAGCAGGCTGAAAGTAAAGCAGAATGCACATTAAGGTAAATTCTGCTTTACGTTCAATCTGCTTTAAGTGGTCACCAGTCACCAAAACGAGAAACATGCTATGAGGTAAAGTTTTGAATAAAAATGGTCTTATATTGTAAATAAAAATACCAGTCGTGTGTTGAGTGAGTAACTCGACGTCTCACAATCCGCCTGACAATCTGATGATACTTTCTGGCATCTAGATCTATATTGTTTCAGAGGACAGTTTTTAGCACATGACATTAACAACAGCGTGCTAAAAGGTTAGATCAACTTAAGACTGTTATATAAGGGCTGCCATTTCTCCGGATTTTTCCTAAATCTCCGGATTTTTTCCACTACATGGTATCTTAAAGCAGGCTGAAAGTAAAGCAGAATGCGCCCTAAGGCGCATTCTGCTTTACCTACAACCTGCTTTAAGTAGTCGCATGTAAAAAAAACCAAGAAAAAGGCTAGAGCTAGGGTAAAGGTACGATTCTTAAAATCGCACTTGAAATAAGCAAATTTGGAAATCTTAGGATTTTTCATGTCAACTTATGGCAGCCCTGTTGTACATGAATGTCAATGTACATGCTAAAATGTTACCCTTTAACTGCCGATCGCAACTTGCTGATACAAATGTATCCATTTGCAAACAGGGCCCAGATCAGACGCAGCCGGTCACGCGACGTCTGATCAGAATCCAGACTGTTTGAAACTCATCTTTTTGTTTTCAATTAAAATTACATAGATCTCTAGATCTTGATTTGACAAACTTTGTAAACGAAAATTTAAAAGCAGAAGATACAATGACGGAAGGGGACTTTTAAGTAGAGATCTTTGGAAAATGAGCATACAGCGCTTGAATAAATAATCGCGAACTTGTTATCAATGAATCAGATAGTCTTAACTGTGAGAGATAGAGTCTAACATGATTTTCAATGTTTGTGAGGGAAGTAAAATGTCCGCACGGCTATGCCAGTGTTTGCTGTGTCTAATTTAATTAAAGCAATTCTAATCTATCAGCATGCACGCTTGTTGCACCACGTGCCAGTGCACTGTAATGACGTTTTCGCGGGAAACTATTGGAATATCCTCAACGGGATCCTGTAGTCTATTTTTAGAAGTTATCTGAAATCGTTATCGATTTGTCGTTTCACAAGGGCACATCCAATGAAAATACGTTTTACTTCGCTAGAGTAGTTCAACATGGACATGTTGGAAGCTGGGCGAGTTAGCATGAAAAAAGAAACGTGCCTTTGGTTCTAATGGAATTTACGTGTAATGTTCTACTGGAAAACAGTCACCGATGAGGTAGGTCGAAGACTTTATTTAGAATAAACTTCCACCTAGTCACTATTGCCATTTTAAGACGAGCTTGAAATTTAGGTCAGATTCCTTAAGTTGAAAGGTGGAGCCAAAATGCACGGAATGTTTAAAAATAATGAGTCATCGTCACGATTTCCGTTTCAAAATGTAGTGGAGGAAAAATGGAACTTGTATAAATTCAAAGATTCGTTGCCCGTCTTGTTTCCTTCCTTTTAGATAACCATTACTTTAGAAGAAACCATGGGTAGGTCGAGTCCATTAATTACTGTAATGCCGCGTTATGTACAGACGTAACAGAGGACCCCTCAGATCCTAGTTCTTGAAACTTAGTTGACATCATCAAGTTGTGAAGTTTCTTCTTTCCAGTGAGTATTTATAGTCCGAGACAAGGTGCATTCAGTAGACGTGAACTCTTTGGCAACAGGGTACTATGACAATGTCTTATTGAACCCATTACCCCATAGCCTACAGGCTACAGAAGGAAATAATTCCACTTTATTTTTTTCTTCAGTGAATCAGTCATGTACATGTGTGTACATGTATCATAGGAAATGTTTTCTTTAGCAGATTGTAGCCTAAAGCATGTTGAAAGTAAGCAGAATGTGTCTTAAGGTGCATTTAAGGCACATAATGCCTTACTTTCAACCTGCTTAAAGTGGTCACAAGCTATGGGATAATGGGTTAATTAATATGAGGGAAAATGGATTGGATGGTAAAAAAGCACTAATTATATTTGGATAATTTATAATCTCATTGAACTTATTCCAAATCATTATTACATCAGGCAATTGATTATTCACAAAATATAAGAACAGAACAGATATAAGCAGAGACATACATGTAGAGAACATGTTGGTATGTAAGTCTCTGATATAAGCAATACAAAAATGTTAACCTTTTCCTTCACATAAAGACCACAAGTAACAAATAATTTATGATGTTGAATTAGATCTACTTTTGTTTTAACCCATTACCCACTAGCCTGTCTCTAGTTTGAAGATATGTAGCCACTTAAAGCAGGTTGAAAGTAAAGCAGAATGCGCCTTAAGGCGCATTCTGCTTTACTTTTCAACCTGCTTTAAGCTATTATCTGCTAGAATATAGAAAATATTTCTTATGATTTTTATTTGTGACGGTATAAATTGGAACTATTTTCTTCAGCAGAGGAATAAATTAATGGTGTAAAAAGGCGTATTTATGGGGTAATGGGTTAAAAAGAAATGATATTGAATCAGACTTGTCTTGGATATGAGGTGTTCTGTTTTGCTTTCATTCTGCTGTAAACAGTCACCTGCTTTAACCACAGCTGGATCTATTATCTATAGGTAATGTGCACTCTTGTCTACATATATCATATGTATAGGGAGGAAGGGTAAATTTGCATCACTGGTAGGCCAAATAATACTGAATGTTGAAGGTGAAGAGTTTTGCAAACGCTTTGGGGCTTATCAGGATCCAAACTGTCTGACTGTCATTAAAGTATTATTTCTACTTGTCTAAATGTGTATAGCTATAGATACAGAAAAGAAGAGTTGAATTTTGAATTTTAGGGGAAGTCAATTTGAGGAGACTGTGGCATTTATTCTTGAAAGTATTCACAGGGTTGATACAGACATGACAGTGAATATAATTTGTGACCTAGGCAAATATAATGTTGGGACTATCTGACCTATATAGTGTTACTGTTTAACCCTTAACTCCATAGCCTGTTTCTAGTTTGAAGACAGCTAGGTGATCACTTATAGCAGGTTGAAAGTATAGCAGAATATGCCTTAAGGCACATTCTGCTTTACTTTCAACATGCTTTAACTCTTTCCCCCCTGAAACTTTAAATGGACAATTCCAGTTTCCATTTTAGTCTAGTCCATTTCTGACTTTTAAGGGTTGTTTTTGTCAATGTTTGGTATTATGACAAACAGTGAAGACCCTGATCAGAGGGCTCCTTTCGGAGCCCTCTGATCTGGGTCTTCACTGTTTGCACAGGACAAGTATACTATTCACATGTACACTGTTTGAAAAGGACGCCTAAATGCGGGACTAGGGCTCAAAGGGTTAAGCTATCATCTGCTTATTAAGGATATGGAAATTTAAATATTTCTTATGGTGCATCATTCTTAACTGTATAATGTGAAAGTTCTATTTTCTTCAGTGGTGGCATTAATTAAAGGCATATTTATGGGCTAATTATGGGTTAAATTCTTACATCTGCAATTTTTATACCAGTAAACTTAATTCTTTCAACACCATGGATCTGTTAAAATATACTCGTTACATTTGCAAACAGTGTAGAACCAGATCAGAGGGTCCTATAATAGGAGCCCTCTGATCAGAGTATACACTGTTTGCTAATAATTTAGACTGGTATCAATTAAACTACCCAGAATTGCAAGTAGAATGGTTCATGTTTTGGTAACTAAATGATCCAAAAGGAAACCTAATAACACACAAGAGTTACTTATTGTTGAAAGAGAATTATAGAAGAAAAACATTTTACATTTTATAAGCTGACACACATTTAAAGCTGGTGATAGAGATATAGTATTTCACCTTTTTGTATAAGTAATGAACAAACTTATCTAAGAGCTGACAGTGACAGCTGTCACCAATCTCTATTGCATAGTAATATCTCTCCCTGAAACTACTGAAAAAAAAGTTATATGAAAGTTTTGTTTTCAATTTAAACTTAAACCATTACACCATACTGGTCTTGTTTTGAGTTTTGAAGATAGGTGACCACTTAAAGCAGGTTGAAAGTAAAGCAGAAAGCTTCTAAAGAATGCATTCTGCTTTGCTTTCAACCTGCTTTAAGCTACCATCTGGAGGTATATACTGGAGAATTGCTTTCTGTATTTTATGTTCAGGGCGTCCTAACTGGGGACTATTTTTCTTAGTGTAGAAATAATTAGAGGCATAAAAAGGCATATTTATTGAGTAATGGGTTAAGACATTTCTTTAGTTTTCTTTACACATTCTCTGTTTTCTTGATTTTTGAATAGATGTTGTTTTCAGTTTGTTAGCATTAGTCGGCCAAATCATATTCTTGTTAACCATTTGCTCCATAGCTTATCTCCATGAGTTTTGAAGACAGGTGCCTACTTAAATCAGGTTGAAAGTAAAGCAGAACGTGCCTTAAAGTGCATTCTGCTTTACTTAAAGTATGCTTTAAGCTACCATCTGTTAGAATACATATGACTTTATAAATTGGAACAATTACTGTTTTCTGTAGTTGAGGAAGAACGTAAAGGCATAAAAATGGGTGCTTGGGGTACTGGTTAATGACCATTCAACACAGATTTGCCTGGGGTTACAGGTACAGAAGAAATAGTGAACCACTTAACTCATCTCAAATCATTATGTAAATCTTTTTGCCACTGAGGTTAGGAATTTCTTCTCATCCAAAATACAATAAATTCAATTAATATGTGAGCAGCAGATGGCCGGTCCTGCAGCAGTCAGCCAGTTTATGACAAGCAATTTGATTTGACAATGATTTATGGGCCAGTGCAACTGGTAGGTCCCCATGATTACTGTCCAATAACCATCAACTTTAACAATAACCAGGCCTTTGTCACACAAACTACTAAAACATGCATTGATTATTCTATATAAACACTTAGGGGACCCAAGTTTTAAACTTTACCGTGCAAGAAAAAGATATAGTACATAATTTGCATACAGTGTAGACCCAAAATCAGGGCTGACCTGAACCGTTAAAAACTTTTCAGCTTAAACCCTTTATCCTGACAGGTGACTGCTCATTAGGCAGACTAAAAATTTAGAGCTCATGTCGGGGATTTCAGCTTTACTTTAAGTCTGCTGTAAGCAGTCACCTGTCTTAAAAGCTAAGAACCATGGAGGAAAGGGTTAAACAGAGCTCCAGATAAGGGGAGTATTTCAAAAACTACAATTTTAATTTATACATAAAACCCTATGGTGTCACTACTCATTAGAATCGTCTCTTTGAGACGATTCTAGTGAGTAGTGAAACCATAGGATTTAGTGCTGAAGTGATTGAGAAAATGTTGGATTTGTTAAGTTTACCCCCTCTTATCTGGAGCCTTGGTTAAATACTGAAGATTGAAGGTATGAAACATAGTGGTCAGCTGTTCAGCATCTGTCTTTCATCAAATGTATTGCATGGGTTTGGTTATTAAAATGGTACAAAACTACAACTACAAAATTAATGGGCTTTTTTTTTTCAAGTACATTTATCAGAATGGCCATTCTAAACCAGTTCAAGATATCCTGTGGCAAACCTGGTACATCTAGGGCCCAACCAGCCAATAGCAGCAACTTTCTAATTGACAATTGTTTCCAGGGTTACCATTGATTGGTAATGGAACTGGGCAAATATTTATATAATTGATAAAAATGGATCTGATATCAGAAAATAGTGCCATGCTTTAATGGTGCCAAACAAACTAGATTCCAGAGCAAGTGTAGAACCATGTTGTTCATTCTGTCGACCCTTATCTCATTGCTCCACAAGTACGGTATGCTTTTAGGCCTTTGATTATTTCTAGCTAAGGAAAGTAGTTTTCACCTAGGAGGTATAAACAATGTGTATTTATAGAATAATGGGTTTACTGGTAAGAAATGTCTTGAAGATAACATTCTGTGAAGTCACAATATAGTATGAAGAATGGAAGAATCTTAAAAGGCGAATATATTGACCTTACAAATAGCTTTTATCTTGAGTCCAAATTTCAACTGAATTACCCCATTACCCCATATATCCTGTTTCTAATTTTAAAGATAAGTGACCAATTAAAGCAAGTTAAAAGTAAAGCAAAATGTGCCTTAAGGCACATTCTGCCTTACTTTCAGCCTGCTTAAAGCTACCATCTACTAGAATATGGGAAATATTTCTTATGTTCATTATTCTTGGTTAATTGAAATATGAATCATCAATGCCACTTTGGATCCTGCATCGATTATGGGTCTTGTAGTTTTGGTTTACAAATGACAGGTTAATAATATCTGAGTACAGATGTGGGAAAGGAACATGACCTTAGGCAAATCATTTCGCATCATATTATACTGAATGTTTCAATTGATTGGTTTATTTTTGGCAGCTGTATGCTGGGATCAAATTTATCAGAGGTCTTCAGGGTAGCCAATGTTTAGAAGGCTGAACAAATCTTGTTTGCTAATAATGTCATCTGACACTTTCTTATCAATATTTGCAGATGTATGATCGGGGTTACAGATAGTTTGGATCTTTATTTGACGCAGAATTACTTGGCATAAGATCTGGATCCAGACTGTTTACACAAGCTGATTTCTCTGCATTTAAAGGGTTTATTAGAATTGAGAATTGCATACAGTAACAGTTTAACCCTTAGCCTGCCACTCACGACTATAGCTCCATATGCAAACAGCTTGGATCTGGATGAGACGCCGAGTAACTCGGCGTCTCATCCGGATCCAAGCTGTTTGACACTCGGACAACATTTTCAGCAATTTTGAGCAACTTTGAAGCACTTTGAAACTTGAAGCAGACGAGAAATATAGCAGACGACAATTTATTTGGCGGGCTAAGAGTTAACTCTTGCAACACCAAGTCATGTTGTCGTTTGCAACAATAATTGCTGTCTGCTAAAGTCTAAAATTAGAAATTTCTAATATTCCTTGTCAATATGGGGTGAGAATGTCAAACGATTTGCATCATGATGAGACTTCGAGTAACTCAGCATCTCACCAGGATCCAAAATGTTTGCAAAGGCAAATCACAGTTATATTATTGCCCTTGATGTCTTATAGTGCCATCAGGGGGAGTATTTCCTGAGCAATTAAGATGCGATTGGTTGCTGTTGATGAAATGATGGCCACTTTCATTTTTCTGAAAGTATTGTTTCCCAGCTTGATAACTTGAAGCTATGAACCTTTTTCCTGCTATTGCTTAGGCTGTTCTAATTGATTTTACCCTCTTATCGCCTGTTAAAGCAGTTTGAAAGTACTGTATACATTTGAACTGTTTTCTTCAGTGAGGGAATAAATTAAAGGCGTAAAAAGTATATCTATGGAGTAATGGGTTAAATATGATGTAAGCAAAATGATGCAGACTGAGTTATTGTGCATATGATACATTTATATAAGGATGTTTGTAAAAAAATAAAAATTATAGAGTCAGAAGAAATCTATTGAGCTGTATTTTATATATATGTAGTGCACCATATAAACATATATATAGCAAACAGTGTAGATCCAGAGAAAAAAAATTTGCAGCCCATCTGGATATACACTGTTTGCAAATGCCCTTGCACTTGGGTTGCTCTACAAGTTGGTTACTGGTAACTTGGATCTGAAGCAATCAGAGTGTCTCTCTTACAAAACAACTATCTTGTCACTGATGGATAGAATAAGAGATCTCAATTTACAAATTATACCTGCTGTTAAACGACAATTACAATCTTGATAAGATTGATGACTGTATCCAGTTGCAACTGTCATGTCTGGTTACAGAAGACAGGGCAACAGGAAAGAGAGTAAAATCAATTGAAGACCACAAAAATCACCTGTTACATTAAACCTTTCATTGCTGACTTTACTAATGGACTCTTCCAATTTCTTAATGATGGCCATTTGACATTAAATCTTGAGGGGTTTGTCCCAAGCAAATTTAAAATTATGGCAGTAGTGCAGACCCTGATCAGAGGGCTCCTTTAACATTCCTTTTGTCCTACATTAAGCTGGCACCCAGATATCAATAATGTTGTTTAACCCTTCCTCCCTGAAACCTAAAATTGTTATCGTCTATTTTTAGCTCACCTGAGCCAAAGGCTCAAGGTGAGCTATTGGGATGGCCCTGTGTCCGGCGTCGTCCGTCGTCCGTCGTGCGTTGTCCGTCGTGCGTCGTCGTTAACAATTGCTTCAAATGACATCTCCTCCTATACCGCTTGACAGAATTCGACTAAACTTTACAGAAATGTTCCTTGGGTCAAGCTCTTTCAAATTTGTTCAAAGAATTAAAAACAATGCAGAACTCTGGTTGCCATGGCAACCAAAGTGAAAAAATAAGGAAATCTTAAAAAATCTTCTTGTCAAAAACTGCAAGGGCCAGAGCTTAGATATTTGGCACATAGCATCATCTACAGGTCCTCTATCAAGTTTGTTCAAATTATGCCCCGCCCCTGCATGTATGGGGTCACAGTTTTACATAGAGTTATATAGTGAAATTTTCAAAAGTCTTCTTCTCTAAAACCAATGTGGCAAGAGCTTTGATATTTGGCATGGTGACACTTCTAGATGTCCTTTACCAAAATTATTCAAATGGTTGTGGTCGGTTGCATAACTAGGTCACAGGAGCTAAAAATAGATTTTTTCAATGAAAACTTAAAAAATCTTCTTGTCTGAAACTACAAGGGCCAGAGCTTAGAAATTTGGCACATAGAATCGCCTACATGTCCTCTATCAAGTTTGTTCAAATTATGCCCCTGGGGTCAAAATTGGCCCCGCCCCGGGGGTCACGGTTTTTCACGGTTTTACATAGAGTTATATAGTGAAATTTTCATACGTCTTCTTCTCTAAAACTAATATGGCCAGAGCTTTGATATTTGGCATAGTGACACTTCTAGATATCTTATACCAAAATTGTACAAATGGTTTTGGTCCGTTGCATAACTAGGTCACAGGAGCTAAAAATAGATTTTTTACAATGAAAACTTAAAAAAGCTTCTTGTCTAAAACTACAAAGGCCAGAGCTTAGATATATGGCACATATCATCGCCTATAGGTCCTCTATTAAGTTTCTTCAAATTATGCCCCTAGGGTCAAAATTGGCCCCGCTCCGGGGGTCACTGTTTTACATAGAGTTATATAAAGAAAATTTCAAACATATTCTTCTCTGACTCTAATAAGGCCAGAGCTTTTATATTCTGTATGGTGACACTTTTAAATATACTTTACATATTTTATTCAAATTGTTCCGGTCTGTTGCATATCTAGGTCAGTCCTGGACATAAATCAATATCTCCATTTTTCCAATTATTCTCAGGTGAGCGAATATGCCCCATGGGGCTCTTGATTACTTTTAAGGGTTGATTTAAACAATATATGTCAAAATGGCATACAGTGTAGACCCTGACCAGAGGGCTCCTTAAGGAGCCCTCTGATCAGGGTCTACACTGTTTGCATAGGACAAGTGCACTCCTCACATGTACGCGGTTTGCAAATGACGCATATATGCAGGACTAGGGTTCAAAGAGTTAATTTGAGTGTCATTGTAGGGAGGTTTTGCTGTACTATTGTCCTGCATCTAGTGGCTATCTGTCTTAACTCTTTCCTCCCTAAAACTTCAAATGGACAATCCCAGTTTCCAATTTAGTCTAGTCCATTTTAGACTTTTAAGGGTTGTTTTTGTCAACTTTTTGCATTTTGACAAACAGTGAAGACCCAGATCAGAGGGCTCCTGACGGAGCCCTCTGATCTGGGTATTCACTGTTTGCATAGGACAAGTGCTTTTTTCACATGTATACTGTTTGAAAAGGACGCCTATATGCGGGACTAGGGTTCAAAGGGTTAACAGCGCTCTCTGCATCATTGTTGAATTTCTGGTGAAAGATAAAGCAAGATTAGAGTAAAGCAGATAGCTCCAACAGTAACAGCTTTCAAGCTACCTTTATTATCAAGTGCTTTGGAGACATTTCTAATACCGGTAGTTAGTTTCAACAGAGGGTTTGATCATCAGGAGACAAACAGAATTGAGTATTCAAAATGTTCTCTTATTCTGGAGCTATGATCTTACCATGGCAATTACGTAGTTCTTATCTGTTGTCAGACTGGAGGATAGTTTGTTTAGTAGAGAGGACTTCCCTGTTATACATCTTATCTTCCCAAATGGGATTTCGATAGGTATATTTTAGTCTGCACAAGGAAATAAAACATATTGATTACTGCATGGTAAATTTAACCCTTAGAGCTCTAACGCAGACTAATATTATTTGCAAAGACTTGCATGTAATTTTGATCCTGATCAGTCGCCATCTGAAGTTTACTCTGCAGCAGTCTATTGGAATGTATTTTCCTGAAACATATTAATATAGGAAACATAGGACAGCAGTTTAGTTGCAGATGTCGTTTGGTATAGTGTTTAAAAGGTTCTCAGACTTTGCTGGTTTGACTTTAATTGAGCTCAATGCATCCCAGGATCTGCAATCCATCAACAGAACTGATGTTCCCAAGGCTCCAGATAAGGGCGAGTAAACTGAACAAATCCAACATTTTCTCACTCATTTTACCACCAAACCCTATGGTGTCACTACTCATTTGAATTGTCTCTTTGAGACGGTTCTAATGAGTAGTGACACTATAGGGATTAAAGCAGAAATAAAGATTTTAGTTTTTGAAATACACCCCTTTTCTGGAGCTCTAGTTCCTGGCCAATGAAGTTGGATGGTAGACTTTCTATTGCCCATATTGACAACTGTTCTGTTCACCATAGTTCCAGATACTGCAAGAATATTAAGTATGATTCAATGACCATTCAATACAATACCCATAAGCAGTCTTTTATAAATTATCAGTTCATGCTAAATGCAGAATAAAATAATGCAGAAAGCTCATTCAAGAGCTTTCTGCATTAGTTTTAATTTTGCATTTTACAGTGTCACATAGCTTTGATAACTTCCACACTTCCCCAATTCAAGATCACTCAACCCATTCTCTCACAAATACGCCTTTTTACTCCTTTTAGGCTTTATTTTATTTGTTCACTGAAGAAAATAGTTCCAATTTATACAGGCATGAATAATTATGTATTATAAGAAAAAGATTTTATATTGAATTATTCAAGTAGGTGGTAGCTTAAAGCAGGTTGCAAGTAAAGCAGAATGCGCCTAAAGGTGCATTCTGCTTTACTTTCATCCTGCTTTAAGTGTTTACCTATCTTCAATACTAGAAACATGCTATAATTGGGTAATGGGTTAACACAGGTTTGTTAGTTCTAAAATCTATCTCATAACTTCTCATTAAAATGGTCAGTGACAGTCACAACATAGTGAAGATGTATTTTCAATTTAGATTTGACTTCTTTCTGGTTTTTCATGTTTTATGCATCTAAAATTATGTAGAAATATAAAGCTTGCAAATGATGGTAACACATAAACATTAGGTAAGTAAGAAACGGAGGTATGAAGATTGTACATTATACTACATATTTATTTATATTGCTTGTAACATTATAGCGTAACTAGTTGATTCGTCGGTCTAATGTTTTTAATTGCTAGTGTACAACAACTGTCTATAGGCAAACACAATGTCTGGCCGTGTTTTGTTTGCTAACAAAGTAACAAAGGCATGTGAGCTAACTGTGGCTGAGGTATGTAGACAATGTTAAGGTATACACTGCCTCTGTCAGTATGCTACTGATGAAAATGGTAATGAACTGCATGTCAGAGAGAGAGAGAGAGAATCAGATAGAGACTGCATGGGAGGAAGAAGCGAAACTGAGATAGACAAATTTGTAGAGAGAACCAGATTTAGAGAGGAAGTCTGGGAAAAAGATAAGAGAGGCAGAAAGAGGAGAGACAACTATAGTAGAATAGATAGATAGATAGAGAGGCATGAACCAAGGAAAAGAGGAGTGAAGGTGAGGAGAATAGAACAAGAGTGAGACAGAAAGAGAAGCCCACACTTAAAGAGGTGAGTCTGAGAGAAAGATGAGAGTGACAGAAAGAGGAGAGACAGCTAGGAGAATTTAGAAAGAGAGAAAGAGAAAGGGGAGAAGAAGACAGAGGATGAAATTATTGATTGGAAGGGATAGAAAGAGGGTAATGGGTTAGGGTAGGGTAGTTCAGGAGAATATTTGAACAGATAGGGAAATTTAGACTAAAAAGCAAATGATCGCTTGGCTATTTAAGTTTTGCCATATATAAACATTTAACATGTGTTTTGCCTGCAGGCATTTTAAAGAATTTTAGGAAGTTGATCTTAAACGCATGTAATCTTCCTTTTGGGAATTATTTGATAACATCAAAAAGAGATGTGAACAGTTAAACTTGTCTTGATACGTTTTAAAAGAAGATGCATTTCAGTGTGGGCATAAAGCTGAACTAAAGTAATGCAGATACCTCCTCCAGGACTTTGACTTTGTGGTTTTGCATTAAGCATTGTATTAAAAGTTTTTTCACTGGCTGGTCACTTGATGCAAGTTTAACTGTATTAGTTTGATTGTTTAGCTCTATATTAACATTCCAAGGCAATTTTATTATAACCACTCACGTCTAATGAAGATTCACAGCTGTTTCACAGCAATTTCTCGGCCAATATCATTTCACAAATTACCACTGTGGGCATTCTGTTGCTCAAGTTCTCATATTCACCATGTGACCACTAGTTTCTGTATATATAAATCACTATTTTCATTTTCCCCTTGGTCATAAAATTCTACAATGAAACTTGTGCTGACTAAAGAAAAGAGATCAAAGAACGGCTGCCATTTCTCAGAAATTTTCCTAAATCTTCGTTTTTTATCCTAGCAGATGGTAGCTTAAAGCAGGCTGAAAGTAAAGCAGAATGCACCTAAAGGCGCATTCTACTCTACTTTCAACCTGCTTTAAGTAATCGCTTGAAAAATAGAAAAAATAGAAATCTTAGGATTTTTCATAATCACTTTATGGCAGCCCTGCAAAGAACAGCTGCTCAAAACAAGAGTACCTCTTTCAACGCCAAGTAATTATTATTGTCTTCTGCAATAAAGATCAACTGCTGGTGTTCTAAAATTAAAACTTTTTCGATTTTATTATGACCCCGCACAACTTCATATTTGGCATGTTTATTCAACTCAAGAAGCTCCTATGAGCTCAATACAAGATGGGTCCTGTCAAACAAAGGTCAAGGTCATTTTGGGGTCATGGTCACATGGGAAAGGGTTAAGTGTTTCACATTAAAACTAATTGGTCTTCATGCGTGTTGAATAGTTAAATTTGAATGCTGATGATGTGGCGTCTCATCTGAATCCAAACTGTTTGCAAATGTGATCTTGATTTTGGTCCTAGCATGAAAAAGTGTGTACATACACCTAGTTGCATAATACTCTAAAACCATTAGAGTTCAAGATTTTAAGAAATAGTTCAAATATTAGACTCTTCATGTCTCCACCAAATCTCCAGGTTAGGTGAGTATTTCAAATACTTAAATCTTCATTTCTCAGCCAAACCCTATTGTGTGATACTCATTAGAACCGTCTCTTCGTGACGATTCTAATGAGTAGTCACATCATAGGGTTTTGTGGAGAAACAAAGGAGAAAATTGTGGAAATGTTCATTTGAGTCTAATCGACTAGAGGCCTGACTCTTAGGGATGAACCATGGAAAGAGTGCTGAGAAAAATACATGCAAAGTATCCATTACAGTTTGTAACGAGTCATTTAGTGATTATATATATGGCTTTTTTCTGGGGTCATTGCAAGGTCAGACGTCAGGTACAATGATTGGAACTTAATAACCATGACAACAGGCTTACGGGTGATTTGTGTTTTGCCGATAGAAGTTTTTATTTGATTTTCATATACAGTGAATTGTTTGTAGGTGTTGTTTTCCTAATGCTTTTTCACTGATCGAGATGATAATTCCATAAAGAGCTTATTAAATATACCCTTTCACCCATAGCTTGGTTTCAGTGTGTAGGGCAGGGTGATGCTTAAAGCAGGCAGAATGTAAAGCAGAAAACTCCTTTAGGAGCTACCTGCTTTACTTTCTGTCGACTTTATGCAACCATGCATCAGTCAAGATGCAGAAAAAAGGTTACTTGTGTCTTAATCAGTAGGGCTAAATGATAGAAGCACGTAAAGGATTTCAAAAAGGGGTAGGTTATCCCTTTACTCCATATACATGTATATACATTTTAACACCTTTAATTTATTCCTCAAATGAAAAAAGTAGTTCCAATTTATAGAGTCCTAAATATGTACCGTAAGAAATATTTTCTTAATAATAGCAGATTGTAGCTTAAAGCAGGTTGAAAGTAACGCAGAATGTACCTTTAGGTGCATTCTGCTTTACTTTCAACCTGCTTTAAGTAGTCACATGTCTTCAAAACTAGAAACATGCTACGGGGTAAAGAGTTAAAGTGAAAGTGCTTCTGTAGATGAAACCTTTACATTATAAATACACCTTTTTATGCCTTTAATTTATTCCTCCTCTAAAGTAAATTCCAATTCATACTGACAAGAATATGTATCATAAGAAATATTTTCTATATCCTAGCAGATGGTAGCTTAAAGCATTCTGCTTTACTTTCAACCTGCTTAAAGTGGTCACCTATCTTCAAAATTAGAAGCAACTATGGGGTGATGGATTAGCCATATGCTTTTCTAATGGATAATTCCCTGGCAGTATAGCTCAGGGCCTCTGTCAGGGCCTCTGATTGAGGTTTAAAGGCCTCATGGGCAAATTGCTTTTAGCACTTGCAGGATCATAGCTGGAATGGCTTGAGTTAGATGAGTTACTATAAATGACAGGGCAGTGATTTATAGGTATCACTAATGACAGCCATTGATTAACTCAAGACAGAGTCTTTCTCACTCAAACTCTTTGAACACTAAGTAACGTCGTTGTCTGCAGCAAACTGTCATCTGCTGCTGTTCTAAAATTGAATTTTTAAAAAAAAAATCCTTTCAAAAAAGTGCCAGATTGTCAAACAGTTTTGATCTTCATGAAGCATCAATTTACTTTGTGTCTCATTTGGTTGATCAGACTCTTTGCAAAGGCGTGCCACAACAAACCAGCCTTACCGGTATTACAAATGCAACAAGCACCGTAAAATGTCATCTCAACCTCTATATCTGAGTTTGGTCTACGCTGCCAAATACAGCATATGATACAGCTACATAAAATGATTTAGATGCATGTGGGTGTCAAACAGTGTAGATCAAAGCCATCCGCCACATCTTTGACCCTGCGGCTGGCTTTGATCTACACTGTTTGCAATGCAATAAGGCAGGTTTTCTCATGGCACGGTTCTAATTTATTGTAATCTTGCGAAGATCCCTTCCTTCACTTACTGCTTTACCCTGTCCTGATTAATGATATACACTTGAATTTTGATCTACACGGTTTGCTGTGACATAATAATCATATATATACATGTACATGTATATATAAAATATTGGAAAGAAATTCATGAGAAGTGTGAATATCTTGTGAATATTTTATACATTGTTGTTTGATAGTTTGACAAGCTGTATTATATCATAATGGCCCGCTACATTTGGGTTAATTATTCTACTGTCTCTGTCACAGGTAATTCAGCAATATATGCGACATGATAACAACAGTTTTATGAAGCCTTAGAGTGGTTCATGCATGGTGTCTGCTTTAACCATTTCCCTTATAGAAGCGACTTTTAGCACATTCATTTTATTCATCCGCTGAAGAAAATAGTTCCAAATTATACCGTAATGAATATGTGTCATATTTAATATTTTCCTTATTCTAGCAGTTAATAGTTTAAAGCAGGCTGAAAGTAAAGCAGAATGCGCCTTAGGGCGCATTCTGATTTACTTTCAACCTGCTTTAAGTAGTCACATATCTTCAATACTAGAAACAATGCTATCAGGTAAAGGGTTAATGCCATATTACTCCATATATGCCTTCTTATGCATTATTTTATTCCTCCACTGAAAAAAGAGTTTCTAATTTAAACAGCAATGAATATGTAGCATAAAAAATATTTTCTATATCCTAGCAGATGGTAGCTTAAAGCAGGCTGAAAGTAAAGCAGAACTTTACTTCCAATCTGCTTTAAGTAATCACCGGTCTTCAAAACTAGAAACGGCCTAGTGGTATAGTCACTGTCACTTACATCACTAAGCTCCTCACCGCTGTGAGTTTGAATCCCAGTAGGGTCGTTTGGATTTTTCATGTGGGGAAGCCTTCCAGCTGGCTTGCGGAAGGTCGGTGGTTCTACCCAGTTGCCGATTTGTGCCTGAAACAGTGCATAAAAGGCTTCTTGGGTCTTCCTCCACCTGTCAATAGCTGGACGTCGCGATATGACTGAAATACTGTTGAAAGCGAAGTCAAATCAAAACAAATCAAATCAAAACTAGAAACAATGCTGTTTACTGGGTAATGGGTTTATTTCTCTTTTACACTTGTGTTTTCACTTTCCATTATAGAATAAAGCTGGCTGAAGGTGAAGCAGAAATGTCTGTATGTATTTTGCTTTACTTTCAGCCTGCTTTAAGCTACCAACTGGAAAGTAATAGAAATGCCTTCTGTGTTTTATGTTCAGGGCTTCCTAGGTGGGGACTGCAGTGACACTTTCCTTAGTGTTACTAAGAAATAATCAAAAGCATGAAAAGGTATATTTATGGAGTAATGGGTTAAAAGAGATCCATGCACTTTAATAGAATAGTTGCTTAACACAAATTAGACTAGTATTTTGAGAGTATCTGCATTACATTTGCTCTGCTTTAACAAGTACCTTTGTTGATCTCCTTGCAACTATTTGATGGTTGTTGAACGTACATTGGACTAGAATGTATAATATATTATATACTGAATGTAATACTGTAGGATGTATGTATGATGTAGGACCAGGCAGGCAGAAAATGTCATCTCTACTGTGACCTATTATTTCATGTTTATGGGTTATGTTGCATTGTGTCTCTCTGTGTTTGTCTCCTGCCTTTTGTGGGAAAAACATCAGTCTAAACGATAAAAACTTTTGAGACAACATCGTAAAAAGCCTTGGTATATGTGTGCTAATGTATAAGTAGCTTAAGTAACGTACACGTTATAGTGACAATTTTAAGGGTTCAGAATTCACAAAATGTCAAACTAATTTAACCCTGATTCTATTTTTAAAGGTAGGTAGTCACTCACAGTGAGTTAAAAATAAGGTGGCATTTTCTAAAGAACATTTTGCTTTACTGTCAACCTTCTTTAAGTTGTATAACCATCTGGAAATATACCAGAAATACTATCCGCATTATACAATCTGAAAAAAACATAAAGCAGACTGAGAGTAAAGCAGAATTCTCCTTAAGGAGCATTCTGCTTTACTTTCAGCCTACTTTATGCAACCTTCTGTCTTGAATACTGAAAGCAAGATAATTGCTAACCAGGGGAAAGGATTAAACACATTTTGATTTTGAGAGATTTGCAATTTTGTCCGTGGCGGAAAGGGTTAAACCCCTCACTGTACATGTATCTGAAAAAATAATTTGTCCTGAGCATTTATAAAAACAGAGCCCCTGACCCACATGGCCTCTGGTCAGAATCTGTTCAATGATGGCTTAGAATCTTTGAGAGAAGTGTCATCCTGTTATTTTATGTGGTTTGACTCGGGGGGGGGGGGGGGGGGGGTTGGATACATGTATTTAAGATCTAGTGCTATGCAAACAATTTTGATCCTGCGGTCAGAAGCCACAATTAGTCTTGCCTGATCTGGAAACAAGACTCTTTGCTTCCTAATTTGGAAATATTGAAAGAAAAAACAGTTGTGGAGATACAGCTGACAATATTTTATAGAAGCTAACATTTATTTAGCACTCAAAGAGCTAAGTGTCATTATGTGGGGAATTGTGTCAGATTGTCCGCCTGGCTTACTCTTTGCATGCTGGGTAATTATTTTCATCTGCAACAATTGTCGTCTGCTTTTATTCTAAGATTAGCATTTTTCAAAATTTCTTTTAAATTCAGGGTCAGAATGGCAAACAGTTTGGATCCTGATGAGACGCCACATTACCCGGCGTCTCATCAGGCTCCAAACTGTTTGCAAAGGCAATCACTGTGGTGGATATATCCACCGCTAGCATGCAAAGAGTTAAGAAGACCTCAGTCAATAATGACTAGGTTTAATGTGCCACTGTGTTGCTCCCTTGGACATAAATTCTTTAGATGAATGTTGTCCTGATTATAAGGTTACTGTTTTTGCATTTGCAACAATTTGGATCCAGATCAGACGCTGAGGAATTGGGCATATGATTTGGATTCAAAGTGTTAGACACTCGTATCAATATTTCCTAAATCTTAAAAGGCGAGGAAATTTATGTTTGAAAATTTTGCGAGGATGAAAGTTTTGAAGCAGAACCATGTTTGAGCTTGAGAAATGAATGATCAGCTTAGAACTGTCTGGATGTTTGTTTTACTCTTTCTTTACCTGTCACAAAACTTTTACACATTTATGAGCAGTGTAGAACTAAATAAAGTAAAGTTGTACAGTCAGTTTAATCTCAATCTGCATGGTTTGTCACTCTGTGCATTTGTTAGTGATTTCACTGATCTGTGTCCTTTAGGAATGGTTCTAATTGTACGATGAGAGTGTTCAGTTTAAGAACTATGTCTATTAAGTATTAAGTATTCAGTTTGATTGAGAGGCCAACAGAAAGTAGCAGTATAATAACTCTTAAAATGCAGGGAATCATGATTCTAGACATTTGCAACAAGTGTAGATCAAGACCAGACAACTAAAGATTTGGCATTTGATCAGGATTCAAACTGTTTGTCACTTGGATCATGTATCTGTAAATTTACAACAGAATTTGATCAAACTCGGGAATTGAAGCGGCCAACATTGTGAGCAGATGTCAGTTTACTAGTTACAAGAGTGTTAACAGATAATTAATCAAACACAGAATCTGATCCAGACAATACAATGTGCATTCCTGCACTACAGAGAAACTTGTAATAAACAGCCAGAGCTCCAGATAAGGGGAGTATTTCAAAAACTAAAATCTTTATTTTCGCATTAAACCCTATGGTGTCACTACTCATCAGAATCGTCTCTTCGAGACGATTCTAATGAGTAGTAACACCATAGGATTTGGTGCTGAAATAAGTGATAAAATTTTGGATTTGTTCAGTTTACTCCCTCTTATCTGGAGTCCTGAACAGCCATTCCTAAACCAAGATAAATTTGTAGCCTTTCTTTAAAGATGGCAGCTTAATGCAGGATGAAAGTAATGCAGAAGGCTCCTGGCTGTAGGAGCTTTAACCTGTCTTTAGAGGACTCTGCGTTTTCATGGAATGAGTGATTTTGTATATGACATATAACAAACAGACCATAGGACAGACTGGTGTGAACTAAAGGTTAATTAAGGTCTGTAGTAAGTAACTACTCTGGTCTTTATGAGCAAGGTAATTATTCAGCCTAATGGTCAGCGGCAACTCTGCATTATAGTCAAACATGCATTAGTAACCTATTTTCAACTGTGCTGAAGGCACGTCTCTGCTTAGAGTATGGTAAGTTGAAAGTAAAGCAAAAAAAAACATCTTTAGGAACTTTCTGCTTAACTTTCTGCTTGCTTTTAGCTGCAACCTGTATTGATACATGTATATGTGCAGCTTATGTGGAGAAGTAAGTAAAGGCATTTATTGACATTTATTGTGAGGAAAGAGTTAACCCACTACTCCATTTGATAACTTTTAACTTTGTCCTTCATTCAAAAAAGTAGTTACCGGTACACTCTAACAGTCATGAATATGCGCTATAAGAATTATTTTCTATATCCTAGCAGGTGGTAGCTTAAAGCAGGCTGAAAGTCAAGCAGAATGCTCCTTAAGGAGCATCAATTCCGCTTGATGTTCAGTCTTCTTTAACCCATTCCCCCATAGCCTATTTCTAGTATTGAAGATAGATGATCACTTAAAGCAGGTTGAAAGTAAAGCAGAATGCGCCTTAAGGCGCATTCTGCTTTACTTTCAGTCTGCTTTAAGCTATCATCTGCTAGGATATAGAAAAGGTTTCTTATAATACTTATTCATAAATGTATAAAGTTGAAATATTTTCTTCAGTGGAGTAATAAGTTTAAAATGACTGTCATCATCAAAAGCTGTGTAAATAACACATGCTTAGAAACCATGATGCCAAACAAAGGTCACATGGTAGCATCCCTCAGGTATAAAAGTGAGATGCCACAATGGTACATCTCATTCATTCTGACGAGTCCAAACAAGGACGAAACTAGTCAATGATATGTGACACCAAAGTAACATTCCAGCCGGGTTTTCTCTTGTCAGTCTTCTATATTTTTGTATAATAAATTAAAGTCATAAAAAGGTGTATTTATGGGGTAAAGGGGTAAGTTACGATCTCTCTCCAATACTAGAAACAAGCCATGGGATAAAGGGTTAAAATCTCTCCGATGTTGCTATTGAAGACCTCTGAGTTCCAGTCTCAGACATGAGTTTCTCTAACAGATGTTCCTGTCTATATACATTGACAATCCAACCACCAGGCCATACATTATGATTGATTACCAATAACTATTTACAGGTAGGTGGTTTTGCCTCCACAGTCTTGTTTTAGAATGTTGAAAAGGCTTTGTACCGAGTCACCTCGAGCCCATTTGATGAAAACTGTATGTTAACATTATTACAAACATATCCTGGTGACAACAGGCCTGGATTATTAACTATTTAGCCCTTAAGCTCTCCCCAAACAAGTTGTCTTTTATAAGCTGTCCTGAGCACAAAGTGCTCAATGTGAGCTTTGTGATACCCCTCTGTCCATTGTCCGGCTGGCCTTACTTCATCATTTGCTAACTTCTTCTCTGAAATCAATAGCTTCTAAACGGGTTTTCTGCTTTACTTTCATCTTGTTTGAACCACCTGTACTGATACTAGTATACTCTGGAAACATTAGCTACAAGGAATGGGACATGAACATGACTAATCTTACATTTGGCAAAATAACGAGGAAAACGCTCTATATGAGATCTTATATTCTTCTTTCTATATTTAGATTGATAGAGATGATCTGATCAGGTCTTTCAGCCGAGACATTAAACCCAGGTCTTGTTAAGTTGGACCTATTATCTTCAAGGGGCATAACCCCGGACCTACTAAGTAATCTTGACCTGATTAGGTCGTCTTCATCATGATTTAATAACCTGATCTCTGCACTTCTCTGCACTTCTATTGGACAAGTATGCCTAATTTGGCTAATACTTTCAGTGTAAGGGCAAACTGGTATTTTTTCTCGTGCGTTGCTTAATTCATTTTGTTACATAAATCTATATATAAAAGCGTAAAGCTAATTGAGTATGCCAATGATGATCATACTTGTAACAATAACGGTTGTTCAACAAACATTTAAAAGCTAAAGGAGCCTATTCTGCTTTACTTTGAACCTGCTTTAAGCAATCATCTTTCTAATCAATACTGAAAATGAGCTAGGCGGTGGGGGTTAAAGCAGGACAAAAGTAAAACAGAAAGCTTGCTTGGAACTTGCTGCATAATTAAATTACTAAGGCCTATTTTTGTTTTGCATTCACTTTAAAGGGACTCGCAACCGGATGGTGTACTTGTCAAAATAAAATAAAATACTCAAATAAAAGCAAATTTGTGGCATTATTTGGCTTCTGACATTAAAAAAATATGATCAGTCCAAAAAAAGTCTCAAGAATCGTCACCGAATCTTAGATTTTTAGATATTTTCCATCGTTTTTCTATACCGACTAGTAGACGGTATAGTTGTTGTTGTTGCTTCTCTACACGGGCTCAGACATAAACACGAGCCGAATTACGAAGTTGTATGCACTTTCGATCGCTACACATTGAAATACGTTAAATCGAACCGAGATAAACGGATAGTTCCGTGGTCCATTGGTCTAAGCGGTTTCCCCTATTTTGCCTTCTATCCGCCAATGCCGGGCCCCGGGTTCGGATCCCACCAGAGACCAATATTTTTTTTTATTGAAATACATTTTTTTAAACAGAATTTCTTATCCTAAACTAATTCTTTACCATTTATATAAGCGTTTGACACATATTTACAAATTACTATTTTTAATGCACCATCTGGTTGCGAGTCGCTTTAAGCTATCAACCTGGTACATTTTTCCAAAATTTTTGGATTTTAATCCTAGCAGATTAAAATTGTAGCTTAAAGCAGCAGGCTGAAAGTAAAGCACATCTAATTAATTTTGGCAGACCTGTGGGTATTTTTAGGCCGAGGAATGCAAGTCTGTGGCGAATAACATGCCCTTAAACTGTCTTCGAAGCAAGTGATTGAAATCAAATAGAAGTACGAGTAAACATTTGAAACATTGAATCTTGGCGATATGTATACTCATCACTTATAAAAAGTGTACTACAGTGTTCCCTCCCTTCAACGGCTCTCCCAACAACGACTCCCTCCTTACAATGACTCTTGCTGTAGTTTCGAGTCTATTATAACATTTAAGAATGACCATTTAGCAAAAGCATAATTATGTACAATGATCATTCAATAAAAAGCCTCAAAGAAATTTCTAAAGACAAATTCCTGATTAATGCAGGACAAAAGTAATGCAGAGCTTTCTGCATTACTTTTGTCCTGCATTATGTAGGCAACTTTATGCAAGACTGTTAAGTATATATATATATATTTTATTTTCAGTGGTTGTTGGGTTTACTGTTTATGACACATGCCCTCAACACTGTTGGAGATGGAGTTCAAGTAGCTCTGACAGTTGAATAGTTATTGCTAATGATGACCATACAAGTACCATTGACCTGTCACAATGACCCAACAATACTTATGGTGTAACAGTGGTCACCTAGGAATCTGGGTGGTAATTATGGGGATACAAATGAGTTTACAGGATCGTCTTTCGTGGTTGCAAAAGAAAATACTGGTAAAATTAATATTAGGGGAGCATTTCAATAACTAAATTTCTTATTTCCACCAATCCCCTTTGTTCATTAGAAGTGTCTCTTCAAAGGGATTTAAACCGAGGTCATATTGGGGCACCAAAAAGAGGGGAGTTTTCACAAAGAAAAACCCTCTGTTTTTACCAACAGTCAGTTACTTTATTCCGACACTGAGTTAACCAGCCCTTCAGTGAAGCAATGTTAAACTGTCCTCATATTACTTGTACGAAGAGAATTGCTTCTTTCTGTTCTACAACCTTGCCCAAGGAATCAGACCTGCAACCTCCCACTTCTAAAGTCTGTCCTATGCTGTACTCCCTATGTTTTGGTACAGACCGAAAACATTAAAGGAGAGAAACTCAATAAGTTTATTCTTTCATTTCAATCCTTTTAAATTAAGTATTGTTGATTTAAGTTAGCATGTATAAATGCAATCATATGTTCTCCTGGAAATAAATATGTTTAAACTAAAACATCGGGAAAATGTTGACTCCCCATTTTCTTGACCTTTCACTGTTTCACATCTTTATGGCAGATAGCATCAAAAGGAAAGAACAAAACAAAAATATCATGATTTGTTGAATTAACATAATTATCCAGTCTTTTGATATTTGAATAAGTTAGATATTGAGAGCTTTAAAATTGTTGACTTTTACTTCCATGTTAGATTCATTGTCTACAGAAGTGCTGAACTGGAGATATTTGGTCAGCTTTATAAATTCTTTCAGGAACAATGTCAAAAACGCTCTACAATAAATACTGTGCTCACCAACCATTCAAAAAAGAAAGGTGACACTCTCCAAAGAAAGATTACACCTTAATGCAGGACAGAAGTAATGCAGAAAGCTCCTATGGGAGCTTTCTGCATTACTTATGTCCTGCATTTAACTGTCACCTTTGTATGACTCCATATTCATGTTGTGTATTGTGGCTACAAAGAGTTTACTTATTTCAAATAGTAGTGGAAATAAATCCAAAGATTGATATCACAATACTTGTTTGTTTGACACCGGTAGCTGATAAAGAACTGATGAAATCAGCAAAACATTGTTGTTTCAAACTGGTCAAAAGATTGATCGATATCTTGTACTGATAAAAAAAGGTTATAGAAACTGATTGTAAAATGTGTAACTGTTTGAGTTGGCAAAGAACCTTAGGAAATAAAGCTTATTGACATGACCCTTGTTAACCCTTACAGAGTGTAGACCAAGTATATACTGTACATCATTTCCAAACAGTGAAGACCTTAATCCTCCAGGAGCCCCTCTGAATAGGGGCTTTGCTTTTTGTCAAACTTAAATATTGTGGAGACAGATACCTAATGGGAGGCGATGAAAACTTTTGTAATTTATCAGAAAATTCCATTTGAAAAATTCAGGATTTTAAGGGTTATAGTCATACATGTGATATCTCCCGATATGGTCGGGAGCTCCCGAAATTAGACCTCTACTCACGATCTCCCGGTCGGGAGACGAAATCTCCCGATATTTCATGAAACCAGGTTCATTTTTTTCAATATGAACTTTTATATAATTTACCTCGTTTCTTAAAATTGGCCTCAGAGTTCTCTAGCTAATCCATACACACGCTTATCACAAAACGCTACTGATGCGTGTAAACACGTTACGCAATCCTCGGTAGTTTGAGTGTGTAGCACTATACATGGCATGTATATGGCAGGCTGCCAAACAATGTTTGACCACACGCGCCTAGCGGGGTTTGACATACATGCTTTTGATGTATTGTAGATCTAATTGGTTATCAAAAAAAGTGATTGACAGGTTCGCCCCGAATCGGAGACCTAGCAACGACACATTTTAGAAGCGGTGATGCGAAGGATAAAGATCTATGTCGCCGATACGGGTCGGATTAAAATCAGATAATTGTCCGTAAGTTCTGGACAAGCACACATTTTATATGAAAGCTGATCAGAATTTAACATTTATGAATTGATTTCCACCACATAATACTTTGAATATTCACGTAACAGAAAAATACTTCGAAAATTATACCGTTACAAAATGACGGGGCGCCTTAATATTTGCTACGGGAATCACGCATATTTTGTTAGTCTAAAGAGTTTTCCCCAGCATCGTTTTCTAACAATCAATTAAAATTAAACATTGGACCTAAATTCTTCTGTTTGTTACATACGATTTGTGCAAATGTATAATTATTAAGTTAGATTTTACAACCAATTACGCTCGTAAAATTGATTTGCAATCAGTTTTCGCGGTAGAATCTAGACGCGTTATTTCGTTGTTAAAACCACGCCCACTTTACGGCGCTAGTAAATGTCGTCTGCAGACTTTGTCTGCAACAATTCTCTGAGTTAATCTTTGTGTGTTTTCTTTCAGAAAATGTCAAACTTTTTGTATCTAGACAAGATGATGCGGCGTCTCATCTGGATCCATACTGTCTGCAAACTTTAATTATAATAACAGATTGTTAAGTTGCTAACTCTTTCTAGATCTACTCCATAGATAGAAATCTAGACCATTTGAACAGAGACAGCACTTGGTATACACTGTCTCTGATTTGAACTACTTCATTCATTCTCTCAAGAAAATAGATATAGTTCCAGTTTATCTTTACTAGTCATGAACAATATAAGAACCATAAGAAATAGTTCTGATATCCTAGCATATGGTAGATCTAGCCATGGAGGAATTATACCCTGGAGAAGTATCCGGCCGGCTCGCGATTTATCGTGTCGTCCAAAATCGGTCAATCAGCGGCGCTCGCTGGCGGCTAGAAAACAACGTTTTTCCGAAAGTTTGGTGTTAATAGAAATGCTTTTAATGTCATCTTTTCGTTATAAATTTTAATACAGATGTTTTATTAGACAATAATCTTACGCGTAGTACAAAATTTGAGGCGATAGCTTATAAATTGTTAGTTTAGTGAGGTTTTGAAAATGAGAGAAAAACGTATTTTTTCGTTTACCTACGAAGTTTGGTGTTAATAGAAATGCTTTTAATGTCATCTTTTCGTTATAAATTTTAATACAGATGTTTTATTAGACAATGATCTTACGCGTAGTACAAACTTTGAGGCGATAGCTTATAAATTGTTAGTTTAGTATACTTCCTCCATGATCTAGCTTAAAGCAGGCTTAAGCTTTTACTGAAGCAGAATGCTCCTGAAGAGTATTCTGCTTTACTTTCAGCCTAGATGCTAGAATAATAGGCCCATGTCAGTATTAGAAAAACTATATCTCTGGGTGAAAATTGTCTCTGTCTTAGTGGTCTATAGACTTATCTATTCACTGATTTAAAAAAAAGAAAGCAATTAGTGATTAACTTATGAAAATAGATAAATGTGTTGGATTTTCATCGCCTGCGTCTAGTTTTGTCGCGAAAAAAGTGTCGCGAAAAAAGCTCCCTATTTGGAACCCCAATCTCCCTATTAAAATTTCCAGATCTCCCTATTTGGGTCCGAGAAAATATCACATGTATGGTTATAGTATAGTGCCAATATTCCATTCAACTGTCTGACATTTATGCCCTTACCCAGTGGGAATCAGCATATGTTTCCTTTGTAACAGTGCAATCCCTGATCAGAGGAGTCTTTAAGGAGCCCTTTGATCAGGGTCTCAACTGTTTATAACTTTCAAGTATTGTCTGGAAATAGCCCAAAAAAGTTCAACATACAATAGCACAGTGGTCTGCCCTCCATTTGAATAGTTCAGTATTGTAAGTGTTGAAGGTGGAACTCAACAATGTGTGATAGATATAATGCCAAACAGTGTTTTGACTTTTAAAACCCTTTCTTCTATTGCATGTACAACACACAATAGACTTTTTTGCTTTTTTTCAATCCTTAACTTTGTTGTATGTGTGTGAAATACATGTAAATTATTGAAATAAAATATGTTTAAACCAACTCACCAACATACATTTATCATGATATGATTGATTGGACATTGACCTGAAAACAAATTGACAAATTGGAGCAAGTACAGTTGAACATTTCCTCAATGGAAAATAAATGACCAAGCAAGAGGATCACTAAATGTGATTAATGCAGTACAAAAGTAATGCAGAAAGCTAACTTTTGGGAGCTTTCTGCATTCTTTTTGTCCTGCATTATTCTGATATTTGTATTTAGGAATGCACGATACACTATTTCTTTTGAATGTTTCAAACAGATCTGACTGTAAATAAAGTCATTGCTGGATAAATCCATTGCGGATACTTCAGCATGAATTGGTTAAAAGCTTTTTATTTACCATTGACATTCAATTGCTACATTCATTTTGTACTTCCCTTGATTAACCCTTATCCTGCCAATAACGACTTTGCATATTTATCCGTTATCCTGTCATAAGATGGCTTTAAAATAATCATTCTGCAAAGTTTTTCAAAAAATAGCTCAGAATTTTAATAGTTAAAGTATGTTACCTATACTGATGAGTATGAGTCAAATTAATTTTGATCTGAATCGGATGCAATGTGACACAGTATCTGATCTGGATCCAGACTGTTGAAATATTCCACTCAAGTTGCGATCGGCAGAAAAAGGGGCTAATTGTGTACCTGAATTGGCCTATATTTGTGATTGGTGTAAATACCTTTTAATTTTTCTGATACTTTGGGGAAAAGATCCCTGACAAAATGGGAGAAAATATATTAGAGAAATCACTGTGAAATGGGAAACAAAATTACCACAAACTACAATGCAGTTACTATTGTGTATAATGCACTTATCTATAAAGTAGGAAGATTTAAAAAGTACAAAAACAGCTCTCATTGTAATTCAAATGGAAATTCAATTGAGATTGTACTAAAAAGTTCAGGTAAAGTGAATATTTGCATATTTTTGTTCGCATAATTATGAATGAAATTTTATTGGCTATATATTTGGCTTTTTGTCTTAAATAGTTTATTTGAAATGTCTCATTTGAATCATGTATACCAACTTTTTAATGAAGAATGATAAACAAAAGAAAACTGTGTAGACCTTGATGAGACACCACATATGGTGGTGACTCTCATCTGGGTATACAGTAAAACCTGTGTTAAGTGGCCATTCAATTATAATATTAAGGCATGTGGATCTCCAAAGAAAGTTATTGCTCAATACAGGGGAAAAGTTGTATCTGTCTGGGTACACAAGTTATACACTGAGAGGATCTTCTAACCAATCACTTTTTAAACTCATATTTTTCGAAACAGGAAATGGCACACTGACGTAATCAGCTTTATTTCAAATACTAGGTTGAATGTGCATTGAATCGAATTATTGAATTTTGAGTCTCTCTCTACGTTACGTCACACCTCCAAATTCGACGATTTAGGTATTTTACATGTGCGAAGCGTTGGGGATATTGGTAAACACGGCTTTTGACTATTTGCTGGTCATCAATCGTCCTAACAGAAAAACATTTAACATGTTGAGAATGCGGATTGTACTAATCACAAGAGCACTCGAAATGTTGTATTCAGAGCCAACGTGAAAAACCATGTTAACCTTATGGACGCTTTACGTCCTGTGTGCCCTAAAATTGTTTACATAAGCTAAATATTAAACATCAATATCTTATTTCACCAACTGCAAAGCATTTCAACATTGCATATTTATCCGTTATCCTGTCATAAGATGGCTTTAAAATAATCATTCTGCAAAGTTTTTCAAAAAATAGCTCAGAATTTTAATAGTTAAAGTATGTTACCTATACTGATGAGTATGAGTCAAATTAATTTTGATCTGAATCGGATGCAATGTGACACAGTATCTGATCTGGATCCAGACTGTTGAAATATTCCACTCAAGTTGCGATCGGCAGAAAAAGGGGCTAATTGTGTACCTGAATTGGCCTATATTTGTGATTGGTGTAAATACCTTTTAATTTTTCTGATACTTTGGGGAAAAGATCCCTGACAAAATGGGAGAAAATATATTAGAGAAATCACTGTGAAATGGGAAACAAAATTACCACAAACTACAATGCAGTTACTATTGTGTATAATGCACTTATCTATAAAGTAGGAAGATTTAAAAAGTACAAAAACAGCTCTCATTGTAATTCAAATGGAAATTCAATTGAGATTGTACTAAAAAGTTCAGGTAAAGTGAATATTTGCATATTTTTGTTCGCATAATTATGAATGAAATTTTATTGGCTATATATTTGGCTTTTTGTCTTAAATAGTTTATTTGAAATGTCTCATTTGAATCATGTATACCAACTTTTTAATGAAGAATGATAAACAAAAGAAAACTGTGTAGACCTTGATGAGACACCACATATGGTGGTGACTCTCATCTGGGTATACAGTAAAACCTGTGTTAAGTGGCCATTCAATTATAATATTAAGGCATGTGGATCTCCAAAGAAAGTTATTGCTCAATACAGGGGAAAAGTTGTATCTGTCTGGGTACACAAGTTATACACTGAGAGGATCTTCTAACCAATCACTTTTTAAACTCATATTTTTCGAAACAGGAAATGGCACACTGACGTAATCAGCTTTATTTCAAATACTAGGTTGAATGTGCATTGAATCGAATTATTGAATTTTGAGTCTCTCTCTACGTTACGTCACACCTCCAAATTCGACGATTTAGGTATTTTACATGTGCGAAGCGTTGGGGATATTGGTAAACACGGCTTTTGACTATTTGCTGGTCATCAATCGTCCTAACAGAAAAACATTTAACATGTTGAGAATGCGGATTGTACTAATCACAAGAGCACTCGAAATGTTGTATTCAGAGCCAACGTGAAAAACCATGTTAACCTTATGGACGCTTTACGTCCTGTGTGCCCTAAAATTGTTTACATAAGCTAAATATTAAACATCAATATCTTATTTCACCAACTGCAAAGCATTTCAACATGTTGTTCGCCAATATCTGCTTGTTTTGAGGAATTTTTGTCTGACCGGAAGTGTAGAGACTACTGTCATTAGCGCCTACAGATGAAAAACTCACGTATACGGAATCTTTCATTTTGGTCATCACACACTCACTCAGAGCTCCAGATAATTTTGTAACCTAATGCTGATTGACCCCCAATTTTTTTTTCTAATGCTGAAATCTGAAATTACAATGCTTGTTTTCACCCTCACTCCAAAATACATACACAGGTAGGAGTTTGCTGTTTGGGTTAATATTAGACCATATTTTCCGCCTCCCAATTCTCAATCTTCGATCCTTTTTACTTACAATTACTTGAAACCACGAAATTGTTCTTTCCAAAGCTGAACAGTTTCATAAGAAAATCTATCCCCTGCGTGTTTCTCCGAAGATATTTCCACCTTGCTGACACTGTCAGGAATTATTTCGACCAATATCACATGCACGACTGATTCAGCTGTTGTTTTCTCATCGTGTTTAAAGAATTTTAATTTGCTTGTGGTGTCTGTATCGCTTGATTTTCGTTTACACTTCCCGGGTTTGCGTCTGTTCGCCATTTTTACACAAATCGCGGAACGCTTGCAATGCATCTAGACAATTAGCATGGTACCCTTATTCCTAGAACATTCTCAGATACAACTAAAAACAGAAACGGGAACCAGTCGAGGGGTATGCTTGATTTGCGTGAATAAATTTCGAAATAACAGGACTACAGTTCTAAGATTCAAACCGAGTAAAACGCACTCATATGAATTGTAATGCTGAACGGACAAAAAGTCACATTTGAAATGCGTTTTTTCACCCTTGGATTTCATTTCCAATGCGTTTTCAGTGAAATTTAATGCTGAAAAACGCAAAAACGTTCCTTATCTGGAGCTCTGCTCACTCATATGTTTCCACGCGTCTACGGTGACTGCTCATGCACGTCTGGACCGTCGAATATGTTGAAGTAACGTAACTGCGTTAACTGCATCAACACCAATCGTTTAAATGCAAATTTTTAACTTGGCGGCTCAAAATTCACCTTTTTAGATTGATACATTAACATTGCACGTCGCTGAAGCCGTTTAGGGTGGCATTCTTTAAGTATTCTGTAAATGTCACTAAGCCACTGCTGACAGCTAGTGGCATATTTGGTATTTTACATATTATAAGAAAACAGACCAGGAGTTGCCTCAGTATTTTTATTTCAGTGCCAGTTGAACAATATTCCATCTATACTTAGATAGTATTTTTTCAAAGTAATCATTTAAGTGCTACATATGGCACCAATGTCGCGTTGTAAGCTGGTAGCCCAACAGACAAATGTCATTCATGACATTGTGACTTGTCATTTTAGGGTTAGGTTACAATTTCATTCATATTTTCCATAATTCGTGATCAATTTTAATGAAACTTTTCTTCCTATTATAAATCATCTTCATCTCATGGAAAATATAATTTTTAGCATCCGGATTAACTAGTTTTAAGAGTAGCACCTTTGAATCTGACTGATCGGTTAGAAGATCCTCTCAGTGTATAGTATATAATGGTCACAGTACATGTACTTTAAGTGGGTTTGTAAAAATTGATTTCAGATATAAAATCGTTTTTTTCGTGAAAGTTTCATGACCTGGGTAGACCGAAGTAAGAGGTGATTAGTGAGATGGTAATTATGGTTTTGAACTCTTTGCATGCTGGGTAATTTTTTTCGTCTGTAACAATTGTCGTCTGCAACTGTTCTAAAAATAGATTTTTCAAAATTTCTTTTCAAAACAGGGCAAGAGTGTCAAACAGTTTGGATCCTGATGAGACACCGCATTATGCGGCATCTCATCAGGATCCAAACTGTTTGCACAATTTATCATGGATTTACTGTTAGCATGCTATGAGTTAAAGGTCACTCTGGTTAAAAGTGCCTTTCAAAGAAACATTAAACACAAAGCAATCAATGAAACGGACAGGAAAAATATCCGGAGTAAAGCATCATAAAAAACATATATGGCATCATTTAGAAGATTTGTGAGTGGGTTTGGCTGGTAATGACAATGTAACATGCATGAGATCTTTCGTTAGCTCTGAGTATGTGTGCCTTCATTGCTTAAAATACTTTTTGTTGTATACGCAGGTAATAACGTATAGTAATTTATAGCCAATAATTTTAACCCCTTCACTGCCTTAACTCTCGGAGTACAATTGTTATTTGCAAACTGTTTGGATCCTGATTTGACACAGCATAAGGCTGTCTGATCAGGATCCAAACTGTTTGATAATCATTACTATGATTACTGCAATCAATTTGCCTAAAATTTAAATTAGAGAAATTACAAGAAGACAACAATTGTTTACGGCAGATGATTATACAGTCATGACAGTGAAGAGGTAATGGTTTTAGTGCAGGGAAACAAGTTCTTTAGATCTTTGCAAAAGATCCGAAATTTCATACGTTCTGATGAGTTCCAATCTGGAACGAAACTAGTCAAAGAAACTTACACACCTGCCGGAGTTTCTGCGAGTAGCAAACCATCTTTTTGACTCTTTGCAAACAGTTTTGCTGCAGATTAGATGCCAAATAACTTCACTTCTGACCAGCATCCAAACCGTCCAGAATAAGACTTAGTAATGCAAAAAAACTCCTTAAGGAGCTTTCTGCATTACTTTTGTTTTGCATCAAACTTTCATCTGTTGTTAGAGATCGCCATGCTTCTTGATGTATATTTGCTGGGTACATGTTTGACTTGCTGTGGTTGCTGGTAAAATTTGATGCAAGTTTCCGATACACTGAGATCTTATTCGCTAAAATGATTGCCTCAAGTGGTTTTATGAAATAAACAAGCTATAACTATGGGCACTTAATGTGACCATTAAGTTTTTAAGTTTCTGATGAATGTTGTATAAAATTTGATGATACATGAATTATGTCATCATGAAATAGCCATTGAACTGGTGTTTTGGCTAAGCTTGAGGCCAAGTCAATTATCAATTTGTTATTCATTAATGCATATTGCCCAAAATGGAGAATTGTGCAAACAGTGTTATTAGCTATGCTGCTTAATCCATACCCCATAGCCTGTTTCTAGTTTTGAAGATAGGTGACTACTTAAAGCAGGTTGAAAGTAAAGCAGAATGCGTTTTGAGGCGCATTCTGCTTTACTTTCAGCCTGCTTTAAGCTAATATCTGCTAGGGTATAAAACTAATTCCTTATGGTACATATTCATGATTGTATATAAAGTGGAACTATTTTCTTCAGTGGAGGAATAAATAAAAGGCATTAAAAGGCATATATATGCGGTAATGGGTTAATATTACTATGCTTTCTGCAAGATATGAAGAGATTAATGTGAAGCAATGAAAAAGAAGTATATTTCTGTAAAAAATGTAAACGAGGCTGCCCATAGGCTTTTTTCAGTGTCACACTAGCTGACAGGTCATTATGAACATGCACAGAATTAGGTCATGTATACGGTGGCACTAAGGTGACATCCCGTGTCCAAAAATTCAGTTTGTTTTCCCCGAGTCCAAATTTTTTTTTTGGACACGGGAAAACAAAACTTTTGTTTTCCCGACTTTTTTTTTTTTTTTTGGACACGGGAAAACAAAATAATTTTGTTTCCCCGACTTTTTTTTTTTTTTTTGGACACGGGAAAACAAACTTTTGTTTCCCCGACTTCTTTTTTATTTTTTGGACACGGGAAAACAAACCTTTGTTTCCCCGACTTCTTTTTTTTTTTTTGGACACGGGAAAACAAACTTTTGTTTCCCCGACTTTTTTTTTTTTTTTTGGACACGGGAAAACAAAACAACTTTTGTTTCCCCGACTTTTTTTTTTGTTATGCACCGACATTTAACAATATATTGTAAAATGACTAACAATGCAGGCCCTGATCAGAGGGCTCATACATGAGCCCTCTGCTCAGGGTCCACATTGTTTGCATGGGGGTCAAGTGTAATCCTCACAGGGACACTGTTTGTAAATGCTGAGTACATTCGTCGCTAGGGTTGAATGAGTTAAAAAAAATACATGTATGGTGCTACAGCAGGTGGTGAGCACTTTGCATAAAAAGTGGCCTGTCGTCTTGTCTTATTTGGGGCTCGAACGTACGTGTCTTGATAGATATTACAGTTATACCTCTGAATTCTGGACACTTGTGTGGGTTGAAATAGTCTCATCAATGAACCCCTGTGACGACAAGCTAACTTTTGACGGGTGCCGTCCTCAGGGTCTCATGGCAATAGCCGAAAAACAGGGAGGAAATTAAGTTTTGCCTCATTCTTTAAAATCACAGATTGAGTCACATCTACTAGTTAAATTCACACAATTTTTTCTAAAAGTCATTTTGAAAACAATTTCTGACCTCAAATCAAGCTTCATGTTACCACTCATCTAATTTTAAACTTTTCAAAATACTCCAGCAGAGGTTGTTTTTATGCTGTTTACATGGGGGGACTGTTATTAGTGGCTTGAAACAGCCCTTTAATTAATGCCGGTGTACTGTGAGGACATCGCCTGAAGTCTAAAATTAGCTCGCTGTCTCTAACTGTACACAGAGTGGACTAGGGTTGAAAGAGGGATCTAACGACGAACTGTTGCGTTGTTGGGTGCGATGGTGTTGCAGAGAGCTCTTATACCAGCTTTCTGTAGTACCATCGTGCTGCTCTGGGCGACCGCCTGTTGGGGGAACCGTTGATGTTTGTGTCTGTATACGAACGTTTGAAAGTGTTCTACATTCCGATAGCGTCATCATTATGACGTCATATAACTGTACGATTATGTGATGTCATGATTGTGAACGTATCGCATGCTTTGCTTAGTCTGGTTACCGTCGTGCCACAATAAACGGCGTTTTAACTTCTACATGTAGATCTATATAGACTCAGTTTCTAACAGATCTTTTTGTATCTAATTTTCACTCTGGATTTAGATGAATTTCGCTTTAGCTCTTTGTAGGGTTTTTAAGCAACATGACATCATATTCTGTACAGATCTATCCTGATACGTCAAAGGTCTTAGTAGCGTCACGTGAGCTTTGGAGCCATATTGTGGAGGGCAGTTAAATACGGGCTTTACGATTGGCTGAACTATCTTGTGCGCACAAGATAGCAATTTTGTTTTCCCGTGTCCAAAAAAAAAAAAAAGTCGGGGAAACAAAAGTTTGTTTTCCCGTGTCCAAAAAAAAAAAAAAAAGTCGGGGAAACAAAAGTTTGTTTTCCCGTGTCCAAAAAAAAAAAATAAAGTCGGGGAAACAAAAGTTTGTTTTCCCGTGTCCAAAAAAAAAAAAAAAAGTCGGGGAAACAATTTTTTTTGTTTTCCCGTGTCCAAAAAAAAATTTTGGACTCGGGAAAACAAACTTAATTTTTGGACACGGGATGTCACCTTAGTGCCACCGTACATGTACCATCATTAAGTAGATCTTAATTAGTGTATTATGCCTGATAGATACAAACTTCTTAAACATGTGTCAGAAATGAAGCACATTTGTAAACAGTTTGAATCTAGATCTGATGCCAAATATGACACTGTGTATAATCAGAATTAAGCCTAACTGATTAATTTATGTTAATTAATAGTTTTTATTTGTCTTCAATCTAAAAGACATTTAAATAGATTTAAAAAAAAAGTACTTGCAGAATGAGATTATAACTTTTTAGAATACAATGATTTAATTTTTTTCATGTGAGTCTGCATGTAGTAATTATGTTTTTTTCCAATTTTTAATGTATTGTTTGTTTGACCCATTACTCCATAAATATGCCTTTTTATGCCTCTAATTTAACCCTTCACTGGACAAAATAGTTCCAATTTATATAGTCATAATATATAACTATGAATATACACTATAAGAAATATACTCCAATCATAGCAGATGGTAGCTTAAAACAGGCTAAAAGTATAGCAGAATATGCTTTACTTTCAATCTAAATGAGTTCACAGAATAATCCTTAGAGTTAGATATGAATGTTAATAGACTGTTTAAATCCTGATCTAACCTCAAGCTATCATTTATGGTACTGTAAATCAAAACTACTTGCTTCTTATCAACAAATATTTAGCAGAAACAGGTTAAATGACTCTTCATAGTAATGCAAATTAAACCGAAAAAAGTTTTTTAAGGCAAAAACAGTTATAGTGATTATTGTACAGACTGAGAGTGAGGTTAATATTGTTTTGCCAATTTCATAAAAAAAAAAACATGAATTAGTTACAGTGAAACATTTTTTCAATGGAAAAACATTTGTGACAATCTGTCTATACTTGTGCCTGCTAGATGCAATATAAAAACAAGAGTAAAATTGTCAGAAGACAACAAAGCTTTGTAAAACTCAAACACAGAAGCCTGTCGCGAAGGTCAAGGTCACAGGGGTCAAAATTTTCATATGGCTGAAAAGGTTTTGCCGCAAGGTATGTGTACTTCAAACTGAAAGCTGTATGTCCAAGGGCATAGAAGTTGTGGACACTTTCCTGAAACACCAAAGCGAATGCTGACACCAAGGACTGGGTGACATTCTGCCTTACTTTAAAAACAATTCAGCCTGCATTATGTTACAATCATTCTGCTAGGATAAAGGAAATATTTCTTATGTTACACAATCATTACTAGGTATAAAATGGAACTATTTTCTTCAGTGAATGAATAAATTAAATGCATAAACAGGCATATTTGTGGAGTAAAGGGTTAATACAGGTTTGACTGTATAGTAGAGGCTGGCAAAAAACATCCTGACAAACAAGGTAGAACATGTGTCTGGGGGTTGGGTGTGATGGAGTGCCATGTCAAAAGGGCAGCCATGGGAAACATCTGTAGCCGTGAAACACTGGCACATTGGCGTGGATAAAACATGGGTCACTGTGGTTAGAATCACATCACAAAACATTGTGTAGATCTAGATGACAATACAAGTGAGATACAAGACCGTCAAAGATAAGCATTTAAACTCTAGTCACACATATATGCCTCTTTTCAAACAATGTCCATTTGAAGAGTACACTTTCAAGTCTTGTTCCAAGCAAATAGTGAAGACCCAGTTCAGAGGGATCCTAAAGGATCTCTCTTATCTGGGTCTGCACTGTTTGTCATATTGCAGTACATTGACAAAAAACAACTTTAAATAGTCAAAAAGGAACTCAATTGGAAACTGGAATTGTCCAGTTTAAGGTTTAAGGCATGAAAGGGTTAAGGCAGATGACTGTTTAACTCTTTCCTCCCTGAAACTTCAAATGGACAATCCCAGTTTCCATTTTAATCTAGTCCATTTCTGACTTTTAAGGGTTGTTTTTGTCAATGTTTTGCATTATGACAAACAGTGAAGACCCAGATCAGAGGGCTCCGTAAGAAGCCCTCTGATCTGGGTATTCACTGTTTGCATAGGGCAAGTGCACTTTTCACATGTATATATACTGTTTGAAAAGGACGCCTATATGCGGGATTAGGGTTCAAAGGGTTAATGTAGGATGAAAGTATATAATGCAAAGGTCTCTTTGAACTTACCCCACAGCATAATCTTTGTGTCTGTATTTATTTTAGGCAGGTTACTGCTTAAAATAGGATATGATAAAAGTAAGCGGCAAGCTCTTGTAACCATTGTCTGCTTTTATTTCATCCTTGTTCAAGCTCATGGATTTGGAAGATCAGGGCTCCAGATAAGCGGAAGTTTACTGAACAAATTCAATATTTTCTCACTCATTTCAGCATCAATCCTATGGTGTTACTACTCATTAGAATCGTCTCTTCGAGACGATTCTAAAGAGTAGTGACACCATAGGGTTTAATGCAGAAATAAAGATTTTAGTTTTTGAAAAACTATGCTTATCTGGAGCCCTGAAGATACATGTCTACTGTGAAGGAATTAATGGTATAATTTAACCCATTACCCCATAGCCTGTTTCTAGTTTTGAAGATAGGTGACCACTTAAAGCAGGTTGAAAGCATTCTGCTTTACTTTTAGCCTGCTTTTAATAAGCTTCTATCAGCTAGGATATGAAAAATATTTCATATGGTACATATTCATAACTTTATAAATTGGACCTATTTTCTTGAGTGGAGTAAATTTCGATGGCTCAGCGCAAAACTAGGCTAACTCCATTTTAGAAAATTTTTATGTTTTCCCCTATTTGATATCTTGTTTATTTTTTTATATGTATATTTTCCTATCCAAGTCTTTAAACTTATGATAATAGTGATTGTCTTTTAAAACCATTTTTTAAAGGTTTTTAATAACTTTTTTGAGTTAGCTATAGTTTTGCACTGAAAATCAATGTTTTTTAGAAAAAAACTCGGCGCAAAACTATACCTAAGTCAAGTTAGCTATACTTTTGCGCTGGAAATCAATGTCTTTAAAATAAAAATTCAGCGCAAAACTATACTGTAATATACTTATATACTTATATTTAAGATTACATACTTGTAAAATAAGTACTAACTCAAGTAGGCTTTAGCTGATTATTGATATTTTCTAACCAAACTGACCAAAGATGAAAAAAACCCGCTTAGAACAAAATATTATTGTCATTATAAAATCATATCAGATTAATGATAGACTACTTCTGTAAACTTTACAATGATTTGATTAGTCCTTTGCTCAGTGAATATTTATGTGTCACACATTCTCCAATGAACTGTTTCTAGATTTACAGCAATACTCAAATACTATAACAATACTGAAAAGCAGAATACAACCTTTTTTTTTCTTTTTTTTTTTTGAAAATGACTTGTCAGTTAATCTAGGGACCCATCCATGAGTATAGTTTAACTTATTTAATTATGTTTTCATATGTATAATGACATTTTCCCTAGCAGGCAAGGTATACATAAAACTCCCCCAAACAGATCCAATTGATGGGGAAACAGCGTAGACTCTGATCATCAGAAACCTCCTGTGGCAGCTGTTTGATCAGACTCGGTGTACTAGCTGTTTGTAAATACATAAGGAGCATAATGTAGAGAGAATAATATGGAGAAAAGGGCAAAAAGGCTAACTGATTAACCCTTTCACCCTATATATAACTAATGGTTTACCAGCCTTAAACCTTGGACAAGTATATTTTCTCAGTTTGGATATTTTCACAGGTCTATTAATTTTATGCAATTTTGGTATTTTAACAGAATCTGATTTTGAAATGACAAAGAGTGCAGATCCTTATCAGAGGAGCTTTCTGATATGGGTCTACACTGTCTTCAATCATAACATGTAGAAGGCTGAAAGGGTTGAAGCTTAAGAACAATTTCCAACATATTTAAATACGTTCTGTTGTAACGAATCAGAAAACGAGCTACAACTCCCATTCGTACCACATCTGTATGATCGAGTTTTAAAAACAAAGTCCGGTAGTAGAGTATTTTACGATATCTTAAATGTTAATAACGCTGAACCTACAAGTAAAGCAAAATGGAACTCATTATACGACTTTACACCAACACAGTGGAAATTATTCTACAGTATACCATTTAATATAACACAAGATAGTAACTTACAGTGGCTACAAGTACAAATATTGCATAGACTCTTACCGGTGAACAAATATCTCGCAACACTCAAGTTACAAGACAATGATCTTTGTCCACTCTGTAACATACACCCCGAAACACTTTCGCATTTATTCTTCCACTGTGATAAAACACAAATCTTTCTAAAACAAGTCGAAACAATACTTAACACAATTAATGTTAACATTCAGTTAACGGAAACGTCTGTAATTTTTGGTGAAAAATGTGAGAACATAAATCTACTTAATCTATATATAAAGCAATACATATATAATACAAGAAATTTCATTAACGCTATTAACTTAAATAATTTTAAAAAACATTTGGAACGCAACATAGAAGCAAATAAACTGAGTTCAGAAAATAAAATGAGCATAGAAAAATTTGAAAATAAGTGGGAAATAGTGAGAGGAGTTTACATGGCAATTACTTAAATACAATCACATCTATATACGCTTAACCCTTCTTATGCCCATAAGGCAAATGACCCTTTTTGAAAACAATGAGGACTCTGATCAGATAATTCCTTGTGGAGCTAGCTGATGGGGTCCACACTGTTTTCAAATAAGGTCTGCTTATAATAATTATTCGCTAATATCTCAAACAATACGTTATTAACCAATATTATAATAAATGTGACAGATGGCAAGTGCAGACAGAACGATAACTATAATATAGGACATGAGAAGGGTAAGTTAGACAATTTTTCAAAAACATTCTCGAGGCATGTCACTTATCTTTTTTTATCACTCTCCTTTTTTTTCTTTAAAAAACCCCCCCAAAAACGTAACACTTTATTACTTCATGATTAACAATAACAAGTACAACCGTGTCATATTAATTATGTATTGAATATGTGAAATTGTGAAATTGCATATTGTACGGTGCTGAACAGGATGGATCTCCGACCTGCCAGCACCTATAACGGAGAAAATAAAGTGTTAAAAAAAAAATTTTCCAATTCATTTCTTTCTTTTCAGTGTAGGGAGCAAGGTAGGAGAGCCTGAATATAGCAAGTAAAATCTTGTAGACCAAGATTGAAGAGCTCTTGAATGAGCACTTTAATAAGGTCTGCATTATCTGTCCTAATTCAAATTTTGTACAAGTTAGCAAAGGACACAGATGCCCCCACCTGGCATTCTTGACAAATTTATTTAACCCTAGCTTAACCAGCTGAACAAATTTAAATTACTTCTCCTTCTATGACTTTTAACCCATAACATAGCCTGCTTCTAGTTTTGAAAACAGGTGACCAGTTAAAGCAGGTTGAAAGTAAAGCAGAATGCGCCTTAAGGCGCATTCTGCTTTACTTTCAGCCTGCTTGAAGCTATCACCTGCTAGGATAAAGAAATTCATATAGTACACAATCGTTACTTCATAAATTGAAATTATTTTCTTCCATGGAGGAATAAATTACATATTTATGGGGTAATGGGTTAATTAGGTTGTTTTTTTTATAGGCTGAGGGTGAGCATTAACTTTAATATAGACTGAGTAGAGGGTAAGCAGCAAAATGTTGTGTGTTGACAATAGTATACCAGAAGTGTTTGTATTATGAAGATTTCATATGGCAAACTGTGCAGACCCTAATGAGAGAGCTCATGAGTTGTATGGGAGACAGCTTGTTTACATTATTGTGAAAAGAAATGGCAGAACTGAGCATTCTCAATGCAGAGCCTAGCTCTTTCAAAAGTGTTGGTTCCATAAATCACAGGCTTTTGTTGCAATGATTGTTCAACTCAGCCTCAGGGTAACCAAAGCCTTGCCTCCAGTCAGGTAGAACAGGAAGGCATTCTCAGCAGATCCAGAACTGCAAAGACAATACACTCTGGAAGTTAAGAATCAATTCAGAGCACTAGCAGACCTTACAGACTACTACAAGATCCTAATCACGGCAAATACGGAAGCAATGATGGCATGGGTACCAATGAAAGAATGCATAAAAGTGTCTTAGTGCACCAAACATCCTGACACTGTCAATGCCCAAGAGAAAATGAAAAGAACGAAACCAAGCTTTCAATCTTAAAAGAGAAAGTGATCTGCTATGAGCTTAAGGAATGAGCTTATAAGGAAGCCAAGAGGCATTTGTATGACATGTACAACATATTGTAGAGTGCAGAACTGAGAGAAAGGATCCAGAATAGTGGAACCAGCACATGATAATTTGAAATAATTCTGAATCCTGGAATGTCATTAATGAGATGAACTGAGAGGAAAAGATCTAAGGAGGGACACATAGCCCTGAATAAAGAGTAACTACTTGAGAAACTCACTTCAGCAATCTTCTTGGAGGCAATCCTACAGTGAAAGATCCAGAAGGAAGAAATACCTGTACCTTCTGTCCTCAATATTGATGATGGGCCCTTCACAGCCAATGAATACAGCTAAGTGAAAGCCTCACTCCAGCAGGGAAAGAGCTCAGGACCTGACAATTAACATACCGCCAGAGGTAATAAAGAACTGTGATATGGAGGACCTAGTTCTTGATATGTGTAACATTGCTGGTAGGTGGTAATCCTAGATAGGGCCCTGTCGAACATCATTCCAATCCCCAAACCGGGTGATCTTTCCAAGCAAGACAATTTCAGAGGAATCAACCTGTCCGGCATTACTCTGTCATAGACCTTCACTTGAGGAACAATCAAAATGGCTTCCAACAAAACTCACAACAGTTGCACAGATTCTTTCAATAAGGCAGATAATTGAGGGAGTCGAGATATCGGCTATGTTTGTACTCCAACACTTGAACCAAGGCTGTAACCATTGATGGTGACTTTAAAGAGTTTGATGTCTCATCAGGAGTGCTACAGGGGGACACTCTAGTACCTTACCTCTTTGTCATTGTGCTGGACTACACTGTAAGACTGGCAAGCCATGGAAAAGTCTCATCAGGAGTGCTACAGGGGGACACTCTAGTACCTTACCTCTTTGTCATTGTGCTAGACTACACTGTAAGACTGGCAAGCCATGGAAAAGAGGCTCAACAGTCAACTGACCATCCAACCAAGGACATTTTCCAGATCTCCAAAAGTTGATTGTGCTCATTGATCTTGATTTTGCATATGACATTGCTCTCCTCTCAAACAATACATGACAGCACATAATCTTCTAGTTGGAATTGAGAAGGCATGCTCTAAAGTAGAACTAATGCTTACTAAAGATAAACCACCCTTCTTTAACTACCATATAGGGCTGAACATTCAAAGAGGTCACATGTTTTAAATGCCTGGGGTCATGGGTAAGCACCACAGATAAGGAAATATAAATATTGTAAAAGCTATAGCCTGGAAAGTCCTCCGTGAAATGAACACAGTTTGGATGTCAAGGATGTTGAGAGAAACATAGCACGGTTTCTTCTTTGCTACATTTTGGTCAGTTTTAAGGTACGGTTCAGAGTGTTGGGACACTAACCTCAGATCTTCAGAGGTCGCTTTACGGCTGCTACACCAGGATGCTGAGACAAGCCCTAAACATCGACCTAAATTACCATATCAACAATAATGACCTATACCAGGAAGCCTAAAGAGTGACTGACAAAATAGCTCACTGTAGAATTAGACAAGCAGGCCACTGTTATCAACATCCAGAGTTACTAGCAAGCAGAGTAGTCATCTGGAACCTGGATGGAAACTGAGACCAGGACACCCTACCTCAACCATCAGGATCAATGTTTTAATGAAGAACGCCAGACCAGCAGGCCCAGAAAAATTGGCCATGTGTGTGAGCAACAGGACTGATTGGCAGCGCCGAGAGCGTGTCCGTCTGTAGACGACCTGTCATGATGATTTCCTCATACTGATATCACATGATGCCTCTGTAAAAGTCACTCTTGAAATCATTGTGATAAACAGATCATTGCTCCAAGTTTTTCTTTTTTTCTAGTAAATGCTCATTTTCAGAAGATTCATTCATAGAGATTGAGTTTGAATATGGCTAGATTTGTCATGGATATATCAAATATTGATACAGTATATCATTGATTTATTTGGACCTTTACTATATTGGTTCTTCTATTATAACTTGCAGCTAATAGAAACTAAACTTTGCTTGGGAAATAATGTAGAGTTCTCATAGTTTTTTACTAGTTTTAGCAGCCAAGTATTTGACCATGTTTCTCAAACGGGGTTTCGGTTAAATGGGCACTTTTGTTTTGCTTGCGAGTGCTGTAGTTTACAAAGATAAAACAAAGTAATGGCATTATGCCTTTTTTTTTTAATTGAAATACAATGCATTTCCTCCTATTACATCATAAAATAACTCAAAATAGTTTTAGTGTGCTGTGGATATATCATATTTCTTAGCTGATGTATCAATATGAAATTCTCAATAAATAACACTTCTAAATACATGTATAGCTTATGAGGTAATGGATTAATTAAATTATATTTTATACAGGCACAGTCATGATAAATTGATGCCTCAACAAAAAGTGGAAAGTAAAATATAGTTTCATTCTGATGTGAGTTAATCATCTTAACTCAGACCTTCAGTTTCATGGTTAATCATCCGCATCAGAACTCAAAACCAAAATCAATGCTGTTTTATTTAAAAACTTTTCAAAAACCTTTAATAATAAGCAAACAATGATCACATAGCCTCCATTTAATAATTTTCACTTATTCTTCATCATTCAAGCTATTGTTAAGAAAGTTTTAATAATTAAGCTAAAAGATTTTTTTAATTTTACCCCACCCACTTTTGAATTACATGTGCTTTTTGACCTTCCCAAAATAGTTCTTATTCTATTGTCAAGAAGCTTCATAATAATAAATGTGTATCAAACTAGAACAAACAAATAAAAGAGCAAATTTTACTCACATTTTAAAGCGACTCGCAACCGGATGGTGTACTTGTCAAAATAAAATAAAATACTCAAATAAAAGCAAATTTGTGGCATTATTTGGCTTCTGACATTAAAAAAATATGATCAGTCCAAAAAAAGTCTCAAGAATCGTCACCGAATCTTAGATTTTTAGATATTTTCCATCGTTTTTCTATACCGACTAGTAGACGGTATAGTTGTTGCTGTTGCTTCTCTACACGGGCTCAGACATAAACACGAGCCGAATTACGAAGTTGTATGCACTTTCGACCGCAACACATTGAAATACGTTAAATCGATCCGAGATAAACGGATAGTTCCGTGGTCCATTGGTCTAAGCGGTTTCCCCTATTTTGCCTTCTGTCCGCCAATGCCGGGCCATGGGTTCGAATCCCACCAGAGACCAATATTTTTTTTTATTGAAATTCATTTTTTTTAAACAGAATTTCTTATCCTAAACTAATTCTTTACCATTTATATAAGCGTTTGACACATATTTACAAATTACTATTTTTAATGCACCATCTGGTTGCGAGTCGCTTTAAGCTCTGATACTCTTCTTGTAATTTTGGAACTTTCAAATTTTGGTTGTAAACCACTACATTTTCATTATTATTTCAGTGCAAAACTATGTCTAAGTCAAGTTAGCACACCTTTTGCACTGACAATATTTTTCAATTTATCAAATTTTGAGAGCAAAACTCTAGCTAACTCCACTTAGACATAGTTTTGCACTGAAGAAGTTACCATTAAGACTTAGCATAATTTATAAAAAATGCAATAATTTTGAAAATACTGGGAATATAAGCACAATATTTTGTGGGATGATGGGGAATGTAATAAGTCTTGAGAATTTTTGAAAAAAGCACTTTTGCCAAAATAGTGAGTTAGCCTAGTTTTGCGCTGAGCCATCGTAATAAAGTAAAGGCATAAAAAGGTGTATTTATGGGGTTATGGTTTAAATGATCTGTCTTACAGAGAGGGTTTGACTCTACCTAGGCCAGGCACATTCTTTGTTTTCCTTCACTGGCTGACCCATACTTTATACCTGCTGACCCAAATATAATGGGTTTTCTGTCAGATTCATTTTTCCCAGGGGAGTTTCGCTTCACTGAATAAATATTTCATTGTCCTACCTTGATGGAAAAATAAGAAGCAAGAAGCTTCTCTCTAGTACGAGTAGTATTCAACTTAGTATTAATATTAAACTTTTTGCAAACACAGTTTGAATACAGATGAGATTCCAAGTAACTGGGTGTCTCATCAGGATCTATGCTGTTTGAAAATGACCCCATTTGGAAAACTTTAGAAAATGTTAGAACCGTAGCAGGCGCCAATTGTTGCTAATGAAAAAATCACTAAGCGTTCAAAGATTGAAATAAAGATTCAGGTCATTAAATGGACATATGAGATAGTGATGGTTTTAGAAGATAAGCAGCTGATAGGTATGACGACTGTTATGAATAACGAATAAGCTTATTGGACTCATTGGAAAATACAGTAAAACCTCTCTATTAAGACCAATTAAACGAAGGCTAATTGATTGTATAGAAGACGAATGACAGCTTAAAGCAAGGTAACAGTAAAACAGAAAGCTCCTTAAGGAGCTTTCTGTTTTACTGTCATCTTGCTTTAAGCAGTCACCTGTCATAATCACCTAATAATTGACACAATTTAGTGATTGTAATAGAGAGGTTTTACTGTACCCATATATTAAAGAGTTAATGATAGACCGTGAGTGTTGATGTTTAACAGCTTGAAACTTTTGCTCTGCTTTGATTGGTTCATGAAAAATCATGAATGATGCAAACCAGATGCCAAAAAAACTAGTAGTGAACCTCAATGCTTCTTTGTTGCATCAAAGTTATGATCTGTCTTGGCAGGACTGTGTAGCATATATATTATAGCTAGCTAGCTACTGCAGATTCCAGAGCTGGCTTAACCTTAAACCTTTTTCAGGATTGAAATAAAATCGTCTTTACTGCAGCTGCTGATCGTTAGTTTTACTCACTTTTTAGCTCACCTGAGCCAAAGGCTCAAGGTGTGCTATTGGGATGTGTCCTGTGTCCGTAGTCGTTAACAATTGCTTCAAATGATATCTCCTCCTATACCCCTTGACAGATTTCAACCAAACTTTACAGGAATGTTCCTTGGGTCAAACTATTTCAAATTTGTTCAAAGAGTTAAAAACAATGTAGAACTCTGGTTGCCATGGCAACCAAAGTGAAAAATTAAGGAAATCTTAAAAAATCTTCTTGTCTGAAATTACAAGAGCCAGAGCTTAGATATTTGGCACATTAGCATCATCTTCAGGTCCTCTATCAAGTTTGTTCAAGTTATGCCCCTGGGTTCTAAATTAGCCCGCCCCGGGGGTCACAGTTTTACATAGAGTTAAATAGTGTAATTTTCAAACATCTTCTCCTCTGAAACTAATATGGCCAGATCTTTGATATTTGGCATGGTGACCCTTCTAGATGTCCTTTACCAATATTATTCAAATGGTTCTGGTCAGTTGCATATCTATGTCACAGGAGCTAAAAATAGATTTTTTTCAATGAAAACTTAAAAAATCTTCTTGTCAAAAACTGCAAGAGCCAAGGTTGAAAGTTAAGGTGCATTCTGCTTTACTTTCAGCCTGCTTTAAGCTACTATTTACCAGAACATAGAAAATATTTCTTATTGCATATATTCACGACTTTATAAAAAGGAAGTATTTTTGTCAGTGGAGGAATGAATTAGAGGCGTAAAAAGGTGTATTTATGGAGTAATAGGTCAGGCTTAAAAGTTGTTTTTTATGGAAAAATGGGTCAAGTTCAAAAGCTGTAACATTTGGAAAAATAATTATTTGATAAAAAAATAAAGAGTAGACAGTATTCACACCCATGGTTCCCTGCCCCCATGGTTTCCCCGGGATGATGGTTTGATAGGTATACCTGCTGTATGCCTACCTGTAGAGGGGAGATGGTGTGTGGATGGTGCTCACTGAAGTCATATTGCCTGTCTGTTGTTTCTAATGATAACTACTTTACCCTGGAACTTATTAACAACCCTCATCTTGCCATATACCACTCCACTGGCATTTGCAAACTGTCTTGACTCTGGTGAATCATGTTCACTTAACTCTAATCAAGATCAAAACTGCTTGATAACAGCTTTGGGTTTCTTCTGGGTTAAAAAACTATAAATATCTGATTTTCAAATTTTGAAGTACAGTAAAACCTTAGTACTATGGCTACTCTCAATAATATGAATTTACAGTCTTGTGGAAAAATTATAACTTAATGCAGGATAAAAGTAATGCAGAAAGCTCCTATAGGAGCTTTATGCATTACTTCTATCCTGCATTAAACTGTTAGTTATTGACTAGCAGCTGTATAATCAGGTATAACTGTAGTTAATTCCATGGACTAGTACTGCAGGATGAGGGTAGTTAATGGTTGTGTATTTCATTGAGGTGAAAATTCCTAGCAGTTCAAGATGGAATAGTGCCAAGTGATGTAGGTATGTCTATATGTACCATGCTGGGGAGAAATGTCTGCACCATCACAACTCTTCCATTATACTGAGCAACAAGCCATGGCCATGTACTGAATGCCAGTGGCTCGTTTATTCCAGGAATTAAATTGATTCGCCATTAAAAAAATACTAGTGTTTTTACGGATATGCCATAGTGAATGGTGAAAATATTAGTTGTATTACATGCATGGATAGCTACATCGATAACGTCTGTTGAATAGTGGAAGTTGTATGGATTTGAAGTTAATTGTGTCAGCGTGTCAACTTTTCCCATAGTGTTACTTCAGTACTGGGATATATTGGCTTCTAGTAAGGCCTTGTACACTTGGATTGGACCATTCACTTGTCAGGTTCGTTTGACCAGGTAATTTCATTTGTAGGTAAATAATAGATGTATATTGTTCATTCGGGACACTGATTAGGTCACAATGATCAGGTACTCAAGATGTTGTGTATTACAGTTATAGAGTTGTTTGACCTCATTAACTTCAGATAACTTGAGAGACTGTCCTGACTTGAATTTTGATATCTTAGTAACCATCAGATCAGGATACAGGGATAATAATGATTATTTATTCATGTTCAAAGTATCATTTGGATAAATTAATCAGGATTACGGAGGTAGTTTATGTGAAAATGGTGTAAAATCAAAGTAGGTCAGTATTAATTGGATATATAAATCGGGATTATATATACAGGTAAAATAAATAAAAGAAAGGTAATGATCTATAGTTTAGGCAAAGATAGAACATTTCATTATCCCTTTGCTCCATAGCATGTTGCTAGTTTTAAAGACAGGTGACCGATTAAAACAGATTGAAAGTAAAGCAGAATGTGCATCAATGTGCATTCTGCTTTACTCTCAGTTTGCTTTAAGCTACCCTCTGCTAGAAAAAAAATCTTGTAGTGCATATTCATGACTGTATAATATTACAGTGGAACTATTTTTTTCAGTGGAAGAATAAAAGATGTAAAAAAAGGTATTTCTTGGGTATAAAAAACGTTTAATGGGTCAACCTCAACTCATTGAACCCTAAGTGATAAGTATATTGGTCCTTTACAGGTTTGATATTGCCAATGTAGATAATTTAAATATTGAGCATGTTAAAGGAAGACTTCTATGAAGAATATATTATTTGCAGGAAAAGACATTTCTACAAATTCAGACTGAACAGTTCAATTACCAAAGAAATTCCTTGGAGGCTGGCAATCTCAGCATTCTGTGTTAAATAATAGACACTAAGCTCCAAGAATTGAATACATATTAATCACCAAGTTGATTAATTTGTACTTAAAAAAGCTGACAGTTATTGATTCCTCGTACAGTATTGGTGAAGTGTTACAACTTATGATTAGGCTGAAATCAACAAGCATGGCTCCAGATAAGAGGAGGTAAACCATTCATTTCCAGCATTATTCTCCTCTATGTCTCTGCAAAACCCTATGGTGTGACTACTCATTTGAATCGTCCTTCAAGACATTTCAAATAGGTTAGTCACACTATAGGGTTTGGTTGAGAAATGAGTATGTTATTATTTGAAATACACTTGTACCCAATTTAATTTAGCTTATCTGAGAACCCTGCAACAGGTGTGTTTGTATGGAGGAAACTTCAGGGTTCGACATTAATGTAACTGGCAATAATGCCTATTGTCCACAAAGGTAGACATTGGCAAACAGTGTAGACCTGTCTGCATAGTTTGTTATTTCATATGAAATGATTTCACGGATAAAAAAAACCCACTGCTTTAATTGCCTTTAGATCACCCTTGTATATAATCACACTCACTCACTCACTATCCGGTTTATTTGTTGATCAGGCCACAATTAATCCTCTGCTGAGGGTGGGGCCTGACTGTCCAGTCTCGATCGAAGTCTTCCTCTCCATTCTTGTCTATGATGAGGGTTGATGGGGTCCATACCCAGGGCTTTCCTGTCACGTTTCACAACGTCCTCCCAAGACAATTTGGGTCTGCCAATGGTCCTTTCTGCTGGTACGTTCATCTGACGAACTTTTGCAATCCAGCCTGTGCTGCGCTCAACGTGTCCTAGCCAACGAAGTCTGCTCTTCTGCATGATGGCTGCCAGGCTTTCCAAGTTGACTTGGGTGAGGAGGGTTTCAAAAGGAATGCTTTGTTCAGGCTTCACCAAACACATCCATCTGATCATTGCTTTGTCGTTTCGCTGCAGTTTCTTTAATGTGTTAGAAGAGACGGCCCAAGTTTCGGAGCCATACATAAGCACACTTCTGACACATGATGAGTAGACACGACCCCTTGTAGCTGTTGGTAGGTACTTGTTTGTTAAGATTGGTAGCAGCTCTCTAAACTGTTTCCAGGCAGACTTGCAACGTGTAGCTGCAGCGAGTTCACATCCTCCACCTGATGACAGCATGTCTCCAAGGTAACAGAAGTCTGTCACTACTTCGAGCTTGTCATCGCCAGTACCAACCTCCGTCAGTGGTCTACCATCTATTGGTCTTGCAGCGCCATCACAACGCAAGCACTTAAAGTGGGGGTCTGCTTTGAGCGGGCCCTTTATGCCACTGCACTTTTGTGGACCCATCGTGAACAGTGGGTGCAGAGGATTGAGTTGTTGCCAGTTCCGCTCAGACATACAGCACACGGGTATTTTCCTGTTTTCCTCAGTAGGTTGAGGTTGGGACCAGCTATCATAACCTTGGTCTTACCCATGTTGACTCTGAGGCCTTTCTCCTCCATGCTATTCTTCCATCTATCCAGACGTTCCTCCAGTGCTTCAAGTGAAGTGTCGATGATTGCCAGGTCGTCGGCATATAGGAGCTCCCACGGGCAGCTGGTGCGAAATTCTAGAGATAGAGCCTCGAGGACAATGATAAATATAAGGGGACTTAAGACAGATCCTTGATGGACGCCCACTTTGACATCAAATTCATCGCTGTAGCCATTTCCGACTCGTACCCGACTTCCTACATTGGTGTACATAGAGATCACAACTTGGACCAACCACTCTGTAACTCCCAACTTCCGCAGAGCCCACCAGATGACCTTTCTTGGGACGCGGTCAAAAGCTTTTTCCAAGTCTACAAATGCAATGTACAGTGGTTTGTTTGCTGCAAGGTGTTTCTCCATGACTTGGCGTACAATGAAGATTGCATCTGTGGTGCTCCTACCGGGCATGAAGCCAAATTGCATTTCATCAATCTGTACTTGTTGTCTGATCAGCTGCTCAACAACTCTTTCCAGGACCTTCATGACCTGATCAATAAGCTTGAGTCCCCGGTAGTTCCCTCTGTTTAATGTGTCACCTTTACCTTTGTACAGGCTGACTATGAAGCTCTCTTCCCATTCTATAGGTATGCATCCTTCTCTGATGATGGCTTCAACCAGTTCATGCACCAGTCTTGCCCCTAGTTCACCGGTTGGTTTCAGCATCTCAGCAACTATACCAGACGGCCCTGCTGCTTTACCAGCTCCCATTTTGTGGATTGTTTTGGTGATCATATCCTGGGTAATGGGGTTACTAGGACCCTCTACAGGGGGTTGATATGACAGCTCATCAGGGTTCCAAGGAAATTCCACGTTCAGTAAGCGTTCATAATGCTGCTTCCATGACTGCTTTTTCGCCTCTTCGTTCCTTATTGGTTTTTCACCCGAGACATCCTGATTGTCACGGCGCATCTGTTTTGCGAGCTTGTAAATGTCACTTGATTTGGGGTTTATTTTGAGAAAAACCTCTTTGTCGGCCTCTGACTTAGCATGGTGTACAGTAACTTTAGCAGCACGCTTGGCACTGTTGTAGGCTTCCCTACTACCACCGGCTTTCCATGCTCTGTAGCAACGCCTCTTCTCTCTAACAGCTTGGTCAACAGTCTCATTCCACCACCAAGTCTGTTTCTTCCAATTATGCTTGGTCGACACTCCACACACCTCAGTCGCTGCCTCATTCAGCCCATCTTTGAGCCTCTTCCAGTGTTCCTCTACGCTGACTGCTTGTATACCTTGATTAGATGAGGCGAATCTCTCAGCAAATTGAGCTTGAATGATTGGGTCCTTCAGCTTCCACATTTTTATGCGTGGAGTAAACTTGTGTTTACATTTGCGAGGAGTCTCTGCCTTGAGATCGCATACTAGCATGTTGTGTTGGGGTGCACATTCTTCACCCAGGATGACTCTGACATTTGTGACATGCCTCCTGAAGCTGCGCTGGAATAGTATGAAGTCTATCTGGGTCATGCAACCTCCAGATTGGTACGTTACTAGATGTTTAGGCCTCTTCTCGTACACCGAGTTGCCAATCACTAAATTATTAGCAACAGCAAACTCGAGTAGTCTTTCTCCTTCAGCATTCCTCTTGCCAATAGCATGGCCACCATGTACTTCTTCGTAACTGCAGGGAGTAGAACCAATATGCCCGTTCCAATCACTGCATACAAACAGTTCCTCTGTACTAGGTACAGTCGCCACAAGGCTCTGTAACTGCTCATAGAAGTGGTCCTTTGCTTCCTCACAGTGCCCAGCTTGTGGGGCGTAGATGCACACAATTGCAAACACTGCTTTCCCAACAACAAGACGTACCAGCATTATCCTGTCCGATAATCGCTTCACCTCGAACACTCATGATTGAAATATTCCAACTAGCAAATAGGGAGAGTTCATTGCAATAAAAGAATTATATCTAGGCATAAATGGGTTGATTCTTTTTGGGACAAGTATACAATGAGTCTAGGGCAAGTTGATTCTCTATATACATGTATCTGTTTTACATGAAGCAAATCTATTGATTGATACCAGCAGGGCTCCAGATAAGGAGATTATTTCAAAAACTAAAATCTTTATTTCTGCTTTAAACCCTATGGTGTCACTACTCATTTGAATCGTCTCGAAGAGACGATTCTAATGAGTAGTAACATCATAGGATTTTGTATTGAAATAAGTGAGAAAATATTGGATTTGTGCAGTTTTCTTCCTCTTATCTGGAGCCCTGATACCAGTGAAAATGTCTACATTGTTTGCAAAGGTTGTATTTATGCTTTTCCAGAACTATAAGAGTTATACTGTTGAATGGTGGGGTCATGTGGCAAGTAGTTTCTATATCTATCAGCACAGTTCTTGTCAATATGCCCAGAATCTCTGATAGCAGCCTGTAGAATATAAACAATTAGAGGCCAATTTAGTTTGGAGGATTTCTCTTCTTTGTTTATGATACAAAAGATTCCGTGTTAATTTGATGAAATCAAAGAAAGGAGTGGTAAACTGACAACTGTTAGTGTGGTCTACAGTCAATTTGTGTTATACGACTTAAACAAAAAAGAATTTGATAATGCAGAACCCAGAGTGGGCCCTGTGCAGTATTGGAAAAAGAAGAAAAATAGAAAAGTGGTACTTTCAATTCAAATTTATTTAAAGTCGGTTTATATATAACATCTTAACATTAGCTATGTATACATTGTAGCTATTTACCGACTTAATGTAACATAACAAATAACATGCAGATTAAACATGATATGGATAATGCATATATATTACAATACTAAATATTAATATAATTAACTTTATTATCTGCAACCACTTTGAATGATTTTGGAGTCATTATTTTCTAAAATTCTTGAACATTTTTCACAGGGGTTGCTTTATTTAAGTTGTCGGCAGTCTTCAACACTAGAAACAAGCTATAGAGTAATTGGTTAAACCAAGTTATGAATCTTCTCTCTTAGACAGTTCTTAACAGTAGTCACAACAATTTGGAAGAGAAAAATAAGGATTAATAATCAAAATGTTTTTCTTATCCATGGGCTATGGTTTGCTGGATACTATATTAGTCTGGATGTGGTAATATTAGCTGCACAGATAGCCTATATAAATATTTTATCAAATTTATGATATTGCATTTCCCCGTGTTATACAGCCAAGCGCAACACTGATTAGATATTTTGGCACACTGCTAGCTCTCATTCAGAAACATAATTGCCTTGAATTGGAAAAAAAATGAACTGCATATAGGAAGCATAGGTGTAGAAGGTTTGTATAACTATGGTATTCCATGATGTTCTATCATTGATTAGAAGATAAGTCCTTTGAATGCTGAATAATGTCCTCTGCTTCAAAATTCTCATCTGCTTAAAATCTAGAAACATTTCTTTTGAATAGATCTAGTTCTAGAAATACAATACAAGTGACCGCCAGCTTCTTTTCAGATCAGAAACAGAGCTTACACAATGTTTGATCTGGAAACAAACTGTTTGTAAATGATGGTAAATTAAAACTTATATGTAACGGCACTAATGCTCTAAAGGCTAAACCCCCTTCACTGCCATGACTCCATCTGCTTTAAACAATTGGTGTCTGCTTTTATTTCCTCAAATTTGAATATTAGGTAATTGACTAAAGTTATATTGGAATTGGTGCCAAACAGCCTGGATCCTGCTCAGACGCCGCGTTATGCGGCGTCTGATCAGGATCCAGGCTGTTTGCAAATAACCATTGTTACTCAGGGTAAGTCGGTGAAAGAGTGTAAGGGTCACAGCTGCTGCATGCAGGAATAAGTAGTAGGTAAACACAGTGCAAATAGATGAAATATACAACATAGAGAAGATCAAATATCTATTAACATTTTCTAAGTAACTTGCAGCAAGAAGTGCCTAAAAAAGTATATTCAAAACAGCTGAAAAAGCTCTCAAATTAGCTACAATCACATTAACAAAATTCTAAACAATATATATTACACCCCACCTAAATTTAACCATTTATTGTCTGCATCTAGACTAAACATCTCAACTCCAGATGTCTCTTAAAACTAAACAAATGTTTTGTTCTAAACCAATTTCTCATCAATCATTCAACAAACTTGAACACAGTTGCATAGAAAGGATCTCTAAGATGGTGCTTTCTGCATTACTCTCAGTGTGCTCTCTAAAAGCAATAGTATAACCTGTCATGAACAATGTAAATGATGAAAGCTGTAAAGGAAATTATTAAACGCCATACTTTTGATATGTGTATTTCTGAATATAGCATATTCGTGTTAATTGTTAGTGTCAATGACAGTTTTTAATCGATGAAACATTTTAGTGTTAGAAAGAGTATATGGAAGTAAAACGAAGAGTAGTTTTGCAATACCGTGCGGTTATCAGCCTGCATGCACAATGAAGCAATCTAAACCAGTTTGGAATTAAAGTTTCTACTTTCATGAAAAATGAATGTCTGTTTAAAACATGGCAAATGTTAACATGGATGTATGAAAGTCTTTGTAACTGATATTATGGCAAACAATGAAGACCTTGACTTGTTTTGTTCATTGATTGCTATCTACAGATTAGCCACTTTTGACTAGAATGGTTGGTGTACTGATAATGTTAGCCCTTACAATGCTAAAACTATCGTTAGCATAAAATCTGTTGTCAACCAAACTTTTAAATTCAGCTCTCGTTCTCAAACATCACAGTAATCATCAATCAGAGTGTCAAACAGTTTGGATCCTGATCAGACGCCGAGTTACTCGGCGTCTGATCAGGTTCTAAACTGTTTGCAAAAGCCCGTGGCATCAAGGGTTGTTATGATACTGGGTTAATGGATGGAGGTTGTCATAGTAATATGAGTGGAAATCAATGTATGGCAGGAATATGAGTAGTTATACCTCGGCTTACCCGACAGGGTTCCTCGACTGACTGAGATAATGGTATTAATATGCGCTTCTAATCGTAATTGGTGATTTATAGACGCACAGAGGTGTGGCGGGATATGGATCTGAGATGAACGATTAGAGGACAAAACTTTAAAGCAACTGGTTGTTTCTGTGTAAGGAAACATGACAAAATCTATATGCTCAGGAGTCTCTTTAACCCATTTTAACCCATTACACCATAAACATGCCTTTTTACACCTGATTTATTCCTCCACTGAAAAAATATAGTTCCATTTGATAAAGTCATGAGTATACACCATAAGAAATGTATTTTATTTCCTAGCAGAAGGTAGCTTCTGAAGCAGGCTGAAAAAAAAAAAGCAGAATGCACCTTAAAGCGCATTCTGCCTTACGTTCAGCTTGCTTTAAGTGATTGCCTGTTTTCCAAATTAGAAATAAGCTATGGGGTAATGGGTTAACCCATTGTAAGGTTACAGACAGTTATATCAACTGGGCCCCAAAGATGAATAATTTAGGGATGAACAATAAAACATTTTGTTGCAGTCAAAGTGTGTTAAGCGGCCAATCAATGATCAAGCTATAATCCTTTTCTCCCCAAAAGGGATTTAGGGCTTTTCTACCATCACCATATAAGTACCATAAATGATTTTCATTGTCTGATAAATACAGATGGCAGCTGAAAGCAAGATAAAAGTAAAAAAGAAAACTTTGTAGAGCCTTTTGCTTTGCTTTCATCTTGCTTCAACACATTAAAATGTAAGTGATTTGCTATATAGGGAAAGGTTAAAATAGTTGAAATTTAATATACTAAGAACTCTTTCTGCATTAAAACTCTATGATGAATTATGTGGCATCTCTGATCATTTACTGAATTGGCTGATAAGTTGCATCGGTAATTGTTTGCATTGATTAGGTACAAATATCAGTTAGTGTCGTTATGATAAGTAAATTAATAGCAGTATTTATGCTGATAATCAAATATATTATCATAATGGGTTGTAATTGTTCATGTTGACACTGTTTCTGTTGATTAGTTAACCCTTCTGCTGAAAACTCAGTTCACTATGAACATACATGTATATCATATGAACTATAACATTGGCTTAAATAAGGAAAAATTTAACAGGAAAGAGTGCAGACTAATGTCAGACAGACCCGGCCTATAAGAAATCAGTGAAGACGCTGATCAGACCTGTTTGATCTAGGTCTGTTTTCAAAAAGCAATTCATAATTGAGCTGTGCCATGACAAAACCAGCCTTATTGCATATTGCAATATTATACAGACCAAGCGCCGTTGTCATCTCAGGCTCTGTATCTGAGTTTGGTCTACAATGCCAAATACTGTAATACTATATATTACAGCTACATAAAATGCTTTAGGTGCATGTGGGTGTCAAACAGTGTAGATCAAGGCCAGCCACTGTGCCAAAGATGTGGTGGCTGGCCTTGATCTACACTGTTGGCAATGCAATAAGTAAGGTTTTCTCATGGCACGGCTCATATACATAAAAGCAGGAGAAAGGTGAAATTTAGTTCAGTATATGCTTGTTATATTTATCTTTTGGCATCACATTGGTTCAAGTATTTGATTTGGGAATAACTACAATAAATTATCATTATCAGTACCAACTCCAAAAAAAGCTGAAAAGCCTATGAAGCAAAAATGTCACACCAGCAATATTATAAATCTCTTTATTGTCAGATATCCATTATAAATACAGACTCATTAGCAATGGGATCTTACCTGAGAATAATAACTTGTAATATGATACAGGCTTGGATTGAAAACCAATAATTGGTTATTGATGGATACAACCTATGATGCTGTGATCTTGATTGCAGCGTGCCATTGTAGCCGTATTGTTCCGGTGTAAGAAGTGGTATGATCTTAGCTGCATATTGCATTATCCTGAATGAGCTTGATTCCGATAACACTACAGTTAAAATTGTTTTCTTCAGCCATTTAGTAAAGACGTGTGGTGATATAGGAACACATGAAAATGCTTAATGCAGGACAAAGGTAATGCAGAAAGCTCCTAAAGGAGCTTTCTGCATTACCCTTGTCCTGCATTAAGCAACAACTGTTCTGAAAAGCAGGCTATCTTCTTTTTATTGAAGACCTGTCACTTCTTGTGAGCTTGACTGTATCGGTACTTTTCTGTGCAGCATCAAATTAGATATGCAACAAGTAGTTCAAGGAATTGCAAAAAACAACTATTGAGATCTCTGTAAGAAAAGTTGACTGCTTAAACTTTTTCTTTCTAAGAATTGCCATAGGACATCACAGCAGCTTTCTGTTTAATTTTCATTTTGCTTTAAGCAGCTACCTGCTTTAAACACAGCTGTTGCATATAGGTGGCTTGCATTGATGGTTTGGGAGAAAAAAGTAAATGCAAGACATGGAACTTAACCCTTAGCCCGCCAAATAAATTGTCGTCTGCTTCAAGTTTCAAAGTGCTTCAAAGTTGCTCAAAATTGCTGAAAATGTTGTCCGAGTGTCAAACAGCTTGGATCCGGATGAGACGCCGAGTTACTCGGCGTCTCTTCCGGATCCAAGCTGTTTGCATATGGGGCTATAGTCGTGAGTGGCAGGCTAAGGGTTAAATTAACATTGCACTCTCAGCTGTCTATAGATTTCTTGATATCAGGAGCTATCTTCTTTACTTTCATTTTGCTTGAAGCAGCCATCTGCCTTTGAAAAACATGTGAAAATCTTCCTTAAACACATTGAATCCTAATGACACGTATGCTCAAAGTTTACAAACAGTGCAGCCATAAAGAGTAAACTATGCCCATTGCACCATAGATACACCCTCTTACACCTTTAATTTATTCCTGCGCTGAAGAAAATAGTTCAACTTTATACAGTTATGATTATGCACCATTATAGATATTTTCTATATTCTAGCAAGTGTAAGCTTAAAGCAGGTTGAAAGAAAAGTAAGTGGTTACATGTTTTCAAAACTAGAAACAGGCTAGCTATGGGTAATGGGTTAAAATAATGAATCAGCCAGGATTTCCTACCACAGATAATGATAGTAATGATAGTAATGATACTAGCATTGTCTAGTTGTATAACTAGCACTGTTACCCTGTAGTATTCTATTATCACAGACTGCTGTTATCTCTGTATATCTCAGTCTCCTGACATGTTCCCACATGCCTCAGTACCTACAGTCATACCTCTGTTAACCCACTACCCCATAGCCTGTTGCTAGATTTGAAGACAGGTGACCACTTAAAGCAGGCTGAAAGTAAAGCAGAATGTGCCTTAAGGCACATTTTGCTTTATTTTCAGCCTGCTTTAAGGTATCATCTGCTAGTATATCATTTATAGAAAATATTTCTCCATAATATTATACATTTTCATAACTGTATAAACTTGATCTACTTTCTTTAGTGGAGGAATAAATTAAAGGGTGTTAAGATGGTGTATTTATGGGTGAATTATAAGAGTTTAAATTGAAATTAATACAGAAAGCCCCGTAGCAGTTTTCTGTATTGCTGTGGGATTGAGCAGTCTTCTTTTTTCAGAGAACTGTTTTCTTTGCTGCATCGTAACTATGGTACTGGTTTGTTGGAATGTATCGGGTATTCTATGCTGCATGCAATAGAATTACCTAGCTATATGTGTGATGCAATTGTTTATGGAGTCGGTTAGATACCATCTGGTATCATGGTATCATGTTCTGTGCTATGTTACTTTGACTTAGGCGCTCTGTATCTTTAGTGTCTTATCTGATTATTGACTTAGACTTAATCTTGCACTTTTAACCCTATCATGTAAGGAATCTGTTAGGCTTACATACTCAATTGGTATTTGCAAACAGTTGATCAATATAAATGTTTAACCCTTTACTCCATAATCTGCTTTAGAAGAGGGATGACAACTTAAAGCAGGCTGGAAGTAAAGCAGAATGCTGCTTTACAATATCATTTGATGAAATACTGGAAACGACTTTGTATTTTATGTTCAGGACTTCCTAATAAGTTGGGTAGTACTTTGCGTTGTGTAGAAATAAATAGATGTGTAAAAAGGCACATTTATGGAGAAATCGGTTAAGATTGTCAAGTGACTTAGGTTTTGGTCAATAACCTATTTGTTTGATGTGATCTTGTTGATGTTGTCTTTAGGTTGATGGAGGGTAGAGTCCATAATTTACTATTGAAGATATTGCAGGAACTATAGCTAATGACTTGAGATTCAGGTACAACTTAAAAAGGTTTATTGTGGAGACTTAGACTTTGGCCTTTACTTAACGCCTTTTTACGACTTTTATTTATTCCTCCACTGAAGAAAATAGTTCAAATTTGTATAGTCAAGAATATGTACCATATGAAATGTTTTAGTTATCCAAGCTGATGATAGCTTAAAGCAGGCTGAAAGTAAAGCAGTATGCCCCTGAAGGCGCATTCTGCTTTACTTTTAACCTGCTTTAAATGGTCACCTATCTTCAATACTTAAATTAGGCTATGGGGTAATGGGTTATAACCCTTTGAACCCTAGTCCCGCATATAGGCGTCCTTTTCAAAAAGTGTACATGTGGATAGTGCACTTGTCCTGTGCAAACAGTGAAGACCCAGATCAGAGGGCTCCGAAAGGAGCCCTCTGATCAGGGTCTTCACTGTTTGTCATAATGCCAAACATTGACAAAAACAACCCTTAAAAGTCAGAATGGACTAGACTTAAATGGAAACTGGAATTGTCCATTTAAAGTTTTAGGGAGGAAAGAGTTAAAAAGTCACTTGCTTCAATCTGTAACGTTGGTTGCTCGAGTTTTATCTGTGGATGCATGATCAAGAGGCCTTGTTTTCTGGGAATTCCTGTAAAGGCCTTGATGGCAGACAGGTCTATTTCAGGATCTATATTTCATATCCTAGATAAAGTGAAATTAAGCACAATCAATTAGTGGATAAGATCTACTTAGTTAATTAGCAAGAATGTGATTTATTGAGGTACTGTCCCCAGTATTGTCATCCATAACAGACTGATATCACTTAATATACTATAACAATACTTGCATAATAAACAACACTTGCTTGCACTTTGAATCTCATATCTAAAAAAGGTAAAGGTAAAGGTGATAGGTTTATCAAGTCTGAAATTTATATGTCATATTCTGCCGACTTTTACAATTACCTCCCTGTTCATCGAGTCATAAGTCGGCCATTTACATTCGGCGCTACTAGCAGCCATGACACATTGACTTATTTCCCTCTCAGGTACCCATTTAAATCACCTGGGTGAAGTGGAGCAATGTAGGGTTAATTTTTTGCTCAGAAAAATTTCAGTGATCCTGACAGGGCCTCGAACCAGGAACCTCTCGCTTCCTAGTCTAGCGTCCTACCCACTGGACCACCGACCACAAAGGCACACATTTGTTAACAGATCTGATAATTTATGAATGAAGCCATTATTTTCCATAAAGCCTTTTTCCCTGCATGTATACAACTGCTAAAAATGTAAGAAGAAAAACACTATAAATTAATTTAAGATATTTCGTGAAGTAATAAATTACCTCATGATATTCAAAATAAAAAGCACTAATGGGTATGTGTCATTGAAAATTGAATCATGTGTTAAAACGACTTTATGATTTAACACATTTTGTCATCTGTTCTGAATTTGAAATTTTCAAAATCATTTTTTTAATCACAAACTGTTTGCAAAGAACTAAGTATCTCAGTTTCCACACTTCGGGTTAAAACAGTTTTCCAATGAGTCATGTATACATCACGCTACATGTATACACATACAGTCAGACTTCAATACCTCTAACTCGGTTAAATCGAACATACCCGTATGTCAAAGTTAAAACGTGGCTTAGCCACGTTTTAACTTTGAAATATGGGTATGTTCGACCTAACCGAGCATGAAATAATGCAGTTCATGTGTCAAACTATCGGATATTTCAGGTTAAGCGAGTTCGAGATATCCAAGTTCGACTGTACATCAAATTAAATGTGAGACTAACTGTTTCTGTTACAACCCTTCTTTGTAAGGCTTTGCTAACACGAAGAGTCATATATCAAAACTTTGTCATCAAGATTTTTGTGTGGCTTTGTTGTGACAAAATTAAAAACAAAATCTTGAAAAAAAATAAGTCTATTATGACAGATTTAACTCTTTGCATACTGGCTCATTTTTCATCTGCAACAATTGTCATTTGCTATCGTTCTGATATTAGAATTTTCAAAACTTCCTTTTAATACATGGTCAGATTGGATCCTGATGAGAGGCTGCATTACGCAGCATCACAGATAATCACTATTCCCCCGCTAACATGCTAAGAGTTTAAACTGCTTGAAATAACCTACTGTCTAGCTTATAATGAAAAAGGTGAACCAAGGAAACCTTACAATGTTGATGAGTTATCTGTCTTTAAACCCCGTAAGGAGTCCTCTAATCAGTGTCTGCACTATTTGTGATACTGAAATTTGTTTTAAAACCACCCCTAAAAATCAACATAGGTAGATCATTTTCAAAAGTGGAATAGCTAGTCCATTTGAGCATAAAATGGTTTTAGATGTGCTGTATTTGTCATTTGTATCTTGAGAATACAAGGTGATCTGTTTGATGTTTCATGAATGAAGTCTGAAATAAATATTGACCATCAAATCTGTCATTGAAATAAAAACCATGCAGAGTTCTAGACACACATATACCTGCTTATGCAGAACAAAAGTAATGCAGAAAGCTCTTTTAGGAAATTTCAGCATTACGCTTGGCCAATCCTTGAATTGCCAGCATCCCTTGCATCTTCTGTCTTTTGGAATGGTATCTGGTGACATGTTAGATTGTACCTTGATGATCATGTTTCCCAGAGCAGCCATCACAGACTCTCTGTTTAGCTGATTTGTGGTTGGGTGTCAGGTAATCAATGGTTACCTGTCTGTTGATTGTTTCCTGGTTGCAAAATAACTTGAAAGTTAATGTCATTTTAACATGTATCAGCTGATCTCAATGCAGTCAGATCTGTGGTCAATCATCATTACATGGAGATGAATGGGTGGATAGTTCTAGTTTCGTGTCCTTTATAATTGAGGTGACATGTCAACACAGAAACTGAGTTCTGAAATGCAGGTCTAAAGATGGGATCATAATTTACAGAGAGGTGGCCCTTCATTGCCATGTAAAAACAATATCTGCTTGATATCTCGAGTAGTTTTCCACAGATTTACCACATTTCACTGTTCATAGTTCCAATAGTTCCAATTGGATGAACTACAGTTATGGATTGTTATTTATTTACAGAGTTATGACCCTTTGTTCATTTGCCTAAATATGGGTATAGATTGTTACAGTTTAACCACGGTCCACTGTTTCTTCAATTTGTAAAAATACTTTCAGCCTGCTTTAAGCAACCACTGGTCTTATCCCATTGGGTAACTGTTAAAACTTAAGATACAGTTTCTTCAGGAATGAGTAATGCCTAGAGAATCTGTCATCTCTTTGTGCGCGATCAGTTGTCAATTAATGATAACAGTAGTAAATTGTTTAGTGTTGCATCCTCTCTCCTAACATGGTGTCACCAACTCACGAGTCAATGAAACTGAAGCTTGTGTACGAGCTCAAGAGGAAGTCAAGACAGTAACTTCTTTTATCACTTAATTTGCGGTCTGTGAGTTGCATAAAGCGATTGTATAAATTTCGTAATAATTTCGTAATCCACTAGTGGAATATAGTTTTTTGGGCTCCGGCCCAACTTGTACGTCCAGAAGCGCTGCATGTAGCAGGACGCCAAATGACGTCATTTACTATGACGTTAACGTAAACAACGTATCGTTTTGGCGAAAAATCTATATAGCGGAGGGTTTACAAACTACTGTTTCAATCAATTTAATAGGTGCTTAAACCTATTATGTGATAATTGAATCTCACATTAGCGCTCATTATTTATCATTTTTAACAAACTCGTCGACTAAAATGAATATGACGCTCGCCAAGGCTCGGGTTATTATTTTAGTCAACACATGTACCAAGGATATGATTTGCTGATACATCATGATCAGCTATTTTGTATTATTAAGAGGTTCTTGGAGCTGGATTTGTCTTGAAACTGGAAAAAATAGAAATCTCAAGAAAGGGTTTCTTTCCAGAGGGAGTAAAATAAGAACCCAAAAGAGAGTGCCATATGTCTGACAGCCAGACCTTATGTAGTGACTATACTCATTTGAATTGTCTCTTAACTCTTTGCATGCTAGCGGCAGATATGTGTCACAGTGATAACCTTTGAAAACAGTTTTGATCCAGATGAGATGCAACACAGCATCTCATCAGGATCAAAACTGTTTGACTCACTGATCCTGTTTTGAAAAGAAAATTAGAAAATTCTATTTCAAGAACATCAGCAGACAACAAATTGTTGCAGATGAAAAATTTGACCAGCATGTAAAGAGTTAAGATATAAGGTTTGGTGGAGATGTAATTGTCTCGTTGTCTTAAATCCATACTCGCTAACTTAATATTTTGTATCATTTATTAAAAAAGGTTTATATTTATCTTTTCAGGATCTTCTAATGCAGTTTGAGGACTAGGGGAGACTTTATTGGTGAATTCCAATTGAAAACTTCATGTTGAAGAAATTCTAAAGTTCACAGTGGAGCGAACAAATGATCACTAGAACTAATTCTTACAACTAGGGTGAAAATAATTCTGAGTTGTCCTTGTGTCAAAGTAGACGCAGGGCTTGAAAATGAGGATGGAATTTACCGTGAGGCTTGGAGATTCTTTCTCCATGCAAATGTAAAAGTTTAAAAGGGAAGTGACTCTCACCGTGCTCCTTGCCAAGTTTTTGATAAGGAGCTAACCGGACTTTGGGAGTTCATCCTAGCAAGCATTAGCACCAAACCCAACAATTTCGGAAAATTTATTTTAGTACAAGTTAAACATCAGCAGAAGTTGGAAATATTTTCTCAACCAAGATGAGTCGTTCAAATAAAACCTTCTCACCTAGCAAGGAAAACCTGCTTCTCCAGCACCTGTCACGACTTGAAAGTTCTCCGTCAGCGGAGGATTGCAAAAAGTTTGGAAGCCAATGCTCCCTTAATTTAGAAAATAATTTCTTGGATTTGCCGTCTGAGCCAAAACGTCGTCGTTTGATGCCAGACGATTCCCCCAGCTCCATCAGCAGTCAAGTAAGCAGCCAGATGAGTAGCCGGTCACATTCGCCGTCGCTCTCGGAGTCTATCGCAGACGATAGCCTGATGAGCACGCCTAGTGCCTCTCCTACGGGAACCCTGAAAGAACACTTCAGGAGGAAGTACCGTAAAGATGAACTGTGGGCGGCCATAGAAACAAACTACAAATACCTTATGGACAAGGGTATTATTGAGGCCTGTCAGGTAAGTCAAGTACAATCACTTTAAACTGACACTTGATAAACAGACAGATGCTGTAAGAAAACAGTGCAGACCCTGATCAGACAGCTCTTTTAGATGCTGTCTGATCTTGGTCTTCACTGTTTTCAAAAAAGCAACAGTATATGCTAATAGCAGGAGAAAGGTAGATACAGGATAAAAATGATATGTTGTCCCACCTTTCAGTTTAGAAGGTTCAATAGGCAGTCGTTCATACAGGTGGTTTCTGTTCGTGTTAGCTGTTTCATGAAAGTGTTCACAACTTCTTTGCCCTTTAACCTTCCACTTTTATATTTGCAGTATATATGCCTTTATAGAAAACCTTCCATTCATGGGAACATTTTGACCCATTATGACTTTGACCTTGACCTCTGTGTGTAAGTTTAAAAATGTACCAGTATAAACCGCAAGCTCACAACTCAAAATGCTAGCTCACAATAGCTTTAAATCTTGCAGTACACATGCCTACAGACAAAACCTTTCCATTCATGTGAATGAACCCTGTGACCTTGACCTCATCCTTTGTCTTTAAGTTTCAAAATGTGCCAATAAGCTGCAAGCTCAGTTGTCTTCTGACAACTCTGGTTAGGTCCTTCTAATTGTTCAATTATTAAGAAAAGTAGTCCCAAGCTAATAGGTCCTGAATATGATCAATAAAAGAAATTTCCAACTTATCTTTCCAGGCAGTAGCCTAAAGCAGATTGAAAGTAAGCTAGAATGCTCCATAAGGAGTATTCTGCTTTACTTTAAACCTGCTTTAAGTGGTAACTTGTTTTCAAAACTAGAAATGAGCTATGGGGTAATGAGTTAACCCATTATCCCATAGCTTGTTTCTAGTTTTGAAGATAGGTGACTACTTAAAGCAGGTTGAAAGTAAAGCAGAATGTGCCTTAATTCTGCTTTACTTTTAGCCAGTTTTAAGCTATCCTCTGCTAGGATAAAGAAAATATTTCATATGGTACATATTCATGACTATAAATTGGAACTATTTTCTTCAGTGGAGGAATAAGTTAGTGGCGTAAAAAGGTGTATTTATGGGGTAATGGGTTATGCATAATTGTTGTATGTTTTTAGACCACAGAGAGTGAAGGAGAGGAGAATTGTGTCAACTCCAAAGTTTCGTTTGGGGAGTTCCTGCAGCAGTACAAGGAGCTCACTAGTTGGTTAAAGAATATCCAGACTGCCCTACAACAGAAGAAGGCGTCCAGTCTGGCCCTGTCAGAGAAATACCTGAACCAGGTAAGGCAATACCCCATAATGTCAGAACTCATGTATACATAGTTCTAGATAACACGGATTTCTGAAATGCTTAAATTTATTTCTGCACTAAAGCTTTCTCCAGATAAGAGAGAGTAAACTCAAGTTTTCCAACATTTTTCCTTCATTTCTGCACTTATAACCCTATGGTGTGTTTACTCATTTGAGTTATCTCTTTGAGATGATTCTAAAGAGTAGTCACATCATAGGGTTTGGTGCAGATATACTAGAGAAATTATATTGGAATTTATATTGTACCGCCTCTTTTCTTGAAATTTGAATGGAGCCATTTATGTCTGAACAGTTTTTAAGAATAAAGTCATTGGGATTTTCAGCAGGGTTGGAATTATGATGAATAATTTGTGTTTGATGAAACTTGAACAAATTTCAGCTGATTGCAGGATAAGATTATGCATAATGTTTTATTATCCTGTATTAAGTAGCCATCTCTATTAGCCCTGTCCAGAGAGAGTTTAATGTTCACAAAGTACAAGTTTTTACTGTATTATAATATTTCCATACACATTGTCGGGCCGTACCTGTACTTTGAAGTTGGCCTTTTCTTGTGATAATTAAACAACTTAGTTAGGGACCTCATTGGTACTTAAACAGTCTTAACTCTGTTTTATTGCAGAAGAAATTAAACCTGCGATATTACACTCAGGTAAAAGCATGAATGTTTCGTGCGAGACTTGATTGGTTTGCAAATTGTGGCATGTTTTTGAAACAACGAGTTTGTACTTTCCCCGTGTTTTTCATTACGATTTAACAGTCTGTAAATGAGGTTCTAAACAAAACCAACTAACAGCATCCATATCTGGCACCATCATTTCCAATTATGTCAATTTTGTGTTCCATGATATCGTGGCTAGTATTATTTATTGAGCAATTTCTGCGGCACATGACAATTTACCCATCAGTGGTGCGATTGATTGCATAGTCGCCTGCATTAACCGTTCTCCTGTTGTCATATCACCCACTGCGCTCCAGATATGAGTTAATTGAACATTCCAAACATGTTAACTATTTCAACACCATGGACCTGTTTATAATATACCCATTACATTAAATTTTGCAAGCAGTGTAGACCCATTACATTTGCAAACATTGTATACCAAGATCAGAGGGCTCCTTTAGGAGGAGACCTGATCTGGGTCTACACTGTTTGCTAATTTAGCCCACTATTTATTAAACTACCCAGAATTCCAAGTAGACTGATTCATGTTTTGGTAACTAAAATGATCCACAAGGGAACCTTAGTAACCCACAAGAGTTACTTGGTGTTGAAACAGTAAATATATCAAACAAACCTTATGCTGTGACTCCTCTTCCAGATGATTCTAATGAGTACTCATAGGTTTTGTTGGAGACAAAAGGAATTGTTAGTGTTGGAAAAACTCGCATTATCTGGAGAACTGTGGGCTGCTTTGAAATTGTTATCTGCAAAATTTTCAATTAAACTTTATATACATTTTGAATAAATGAGGTGATACAGTTTGGATACAGATCGGATGGAGATATTCGATTACTCCCTCTTACAGATTTTGGTCTTCATTGTATGCAAAGTCATAAGGACATTTGGCCATAAAGCAGCACAAATATGAGACTGCAGGAGAAGCACTATAACAAAAGTTATGTTGATAATCACGTTCAATCTATGTCTACTCAGTTTGCCAATGCCATGTTTAAAAGTTAGATTGAATTTAAATGTCATATACATATAACAAAATTTTAGCTGCTCAAAGTTTGATGTTGCAATATTAAATGATCAGTTTATGTTGAATTACGAGGGATGGGTCTTAACAACATTCATAAGTATAGCAAACAGTGCAAACTCTGATTAGAGTGCTTCTCTTTTAGGATTTGGGTTTAGCCCGCCCGCACTGTAAGTGATATGCATTGAACATGTGTGAGGAAGTTGTATAAGCCTTACATATTCATGTATTGATTACACGTAAGGTTTATGAACACAGAGCTGCATATAACAATATTCACACATGGTTAACCTAGTTCTGACTGCCAACCCTCTACAAAACTACACTAGCAAACACTATAGACACTACAGATGATACAGAGGGACCTGCACTGTTTGCTATACCCTTCTGTATATCGTTTGAACCCTTTCTTCCATTTGTTTGTTTACGATAGGCGGATGCTTAACCCATTACCCCATAGCCTATTTCTAGTTTTGAAAACAGGTGACCACTAAAAGCAGGTTGAAAGTAAAGCAGAATGTGCCTTAAGGCGCATTCTGCTTTACTTTCAGCCTGCTTTAAGCTATGAAAGTAAAAGCAGAAAGCTCCTATAGTCAGCTCTAGGAGCTTTCTGTTCATCTTACTGTTAAGCTGTCACCTATCTTTAACACCACAAACAAAACTAGATGATGATAATGAATAATTAAGCAGTCATTTAAGCTGGATTTTACTGTGCCCTAAATTCATAACAACTTTTAACGCTTTTAAAAATGTATTTAATTTTAAATTTATGGATCATATATCAGTCATTAAAACCATTTCAACCCCTTGAATACTGGAGACAAGGATTGTAAACTTTGACAAACAGTTTGGGATCTAGATCACGCCTCAGCAATATGGGACCTGATCTGGATTCAGATTGTTTGTCACTGTGCTAGTATTCTAATATGTATCCAAAAGGAAGACTTGAGTTCAGAATTCCAGCAGAAGCCATTGTTAGCCATTGTGAGGAATCATGACATTTATTACTAAGTATTTAAATGTTTAAGGATCCTAGTTGTCTTGCCCCAATCTTTTTCTCACAACCCTTAAGTCTATACTTTAATGGTACATGGGCCAGTCAATCATGAGAAACTTAGTTAAATGTATGAGTCATGAATGATTTCTGAGTGAAAAAAATATATCATTGGTGGCAGGGCTGCCATTTCTCCGGATTTTTCCTAAATCTCCGGATTTTCCCCCAGTACATGGTAGCTTAAAGCAGGCTGAAAGTAAAGCAGAATGCGCCCTAAGGCGCATTCTGCTTTACTTACAGTCTGCTTTAAGTAGTCGCATGTCAACAAAACAAGAAAAAGGCTATGGGTTAAAGGTACGATTCGTAAAATCGCACTTGAAAAATGCATATTTGGAAATCTTAGGATTTTGTATGTCAACTTATGGAAGCCCTGTGGTGGTCTATCATATATCTTACTCCACTCTAACAGAAGCTCTGCATTGCAGAAAGCTCCTGCATTAATAACCCTTTACCCCATAGTCTGTTTCTAGTTTTAAAGACCAATGCCTACTTAAAGCATGTTGAAAGTAAAGCAGAATGCACCTTTACGCATATTCTGCTTTACTTTCAGCCTGCTTTAAGCTACCATCTGCTTTGATAAAATTATTTCTTATGGTGCAGACTGTATAGAGGCATCAAAATGTGCATTCATGAAATAATGCATGCTTAAGGTAATGCTGAAAATGTTGAAGGTGCTTTCTGCATAACTTTAATCCTGCAGTTAACAGAAACCTCTGTTAAGAGACCACATACCAGTAGTTCTTCATTGAATGGCCATTGAACTCAGGTTTTACTGTAATGAAATTCTACTTAATGTTGAAATAGTATTTAACCCTTTACCCCATAGTCTCTTTCTAGTTTTGAAGACAGTTCTCCAAATAAAGCAGGTTGAACGTAAAGCAAAATGCACCTTTTTAGCTAGGATATGCAAACAATTTCTTACAGTATTTATTCATGACTATATAATTTGGAAATATATTATTCTGTGGGGGAATACATTAAAGGCGTAAAAAGGCGTATTTATGGGGTAATGGGTTAATTACCAGTCAGCAATGTTGGATATGAAAAGTTTTAATACACCATATCCTGCAGCCAAGTGTCAACACAGCTCAGATTCCTCCTCGCAGTCTTCATTCAGTCTTAATTAATGGATGTTTTATTGCCATATATAGAGGCCAGTTTCCTATAACAAATTGTTGTTTTTCTTCTGTGAAACAGCGATAAAGAGACAGAAATAGCAATGATGATGTTCACTATGTGACACTGAGTTACTACAGCTACAGATACCACAGCCTGGATGCTACACGCAGCTAGTGCCACGCTGGAAGATTCCCTGTCATATTGCACTAGATTGCTCCGAACCCAAATTACTTCTGTGCATGTTCTTGTCATGTTCTTGCATTATAATTATTCCTTTCTTCCATCGCTCAAAGTGCAAATCACATACTTATCAAACTGTAGAAACAACCATTTTAGTTGTATCAAACTGTGTTTGTAGCAGATGACTGCTTAAAACAAGATGAAAGTAAAGCAGAAAGCTCCTAAAGGAGCTTTCTGCTTTACTTTTATCTTGCTTTAAGCTGCGACCTACATTCAACATCATCAATGGGTATTCATTTCTGGTATGTCTATGGAGAAGTAGATAGATGCAAGTAAAACCTACCCAGACGGTATGTACAGTGGCCATGCAATTCTGAAACGTCTCTAAAGATTGATTACTTCTTAATGCATTACAAACACAATGCATTACTTTTGTACATGCATGATGATGTCACTTTTTCCCTTTAACCCTTTACTCCATAGCCTGTAGCTAGTTTTGAAGAAAGGTGACCACATAAAGCTGGTTGAAAGTAAAGCAGAATGCAACTCAAGATGCATTCTGCTTTACTTTCAACCTGCTTAAAAATCTGCTAGTACATTAGAACATTTATTATGATGCATATTCATTACTCTGTAAGTGAAACTATTTTCATCAGGGGAAGAAGAAAGGCGTAAAAAAGTGTATATATGGAGTAATGGTAAATCATCCACAGAGGAAACACAACATTTACGTCTTAAAACATAATTAAAACAACAATGGCTTAGAAATAGTTAACGGCTTACTACTGCCCAGAAATTAATTTTAATTTTGATTTTATTCAAAATGCAAGCACAGTTGTTTTATTCTTGCGAGTTAAGTATTGCCTTGACTAGAAGCTAGTTGAGTAATTCTTCACAGACAACAGAGCTACAGAAAGCTGCTTCATGTCAATCATGATATATACATGCCTGTTGGCAGTGAGGAACTCACTAAGTAAGGACATGTGAGCTTGGCTATCCATTAAACCTTTACTCTGTTACCTGTTTCTAGTTTTGTAGACAGGTGACAGCTTATAGCAGGTTGAAAGTACAGAACACCTAACCTGCTTTAAGCTACCATCTACTAGGATATAGAAAATATTTCTTATGGTACATATTCATGACTGAGTGCATAAATAGGAACTATTTTCTGTAGTTGAGGAATAAATAAAAGGCATTAAAATATCTATGGAGTAATGAGTTAAAGAATGCTTTCTGGTTTGCTTTCAGCCTGCTTTAGGCAATCACCTATCTTTAATCTCTGAAAACGCTAGAATATCAATTACCCTTAATTATAGAAACTGACAGATCAATGATATATAAAAAGTGTAGACACAGATCAGAGAGCTCCTGAAGGAGTCCTCTATCCTTAGTCTACACTGTTTATCCTATATTTTGCTCACACACCCTTTATGTGTGCCAGTGTAAACTACTCATTTATCTGAAAAGGAATCAGTTCATTTTAAAGTTCATCATTACCAGTATTAACCCATTACCCCATAGCCTGTTTACAGTTTTGAAGACAAGTGATTACTTAAAGCAGGTTGGAAGTAGAGCAGAATGTGCCTTAAGGCACATTCTGCTTTACTTACAGCCTGCTTTAAGCTATTAATTTATCTGCTAGGATATAGAAAATATTTCTTATGGTATATACTCATCACTGTATAAAGGCATAAAGGTGTATTTATGGGGTAATGGGTTAAAAGCCTTGTGATAACTGACTGTCTGTTTTAGCAGTTAAACCTACACTATATGTGTGAGGCCTATGTTTTCTGCATGTGTGAAGCCCTGCGCTGTCAGAATAAATGCATGTTAACATGGACCATAGGCTAAGTGCTGATCAACCTAATGGCAGGAGGCAAGAGGAGGCTAGAAGTTAATTGGTTGATCCTTGAGTTTGTTAACCCTAGTAGAGTATGTAAGTCTGGTAATGAGATATACTGAGTAAAACACTCACGTTTACAGAACACACAAACTTTGTAGAAACTTTTTCTCATACTGAATTTTCAAATTTACTCATCTGTTTTCTTATAAATGACTCAGTAGTTCACACTGACTATCAAGGGGTATGTCACCAAAATATTCTAATTTTTTGCAAACACCGTAGATCCTGATCAGAGGGCTCCTTAACATTGCTAAAGATTGAAACCAAGTTAAGCAGTACAAGGATTAATAACTTTTGACTTTCAAAATGGACTATTCCATTTCGTAAGTAATGATGACCTGTTGACGTAGTTTTAAAATGCAGGAAACAAATAATGCAAAAGGCGCCTACAGGAGCTTTCTGCATTATGTTTATTTTACCTGCATTAAGAAGTCATTCAAACTACTTTGCAGTAACTGTATGCTATCTGTTTATCAAGCTATTTTAAGTTTGTCAAAAAGTACAGACCCTGATCAAAGGGTTCCAGCTTCTGGAACCCTCTGACTTTGGTACAGTGTACACTGTTTGAACATGATTTACAAATTCAGACCAGAAAAACACTAAAAGTGTTGACTAGTTCCTCTGCATAAGTTCCATTGGACACATTTACACATTCCTCAGCATAAGTGGCTTTAATCATCTCTGTCATGTCCTAATGAATGCCATCAAATAAGGATTCACTGATGGTGGTAAAATACAGGTGGTAATTATATCTAAAAGTAAGATGAAAGCGATGCAGAAAGATTCTATATTAGAGGACCGAAAATGGTATAGAATACAGTATGTCTACATTTGAATGCCACCTTTGGGTCATCCATTTTTCTTATGGTATACTTTGGTCAATTAACCCTTTGAACCCTAATCCCGCTTATAGGCGTTCTTTTCAAACACAGTGTACATGTGAATAGTACACTTGTCCTGTGCAAACAGTGAAAGACCCAGATCAGAGGGCTCCAAAAGGAGCCCTCTGATCAGGGTCTTCACTGTTTGTCATAATGCCAAACATTGACAAAAACAACCCTTAAAAGTCAGAAATGGACTAGACGAAAATGGAAACTGGAATTGTCCATTTAAAGTTTCAGGGAGGAAAGAGTAAACGTATAAAACAGGTCGGCCCAGTTACATTATCACAAATCTTTCATAGAATTTTTGAGGAAGCTTAAACCCAAAAGTCAGAAATTGAGAATTAAATCTAATCTGTTTTGTTGTATTTTTGGATCGGTATCATAGCAACATTAATTAATCACTAAACCGGTAGCTTATACCGTAAAACCTCTCTATTATGACCACCATGAAAAGAAGATGGTAAAAAATGATAGTAACAATTAATTAAAGACAGGTGATAGCTTACAGCAAGATGAAAATAAAGCAGAAAGCTCCTTCAGGAGCTTTCTGCTTTACTTTCATCTTACTGTAAGCAGTGTGTCTTAAACTCTTAACATTTAACCTAATTTAATAGTGTTGGTAATTGAGGGGGTTGTACTGTATTCTAGATATGAGGCAGGGGATTGAAGGAATGTGTATTACTGGTACTATCATATAGAGGCTGTATTAGAGGGGTTGTACTGTAATCTAGATATGAGGCAGTGGATAGACGGAATATGTATAACTGGTACTATCAGATTGCCCATCTTTCCTGGTCCCCTGGTGCTATATACATACAACAGCTGACTGTTTAATATGAAATCTATTTGTCCCTATGTAGCTAATATAGGCTGTATTAATTAATAGTGTACTTCAAGCTTACATCCTCCTGATAAAAGAGAATCTTGTTTCTTACTACCCTTTCTCACATGGACAGTCAAATCGTGTAGAGTCTGGTGAGATGCTGCAAAATGAGGCATCTTATCTAGGTCTTCACTGTTGCCTATTTTACCCATGGCCCCATAGGCTGTTTCTAGATTTGAAAATATGTGACCACTTAAAAGCAGGTTGAAAGTAAAGCAGAATGCGCCCTAAGGCGCATTCTGCTTTACTTTCAGCCTGCTTTAAGTTATCATCTGCTAGGATAAAGAAAATATTACTTATAGTACACAATCATAACTTTATTAATTGGAACTATTTTTCTTAAGTGGAGGAATAATTTTAAAGGTGAAAAAGGGGTATTGATGGGGTAATGGGTTAATAATTATCTCTATAAATAAATATGTATACGGGTATATATATATATGCAGTCAGTCATATTGTATGCAAGCATTCTATAGAAAATGTAAATGTAGTAGAGGCTGTTGCTCTACTATGCAAGAGAACATTAATTATAAGCTTTCTGCATTATTCTCATCCTGCAGCATGTGACCCTTCAGAGACAATCAATTGGTGGCTATCCCACACAAGTAACTGTATATAACTCAATTGAGCAATGTTGTTGTTGTTGTTTCTGCTAAGGTTTATAGTCCCGCATAAGCTTTATCAGATGCATCGAGCGTTGAGCAATGTTCATTTCTAAGAATCCCAATTAAAGCCGCCATATAAAATGACCTTACATAAATGAGTTAATTAAAAGTTTTTTATTGTTTTTATTGTAGATGTATATTGCACCAAATAGTTATTTAATGTAGTTGGAGACAGTCACTGGGAGGGAAGTTTTGATGTTATTACGTGTATATTGATTTGCGAGACTTTTTGCAGTCACCGGAGCTTTGTGTCTGATCATCTTATTGACTATGAACTGGTCCCCAGCAGGGTATACGACAGACTGTAATCTATAGCTCCTTTCACGATAAAATTAATATTGATTACAAGAATAGCTTCATAGAAAAATAGGGAAGTGTGTCACAGAAAACCAGGTGAAATAAACAGAATCTGCCACCGGTTGAGAGCAGGGCTCCTGATAAGAGGGATTAAACTGAACAAATCCAACATTTTCTCGCTCATTTCAGCACCAAATCCTATGGTGTGACTACTTATTAGAATCGTCTTGAAGAGACGATTCTAATGATTAGTGACACCATAGGATTTAATGCAAAAATAAAGATTTTAGTATTTTAAATACTCCACTTATCTGGAGCCCTGGAGAGTGTGTCAAGAAGTTCTGTCAACAACGGTAACTTTATTGACCCAATGCTTTGAAATACTTGTAAAAGAAAAAAATACTCTTAAAGAAATAAGAAATAAATTTTTATGTAGTATTAATTACTTTAATTGTACTGGGTATGGATTGTTTGGGTCCTTGGGAGATATGGATAGGAGTGGTTGACTGTCAAGTGCTCTCCAGTACTGTAAGGTAGAAGATGTCATGCTGTCATGTGACCTCATATCACTGACAGAGTTACATCCCTTTATTAGGAAGTACTGGTAGGGTTAAAGAGGGACACAGTTGGAACAGCAACTGTCAGTTCATGCTTTTACAACCACTTGAACGATGTCTTATTGAAAGTATGGTAGAAAGTAAACCTTTTATGGCTTAAAGCCGTCCCTCATCTTAATGATTAAATTAAAACAAGCTTTTTTTGAAGTTGTCATTATAGAAGGACTAAGTTACTGTAAGAATTGCAAAAAGCTTTAGGTTGCAAAGAATTGACATTTATTTAGTTGTAAATATCATCTGTTTCAACATATTATATTTTATTTTGCAGTCAAACCTATATTATGCAACCACTCAAAAGATGATGTATTTGTAGTATTAAGACAGTTAGCAGCTTAATGCAGGACAAAATTGGTGCAATAGGAGCCTTATGCATTACTTTTGCCCTGCAATGAGTGATCACCTGTCTTTAAATATCACCTTGCATCCTCATTCAGGGGTTGCTCCACATGGGTTTGACTGTAGATTGGATTTTTATATCTTTTCAACTAAAGAAACATTAATATGAGTGTATCTAAGTTGCACTTAACATAATTATTAGGGATGAATTAAAGATCAACAGGCAGAATCTGCACAGTTTGCCCATGCTGATAACAGTTGTCATTAAAAAGTTTGTTTCACTTGGTACAGTTGTATGGAGATGTCATGGCAGTGTGCAGTGCAACCTTATCTTTTGATCTCTAATTGAATTATCGATTTAAATGTAAACTATGTCAGACAAATCAATCATACTGATGATTTGAAAGTTAACCATTAAAAATGCTTAAACACCCAACCTTAAGCATGCTTCACAGTTTTTGTCTTCAAATCGTGTGTATCATCACTCTGGGTAAATGTTTTTGATTTTCAAAATATTGTCATAACGTCAAACAGTATCATCAGTGTGTCAATGAGATCGGGCCAATGTCGGTCAATATCGGTACTCTAGGTAGAGCAATCTGACATTTTCGTCAACTGATGGGCTGTACTGAACCATGGAAGGTACTTATATGATTGAAAATTAATATTAAGCCTAGGGGAGTTATAAACAAGCTAGATCTATAATCAGTTTGATTTATGGGATGTTCATTTCTACAAATGTATAAAATTTATGTTTTATGGAAATTTTGAAGTTTTCATACCAATTTTAATGAGTACACATTTTAATGCCATGGTTAATGTCATGTAAAGCTGAGTAGATTCTAGTTTGAGAGATATTAACAGCAGTAAAACCTCTCTATTACAACCACTAAATTATATTAACAATTAGGTGTTTATGACAGGGCACTGTTTGTAGGAACTTTCTGATTTTCTGTCACCTTGCTTTAACCCATTACCCCATAAATGCACCTTTTTATACTTTAACTTAACTCTCCACTGAAGAAAATAATTCCAATTTATAGAGTCATGAATATGTATCATAAGAAATATGTTCTATATCCTAGCAAATCATAGCTTAAAAAAGTAAAGCAGAATGCGCCTTAAGGCACATTCAGCTTTACTTTCAACCTGCTTTAAGTTGTCACCTATATTCAAAACTAGGAGAAGGCTATGGGATAATTGGTTAAGCAGCTTTAGCTGTCACCTGTATTACACAATCAATTAATATTCATTTTAGTGGTCATAATAGTGAGTTTTTAGCTCACCTGAGCACAAAGTGCTCAAGGTGAGCTTTTGTGGTCGGTCTTTGTCCGGCGTGCGTCGTCGTGCGTCGTGTGTCAACAATTTCTTCAAACATCTTCTTCTCCAAAACCACTTGCTTGATTGCAACCAAACTTCACAGGAATGTTCCTTGGGTCAAGCTCTTTCAAAGTTGTTCAAAGAATTTGAAACCATGCAGAACTCTGGTTGCTATGGCAACCAAAGTGAAAAAATAAGGAAATCTTAAAAAATCTTCTTGTCACAAACCACAAGAGCCAGAGCTTAGATATTTTGCACATAGCATTACCTATAGGTCCTCTATCAAAGTTGTTCAAATTTTGCCCCTGGGGTCAAAATTGGCCCCGCCCCGGGGGTCAACGTTTTACATAGAGTTATATAGTGAAATGTTCAAACATCTTTTTCTCTGAAACCAATATGTCCAGAGCTTTGATATTTAGCATGGTATTACTTCTAGAGGTATTTGACTTATGTTGTTGAATCGGTTCCGGTCCGTTGCATATCTGGGTCACCGAAGCTAAAAATAGATTTTTTTTCATGAGAACTTAAAAAAATCTTCTTGTCTGAAACCATAGTACACTTAGCTTAGATATTTTGCACATAGCATCGTCAACAGATCCTCTATCAAAGTTGTTCAAATTTTGTCCCTGGGGTCAAAATCGGCCGGCCCCGGGGATCACAGTTTAACATAGAGTTATATAGTGAAATGTTCAAACATCTTTTTCTCTGGAACCAATATGACCAGAGCTTTGATATTTGGCATGATGTAACTTTTAGAGGTCCTTCACATATATGGATGAATTGGTTCTGGTCTGTTGCATATCTGGGTCACCGGAGCTAAAAATAGATTTTTTCAATAAAAACTTCAAAAATCTTCTTGTCTGAAACCATAGTACACTGAGTTAAGATATTTTGCACATATCATCGTTTACAGGTCCTCTATCTTAGTTGTTCAAATTTTGCCCCTGGGGTCAAAATTGGCCCCGCCCTGGGGGTCACCTTTTACAAATCTTCTTTTCTGAAATCACGTGACCCTTCCTAGTGTCACCATTGTCAGGTGAGCGATCAAGGGCCATTCTGGCCCTCTTGTTACTGTATTTGAATGCAGGAAATGGGTATTTGAAGTTTTTTTCAAACCTTTCCAGATTAATTAGGGGGAATGGTCAAAATATAAACTTCCACGTATTTCACTAATAATGCCTGGGTATTTCGATGGGTTCTATGTTCTTGCTGGAAGAGTTTATTATAGATATAAAAGGGTGATCTCAAGACATTACAGTGTTTGGCCATACAGCAGAACATTTCATATGAAATTGCAAACAGTGCAGACACTGATGAGATGCTGCAAATTGCGGCTTCTCATCAAGGTCTTTACTGAATGTTAATGTTCTCTAAGGGACTTCTGTTGAGGAAAGGGTTAAAACATTTATTTAAAGGAGTAGATTCCAAGACAAGCAATGGCCCCATTAAACAGGTTATGACTTCATATAGGATTAAAGTAATGCAGAAAGCTCCATTTGTCATTCATGAAGCTATCTCATGTCTTTTAACCCATTAATACCCCATAACGTATTTCTAGTTTTGAAAATAGGTGGCCACCTAAAGTAGGCTGAATGTAAAGGCGCATTCTGCTTTACGTTCAGCCTTCTTTAAGCTATCAACTTCTAGGATTTACAAAATGTTTCTTATTATTCATTTTCATGGCTGTAAAAAAATTGGAACTATTTTCTTCAGTGGATGAATAAATTCAATGCGCTAGAAGGCGCTTCTATTGGAGAAAGGGTTAACCACCCCATTCCTCTGCAATGACGTATGTCCTATCATGTATGTGGCATTTCGCACGGTAGTATATTGTTTCTGCTGTTTGTTTTGGCCTGCATACAGTTGTGCATGTTTACACTTGAAGGTTTATACAGTATTGATATTATGCAAGGTTGTATTCCTACGAAAAAGACTTAAGTAATGTGCCCATGCATCTCTTAAAAGGTCAATGGCAAACAGGAGTTGCAGCTCCACAGAATCGCCTTAGGGTGCTTCTACCTACTCTTTCACATAAAAGCTTAAAGTGAATATTTAATGATGTTGAATCTCAAGCAAGATGAACATAAAGCAGAAAGCTCTTATATTAGCTTTCTGTTTTACTTTCATCTTGCTTTACACACCAACCAGCATAATACACAATTGAATATTGATATAGATTAATTGCACATATTGCTATGTAGGAAAGGGTTAAATAGGAAGGAGAGAAAATTGACTTATCTTTGAAAAGTGCTAAATGCAAATGCCAGTCAATTGGTAACTGTCAGTGAAAAAGAGAACATAATGCTCACAGACAGTTTCTGAGTTATGTTGATGCGCTGGTGTAGGCATGATGATGTTTGCATGTGTGGCAACTATTCAGCTATAATGAACACTAAAGTACAGGCATGATAGTGTCAGTGTAATAATGAAGATGCTACAGTCAGACCTGTGGTATGCCAGTATTCATGAGAAGAAATAGAAGCATAGTGCATATTTATGGAGTAATAGGTTAAGACAAACATAACCTTGACACTTGTATTAACAGAGTCAGTATGACATTACTGACCTTGCCCTTTGTATTTCTGGCTACTGTGACATACATAAAATTTATCTTTATATTTCAAGACATACATAGCCTTGACCTTGTGTATTTGCAGAGTTACAATAACATAACCTTGACCTTGTGTATTTGCAGAGTTATTATGACGTAAACTTGACCTTGTGTATTTGCAGAGTTATTATGACGTAACCTTGACCTTGTGTATTTGCAGAGTTACTATAACATAACCATGACCTTGTATATTTGCAGAGTTACTATGACTTAACCTTGACCTTGTGTATTTGCAGAGTTACTATGACATAATCTTGACCATGTGTATTTGCAGAGTTACTATGACATAACCTTGACCATGTGTATTTGCAGAGTTATTATGACGTAACCTTGACCTTGTGTATTTGCAGAGTTACTATGACTTAACCTTGACCTTGTGTATTTGCAGAGTTATTATGACGTAACCTTGACCTTGTGTATTTGCATAGTTACTATGACATAACCTTGACCTTGTGTATTTGCAGAGTTACTATGACATAACCTTGACCTTGTGTATTTGCATAGTTACTATGACATAACCTTGACCTTGTGTATTTGCAGAGTTACTATGACATAACCTTGACCTTGTGTATTTGCAGAGTTACTATGACATAACCTTGACCATGTATATTTGCAGAGTTACTATGAGGAGATCCAGAGGTCCCCGAGGCTCACATTGTTTAATGACTATGCTAGACAGTTGAAGCTGTCCCAGCCCATCCTGACAGAGGAAGTGGATGTGTTCCTACGGGAAGTGAACACCCAGTGGGAGCTGCTGGAGAACGCAGTGGCCCCAACTAACCCTGACCAGGACCCCAAGTCCATGCTGAGAGGTAACCACCATCAAACATACATTTGATTTACATCAATTTGAAATTAAACCCTTTCTATACAAAAATGTTTTCAGGACCATTTAAAAGATGGCATATTTGTAAAACTTATAACAGGTGACAGCTTAGTGCAAGACAGCCTTCCACATTACTCTTAAGCAGTTACCTGTCTTTAAAGATCACCATGTATTAGTGGTTGATTAACACAATTCTGACTGTATCTAAATTGAGCAGCATAATGTAGTTCTGTAGTGCACTAATCTGTGTTTAGACAGATGGCTGCTTGAAGCAATATAAAAATAAAACCGAAAGCTTAATTTAAGAACTTAAAGCTGGCACCTTCAATGTTTACATTTGCTGATATTGATAACAGTTTGGTGCAGAAATGGGATGTCAATTAAAGTCACTAGCTAACTGTCTGGGGCCAAATTTGGAAACCAATTACTGCAGCCTGGGTTGAAGAATGTCTGGCAGCCAATGCAGGGTTATCAATCAAACTGCTGCAGCCAAGTGCCCTGAAATATAGATGCAGACATTGATAGTATTTGAAACGTTTTTTTTTTTTTTTTAGCAAAGTCCAAATTGTGACTATTCAGATAATGGGTAGATGCATTGAGGGGTCTGATACGTAGGGCTCATAGAGAAAGAAAAGGGGCAGTTGTATGAAACTTATTCCAACAGCTATTTGGGAAGTGTTTCTCAAAATATCCAGGTTTGAACCTTTCATCAATTAACACTGGATAACTGTTGCCTGCTGAAATAATGAAATTGGCTCCATAAGCTTTATATTTACAGAAACAACACCCAAATATCAAACAGTTTGGATCCTGTTCAGGCCCCAACATTTTGTGAGGCTTGGCCTAAAGGTTATAAAGAGATTGAGTTGAGTCTGAGATCGCTCTCAAGCATTTGATCTAAACACCGATGATGATGATGATGATGAGATTTGAGATTTTGCAAGCAAAAGCTCAAATCTGACCAATCAAATGCTTGAGAACGATCCCAGACTCAGCTCAATCTCTTTATAACTTTGGACTCTGATCTGAAGCTTTGAAACTGTTTTCATAGGTTTTCAATATTAGCTATAAGGCAGGTGGCAACTCAAAGCAAGATAAAAGTATAGCAGAAAGCTGCTGTATGAGCTTTCAGTTTTACTGTCATATTACTTTAAGCAGCCACCAGTCTTGCATTCAAAATCATTGATATGTGGCACTCAAATGGAGGGGAAGGTAGAGGCATAGTATCCCATTACCCCATAGCTTACTTCTAGTTAGGGCCCCACACCTTTGTTTTGGTGCCCTATAGTAATCGCCCTGTCAATTAGTCAGTCTGTCACTCTTGTTTTTAATTGTCCGCTCTTTAACTCTAACAGTTTTCATTGGAACATCACCAAATTTTTCTGAAAATGTTTATTGGTGTAAAATATCTTGGTCAAATTCAATAACTACCCAAGTCGAATAAGGTATGTCAGGGTTATGACTTTTGAATTATGGAAAATAGACTGTTTTAGCCTTGTCCGCTCTCTAACTGAAATGGTTTTTTATCAGACCTTGTACAAATTTGCTGAAAATGTAAAATTAGGGATGTAAACTCTTGACCAAGTTCGATAATCAGCTACCTACATGAGACATGTTGTGATTGTCAGGTTTTGCCTTGTTTGCTCTTTAATTCCAATAGTTTTCATCCAATCTTCACCAAATTATGACATGTGTTGTAGACTTGGAAGATGACCTTGAGTGTCTTAAGAAGTGGCTGTTTGGTGTGGAGAACCACCTGCGTGCCCAGACTACCCAGGACTGGCCGTATGAAGACTTGGAAATGACCCTATCTGACCACAAGGTGAGTGACCCCCATGTCTGATCCCTAATTGCTATGGCAATCAAATGGTGCTTATGTAGTCACCCTGACGTCAGTGTTGGCATTTGCATTGCTATGGCAGTCAAATGTCCTTCACTCAACAGCTAGCTGTCTGTAGAGTTTCATCATTTTTTGTTTGCCGGTTTGAAGAAAAGTGGTGTTTATGTAAGAAACCCTGAGGTCAATGTTGGCGTTTGGGTTTGACTTTATAGTACAAAGTCATGGTCAATGTATGGGCACCTGTAGATCTAGCTCTCTACAGTGTCTAGTCCTCTGATTCATGCTGCGGGCTTCTATTGGGATTCTAAACTGAAATGTAGTATTTTGAAACTGAATATCAGTTTCATCTTAAATGCAATAAACTCCTGCTAGCATGACTGCTCAAAACATCAGTTGTTTTCTGTGTTTTCAAGCAGATTGTTGCTTAAAGCAGATGATGAAAGAAAAACTGACGTCTCTTTTAGGAACTTTATGTGATACTTCTGTCTTGTTTAAAGCTGTGATCTGTGTGTATTATCATCAATGATTCTTCTTTAGAGTGGTATCATAACCAGGTTTTTTTTCTCACTAAAACCTTCCTATTATGACCATTAAATTATTTAAATTTGCTTGTGCTTAAAAGGTAGGTAACTTAAAGCAAGATGAAAGTAAAACAGAAAGCTCCTGTAGGAGCTTTCTGTTTTACTTTCATCTTGCTTTAAGTCCCCACCTTTCTTTTAAACGCTCAATTACCCTTCTTTTCAGTGGTAGTAATAGAGAGGTTTTACTGTATTACACTTCAAAGTCTTGGTAAATAGGAAATTAATGTGCAGGAGAGACCGCTTGACTAGATGCAATTCACTCATGAGTTTTATAATTTACATAAAACTGGTAGTCCGGCCGCGGACACGTTTAACCTTGCTTGGAGTTGTATAGAAAATGTTTTTGTGGTTTTTGGTAGAATAGACCCTCAGCATCAAGGATCCGATGTATGACCGCCGGTCATCCTTGAGCATTTCGAGATATTCAAGATGGCGTCCAAGATGGCCGCCAGCATATATCTGGCTAACTGTTAGGTTTGATTCAATAAGCTATAACGGAATTTCCAGCAAATTATTGTTCAATTTTATCGTTGATGACATTATTCAAGTTCTAAATAGAAATAAAAATAATCTATAATTCAAAATGGCGTCAAAAATGGCTGACAAAGTACTATGTTTATGTAAAATAAAATGCAAAGTATGTGCGTTACTTTACAAGGCTACGATTTGCTCCAGTTTTTTCCGTCGTGATAATAAAATTGTTCATAATTAATAATAAAGCATGACAAGATCAATTTGGTGATTAATTCATTCATAAATGAATTATAAGAGACTGTCACTAGAATAGAGTATGCATAAAAACCATACTGCCTAATGTTACATTGAGGCAGTTCATGCATAACGATATAAAGTGCAATAAATATTTCAGATTAACAGAAAAGTAATTAGTCAAGTCAAAACTCAAATATTTTCAATTTGTTCATAGAACCCAATTACCTACCTACCTGTAATATATAAATGTCAATGTATTTCAAGCAAAGAATACTGAAAGTGTCGTAAAAAAAAAGTTCTGTGTTTCCATTACTGTGATATTTGTCACCACATGTCACCTTTCTTGTTAAATAGTTCAATTACATGTGAGTTTCTTAGGAACAGGGAAATAAATTGGTAGAATGGATACCAATTATTTTTCTTGGGATGAAAGCCTCCTGAGGATGTGGTGGCACCCCTTTGAAACCAGATAACTGTGTACAGTATCTCTCAGTATAAAACTATGTTCATTTTTCCTTTTCATTAAGCCTTTTAACATGTATTCAGTGAGTTTCTAATCTGGTACTGCTGCTGCAAAGAATCATGTTATCTTTGAAATATTGCTAAATGAGTACATGGCTACACAGACACTTATCTTAATTCCTGAATTACCAAAGTAAACAGAACCTCGGTACAGTTACTGTCCAATTCAGTCACTACAAAAGTGGTCATCTTGTATAATAAGTGCAAAACTCATGACATGATGATATACTGCAAGGCCGCTGGCCTATCAGGGGTGATAGCCGAGATGATTAAAGCAGCTTCGGAATATAGGGGATTTGAGATGTGAAGACGGCTGACTGATGCGATTTGCAGTAATTGTGTGATATCTGAGGACAGGGAGGCAAAGTACATCCTCAAACAATAAAAAGGTGAAGATGACTCGCATGAGCGACACTTATGATGTGTTAAATCTCAAGGACAAGACAATAAAGTTGATGAAAAAGATACATTTATGCATGTAGTTTGGCGTTGTTAAGGGTAGAGGTACTACTGATTCCTTCTTCAACATGTACCATCTATAGAAAAAGTAAAAGGTCGAAATCAAGCCTTTACATGTGGCCTTTGTTGATCTGGAGAAATCTGAATGAGGGGAGATCCTTTGAAAGCACAGAAAACAAAGCAAATACTGAAATTGCAGACTCGGTTTAATTGAGTCTGTTCATGAGCAATACTGAAATATGCAACAGTGCTCACGCCCCCTAGCACAGGCTTAAGCGGAATTCAAATTTCAACTGTAAATGCGCTGAAATCAATGATTCCATTGAAATCAATGATTCCAAAGGACCAGAAAGTATAACAACACTGAGAATGAAGTACGGGGCGACTTTTTACAGCCGCCACACAAGCACTTAACATCTTAAAGCCTTTAGATTCAATACCAAGAATGAGCTTTTGGTTTGTGGAATGCAATTTGCATGTCAAACAGAGTTTGAAAACCGCTTACATGAAGCGGACAGTACTACGAGAAGTTTTTGTGTATGGTTCACATTAGGTATTTGATCTCAACCATCTGCTGTACCAGTGCTTGATGTTCTGCTCTAATAGTGTATGAGGCTCTGTCACAAGAGTCCAGCAAAGGTATTCAGTTGGCGCTTCTGTGATCACAAACTCACTGACAGAGTAACCCAAAAAGCTGGATGGAAGGGTGTATTCAAACCGAGTTGACTGAGAGTTAACATGAAGAATACTTGGCTCATGATCTCAGAGTGGTCATTGGCTTGGTCTTCGTCGAGACTTGAGGGAATGTTCCTGTGCTGACTGTCAGATTGGAGCAAATTCAATTGCAGTAGTTATGTGACATTAATTGTAGAATTACAAGCAGTGCATACTTTGTATATCCATGACGTCAGGACTAAAATCGTCTTTTTGATGGAAGACCAGTTACTCAGTTAGGTGTCGATGAGGCTACGTTTTATGTCTAGAATAGCTTCTGTAACATGTTGTTTGCTAGAAGAGGATGCGAGCTTGTCATAATCACAGGACACTACACTGCCTAGGAAATTTCAAGGAAATGCCTAGCACAATTATAGCCTTTGAGACTCGTAGAATAGTGTTCAACACCTGTTTGTTAATTTTGTAATTTAATATGGAGGCTATTCATTAATGTCGTCTGCCCAATACTTGCAGACAGTTTGCAGAAATGGAGCCTGTGATCAGTTGGATATGTGGCGTTAAACATGACGAGGAGGTCCCACAAGTAATGAGAACTAAAGGTTTGGGATGTTATGGACAGGTGGAGTGTGCCACTTCATGCATTAACTCAATCACGAGGAGGGCCATTCTGCGCTTTAGATTTAGTAGGAGATCACAATCGCCATGATCAGACTATGGAAGAGATGACCAGGTCCTGGGTGTCCTTTAGTGACAGAGGAGCATATAAATCAGGTTTGAGGACATTCTAGCCACATTCAGCCCAACCCAGTTGCTAGGGCACCCACAGCAGTTGAGAAATAAACGCAGGATCATGTCAAGTACAACTAACTTAATTGCAAGCTATGTAACAAACCTGGCATGACCTTTTTTTAATTATTAATTACAGTGTGCAATTTTATTCCCTCCTAATAAGAATATTCATTTATATAATAGTACAATATACATGTGCTTATTTATAAACGTACTGTATATCGACACCAATATGTTTATAAACTCCTTTTCATAGGTTGTTGTGTGCGGCATACTCATTTTCAAATTCACAATACATGCAGAAACAGGAATAGTATCAAATTTATATTACATCCGCCATAATACTACTTTTTGAAAAACATATAAAACAAAAACACTGACTTTGGCAGCCATTCTGATTGCCATTTTGAAAACGAATCATATAATTCATGTTCAAAACACAAAATAACATCAATGGTGACTCAAACTTAGATTAATCTCATATTTTGAAATTTTCTGCAGAATGCGATGATTAAGATAGATCGACACAAGACTTATCTTTCAGAAACAGTTATTTCATAATTCTGATTTATTCTTCTTAAAAGCACTCGTTTGTCTTAAAAAGAGGCTAAAAAGAATGGTATGCTTGTTGGATAGATTATGTACTCACTTTTTACATTTATTTTACATTAAGTAAATTTTAAAGCTCCATATCTTTTGAAGTACTTCATCAACTCCAGTTTTGTTTGAGATGTTTAGAGCTCATACGTTCACCAATGTATTCCAGTAAATCAATTATATTAAATGACACATGTAACGAAAATGAAACACACAAGGTTCATTCTTATTTCAAATCAAAGGGAGTTAATTTGATATAAGAAGACTTTCTAGTCTTGATAACGCCGTGAATATCGTGATGAATGAAAGTCTAATGTGATTTTATTTTCTTTAAGCAAAGGTTCTAGAGACTGAATATGAGCACCATTGTATCTCTTCTATGGAGAACGTTTCTAATAAAAAATGTTGTTTTCCGGAAAGAGTTATCGACCTTTCTATTTTCAATACAATGTGCTAGCTATTTAGCCACAATGATAAGTTTATGTTTGAGACGCTGATAATTAAGAATACAAATGTTGGTACTTTCCTGTTGTTTTTGCTTATTATATAATATTGAAAACAAATATCTGTTTTGCATATTTTGTCGACCATTTTTGACGCCGTTTTGAAATTAACAGTATTCTTTCCTCTGTTTTTGTTTTAAACATCTGAGAAGTATTGAACTACGTTTAATCTTGTTTACAGTTGAAAATTACCTCATCACAACTGAAAGCATTTTCATTTTTATTCCCGCAACCATCTTGGACGTCACCTTCATACTTTGTCGGCCATTTTGAATAAAGGATTATAAATATTTCCATTTTGAACTTTAATAATGTCAAAGGTTATGAAAGTGAACTACAATCTGCTGTAACAATCCTTCAAATGCATTGACTAAAACCCAAGAGCTAGTCATTTTTTACATCATTATGCATGAATTACCTCAAAGTAAACTTAAGCTTTATGGTTTTTATGCATACTGTATTCTGGTGACAGTCTCTAATAATTCATTTATGAATGCGTTACTTGCCAACTAGATCTTTTCATGCTTTATTTATTTATTATGAACAATTATATTATCACGACGGGGAAAAACTTGAGCAAATCATAGCCTTGAAAAGTGTCATTTTCATTTTATTTTACATAAAAATGGTACTTTGGCGGTCATTTTGGACGCCATTTTGAATTATAGATCTAGATCATTTTTATTTCTATTTAGAACTTTAATAATGTCATCAAAGATGAAATTGGACTATAATTTGCTGAAAATTCCGTTATAGCTTATTGAATCAAACCTAACATTTAGCCGGATATATGCTGGCGGCCATCTTGGACGCCATCTTGAATATCTCGAAATGCTCAAGGATGACCGGCGGTCATACATCGGATCCTTGATGCTGAGGGTCTATTCTACCATAAACCACAAAAACATTTTCTATACAACTCCAAGCAAGGTTAAGCTAAAATAGCCTTATCTGCTACCAGACTATGGTATTAGTACCAAGTCTTGTGAGGTGAGGCGTAATGACATTAATTTGATTTATAAATATCCATGAGCTTTCATGATTGAAGTTTTAAGTTGGTGCTGTACATTGGGTTTCACTGGGGATGAATTAAAAGTGGGTGGCTAAGTCGTCACTCACCACTCAAAATATGCAGAGATGGGTTTATGAACTTAACTCTTTGCATGCTGGGTAATTTTTTTCGTCTGCAACATTTGTCGTCTGCTACTGTTCTAAAATTAGCATTTTCAAAATTTCTTTTAAATTCAGGGTCAGAATGGCAAACAGTATGGATCCTGATGAGACGCAGCATTATGGATCCAAACTGTTTGCAAAGGCAATCACTGTGGTGCATATATCCTCCACTAGCATGCAAAGAGTTAATATTTTTAATTGCCAGTGCTTCAGTTCACTAGGGAGTAGTAAAACACCAAATCCATTTAAAGTTGAGGCTGCTTTTACTTTTAATGATTCATAGAATGAATAGGAGCCTTCTGCCTAATGCAAGATAAAAGCCATGCAGAAGGCTCCTATAGAAGTCTTTAAAGAGCACTAAGCATATTCATTCAGTGGTCTCTTAACACAGGTTTGACTGTACTTAAAGCAATATGAAAGTAAACCAGAAAAGTTCCACAGAGGCTTTCTGCTTTACTTTCATCTTGCTTTAGCTGTCACCTCCCTTAATACCATTATGTTATTATTTTATCAGTGATCCAATTAGAGGGGTTTATACTGAATCAGCATACCTATGTGAAGAAGTCACTCAAATAGAAGCTTAGTGCAAAACAAAAGTAAAGCAGAAAGCCCCTTTTAGGAGCTTGTCCTGTACACATGTCCTGCATTTAGTAGTCATATGTCTTCAGATAGATTTCTGCTTTAGCGTGAATTCTGTGCTACTGGTTGAAAGAAGTCACCTCAAAGAAGATGAATTAGCAGTCTGAAATATCAATAAGTTTAATACAGACATCTAATAGACAGAAAGCAACTATAGGAACTTTCTGCTTTATTGTTGTCCTGCATTAGCAGCCCTTTGTCTTTAACCCATTACCCCATAGCCTGGTTCTAATTTTGAAGACACATGACCACTTAAAGCAGGTTGAAAGTAAATCAGAATGTGCCTTAACCCATTACCTCTTAGCCTATTTCTTGCTTCGAAAACAGGTGACCACTTAAAGCAGGTTGAAAGTAAAGCAGAGTGTGCCTTAAGGCACATTCTGCTTTACTTTCAGCCTGCTTTAAGCTACCATCTTCTAGGATATGGAAAATATTTCTTTTGGTGCATATTCTTTGCTGTATAAACTGGAACTTTTTTCTTCAGTGGAGGAATAAGTAAGAGGCGTAAAAAGGCGTTTTTAAGGGGTAATGGGTTAAGGTACATTCTGCTTTACTTTCAGCCTGCTTTTATCTATTATATGCTAGGATATAGAAAATATTTCTTATGATACATATTCATGACTGTATAAAAGAGAGTTATTTTCTTCAGTGGAGGAATAAGTGATAGGTGTAAAAAGGCGTATTTGTGGGGTTGAATATTTCCGTGCCTTTTCAGAGAAAGACTGAAACAAACAAGTTTGACTGTACATGTATATAACTGTCTGTGGTCTGGCTGGGAGAGAATGTTTTGTTTATTCATGGTTTTGTCAATTTGAAGGGTTATTTTATCCTAGCTGCTGTGTTTTGTTATGTTTTATTGAGCTAGACAAAGGTGTGTATGGTATGGGAAGTGTATAGGAACTCTTATGTCCAGCGACCATTTAAATTTAGACATGTGGCAGCTTAATGCAGAATAAAAGTAGGAAGTTTTCTAAGTTTACATTGCCCTTCATTAAACACCTATCTGCTTGAAGAGAGCTTCATGCTGCTCCAAGAATTATCTTTGATTACAGAGTTAACCCTTGTAATGCATAATTTTAAAATGGGGTGATAAAAGACTAGTTTACATCGACTCTAAAGGGAATTGTAAGTTTGTAACCAAATTATTAAAAAGTTTAACAAACAGTGCAGACCCAGAACAGAGGGCTCCTAAAGGAGCCCTCTGATCTTGGTCTACACTGTTTGCAAAAGATGTATATATCCGTTTCCAGCAGCACTATAAAGGCTAACTGTAAGTACATATCCCTGATTCAATCAATATTAAACTTTTATCATTTATTTATGTCTGGAATGACATATATCTAGGAAATTCCTTTCAGCCATATCACTTATGTGAGTATCACACAGCTTCCATAAGGTTCAAGTTACAGGTACGGATATCCCCTTCACCCTATCTGGATCAGAACTAGGTATGAATTGACATATTCGATGACACGTTGGCTATCTGTAAACATATCTTTTTGCCATGATTCATGAGATAAGATCTTTTCAACAGGCGTGTGTGCATGGCTGGTTTTTATATACAGTAAAACCTCTCTATTACGACCACTAAAACGAAGGCTAATTAATCGTCTAAAAGGCAGGTGACAGCTTTAAGCATGGTCACAGTAAAACAGAAAGCTCTTTAAGGAGCTTTCTGTTTTACTGTCACCTTGCTTTAAGCTGTCACCTGTCGTTAACATCTTAAAATTCACAAAATTTAGTGGTCGTAATAGAGAGGTTTACTGTAGTAGCTGCATAATTTAATATTGATGTAGAGCCGAGTAATTTGAATGACAGCTACAAGTGTAGGAGAGCGTGTTATTTTCGCTACATCCAGATAGCCTCGGGACATGTGACAACAAAAACATGAAAATACCTCCGACCTATGTTTATTAATGTCTAGACTGTCACTTAACCCTTTACTCCATAGGTACACAGTTTTACGCCTTTAATTTATTCCTCTACTGAAGAAAATAGTTCCAATTTTTACAGTCATGAATATGTGTCATAAGAATTAATTCCAATATTCTAGCAGGTGGTAGTCTAAAGCAGGCTAAAAGTAAAGCAGAATGCGCCTTAAGGCACATTCTGCTTTACTTTCAACCTGCTTTGAGCCCTCACCTGTCTTCCAAACTAAAAACTACGGGGTAAACGGGTGAGATGCACTTTCGAATTTCAGGGCTCAATGATTGTACAGATGATGGTGCAGCTATATTATTTGCCAAAGTCTGGGCTTTTTCATTAATGAACTTCATATGCATTTCTCATGGGAGGAAAACACATTAAAATCCACTTGATTGAAGATTAATAGAAATAAATCCAGTCATTTTATATAAAAAAAGGGCGGTTGAAATGGGAACAATTAATTTCCTTAACTCCTTCACTTTTATCTGCTTTAAACTATTTCAATCTGCTTTTATTTTTCAAATTTAGGTTTTAGGTAAATTGACTTCATTCATATCGTAATGAGAGTCAAACATTTGGGATCCAAATTAGCAGCATTTCACGACATCTGATCAGGATACAGACTGTTTGCAAATAATCTTTGTACTCGTAGTAAGGCAGTGAAGCGGCTGATAAATTTTACCAGTTCTAGTATAAACACAATAGTTTGCCACATGATAGTACAGTGATGAGAAGAGAACACAGTTAGGAACATACAGTAAAACCTTCCTATTACGACCACGAAACTTCGTTAAACACCCTAGAAAAACCTTATTTGGAGTGACCATGAGAGTTGGGATACACTGTTTATTGACTTTGTCCCTAATTAAATTGACGCTTGTGAATGATAGATGAGCTAGAGATTGGATCTGTGTTCTGATGTCCCTTATTGGGGTTCTGACCCCTATGACTCATACTGGCCTTTGGAATTGGTCTGTTGCTTAAAGTTATTCACCTGATTAAAAGGTAGTCAAATAAGAGTAGTCAAATAAACTTTAAAGTCGTAAAGTTAAACCTGTGTTCATCAATTCAGTGGTTAACCCTATCATTTTTATATCTTTTCACATTTTAACCTATTCCTCTTAGAATGTTATTTTCAAATCAGATCAAGAGCAATAAAAGAGCATCTTGATGGGTAGCTCTGAAAGCATACTGAAAGTAAAACAGAAAGCTCCTTTAGGAGCTTTCTGCTTTACTTTTAGCCTGCTTTAAGTAGGCACATGTCTTCAACGCTGAAAACAAGCCATGAAAATAAGAGTTTGCAGATATGCTAATTTTTATATGCTAATTTAGACCTCATTTAGGAGCATATATGAATAAATAAATACTGAAAAATACATGCTAATGAGCTGTTTATGATACAGTAATAGGATTCATTTAGGTGGTGGTGCTTCATTTGCAACTCATTTACTTGAAAACAGGTCAAATAAAAGTCACAAGAATGTCCAGCTAGCTAACAAACACTCTAAAAATATTAAGTGAGCCGTTGCTGTAGAGTTTTTAACTCTTTGTCTTTAGTTTAACCCATTACCCCATAGATACGCCTATTCAAGCCTTTAGTTTATTTTACAACTGAAGAAAATAGATCCAATTTTAAATCTACATCCTTAATGCACATTCTGCTTTTCTTTCAATCTGCTTGAAGTGTTCACCTGTCTTCAAAACTAGAAACAGGCTATGGGGTAATTTGTTTATATTTGGATTTATAAAGCATGAACCATTTTTGTTTAGATTTCATCATATTTCATTTGTGCAAGTACTCAGTTTGAATCCTGACCAGATGCTCTTATTAGTGTCTGATCTAGATCCAAACTGTTTGGAGATTGTAGTACTCCAAAAACCAAATATGGGAGATCATTATTTTTCACTGATTTAAATTATATGATAAAAAATCTAAGGAAATACTGAAAAATAAAAACTTCACCTAATCAATGTCCTGGATTAAACTAAACTGGATGATGATGAAATAAGGTATATACTTATGATAAGGGGAACAACTCATTACAAAATCAACACATATATGATAGAGTTATCTCCAATTTTAACATAAAAGAAGGGGAATAAGTGAAAAATTATTTCTATCTGTATTTGTTACAGTTATTTCCCTTTGATAAGACTTTCTTGAACGAAGTGAAAAATTTTCCATTTGAAGTTTCTGGAATCAATGGATTAAGCATTATCAGTTGGAGAGCGATGGTTTGCAATGATGACTGTTGGAGAGGGTTCAAACCGTATCATTGAAGGACTGGATCTAGATCATTTCATTACTCCAAAAATACGCTTTTTATGCATTTGATTATTCCTCCATTGAAGAAAATAATTTCACTTTATACAGTCATGAATATGCACCATTAGAAATATTTTCTATATCCTAGTAGATGGTAGCTTAGAGCAGACTGGAAATAAAGCAGAATGTGCCTTAATGAGTTTTCTACTTACTATCAGCCTATACTGTATCCTAGCAGATAGTAGCTTAAAGTAGGCCGAGAGTAAAAAGCAGGCCAACTTACTTCAAAACTAAAAAACAGGCTATGGAGTAATGGGCTATAGGACCTGTGTTCCATTATAAAGCAGTTTGAAGATAATTGAAGATTATTGCACTTCTTCCTATGCACAAATGACAGAACTTAAGACTCCGATCTCCCATTATGAGGCCTGAGATTCCCCGCTGTTGCAAGTCTTGAGTTATTTATTGTTACACCTCATGGATGAATCAGGCTTAGCAATCTAATCTGCTGAAGATGAGATTTAATGGATAAATGCAGAATGTGAAGAGCTTAGAAGCTTTAAGTTGAATAGCTTTATTATAGTTGAATGGCAGCGAACAAAGTGGGTGCCAGCTTAGTGCATCTCTAAATGGAGTATTTGTCATCACAGGCTTTGTTTTCCCACCAGATTCAATAAAATCCATTCTATATAACCCTTTACCCCAAAGCCTGTTTCTAGTTTTGAAGATAGGTGATCACTTAAAGCAGGTTGATAGTAAAGCAGAATGCACATGATTATGATCTGCTATAATATAGAATAATTTTATGGTGCATATTCATGGCTGTATAAAGTGGAATAGTGGAACTATTGGCAATGAATTAAAGGTGTAAGAAGTTTACATGGACTGTTGAAGGTTTTGTTCCCAAAATACCTAGAAACAATGCAGACTCTGATTAGATGGCTGTTTCCAGAACCTTCTGATCTGGATCAACTCTGTTTGCAAAATATGGTTATATCTGGTTCCATAACTATAAGGGTCAATAATTGTTCATCTAATTTTCTCCATAATGTCTTCCCCATAGCCTGCTTTCAGGTGCTTAGTGACTTTTCTGCTTTACTTCCATCCTGTTTAAGCAGCAATCTGTTTGTAAAGTGAGCTTTCTTTTGAAGGCTGTAATAGAAGGGTTTGACTGTCGAAGTATTGGTGACTCGGGCATCAGCTGTGCACAAATGCAAGGTTACACGTAGAGATGTCATTTGCAGTCGTGACAGATTGTTCAATATAGATTAAGATTACTGTCAAACTTTTATTAAACAGTCACCAAAAATCAGATACATATACTCTTTAGGACAGGTGACAGTTAAATGTAGGACAAGAGTAGTGCAGGAGCTTCCTGCATTACTTTTGTCTTGCATTAAACGGTCACCTGGTTTTGTCTCTATAGATTGCCATGTTTCTTTATTAACACTTACTTAACTCTTTGCATGCTGGGTAATTTATTTTTATCGTCTGCAATTTTAGTCGTCTGCTAATGTTCTAAAAATAGATTTTTCAAAATTTCTTTTCAAAACAGGATCAGAGTGTCAGCGTGACCAGGCATCTCACCAGGATGCAAACTGTTTGCAAAGTTTATCATGGTTTCACTGCTAGCATGTCATGCTATGAGTTAACCCATTACCCCATAGTCTATTTCTAGTATTGAATATAGGTATCTACTTAAAGCAGGTTGAAAGAAAAGCAGACTGCGCCTTAAGGCACACTCTGCTTTAACTCTTTCCTCCCTGAAACTTTTTATGGACAATTCCAGTTCCCATTTAAGTCTAGTCCATTTCTGACTTTTAAGGGTTGTTTTTGTCAATGTTTGGCATTATGACAAACAGTGAAGACCCTGATCAGAGGGCTCCTTTTGGAGCCCTCTGATCTGGGTCTTCACTGTTTGCACAGGACAAGTGTACTATTCACATGTACACTGTTTAAAAAGGACGCCTATATGCGGGACTAGGGTTCAAAGAGTTAAGCTATAATATGTTAGAATATAGAAAGTATTTCTTATGATACATATTTATGACTGTATAAATTAGAACTATTTTCACCAGCGGAGGAATAAATTAAATGCGCTAAAAGCTGCTTCCATGGGGGAAAGGGTTAAATTAAACTGTACATGAATTGCAAGCATACGTCTCTGTCAATTAGACTCGGTATAATATAACGTTGAGAGATGAATTAAGATCAATAATGTATAGAATTGCCTGTAACATGAAAGTTAGAAGATTAGGCAAACAAGCTCATTAGAAATTCTGCGACATGTGTTGCATAATCAATATTAGTGTTTTTAATTTGTTGTCATGGTAACATACAGGTTGATGAGTACACCTGGGTCTCTCTGGAGGCTCAAGGCTGTCATCAATCAATATTAAGCAAATTGGTGTTAATCTTTTATCAGGACGCTATGCTGATTAAAGGAGTTATTTTTCCATTGAAATAATTACGTTTTTTTTATGCATTGTGAAAGAAATGTCGCAAATATGAAATATAAAAAATTCAGGTATTACTTTTAAACCTGTTGAATTACTTCTGAATAAATGATACATCTATCTTTATAATGATTGTCTGCAGAAATTCTAAAACTTATTTTGTCCTTTATACATCATCAGAAATTTGATAAAAAAAAGGACAAACAGTTTGGCTTCTGATTAGATGTTTAGTTGCCTATTTTACTAATGCAATTCATGTCTACCTGTGACGAGTACACTTGTCCAATGCAAACATTGCATACCCAGGTCAGAGGGCTCCTTAAGGAGCCCTCTGACCAGGGTCTGCAATGTTTGTCATTTTGCAATATAATGTTAAATTCAACTCCTAAATTTAATGTACTAGACTTTATTGAAGATCGGAATTTTGCTTTTTAAGGTTTCAGGGTTGAATGAGTTAAAATAGACTGGTCCAGAAATTAGCATACAAGTACATGATTGTGCAGTCAAACCATTTAACAACCATTGGAAAAAAATTAAAGTTCTTGTATTGAGGATAGGGGACAGCTTAATGCAGGACAAAAGTAAGGCAGAAAGCTCCTGCATTAAGCTGTCACCTGTCATAAACAGATCACATTGCTTCTTTATACATGGGTAGGTTAGTTATATGGTTGATTGTTATCCTGATAGTAGCAGATGGAGGTAATAATTAAAAAAAGTATAATTATGATCCACGTGGGATAAGCCTTATTGTGTGATAAATCTCCTGTACTACTCACAGCTCTACAGCTTCTTGTTCTTACCTGCCTTATAGAGTCAAGTCCTTTAACCTGTTACTCCTTAAATACACCATTTTATGCTGTTAATTTATTCCTCCACTGAAGAAAATATTTCCAGTTTATACCTTTATAAATATATACCGTAAGAAATATTGTCTATATCCTAGCAAATGCTAGCTTAAAGCAGGCTGAAAGTAAAGCAGAAGGTACTTTATTTTCAACCTGCTTTAAGTGATACAAGAAACAGGTTATGGAGTAAAGCGTTAAAATAAGCATGGCGTCAGTAGTCTGGTAGTGTCATTGACATAAAGTAACAGTATTAGTATGTATAGCCATCAGTGGGTGGAAAAATCAATGTTTATAGCCATAATAGTAATAAATACCATGAGTAAAAGACAATGAAACAGTCTTAATCCATCTACCGCTGAATATTCATTTATATTGAACTTTGCTCACTAGTGATATCCATCATCTGCAATATATATTTGCTAATACAACAATGAAAATGTTCACCAGGAAGAATCATGTCAGACAGATCCTGTAAGAAAACAGTGAAGACCTTGATCAGACAGCTCCTTCACTGTTTTCTTAACTCTTTCCTCCCTGAAACTTTAAATGGACAATTCCAGTTTCCATTTTAGTCTAGTTCAATTCTGACTTTTAAGGGTTGTTTTTGTCCATTTTTAGCATTATGACAAACAGTGAAGACCCTGATCAGAGGGCTCCTTTCGGAGCCCTCTGATCTGGGTCTTCACTGTTTGCATAGGACAGGTGTACTATTCACATGTACACTGTTTGAAAAGGACGCCTATATGCGGGACTAAGGTTCAAAGGGTTAAAGCTTTAATCTATGCTACTAGAAGGAAAAGGATTAGCTCCCGGCTTTCTTCTTTGCAAAAAAGCCAAATCACCTGTTCCTAGTTGTGTACAAGTAAAGCTGAAAGATCCTAAAGTACCTATCTGCTTTTAATATACTTTCATCTTGCTTTAAGCTGTCTCCTGTATTTCACACCATCTATGAGTACAGTATAACCTCCGTTTTCCGACACCCCATGGTTCCATGTTTGTAAGTCGGTTAAGAGAGGTTGTCGGTTAACGGAATTAGGCCTAAGTTCACAAGTTTACACACCCAAATATTGTCGCTGCTAGGCAAATTTCCCGATGCCGATTGACTTATTAAATATGCTTGAACAAGCATGACTGCAGCATATCCTTGTCAGGTTTTTCCAGTTTAAAATAGAAGCCCCCAGCTGCGGTTCTACACGGTTTTCCATTGTTTTTACTACAGTAGGCATAGACGTGTATAGTCAGTGTACAATCGGAAGTAAACACGCATACATGTAGATATTAAGGGATCGACTAAAACACCGGCACATTGGTATTTATATTTTATATACAAGTACAATCTTCTCTCGTTATGTCGAACTAGCGGGAAATTAACAAAAACTTCAAAACGCGAGAATGTTTTTATTTTCTCTCAATATAACTTGAGAATAGATTTTTACGCCTGCGATTATTACTATAGACTTGACCTATGCGGAGGGCGCATTTGATATATATTTCGTACTTCTAATATTGACAACGTGACGGAGAGGACGATTGGCATATACCTGTAATTTGAACACGAAATAATAGTTAGCTAATGTTTGAAAGGATGGATGAGTTGGTCTTTTCGGCACTGTGACCCTAAATGGGTTGCTTACACTTGTTGGCTGAAGTTATCTTATTAACCCTCTAATTATTCACTCATTGTTTAAACAATACATTTTGTCTTACACGGCAATCCGAGCAATATGTGTCATTATCACCTGGGCGTGTATAGTCGGTCAATGATCAAAGGTCAGCATACCGTCGGATAACGGGGTGTGAAAAACCTCTTATTTACATTTTTGGGTCCGTCAAGGTATGTCGGATAACGGTTAACAGAGGATCCGATCAAGAGAGAGTTAGGTTACATAAAATATATAGGGAAACTGCCGGGACCGAACGGCAGGGTCGGATAACAGAGGTTTCCGGTCAAGAGAGGTGTCGATCGACAGAGGTTATACTGTATTCATAATATTATGTATGAAGATGAGTAGGCATCCTAAGGTACTTTTGTGGAGGAAAGGGTCCCAGTTATTAGTCATAAATACCGCGAATAAAAGACAACTTTATGTCTATTCATTGCCTATACTAACAAATTATGCTTTTAATCAGTCAAAAATAGATTCTGTGTGCGTGTCTGTTTCTCTTTAACCCTTTGCCCGATAGCCTGTTTCTAGTTTTGAACACAAGTTACCACTTAAAGCAGGTTGAAAGTAAAGCAGAATGTGCCTTTAGGCACATTCTGCTTTACTCTCGGCCTGCTTTAAGCTACCATCTGCTAGGATATAGAATACATTTCTTCTGGTGCATATTCTTTGCTGTATAAATTAGAACTATTTTCCTAAGTGGAGGAATAAATTAAAGGCATAAAAGGATTATTTTTGGAGTGTTGTGTTAACTCTTTGCACGCTATCGGTGGATATATCTGCCACAATGATTATCTTTGCAAACAGTTTGGATCCAGATGAGACGCCGCATATATAATGCGGCGTCTCATCAGGATCCAAACTGTTTGGCACTCTGACCCTTTTTTTGAAAAGAATTTTGAAAATTCTTATTTTAGAACAAAAGCAGACAACAATAATTGTTGCAGACAAAAACAAAAAAAATTACCCAGCATGCAAAGAGTTAAATATTACTCCTTCCTTCATACAAGCACTCATGGAAGTCTTGACCTTTACTTATATGACACATTTACTCCACATTGGTTGTGTTGCAGACACAATAAAAAAGATGAAAGGAAGTAAGAAAGCTCCAAAAGGAGTTTTCTGTATAATACTGTTCATTTTGCCTTAAGCTGCCATTGTGGTTATTATAGGGGAAATTTACTTTACCAAAAATGCTGTATCAGTTAGCTATATATGGTTTGGTCTGAAGTGCAGGGCAAATTAATGAATGGATGTTGTTTTACGGCCTTTTAATACAATTGGTCATTTAGAGCCACAGGCTCCTATGGGCCCCATTTAATGATGGACATTTTGTGTTGAGGGAATTGGTAAACAAGACCAAACCTGTAATGAGCGACCAGTCAAAATATATACTTTCTAAAGTATGTAAACCATTACCCCATAATTACACCTTTTTACGCCTTTGATTTATTCCTCTACTGAAGAAAATAGTTCCAATTTATACTGTCACAAATAAGAATCATAAGAAATATTTTCTATATTCTAGCAGATAATAGCTTAAAGCAGGCTGAAAGTAAAGCCGAATGTGCCTGAAGGCACATTCTACTTTACTTTCAACCTGCTTTAAGTGTTCGCCTGTCTTTAAAACTAGAAACAGGCTATGGGGTAATGGGTTAAGACAGGTGACCACTTAAAGCAGGTTTGAAAGTAAAGCAGAATGCTCATTAATAAAGATGCATTCTTCTTTACTTTTAGCCTGATTTAAGCTACCATTTTGCTAGGATATTGAAATCATTTCTTATGGTGCATACTAATGTCTGTATGAAGTGGAACTTTTGTTTCAGTGAAGAAATAAATTAAATGCTTAAAAAGATGTATTTATGGGGTAATGGATTTAGCAGTCACCTGTCTGGTTTGAAATTTGATCAAATATGTTTGCTGAAAATAATTTTTACTGAAAATACCAATTTGTATTGTGACACTAATTGGTCTATTTTTAAAAGCAGAAAGCTTTTTTTCTAATTACCCAAAAGACTAATGAAAAAGCTTTTACCCTTAGGCCATATTCTTTTTCTGCAGCATTAATGTAACCCTGAAAGTGTTAATGGCGATGTTACTTGTATTTGCAAAAAGCTAGAATCTAGATCAGATACTGAGTTACTAGCTGTGTGATCTGGATTCAAATTAGTTGTTTCTGGAAGAATGTCTCTAGACATATACAGAGGAGTAATAAGTTTTAGATTTTCAGCAGTTGTCATTGTATTAAGAGGATGTGATGTGTTCAGTGTTCAAAGCATTTACAGACCATTCCTGTCATAGTAGAGTAATTGAACAGAACTAAGAGACTGTAATATTGTCTTAACATTACACAACAATTTAATCCATTACCTCATAGCTTGTTTCTAGTTTTGAAGACAGGTGACTGCATAAAGCGTTCTGAAAGAAAAGCAGAATGCACCTTCCAGCCTGCTTTAAGCTATCATCTGCTAGGATAATTATATAAAATATTGCTATTCATGACTGTATAAAGTGGAGTATTTTATACAGTGCAGGAATAAATTAAAGGTTTAGAAAGGCGTATTTAGGGGGTATTAACTTGTTATTGTGGCAAGTCAAATGAAGGGAGTTTGATAATATTTAAGATTCAAGATCACTTTATTTAGTAACTTAAACATAAACATGTTTCTTGTTACATGATACAATGGTTTGTTAATATGATAAGCAGTTGTTGCTTAAAGCAGCAGCACAAATGTAATACAGAATGCTGCTTTGGATGCATTCTGCATTAACTTTCTTTTTTCCTGCATTAAGAAACCACCTGGTCTTTAGGAATATCTGCTTTTTCATAGATTCGTCATTGACAGAACAGATTTGGCTTGTATTTGCAGATTATTCTTTACTTTAATTTTGAAAAGATTGACAAAATTTTATATTGATGTAGTACAATTGGTTACACCCAATGTTTTCTGTCAAACTACAAATTAATAAGATACGTTTTGACCCTGTATGCCAACAAATTGTTTAAGCTAGTCGTGACAGGCTGTAAAAATATTTGATTGGCTCCATGTTGACTTCAAAAGTCGGGACTGAATTATAAAAGACTAAAATTGACTTTGGTACCTACTTGACACCTAAATGGTAACTAAATTATGGTCAGTTATTGCGGTCCATTTGGTCAGAAATGTTTGCTCTATTGCCCTTTGTTGTAAATAGGAATTATAGATGAATGGACACATTAGGGACTACACAGTATAACCTTGCATTAACAACCTATAGAGATAAGACTCGTACATAGTTTTCAAGACAGGTGGCAGCTCAAAGCGAGATAGTAAAGACAGCTGATAGCTTAAATCAAGATGAAAGTAAGCAGAAAGCTCCTTAAGGAGCTTTCTGCTTTACTTTCATCTCGCTTTAATCAGCCACTTGCAGAAAGTCCCATCAACAAGCATTTGATGAATAGCTGTAATAGCAGAGTTTAAGTGTATGTTTAGCTTGTAGGTAAATAGAAGCACTCAAGAATCCAGTAAATGTTTTCCCAAATGTATCACATTGGAACAATTTGTTTATATGGTCTCCTTATACTCTGTTACTTTAGTAAATAAAATATAGTTTAAACAAACAGTAAAATTTAAAGCAAACACTTATACCCCAAAATACAGCTTTGTGATTTTATGTCATTTAGTGAAATCTTGATGAAGAATTATTATGATTGTTGATTGTGATCCTTTTATTTGCCTGAAGGAGCTATTGGAAGTCAGTGTTTAACTCTTTCCTCCCTGAAACTTTAAATGGACAATTCCAGTTTCCATTTTAGTCTAGTCAATTTCTGACTTTTAAGGGTTGTTTTTGTCAATGTTTGGCATTGTGACAAACAGTGAAGACCCTGATCAGAGGGCTCCTTTCAGAGCCCTCTGATCAGGGTCTTCACTGTTTGCATAGGACAAGTGTACTATTCACATGTACACTGTTTGAAAAGCACGCCTATATGCGGGACTAAGGTTCAAAGAGTTAAAGTAGAGGTTGCTGCTTACACCGTTACCAAACAGATATGCCTTTTTCGCCTTTAGTTTATTCCTCCACTAAAGATAATAGTTCCACTTTATATGTATTGACTGGCAGACCTATTTGTCAAGTGGTAATGCGTTACTGTCAACCCAGGGATTGTGAGTTTGATCCCCTGCTGGACCAAGTCCTTTGGATGAGAACCAAAGAATAGGGCATTGTCTGTGTTTCTCTTTATTCGCTTCCTTCTCTCTTAGCCAAAAGTTGGCAAAAACGGACGTAAATCAAAAACTCATGAATATGCACTATCAGAAATATTTCCTATATCCTAGCAGATGGTAGTTTAAAGTAGGCTGAAAGTAAAACAGAATGCTCCCTAAGGAGCATGGTACTTGACTTTCAGCCTGCTTTAATCAACTGTCTTACTTCAGTGCTCAAAAGGAGCAGAAAGATAACTTAAGATACTGCCTGAAAATTGTCTTTTTTTAAAAGAATACAAAACAAACTGATGTCTTACTAAGCACTATTATAGATTTATACCCTATTTCTCATCTTTCTTTTCTATTCTTTGTTGTGATGAGGCATCTTCTTCCTGGAAAATCCTTTTTCCTTTGTTTTGGCCACAGCATCAGCTGTTTGGTCAGTCTCATTAAGCTGCCATCTTTATACACTAGCAAGGAGTCTTCTATTGAGTGGCCCCACTGTAGTGTCTTTGAAACTATCTTCGGTAGCCGTAACCTTTAGAGCACAGAATAATATTGTCTACTTATGATGCCACTGGGTCTCCTTTAACCCTTAGCCCGCCAAATAAATTGTCGTCTGCTATATTTCTCGTCTGCTTCAAGTTTCAAAGTGCTTCAAAGTTGCTCAAAATTGCTGAAAATGTTGTCCGAGTGTCAAACAGCTTGGATCCGGATGAGACGCCGAGTTACTCGGCGTCTCATCCGGATCCAAGCTGTTTGCATATGGAGCTATAGTCGTGAGTGGCAGGCTAAGGGTTAATTCTGAAATTTTCTTTTCCATTTTCTGCAGAAGTACAATCAGGGAGAAATACTGTTTGGATCCTGATTAGATGCCGAGTAACTTAGCAACTGATCAGGATTCAAACTATTTGTAAAGGTCAAGGTAACTTGTTTCTTGCACTGTAAAAATTTAACTCTTTCCTTGCTAGCGGTGAAACTGTGATAACCTCTGCAAACAGTTTGGATCCTGACGAGATGCCACATAACGTGGCATCTCTTCTGGATCCAGTCTGTTTGCCACCCTGACCTAGCTTTGAGAAGAAATTTTATAGGAAAAAATAATTTTAGAAAAATAGCAGAAGACAAATTGTTGCAGATGACAATTGTACTTCGTGCTCAAAGAGTTGACCCTTTCTGGACTGTATTCAATAATGCCAATCTTGCTGATGTAGATCTAGAATTGATTTTCTTTAGCTAAGGAAGTTGTCATCCATATCAGATATTCTCCTACAATCCAACCTGTATTAGGTCCCCACCATTTACCGGTAAAAGAAATATAAAGACCCCTGACCCCAGACTACTGCTTAATGCAAGACAAAAGTAAAGCAGAAAGCTCCTATAGGAGATTTCTGCATTACCTTTGTCCTGCATTAAGATGGTATCTGTCTTAGAGGCTGCTGAAACATGGTCTCTGGGATGACGGCTTACTAGATGTTGGACTGTTCTGGACATCAGGAATTGACTGGTACACTACTGGTGGTTGATTTATTGTTGACTTGTGTGATAAATAATCATGACCTTATTTGTCTTCATATAATATATCTGCCTTATTTAACCAATATTCTTTTGCTGAAATAGACTGGTTATTTTAGATATATACTTGTTGTTCAATTTAATCAAGTTGTTTTATTTGAAAACGATATACCTTATACATATCTAAATAGGACATTTCCCTCCCTATTTGTATTTGCTATGGGTCATTTTGACACTCCGATTCTAAAATATGAAATATAAAAATATTGATTTATATATGATGATTAAGATTTAATGTTTCAAGACAATGCAGTTGTTATTATTGTAGAATGGTAAGAGTTAACCCATTACTCCATAAATATGTTTTTACACCTTTAATTTATTCCTCCACTGAAGACATTAGTTTCACTTCTTTTCAGCCATGAATAATTTTATGTACCATAAGAAATATTTTCTATATCCTAGCAGATACTTGTTTAAAGCAGGCTGAAAGTAGAGCAGAATGCTCCTTAAGGAGCATTCTGCTTTACTTTCAACCTACTTTAAGTCATAACCTATCTTCAATACAAGAAACAGGTTATGGGGTAATGGGTTAAGAAGGCATAGTTGGTATTTTCCGAGGCAGAAGCTGGGCTTGCGATCAGCTGCTATGTGGAAATGTCAAGAGAGGATGAAGGACTCCCCATTCATGATATTCTGTTAGTGACAAGTACCATTAACAGTTATGACCAAATAAGACTCGTGATTATATGTTACTGGTAATGGACCCCCGCCCAGTCAGGCCTCTTTAACCTTCAGCACTCTACAGGCACAATATCTGATAACTGTTGCGACAAGTTAGGATTCAGATGAGATGCCATGAAAAAGGTGTGTCAACCTTTTATCCCATAGCCTGTTACTTGTTTTAAAGACGTATGACCACTTGAAGCAGGTTGAAATTAAAGCAGAATGTGCCTTAAGGCACACTCTGCTTTACTTTCAGCCTGCTTTAAGCTACCAGCTGCTACAATATAGAAATAATTTCTAATGTTAAATATTCACAACTTTATAAATTGGAACTATGATCTTCAGTGGAGGGATAAATAAGAGGCGTAAAAAGGCATATTTATGGGTTAGTGGGTTAAGGTTCCGAAAGTAAAGCAGAATTTAATGCTCTAGCTAGAATATAGAAAATATTTCTGATTGAGTGTCATGACTGTATAAAGTGATGGAGGAATGAATTATTTTAAAAGGTGCAAAAAGGCACATCGTTTGGGTAATTGGTTAATAAAAGAGGATTGATTCTGAAACACACACTTTTCTGCTAGAATAAAAAATATTTCTTATGATGAAAATTTATAGGAACTTTTTTCTTGAATGGAGGAATTAAATTAAATGTGTAAAAATCAGTATCTATGGAGTAAAGGGTTAATTAAATGGCTGCTATAGAAACAGCAGTAAAGGGTTATTGTGACAAGTGAGATTTGTCAAACAGATCTTAGCATTTGATTTTTATTTCAAAATGTTTACCATTACAAGCGGAGGCAAAATTGTTCACATTAAAAGGATAATTTAAATTCTCTCTTTGAATGACTTTTGGACTGCAATGAGCTCTTTCTAAATATGGATTTTGTCTTTCTATTGTAGTTCCTATGGTAACAGGGCTGTAAAATCTTGAAATGACTTAAAGTCTACCAGCAATGGTGCAATTGCCATTTTAAAAGCCTATTTCACTGCACAATTTGGTATATAATTCCCAGGTCTTTTATCTACATGGCTTGTAACTGGTAAAGATAAACGGGAAATTGTCAGGCTGTGTCTTTTCTCCCTTTCCTCTACAGCTACAGTGCAAACCAGCTATTTCTCCGCAATATTGCATCTTTTGCAATCCCTTGTTTAACCCATTACCCCATATATACACCTTTTTACACTTTTAATTGATTCCTCAACTGAGAAACATAGTTCCACTTTATACAGTCATGAATGTGTACCATACAAAATAAATTCTATATTCTAACAGGGGGTAGCTTAAAGCAGGCTGAAAGTAAAGTAGAATGTGCCTTAAGGCACATTCTACTTTACTTTCAACCTGCTTTTAGTGGTAACATGGTTTCAAAATTAGAAACAGGGTATGGGGTTAAGGCAAGTTGCTGCTAAAAAAAGCAGTATTAACCCATTACCCCATAGCCAATTTCTAGAATTTAACACAGTTGACCACTTAAAGCAGGTTGAAAGTAAAGCAGAATGCGCCTTAAGGTGCATTCTGCTTTACTTTCAGCCTGCTTTAAGTTACCAGCTGTTAGAATATAGAAATTATTTCTAATGTTAAATATATACAAATGTATAAATTGGAACTATTTTCTTCAATGGAGGGATAGAATTAGAGGCGTAAAAAGGTGTATTTATGAGGTAATGGGTTAAAGCCTGTGTGGTCATAGTAAGAGGACATAATTGTTTTGACAGTGAATGGCTGAATGTCTTCTACTTGTCCTGGTATGGTTAGCGATGGTCTCTTGAGAGATGTGGAAATGTCCTGAACAATTTCTTTCCCCAGTTTCATAATTGCCTGGTGATTTAGACAACCTTTTGCATAATGTTTGCTGTTCCACTTTAAATCATTGCTTTGTTTTTCGATCAAAGTTTCTGGTAATTTAGAGCCAGTTTCTTGAGGTAGAGAGATCAGATTTATCCCTTTACTCCGTAGATATGACTTTTTACACATTAAAATTGATTCCTCCACTGAAGAAAATAGTTCCAAAACAGTAATGAAGGTGCAACAAAAGAAGTTTTTCCTTTATCCTAGCAGGTGGTAACTTAAAACAGGCTGAAAGTAAAGGTGGATGCACCTTAATGTGTATTCTACTTTACCTGTACCTACTTTAATCCATTACCCCATAGCCTGTTTCTAGTTTTGAAGAAAGGTCACCACTTAAAAGCAGGTTGAAAGTAAATCAGAATGTGCCTTGAGGCGCATTCCGCTTTACTTTCAGCCTGCTTTAAGCTATTATCTGCTAGAATTTAGAAAATATTTCTTATGATTTTTATTTGTGACAGTATGAATTGGAACTACAGTGTTACCTCCCTACAACGGCCCTCCCAACAACCTCTCCCTCCTTTCAACGACCCTTGCCGCTGTTCCCCAAACAAGACATTCATGTCCAACCTTTTCACGTCTGCAATATCCTCTGCTTAAATTTGTCGTCTGCTGTTTTTCTAAAAGTTACATAATTATTTGACCTTTACAGAGTAAAACACTAAATTACGAGTGACAAACAGCTTAAATCCAGATCAGACACCGCGTTACGCGGCGTCTGATCTGGATTCAAGCTGTTTGCAAATGTAAGCCAAATTCCCTCTCTATAACGACTCACTCCGAACAACGATTATATTTTTTGTCTCCCATTGGGTGTCGTTGTAGAGAGGGAGCGCTGTATTTTCTTCAGTAGAGGAATTAATTAAAGGCGTAAAAAGCGTATTTATGGGGTAATGGGTTAAGTGGTCACTTGTCTTTAAAACTAGAAACTGGATAAGGAGTAAAGGGTTAAGGTGTTTCTTTGAGAGATAGGCTATGGATTAGAATCATTGCCTTCAGGGACATGTGATTCCAGAAATAGATGCTGCTGTAGCAAAGCAACGAGACATCAATCAATAGCAATATCTAATGGACGGTGTTCTAGTTTCAAAACTTTTCCTAATTTTGTTCCATTTAGTTAACTCTCTGATAGCTAAACAAAATACTTCTGCTTCCAAAATGTTACTACTGAAATTCTAAAATGCGGCGTGTCATCATGATCCAAACTGTTTGACACTCTGACCCTGTTTTGAAATGAGATTATGAAAATTTTACGTTTAGAACAGTAGGAGACGATAATTGTTGCAGACTAAAAGATACCCAGCATGCAAAGAGTTAAGGTAATTAATATACACCGAAAAAGAAGGACCAATGTTGGTCGCAATGGCTCAGAATCTCTACATAGAGCGTTCGGCCATTCTCGTCTACTGATGGAAGGTTCCGAACCATGCTGGAGCCAGAGAGGATCGGTTTGACAATGTTCCTGTGATCTGTGGTCTGGGTGGTCAACGGGTGATTGTGATGTATTATGTGACTCAATCTCTGGTCAGTCATAAGCCCTCATTGTAATTGTAGGTCTGTATTATTACTGTAATAGCAGCTTGCTGGTGGATTGGAGTATTAAACTCAAATGACCCCCTCATTATACATTGTTCCACAACTTCTAATGCAAACCACCTACATGGTATATCCAACTAATACACTGGGTACTATAGCATATCTGTGTGAAAATGGTCAAATGATAGTAGGGAGTAGATTTATGGTTGAAACCTTTACTCCATAGCCTGGTTCTGTTATTGAAGACAGGAGACCACCTAATGCAGATTGAAAGTAAGGCAGAATGCACCTTAGGCACATTCTGTTTTATTTTCAACCTGCTTTAAGCTACTATCTGACAGGGTATAGAAAATGTTTCTCATGACTGTATAAAAAAGAACTATTTTCTATAGTGGAGGAATAATTTAAAGGAATAAAAATTTGTATATAATTATGGGGTAATGGGTTAATATCTCTCATTGCATGAATAGGTCAGTCTAAATGGAAAACAGTTAAATTTACCCTTCTGCTATATAAGGGCAATATTAATGCTTTTTAAAAACAAGAGTAGACCCAAATTGGACAGTTCCTGACAAAGCTATCCGATCAGGGTCTGCACTGTTATATGAAATGAATCTGCACATTTCTGGTGTAATTTTCATTATTTTATAAGCCAATGTGATGGTTAAGATGATAGATATTCATAGTAGGCGGAGTTATATTCATAGTAGGCGGGGTTGTATAATTAGATGCATGAATATGCAGATGGAGAAAGGTTAATAATGGTACTAAACGATGTAGAAAGCACTATAAAGTGATAACAGGTACACATTTTGTAAACATTCATAGAGTGTTTAGTAACAAAAACTGAAAACATTAGATTAAGGTCATCTGTGACCTGTATTATAACCCCAACTATTCATGATATAGAGAGTGTTATAAACAGAACATGCTTGTTATCAGCTCCATGCTGTCTGTCCAATTATTCAACCTATTACTCCATAAAAACACCTTTTTAAGCCCATAATTTATTCCTCCACTGAAGAAAATAGTTCCACTTCATACAGTCATGGATATGCACTGTAAGAAACATTTCTATATCCTAACAGATGATAGCTAATAACTTAAAGCAAGCTGAAAGTAAATCTGAATGCGGCTTTAAGTCTATTCTGCATCATACTCTGAGAGTGCTTTAAGTGTCTACAAGACTAGATACAGACTATGGAGTAAAGTGTTTAAACCTCCTCCTCACAGAAATGCCTTTTTACCCATTTACTGTTTCCTCTGAAAAGTTAAGTGATTATAATGTGTCTGTATGAAAATATCTTTCAAAATCCCCCTTGATAATGGATCATTTAGTTGTGATTTGACACTGCAGTTTTGTAATCTGAAGCGCTGTGATTCACTGACTTTTAACTCTTTGCATGCTAGCGGCGGATACATGTGCAACAGTGATTACCTTTGCAAACAGTTTGGATCCTGATGAGATGCCGCATAATGCAGCATCTCATCAGGATCCAAACTGTTTGACACTCTAACCCTGTTTTGAAAAGAAATTTTGAAAATTCTATTTTTAGTACAGTAGCAGACGACATTAATTTTGTTGCAGACGAAAAAATTACCCAGCATGCAAAGAGTGAAGCCTTGCCCTGCTATAATAAATCCTGTAACAGAATCATTAGAGGCTTTTATAGTAAATTATTGCCGGCTTCATGTTATTATCATTTTTTTTTTTTTAATTATTTATATGTTTCGTTACTGTTGCTAAGCAACAGAAGATTGTCCAACAGTTTGGACCCTAATGGACCCTTATGATACAATAGGTTATTCAGCACTATGTCTGTGTCTAAATTGTCTACAAATACAGTCAATCATTGATATCTTGAACTCATGTACTTAAGTTGAACATATCCGTATTTCGAAGTTAAAACATGGCTTAGCCATGTTTTAACTTTGAAATGCGGATATGTTCGACCTAAGCGATATTGAAATACATGTCATGAAATTACACTGCAGAAACAGGAGTAAAATTGACTTATAATATGAAAGTTTGAAATATCGGAAGTTTTGTCTGTATTTTAATCAAGTATTGAACATGCATGCAGGGTCGTAGTTCTAAGAATACATGAGAATATCAAATTCTGTCTTATTGCCTCCTCAGAAAATTCATTTCTGTTTGACTTTTGCCTAAAATAGAACAGAGTGTCAATTTAATAGAATTGGTATTTACCCTTAATGTGTTTGACAGGCATTATCAAATAGTTTGGTGCCAAAACATGCCAAAACAGCTCAACATATGCCAAAACAGTTCATGTCTGATTACATGTCTTGCTTGTTACTCTTCACCTAAGAAGACAGTAAAGTTGGTAGATAAGGCAAATGACAAATTTGAAGGAGAATTGCTATTGCGATACGATAAGGATTATAATTTCTTGTTTTCCCCGACTATCAGTGATTGAAGACTTCATTAAAGCCTCAGTAATATGAACACTACCATAATAGACACATTAATTGCTCAAAGCAGGATGAAAGTAAAGCAGAAAGCTCCTGTTGGAGCTTTCTGCTTTACTTTCATCCTGCTTTGAGCTACAACCTGTTTTTGACCCATAGACACACGCATCCTTGTGAATGGTTATTATATCGAGGGTTCTCTGTAGTTTTAGATTAAAGTCCCGAGTTTTGATTTGACAAACTCCTGGCTTAATGGATTTCAGGTAGCATGCAGCAGAGATTGCACCTGGGGTCTTTCTCATAATAACTGTTCTTTATTGATTTCTGCAAATGGATTGGTGTATTTGTCTAATGCATGTTTGTTTGCATGTTGCCATACTTGTTTGAACAGTACTCCGATAAAACTGAAAAAAAGACCAAATGTTCAAATATTGGGTGATGTAATTATTTAATCCATTTATGGCCTGGATATTACCCTTAACCAATTTCCACATTGCCTGTTTCTGGTTTTGCAGACAGTTTATGACTCAAAGCAGGTTGAAAGTAAAGCAGAGTGCTCCTGAAGGAGCATTCTGCTTTACTTTCAACCTGCTTTAAGTTTCTTTCCGGAAGAAAGCTTGAAATAGCAGCCATCCATAATTCATTTCGAGAATTTCCTAACTCAGGACTAGTTCTTTTAGTGCCAGAATAATTAGAGATGTTAAAAGGCGTTTTTATGGGCTAAACAGGGCAATGGCAAACACTGGAAACACAGATGTGATAAATCTAACTACACTAGCTGCTACTAGTAGGCAGATGCGTGCTGAAATCAAGATTAAAGTAAAGCAGAAATCTCCTGATTAAATCATACTGTTAGCGGACATCTGTCAAAAAGTAGAAAAGTGGTCCCTAATTTCATTGTCATAATAGCAGGATTTTGCACATGTATGTAAATTAATGCTTTATGATGGTGTGGGTTCATTAGAGTTGTTATACTAAAGGGATTTTATGATTTTAATGTATGTAATTTTACATTATATTGACAAAAAAACAATTGTCCATATTACATACCCATATGATAGTGAACCCTCCCAACAAGGATAGTGGAAGTGTTTTTTTTACTCAAAAGATTAGATCAGTTTCAAAATATAACATCATTTTTTTCTCAACCAAACCCTATGGTGTGACTACTCATTAGAACCTTCTCTTTAGGAATCATGTCCATAGGGATCAGAGATAACTGTCGGGGCTATCGCATCAATCTTCATTTTATTGCCTTAACCAGGACAATGTTGAATATACAAATAGACTTATCCATTTTCTGAAATATTACCAGTTTATATTCAATCTTGAGGGTTTTAGTACCCAAAATATTTAGAAATATGACAAACAGTGCACACCCTGAAGGAGCCCTCTGATCTGGGTGTACACTGTTGGCAAATGCTGAATATATCCGGTACCCGGCACTATTGAGGTTAATATGGACCTTTTGTTTTTATTGTCATTTGGGCAATAATAGGGTAAGAGATGGTTGTTAAATTACACCCTGACATTGTTGGGTAGGTGGTAGAATATGTAATTATCTACCATCAAGACCACCCATATAGATTAGTCGATAGTTTGTTTTTTTGTAATATTAAAGTAATGACAAATGTATGTTTGCAAACAGTGTAGACCCATATACACACTGACATTTATGGTAAATGGTAGAATATGTAATTATCTACTTAGCAAGACTTGTGACCCATGAATTGATACGAGACAAAAGTAGCTTTCTGCATTACTTTTGTCTTTAATTAAGCTATTACTTAATAGCCTTATCAGCTCACAATTGAATTAACGTGTGTGTCATTTAAGGGAGGTTTTACTGTGTATGCTAAGTGGGTGCATGTTTGCATACATTACATGTGTGCATGTATTGAGGTGGTTTTTTCTATTCATCATATATCATAACATCAAGTCTAGTAGCCAAGCGGAAATAGATGTAGAATTTAATATGAAATGAAAGGTGCAATGTTTTGCATGATATTGGATATCTTAAAGCTGAGCTCCAGATAAGGGGAGTATTTCAAAAACTAAAATCTTTATTTTTGCATTAAGCCCTATGGTGTCACTACTCATTAGAATCGTCTCTTTAAGACGATTCTAATGAGTAGTAACACCATAGGATTTGGTGCTGAAATGAGAAAGAAAATGTTTGATTATGTTTAGTTTACTCTCTCGATCTTATCTGGAGCCCTGTTAAAGATATTTCAGCTTAGCTTGTGCTAAACTGTCATTCTTTGAAGAAGCTTGGATGTTTTAGAAGACAGGTAATATATAGGACCTGATCAGGATCCAAACTATATGTTACTCTAATTGTCTTTTTACTTTTTATTAGAAAACAAAAATGGAATATAAAATTTCAGCTGAAAACATTTTGAACAAGTTGATGTTATAGCACTGAAAGGGTCAAAGTACAGTAAAAACCCCTCTATTATTACGACCATTAAATTGCCTTAATCATATATGTTTAAGACAGGTGACTGCTTAAAGCAAGGTGAAAGAAAAACAGAAAGCTCCTAAAGGAGCTTTCTGTTTTACTTTCACCTTGCTTTAAGCTGTTACCTGTCTTTCATGCAATCAATTAACCTTCCTTTTAGTGGTCGTTATAGAAGGGTTTTACTGCAGGTATTCATGTCGATGTTTTAGCGAGCAAATCAGTCATAAAGTACTTACCTTGAGGCAACGGTTTACTTATTTACATACTGGACCAGCCTTAGTGCAAACTTACATTATTTACCCAAAAATCAATGATACATACAATATTTTCACCATATACTGCAGCAGAGCATCACAAATAGGCCTCATCCAATCATATCGTCAGGAGTAGGAGTGACTGACCAATCAAAAGTGTTGTTACAAATAAGTCGTCTGCTACTGTTTGAATGTGATTGTTATGTATGATCATTGAGGTGACGGTAATCGTGGAAGGACAGACGTGCCGGCAATGTAATTGTTTCCTGATTTGTGACATCTTCATGTATAGGAATATAGAAGGAGGCAATTAGTGAATAGGTGCGTGAATTCAGACTTGGAAAAAAATTGTATCAATATTGCTGAATTGGATTTATACGGTAGCAGCGTATAGAGGGCTGTATATGGGACTAACTGTATAGCTGTTTGTGGAATAGTTGACTTCACTTGTCATGTGAGTTGACGTTTATAAATATTCTTTAACCTATTCCTTCATGCATACACCTTTTTATGCCTTTAATTTATTCCTCCGCTGAAGAAAATAGATGGACTTTATTCAGCCATGAATATGCACCATTATAAATGTTTACTGTATCCTAGCAGATGGTAGCTTAATGCAGACTGACAGTAAAGGACATTAAGGTTCATTCTGCTTTACTTTCAACCTGATTTAAGTGATCAGCTGCCCTCAAAACTAAATCAGACTGTGGTGTAAGGGGTTAACGTAATCTGAATACCTTCACTGATAATTAGTATTGAACAATAGATGAAAATAATTTGACACGTTCACTATCATGAAATCGTGTGCTTTAAATAATGGTCATCTGCTTTTTTTTGGTAAATTTAAATTGTAGGTAAATTGACTATGGTTATGTTGTAATTGGTGTCAAAAGCATTGGATCCTGATCAGACTTGTGTTAAGCAGTGTCTTATCAGGATCCAGACTCATTGTAAATAACCATTGCACTGCGGGGTTCATGTCGGTGAAGGGGTTAAATCTTAACTTATTAACTTAAAAGTTTTTCAAATAAAATTTTAATACAATTTAACATGCAGAAACATCAATACAAGTGTCAAATAGTTTGGATCCAGATCAGACACCAAGTTACTTGGTGTCTGATCTGGATCCAAGCTGTTTGCAATGCATGTCAACTTGCTCCTATCGTGATGAGGGTTAGAGTACAAATTGTTTAATCATGCAGCTATCTATCACTTTCACAGTCAGTCCTTCTTTCAGTGTTTTGTTATGTTTGACAGGTACGCATATGAATACATTGATTAATTACCTAGTTATGCAATTTGTAGATGCTACTGTAACAGCTTCTGTCAAACTTGTAGTTAGCAACCTTTAAATGAGGAAATGGAATCTGTTTAAAAACTTATGACTGCTTAATGCAGGACAAAAGTAATGCAGAAAGCTCCTGTAGGAGCTTTCTGCATTACTTTTGGTTCTGCATTAATCTGGCAGTTGTGATAAAGCCTGCATGCCCTATATGTCCTGTTTGTTCGTTAGATGTTTGACAGTATATCTAGAATGTAAGTGTGTGACACTAAAAGGTTTTCCTTGCATTGATTAGGACCAGATAGGTCATTTGTAATCATCGTCTCATGGATAAAAACCTTTCCTGAACGTAACTTATAAATGGCTAACAGGAACTTCAGATAAGAAGTAAGCTAGAATTATGTGTGTCTTAATTTTATTACTGTTTTAAGCGATATGGACAAATGAGACATTCACATTTTCTCATTAAACAATAAAATTAAACGAACAATAATATAACTTATTCCAGTATTTCCACAATTCGACTTTTTTGCATATATTTCTATAAGTATTTCCTAATATGTTTATGTATAAGGCGTGTTAGAATGGTCTTAAGATTATGATATTGGCAGTTGTTAAGACAGATGGCTGCTTAAGTGTTGGGGAACAACAGTAATGCTTAAAGCTCCTTCCTGAATTATTCTCGTTGCTAGCCTCCTGTATTTGGACCTCTTCTATGGGTCTTTGTTGAGTAGTTGGTGCTTTTGCCCTGAATTAACCCTTTACTCCATAAATATGCCTTTTTACGTCTGTAATTTCTTTCTCCACTGAAGAAAGTATTTTCTATATCCCAGAAGACAGTAGATTAAAGGAAAACGGACAGCTGATGACAATATGGTCTTAGATCCTAGATTTTATCCTAAAAGCAACATTCATGAAGGTCCTGACATTATTACTCATCGATAAGGTACGAAAAATATCGATTTACTGCATACAGGTAAGCTATCGCTAATTGGAACGGGCGCCGCCATATTGGCAAAGCTATCATTCGGAACCCTCGATTTTTATCCATTTTGTGACGACACAAAGGCCTAAACGCTGATTGGCTCTTTCACTCAACCACTGTAACTTGGACGGACATTTCACACTTCGTCAGTAACGGCAAGCTTAATTCAAGGTCGCATACAGTTAAAAAAAAGAAGATAATAGATAGATGGTATATTCATATTGATTATGATGAACTTGAAAGGTCGTGTAGATCCAGAAACGATCAGAAGCTATCGTTAATCGGCTTACAGTTTGTCCGTTCCAATTCCCAGCTGTAGAATCTGGGAAAACAATGCTACGAAATGGCTAACAGTAGAGTATGGCGACATCCATAATACCTTGATTGATGATTATAATAATAGATCTAGATCTACAATAAAAAAAATATCTAATAATCAGTGCGATATTGTGCTGATCTAGACCTAAATGTTGAACTGGCTTAGATCTACCAACTCGTTTACAAATCAGCATTTTCTAGCTGGTTCGTCTCGGTTTAGGAATTCAACGCTACAGAAATTCTTAATGAAAAAAGTCTCATTACTAGATCTACATATTGTACGGGTAGATCTAGATCGGTTTTTTCTTTCTTAATTTAATCATCGCGATTCTCTAGATCCCGATCTGATAGAGCGATCTTACTTGAGTCCAAATCCGATTTTGATTGGATCTAGTTTTGTCGTTCTTATTTCTGGGTGTAGTTTTACACTCGTCATTTCTGTAGAAAAAAATTCAAACAACTTTTAGATAGGCCTAAATGAATATTAATTTAAGATTTAAATTCGAGTTGTATGGTAGTTTGAAAAAGTAGCATGCAATTGGGTGAAAACGATACAAGTCAATATATTTCCAATATATTTTTACTAAGATTTATGTTACTATGGTAAGTATATATGCCGCATGGAGTAACGATTTACCTGCTGTCTACAAAAGAATACAATAGAATAGTATTTCAAAACAACTAAGATCCAGATTAAAAGCCGAGTAACTCGGAGTCCGATCTGGATCTAAGCATTGATACAGCTCAGATTCTCAGTATCTCGGAGTCTAATCTGAATAAAAGCAATGATATAGCTCAGGTACTCAGTAACTCGGAGTCTGATTTGCATTTTATGAATTAAATATTCCTTTGATATAAATTCAGACAGTTTGGATCCCGATCACAATGTTGAATGACTCGGCGTCGCAACTGTTTGATAACTATTAGAAAACATTTTGCACGTGAATTCCTACGCAATCAGTTTGAATTTTGATTAGACGCCGTGTAGATCGGCACTGCATCAGGATCCAAACTGTTTAACATCTTAGAGAACATTCAATTATTTTGCATTATAGTTTTAAAAAAGCGATTTGGATGAAGATGAGACGCCGAGTAGCTCGCCATCTGATCAAGATCTAAACAAGTTTACATTTTATAAAGAAATATTCCTTTTATATACCGGTAAATTCAGACTGTTTGGATCCCGATCACAATGTTGAGTGCCTCGGCGTCGTAACTGTTTGATATCTGTTAGAATTTATTTTCACATGAATTCCTACGCAATCAGTTTGGATTTTGATCAGACGCCGTGTAGATCGGCACTGCATCAGGATCCAAACTGTTTAAACTTTTGGAATACATTCAATTTTTTTTTTATAGTTTTACAAAAGCGATTTGGATGAAGATGAGACACCGAGTAGCTCGCCATCTGATCAAGATCTAAACAGATTTACATTTTATGAAGAAATATTCCTTTGGTATAAATTCAGACAGTTTGGATCCCGATCACAATGTTGAGTGTCTCGGGCGTCGTAACTGTTTGATATATATTAGTGTTTTTTTCTCACGTGAATTCCTACACAATCAGTTTGAATTTTGATCAGACACCGTGTAGATCGGCACTGCATCAGGATCCAAACTGTTTGACACCTTTGCATTATTCAATTTTTACTTTCTTTCCAGTTTTACACACGTTTGATGTAGATGAGACGCCGAGTAGCTTGGTTCTCATCAGGATCCAAAATGATTCACAGCTGAGTTTTATCGTTTCATTTTTACAGTTTGGATCTAGATGAGAATCCGAGTTGCGAGATGGGACAGTAAAGAATTGTCACAGACCTGCAGATGTGATTTGTTTGATTGGTTAATTAGTTGTTTGATATTTCTGTCTACCGCCTAGGATTATGCTTACTTTTGATGAGCCGAAGCTTTTATTCCCGAGCCGAAACTTTATTACCCCCGCATCCGGTGTGTGACGCAACGGTCAAGCGGCATCCCCCTGTGATATTTTTGTAGATAGCATGCATGTGGAGCGTGCTCTATGGAATTCCGCGATTCCATTGGTTAACTATATTTAGATGTTGACCTCAGGAACAGTTAGAAACTTTCGTGTGATAACTTATCTGCATATTTCATAAGTTGACATAGATCATACTTTCCGAAAAGTGACGAGTAGTGCGTGCAGTATCATATGCACGTCTTACGGAGATCACCGATCAACAATAGGTCACACCTAATGACCTAAGCCTCTTTTTATGCAATTCATTGTGTAGCAACCCTATAATTAGATTTGGGATTTCGGAAGATATTTGAACACACTTTAAATGTGTAGACACCCGGACAGTAAAATTTCAGTAGAAGAATTGAGATTTTAGCCGCTAAATAGAAGACTCGCTCTAACCCGCTCTCATCAGGTAATTGATAACCCGCGGAAAGCCGCGCTTATCAGGGAATAGATAAAGTCGCGCTTTTACGGGCTCATAAGATGTTTATGATTAATATTTACGGAAATATTAACAGATCAGACTAAATATATCGGAGAAACTTTTTTCGAAAGTCACAGGGCTTCGATCCCTTTATTCACAACCAGTATGCAAATATTATCAAGAGTATCCGTGCCCGATTCCGGTGTCCTATGATATTTGCCTGATATACGCTACCTCAAGTATGGCTGGATTAAGCACTAATAGCTCGAAATTTTGATGGTTCTGCTATGCACTCATTGTCACCAAGACACCCAATCGTCATTTCATTTGTTCTTCAGCAAGTATTAACCTCCTTTGTAGGCATTTATACACAAGTATTGCAGTCGCAAATTCGTCCGGCGAATGCGCTTTCTCTTCGCCCGACCCGTCGTAGTCTCTGTCTTCTAATATTACATTCTCTGATAATTTAGGATCGAAATCGTAACACTGAAGTTCTAAAGTGTTTTTACCTTCCTCCACATGCCCAAGTTTTCTCAGTATTTCAGTTTATTAATGTTATCGATGTAAATTCCGCGCACTCTACGGCATTCCCGGTTAGACTCGCTATAACCGGAAGGTCGCGGAAGGCCTTAGTTACGTCACACAGGTAAACAAAATGGCGGCCCCCATGGTCGCTTGCACAGTCATATATCACAAAGTTTAAACGGCTCTAACTACTTCATTTTTTATTATTTTTCAAAATTTCAAAGACAGACGGCGATTTTTTTTCAATATCTTTCATTTAAAAGATATTTATCACCAGCTGTCCGTTTTCCTTTATGCTAGGTTCACACCAACGGCGAATGCCGCGCTTTATATCAGCAAGCAAAGCGTCGTCATTTTTGTTTACTTTTCCAAAAATATCACGATCTCTTACGCTCTGATAAGGTCTGATACGAATTGGTTGCCGCTTTGGGACGAGTTATTTCCCGGCTTGTTACGGTTCCTCACGCTTTGATCCCGCTTTGATCCCGCTTTGATCAGGAGTTGCTACGCTTGAAATCACGCTTTTATAAGCTTTATTACGCTTCGATGCGATTGTGACGCTTTAAATCAGGCTCTGATACGATTATCAAGCTTTGTTGTGCATTGTTACGCTCTGTTCAGCTCTGTTACGCTTAGGAAAAAGTCAAGATCGCCGATTTTATGCCGCTTTTGATCCAGAGCCTATATAGAGATGCAGCAGATCCACAAAATCATTGCATTTTGACTCCACAACACGATGTCAGAAGAACAAGATCCAGAAGTTCCAGATAGATGTACAAGAACATCATCTATCAGAAACAATGCAATGAGTGGTACTCAAGTGGCAGCACTATATATAGGGATGGAGACATAACGTTGGTATCGTAGGAGAGCCTGAAAGAGCGTGTGAGAGCGTGAGGAAGCTTGCCAAGCGTAACAAAGCCTAACAAAACGTGTCAATCCTGGATCAAAGCGTCTCGATTCTTGAGAAAGCGTGAGAGTCCTTCATGAAAACGCAATAGAGCGTATCAAAGCGTGTCAGATCTTGATGAAAGCGTCTGACCTCGTATCAAATCTTCATGCCAAATCGTAACAAATCTTGAGACATCTTAACGAAGCTTGTCAAGTGGTGACAGACCGTGAAGACTGGGGTCCCCGCTTTGAACCAAGCTCTGTAATGCTAGGTTCACACCAACGGCGAATGCCGCGCTTTAAATCGGCGAGCAAAGCGCCGTCATTTTTGTTTACTTTTCCAAAAATATCACGATCTCTTACGCTCTGATAAGTTCTGATACGCTCTGATACGAATTAGTTGCCGCTTTGGGACGAGTTATTTCCCGACTTGTTACGGTTCCATACGCTTTGATCCCGCTTTGATCAGGCTTTGCTACGCTTGAAATCACGCTTTTATAAGCTTTATTACGCTTTGATGCGATTGTGACGCTTTAAAGCAGGCTCTGATACGATAACCAAGCTTTGTTGTGCATTGTTACGCTCTGTTCAGCTCTGTTACGCATGGGAAAATGTCAAGATCGCCGATTTCATGCCGCTTTTGATCCAGAGCCTAAAAAGAGATGCAGCAGATCCACAAAATCATTGCTTTTTGACTCCAGAACACGATGTCAGAACAACAAGATCCAGAAGTTCCAGATGTACCAGAACATGATCTATCTGATACAATGCAATGAGTGGTACTCAAGTCGCAGCGCTATTTATAGGGATGGAGATAGAGCGTGAGTATCGTAGGAGAGCCTGAAAGAGCGTGATAGAGCGTGGGGAAGCTTGCCAAGCGTAACAAAGCATAACAAAACGTGTCAATCCTTGATCAAAGCGTCTCAATTCTTGAGAAACCGTGAGAGTCCTTCATGAAAACGTAACAAAGCGTATCAAAGCGTGTCAGATCTTGATGAAAGCGTCTGACCTCGTATCAGATCTTCATGCCAAATCGTAACAAATCTTGAGACATCTTAACGAAGCGTGTCAAGTGGTGACAGACCGTGAAGACTGGGGTCCCCGCTTTGAACCAAGCTCTGTTAAGCTTTCCTACGCTTTGAGTCAAGCTTTGCTGAGCTTTGTTACGCTTTGTTAAGCTTTGTTAAGATTTGATACGCTCTAGGCGCTTTAATCAATTCGTAACAGAGCGCCAATTTTTTTTAAACCGTTTAAAAAAATTTGGCGCTCTTGCCGAATGTCCCGCTTTACTCCAAGCTTTCCGACGATCTATTACGACCCTGACGCTTTAATCAAGCTTTGTTACGCTTTTGTGCCGCTTTGCACGCCGCTTTAAAGCGCCATCAAAGCGCCGTTGGTGTGAACCTAGCATTAAAGCAGGCAGAAAGTAAAGCAGAATGCGCCTTAAGGCCCATTCTGCTTTACTTTCAACCTGCATTAAATGGTCACCTATATTCAAAACTAGAAACAGGCCATTGAGCAGTGGGTTAAGCAGGACCTGTTTATAAAGACATCAATTCTCAATGAAATGGCTACTCACACAGGTCTAACAGTATCTGTAATAGTTTTTAACTGAATTTTTTGATATCCTGGATGTGTCACTCAAGATAAGGTCCTTGGGGAAACTTTGTAGTTTGATAAATTGCTCTGGTATAGAAGTGAGGGTTTTGTGTGGTGGCATTCTATGGCCAAATTTTTTTAGGCTTGTTAAGCAAACTTGCCACTTTTGAATCTTTTTAACGTGTTTTTAAATGGTGAAATAATTATATTCATTGCAATATATCAATACATATCAATAATGACAAACAGTGCAGACTCTGGTCAGACTGGGCCTCTGATCAGGTTCTACACAGTGTTTGCATAGGACAAGTGTATTTTTACTGGAACACGTAATGTATAGTTATGATGCATATAATGTGCCATTCAGGGTTTATGTGTTCAACTGTTTTGTCTCTCAGTTAGGGCTGCAACGATACACTCATGTAGCGAATACGAATACGTATCACGATATGACCTGGCGAATACGAATAATTATTCACGAATACGAATATAATTACAACTTATAAATGTGCTATGGTATTAGAGATTGTTTTATGATTTAATGGAGCAATAACTTTTTGACTTTTACATTTGGGGTTAAATGTTAATGAATAGTTGCTTATGATAAAAAGAAAGAAGCAGTAGTTGTTTTAAAGCTTTAATTTCAAACAAACGTCACCCAGACTAGATATTTGTCCAAAATAAATAGCCAAATGTATAGCCATGTTGGAAGTATTCTTGCAGGTGTACCTGAAACATAAATGAAAATAAATACATTAATAAATAGTTAAGTGAACTTGTTTTGTGTTGGTCTTATCCAGAGTTACAGACAAATGCCAGGTGATTGCATTTTCAAACAGTTTGCATCCGGATAAGACACAGAATAAGTCTATGTCTCATCCAGATCTAAGCTGATTGACTCTCAGGCTACAGCTTAACACTTATTTTTTAAAAACTGAATTGTTACTTATTAGGGATGATGTTTTATAATTGTGTATGCATTAAATTAGGACACAGTGATCTTGATCAAAACATGAGGTTTGCAATTTTATAACTCAAAAGTGTATCCGAATTCTGCCTTCATAATTACAAATTTGACTGAATTACTGCATCATTGATTCATTGTTGAATGTATCAAAATCTTTACAGACAAACTAATTAATTTGAAGTAATTTATCATCTGTTATTTTTTCATTAACAATTTTAACATAATAGAATAGAATATATAGACTGTAACTGCCTGGTTAATCAATTAACAATACCACCAAAAGCATTGAGCGCCACACGGATTTATTAAAATAATTCAATAGGCTTCAATTTAAAGTGGGTACGTTCAGGCAAGGGGATGCTTCGATAATTTTAAGTTTCAATCAACAGCCGGTATGCTTACCTTATTTCGTGGTGACATATCTTACAGATCGTAATATATCATCCCTTTTAATACCATCGGCTTCCTTTAAAAAGCCGAACTGTTGACACACCGGGCTCTTATTACTTTGCCGACGCTTCTACAATGTGCTTAGGCTCGGACATTTAGGGCGTGTTCGATTATCATTCACGGACCGGATCACAGTTGTGTTTACGCCTGTTTTAATCATTTTGTAACTTTTAAATACAAAAACTGAGCTTGGGAATTACAAAAATATCAGTTGCTTGTCAAAACAAAACGTAATATCTATGTTAAGAACTTAAAAATCTGTTCGAAGGGTCTAAACATGCAAGTGTCAACTGGGGTCAACTCGACAGAACTCACCGGAACTCTCATGTCAAGATTGTTTACCAAACATAGGCGCCGGAATATTTGAGTTAGTTTCTGTGTTTCTGTTCGTTTGTTGTTGATAATTTGCACTTCAGTTCACTTTTCTCTATGTTTTTATTTGTATTCGTAATATTCGGTTCGTCAAGTCGCGAATACGATACAGTTATCGCGGAAACAAGAAATTCGGTGTACCGAATCCATGAGTGAATCGTTACAGCCCTACTCTCAGTTAAAATAAGCATGGAGAACTCTAAACATTTAAGTCACTGCTTAGTGCAGGACAAAATTAATACAAGAAACTTTTTATGGGAGCTTTCTGCATGAATTTTGTTCTTGCTGTATTGGTCTGATTCTATTCTATAGCACTCACAACTAATCTTCTTTCATGTGTGTGACTGGACGTCACAGCTGCAGAATATTTCATTAAAAACAGTTTACTGCAGATACATCTAGATTAGCATCAATAGTAATTAAGTATTCCATCATTCAAACACCTATATTGATTTAGCGGAGATAATTTGATGGAGAAAGACTGGGATGACAAATTGTGCAAGTCAATTCAAAGAATTATTTAATTTCAACGGTTTTAATGGGAGAAGCAAATAATCTGACATTGGTGTATAATACTTAATGCAGACCCAGATTATAATGGCTTTTGAAGACGGCTAATTGCAAGCCTTACACTTTCAAATTGATGCATCTATGTGATGTGTGTAGGCCATTTCAGTCAGTGGACATTTTAGTCCAACTTATTTTTTTTAACCCAAAACCCCATAGATATGCCTTTCAAGGCCTTTAATTTATTCCTCCACTGAAGAATAAAGTTCCACTTTGTACAGTCATTAATATATACCGTAAGAAATTCTATAGCCTAGCAGATGGTTACAAGCTTAATTAAGAGCAGGCTGTAAGTTAAGCAGAATGCCCCTTATTCTGCTTTACTTTCAACCTGCTTTAAGTGGTCACCTGTCTTCAAAACTAGAAAGACTATGGGGTAAAGGGTTAAAGTATACATATTTGTTAAAGTAGCCAAAATAACAAATGGCTGTCTAAAATGTATTCCTCAAAGAAATGCTTTATCTGGCCTTAACCTATTTCTTATAAAAAAAAAAACCTTTTAATATTGCTACCCTATCCTTGTAAAGTAATAAAGTACCTGTAGAAATCTCTTCCTACAGTCTAACAGGTGACTACTTAAAGCATGCTGAGAGTAAAGCAGAAAGCTCCTTCAGGAGCTTTCTGCTTTACTCTCAGCCTACTTCAAGTACGCGCCTGTTATACACACTAAAAACTTCTATGAATTTTTGGTTACAGGATCAGTAAGACTAAAGCAAGTTGCATCGTGGTCTATAGTACCCAATCAGAATGGAGATAATTGTTTCTTGTTGGGAAGTAATCAGAGAGGTGTTTACAGTTAATGACTTCAGCAAGAGATAACCAGGATTGCCTAATAGAGGTGTACAAGATTTGATGCCGTTAAATAATGTAACACACAAATTGAGTTAGCTTTTTTCTCCATGCATGCATAGTTTCAAGTCTCAAAAGGTATGTTAGCTTTTTTCTCCATGCATATATACAGGGCTCCAGATAAGAGGGAGTAAACTGAACAAATCCAACACGTTCTCACTAATTACAGAACAAAATCCTATGGTGTTACTACTCATTATAATGGTCTCTTCGAGACGATTCTAATGAGTAGTGACACCATAGGGTTTTATGATGAAATAAAGATTTTAGGTTTTGAAATATTCCCCTTATCTTGAGTCCTGTGCATAGTTCCAAGACTTAGAAGGTATGATACAACAATACTTTGGCAACAGCAAATGGTAAATGTACATCTCAATGGCTGCCTGTACAACAGTTATTGCTTTCTTGAACTATGTAGTTTTGATTATGGTCTGCATTGTTTGTCAAATCTTCTAATCTTTTGAGATGACACCTCTAGGATTAACTTTAAATTGTCATGTCAATGTTCAAAATTTGAAGAGTATATGACAATGCAGCATTATTAAGGTTTGATGTTGCCAGAACGTCTTTTAAGGCTTTTTAAAAAGGCTTTGACCGCATGATTATAGAAAATACCAAAGTTTGACCGAAAGCCTGGATTTTATGTACATACAGCTCAAATGGAGTTGACATAAAATATTAATCAGAGGAAAGCTTTGTAGAAAGTATGCTTCTGGTCAGTGACATATTTTGAATCATGATGGCATAATGCCATTTGTTTGTGAAATGTCATTAATTCTCTATATAAAGGAAGGGAAATAATGTATATATAGGTATTATAGAAAGAGACAAATGGAAAAATCCTGTCTTGAGTGGGTGTCTAAGCATGCTTTACTATATTAGTATTTGATCATATATAGGTGATTGACCACTGAGAGTATAGATCTTCTATCCCATTACCCCATAGCCTGTTTCTAGTTTTGAAGATATGTGACCACTTAAAGCAGGTTGAAAGTAAAGCAGAATGCACCTTAGGGCACATTCTGCTTTACTTTCAGCCTGCTTTAAGTTATTATCTGCTAGAATCTAGAAAATATTTCTTATGATTATTATTTGTTATACTATAAATTGGATTTATTTTCTTCAGTAGAGGAATAAATAAGAGGCGTAAAAAAACGTAATTATTGGTTAATGGGCTATAGGATGTCAGTAATATGTGCGAGTGACAGTTTACAGTGTATTTATCAGGTCTTTGATCCCTGTTTACCTGATATTTCAATGTGATCACTGAATCATAGGAGATGTGCAGAAATGTTATATACCCGTGGACACTGATAAAATGCCACCTGCTCTAGATACTGTCTTCTGAAATTCTGATATTTTAATTTTCTTATTCTCAACATAAACTTAAAGTAACAAAATATTTGGACACAGATTAGGCCCCGCATTTATTGGGCCAGATCAAGATCAAAACTATTTTGTAAAGTTTCTTATTTTGATATTCTATATTTTACCCAATACCGTTATTACCTGTTTCTATTATTGAAGACAGGTGGCCACTAATTAAGCAAGTTGAAAGTAAAGCAGAATGTGCCTTAAGGCACATTCTGCTTTACTTTCAGCCTGCTTTAAGCTAATTTATCTTCTTGGATATAGAAAATATTTCTTATGATACATATTCATGATTCTGTAAAGGGGTATTAATTTCATTAGTGGCTTTAAATGATATGGTAGGATATTGGATATACACCTAGGAAACATAATACACTGTGTCTCGATATGGGCGTTCTATTGTACCATGTTGTTAGACAAAAATACAGCATCCTGTCGTGGCCCTTTATCTGTGAAACAATCAGCTATAAACCTCTGCTTAGTTGACGACTTAAACCCATTAAAGCTTGAAAACTATAGAAATTTAACTTTTCCTTAACTATGCTTTTTATGCCTTTAATTTATTCCTCTACTGAAGATAATAGTTCCACATTATATAGTCATGAATAATGCACCATAACTCTTTCCTCCCTGAAATTTTAAATGGACAATTCCAGTTTCGATTTTTGTCTAGTCCATTTCTGACTTTTAAGAGTTGTTTTTATCAATTTTGCCATTACTGACAAACAGTGAAGACCCTGATCAGAGGGCTCCTTTCGGAGCCCTCTGATCTGGGCCTTCACTGTTTGAACAGGACAAGTGTACTATTCACATGTACACTGTTTGAAAAGATGCCTATATGCGGGACTAGGGTTGAAAGGGTTAAGAAACATTTTCTATATCCTAGAAAATAGTTACTTATAGCAGATTGAAATTAAAGCAGAATGCTGCTTATTTTAGAAGCATTCTGTTTCACCTTCATTCTGTTTTAAGCAACCATCTGTCTTCAGTACTGAAAACAAGCTATATTGGGAAGGGTTTAACAGGTGAGAATTAAAGTACATGTAATATGCAGAAGGCTCCTTTAGGAACCTTGTGCATTAATTCAATTTTGCTAAGCAGCTCAGAATCAGTCTGTAGTAAACAAACTTCTTGAACTATGAATAAATGTCGCCAGCTTTAAAGATTATACCATCTGTTTATATGTTAAAGCGACTCGCAACCAGCTGGTGCATTAAAAATAGTAATTTGTAAATATGTGTCAAACGCTTATATAAATGGTAAAGAATTAGTTTAGGATAAGAAATTCTGTTTAAAAAAAATGTATTTCATTAAAAAAAAATATTGGTCTCTGGTGGGATTCGAACCCGGGGCCCGGCATTGGCGGACAGAAGGCAAAATAGGGGAAACCGCTTAGACCAATGGACCACGGAACTATCTGTTTATCTCGGATCGATTTAACGTATTTCAATGTGTAGCGATCGAAAGTGCATACAACTTCGTCATTCGGCTCGTGTTTATGTCTGAGCCCGTGTAGAGAAGCAACAACAACAACTATACCGTTAGCTAACGCTATGGAAAAACGATGGAAAATATCTAAAAAACTAAGATTCGGTGACGATTCTTGAGACGTTTTTTGGACTGATCATATTTTTTTAATGTCAGAAGCCAAATAATGCCACAAATTTGCTTTTATTTGAGTATTTTATTTTATTTTGACAAGTACACCATCCGGTTGCGAGTCCCTTTAAATAATGACTATACAGTATATGGTGTCCTGTAGTGTTCATGACTAGTGCTGTAACTAAGTCTTCTAATGAAATGGCAGTAGAATATGATACCACAGCTACCCAAGATGTTAAAACCTGATTGTCATTTAATACTGGGCTAATCTTTCCAGTCGTTTATTCGCCCATTGTATATGGAATTTTATGTTCTGTGTTGGCTGTATTTGTCACAGAATAGCTAGGTGCTAGCAGACAGATAATGATCCTTTATTAAGATAGATTTAAATGTCATCTTTGATACAAACCTGTATTCAGCTACCATCTCAATGTAGAATGATGATCTGTATGAAAACTGAGGGGACTGCTTAATGCAAAAAACACTACATTACATTTGGTTCTGCATTTAGCTGCGATGCTTGAATGTCTAATATGGTTTTTAACCCTTTCCCACATAGCATATCTCTAGTATTGAATATATATGTCCACTTAAAGCAGGTTGAAAGTAAAGCAGAATGCGCTTTAAGTGCATTCTGCTTTACTTTCAGCCTGCTTTAAGCTATCATCTGCTAGAATATAGAAAATATTTTGTATTATACATATTTATGAATATTAAATTGGAACTACTTTCTTCAGGGCAAGAATAAATTGAATGTGCTAAAAGGCGCTTCTATGGGGGAAAGGGTTAATGGCTGCTGAATCCTTGCCCTGTACATGTGAATATTATATTCATACTTTTACATGTTCCTCATAGAATGCCTTTTCAAATGTTTGATGAATCTACAGTGTCTAGATGGAGAGCCACAGGAAAATACTTCTATACAATTCATTTTCCTGTGCTGACAACAAATAGTCCACTTTAATCACATTAAGATTGCATTTATAAAATACCATTGGCTCAGAGACTCAGTTTAGTGTACATATGAGAAGAATTGCTTGTTGCTTAACAAATTGGAATTCATTTTGCTATCCCCAGGGCCCCAAAGACTGCAAATTTCCTCCAAGCGAGTGGTTTTATGTCGGCACGATAATTCCAGTCTAAATTACTGTCAGACTTGGGTTAAAGACCTCTCAGAAAAAGAATGTGGAGTCTTTAAAGAAAAATGTTAACTAAATGTAGAACTAAAGTAATGCAGAAAGCTCCTTTAGGAGCTTTCTGCATTACTTTAGTCCTACATTAAGTTGTTAATGATGAGAGATGTCTGTATTTTTTTACGGGTGTTCACTTGACACATGATCGGCTGTAACTTCAAAAAGTGGTTTAGTTGGAAAGAAGTCTTTTATTCCTGGAGGAAAGCGGTATTGTCTGAGTCTATTTCTAGCACTTAAATTGGCATGTCACTATGTGAGAGGTTTAATTGAACTGGGAAACCATAGACAGTCCATGTAACTAAACCTAAATTTGAGCAAAAAAGACTTTGACATCTATTCCTGATAATATAGCCAGTAAAATCTTGTCTAGATCTTTCCTATCTAAATGAAAGAAAGTGCAGGATATTAAACTCTTTAAATGTGGACGGCAAACAGTGATTACAGCTGCAAACAATTTGGAATCAGATGGGACACTGAGAAAGTAAGCGTCTCATCAAGATCCAGTCTGTTTGACACTCTGACCATGTTTTGAAATGATTCTGTTTTTAAAAGAATTGAATTTTAGAACAGCAGCAGATGACAATTGTTGCAAAGGACAGTATTACTCGGCATTGTAAGAGGTACCGTAACTTATAATTTTTGAGAAAAGATGATATGACTATTTCGTAGGTCTCACAGTTTGTCTCAGATCACAGAAGCTTAATTCCATCAAAATTGTGAATAGCCAGCGATGGTGTCAAAAAGTTCTTTTTCAGTGAGGTTTTGGAGAAGTTAGTTGACTCTTTGAATGTTGGGTAATTACAATCCGCTACAATAATTGTCGTCTGCTGTTATTCTAAAATAAGAATTTTCAAAATTTCTTTATAATACACGTTCAGAATGTCAAACAGTTTGGATCCTGATGAGATGCCGCATTAGGCGGCGTCTCATCAGGATTCAAACTTTTTGCACAGATTATCAAAATTCCGCCGCTAGTTAGCAAAGAGCTAAATTCTGGGTGACAGCTGGCTTCCTGCCTGTTCAAGGGGACTGTCGACCATATTTGGTATTTCTTAGAAATTTATGCCTGGCACTATATAGTCTGAACATATAAAATTAACTTGGTCATATTTGATTTTCATACGTTTAGAAAACATGATTACCATTGCAAACAGCTTGGATGCAGATGAGACGCCAAGTAAAGCTGTGGTTCATCTTAATCCAAATTGTTTGACACTCTAACCAGGTTTTTGAATGTATTTTCCAATAATTTTAGAACAGTAGCAGACAACAGTTGTTGCAGACGATAGTATTACGTAGCATTCAAAGCAAAACAACATTTCAAAATGTCATCACAGGGTTTCACTTTAACATATACAGTAGAACCTCTCTATTACGACCACTAAAAAGAAGGCTAATTGTCTGTATAAAAGACAGGTGACGGCTTAAAGCAATGTGAAAGTGAAACAGAAAGCTCCTGTAGGAGCTTTCTGTTTCACTTTCACATTGCTTTAAGCAGTCACCTGTCTTAAACGACTAATATTTGACATAATTTAGTGGTCGTAATAGAGAGGTTCTACTGTATACTGACTTTGTGTGGGTGCAGGTATTTTATTATAACTGCCAGTAGACAATAATTTATGAGCTACAATACTTCAGTTTTCAACCATATTTCTTACTGAGAACTTGGTCAATAGTGTGCCAAAGCCCTATAGATGCTTAGTTCCAAATGCGGTGAGAATTTAACCCATTACCCCATAAATACGCCTTTTGACGCCTTTAGTTTATTCCTCCACTGAAGAAAGTAGTTCCAATTTATACAGTTGTGAATATTTAATATGAGAATTAATTTCTATATTCTAGCAGCTGGTAGCTTAAAGCAGGCTGAAAGAAAAGCAGAATGCGCCCTAAGGGGCATTCTGTTTTACTTTCAACCTGCTTTAAGTGGTCACCTATTTTCAAAACTAGAACCTGGATATGGGGGAATGGGTTAAAGACTAAAATCCTCATGTCACAACATAGGGTTGTTTGATGGCCTGAAAGAGAAAATGTTGGAACAATTTGTTTACTTTTATTCTTGAGCCTTGTGGCCAATAAGAGTCATTGACCATTCTTTCCTCTCTGCAAAGACCAGGATTATAAACTCTTTGCATGCTGTGTAATCTTTCCTTCTGCAACAATTGTCGTCTGCTTTTGTTCTAAAAATAAAAGAATGCTCAAAATTTCTTTTCAAAACAGGGTCAGAGATTCAAACATTTTGGATCCTGATGAGACGCCGCATAACGGATCCCAAATGTTTGCACAGATAATTACAATTCTGCTGCTAGCATGCAAAGAGTTAATTTAGCTCATTGCATGCTAGCGGCGGATATATCTGCCACAGTGATTACCTTGGCAAACGGTTTGGATCCAGATGAGACGCCGCATATCGCGGCGTCTCATCTGGATCCAAACTGTTGCCAATCTGAGCCTGTATTTAAAAGAAATTTTGAAAATACAAATTTTAGAAAAGTAGATCTAGCAGACGACAATTGTTGCAGACAGAAAAAATTACCCAGCATGCAAAGAGTTAATTTAAAGACACTAATTCCTGGTCATTGTTGTGAATATTAACTAAGGCAGAAGACTACTACTATTAACAGCGGTGAGTATAATTGTGGCTAATTTCATGTCTTAATGATGTCCTGCACTGCGGTGACGGCTATTGTTTCCATTGACTTAAATCAGGCGCCACAGGGGCTTCCTGTCAATTAAGGATGGTGCTTTGCTCTGGGATTGGAGAGAATCTGTTGTGTCTGAACAGAGTTTAATATAGGATAGAAAAATTGCCAATCTGGAAAAAAATAAGTTTATTAAACAATGACTTGTTCTATCATGCATATCTCCTACATCCAATTGTGATAAAGGCAGGGGGTTGCTTGAGGCAAGATAAAAGTAAAGCAAACAGCTCCTATAGGAGCATTTTGCTTTACTGTTACTTTGCTTTCAGCTGCTATCAATGAACATCACTGATATCCATTTCTTGCAATTATTTTTTAAGCTGCATATTCATGAATATTCAAATTGGATCAATATATGACTTTGAGTGGAGGTAAAACATTCTTAGCAACAACAACAACACTTATAACTATTTTCTTCAATGTAAGAATGAATTAACGATGTAAAATGTGTATTATGGAGTAATGGGTTAAACTGTCCCATTGAGTGTAAGCATGACCCTTTGGGTGGCCTTGATGACACCTGTTTCTGACCTACAATCATTTCGTACAACAACTACGTACCTTCCAGTAAATGGCCCTTAAATCATGTGGTAGCTCGCCCCTGTCCATTGTAACTGGATTGTGTCCATTACTGGTAGGGTGCACATGGTTGTAAATCTTGTTCATTGCCTGTGTGAGTGACATGTGGGTCTTATTTGTAATCATTGTTCCCTGGGGCACAGTAACTGTTAATGTGCTTTAATAAGTCCTGGAACCGGCCCTTGTAGGTGTCCATAGTAAGAAATACGATCTGGGTCAAAACTGTTTGAAATTGAGATTCATTTGATATTCAAATTCTGTAAAGTTTGGGTTGTAAACATTTACTAAGACATTACCATGCACTGCTGACAAGATGAATATACTTGAACATTGTTTACTGTGCAGTAGTTTATAATAGGTTTGTTTTGTATGTTTATTAAATCATTGACATTTGTTGCTTCTTTTTTTCTGTTTTGGAGGTAATTTAATGTTTTAGACAGAGTTTGTCTCAAGCAGGCTGACATTAAGCATTGAGGCTTACAAAGCTGCCCACATATAATCTTTTTAATGATCATTTAACCTTTCCCTGCAAGCAAACATCTTGTTATAGTTTTTTTTATCCTATATATAGCTTTTCATTTTTCTACCTAATCCTAATCACTGACGATAGGAAATATTTTCTTTATGTCCTTTTTAGACAATACTTATATCTTGAACTTTTGCTACACTGTCAGTAACTTTGGTTGCATTTTGAAATCTGTATGAGACCTCAGCTGGCAAAGTATTTCCAAAAGCTTGTATCCTTATGTATGGTCAAATCTTATGACAAGACTTATCATTAGAATTTGTCTGGAAATTATGATTATATATATAATGTGTAGTCACAATATAGGATTTGGTGCTAAAATGAAAGAGAAAGTGTTGCGAAAGCTTAATATACTCCTTCTTATCTGAAGCCCAGTAAAAGTGCTGTGTGTTTAAATTATTACCTGACAAAGACTAGCAAGACCTGAGGAATTATACCGAAAATAGATTTGAAATAACAGTTGCTTTTTAATGGAGTTAATACAGACTAAGAACACTTTACTCCTATTACAAGTAATTACAGGTAATATTGGACTTGTGTAACAAAATATTAGCTGGACTGAGACAAAACCTGATACACCTAATATTCCTCCTCTTCGTTGCTGTAAAAAGAGTGTTTTAAACCTTCCTCCCATATCTTGTTTCCTCAATTTCAACAAAGGCGGCTGCTTAAAGTAGGCTGAAAATAAAGCAGATGTTTTTCAGTCTCCTTTAGGCATTTCATTTGTCAGTATGTAAAAAATGTTTCATTTGATATTTTATCAGGACACCTTGTCAATGTGAAACCATTGGCATTTCTATGAATGATGTGGGTTTGTTTGATTTTGCTTTTAGCTGCCTGATGATTTTGAAAAGCTTATGGCATTCCAAAAACCTTAAATTTAAAATTAATAAATGTTCATTTTACCATTGTAGTACCATGGTCGAACATGGTCATATGCTGTGCACAAAATTAATGTTATCTTGATTTTTTATTTGTTTTAGACCATGGTATACCATGGTTAAAAGTAGTGATTATCTTTACCATGGTCAGTCATGGTTAAACATTGTCCAGAACATATGTTTAATTGTTGGTATTTGATGGTTGATATTCATAAAACATGGACAACCATCAAAATACATGGACGACCATGGTGACCATGGTCAACATTTCACCTGGGTATCTAAGTGTGACCTTACAAACAAGCCTTCTTTTTTGGGTTGTTCAAGTTCTTTTGGATTAAGTTATTGTATTAAAATTAATATTCTAAGCTTAACCCTTTCCTCCATAGCCGTAATTATGTACAAGTGACCGATTAGATCCATCTGTGTTTAGGAGCTTTCTTCTTTACTTTTATCTTGCTTTTGGACTTTCAACACCATGGACCTATTTATAATATACTCATTACATTTGCAAACAGTGTAGACCCAGATCAAAGGGCTCCTATAGGAGCCCTTTGATCTGGGTCTACACGGTTTGATGATTTATACCAGTATTTATTAAACTACCCAGAATTCCATGTAGACTGGTTCATGTTTTGGTAACTAAACGATCCAAATGGGGACATAATAACCTGCAAGAGGTTCTTAGTGTTGAAATAGTTAGATATTAGATAGTTTCTCTAGTTCTCAACACAGATTGTGGATATTATCAAGGCATGTGTAATATTTGACCATGACAGTGCACAAGTCACAAGTTCATACCTTGAAGTATAAAGGTCTATATATGTCCTAAGGAGAATATTGTAAATATGGTAATATAAAAATAAGGTGATTGTAGGTCAAATAAACTCATGTATGTAGATGAAATTGGATACACTGTAGAAAAAATATAACTAATTCTCCCACTAAATTGTCTCAGATTAGAAGCAAGAATTGGGAGAATAATTTGAAATTGTCATTGGAATTGTTTTATTGGAGATGATTATTTACTTTAGTCCATTATGTAGCGTGGAATATTGCCTGTATAACTCGTTAACTACAGTTTAATTGCTAGTTATTTTGTCTTCATTAGTTGACTTTATATCTCATACTAGCCAATGTGATGATACATTTGGGACAGTTCATGTCCATACTCTATCAATTTACTCATTTCCTCTTTAGATATGATTGTGTAAATACCTACATCTAAGCATGTTGAAAGCAGGGGACTGCTTAGAGTAAGATGTAAGTAAAGAAGAAAGCTCCTATCCGATATTTTGCCATTGTATTGAACACCATGAATGAGGATTGGTTTGTGGTATTTACAATTGGGAATATGTTATTCTTTGGCAATAAACACATTTGTGCTGAAACTATTATTCAGTTGCAATCAGTTTGAAGCCAGATCAGACATCTGCGTGCTGGATCAGGCTCCAGGATGGTTGGAACTCTTGATTAGTTGAAGATGAGTTGTCAACTGCATTGTTTCTCACCTAAATTAAGCTACAATCTTAAACTACTGTCTTAAAGACTTCATGTATCTGGCAGCATGTTAGACTTTTAGAGTGATTCATTTGCATAGTTTAATTGCCATCATAGTAGTATAGTGGCTACTGAAAGTTTCTATGTAAACAGTCATTATCACTTTTAAATTAATCCTTATTCATGTTGTTGTTGAAGAGCCTGCATGCACACTGGTTCTATTGAAAGTTGTATTGCTGGCAATGGTTTAACTCTTTCCTCCCTAAAACTTTAAATGGACAATTCCAGTTTCCATTTCAGTCTAGTCCATTTCTGACCTTTAAGGGTTGTTTTTGTCAATATTTGGCATTATGACAAACAGTGAAGACCCTGATCAGAGGGCTCCTTTCGGAGCCCTCTGATCTGGGTCTTCACTGTTTGCATAGGACAAGTGTACTATTCACATGTTCACTGTTTGAAAAGGACACCTATATGCGGGACTAGGGTTGAAAGGGTTAAGCCACTTTGATATTTGAAATCAATTGTGCCTGGTTGGATCTCTTCTTTTCAGAATCTAATATCATTATAGGAGAAGAACAAAAATTGAAAATAAAAAAAAATTGCTACGGAAAAAATATTTAATCTAAGGTTGTCCATGAATTGTATGATATTAAAGTTGCCCATTTGTGGCCAATTTAGTTGAGGCTAAAAGAAGCTTTCTGCTTTACTTTCATCTTGCTATAACCTATTACCCCATTGCCTTTTGAAAGGCTGGTGACCACTTAAAGCAGGTTGAAAGTAAAGCAGAATGCACCTTATGGTGCATTCTGCTTTACTTTCAACCTGCTTTAAGCAATTATCTGCTAGGGTATAGAAAATATTTCTTATGATACATATTCATGACTGTATAAAAGGGAACTATTTGTTCAGTGGATGAATAAATTATAGCTGTATAAAGGTGTATTTATGGGAGAATGGGTTAAGCAGCATCTTCTCTGAAACACCTGTGAATATAGGTGATTTGTACTTTGGCAATGGAGGAGAGGGTTATAGCATAATAATACAGGGCTGCCATTTCTCCGGATTTTTCCTAAATCTCCGGAATTTTTCCCAGTTCATGGTAGCTTAAAGCAGGCTGAAAGTAAAGCAGAATGCGCCCTAAGGCGCTTTCTGCTTTACTTACTGCCTGCTTAAAGCAGTCGCATGTCAACAAAACAAGAAAAAGGCTACGGGGTGAAGGTACGATTCGTAAAATCACACTTGAAAAATGCAAATTTGGAAATCTTAGGATTTTTCTTGTCAACTTCTGGCAGCCCTGATAATAGGTTAAATGTGTGACTATATGTCTACTAACAAGTCCACATTAGAGTGTTGTTGAAAATAAATCTTAAATTACATGTTACTATATGTCTATAAACATATATTTAAAGTCATGGTGTCTGAGCTGTAAATGGGGAAAAAATTACCTGTTGAGGTAATCTTGTTACAAAACAAACTTGCAAAAAGCGTCCTAAAATATGTTAATGATGACACGAGTGACGGGATGCAGCTATTGACGTGTAACAAATCAAAGGGCGTATGAGTATTTAAATGGAAGTTTTCAATACTTACAGTTAAATTATACTACAGTCAAACCCCTCTATTACTTATAATACCACTAAATTATGTTAATTACTTGGTGTCTAAGGCAGGTGGCTGCTACAAGCAAGGTGAAAGTAAAACAGAAAGCTCCTGTAGGAGCTTTCTGTTTTACTTTCACTTTGCTTTAAGCTGTCGTACAGTTAATTAACCTTTGTTTAGTGGTTGTTTTAGAGGAGTTTTACTGAACAGTCAAAGGTTTGTAATGCGACCAATCTTGAAGTCAGGTGTGGAAATCTCTTAGGACTGATGTCTGCTTAATGCAGGATAAAAATAATGCCGAAAGCTCCTGTAGGAAATTTCTGCATTATTTCTATCCTGCATTAAGCAGTCACCTTTATAAAAGACTGCCAATGGGTCTGTTATTTAAATGAAAACTTAACAAAACTTTAGCTGTAAATGTAGCTGAATCATTTCATACCAGTGCTTTTGTACCAATAATTTTCGGGCTATTGCAATCAGATTGGATCCAAGTCCGTTCCTATTGATGTATTCCATACTATCTGCCACCCAAATTAATTTCAATTAAAATTTGTAAAGAGTGGTTTTATTTTCTAAAAGAATGAAGATGATAGTTGGACCAGATGGTACATGCCTAATTGAAGAGGATTAAATCTTTAAAATGCAACAAATAGAGTTTTTAATGTTTGCAAACAGTGATGATCCAGAATTACGTTTCTGCACTCAGATGGTTATTATATTAAAATTCTATTCTACACATCCATCCAGTAAGTATGTATGAATGGACCAATATATTAGGTTAGAAGAGTCCATTCTATAAATGAGAAAAGGAAGATTAGTTACTGTGTAAATCCTATAGTCATATGATAGGTACCTTGTTGTATACACCCATTTAATTCAACACTTTTAAAAACAACATCTGCTCAAAAAGTTGTCAGCTTAAACTTCAAGTTTGAACTCTTTCTCTTGTATATGTGAAGAAATACTATTAGAGCTACAAATAGTTTGGATCCTGATCAGGCCCCACGTAAGTGGGGCCTGATCAGGATCCAAACTGTTTGCAAAAATCTTCAATACTTGTGTCCAGGGTATCTAAAGGGTTATAAATGGTGATGAGGGAGTGATATTGAATACCATTCTACATCTATTTCCATTACAAATTGATATAATATACCACAACATGATACCTAGACTAGGGTCTCCGATTTCGAGGTCCGATTATAAAGTTTGTGGTCTTTACTTTTAAAGGTACACATCTGTTTGTTTACATTTATACCTTCGATATCATTGGACAGGTGTTTCTTATAATTTAACTTTAGACCCATCTGAAAATTTTAAATGAAATTCTTTGTTATTGTTTCTAAGCAATTAGTTTAGGAATGAACCTATTAACCCATGTCATTATAGATCGTTTTCAATATTGGAGACAGATGGCTGCTTAAAGCAGGTTGTAAGTAAAGCAGAATGTTCCAGGAGCATTCTGCTTTATTTTTGGCATTCTTTAAGCTTCCATCTGCTAGGATATAGAAACTTTATGCTGCATCATTCACAACTGTATAAATTGCAACTGTTCTCTTTAGTGAAGGAATATTATAAAAGGCATAAAAAGGTGTATATATGGGGGTAGTTGGTATATGTGCAATTAAAAATGACATTTGCAAACAGTGTAGAGTTCTAAGATGCCAAATAATATTTAATTCTGCATTATTTGTAGCTATTATGTATACAGTAGAACCTCTCTATTACGGCCACCAAATTGTGTTAAATATTAGATGTTTACGACAGGTGACTGCTTAAAGCAAGGTGACAGTAAAACAGAAAGCTCCTATAGGAGCTTTCTGTTTCACTGTCATCTTGCTTTAAGCTGTCACCTGTCTTTTATTCAATAAATTAGCCTTCGTTTTAGTGGCCGTTATAGAGAGGTTTTACTGTACATTTAAATACAAATTGTTTTTCGCTATTACAATATAAATAATATCTCTATAAACTGAAATTATGAACTCTTCTAATCAATACATTGGAAGTGTTCATTGGTAAATCGAGGTATAGATCAGTGATTCAGAGAATGCTGTACATTTAATTGAAACTTGAGATCAGTGATGTGTGACTGTCTGCAGAGACTGCGTGACATTGAATATCTTGTATCTCCGTAAATAAATTAATATCAAAGTGTCAGAAAGGTATCTCTGGTGTTCCACACTCTTGTTAAAGGTATGAAATTTTATAACTTCTTTCACAATATTTATGTTTGACACAAAGATTTGTACTGTATTGTTTAACCCGTTACTGCCTTACCCTGAGTACAATGGTTGTCTGCAAACAGTAATGGTTCCTGATCAGATGCCACATAATGCATAAAATGAATTTTAAAATTGATGACTTTGCCACCTGTCTTGAAGCTACACACGTCTTTATCTTCCTTGAAGACTGTTAACCCTTTCCCTTATAGGAGTGCCTTTTAGCACATTTAATTTATTCCTCCCCTGAAGAAAACAGTTCCAATTTGTACAACTATGAATATGGACCATAAGGAATTTTTTCTAAATCCTGACAGTTTAGCTTAAAGCAGGTAGAAAGTAAAGCAGAATGCGCCTTACGCCTTAAGGCGCATTCTGCTTTACTTTCAACCTGCTTTAAGTGGTCACCTGTTTTCAAAACTAGAACAGGTTATTGGGTATAGGGTAAACCATTCTTTGAAGGAGCATTATGCAAGTCTTCTTTATGTAGCGATTCAAGGCATGTTTGACACTTGCATCCTGCATTTAGCTGCCATATGATGTTGCAGCTAAATGCAGGATGAATGTGACATGTCTAACGATATACGGACCATGCATTTCTAAGATTCCTTTTTGGCCTGACTCGAGATATATTTGATATCAATATTACGTTTGCCACCATTTTCAGTACAGACAACCCATACATTATATTTAATATTGCTGCTCAATCATGGTATATTATGACAGCATTTTCTATGAAAATGATTAGTGCATCCGAGAGGTGTTTTGGCTGCAATTAACTGGGGACAAAACATTGCGTGAAGAATATTGATTATCTTCCCTGTTCGTTGAAACCATTTGATTTTCGTGCTATAGTAATCTCGTGGTTTTAATTCTATCTTGCCAAGATAAAACTTCTCCCACTACAAATAAAGTGATAATGCATCTTTAATGATATAACATGAACAATCTGCTGTGAGAGTTATTAACCTTTTTAGTGCCCAATAAATGCCATGTTCATGATACACTGTCTTCTGTAACCCAGTGAACACTAGTGATGGGTATACTTATCCTTTAATAACTGTCAAATGTAGCTGTGAAGAGTACACTTTTTCAAAATGACAAAGTGAAGATCTTATATGGGTCTACAATGTTTGTCATTTTGCAATAATTTTAATACAAAAAAGGCCCTAAATAGTGAAAAATGGACTTGACTTTGAATTATTCTGAAATTCTGAAGATCTGAGATGTTACAACTATCCATGTTTCTTAGAATACTTCTTCTCTCCGAGAAGTGGACTGCTTAAAATGGGTAGTCTCAGAAATAGAGCAAAATGATTCGACTTTTCTACTTGTTTACTCAAATTTAAGAAAGAGGAATACACAGTTATAAAGACAAGTGGCTGCAGGAGTCAACTGTAAAATGGAGTTAACATTAAATAAGCTTTCAACATTCCTCCTCTACGTTTGGAACTCATGTTATAGTGTAACTACTCTTTAGAATTGTCTCTTTGAGGTGGTTCTTTTGAGTAGTCACGCAATATTGTTTGTGCAGACATGAGGATTTAAAGTTTTTGTAAAGCTTATAATATCCATCCAAATCACAATTGGCAGGAGAGTAAAAGCTGCTTCTGTTTTGTTCCTTTGGTTGTGTTTTTGTGTTGTTTTTCGTGGCAATGGCTTTGGTTGTGTTTTTGTGTTGTTTTTCCTGGCAATGGCTTTGACAGGATTAGCTGAAGAGGTCTATGATATTATTGTCAGGTGACCTAGATACAAGTTGACTGGGCTGGCCTTCCAGGTTCTGATAATACGAGCCAATTCAATAACAGGCTGATTGCTGGTTATGTCCAGTGGTCTGGTTTCACCATTACTACCCATTATTTATTTATAAAGTGACCATAAAGTAAGATATCCGAGTGAGCTTTTCTTGAGACAGTCACTTGTCAATACCGTCTAACTTGTTTTTTCCTAGGCTGCTCATTGAGAAAGCATGGGTATTAATTTCTATATGAAGACTAGTGACTGCTTAATGCAGGTCAACAGTGATGCAGAAAGCTCCTAAAGGAGCTTTCTGCATTACTGTTTCCCTGCATGAAGCTGTCATCTGTCTTAGATATTGTCCATGCTTCTAATATTTAGTGGTCAGTAAATAAAAGTTTGGTTGTGTTTCGGTAAGTATTTGTTGGAATTGCAAATTGTCTGATGTTCCTGGGATATATATCGGAAGATATATTGCAAATTATATAGCTGTTTGACCCCTTTCCTCCATAGCTCAAAGCCCAAATCACAATTTGGCATATGGCTGCCAAAAGCAACATAAAGCAGAAAGCTGCTACATATTCATCTTGCTTTAAGCTGCCACTTATATTCAACACAATACATAATTATTAGTGGTGCTTTTGTTGAAGGCAATGGCATCTAAGAAGCTTCTGTGAGGAAAGGGCAGATCAATTTAGATTTTCTTTTGGGGCAAGAAATGGAAAGTGGTTTGGTTTTGTCTTGACCACAGAGATGCGTAGCCACTATTTAGCTAGCTTAATCCATTACCCCATAGCATGTTTCTCGTTTTGAAAACAGCCGACTACTTAAAGCAAGTTAAGGCGCATTCTGCTTTACTTTCAGCCTGCTTTAAGCTATTATCTGCTAGAATATGGAAAATATTTCTCTTGCTATATATTCCTGACTGTATAAATTGGAACTATTTTCTTCAGTGGAGGAATAACTTAAAGGCGTAAAAAGGCATATTTATGGGGTAGAAGATTATTTGATCAATGTGAAGAGGTTTCATGCTTGTCTCATGTCACCAAGGCTGTTTGCCAGGGAACACTTCTGTGCACTTTGTTCCTCTTATGATGATCAGAACAGAATTAAGTGAACATCATACCCATTAGACACATTTTGTTACAGCAAATCACCTCTCATGTTATCTGTCGTTCTACCGAGAGTCTCTGAAATTATATTTATAGTTTAGATCAAGATCAGATGCCATGTATAATGATGTCTGATCAGGATCAAAACTGTATGGCACTTGTACTGAGGTTTGAACAATTTAAAACCCAATTGAAACAATAATTGGTTTGCATTGTAGAGGATGCATTTTGGACAAATATTACATTGTTGTATAAAACAAATTGGCAATTTATACAGAAGTTTTGGGGGGTTATTTGAACACTATTTTATTCTGGACAAGTACCTCTGTTGTGTGATAAATAAATATTTTTCTGGCTTTAATTCAATTTTTTTGTCTCCAGTTATGTTGTATTTCAATTCTTTTTACTGAAAAACTCTATTGAGAGCTTTCTGATATACGAATGTACTTTTATCTTGCTCTAAGCAGTCACTTGCACACTGTTGCATATATGTGAGGTGCACATTTGGTAATAGTGACCAGGGTTAAGGTGAACTAAAGGAATGTTTTAAGTCTTTGAAGCCTAGTCTTTGCTTCATTTGCAAACAGCATACCTGTGGGAAGTACACTTGTCCTATGCAAACAGTGTAGACCCTGATCAGAGGGCTCCTTAAGGAGCCCTCTGATCAGGGTCTACACTGTTTGTCATTTTGTCATATATTGTAAAAATCAACCATAAAAAGTCAAAAATGGACTAGACTAAATTGAAAACTAGAATTGTCCATTTGAGGTTTCAGGGAGGAAAAGGTTAAGGTATTACTACAGCATGTTGCCAGCATGGTGAGGTCATATAGAGGGAGGGTGAGGTCGTTACTTGTTCAACATTAATGTCTCTGCCAGTAACCGTAGGCGGAAAGTTAAATATTGTATACTTACCTTGCTCTAAATCTTTGCACAGCAAAGACGTAAACACATTTGAAGTCAGTTTGAGTCAAAATGATTAGGTGCCTATAGGATCGTTTATACTCTGACTGGGCTTTGAACTAAGATTTTGAAAAGTTCTTATTTAGAACATTATTGGCAGACAATTTTTGTAGACTGCAATATAACAAAGCCTTAAAAGTTTAGACATTTTACATCATCTTAGCTATGAAATGGTGAATATTGCAATAGGCTAAAATAGCACCTTTGCTTTATCCTATCCAGTGTATTCCCCATAGATTCATCATAGAATGCTTCAATATTGCCTTTTCAAGCTTAACTCTTTACCTGATAGCCTATTTCTTGTATTGAAGATAGATGACCACTTAAAGCAGGTTGAAAGTAAAGCAAAATGCGCCTTAGGGCGCATTCTGCTTTACTTTCAGCCTGCTTTAAGCTTCTATGTGCTAGAATATATAGAATATTCGCTGTAATATTTATTCATAACTGATTAAATTGGAACTACTTTCTTCAGCGGAGGAATAAATTATATGCGCTAAAAGGCACTTCTATGAGGGAAAGGGTTAAATTACCTTTTTCCTCATAGAAGTGCCTTTTCATGCTTCAACTCTTTCCTCATGAAGAGATGTTACTTTTAAAGTAAAAAATCTTTGTATCCTGAAAGTAGGCTTCCTAATCAGGCTAAAAAAAAGCAGAAATGTCTCTAATGGTTTACGCTTAAAAAAGTTTGAAACATGTATACATCAAACTATTCAAGACTTTAATGGTAAATTCGTGCAGAGGCAATTGCAGCTTGTCAAATAAAATTGAAACAAGAAATTGAACTGTTTTGTAAAGATGTTTTACTTTGTGACATTTAACCTTCAACTTCTTTTAACCTTTATTTCTCAAAGCAGATTTTTTATTCAGTAAAAATTGCCATAAATATTTAAAGCAGAAGCTTTATTTCATTTTAAAATTTATAACCAGAATGTCAAAGAGTTTGGATCCTGATAAGATGCTGAGTTACAAGTCATCTTATCAGGATCCAAAGTGTTTGTAAATATGACAAAGAAAAAAAGGTAGCCTCTGTAGTGTGCAAAAGATGTAGTACAAGGGTGTGTTTGATGTTATAACCATCGGACCAGAAGCATGTTCTGTGATTCAAGATGACACTACCGTAAGTGATTTATTGAAGGAAAACAGGCTCTGTCAGAATTAATATGGGCCTATCCTGACACTGCTCAGACCTGCTATATATCATAATCCAGGATTGTAAAACAAACTTGACAAGGGAAAACTCTGTATAGCATCTATGCCATGCAGTGGAGTAGTTTGAAAGTTGGATCTGAATCCAGTCTGTTTGGCAGATAGATAGTATAATAACTATTTTGTTACCTTCAATTCTTTTGTGCATGGTAACTTATAAATTCATAGTTTCAGCCCTTAAATCATAAACTCATTCAAAGATGTTATGCTTGACTTGAATAACAAAACTCCTACAAGTGTAAAAGAGTTAGCTTAAGACAGTTTTATATCTATAAGAGGTTTTTGCAATTTCCATATGGATACGAGGGATTCTCTGGGAAACAGTGGCTGACCTAGTACTTAGCTGAGTTTATATTTCCTAAGGGAGTTCAGTCTGCCTCAGAAGGTGGAAGCAGATATATGTGCTATAAACCGGAAATTCCCTGCCATAGCAGGGCTGCCATTCTCCGAATTTTTCCGAAATCTTTGGATTTTTTTCTAGTACATGATAGCTTAAAGTGGGCTAAAAGTAAAGCAGAATGTGCCTTAAGGCACATTCTGCTTTACTTCCAGCCTGCTTTTAGCAGTGACATGCCAACAAAACTAGATACAGGCTATGGAGTAATAGTACGATTCGTAAAATTGCACTTGAAAAATGCAAATTTGGAAATCTTAGGATTTTTCATGTCAACTTATGGTAGCCCTGCCATAGCCATGTATAGTCAGTATTAGTGTGTGTTGTCTGTTCGTCTATATTTGTTTACCAGCTGATTAGGAACAATTTTTGCTCAATTTCATCATACTTGGTAGGATGCTTCATTAATTAACTTCATTGTCTAAATACAGTAAATGGTTTGTACAAGTTAGAAAATTGTGACATTTCGAATATATTTGGAGTTATGCCCCCTGATTAGTGTGTCTTGTATTTGGGGCAGTTTTGTTTCTGCTATGTCTCGGTTAAATCCTTGTAGAACTTTGCATTGATAGAAGATTCCAATAGGTTATTACAACATAGGGATTTGTGATGATATAAAGATTTAATATTTGATTTATGATTTTAGTATTTGAAATACTGTCTTCATGATTTGATTAAGACATCGGTTTTAGTATTTCAAGAAACTTATTGCATTCAATGGGGATATAAAGATATCAGTATTATGCCTGCCTTTAATACTAAGAGAGATGTGAATGTACAACATGTAGCCTATAAGATATAGTGTAAGTACACAGGTATAACTGTAAGCTAATCTCACCACTGTCAGATTCTTCTTCCATTGATCTCACAGTTTCTCATGTAAGTACCAGCGATGATGTAACTGTTGCAGGTCAGACAGACAGGTCAGAACAGTTAATCCTGTAGTTAGCAGCCATCTAATATAGACATGTTATACAGATACATAACTACTTAATACAGGACAAAGGTAATGCAGAAAGCTCCCACAAGCTCCCTGTGGGAGCTTTCTGCATTACTTTTGTCCTGCATTAAGTTGTCACCATTACCTTTTAAGACTCGTACATCTTTTCAAAGACGGTTAACTACAAGTTTGTCTGTTGCAATATGTGGCAGATTCTTGAATAGTGTCCAAGGGTCTGGTCCGCTAATTATACATAGGCATAGACTGGGTCAGAACTGGTCAGTTATTTTAGCCTTATAAGATTAAAAAGTTACAGTATTGTCTTGAAGTGTTATAAGCCTCTTATCAAGTTGACCTCTTGGCAGATTTTAAAGATAATAAAGGAAAATTTGATGTCTTTAAAGCATTAAGCAGATATGTGCATATGACTGAACTGGAAATATATGTGGGAATTTATAAGTTTGGAGACTTGGAGTGTGAGTTAATGAAGATACAATGGTTTCTGTGCCTAGCATGGGTGGCAGTCAGGAAAAGAAAGGTAATAAATCGAAAATATTAACTAATATTATCGTCTGCAACAAGCGTTGTCTGCTACTGTTCTAAATATAGAGTTTTGATCATCTTATCTCCATGGATTCAAACTGTTCGCAAGATTAATAAGTAATCATGGATTCACCGCTAGCATGCAAATAGTTGTCAGGGCTCTAGATAAGAGAAAGTGATCTGAACATTTACAAGATGTTCTCCTTATGTATCAACCAAATCCTATGATGTAACCACTCATTAGTATACATCTCTTTGGGGACAATTCTAATGAGTGGTGTCACATCATAGGGCTTGTGTAAAAGAATCAAGGGGTGGGGGGGTAGTCAGGTGCAATCTTAATGCTGAAAGCTCCCAAAGGAAACATTACTACTGTTCTGCATTCATTCCTTCACATGTCTAGAAACAGCATTTCGTCTGAGTCTACTCTGTTACCAGTGCTCTCGTTGGGGATACTTTAGGCTTTGAAGGGGTCACAGATGGCAAGTTTCCTCTAGAATATCAATTTTACAGGACACTCATCTCTATGATCTGTGTGACTGATACATGTATGTTATCCATCCTTGTTGAGTTTATTCAGGTGACCATGACTTTATGTGACAATACTGTTATCAGCAGTGTGAGGATCAGAGCCATCTCCCAAACAATTTGTACCTCCCAGTATCCTCGGGATCAAATTTCCTCATTGAGCCTAACATCTTACCTATACCTTTCCTCCAAAGAAACCTGTTTGAACACCTGAACATATCCCTCAACACCAATACCTAAGAATGCCTAAAACTCATTTATGGTGATTTTAAGTCACTTTCAACAGTATTTCAGTCATATCGCGACGTCCAGCTAATTACAGGTGGAGGAAGACCCCAGAAGTCCTTTATGCACTGTTTCAGGCACAAAATAGGCAACTGGGTAGAACCACCGACCTTCCGCAAGCCAGCTGGAAGACTTCCCCACATGAAAAATCCGAACGACCCGAACTCACAGCGGTGAGGAGCTTAGTGATGTAAGTCACAGTGACTATACCACTAGGCCACGGAGGCCCCTCATTTATGGTGTTAAAGACAACAATATAGCAGCTGAAAGCACAAGCAAGATAAAATGAAGCAGAAAGCTTTAATCAATCACCTTTCTAGAAAATTGCTTTATATTGATGGATTATAGAAAAACTTTTACTGTGTGCAGAAAGGGGGTGGGGCATTAACCTTTTTAAAGTTGACTCTTCTCTGATTTTACAAACATCACCTGCATTTGCTGTAGTAAAAAACTCCTCCCCACATGTAAAAAGTTAAATCTTCAATCTAATTGTCTTAATTTGTTTCATCTTAAAAATACATTTAAAAACAAATTTATTGTCAAGGTGAGCATGCAGGTTTATTTTTTTAGTACTTTTTTTTTTACAAGAGCATACAAACATGATTGTTGCACAGAAAACATGAGTCCATGCTTGTTTTCATAGACATTGATTGATTAATGTTGAACTTTTAAGTAAACTCAAATGTCAAATGTCATGGTGAATTGTGAGGGGCACTGGAGGGTAAGCTGGTTTATCACTGCTGATCAGGGTGGCCATGAAATTGGATAGATATTCAACAAATGGTGAAGATCGTCAGTTATTGTCCTCAGCCTATTTTCTGTTGATCAACAAGTATAAGTTTCTGCAATGTATGGATATCTTTTATTAAAACTTTAAAGCTGAAAAATTTATTGAAAAATTTAAATTGCTTGTTCTTATCTACTATACTTGACCTTCTTGCAGCAGTAACTTTTTTCTCTGTATATGGTATGTAGTGTATCCATTCATTATAATTTAAGTCATTGCGCTAATAGTGGTTTTGTCAGTGTCCAGTACAAATTGCTGCTCAAAGTAGTGTTAGGAATAGGTAAAGGTGGTGCAGAGACATTTCTATGAGGAATATCTAAAGACGATTGAAGATGTTGGTTAACTATTGGTAGTGCTGATTTGACTGGCTGTTGTTGTATCATTTAGAATGGAATGTATTGGAATAAATCTTTTTCTACATTTCTCATTAACTGTGCCCCATTGCATGTCCCTAGGGTGCTATATTTTAGCCAGACAGTTGATGACATTGGCCTTGATTAAGCACTTCTTGATTATACCTTGAAGCATCTTTAAACCTAATTCTACACCACTCTATTTCTTTTTCAGGCCATTAGGAAAATGATGTTTGGAAAAGTAAACTTATACACATACAGTCCAACTTTGATCTTTCGAAATCGGTTTTGTCGAACATACCCGTATTTCAAAGTTAAAACATGGCTAGGACATGTTTTAACTTTGAAATATGGGTAATTGTTCGACTTAACCGAGCATGGAATAATGCAGTTATTATGTTGAACTATCTGATAGTTAGAGTAAAACGAGTTCGAGATATCGAAGTTCACTGTACTGTAAAAATCCCCCAAATTGGGACACCCTGTGTAACTGCTGTAATTATAAAAAAGTTTGAACAAATAGTTTTTTGTCCAAAAGATGCAAACTGACTTGCAAACAGTGTAGACCCAGATCAGACTGCTCCTAAGGGAACAGTCTGATCAGGATCTACATAGTTTGCCCAGGCCTGTCTGTCCCAGTACTTAGGAACATTATATAATGAAATTATTCAACTTTCAAAGTTACACGGAAAAGAAGGCTTAGTATAAGCCTAACCCAATCAAACTGTTTTGAAATACTACTAAACCACCCTAATCTGGATACTTATCATAACCAAACATTTTTCTTGGTCACATAGGGTTGATCTTTCAAAGGTTTGACTGTAAATCTTTTTTTCCTCACTATTTTCAAAGTTCCCTTTGAGATGAGTGGTTATAAAATCATGTGATTTTGTCTCTCCATCTGTCTGTCTGTGAAGATAATGCAAACATTATCCAGTTCAAATGAAACTTCACTAAAAATTAGAATGCAAATATGGATAGAAATGTCCTGGTAAAGCTTAATAACCAGTTAAATTACATCAGTGGCAGCAGAGTTATGTCCCTTTATTTGCAGAAACTTTGCATTTAACACTGGCATTGACATGTTAATTGTATCAGTGTGCCCTCGATCTTGTTTATAGAGATTATTCAGTTCATAACTTGTAAACATTTCAAATTATTACAAGGACCACCTAGAGCAATTTGTCAAAGATACAAAGTTTAATTACCATTTCTCTCATATTCTAGTCGACCCTATGATAGAAATTTGTAGCGTTTAATATGTTTGGCTCACCTGTAGCGTCACATTTGTCATCATGATCCTGACCTTCTCACTGTTGGTATTGGGTAGAGCTAATTATGCCTATATCCATAACAACAGAGTGAAGCCTTTATCAGGCCAATCTTGATGTTTATCAGACATATTTTGTTTTCTGAACAAAGTCACCACGTAGGTAGGTAATATGTTGATGGTTTATTTACCCTTAGTATGCTCGAAATACGAGTAGAACTTTTGAAAACAGTCTGCATCCTGATCAGACTAAGTTTCATACTTAAAACATAGTCAAACCACTTAATGTTTTATTTAATAAAAGCTGTTTACAGTCGCATACACATGTAAGAAACATAATTCAAAAGCCAATTACTGCTTAAATGCAGGATAAAAGTAATGCAGAAAGCTCCTATAGGAGCTTTCTGCATTACTTTTGTACTGCATTCAGCTGCTTTCATGATAGGAAAATTTAAGCGTAGTGTCTTTTGAGTAGATATTGTAAACATGTTTTATTGTAAATGTTATTGTAGCAGATCGAGTCAATGTTATAGCTAAAGCAGACAATAATTTGAGTTGGTGATGTTTCTGCAATGTTCAAAGGGTTAGCTAATCCTAGGTGAACAAATCAATGAGCGAATGGCTGCAGCTAGGTAGATTGGGACACGGAAAGGAATCCACGGGTATTGGGTGTCCAGGTAATGTGTAAGTGGATGGGCTGGTCCCAGATACTCTGTGACATAGATGAAGTTATTGGAAGATTTACTTTAGGGGTGGAGGATTTTAAATGTTGGTTTTATTGAATTTGGTATACGGAAAGTTATTGGGAAGATTTACGGTACAGTACTTTGGGCTGGAGATTTAAAATATTGGATTTATTCTATTTTAAATAGTTCAGAGGGAAAAACGTTTAAAAAAGGACAAGATTAGCATTCTTTTGTTGGAATTTGTTGCAATCATAAAAATACTGTTGACAGCATATTAGTGTAAGTATAAATTGTGATAATTGCTGTGATAGTCTTGGGAGTTCGAATTTAATATTTTCTGTCACAATTATGCTTTATATAATTATAACAACAGTTAAACCATTGTAAATTGGACAATTATTACAACTTAGTGGATACCTTTCATGACATTTAACTGCTTAATGGAGGATAAAAGTATTGCAGAGAGCTCCAAAGGAAGCTTTCCACATTACATTTGTTCTGCTTTAAGCCAACATCTACTTCAAGAATTAGTAATGATTTGTTTTAGAGTCTGATATAGAGAGGTATTTTATGCAATTTTCTAAGAGAGTTTTTTGGTGCAGTGTTCTGTGTGTTGATTGTGTTAAAATTAGAATTTTTTGTAATCATTTAAAATGTTCTTTCTACCAATTGCTTTCTTCATTAATCTAAATTGTACCACACTGGGAGAAAATGAACCTTCAGATACTACAAACAGTATAGACTTAAATTATCAGCTGTGTGTGACTATATTATGAACGTTAACTCTTTAACCCTAGTCACGCATATATGCATCATTTGCAAAACAGTGTACCTATGGAGTGTACACTTGTCCTATGCAAACAGTGTAGACCCTGATCAGAGGGCTCCTTAACAATGGGCTCCTTAAGGAGCCCTCTGATCAGGGTCTTCACTGTTTGTCACTTTGACATATATTGTAAAAATCAACCCTAAAAAGTCAAAAATTGACTAAACTAAATTGAAAACTAGAATTACATGTCCATTTGAGGTTTCAGGGAGGAAAGGGTTAAAATCTATTCTTGAAAGGTTTTTGTTATCATTTGCTGTTCTTTCTTTACCAATTAATCCTCTTAACACGTTCACTGCCATGCTGTCATCTACTTTAAACATTTGTAGTCTTCTTATTTTATTCCTCACATTTAAATGTCATATAAATTGACTAAAGTAATACTAGTATGATAATAAGTATCAAACAGTTTAGATCCTTTTCAGATGCAGTGTTACTCAGCAACTGATCATGATCCAATCTGTTTGCAAATAGATATTATACCTCAGGATAAGTCAGTGAAGGGATTAATGCAGGGGATCAAAGCTTAATAAGGCAATGTAAATGGTTAACCATAGACACTGAGGTTTGGACTAACGTAACCACAAGTAACTTTAAAACTGGACTAAAAGATAAGGTTAGTGTAGCTCCAGTCTTCAGCTCTCGACCCTATAATGTTGGTGCAGTTTAAAAAACAAGTGGTAGCTTAAAACAGATTGAAAGATAAGCAGAAAGCTCCTTAATAAGCTTTTTGCTTTAACCCTTTCCCCCATGGAAGCGCCTTTTAGCGCATTTAATTTATTCCTCCACTGGTGAAATTAGTTTCAATTTATACAGTCATGAATATTTATCATAGGAAATATTTTTTTCATTCTAGCAGATGATAGCTTAAAGCAGGCTGAAAGTAAAGCAGAATGCGCCTTAAGGCACATTCTGCTTTACTTTCTACCTGTTTTAAGTTGACACCTATATTCAATACTAGAAACATGATATGGCGGAAATTAAGGGTTTAGCTACCATCTGCTAGGAAAGAGAAAACATCTGTTATGGTGCATATTAAAAACTTTATAAAGTGGAACTATTTTCTTGAGTGGAGGAATGAATTAAAGTTGTAAAAATGCATTAGTAATGGGTTAATTAGTAAAGGAGAAAATGTTTGATGATATTAACCCATTACCCCATTGCCTATTTCTAGTTTTAAAGACAGTTAATCACTTAAAGCAGGCTGAAAGTAAAGCAGAATGTGCCTTAAGGCACATTCTGCTTTACTTTCAGCCTGCTTTATGCTTTTATATGCGAGGATATTTCTTATGATCCATGGTCTGTCTAAATTAGAACTATTATTAGAGGAATAAATTAAAGGCGTAAAAAGGTGTATATATATATGGGGTAATGGGGTTAAGGTAGATATTGGTAAAGCAAACAATGAGTTCAATAATCAGACTGTAACATCTACTGAAGAGGATTTAACTGGAATTATGACATAACTAAACCTTGATAAGACCTCGTTATTTCTGTTTTCATTTGGTCATCAACAGTCATTTTCTTTCTGATTACTCCGACATGTAATCTTTTAAGTACACACAGACTCAGTACAAAGACTAGATTTATATGGCTTTAGTGGGCTTATAATGACGAAAAGAAAGGCGCAGTCTGTTTGCTTTAGCATTCAATATAAACATTGTTGGATACTTTTGAAGACTTTCTGACTTGGCCAGAGTTTTTTGAGCTTTTAAAAAGCCAAAGTGATGAGGAATATTTGTTGAAGTGACAGGTACTCAAGTTTTGTCTGTTGTTATAAATTAATGCATACCTGTAGGTGTTTTATGGTTTTTAATGAATAATTTAGAATTATGATAGTTTGTTTGCTCTGGAATTACAGAGGAAAGTCATTTAATGCTCTGGAAGAGCAGTGGAAAATTGTCTGAAACAGTATTAAGAGAATAAATGCCTTGCAGAAATTGAATTTTGGAATTTATGTCTAGATGGTAGCACTGTTAAAACTTGTCTTTAAAGCAGCTATTTAAAATAGAGATAGATACATTGATAATCTTTAACCCTTTACCCCATAGCCTGTTTCTAGTTTTGAAGACAGGGGATCACTACAAGCAGGTGCATTCTGCTTTTCTTTCAGCCTGCTGTAAGCTACCAACTACTAGGATATAGAAACCATTTTATTTATGGTGCATATTCATGACTGTATAAAGTGGAACTATTGTCTTCTTTGGACTCCGGAATGAATGATGGGTTAAGCAGGTGGAAGCTTTACTTTTATCTTCTTTTAAGCAGCCTTTAACAAGGAAGTTCTGTATCAGATGAATATAGTTGATATGCACTGATTCTTATAGTGGGTTTAGTGTTTGCAGATAAGGCTATCTCAAACTTTATTTGCACATAGAGGTTATTTGATTCTTTCACATTTTGGATCGCTGACTGGCATCACGTTGTCACAATCTAATTAAAATCAATTCTATTTTGAACTCTCGATCTAGCACTATCTTTTATCGGCAAACTATAAGGGTCTATAATTTAAAACTTGCAATGTGTGCACTTGTTAAATGAGCCAGTGTTCTGCCCTGTCATTACAGAACAAAGTGTAAATATAACATGACACAGTACAAACTCTGTTCATAACCAATTAAACAGAGCAATGAAATCACTAGAGAAAATTAACTGCTCAATACAGAACTAAAGTAATGCAGAAAGCATTACTTTTATTCAGCATTGGGTTACATTCAATTGTCTTTAAAACTTTTAACTGCCCAAGCGTCTTCATCAAATTGTTATACGCCGACTTTAACACAAATTATGACAGTGCTATTAACAAGACTTCGCACCATTCTCTCCATGGCTCCAATCAATAGGTTTATGATCAAAATCTATGTGTCATTGGCTCTTATATATTCCTTTTGATGTTTATGATTTCTACCCCGAGTGACGCCAGCACTTAGCCACAAGAGATCAGTAAATGACAGTAAAACAGCAATGGACCAGCAGTAAAACTAGCAGTAAAACGTAATGGTTGAACAATGCTGATAACAATTTTACTGCCATGTAATTGTCACCTATAAAGTTAATTTAGTAAATAAATTACAGTCAAACTTGAGTTAACCCATTACCCCATAAATACCTTTAATTTATTCCTCCACTGAACAGAATAGTTAAAATTAATATAGTCATGAACATGTTTCATAAGCACTTAAAGCAGGCTGAAAGTAAAGCAGAATGTGACTAAAGGCGCATTCTGCTTTACTTTCAACCTGCTTTAAAGGGTTACATATCTTCATAATTAGAAACAAGCTATGGGGTAATGGGTTAAACCTTTACTCCATACATGCATCATTGAGCACATCTACATACACCTCAATAGAAATTTTTCAGTGAAGCTGAAAGCAAAATGAAAGTAAAGCAGAAATTAGTCGCGCTCATTTTGTAGTTTCCTGCCTTAATTTTACAGGCTGAGATAAGTGATTTGCAGTTTTGGCTATGAAGAAATGGGTTAAACTCTTATAGGCAGGGCTCCAGATAAGAGGTAGTTATTTCAACAAATCCAGCATTTTCTCACTCATTTCAGCACCAAATCCTATGGTGTTACTACTCATTAGAATCGTCTCGAAGAGACGATTCTAATGAGTAGTGACACCAAAGGGTTTAATTCAGAAATAAAGTTTTAATTTTTGAAAAACTACCCTTATCTGCTGCTCTGTATAGGAGCTTTCTGCATTATCTGTATCCTGCATTACACAAAATACTGGATTAAATGAATACCCAATGGAATGGGTGCTAAATACAAGTGTTGAAAGACTGACCTAGAGTTTATACAAGACATATAATCCACAAGACATTCATAATTGCCTTAAAATTGTCATCAGAAATTGTGCTCTGACATTATAGTTTCTTGTCATAACAAGAAATAACAGTTGGGATCCAGCTTAAGAATTCCGAGCCACTTGGATTCTTATCTGGATTGAAACTGTTTGTAATGGAATGGTAAGAGTACCATAATAGGGTTAAACTGATTTGTGACTAAATAGATTTAAAGATTACTGCTCTTGAATTGTCACTGTTACAAAATACTCTGTAATTTTTTACATGATTCTCAGTGCAAACAGATCAAAACCATTTAGATTTCCCCAAAAATCATTAATTCTATGAAACCTAACAATTTGATCCGTTAATAACACACTGTTGGAAGATGTCATAAGACAAGTGTCAAATTTAACCCTTAGCCTGCCACTCACGACTATAGCTCCATATGCAAACAGCTTGGATCCGGATGAGACGCCGAGTAACTCGGCGTCTCATCCGGATCCAAGCTGTTTGACACTCGGACAACATTTTCAGCAATTTTGAGCAACTTTGAAGCACTTTGAAACTTGAAGCAGACGAGAAATATAGCAGACTACAATTTATTTGGCGGGCTAAGGGTTAAAGTAGACTAGCTATTATGATACCATTGTTTATTAACCTCTTTTGCTCTATCAACCACTTAACCATTTCTTCCATATCATTTCAGATAGGTGTTGCTTAAAGCAAGCAGAAAGAAAAGCAGAAAGCTCCTTAAGGAGCTTTCTGCTTTACTTACTGTCTGCTTTAAGTATCCATCTATCAGTATGCAGATACTATATGCATTTCCTTTAGCTCTACATTTAAACTATCTGGACAATGTAGAAGCAAGAGACACCATTTCTATAAGCCTTAACTATTATAAGGAATAGGTAAATTCATTGAATGCAACTTTAAAATGGTTAAATAAATTTAAAAGTTGTTGGTGTTTGTTTTAAATTGCAGAAAGTTATATACTATAGTGTAAAATAGTTTCAGTCTTGATCAGATGTGATTCACTGCTTCCTTAATTTGCCTTGTTTCCCTCATCTCTCTTTGCTATATAGGAATATCAACAACACTTGCCTAGAGTCCGCCACCAATTAGCAAGTCATTGTAATTGCTCTTCAAATTAACCCTTTGATGGCTCTAAGCTAATAAATTCTGTTGGCATCAAAACTGTTGCCTGCTAGAATACTGAATTCAACAATTTCCTGTTTATATCCAGACATACGATCAATAATATAAATAAGTGTCCTGATCTGATGCCAAGCTATAAGGCATTTGATCTGGATATACTGTTTGCAAGTGAATGTCGGATCAGTATTGGGGAACTAAGGTCTAATTGATTAGAACAAGTAGAAGGTGTTAATTACAGGTAAATTGGACCAAGGCAGTGCCATTGGGTTATTTCAAGCTTATAACTCTTTCCTACACTGGAAACAAGTTCTGTAGACTTTTACACAAGTAACATATTAAATCCAGATTGACTTTGCAGAATGTAAGTCCTGATAAGGATCCAAACTGTTTGAAGTTCTGATCTTGTTTCTGTAAAAATACAGAATTTCAGCAGACAGCATTTACAGCAGACGGCAATAATTAGACCTTTAACTCTTTGCATGTTAATCAGGCCGAACCATGATTACCTTTGCAAACAGTTGGGATTCTGATGAGACGCCGCGTTACGCGGCGTCTCATCAGGATTCAAACTGTTTGACACTCAGACCCTATTTTGAAAAGATAATTGCGAAAATTATATTTTAAGAACAGTAGCAGACGACAATGGTTGCAGACGCCAATATTACCCACCATTCCAAGAGTTACGGGTTAATTAGTGACTCTGAGACACCTGAGGAAGCAATTGTTGAGTTGAGAAGGGCATGTACATTGATTACTGCATATTGCCATTCAGTACTAATTGAGGACTGAGGTGCTACTTAGTTAGAACTGTCTGAAAATAACATGAAGTACTATTCAATATGATGTTGTATTTAAAGTTAAATCTGTCCACAGCCACCACTCGAAAAAAAAATTGATTTGCAGCTGTGAACAAAATTTGCAACTTATTCAGGTTATTGCAAGACAAATATAATGCAAAAAGTTCATTACTTTTTGTCCTGTATTAAGCATTATATACATATACTTGTAATCTTTTTAGCTCACCTGGCACGTAGTGCCAAGGTGAGCTTTTAGGATCGCTGGATGTCTGTCGTCCGTCCGTCCGTCCACAATTGTTCGTTAACACTCTACCAGGTTCAAATCTCATTGGATCTTGATGAAACTTGGTCACAATGTTTGCCTCAATGAAATCTAGGTCAAGTTTGAATGTGGGTCATGTCCGGTCAAAAACTAGGTCACTAGGTCAAATTATCGAAAAACCTTGTTAACACTCTAGAGGCTACAAATTTCATTGGATCTTCATGAAACTTCACATCAATATGATTGCCCCAATGAAATCTAGGCCAAGTTCGAATGTGGGTCATGTCCGGTCAAAAACTAGGTCACTAGGTCAAATCTTCGAAAAACCTTATTAATACTCTAGAGACTACAAATTTCATTGGATCTTCATGAAACTTCATCAAAATGTTTGCCTCAATGAAATCTAGGTCAAGTTAGAATGTGGGTCATGTCCGGTCAAAAACTAGGTCACTAGGTCAAATTATCGAAAAACCTTTTTAACACTCTAGAGGCTACAAATTTCATTTGATCTTCATGAAACTTCATCGATATGATTGCCTCAATGAAATCTAGGCCAAGTTCGAATGTGGGTCATGTCCGGTCAAAAACTAGGTCACTAGGTCAAATCTTCGAAAAACCTTGTTAACACTAGAGACTACAAATTTCATTGAATCTTCATGAAACTTGAACAAAATGTTTGTCTCATTGAAATCGAGGTCAAGTTAGAATGAGGGTCATGCCCGGTCAAAAACTAGGTCACACGGTGTACATGGTTACATGGTTACCAGGTGAGCGATTTAGGGCCATAGTGGCCCTTGTTTTAGAGATATCATTAACCCTTTACCCTATATACATGTATACAATTTTCAATGCCTCTAGTTTATTCCTCCACTGTAGAAATTAGTTCGACTTCATACAGTCATGAATATTTACCATAAAGAAATATTTTCTAAATCCTAGCAGACACAGACTGAAAGTGAACCAGAACATGTATTAAAGTACATTCTGCTTCAATACTTTCAACCTACTTTAAGTAGTCACCAGTCTTCAGTACTTAGAAACAGGTAATTGGGATAAGAGTTAACTCATTACCCAATAGCCTGTTTCTAGTTTTGAAGGCATGTGGACACTTAAAGAAGGTTGAAAGTAAAGCAGAATGCGCCTATTAAGGGCGCATTCTGCTTGACTTTCAGCCTTCTTTAAGCTACCATCTGCTAGAATATAGAAAATATTTCTTATAATGCATTATACTTATTATTGTATAAATTTGAACTATTTTCTCCAATGGAGGAATAAATCAGAGGCGTAAAAAGGTGTATTTATGGGGTAATGGGTTAAGATGTGCTATTAACATGTGCTTAATTATGGTGACATAATTGGCTCCATATGTTCTCAATCTCAATTCAAATGCATCTCATGAATAACTGATTAAAATAAAAATTACACAAAGAAACCATTCTGGATAGAGACCGCCAAAGGCAATTGGAAATGGGCGAGGGAAAAATTATTAGAGAAATATTCATAAAGCACCTAGATTAGCGGAATTTTCTGCAAGCAAATTGTTGAGAAGCAAATATTTTTCAGGGTTCGTTTCTTTGTGTAAATGTAACAGAAGAAACCTATACAGATCAATATTAACCTATTAGTCCATAGATACACAATTATGTGCCTTTAGTTTAATTTCCTCCACTGAAGAAAATGGTTCTAATTTATACAGTCATGAATATGTATCATTTCTATATTCTAGCAGATGGTAGCTTAAAGCAGGATGAAAGTAAAGCAGAATGCATCTTTAGGCACATTCTGCTTTACTTTCAACCTGTTTTTAGTGGTCATCTATCTCCAATACTAGAAACAGACAATGGGGGTAATGTCCTGGTTAAAAAGGCCTGCACATTTATGGTTTTACCAGGTTATTATACTTTACACCTGATTTGGATCCTTAACTATTTTGACAATTGCAGATCAAGTCATGACTATTAGAGAAGTAACATTTCTGTGTGTTTAGTCTTTTCACAGGACTATAAGGCTAATAATATCTTGTATCGATAAAAACTGATATGGAGGAGCCCCTTGGTATTTTATTATGCTTGTTTTTTGCCTCATAAAATATCTGTAGCATTATAATTGATTTTAGAAATTCTCGAATCTAGAGCACGAAAAGTTATTATAAGGAAATTAAATTTTTAAAATTGCAGAGCATAGAAGAGTCATAAAATTGCCTTTTGTGAATGTAGGAAACCGTTATTAAAACTTAAACAGTTTTGATCCTGATCAGTCCCCACAATTGTGGCCATTGATCAGGATCAAAACTGTTTACTTCTGAGCTCATACTTCCTTCATATGAATCCAGATCAGCTTTAAGAAGATGACATTTTAAGTATCTAATAGTGCCAGTATTAAGTTGAAACGTAAAGGAGTAAATGTTTGAAAGTAAATTGTATTTGGTCACATTGACATAACATTCCGAAAGGTTTAACACCTTCTCTTGCTGAAAGTAAAAAAATAAAATTCTACAAAACACCACCCACTATGAACAAGAACATGTATTCTGAACTAATATATTGGCTAATAAGATTAAGGAAAAAAACCCATCCAAGAGTGTTGCAAGACTCATGACATACAATTTCTATAGGAAAACAGTGCAGACCCTGATCAGACAGCTCCTGAAGGAGCTGTCTGATCTGGGTCTACACTGTTTTCTAAAAGTGTCAGTATATGCTTTTAGTAGGAGAAGGGTTAACAGCCATGGGGTATGAACTTTATCTATTTGGTAATTAATGGACTGGTTTGTTATTATAAAATTGTAACCACATAATATGTTGTATTTATTGTCCACCAAAGAAGAAATGGTCCTTTGAGCTAACATAAACAATTTAGTGAGAGTAGCTGTTTAAAACCTCCTTGAACTTAAATGATAATACCACATTTCTTAAAATGTTGTTTGCTTAACCCTTTACCCCATTAGAGCCTTTTCTAGTTTAAACACATCTGATTACTTTCAGCCTGCTTTAAGCAATCTTAGTAACTAACCATCTGTTAGGATACAGAAATTATTTTTATGGTATACATTTATATAAATGACTGTATAAAGTGGAACTATTTTCTTCAGTGTAGGAATAAATTAAAGATGTATCAGGAATATTTTTGGAGTAATGGGTTTAATGTCTCCTTTATGTCTGCACAAAACTGTATTTTGTGGCTACTCATTAGAATGCATGGTCTCTTCTTAGTGGTTTGATGCAGACAGATGGATGTTAGTATTCAAAGTACTCCACTTTATGCTATTACTAGTGTAGATAAATATGTAGAACTTAGATGTTTGGAAAACGACTTAGAAATATATTTCAATTTGGCTGCAATGTTTGGGTGTAAGGAATGTTCATCATTTGAATTTGTTCTGTCATTGAATTTACCGTAAGGTTTGAGGTAATTGTCTGCGAACATTTAGTTTCAGAAGGAATACATGTAGAGATTGTTGTTGACTTGGTGACAAATTTATCAAGATTAAAAAGATTCTAGTGATATTTGTAACTACAGTGAACTGCAGGCTAGTATGATTACTATTAAATAGTACACTTGTTTTGTTGTTTCAGGTAGGTTGGTGCTTTAAGCAAGATGAAAGTAAAAGCTTTACTTTCATCTTGCTTTAAAGCTTTCCCACAGCTTTCCAACATTGCATATATTTCAGTGTCAAAAACTGGTGGTTGTTTAAAGCATGTTTAACAAATTGGAGCAGAAATCTCCAGAAGGGAAATTCCCTGGTTTACTTTTGACCTGCTTTAAATAGCCTCTGATCTTGGTCTGCACTGGTGCATAGGAAAAGTTTATTCTTCCCAATGGTACACTGTTTTTAAAGGATAATAAGTAAAGGTTCAATGTACATTAAAATGTGTATGACTATGCACTTTTCATCTGTTTTGAAAATACTGTAGGTAAAAAATGTTCATATTCAGGCTTTGTCTTTTTACTTGAGGAAATGTTAATAATGAGTATCAAACAGTTTTGATCTTGCTCAGATGCCGCTTAACTTGCCATATCTGATTTTGAATCAAAGGGCTTATATGATTGTGCATCAGGAAGTATCAGTTGTTGACAATATTGATTTATACTCTATCAGCGTAGAAAGAAAGAAATGCAAGAAATAAAATTAAAAGGAAGCCGTGACAATTGGCAATCAAACAACTGGATCGTGGGTTAATTAATTGTCTTGAATGTCCTCATTACCAAAAATAATGAAGTTGTTCCATTCACAGTGGTTTATTGTGCTCATCAGTATACAGTCAGAGAGAGTCTCAGGGTGTCAGCATCACGTACAGTCAAACTTATTGCCTCCGCTCAATGATCTCTGCTACTCTTTACCCTAGTCCTTTGGACACCTTTACTAGCTGATACGATTCAAGACAGGTGGCTTTTTAAAGTAAAATAAAAGTAAAGCAGAAAAATTTGCTTGACTTTTTTCCTGCTAAACCTTATAATTACCCATAGCTTGTTTTTCGTTTAGAAGTCATGTTACTATACTTAAAGCATCCTGAAAGTAAAGCAGAATGCTCCTCAAGGAGCATTCTGCTTTACTTTTAGTCTGCTTTAAGCTACCATCTGCTAGGATATAGAAACTATTTCTTAATGTGTATATTTATTACTATAAATCTCTACCATGTACCACTGATGAAGACTCGGTGAGAGTCGAAACCGTTTGGTTAATAAAATTTGTAAACCCGATCTGCCTTGGTCGTTGATTCTGCTCCTCTATTATTCTATTGTTATTACTATAAAGTGAAACTGTTTTCTTCAGTGGAGGAATAAAGGCGTAAAAAGGCATATTTATTGTGGGGAGGTTAACTTTAAGAATTGTTGCATGCAATAACACAGTTTGAATAAGGCTTAAGGCAAATTGCTGTTAAAGCAGTCCTATTTTCCTACATTTGGTTGAACATTCTGGTCCCCTATACAAATCAAACATGGAATAGTAATGTCCTTGAAATGAAACCGTATTGATCTGAAAACTCATCAGCTATTCTTGATCCCTATAAAATCACTGTAAAACTTCCATCAAGTTTAAAGCCAGAATGGTTTGAAGTCAGGATCTTTTTTCATGGAAAAATTAGATGTTTAGATAAATATTTGTTAATATTTCCAGCTGATTAGATTTACAGAGCAGGGGCTTTAAATCAATCAATGTTTTAACCCTGTCAGTCCATAGCAGTTATCAGTGTAAAAATGTTTAACCCTTTACTCCATAGCCTGCTTCCTCGGTTAGAAGACAGGAAACCACTTGACCCATTACCCCATAACATGTTTCTAGCTTTGAATACAGGTTGCCACATAAAGCAGGTTGAAAGTAAAGCAGAATGCACCTTAGGCGCATTCTACTTTACTTTCAGCCTGCTTGAAGCTACCATCTGCTAGGACATAGAACATATATTTCTTACTGTGCATAATGCATGACTGTCTAAAGTGGAATTATTTTCTGTAGTGAAGGAATAAATTAAATGCATAAAAAATCATATTTATGGTGTTAATAAGTAGGTTAAGTTTTGCTTAAAGCAGAGTGAAAGTTAAGTTACAGAAGGTTATTCAGAATGCAGGAATATAAATAGTGTCACTGTCTTGCGGTTCCTTATCTGGATATGGTAGAAACATGAAATTACACTAATACAAGTAATATGTGAAGGTGTTAAAACATGCTTCTCTTGGGTAAGGATTGAAGGATCTCAACTTTGTGCTGTTCGTGTTTGTATCAATAAAAGAATCAGCAGTCATGGGTCTTTCGGTGACTAAGTGTCTTAGAGTATTGGATTAGGGCAATAAAAGTGTGGATCATGAACTGACTATTAACCCATCTAATTAGAGATTTCAAGTCTGAAGAACTACATGTGCAACAGTTTGGATGCAGACTGATCTAGGATCCAAAAAAAATCACATTTAGATTTAATGTCTGTCAAATACATTATGCAGTGGATTTTTGTCTGAAACGATTAACAATGTTTGAGCTGAAGGCAAGATACAGTATATTATACAACATGAAATGAAAGCTTTCTTTCGATATTTAATACATTTAAACCATAAACACACCTCCTTCTAATTTATTCATATACTAAGAAAAGAAGTCTCCAATTAGTAAATTCTGAACGTGAAATATCAAATTTATTTCCAGTACCTTTCTATATGGTAGCTTAGAGTAGGTTAAAAGTAAAATAGAATGCTCCTTTGAAGGAGCATTCTGCTTTACTTTCAGCTTGCTTTACTGAAAACAAGCTATGGGCAAAGCCCAGTTAGACATGTTAGTTTGGGTGTGGAGGAGTCAAAAAATTTGAACACATGTTTGTATACATATATTTGACTTTACTTTTTGATTAAAGTCAATTATAAAACTTACAACAGCCAATGCAAACACAGGTCTCAAGAAATCAAATTAAGATATAATGGCAAATTTGATTTATTGAAGATGATTTAATGGAAGTATTCAATAAAATTCTTAATTAAAATGAAATTAGCTTGCCAAAATTATGATTGATTTCACTTTGTTGTGAGACCAAACATTTGGTGAGCTTTTAATTTGCATGGAAACTATGTTTTTCCTCGGCAATTGCGATTGTTTTGTAAATTGATTTTTTGGTATGTTTTGCCTTTGGGCCTTTTTTTCCACTCCGTTGCCTTTTTCCCAGTACGATGAACATAGGTAATTGCTGATAATTCTCGTTATAAATCCTCTTGATAATTGCCACCACGCCTGAAGACTGAAGTCATCCTTGAAGTACCGGAGAAATATAATTGTTGTAGAGGGGTATTATAGTGTTTGTAATATATCAATACACAAAAATGATCAATATTGTATTATAACCCTATACTCCATAGCCTGTTCCTAGTTTTGAAAATAGTTGACCTCTTAAAGCAGGTTGAAAGTAAAGCAGAATGTGCCTTAAGGCACATTCTGCTTTACTTTCAACCTGCTTTAAATTATCACCTATCTTCAATACTAGAAACAAGCTGTAATTAAGGGAAAGGGATAAAACCATATTCGACTGGCAAATCGTTAGCTACATGTATTCCATCAATTGAGATTACACCACGAAACAAATCTGACCAATCAAATAATTGTTTATGGACTGTTTTTGGCATCTGTTACTCAACGAACTCGACATTTTCATTTTGTTTTAGACAACGAAGGACCCGAGAGGTTGCGATTTAACGCAGCTTTTTACATTCGATTGGGATGTTGCTTAACGTAAAAATATTACTTAACTGAAATGTTACTAGTTGAATAAGGCTAATCATCTTTCTGTAAAAATAAGAAACAGGTAAAATATTGTTTTGTTTGCTATGCTGAGACATAAATTGTGACAATCAAGATTATTTTATGCCACCAACCAAGAAGATGCAGAAGCAATTTGTAAGATGAGTGTTTGTTTAACGCATTCACCATAGCCAATTTCTAGTTTTGAAAACACAAATTAGATTAAAGGCGTAAAAAAGGTTTTAATGCAGAATTGTTTTCCGTTGTTTTATTCTGCATTAAGCAGCCACCTCTCATCAGTCATATCCATATATCGTAATTGAACAGTTGCTTTACATTGCTGACATTATTGTCATAATTGGCTCACATGGCCATTACTCAAGTCATTGTAATTGAAAGAGGGAAACACAAATGGATTGTTTGTAAAGAACAAAGTCCACACAAATGAAAGCATCATAGGTGCCTATTCTGGAAATAGGAAAAAGTCATTTTTTATTAATTCATATCAATATGACAGTAATTGTTTTAGACAGAGATCAAACAAAGTGGATGATTGGCGAGGTTTTAGCCTGAGGTGAATAGTGATGATTGCACGACTTCCCTTATACGGACCATACTTATTTTAATCAGAACATACAGACAAACTTGTGTTAAAGCCGCCACATAACCCATTACCCCTTAAATACACCTTTCTACAACTTGAATTTATTCCTCCACAAGAATATAGTTCCACTTTATACAGTAATGAATTTTTATAGTAAGAAAGATGTCCTTTATCCTATCAGATGTTAGCTTAAAGCAGACTGAAAGTAAAGCAGAATGCGCCCTCTGCTTAACTTTCAACTTGCTTTAAGTAGGCCATGACTTCTTTTCAAAAGTATGAAACAGGCTATCGCGTAAGAGTTAAACTAAAGCAACATGGATTATCAATCTTTAATACAGGTAACAACTTTATACACAGGTCACAAGTCCTATAGGAGCTTTCTGCTTTACGTTTATCCTTCATTTAAAGTCACCTGAACTTTCATGATTCTTCAAAATTTAGTGGCTGCTTAATAGATATTACTCACTTTTGCCCCTATCTTTTTGAAAATGAAACTATTGTATTCATTTAGAAAATTGAGCGCTGAAAAATTGTAAGGATTCATAATGATTCAGCAAGTATTTTCTAAATTGGTGTTCTCTATTATATTGTAGTGTTGTTTTCCAAAGTACTTAGAAAGTGTCAAACCTGTATTCAATCACTGTTCAAACATTGTGTTTATCTTTTTTTGCTAGACCAAGCTAATTGCAGGACAAAAGTATAAAGGAGCTTCTTGCAATACTTACTTTGTCTTGTGTTTACATCATTCAAGCCTTATTGTTGTATACAGGTTTGACTGTACAGTGTATAGGCACATGTCACACAAAGAAAAGGGACAGCAATCGTAATAAAGGACTGTTAGATGCCTCACCTGATATAGTTTGTGGTCACGTTTAGAAATTCTCTTTGAACTTGGTTTGTGATACAGTGTCAGGAAACATTAGCGCCAAAGTTCTGAGAACAAAGGCAGCCAGTGGACAAGTGGGCATTATGGCGTAAGGTGGTGTTACTGTCTGTGCGGTGATCTCTTGTAATGATCTACCTAGTCCAGCTGTCAGGTTAACTCTTTGCATGCTAGCGGCGGATATATCCACCACAGTGATTGCCTTTGCGGCGTCTCATCAGGATCCAAACTGTTTGCTATTCTGACACTGATTTTAAAAGAAATTTTGAAAATTCTGTTTTTAGAACAATAGCAGACAGCAAATGCTGCAGACGAAAAAAACTTACCCAGCATGCAAAGAACTAATGTTTATGTGTTTGTAGTGATTCTATCTAGGCTAAAGTAATTCCAGGAAATGGTCAGCGGGAATCTTATCCTCTGGTGGATCTCTGATTTACAGCTGAACAGATAGATGTTGGGTAATGTAATTTAGTGTGACATTTAACCAACAAGTCATACAGGAGTATATTGTTGGGTCTGCACTGTTTGCAGTGGCATTAGATATTGTGCTTTACTTTCAACCTGCTTTAAGCTGTCTTTAGACATGCTTTTGAGTAATTTAGGGTTAAGTTGAATTTACCTGGGTTGATTTAGATTGAAACATTATAGATTTCAATTGTTGAATACAAGAGACAGCTTTAAACTCATAAGTGATTTAAACAATTATCAATGCTTATCTCAATACAAGTTAGTGGATTAAAAGTGTGTCAAAATGAGTCAGTATGAGGCTATTGCGCAATGAGTCAATATGAGTCGGTGATGGCTTAATTGGTTCAGTAAGAAAGCTCCTATAGGCACTATAAGTAGAAAATCTACTTAACCATGACTTTGCTTTAAGCATTACTATCTGCCTTAGACCCAGTCCAATATTCATTTAGTGATATGAAATTTTAGAGGAAAGGATGGAGATTATTACCGGTACATATGTATGTAGTGAATGGTATCATTGAGTTGTAAACATGTTAATACCTAATTACTGTCACCCAGTGTCACAGGTGACATGCTGACCAGACAGTATTAATGCTTATTGTCTTATTAACACAACAAATCAAACAAAACCTACCCTATCACTGTCACTTATTGCCAATGAAATATGCCAGATTGGGACAACTCCAAACTCAAAAAGTATTGCACTGTGGTCAGTGATATGGCCATCTTGACAGGTGCAGACCAGGTTGAAATTTTGTTTTTTGGTTGCCATTGGATTAACGTCTCTTTAACATTTGTTCATGAATTCACCCCTGATTTTTTTTATGGGTAATTCCAATTTCTACATGCTAATCCATTTTTGACTAGATATATTTAAAGTGTAAAGTTTTACAATATGTACCTAAATGAGAAACCCCACCAGATCCTAATCAAAGGGCTTCGTTCTAATAGAGCCCTCAGGGCTCTGATTAGGATCTGCATTGTGTTCAAAGAACATGTTTACTCTACAAATGTACATTGTTTGTAAATGACAAGTATACCTGTCACTAGGATTCAATGGGTTAAGGTCATACCAAGATGCCCTGAAGTGGAGAATACTCAGTGTTTTGTGCTTCTTATTCTGCCAATGAACAGTGAAGAAAAACTTGTAAAACACCTCTACATTGTGGGACACTAGCCCACATCCAGTCTGACTTTATCCTAACACAGGGTAAGTCAGACAATAAAGGCATGATGTACTAATGAAGTGGATGTCTTGTGAGGCAAGTTGCTGCTTAACCCATTACCTCATAGCATGTTTCTAGTGTTGAAGATATGTAACCACTTAAAGCAGGTTGAAAATAAAGCAGAATGCGCCTTAAGGCGCATTCTGCTTTACTTTCAGTCTGCTTTAAACTATCATCTGCTAGAAAATAGGAAATGTTTCTTATCCTATACATGTACATTATGTATATTCATAACTGTAAAAAGTGAAAACTATTTTCTTCAGTCGAGCAATTAATTAAAGGCGTATTTATGGGGTAATGGGTTAAAGCAAAATGAAAGTGCAGGAAAAAACAGCTTCAGAGATTTTACTCTTATTGTAGGACAAAGAGATGCCATGGAGTTAATACTGATATTAAATTCATGAAACTGGCTGCTTGTTAATTTCTGTTTAAGTTTGGTGTAGGAGAGAAGGTTTGCTGGTGCCCAGCTGTGACTAGTGGCCTACTTACTGTATAATACTCCATTGATTGATGGCAATATTGTATGTACTACATTATTAAAGTTTTAATAACACTTCAACAGTACTGTACCTACCAAGTTTACCCCAGGAAAGTACAGATTCATGTCAGACAGATCTTACTGAAGGCACTGTCTGATGTGGGTCTACACTATTTTCAAAAAGAAGTCCAAATTAGGTCAAGGTTGGGTGACATGAGTGGTCAAAGGCAAGTACTGTTTAAGTATCCGTGCATTCTAGTAATAGGTGTTGATGTCGGGCCGAAACAGTAAAATCTAGTTCATAAACCAAAAAGTAGCCATTGAAGAAATTATTCTGAGTCCACAAGAGGTTTAAGGGAGGTTGGGTGATATGGATGATTGGGAATGGCAATATCTGTATAAGTACCCATGAAGCATTCTAGTAAGTGGTGTTGATGATAGACAAAACATTTTAAAGACAAACTAGGGTCTACACAGTTGATACATACAGCGTGGAAACTTACAAAAACATACTATGGAGTTCTTGTAAAATTCTAGGAAAAGTTTTGTACTCTGTACGTTTTTTTCAGTAGCGTTTATGCATAATAGATAGTTTTCTCTCCCTGTTTTTGCTTTAATTTACTAGGTGAGACGTGCTGGTACTAGTGGATTAGTGGTGTAAACAACTCGACTGGAGCGCTTCTTTTCTCTCGAACAGTTGTTTCCATGAGATGTATGGCTTCTCGGAGGCAGTGAAATGTTCAATAGTATTATATTATTGCTATTTCACTCAAACTTGCATTAATAGCCCATTCAATAGATCATTGGAAGGTTTTTATATAGAGGTGTTTGCTTTATGAAGGATAAAAATAATGCAGAAAGTTGTGGTTTTTTCTGCATTTTTATTTCAGCATTAAACCATTACCTATCTATATAGAGATATGTCTGTTTCTTCAACAATTGATAGCTAAACACAAGTTTGACTACTATGAACTTCATTTCTGTTTTTGTCTCCCCAGCTTGAGCAGAGGTGAGGGTTAAACTTTAAATTATCCCAAGGTGTGTGTGTGTGTGACAATATCAGCACTTATTGGTTAACCCTTCTCTTGCAATAAGCCTATATTGATGCTTTTTGAAAACAGTGTAGACCTAGATCAGACAGCTCCGTAAGGAGCTGTCTGATCTAGGTCTACACTGTTTTCTTATAAGTTTTGTCTGAAATGAGTCTGCACAGACTTTCCTGGAGGGTAGGGGTTTCCTTAATTTATTATCCAGTATAATAGATTAGATGATAGATGTTCAAAGTGGGCACAGTCTTACACATGTGTGTGAGTATTCAGCAGGAGAAGGGTTAACACTGACAGCTAAGGAGGATAGAAATGTTGTACCAAACCATGTCCTGTATTGTAAGCTAATGTTTTATAATCTTTTTATCTTTCCAGCTTCTTCAGCAGGATATAGAGTCCCATTCCCGTATAGTGTCGGCCATCTTGAAAGTGAGCGAGCGTCTACAAAACAGCAAGGATGCCCTCGCCAACAGCCTCGAGTACGACTCCGTGGATGTGTCTGCCCATAACCTGGAGCGTCGCTGGCACACAGTCTGGCTACAGTCTCTAGAATGGCAGTGTAGACTTGAGGATGCTATTGCCAGAAAAACGGTATGTGCATTTCCAAGGTCCTTGTAATGCTTTAATCCTTTATCCCATAGCCTGTGTCTAGTTTTGAAGATAAGTAACCATTTAAAGCAGGTTAAAAGTAAAGCAGAATGCACCTCAAGGTGCATTCTGCTTTACTTTCAACCTGCTTTAAACTACCATCTACTAGGTTATACGAAATATTCCTAATGGTTCATGTTCATGACTGTGTAAACTTGAACTATTTTCTTCAGTGGAGGAATAAATTAAATGCGCTAAAAGGCGTTTCTATAGAGGAAAGGTTTAACCCTTTACTCCCTAGTTTCTAAGACAGATATTATTATTATTATTATACTAGATTAAGCACTCTTTTCACACAGGAGTTGTGTGTTCAAAAGCACAAAGATTACAACTTAAATGCGGTTGAAAGTAAAGCAGAATGTACCTTAAGGCATATTCTGCTTTACATTCAGCCAGCTTTACCATCTGCTAGGATATAAGAAATACTATCACAGTGACCAGTACTTTGGATCCTGATTAGGCCTCACATTTTGTGGGGCCTGATCTTGATCCAAAGTATTTGAAAATGTCTTCAATACATACTCTCCTCTTGCTTTGAGTAGTACTTCTGGAAAAGGGGAAGGCATTAAATGGCTTTCAGCATTAATCTTGCATTAATCAGTCATGTAACTGGATGAGAATGTAGACTAACTACATGTTTGAGTGTTCGCCACAGAAATGGCTGTAAGTTTTTCCTATCCAGACTAATTTGACAGGCTTATTGATAGGAATCAAATAATGAAATTACTGAAGTTGGTAGTCTGTTATAATCTATTATAGTATGACAATCTTGATAGATATATACACAAGTTGTCCTTTTTCCCAATATAGCAAAATTTTAGTGTTTATAGGAAGATGAATACTTAAAGCAGACTGAAAGTAAAATAGAAATCTCCTAATGGGGCTCTGTTTTATTTCGGTATGCTTGAAACTGTATGACGATCTACTAAGATGTAGGAAATATTTATTATGATGCATATTTATGACTATACTGGTACTATTTTCTTCAATGGAATATTAAACTAATAAGGTTTAAAACAGCTTGGCTATTGGTAATGGGTCAAACCGACTGGAAATGAAAAATATGAGACTTGGTCTTGTTGAGATGAGTCTTTCTCTGCCATGTAATAGTTTGTATTGTCAATCATGTTTTAGAGAAAGAAAGAAGAAGAAAAAAGAGAAGAAGAGAAAGATAGCTATTTTTGAGCTGGTACATATTTTCACAGTCAACATACTGTATAGACATGTATGGGTGTTTTTTTTTATCTTAATTGAATTCACTTTTAAAACAAAAATGTTGTCTGCTATTTCTCAAATTTGAAAATTTAAGATAATTCAACTATAATACAATCATGAATTTAATTGCACTATAAGAAATATGTTCTATATCCTAGCAGGCACTTGCAGGCAGCTTGAAGTGGTCACATGTCTTCAAAACTAGAAACAGGCTGTGGAGTAACGTGTTAGGTGACAGCATAATTTCTGGGAAAAAGTCTGACTTGCTGAGAAATTGCACATTTGGGACATCGATCTCCCTGAGTTAGAATATCGCTCGAGTTTTTTACAGACCATTATGCAAATTAGCATAGTAGTTGAAAACCAGCTGTCAACATTTATAAGCTATTTATTTTGTATACAGCAAAACAGAGCTCTAGTTCATTGAGCGCTAAGTAATATAGTTGTCTGCAACAATTCCCATCGGCTACTGTTCTCAAATTATAACTTTGTAAATTTTAATATCAAAACTAGGTCAAGGTGGCAAACAGTTTGTATTCTGTTGAGACACTGCATTATGCTGCTTTAACCCTTTGAACCCTAGTCCCGCATATAGGCGTCCTTTTCAAACAGTGTACATGTGAATAGTACACTTGTCCTATGCAAACAGTGAAGACCCAGATCAGAGGGCTCCAAAAGGAGCCCTCTGATCAGGGTCTTCACTGTTTGTCATAATGCCAAACATTGACAAAAACAAACCTTAAAAGGCAGAAATGGACTAGACTAAAATGGAAACTGGAATTGTTCATTTAAAGTTTTAGGGAGGAAAGAGTTAAGACAGGCAACCACTTACAGAAGGTTGAAAGTAAGACAGAATGCACCATAAGGCACTTTCAGACTACTTTTAGCTACCATATCTCCTAGGATATAAAGATATTTCTTCTACACTGTCTAGTACATATTCATGACTATAAAGTGGAAAAGATTTCATCAGTGGAGGAATGAATTAGAAGTTGTCTTTACGGGGTAATGGCTATAAAGCTAGCATCTTGTTTTTAACACCCTAAAGAAGGAGGCTTATTGAGAGTGGTAATAAATGCTAGGTTTATACTATATAAACTGTTGTGATGAGCAGCACTATTGGTCTATTTCTGTGGCAGTGTCTCTTAAAGCCTGTAAACATTATCACATTCTATAGAACATGTGTCCTAGATACTGGAGTATTGGAGAGGACTGAAATGAGTGACATGTCGAAACTGACAATTTAAAGGGAGTCGCAGGCGGTATTGGCAAAAGTTTAATTCGATCGCAGTTCACAACTTTTCTGAAATGTTTGACTCTTATGATGTTCAAAGTGAACTCTTTGTGAGCTTAATACTTCCAAAGTGTCATTTTGTCACCTGAGATGTTATAGTAAATGTAATGTTATACCAAAATTGCATCTGAATATTAAACAGTTTAAATTACTGATATAGAACATGCTCCACATTTTGCAGGAAACAGTTTGCAATCAAAAAATAAAAATAAATAATTGTATTCTATATTCTAGCAGATGGCATAGTAAAGCAGGCTGAAAGTAAAGCAGAATGTGCCTGAAGGCACATTCTGCTTTATTTTCAACCTGCTTTAACATGGTCACTTATCTTCAAGCCTAGAAACAGCCTATGGAGTAATTGATTAACCCATTACCCCATAGCCTGTTTCTACTTTTAAAGAAAGAAGATCACTTAAAGCAGGTTGAAAGTAAAGCAGAATGCGCCTTAAAGTGCATTCTGCTTTATTTTCAGCCTGCTTTAAGCTATTATCTGCTAGGATTTAGAAACTATTTCTTATGATACATATTCATGACTGTATAAAAAAGGAAGTATTTTCTTCAGAGGAGGAATAAATTATAGGCACAAAAAGGCGTATTTATGGGGGAATGGGTTAAAACAAGCGTGGTATCTTTATGTGTCAAGGTTTGAAAAGCTCTGAACATGATGAATCCTTCAAATCAGATCTGATAATTGGCCTGGCTAGTTGAAATAGAGCTAATGATCTCGGAGAGTGTCCACACGCCCACCATTTCTCTCAATTATATAGAGACCACAGATAGACATGCATGATAAACTGGAGACCAACAGTTGATTTGAAAGGAACATACACGTAACACCATAAAATACAAAATCAGCAGTTTCTTTTTCATGCTTACAGCAGATTCCGTAGTTTAGCCCATTACTCCATAGATACCTTTGATTTATTCCTCCATTAAGTACAGTTTTATAAACATGCGTCATGAGGAAAAAATTCATATTGTAGCAAATGGTAGCTTTCAAGCAGTCTGGAAGTAAAGCAGAATGTTCCTTAAAGCGCATTCAGCTTCATTTTCAATCTGCTTTAAGTGTTCACCAGTGTCTTCACAACTAGAAACAGGCTATGGAGTAATTGGTTAGTAGTATATCCACACCTTCTCTGATTTATACAGCAATCTGTGCTTATACAGATTGGAAGAAATATTCTATGGATGATATATTCTGTGATAAATCCTATTTGCTCTGGTCTGGTTGGCAGGCAATTTCCCAATGAGATTTGATTTTGTATTTCAACAAATATACTTTTATCATATCCCTCACAGATATCTATACTGACATAACAAGTTAAAGTAACCCTTTTCTCCACAAAAAGCATCTTCAGGAACCCTGCACCTTCTCCTCCACATAAGCACTACATTTGAATATTCATTAACTCTTTGCATGCTAGGGGCGGATATATCCGCTATATTGATTACCTTTGCAAACAGTTTGGATCCAGATGCAACGTCTCATCAGGATCCAAACTGTTTGCCATTCTGATCCTGAATTTAAAAGAAATTTTGAAAATTAATTTTAGAACAATAGATTTTAGAACAAAATGTTGCAGAAGAAAAAAATTACCCAGCATGCAAAGAGTTAATGAAATTGAATATAGATGACAACATGAAGCAAGAATTGATATAAGTTTGCTTTAATGGCACCACAGTTGGTTGTCAATTATTTTCACTTTTGATGATGTGGAGAATGGGTAACATCAGATGCATTAAGTTGTGAAAAAGTTTCGGTAGTGAGTTTGGCAAGGAATACTTTCATTGACACATAGGCATGGAGTCCTAACAAATTCAATTAACTTTGAAGGCAACAGTAGAAGAGCTAGGAGAAATTCAGCCATGTAAGAGGTTCAGACATTTCAGACAAAGAGACTTAAAAGGCAGATTCTCTGTCAATCAAGCACTTGAAAATGTCTGAAGCCAAAAGAAACTGTTGCCTAGTAATGTCTGTAAATTTGGAAGTACAGAGAAATTGGCAAGAGCGCAAGTGTCTGCCATGTTTTGGCCTGAAGGAATATGTGTCTTGGTGAAATCTATGTCAAAACACTGTAACCATTAATACCATATAGGAGTGGCTTGACTTAAGTATGCCAGAAGACAAACATGTATAATACAGATAAGCTCATAATAAATGACCACTATCTGAACAAGCATGCCATGCTTTAAGCATAGGGGATTTCTTAATGCAGGTCCAAAGTAATACAGAAAGCTCCTAAAGGAGCTTTCTGCATTACTTTGTACCTATATTGAATTGTCTCTGTTAAAGTCGGCCAATTTATTCTGTATTCTATGGTTGCATCTACAAGTTTACCTGTTTATATTTGACTTTATTTCACTGGATAATTAAGGGGTTTCCATGGCTTAGCAGCTAATATTCTCGCTTTGTTACCCAGGGGTAGCAACTAATGTGCTTGCTTTGTTACCCAGGGGTTGCACATTCCATTATGGGTCTCTCAAATGAGACTATAAATCAAGGTCCATCCCAATATGACCTCATTGTTAATGGGACATAATGTGGAAAATAGCTGCCATCATATTGATAGTTTTGTGGTGTTTGCAAGTTATTATCTTTGGCATATAGCATTATTTACTTTGATGTATTCTTTGGTATGATTGAAACAATAAAACCCCAAAATAAGAATCTGTATAGTCACCAGTCGTGTGTCGCCTGTAGGATAGGGGATACTGTAGTCATAACATTGTCAGTACTTCTATGGGGGCTCTCATATCAGGGTCTACACTATTTACATAGGACAGGTTACTAATCTTCACAGGCAGACTTTTGTAAAGGACAAGTATACAATGCCTGATCTGTTTCCAAACTGTTTGCAAATGGCGTGTGACTTGGACTAAAGCATTGAATGGGGTTAACTCTGGACTCCAGACAAGAGGGAGTAAACTCAAGTTTTTCAACATTTTCTCCTTTATATCTGCACCAAACCCTATATATATAGCTATGGTTGGACTACTCATTAGAATCATCTTGAAGAGGTTTGATGCAGACATAAAGATTTTAGTTTTTGAAATACTCTCCTTATCTGGTTTAATAACCACCTTGTATTCATATCCTTAGAAATGTCTGTTGCACAAACCTGAGCCAAGGTCTATTTAATTTATGTGTGTCTTGTCGTGGCAAATGTATTTTCTTCTTTGGCATTGTATGGAATAAGACATGTTTTATTATACTACACCAGCTGTTATACAGTCAAGGTTATAAGACACATATGGTGGTATTGTTTGTCATACAAGAACTCCTCGACCATAAGTCAACTTAACCCTTACATTGATGCATTTTCAATAGATCCTTTCATGACCAGTTTATATAGACTGATCATTTCACGACCAGTTTATATAGTTTTTCGACTGGTTTAATTCCTGAATTCTTCAAAGTAGTGTTCCCTCCCTACAACAGCCCTCCCAACAACGACTCCCTCCTTATAACACCTTGCCGTAGTTTCCTAAATTAAACAATTATGTCTAGCGCTTTTACTGCTGCAATATCGTCTGCTTAAAGTTATCGTCTGCTGTTTTACATCAACGTGGACATTTTGATAGAATATAATGACGAGTGACAAACAGCTTGAATCCAGATCAGACGCCGCGTTATGCGGCGTCTGATCCAGATTCAAGCTGTTTGCAAATGTAAGCCAAGTCTTAATTTTCCCTCCCTATAACCGCTCCCTCCGAAAAACACACGCAATATGTGTCTCCCATTTAGTGTCGTTGTAGAGAGGGAATGCTATATGATCAATATTTTATTTGCTCACGATTATGACTGTTTTTTGACACTCACACCCTATTTTGAAAAGAAACTCTAAAAGCTCTATTTTAAAGAAATAGCAGATGACAGCAATATTACTTTTAACGCTCAACGAGTTTAAAGGACAAGGCTTGGAAAACATGCTCAAGTACCAGGAAACTTTGGCTGATTAAACTAATTGATAATTACAACAACTCAGATTGATTAAAGACGTATAATGTCAGCATCTGCTGGCACTGTATTAACATATGTCACTGTTAGCTTTTTTCTTCAGTAATAATTTTGATAAATTATATCTATATAAACTATATTCAGCTAGCCTGTTTTAAGTTTTGAAGACAGGTGACCACTTAAAGCAGGTTGAAAGTAAAGCAGAATGTGCCCTTAGGCACATTCTGCTTTACTTTCAGCCTGCTTTAAGCTACCATCTGCTAGGATATAGAAACAAAATCTTAGGTTGTCTATTCATAAATGCATTAATTGGAACTATTTTCTTCAAGAGGTGTAAAAAAGGGTACTTAACAGGCAATGGGGTAAAGGGTTAAGGCAATGGGTTAACTGTATTGGCTAAAACAATACTGTGCCAGATTCAGATGGAGAAATAAGCTATGGGGTAATGGGTTAACTCTGTTGGCTAAAACAATACCGTGCCAGATTCAGATGGAGAAACAAGCTATGGGGTAATGGGTTAACTCTGTTGGCTAAAACAATACCGTGCCAGATTCAGATGGAGGAACAAGCTATAAAAGGCCATGCTTAGTCTTCACAGGAAGACTTAAGTTGACTTTAAAAGGCAATAATCTTGCATGGACCTGACAGCTGTTGGCCTCATTAAAGAGCCTTATTCTTTATCATGCTAGCAGAATATTTAACTGTATTTGCAAAACAGACTTGATCTAGATCAGACACTGAGTAACATGGCCTTAAATCAGGAGCAAAACTGATCGACATCATTGGACTACAGCGTCAGTTAAAAGGAAACATAAGAATAGTTTTACCCGATGGTATTTGAGAGACTCAGTTTTAAACCAGGAGTTGATGGCGTGACAGTAGTAGAGCGGTGTTAAGCCAACTTGTAACTTAGCTATCAACAAGTGGAGTAAAACCCCACTACTACAGACACTGAAAGTAGATTCTTTAATGGTTTTAAGACAACTCATAGCTGAAAGCAGGCTGAAAGTAAAGCAGAAAGCTCCTTAAGGAGCTTTCTGCTTTACTTTGAGCCTGCTTTAAGCATTTACCAACTTTTGAAATAAAAAGGAAGCCTTTGTTTGAGTGGATATTTACTAGCAGAGGGTTTACTGTAAAGTGAACATGTAACAGATTCTCTCAACAAGTTATTTCTCAGCCTCTAACAAGCTACAACTTTTACCCTTCCCTTGCTAAACGAGTTGTCTTCTTTGGCAAAAATTATAAATAAACAAACAACAAATTGTCTTCTTAAGACTTCTATAGTAAATTTTAACCAAGTAAAATACTGCCTAATTTTTTTTTTACACATCTAAAGATGACACATTATCTTTTTGCCTAGAGCTGGGGCGAAGCAATCTGTGTTACAAACAGTTTGGAATTAGCATCTAATCTTGATCCAAACGGTTTGCAAAAAGAAATTGATATTTATTGTGTGATAAGCAAACAGAAAGTTTAAGTAGCTTTCAGTTTTACTTTCAGTCTAAAAAGTGTACTGGTAAAAACAAATAATTGGGAAAAGTGTTGATACAAGATTCAGGGCCTCAGATAAGAGTTTTTCAGAAATAAAATCTCTCAATCATTTCTCAAACCCTATGGTGTGACTACTCAGACTGCTCATTAGAATTGTCATTTTCAGATGATTCTAATGAGAAGTTACACCATACGGTTTGGTGCAGACATAAAGAAAAATTTGTTGGAAAACTAGACTTTTGTCTCTGTTATCTTGAGCCTTGAAGATTGACTTTAGATGCAATAGAATTGAAGTTGGCTCATCACACATTCCTCCGCCTATTTGTAGCCTAAATGAGTTTGTGATAGATTGAAGACTTGCTTCTTTCCAAGCATGAACAGAAAATGGTGACCCAGTCGCTATTATTGGAGAAAATGTCAATTTAGGTTAACAAAGATTTGTCTGTGGAAGTTGTGTTTTCTAGAGATAGCTTCTTCACTTGGTCTTACTATAAACAGAACAATTTAACCCCTTCACTGCCATGTTGTCATATCTGCTTTAACCCTTTCCCCCATAGAAGCGACTTTTAGCGTATTTTATTTATTACTCCGCTGGAGAAAATAGTTCCAGTTTATACCCTCCTGAACAATAACAATAACAAATATTTTACATAGCCTAGCAGATGGTAGTTTAAAGCAGGCTGAAAGTAAAGCAGAATGTGCATTGAGGCACATTCTGCTTTACTTTCAACCTGCTTTAAGTGATCACATGTCTTTAATGTTATAAACAGCTAATTGGGTAAAGGGTTAAGCAATTGTTGTCTTCTTCTGTTGTTTCTCAGTTTTAGATATTAGATGAATTGACTAAATGATATCGTCACAAGTTTGAAACAGTTTGAACACTTATCAGATGCTGCTAATTAAGTGCTTTAACCCATTACCACATAACCTGTTTTCAGTCTTGAAGAAAATTGACAGCTTAAAGCAGGTTGAAAGTAAAGAATAATGGGCCTTGAGGTGCATTCTGCTTTACTTTCAGCCAGCTTTAAGCTACCATCTGCTAGAATATAGAAAATATTTCTTATGGTACATATTCTTGGCTGTGTAAATTGCAACTATTTTCTTGAGGGAAGGAATAGCGGTAAGTTAAAGGTGTAAAATGGCGTATTTATGGGGTAATGGTTAAAGGCAGTGAATAGGTTAATATTAACCCTTTCCCCCATAGAAGCGCCTTTTAGCGCACTCAGTTTATTCTTGCCCTGAAGAAAATAGTTCCAATTTATACATTCATACATATGTATAATACAAAATATTTTCTATATTCTAGCAGATGATAGCTTAAAGCAGGCTGAAAGTAAAGCAGAATGCGCTTAAAGCGCATTCTGCTTTACTTTCAACCTGCTTTAAGAGGACACCTATATTCAGTACTAGAGATATGCTATGTGGGAAAGGGTTAATGAGCTGCATCATCCACAGAAAGGGTCTTTGGAAATGGCAAACAGTGTCATCTGCTGTGTTGGAAATGGATTGACAATAAAAGAGAATCTTTCTGAATGGAAAGAAAATAACTGTCAATTGGTATTGTAACAGTTAATGGTTATATGTCAGACATTTAGCTACCTACCCATTCTTACCCCTAGCCTGTTTTACTTTTGGCTTACATTAACCCTCTATTACCCCATAACCTGTTTCTAGTTTTGAAGACAGGTGATCACTTAAAGCAGGTTGAAAGCAAAGCAGAATGTGCCTTAAGGCACACTCTGCTTTACTTTCAGCCTGCTTTAAGCTTCCATCAGCTAGGATATAGAAAATATTTTTTATAATGTGTATTCATGACTGTATAAAGTGGTACTATTTTCTTTAGTGGAGGAATGATATTGAGGGTGTATAAATGCATATGTATGGGGGTAATTGGGTTAAAAACATAAACACTTTATCACTGGCTTGTTGTCACTGAAAAACAGGAAAACATTTTATGCTTTGCATATTATACAGTTTGGATCCAGATCTAATTAACACCAGTTCTGATCACACTCTAAACTGTTCATCTCTTAGATCCTGTTTCTTTAAATATGAAGAAGAGTGTACGTACCATTTTCAGAATTTCAGATGACATTAACATCTGCTGATGTGGGAGCATATAGTTATGGACCTGTCTGCATGTCTATATGTCTGTGTTTCCAACCATACAAGCTTAACCAGATTTTACTGTTTCGTTGAACATCAAGTTACTTAACTCGGTCCCACATAGCCTGTTTCTAATATTGAGTATAGGTGTCCACTTAAAGCAGGTTGAAAGTAAAGCAGAATGCGCCTTAATCTGCTAGAATAAAGAAAATAATTCTTGTAATAATATACATATTTATGACTGTATAAATTGGAACTATTTTTTTTCAAAGGAGGAATAAACTTAATGTGCTAAAAGGCGCTTCTATTGGGGAAAGGGTTAATAATACTTGGGATACTATACAGTTGTTGCCTTCTACCATTCCCGATCCAACCATGTCACCCAACCCCAATTTGACCTTGACCTAAATGAGTGGGAAAAAAAAGTAATATACCAAGTTAAAGTCTACTTTCAGTCCGAATGACCGCTCAGCCGACTGTACATATACTCCCCTGATCATTGAGCCATCTTGCCTATGAGCACTGCTAACATATGGCGCAGTCAAATGCAGCCGCAGTACCGACTCAGACCCTTCACAGGTACCCATTTTAACCCCTGGGTGGAGAGGAGCAATTCGCGGTACATGTCTTGCTCAAGAACATTCCTGTACATCATCGGGGATTCAGAAAAATCCACTAGTCAGACCGCTGGTCCGGCGGGGGATCGGACTCACGACCCCTGGTACCGTAGTCCAAGGTGTTAACCATTGGGCCACTACCGCCGAGTGCAGCATCTTGAATTGTTTTAACCCCTTCCCACATAGAAGCGACTTTTAGCGTATTTAATTTATTCCTCCGCTGAAGAAAATAGTTCCAATTTAATCGGTAATGAATATATAGTAGAGGGAATATTTTCTATATTCTAGCACATGGAAGCTTAAAGCAGGCTGAAAGTAAAGCAGAATGCGCCTTAAGGCGCATTCTGCTTTACTTTCAATCTGCTTTAAGTGGTCACCTATCTTCAATACTAGAAATAGGCTATCAGGTAAAGGGTTAATGAGGAGTTGTATCAGAATTAGCTATGCTGATTTTGTGCTGTTTTTTTCCACAGTAATGATCAAGGATGGAACAAAATATTGTCAGTTAGATTGATGGATTGTTTTCCAAACCAGGAAATGAGTGATCGTAATGTTATATCCCAGTGGTCCGTTAAATGTATTCAAGTTTTTTGCTCACTTGAACAGTGAAACAAAGAATAAGATTTCTGATAATACTATAATCAAATTACTGTAGTACTGCAGGCTCGGACTTTCAGTTTAATGTAGAATAAAGTAATGCAGAAAGCTAATTATGGAGTTTCTGCATTATCATTGCCATGCATTAAGCAGAAACCTGCAGCGCTTAAAGACCCTAAAGAATTGTGTAATGTTCATGTCTTATAATACATCGTCTGCTATGACTACTAGGTGAATGTTTATTACAAGGGAGTAAATAGGGTGTTTAAATCGCCACAGGTACAGACTCAGGATCCTGAGTTTAACTCAGTGCTGCTACTACCCGGTTTATCTGATAGTGACATATCCAGTAACTGAAGCTTCATTAGATAGCATATGTAAACCCCGTATGACAGGATTTGTTTGTAGGGGGAGCTAGACTCGCACCAATATTGTTCTGAAGGATTCGATATAGGCTCTCCGAGCCAATAAAAGTGTTGGAAAGACTGTTTGCAGTTGTGTTGTCGTTTAACCCTTTACTCTGTAGCCTGTTTCTAAGTTTGCAGACAGGTGACTGTGACTAAAAGCATTCTGCTTTACTTTCAACCTGCTTTAAGCTTTCATCAGCTAGGATTTCGAAAATATTTCTTATGGTACATTTTCATGACTGTATAAATCAGAACTATTTTCTTCAGTGGAGAAATAAATTAAATGTGCATTTCTATGAGGGAAAGGGTTAAGTAAAATGGATATTTCTTTAAAGACTGGTTACTGCTTAATGCAAGATGAAAATAATGCAGAAAAATTGGAAAGGAGCTTTCTGCATTAGTATCCCTTGCAGATAGCAATTACCTATTAAACCGATTTCCAATGGATCTTCTAATGAGTGGTCGCATGCCCCATTACCCCAAAATACACCTTTTTACCCCTTTGATTTGTTCCTTCACTGACGAAAATTGTTCTACTGTATATAGTCATGAATATGAACCATAAGAAATGTTTATTTTGGCCTAGCAGATGGTTACTAAGCTTAAAGCAGGATGAAAGTAAAGCAGAATGCACCTTCAGGTGCATTCTGCTTTACTTTCCACCTGCTTTAAGTGGTCACCTATCTTCAATACTAGAAACAGGCTATGGGGTTAATTATTGGTAAATAGTAGATTTACTGTATGTTTGCTGTTTGCGTAGTAAGAATATTCTCTCTTGTCTGGATAATTACGCTACTAATTATTGTTTTCAGTTTTCTTAATGTGCACATTGTATTGATTTTCAACTAAATTCTCTTATTTTCTCCGAGTTCACATTACTAGAATATATCAGTGTTTAGTAAAGTATATGATTTACAGTGCTTAACCCATTACCCCATAGCCATTTTCTAGTTTTGAATATAGGTGACCACTTAAAGCAGGTTGATAGTAAAGCAAAATGTGCCTTAAGGTGCATTCTGCTTTACTTTCAGCCTGCTTTAAGCTAACATCTGCTAGAATATAGAAAATATTTCTTATGATTCTTATTTGTAACAGTACGAATTGGAACTATTTTCTTCAGTAGAGGAATAAATTAAAGGCGTAAAAAGGCATATTTATGGGGTATTTGGTTAACCATTCTCCTGCTATATTCATTGATGCTTTCTGAAAACGGTGTAGACCCAGATGAGAAAGCTCTTTTAGGAACGAACTATCTGATCAGTGTCAGCTGTGCTGTGTTTTCAGTATGACAATTGTCTGCTCTCTTTCCAGGTATTCCAATTAAGTATTCCCAGGTTTCCAATTAAGTCTAGTCCATTTATATAGAGCTGTTCTCTGCAATATATCACAAAATGACAAACAGTGTAGAGCCAGAGTAGAGGGCACTGCATGTTTGCATAGGACAATTTAAGTTAACTATTTCAAGGCACACTGATTGTAAATGATGAGTATACTTGTCGCTAGGGTTCAATAAAAGTTAACTTAACTTAGTTAACTTAACTACCTTATTATGTTTATGAGGTGAGTACATCAGAACTGACTAATCAACCATCAGATAAGTAGTAATCACCGAGTGATCAAAGCTGTACACATGTAAAAGGAAATTCACAAATATTTCATGATCACACGACTCTTGGCGACCTTTTATTATTATATTAATTGCCTTGAGGGAGAGGAAAAATTTCAACCCTTAACCCATTACCCAATAGCCTGTTCTAGTTTTGAAGACAGGTGACCTTTTAAAGTAGGTTGAAAGAAAAGCAGAATGTGCCTTAAAAAAGCAGAATGTGCCTTAAGGCACATTCTGCTTTTCTTTCAGCCTGCTTTTAGCTATCATCTGCTAGGATATAAGAAATATATCTTATAATGCATATTCATGACTATTTTCTCAAGTGGAGGAGTAAATTGAAGGCGTAAAAAGGCATATCAATGGAGTAATGGGTTATGGATGCTAAATTATCATTTGCTACAAAATATATAATAAGCAGTCATCATAATGCCTTTCATATTTGGAAACTTAAAACATTTTGATCTGACAACGAGTTTGATAAATAAGCATATATCTGAATGTGAACTGTAATTTATTCAATAGTCTAAAAGTTCATTATTAAATTTTGTTCTCATGCTAATAGTGTATACTGGTGATTTCTGCAAACACATTGGATCAGATTGAAATACCAAGGATCCAAACTCAGATTGTACTATGACAATATTGAGTACAGGGCTGCCATATCTCAGGATTTTTCCCAAATCTTCGGATTTTTCTTAATTTCTATTTCAAAATCTTTGGATTTCTGCTCTTACTTTTAAGATTGGGAATTTTATGCACTTTGCACTGAGGAAACATTGATATGGGTATCAAACAGTTTAGATCCAGATCAGACGCCGCGTTACGCGGCGTCTGATCTGGATCCAAACTGTTTGCATAATTATGTAAGTGTTATATAGAGCATGACAGCGAAAGGGTTAAAGGTAGGATTTCTAAAATTGTGCTTGAAAAGTTGGAACTCTTAGGATTTTTATGAGCAACTTATGGTAGCCCTGTGAGTATCAATGGAAAGGTCTTATGCTATGAATCAATTGTAGTTCAGTTCCCTTTATAATCTTTTATACTTTAATTTACTAATAGTTTTGGTGGTGTCACGGTTAATGTGGTGTAACAATTTGACAGTTATGAAATGTATCCAGGTTAGGATTTTAAATATATAAAGCTTGAGGCTACATTCCAGTTTAGTAAGTGATTTATTTTCCATATACAGAAATACAGTAAAAGTTTTTAATGTTTATTTGAAGGGACTGATTATAGGAGAATGAAATGAAAGCAGAATGCTCCTTAAAAATCATCAACCTATTCCTCTATATAAGTGCTACAAATGAGTATTATTTGATTGTGGTGAGTACAGAGGAAAGTGAAGCAGACAATTTCTATAGTAAATATTTTTTTATTATTTTTTGCTTTAAGCAGTCTCCATCCTTAACCCATTACCCTATAAATACGCCTTTTTACACATTAAATTTATTCCACCTCATAAGAAAATACATGTAGTTTAATTTTATACATTGAAAAAAGTATATTCTATAATTATTCTAGTAGATGGGAGCTTAAAGCAGGCTGAAAGTAAAGCAGAATGTACCTTAAGGCACATTCTGCTTTACTTTCAACCTGCTTTAAATGTTCACCTATTTTCAATTTTAGAAACAGGCTATGGTGTAATTGGTTAAACACAATGTGATAAAAGAGAAAGGGATAAGTAATGGGATAAGTGGTCACCAATCTCTTTAACACAATCAGTGATTCTTGAATTGAGTGGTTGTAGCAGTTCTAGTATAGAGACAAAACTGTCTATGAGGGATGTGTATTTAAGCTTTATGCTTTAGTTTCTACATTTATTCTATATTTTCATTCTGCTTTAAGCTATCACCAGTTATTTAATTCCATAAATGGTTGTTGAATGCATTAAAACCTCAGACTTAATTGTTTTCTTCTGTGTTTCTTCTATCCTGCCCAATTACTCGTATATTACATTAAATATAGGTGATCACTTAAAGCAGGTTGAAAGTAAAGCAGAATGTGCCTTAAGGCACATTCTGCTTTACTTTCAGCCTGCTTTAAACTACCATCTGCTAGACAATATAAAAATATTTGTTATGGTAATTGTTCATGAGGGTATAAACTGAAACTATTTTCTTAAGTGGAGGAACAAATGAAAGGCGTAAAAATGCGTATTTATGGGGTAATGGGTTAAGCTGTCTCTTGTCATAAACACCAGTAGTTGTTGTTGTTTCGAGTGTTGGTTCGTATCACTTGGTTTGACTGTCATAATGGTGACATGGCAGTTTATGAGGGATGTGTATTCAAGTTGCCTAGTATTGCTGTATGATACAGACACTATCTGTCACTGCAGGGACAGGTGATGATGTCTTATGACTCAATGTTGTTAGTGGCAATCACTCGACCAAACACTCAATATGAAAATCTTCCGTGTCCCTGCAGGTACTGCAAAATATTGCATCTCAAATTTTAATGAATTAAATTTTGGATTGGATTTTAAGTGTTTGGAGAGCATTTTATGGAGATTTTTTTTTTAAGAATTTTTTTTTTTAAATTCTATCTGGCATTGTTGGAATAATTGTGATGAATTGAAAGTGTGTGTTTGTGTGTTTAGTTGAAATGTTAGAACAGAGCTCCAGATAAGGGCAGTATTTCAAAAACTTCATTTCTGCATTAAACCCTATGGTGTCACTACTCATTAGAATCGTCTCGAAGAGACGATTCTAATGAGTAGTAACACCATAGGATTTTGTGCTAAAACACATGAGAAAATGAATGATTTGTTCAGTTTGCTCCTTCATATCTGGAGCCCTGTAAGACGATGGAGAGTGTTGGTAATTGGAGGTAATTTTCTGTTATCAATTAATCTTTGCTGCTATTGATTGCCTGTTTCCACACATTGTTTGCCCGTTGTCTGGAAATGGATCATTGAACCCGGTGTGACACTTTAATTGTTGCATGGCTCTTGATCAAGGAGTTCTTGGTAGCTGACAGTTAACTTATTGAACTGAAGTTTTGACAGTTATGGGATTGATAGATATAATAAATAAACCTGGGTATGTAGGTAAGTTTATTATTTCCTCCATTTCAACAATTTCCTCCATAGTATTAATATCTCTAAACACCTGTACATTTTCCTCATAGATTTGCCTTTAAATGCTTCCAACCATGTCCTGTTAACTCTTTCCCTTATAGAGGCGCCCTTTAATACACTTAATTTTTTCCTCTACTGAAGAAAACAGTTCCTTTTAACACAGTCATGAATATAGGTATACCATATGAAATATTTTCTATATCCTATCAGATAGTAGCTTAAAGCAGGCTGAAAGTAAAGCAGAATGTGCTTTAAGGCACATTCTGCTTTACTTTAAACCTGTTTTAAGTGGTCAACTATTTTCAATACTAGAAACAGGCTATGAGTTGAAGTACCGTATATGATGCACTGAAAAAAGATGCAACCAAAGATAAGTTAAATAATGAGATTAAATTGTTCATGTGTGTTATATTTGAAAGCAAAATTACACACCAAAAAGCTAATTAGAGGGTAATTGTTTTCAGTTTTGCCTTAACATATGACAGAATACATTATTCTACTATTAGCTATTATTGATATAAATTTTCATCTGGTGGTGTTTTATTATTTCAAACAAAGCTTACGGGGGAATATTGAATTGTTCTGGGAATCCACTGGGATTTATAATATGACCTGTTACATGTAAGAAGAAACTTCGAGCCACCGTGAGGGGATCAGCCAATCAGAAAGATGTGAACTCAATTTTCTAAAGCAAATTTACTTCATGTTTAGGCAATGATGGGTGATCAATATAATTTTCTCCATCAACTATCTTCAGAAACTTGACTAATAGACGCAACCTTAATGTAGGTTTATTACTACAGAGAGACAATCAAAATAAAGCCCTGGGTTTTTTCCTACAGTACAGTTAAACTTGTATTAATTCAGTGAACCCTAGCAATGAGTATACTAGTCCTTTACAAACAGTACATCTGTGAAGAGTACATTTGTCATATGCAAACAGTGAAGACCCAGATCAGAGGGCTCCTGCAGGAGCCCTCCGATCTGAGTATACACTGTTTACACTGGGATTTATCATTTTACAATAAAAATTGTAAAAATCCATAAAGTTAGTGAAAAATTGACTAAATTTGATTTGAAACTGGCATTGTTAATTAACCCTTTCCCTGATAGGAGCGACTTTTAGCACATGCATTTTATTCATCCGCTGAAGAAAATAGTTCCAATATAAACCGTACTGAATATGTGTCATATTTAATACTTTCCTTATTCTAGCTGGTAATTGCTTAAAGCAGGCTGAAAGTAAAGCAGAATGCGCCTTAGGGCGCATTCTGCTTTACTTTCAACCTGCTTTAAGTAGTCACCTATCTTCAGTATTATAACTAGGCTATCAGGTAAAGGGTTAAAAGTTTCATGGGTGAGTGAGTTAAGAAGACATTATTCCGTAGTGAAAAACTGTGAATGCTGAATTTTCAAATGAACTCGTCCATTTTCTGATAAATCACCAATTTACAAAGACTCTTAACCATTTGAACTCTAGTCACCCATATATGCATCCTAAACAGTGTAACTCTGAAGAGTACACGTGTCCAATCCAAACAGTGCAGACCAAGATCAGAGGGCTCCTAAAGGAGCAATCTGATCAGGGTCTGCACTATTTGTCATATTGCAATACATGGAAAAATCAACCATACATAGTCAAAAATAGAAGTAGACCAAATTTGACACTGGAATTGTCAATTTGAACTTTTAATTTTGAAGTTTCAGGTAGGAAAGAGTTTAGGCACATTCTGCTTTACTTTCAGCCTACTTGAAGCTACTGTCTGTTAGAATATTGAATATATTTCTTATGGTGCATATTTATTAGGTATAAAGTGGAACTATTTTCTCCAGTGAAGGAATAAATCGTAGGCATATAAACGTGTGATTTATGGAGTAATGGGTTAATGAATGATGAAAGGAAAGCAGAAAGCTTCTACAAGTAAGGCCTAAATACAGTTTAACAGTGCCAGCAGTCTTAGATGACTATTGTAGGTACAAGGTGAATATCTTATACTAGTTATGCTGATCAATGAGATATGTTGGTGTTTTTGACATGCCGGTCACTATGATGTATGTCTGCAGAGGTCATAGACACTTGTTTACCTAGACATCACTTGGAAAGGAGGATATTGATCTACAGTGCTCTCTCTCTGGAGAGACTAACTAGTAAATACGAATAAGGATCCTAAAAGCAGGTGACTGCTTAATGTAAGATAAAAGTAAGGCAGAAAGCTCCTGACACATTCTGCTTTACTTTTAGCCTGCTTTAAGTGGTCACCCATCTTCAATACTAGAAGCAGGCTATGAAGTAAAGGGATAGGATTGTTTTAGTATCTCTTGTCTTAACTCAAATAGTTAAACCAGTTAATCTCCGCATTGTCTGATCATTTTGACAGCCCAGCTTCATAAATATATTTTTGTTTCAGTTCAATTTAATAATAGCATAGAGGAACAAGTGTACTTTTGATTTCTGTAATTGGCCAGAAAAAATAGCTTCGATCTATTGTTTCCATTTATGGAAAGTGCATCCACGTCTCCCTGCCTAGCCTGAGATTTTACTTGCATTTTCAAACAGTTTAGATCAGATGCTGTGTAACTTTGACATCTGGTCTGGAACCAAACTGTTTGGCTTTGATATTAAGGTTTTCTTCAGTTAAAACAAAACAGAGCATAAATTTTGATATAAATATTAGAGAAGATACAAGAAGGCTAAGGGGTAAACAGAAAGTACTTTTACCTCGGTGCATCGTCTTTTCTCTTAAATCTTAACTGCATTGCTTTGATGGCCCAGTTTGATCTTAGAAGATGAAATGATATGATATGAACAACAAATAAACATACACCCAGTTTTTATCTCACTAAAGCTCAGAGTGCTCAAGGTTCTAGATCAGGGGAGTTATTTTTATGTCTCCTCCAAACCCCATATTGTGACTACTCATTAGAATCGTCTGAAAGTTCTAATGAATAGTGACAATATAGGGAATTGTGGCGACAAGGATTTTAGAGAATAAAATGTTATCCTTAGCTGGAGTTAGGCCATTTTTGGCTTTATTTATACTTTCTGTCTAATGCAAAACTTACCCCATTAACCCATAGCCTGTGTTTCTAGTTTTGGAAACTGGTGACCACTTAAAGCAGGTTGAAAGTAAAGCAGAATGTGCCTTAAGGCACATTCTACTTTACTTTCAGCCATTTTTTCCCTCATTGCCTGTTTCTAGTTTGAAGACTGCATGGTGACCACTTAAAGCAGGTTGAAAGTAATGCAGAATGCTCCTTAAGGAGCAGATTGCTTTACTTTCAACCTGCTTCAAGCTACCATCTACCAAACTAGATGTGACTGCATTAGAATGGTCTCTTTGAGATGATTCTAAGAAAATGCAATACAGTAACACCTCTCTATTACAGCCACTAAGGCTAATTGATTGTATAAAAGACAGGTGAAAGCTGAAAGCAAGTAGACAGCAAAACAGAAAGCTCCTTCAGGAGCTTTGTGTTTAACTGTCCCCTTGCTTTAAGCAGTCACCTGTCTTAAATATCTAATAATTCACACAATTTAGCGGTCATAATAGAGAGGTTTTACTGTACATGTATGTATTTTAGTTTACTGAAGATTTTATGGTGCTTGAGTTTATATTGCTATTGTTTTATCTTTTCAGGGAATATACAACACTGGACCTTTCTCAAACTACACCGATGACGAGTATGACCCTCATGATGTAACCAGCAGTGGCGATGACAGTTTCCATGGGTTGGGTTATCATAGGGATTTCATACACTCACCACCAAAATCAGATAGCAGCACGTCATACATACAAGATTTTGACCAGAACAGCGGCAAGGATAGCGCTGTCGCAAGTGAAACAGAATTGAAGACAAATTCAGACATGTCAGAAAATTATCAAGATCTCTCTGTCTCGACTGGGAGTGATTCTGACCGGGAATACCTCCGCCACATCAAGATACGCAATGACAGCAGGGATATTGGCTACGGCAGTGAGAGCCAGTCAGATGAACTGGAGTCTCGCTACCGAGGAATTACATTCTCTGGAATCAGCGGAAAAGGAAGAAAGACCTCTGGAGATTTCTATGCGACAGTAGCTGTTGATACATCATCAACAGACAAGACTGATGGCTCTAACTCTGCCAACCCAGAACAGGCTACATGTGATGAGTCCGACATCAATCTACAGATACAGCAGGTACTCCTACAGGAGGAGTCCGAGATGGAGGACATACAGCTGTTGATTGACCAGGCAGACATCATGGTACAACAGGGCAATACCTTCAACAAGTCCTTCACCATGAAACAAGGAGAGGAGCACAGCGACAGTCATACAGAGCCACGGCCAGATGGCAGCCAGAAGTCTCTCTCCTCCTCCTCACTGTCAGGCCCACAGAGGGAGATGGTGGATAAAGGTGTGGGAACTATTGAGAGTTCCTGTGATGCCAGTGATGAAGAGAGCGGTGAGTCTGATGCCCCTGTAGAGGAGTTCTCTGTTGTCACTGATGATGGTACAGAAACAATAGACAGTGTCATGGGCAGTGAATACACATCAGATGAAATGAAGAATGGAAGTAGAGATTACTCCAACCTGCCAAAGTTATATGATACCAACAGTCTTAGAGCCAGATTGAAAGGAAGGACTAAAGAGCGGCCGTGGAGTGTTGTAGAACTGCCAAATGTTGCTGAACTTCAGTCTATTTCTGCCTCAGAAAGTGCTATAGATAACATAGGAGGTGCTCATAGTGACTCTGATATAACAGCCACATCATCGAAATTGTCTCAATCATTGTCACCAACATTCCCACGTCATCGAATTCGTAAAATACACCGTGTCTCATCTGGCACAACAAATTCATGTCGATCTCAAATAGGAGCTAAGCGTAAGCTGAAGCTGGATCTGCCAGGTAGTGGTCGGAGTGGTCCAGTACTGGGCTTAGACTCTATATCTATTGCCAGCTCTAGCAGCAAGGCTGGTGACACTGTAAATACTCCAACTGTACATAGTCAACCCTCCAGCCCGGCAAGGCAAATCTCAGAGACAACAAACACTAACTCAGAGACTCATGCCTTCTCAGGAAACACCAAAACCGTGCCTTTAGCAGAGTCGTGTACCTCGGATGAGGAGGCTCTCACCCCAATGCCTTGTGGGAACCATCTCTCCACTCTACAGAATGCCAGGTTCCGCTCTAGTGGCAGCAGTTACGATGACTCCGATACACAAGGTATGTTTTACAACGTTCCCTTCCTACAACGGCCCTCCCAACAACGACTCGCTCCTTACAATGACTCTTGCCACAGTTCCCTAAACAGGACCATTATGTCCAACATATTCACGACTGCAATGTCCTCTGCTTAAAGTTGGCGTCTGCTATTTTTCTCAAAGTTGCATAATGGACATATGACAGAATTGTTTTTAATGACAAGTGACAAACATTTTGAATCCAGGTCAGATGCCGCGTTACGCGGGGTCTGAACTGGATTCAAGCTGAACAACGCACACACTGTTTGGCTCCAGTTGAGTGACGTTGTAGGGAGGGAGCGCTGTACCACTATTGTTAGTACAGAATGAGTTATGACAATTTGGCCACTCAAATGGAGACTATAGCTGTTAATCCTTTACTCCATAGCCTATTTCTAGTTTTGAAGACAAGTTGAAAGTAAGGCACATTCTGCTTTACTTTCAGCCTGCTTTAAGCTACCATATGCAAGGATTTACAAAAAGAATAAAACTATATTGCACATTATTTACGGTATAAAATGGAACTATACTCATCAATGGAGGAATTGATTATATGCATCAAAAGGTGTTTTTATGGGGTAACATGTTAATTTACTCTCTTGTTCTTTCTATATCTTTCAATGAAGCATGTGCCTTTTTCTGTTTCCATATTGGGAAATGCAAACTAGCCCCAGGCGACTGTTTTGCGGTAATTATCTGCACTACAGTTGACTTATTGCTGGCTTCCTGGTGAACATTTCTAACTTTAACTGCCAGGCAGCTGCTTTCACAGATTTATGATTTTGATGTAAAATGAGTAGGCAAATGATTTCTCAGAGCAAGACTTGGAGCTCTTTACAATCTGAAGCTTGCATCAATATGACAACCTTGCTGGCACTGCAGCTGCCAACAGGCTCTACTAGTGCTCCATAGTGGAGGTGTGTCTGGCTGTATTTCATACTAAAATTCACATTTGTCCACTAAACTCTTAACCCATCACCCCATAAATATGCCTTTTTATGCCTCTAATCTATTGTTCAGCTGAAGAAAATAGTTCTACTTTATACAGACATGAATAAGTATGATATGAAATATTTTTCTATAACCTAGCAGATAGTAGCTTAAAACAGGCCGATAGTAAAGCAGAATGCGCCTTAAGGCGCATTCTGCTTTACTTTCAACCTGTTTTGAGTGGTCATGTGTCTTCTAAACTAGAAGCAGGCTATAGGGTAATTATTAGTTTTCAGTTTTCTTAAAGAAACATGAAAGGAAAGCAGAAAGCTCCTTCAGGAGCTTTCTTCATTTCTTTTATTTTGCTTTTAAGCTGTCACCTGTCATTGACACTATCAGTTTTCGGTAGTTTGCAATAGTTTGGTTGTACTGTATTCATGAGTGAAATGGTTGAAGAGGTTAGTGCTGCTAACAGTGATGAATGGGGTATTGATCGCTGCTGATGTGCTATTTTGGCCTGTAATCCCAACAAAATACACAAATCCCTATTAGTGTAATTGGCATCAACCAATGCATTTTGATAGATTGTCTTGCAGAAAAGAGATTTCAGTGGAAATGAAAGGCTGTTCTTTAGAAAACAAAAGGAAGAGCTTTCAAACCCAATCACAATCACAGCTCATTGGCCATTGGCTTTAGGGATGCTTGTTCTGAAGATGTTAGCAAAAAGCTTGGACCCTAGATTACAGGCCCCACAAAATGTGGGGCCCAATCTGAGATCTTACCTTTTTGATGCTCAGGTTCCTATTAGTAAATTTACCCCGTTAGGTTGGAGATTTCAGAACTAGAATAATATTTGTTTTAGAGGAAAAGAGTTGAAATAGGGAATTGTTAAATTGATTGTTGATGAATGTATTCTGTTTTCAGGGGACGTGGTTGCTCGCTCAGAGCATGATGATGATCCCAACAATGACGGGTCGTTCTCAGAGAACGCCTGGGACAACTACCAGGTATGAGACAGTTAACTCTTAACTCCATAGTCCGTTTTTAGTTTTGAAGACAATGACCACTTAAAAACCCTTTCCTCCCTGAAACCCCAAATGGACAATTCTAGTTTTCAATTGAGTCTAGTCCATTTTTGACATTTTTGGGTTGATTTTTACAATATATGTCAAAATGACAAACAGTATAGACCCTGATCAGAGGGCTCCACTATTTGCATAGGACAAGTGTACTCCTCACAAGTATGCTGTTTGCAAATGACGCATATATGCATGACTAGGGTTCAAAGAGTTAAAGCAAGTTGAAAGTAAAGCAGAATGCACCTTAAGGCATATTCTGCTTTACTTTCAATCTGTTTTAAGCTACTGTCTGCTATTCTAGGATATAGAAACTAGTTTGGTGAATATTCTGGACCATATAAAGTTGAAGTATCATCTTCGGTGGAGGAATAAATTAAGAGCCATAAAAAGACATATTATTATTAATGAAGTAATGGGTTAAGTAATAGTTGTTTAACAAGTGTTTGAGTATATATAAGATGTTGCAACAACAATGAACTTGTAGGTTTTGTGTGTCTGTTTCGTAAAAGATAATGTTCAGTAGACCATGAGTTAGAATGTGCAATTTCGACCTGAATTTTACATAGTTTATGTCTTTAAATCTTTCATATTCATCAGTTTGTGCAGAATAAATTATATCTTAATGTTCTCAAACATGGATGATGCATGAGAAATATAATGTGCCCAACTAGTAAATTATATATTATGCGAAACTTCAGATGACAGAAGTAGTTCAAATATTAAAAGAGTTATTTCCCATGTTGTTACTTCTCATTACAATCTTCTCATTGCCATAATTGTACTGATTAATCAAAATACAAGGTTTCATGAAGTGTTGAGAGGAAATTGTGGAAAGTAATTGTTTCCTTCCATTACCAATTTACCAGTATCCGGGGCCCTATTGCAAATACCTATTATTATCTCATTTAGACACTTCCATTTTCTTTAACTATCTGTTATAGTTTACAGAAAGTACTACAGGGCTGCCATTTCTCCGGATTTTTCCTAAATCTCCGGATTTTTCCCCAGTTCATGGTAGCTTAAAGCAGTCTGAAAGTAAAGCAGAATGCGCCCTAAGGCGCATTCTGCTTTACTTACAGCCTGCTTTAAGTAGTCGCATGTCAACAAAACAAGAAAAAGGCTATGGGGTAAAGGTACGATTCGTAAAAACGCACTTGAAAAATGCAAATTTGGAAATCTTAGGATTTTTCATGTCAACTTATGGCAGCCCTGGTACTATATTCAACAACCTGCTGCAACCCAATACCTTTTTATGCCTTTCATTTGTTGCTCCACTAAAGAAAATATACTTCCATTTTATAGAGTCATGAATATGCACAATAAGAAATATTTTATTTACCATAGCAGATAGTAGCTTAAAGCAAGCACATTAGGCCTTACTGTCAACCTGCTTTAATTGGTCACCCTTTCTTTAAAAATAGAAACAGACTATGGGGTAAAGGGTTAAGGCATATTTCGAGATAGGGTAATTTTTTCAGGAAGTTAACTACGCATGTATAAGCTCTCTGTGTTGTGACCTGTTTCCTTTGATTCCATAGCTTGGTAGACACCATTGGTAGAATGATAAAATGATAAAAACCCAAATCACTACTGCCATAATTTTGTTTCATCTTTCTTTAGAAAATGTACACTCTTATGTTCCATCTGTTACAGGCCCCGCTGTACCCTACAGGAAGTGAGGACCCACCAGAGGAAGCCCTTACCTGGGAGCCCGGGGAGATGGAGTTTGATGATGAGTTCAGCCTGCCCCAGTCCACCATCCTGGCAACATTGATAGCCCGCCGGTCGGAGGAGGAAACCCTCTCCAATAAACACCCAAAACTGGTAATAGCATGTCGTGTTAAGCCATAACCCTACACCTTATAATAACATACAGTAAAACCTCTCTATTATGACCTAGAATGAAGGCTAATTGATTGTATAAAGACAGGTGGCAGCTTAAAGCAATGTGACAGTAAAACAGAAAGCTCCTGAAGGAGCTTTCTGTTTTTCTGTCACCTTGCTTTAAGCAGTCACCTGTGGTAAACACCTAATAATTAAAACAATTTAGTGGTCCTAATAGAGAGGTGTTACTGTGTATTGACACTTATTGAAAATAGTGTAGATCTTGATCAGAGAACTCTCGACTTCATATACTCAGCATTCAAAGGGTTTTCCTTTACTGATATCTCATAGAAATTGGAAAATGCTTCGTCATTCTTCAGTTCTTACCTGATGAATTAATTATGGAAACCTTACCTACATCCTGAGTCTCCATGACAGGTGGCTGCTTAAAGTAGGCTGGATGTAAAACAGAAAGCTCCTACAACATATTGCTTTACTTTAATCCTGCCTGCTTCAAGCACTGTACATGCACTTTTTGCTTTACTTTAAGCCTAGTTAAAGCATACTTAGAGCTTTCTTTTTAGCTCACCTGAGCCAAAGGCTCAAGGTGAGCTATTGTGACCGCTCACCGTCCGTAGTACGTCTGTCCGTCTGTCCGTCTGTCCGTCTGTCCGTTCACTTTTACTTCAAACGACATCTCCTCTGAAACCCGCCGATTGTAGGGAGATTTCAAACTGCTCATGATGTTCCTTGGATGCTTCTCTACAGAAGTTGTTCAAAAAAAATGAAAAAAAGCACAAACTCTGCTTGAAAAAGCAAAAAAGCAAAAATCTTTAAAAAATCTTCTTGCCCAAAACTACTAGGCCCTAAGCTTTGATATTTGTACAGTAGAATCTCCTGGTGGATCTCTCTATAGTTTGTTAAAATGAAATCCCTAGGGTCACATTTGACACCACCCTGCACAGTTTAAGTGCTGCTCTAGGCAGGTTTTACAGTATTTTTGATTTAGGCAGAACTGTATTTACCTGAGTTACCCTTAATATACTATGGGCAAATAACCAATATTTGCAAACAGTTTGGATCCAGATCAGATGCAACATAATGCTGCATCTAATCTGGATCCAAACTATTTGCCACTCATTTACCAACTTAACATTTTCTAAAAAATAAAAATGTACATTTTTTACACACAGAAGGTATTTAGCAGACATCATTTCAGTCTGGTAAGGGTAAGCTCCCAGACTGCTGCTGCTACAGTTCTCTTACATAATATTTGACCTCAGTGATCAGGCCAACAGAACTGAACATGTTGTCTGCTAAAGTTTAGAAATGGTTCAGTCGTTTGTTCAGACATTTGTTAACCCATTACCCCATAAATGTGCATTTTTAGGCCTTTGATTTATTCCTCCACTTAAGAAAATAATTCCCCTTTAACCCTTTCCCCCATAGCATATCTCTAGTATTGAATGTAGGTGTCCACTTAAAACAGGTTGAAAGTAAAGCAGAATGTGCTTTAAGCGCATTCTGCTTTACTTTCAGCCTGCTTTAAGCTATCATCTACTAGAATATAGAAAATATTTTGTATTATACATATTTATGAATGTATAAATTGGAACTATTTTCTTTAGAGCAAGAATAAACTGAATGTGCTAAAAGGCGCTTCTATGGGGGAAAGGGTTAAACAGTCATGAAAATGTAAGATGTGAAATAAGTTTCTATATCCTAGTAGATGGTAGCTTAAAGCAGTTTGAAAGTAAAGCAAAGTGTGCATTAAGACCCATTCTGCTTTACTTTCAACCTGCTTTAGGTGGCCACCTATTTTCAAAACTAGAAGCAGGCTATGGGGTAATGGGTAAAATGAAATTGCCTATTTGGAAAGAGCCTAATGAGAGGAAGTGCCATTTGCAAAGGCCATAACTCTGACATCATTGTTTTTTTTAGTTATTTCCCTTTGTCATATTTTCTTGTCAAGAAGACAACTCCAGGTCTACTGATGCTATTGTAATGAAATTTTATGTATGGAAAGAAACTGATGAGAGAAAATGCCTAGTGCATAAGGGCAGCAATATTTTGTTTTCCCCTTTGTCATATTTTATTGTCAGGAAAATAACTCCAGTTCTGCTGACGCTAGTGAAATAATTATCATTTACCGGAAATGGAAATAGCTTGATAAGAGGATGTGTCATGGATAAGGGTCATAAGCTTGGCAACAAAATTCACTTTTGTCATGTTTTCTTGTCCGGAAGATAACTCCATTTATAGCTATATTAAAATGTTGTCTTGCCCAGTCAACTTAGGTACAAACTTCAATGTCCTCAGGTGAGCGAATTTAGGGCCATGGCCCTCTTGTTTACTTTCAGTCTACTTTAAAGCAACCAGCTGTTTAAAAGAATGAAAATTATACTATTGGGAAATGAGTTAGCCTTGATTGTATTTTCAAACTCTTTGATCCTCAAAATCAATGTTTGTGCACATCCAACATTTTAATGCATGGATTTCTTGTTCTGGTAAAATGCATAGGAAATGGTCTTCTGCAAGACTTCACATTCAATTGATATTTAGAGTTGTCAGTAGAATGTGTTTCCATGGAAATTCAGTAATGGGGTGATTTTTGCATCCTTTCTTTTTTCTTTGGGCAGTTTCTAATACAGCATTTCTGTGATTCAAGCAACTCTTTGGTTGTGAAGTTTAGGACTCTTTATCCTGTTAACCCTGTCCCCTTTATTCAATATTTATGACAGATGGTTGCTTAACCAATTACTCTATAATTACCCCTTTTTACGTCTTTAATTTATTCCTCCACTACTGAAAATTGTTTCATTTTATAGCCTATGCACTATAAGAAATATTCCATATATCCACTGTATACAGTAATAAATTTAACCATAAGCAGCTTTTCTATATCCAAACAGATGGTAGCTTAAAGATGGTTGTAGATAAAGCAGAATGCTCCATAAGAAGGATCATTCTACTTTACTTTCAGCTTGCTTTATGCAACCATTTGTCTTCAATATTAATATTAACCAAATTTGATAGCCAAAACGTTTGTTGGAGACAGAGGAAAAAATACTGAAATCCTTGTTTTTGCACCATACAATACGTTGTGACGCATGAGAATCCTCTTTTATGATGGGAAAATGCTGGAAAACATTTAGTTTAATCCATTATTCCTTTTACAGGTTCCATCAAGCCAGGGTAACTTTGATGACAGTGACTCTGACATTGAGGATCTTCACCATGTGTTGGAGGAGTCCAGAATGCAGCTGAAGGTGGCGGACAGGTCTCTGAGAAAGAAGAGGAAAGACCCCCTGAAGACTGGCCTCTACCTCAACCCAGGCAAATATGTAAGTGACTGTATCAATGTAATACATGTATATTAGAATATGATGGTACAATTAGAAACAGTAAAATATTGCCATGAAGACCATCTTAACCCATTACCACATAGTCCATTTCTAGTATGTAAGATGAGTGAGCAATTAAAGCAGGTGGAAAGTAAAGCAGAATTCTGCTTTACTTTCAGCCTGCTTTAAGCTACCATATTATAGAATATAGAAACTGTTTGTAATGATACATATTCATGACTGTTTAAATTGGAACTTATTTCTTCAGTGGATGAATAAATTGAAGGCGTAAAAGGCGTATTTATTGGGTAATGGGTTAAACTTTCTCCTACTACTAGCATGTATTGTATTTTTAATCAGCCAACTTGTCCTAAAAAACACACAAAACCACCCAGATTAAATGTATTGGCCCTCCCCCAGCTATACAATATTCTTTGATAATCATGAGAACTGCATAGTATCAACAGTTATCATTTGTGTGGCTCTGCTGTAGAACTTTAGCTCACCTATAGCATGAAGTGCTCATGGTGAGCTATTGTGATTGTGCCTTGATCAGCATCTGCATGTGCCTTTCAACTTTGTAAGCTTTTCCTGGTAAACACACTAGAGGCCACAGATTTGGGTCATTATTAATCAAAATTGTTCTAAATATTGTTCTTGGCAAAATCTAGGTAAAAATAGCCTGTGCCTGCACAATTTTGGGGACTGGTAATTGAGGCGTATATCTTAGTCATTTATACTTAGTGGTTGAACTGTGTGTAGATTTAGTTAAATACTGCTCAGTGTCTGCACAGTCTGGGGCCCGGTAATTGAAGCGTATGTCTTATTTTAGTTCATTGATTTCCAGGGGGAGTTGCTGGCGACCATTGAGACCAATGTGAAATGTCTAGAGACGATCAATCAGCATCTCGATGCAGCTGGTGTCTCAGAGAATGACATCCAGACAATACAGGGTGAGTAGTATATAGACGAGACAACACAAGGTTGTGTTCGCTTCAATAACTCCGTTAGATGTAGGCTGTTACCATGACATACATATAACAATGAGTTGTCGCTTGCCATTGAAGGCCACAAATATAGTAAAATCTCTCTATTACGACCACTTAATTGTGTTAAATAACAGGTGACTTCTTATAGTAAGGTGACAATAAAACAGAAAGCTCCTATAGGTTTGATGATGTCACCTGTCTTTTATACAAACAATTAGCCTACGTTTTAGTGGTTGTAATAGAAAGGTTTTACTGTTTATACAAATGGTAGAGAAATATCAATGTAAATATGAATAAAACAGAAAGTCCTATCATGTTATATCTCCAAGTAAGGGTAGTGTTCCAAAGTTTACAGGGGAGAAAACGTTATTCTTTCCCGTTTAAACGCAAATGAAACGCAAATGCATCGTAATAAAATAGGGAATTTGACAATTTTTTGACACTTCTAAATGTTCATCTTAATCTGAGTAGCAAACAATTTGGAGCCTGATCAGACGCCGCGTTACCCAGCGTCTGATCAGGCTCCAAACTGTTTGCAATGGGAATAATAGATTTAGCGTAATCACGTATATTGGGAAAGAATAACATTATCTCCACTGTATCGTCTTTATGTTTCTACAGAATATGTGTTCTGGGTAGATTATAATAAGTAGTCAGAATATAGGATCGGGATGAGAAATAATTGATAAAGCTTTCTGTGTTTCTATTGTCCGTCGATCATTAATCCATTACCCCATAGCATGTTTCTTGTTTTGAAAACAGGTGACCACTTAAAGCAGGTTGAAAGTAAAGCAGAATGCGCCTTAGGGTGCTTTACTTTCAGACTGCTTTTAGCTACCATCTGCTAGGGTATAGAAAATATTTCTTAGTATACATTTTCATGACTATAAATTGGAAGTTTTTATCTCGGTTAGGGGAATAAATTAACCCTTAGCCTGCCAGTCACGACTATAGCTCCATATGCAAACAGCTTGTATCCGGATGAGACGCCGAGTTAGACGCCGAGTAACTCGGCGTCTCATCCGGATCCAAGCTGTTTGACACTCGGACAACATTTTCAGCAATTTTGAGCAACTTTGAAGCACTTTGAAACTTGAAGCAGACGAGAAATATAGCAGACGACAATTTATTTGGCGGGCTAAGGGTTAAAGGCGTAGAAAGGTGTATTTAATGGGGAAAGGATTAAGCTGCCACTGTTCTGTCAAGGTGTCCTCCATTGAGTGGTCATTTAGCACAGGTTTCACACATTCCTCTACAGCAATTCTCTAGAAATGACCAGAGAGCTGGTGAAATAGACCTCCAAGGCCTCTAAAACACTTCTGTATATAGTTACATATAGCTCTTGTATGGTACAATACTGTCTCAGTGGAAATCATTCTGGAACTAATTTTCTACACCCCATTCTTATTTCTCACCCTTAACACAGTCAAACCTATAGTGACAAGTATACTCATCATTAATAGTGTACCTATGAACACTACTCTTATCCTACGCAAACAATGCAGACCCTGATCAGAGGGCCCCTGCAGGAGCCTTTAGATCAGGTTCTAAACTATTTATTATTTTGCAATATATACAGTAGTTGAAATCAATGCTTAATAATACAAAATTCTCTTGACTTAATTGAGATTTGGAATTGCCCATTAAAATTCTCAGGGGTGAATGAGTTATCCTTTAACAGGTTATGTAATGGATACATATAAAGGACAAGGTTCGCGAAGCCTCCAATTTGGCCCTGTAAAAAAAAAAAATTTCCAAAAAAGATTTTTATCTTTATTTTCTGTTTATTTGTCAATATCAGATACTAATACTATATAAATATTAGATGGCAGTTTGCGTGACATTCAAATTGTCAACCCGAGAAACAGCATGTCACCCCGAGGCGTAGCCGAGGGTGACATTCTTGTTTTCGAGGGTTGACAATTTGAATGTCACGCAAACTAACATCTAATATTTATTTTATTACACCGAGCTTATCAACCCTGGCTTTGGAATCGTTTTATTCGTCTTTTATAAAATGTGTTGTGAACACCAATTTAGCGCGGACATGTACATAACGCGGGAAATGACGTCGCCGTCTTACGACGTCACATTGTTTATAATTATATTACAAGTAAACAAAGAAGAACGTTATGATAAGTAAATTGAAGAAACAGCGTCTTTACATTGTCTAGGTGGCAAATATCCTCTTCCGAAATTATGGCAAATCGTTAAGGAATGGACAAAAGGAAGCAACTTGTACAGAAAATGCCAAAAGTTGATTATAAGTTACCACTCTTTAAAACGTTCCAATGTATCCAATAGCGATTGGCATGTCAAGGCTGACAGTACGTTTTCGGACGTAGTAAAAAAGTCATGTCCTTTAGAATGACGTCACAAAAAGAATATCATAAAGAGTGACAGTATAGATGTAAAAGACATGCAAAATGTTAACTGTAGGTCTATGGGAATTTAACATTGTAACTCAAAGCGAGGTGTAATAATCCATAATATACACACAAACGACTCAAAGTCAAGTTTTGACAATTAAACAGTTTCTTGTAAATGAACCAAGAGGCCAAAAATGACAAAAAATCTGCTTTTTGGTACAATTCTCGGTATAAATCCTAAAAATAAACTATGAAGGCATGCATACGACACTTTAAAATTTGGATGTTACTTCAACTCAAATATTTATTGTGTAGAGCTCTACTTAAAATATCTTTGTGTCGCATTAGTGCTTTCATTGTTTATTTCTATGATTTATACCCTGAATTGTACCAAAAATCTGCCATTTTTTGGCCTCGGGGTCCATTTACAAGAAACAAGTTGTCAAAACTTGAATCTAGGTTGAGCGTTATGTATAATATAAAGTATTAATATCTGAAATTGACAAATAAAGAGAAAATATAGTTAAAACATAAATTGGAAAAAAAAGATTTTTACAGGGCCAAAACGGAGGCTTTGTGAACCTTGTCCTTTGTCATCTGCAATAATTATCAGAGTTTGCTTTCTGCATTACTATTATCCTGCATTTATCTACACCCTTCATGTAAGACTGCCAATTAGTCCTATTGAGTGATCGATACACACATGTTTAACTGTATTCTTATACACAACAATTCCACTTGTATAGAATATAGCTGTTGTTAGGAGCATGATTGGCCCTGCCGAAATTCATTCTGTAAATAATTTTTACACCCCATATTTTATTTCTCACCCTTAAGGACCAGAGCTGTCAATGTTTCTGTAAATATGATACACATCTCCCATGCGTGAGAGTCTGTATTGTTTTTAGGCAAGAGGAGAAACTCAAACAAATCAATACTCGTATAAATCTGTTGTTGTAGATCTAATAATAGATCGGAGAGTTCGTTACCACATGTTCAGTGTGTTCCTTGCGGGCAAAATTGATTGGACTATATGGACAAAAGCCCTGAAAACGATGATATAATTATTTATATGTTTTGCTAGGGAGCAGTGATTATTATTCGGGAAGACCAACTTGCCTTTGGCAAACTGGGTCTATTATACAGTTATATAGATCTAGTAACTAAATAAAGAATATTATCTATCTATCGTTATTAATAGAAATAATGTGGATATCTTTTATAGGAGCTTTCTATAGAGCATTTGTCCAATATTAAGCTTCTGTCCTAAAGACTATCAATTCATCTTTCATGGTGGCTCTTAATACAAGTTTGAAGGGTAACATATTTTATCAAAATGACTGCTATTTTTGTAAAATCTAGTTATTGTAAAGTCAATTTTCTGAAGAAATTTTAAGTTTGAGTGACACAATTTGAATCCAAATTGACTAACCCTCAGATTACAAGCCATAAATATCCTGATTGACTAACCCTCAGATTACTAGCCATACATTAAATAAGCATCAGATTATTAGCCATAGATTAAATAAGCCTCAGATGATCAGCCATAGAGTAAGTGCACCTGTGATTATAAGTCGTAGTCAAGTACACCTCAGATTATAAGACATATACATATAAATAGATAAAGTTAATAGCTGTATCCTATTACCATTTTGATATAAGCAACCTCTTGCCTTAACCCTTTGAACCCTAGTCCCGCATATAGGCATCATTTTCAAACAGTGTACATGTGAATAATACACTTGTCGTGTGCAAACAGTGAAGACCCAGATCAGAGGGCTCCGAAAGGAGCCCTCTGATCAGGGTCTTCACTGTTTGTCATAATGCCAAAAATGAACAAAAACAACCCTTAAAATCCAGAAATGGACTAGACTAAAATCAAAACTGGAATTGTCCATTTAAAGTTTCAGGAAGGAAAGGGTTAACCCTTATAATGCTGGAACTGGATATATACATCATTTGCAAACAGTGTACACCCATTTCCGATGAATCCTAAAGGAGCCCTCTGAAATGGGTCTATACTGTCTGTCATGATATAAATAGTTTTGCGATACACCCCTTGAGAATTAATAAAGGTTTGTTAATTATAAAGAAATGGATGAGTCCATTTGAAAATTCATTCTGTAAAGGCTTAAATACTGAGGAACTGGAATGTGCACATTAGCAGTTGCAGGCTAAAGAGTCGGTAAAGACCTGTGTGCAGACTTTAATTAGAGCTTTAACATTTTAAGTTGCATTTAATTGCTTTCAAGCACAGATTTTATTGCTTTAGATGATCACATAATGGTTTAGGTTTGAAAGAGCAAGACAATTAGCACAAGGCAGCACATGATAACATTTGGAATAATGAAATAATTATATTGCCTGCATCAATGGGAAATCACTCAGCAAACAGTGTAGACAAATATCAATCTCCACAACTTTCAATATGTCTGTACATTTTAGTAATTAAATCCTTAAGTTTCCGCCAAACCCTAAAATGTGACTACTCATTAGAATGGTCTCCTTGAGACCATTCTATTGAGTAGTCATAATATATGGTTTGGTAAAGACATAAAGGGGAAAAAAGTTTACTAATGAACTCGAAGTTTTAGCTATCACAAAACTTTAACCCTTTCCCCAATAGAAGCGCTTTTTAGCACATTTAATGTTTTCATCCACTAAAGAAAATAGTTCCAATTTATATAGTCATGAATATGTACTATAAGAAATATCTGCTTTATTCTTGCAAATGGTAGCTTAAAGCAGGCTGAAAGTTAAGCAGAATGCGCCTTAAGGCGCATTCTGCTTTACTTTCAATCTGCTTTAAGTGGTCATCTATATTCAATACTTGAAACAGGCTATAAGGTAAAGGGTTAAAAGCTTCCTGTTTTACCTTACCTTGCTGCCACCTGTCTTTCTTACAATCAATGAGCATTCTTTTAGTGGTTGTACTAGAGAGGATTTACTGTAGTTCTGTGACTGCATAGCACCAGTTGTAATGAATATTTGTACTGTATTTTCAGACCTGTTACACCAATGGGAGAAGCTTCAAGCTCTGGCCTCTCAGAGGAGGAACCAGTCCCAGGAACTGAAGACCATGTACGCCACCCTGCTATCAGTGGAGGGCGTGGCCATGGAGGGTGTGCCTGAACTAGAGAAGACACGCTTTAAACACATGGACCAGCTGAAACACACCATTGACCAATTACAGGTGAGACATAATGTTCACTGGTTGTGAGTTTTAATCAACATGTATAGTCAAATCTGTAGTGCATTCTGCTTTACTTTCACCCTGCTTTAAGCTACTAACTGCTAGAATAAAGAAAATATTCCTTATTATCCATTTTCATAACTATAAATTGGAACTGTTTTCTTCAGCGGAGGAATAAACTGAATGCGCTAAAAAGCGTTTCTATTGGGGAAAAGGATAATCAGATCTGTAGCGCACTTTTCTTTACTTTTAGCCTAACTACCATCTGCTAGAATATAGAAAATATTTTTATGATACATATTCATGACTGTATAAATTGGAACTATTTTCTTCAGTGGAGGAATAAATTAAATGCTCAAAAATGTGAATATGCAGTAATAGACTAAGACGCATTCGGATTTACTTTCAGCCTGCTTTAAGTTACCGTCTGTTAAGATATAGAAACTGTTTCTTATGATGCATGACTGTATAAAGTGGAACTATTTTCTTCAGTGGAGGAATAAATTAAAGGCGTACTAATAGAGTAATGGGTTAATTCATGGACTCTTGTGCAGCCCTATGAACATGTGTGTTATATTTTCAGGAGAAACAGAAGTTGGTTCAGTGCCAGAGACAGATGTTGGCTAACCTGCTTGGTGCTGTGTCCATGTTTTCTGCACAGAATCCATCTGTCAGTATGGAGGGGTTCTTGGAGAAGATAATGGGTACAGACAGCAAGTTAGAGACCCTGCTGCACAGGTGAGGGCCATTGACACGGCTGCCATAAGTTGACATGAAAAATCATAAGATTTCCAAATTTGAATTTTTCAAGTGCGATTTTACGAATCGTACCTTTACCCCATCGCCTGTTTCTAGTTTTGTTGACACATGGCTGCTTAAAGCAGACTGGAAGTAAAGCAAAATGCGCATTAAGGCGCATTTTGCTTTACTTTCAGCCTGCTTTAAGCTACCATGTACTAGAAAAAAATCCGAAGATTTAGGAAAAATCCGGAGAAATGGCAGCCCTGCATTGACAATCTTCATACACATCAAACTTGTGTTTACACTGTCCCCAAATGAAACAGCTTTGTATTACCATTCTAATGAGACCTTATTATACAGTTATTGCTAAAATTCAAACTTACTTTATTTGAATATAGCTGGTATTAAAAGAAAGAATAGAATTAAGCCAATTTTTAATTCCAAACTAAAAATCTGTGAAAAGATTTGTCAGTGTAGTCAGTGGATAAATTGAATTTAGTGAGTTTGCATACCGGTATTAAAAGTTTAACTTAGGAAATACAAATAGCTCCATTCAAGTGAGTTTTGAGTTGTCATGATTCCACTGTGTATATATTCCACCATTATGCATGTTGTTACCTTGTAGTTGTGCAAGTCGCCTGGCAGAGCTTGAACATGTACGCTGTGTATGGCTGGAGTACATCGAGACACGACATGAGCTAGAGTTCCTGCTCACACAGGAAAGGGAGATAATTGAGAGACTCGCCTTCTCCAAAGAGATGGAAATGGATGGCTACAAGGCTAGTGTGGAGGCTGATCTCCAGGTAGGTGGAGCATGCCTGAATGGTCGCTTATACATTAGACTTTAAAATGATAAGTGTTTGGTCAATAGCTTGGAGATCTGTAATGGAAGACGGAAGTTAATGACAGGATTTTCGTTCTGCTTCCTGTCTTTAACACATTGAGCCCTAGCGACGAGTATACTTGTCATTTACAAATCATATACCTGTCAAGAGTACACTTGTCCTATGCAAACAGTGAAGACCCTGATCAGAGGGCTCCTTAAGGAGCCCTCTGATCAGGGTCTACACTGTTTGTAATTTTGTAAAATGTTGTTAAAATCCACCCTTATTAATTAAAAAAAATGGACTAGATTGAATTATAAACTATAATTGTCCACTAACAGTTCCAGGGATGAATGAGTTAAAATTTATACAGTTTTTCAGACCAGAAAAAGTTTTCTGTTTGCCCATATTTGGACATGACATATTTATCTGCATTATAACCTGATAAATGCGTTTTGTATCATGGTAATCAAGAGATTACCAAATTTTATCCTTATATCAGAGTGCACTAACACAGTGATTAACCTTTTCTTCCGTAAAACCTCATATGGACAGATCTAGTTTTCAATTAACCCTTAGCCTGCCACTCACGACTATAGCTCCATATGCAAACAGCTTGGATCCGGATGAGACGCCGAGTAATTCGGCGTCTCATCCGGATCCAAGCTGTTTGACACTCGGACAACATTTTCAGCAATTTTGAGCAACTTTGAAGCACTTTGAAACTTGAAGCAGACGAGAAATATAGCAGACGACAATTTATTTGGCGGGCTAAGGGTTAAGTCTAGTCCATTTGGTACATTTTAGGGTTGATATTCACAATACATTTGTATATGACAAACAGTGTAGACCCTGATCAGCGGGAGCCCTCTAATCTGGGTCTACACTGTTTGCATAGGACAATTGTATTCATCACTGGTACACTGTTTGCAAATGATGCATATATGCGTGACTAGGGTTCAAAGAGTTAAAACAATAAAAAGTCTGAAATCAATGTTATTGAGAGGTATTACCATATTTGTACTGTTGTGTTACTGCAGGTCAGTGAGCACTAACATTATCATATTTCACTTCCAGAAACTTGTGAGCAGCCTTGCCATGTATGAGGAGAAACTGATAGCTCTACAGAGACTCAGGGCTGAGCTGATGGAGGTCTCTGATGATGAGATGCAGCTAGACTTGACAGCTGGGCTCGCAGATATCAGGAATCAGCTGTTTGTGGCACAGAAACAGTGCAAAGAAATGATGACGCAAGGACATAAGGACTTTCCCGACTCAGCACTCATGGAACTTGAGAGGGTATATAGGAAATAGTCATTTAGTTTAACCCATTGTATGCTGGGTAATATTTGGCGGCCATTTTAAAATGTCGTCTGCAGCGGGTATAACTCAAATATTTGCAAAAGATTTAAGCAGTTTCTGATAGAATATTGAATCTCAGATCAGGCCCAACAATATGGGGCCTGATCTGTGATCAAAACTGTTTGCCTAGAGGTACACCTAAAAGTGTGTCCTGCATAAAATGGGTTAACACATCCTACCCTAGTGACAAGTATACTCATCATTTACAAACAGTGTACATGTGAAGAGTAAACCTGTCCTATGCAAACCGTGTAGACCCTGATTAAAAGACCTTCTGATCAGGTTCTGCACTGTTTGTCAGTTTTGTAATATATTACAAAAACAATCCTAAATATTCAAAAATTGACTGGACATTATTGGAAACTGGTAGAGTCCATTAAAACTTTCAGAGGTGATTGAATCAAACTAGTTGATCAAAAGCAGTGTGGGTGTAAAGCAGACTTTCCTCATTGCATATTTCTGTTTCAGCTTCAGTCTGTTTTTAACACAGTCATTTGTTATGAATTAGGAAACTATTTCTATGGCTCTTTATCGGGACAAATTAGAAACAGGAAAAGGTGCTATCTCATGACAGAAAGGTTGAACTAGTCAATGTTTATACAGGGACCTTCTAAACTTTTATTCTGATTTAGTTGAAAGTTAAAAAAGAGACAAACTTAACAATAAACTGTCAAATCAGTTTCTCAGGGTTCCTCATAAGGAGGAGTAAACTCAACAAATTCAACATTTTCTCACTCATCTCAGCATCAAATCCTATGGTGTAACTACTCATTAGAATCGTCTCTTCGAGACGATTCTAATGAGTAGTAACACCACAGGGTTTAAAATAAAGATTTTTGTTTTTGAACTACTTCCCTTATATGGCGCTCTGTTTCATTGTTCAACTCATTCTCATTGTTTCTTCTATCGTCTAAATATTTAGATGAGTTGAATGTTATTTTCTTGTTCAGGAAATGGACTTTACAAAAGAAGAAGAAATGGAGATTGAAGAGCCAGTCTTGCAGACAACAGATGCCACCAAAATGGAAGCAGAAATTCAAATGTAAGCTTTATAACCCATTAATCCATAAATGTACCTTTTTATGCCCTCTACTTATTTCTACACTAAATAAAATAGTCCCTCCCTAAGATATCCTGAACATAAAACACAGAAACCATTTCCAGCCTCTTTCTAGATAGTGGCTTAGAAGCCTTCTGCTTTACCGTCATCTTGCTTTAAGCAGTCACCTGCTGTTAATACTGGTAGATTAAGATAATTTGCAATGTATTGATGATGGAGGAAAGTGTTAAGAAACCATCTGCCAGCATGCAGGGAAAATTTACTGTGGATCATTTATTAGGACACAATATAAGCATGAAAATAGATTTTATGAGGAAAAAGTTAACCCATTACCCCTTAAAAATGCCTTTTTACGCCTCTTATTTATTCCTCCACTGAAGAAAAAAGTTCCAGTTTATACAGCAAAGAATATGTACCAAAAGAAATATTTTCCATATCCTAGAAGATGGTAGCTTAAAGCAGGCTGAAAGTAAAGCAGAATGTGCCTTAAGGCACATTCTGCTTTACTTTCAACCTGCTTTAAGTGGTCACCTGTTTTCAAAGCAAGAAATAGGCTAAGAGGTAATGGGTTAAAGTATGAAAAGGTTAATGGCATTGTGAAATATGCTACAGTTTGCTTCAGCAATGCTTCGGCCCTGGACAGGATAAACATAGAAGTAGAAGCACTTGTGACCAGGTTTGTGTGTTGTATATTTTCAGGGTTGAGCCAGTTAAAATGGCCCCCATCAAGAAGTCCTCAGTGAGGCCCCAGTCAAGCACAAAGCCGACCCCAGGCTGGCTGAAGTCCTTCCCACTACAGGCCATAGCTGTAGCCGTGTTCCTCGGCCTTCTTTACTTGTTTGCACCCCAGCTACTCCACAGAATTCTGGATTTCTCCTTGAAGATAGATCCAGAGCTGGAGTATGTTAATGGTGCCCCACCCATGTAATGTATCTATGAAGCCAGGTACCAAATGTAAAGGCCCTGGAAGGGTTGTACATAAAACAGCAGGAGCTGGCCCTGGAATGGTGCCTGAAAGGAAATGAGAAATGTGAATGTATGAAAACACCGGGGTACATAGGGAAGAAGGGAGCTTTACCCTTACAGTGCTAGAACCAAGTGTATACATCCTTTGCAAACAGTGCAAACCCAGATCAGAGGGCTCCTGAAGGAGCCCTCTGATCTGGGTCTGCACTGTTTGTCATACATTCAAATGTTTTAGGGATAAACCCATTGAGTGTCAATGATTGATTGATTGAGTTGAGTTTTACGGCACCGCGACATATAAAATGGTCATTGAGTGTCAATGTCACCTAATCAGTTGGTGTCAATTTGGAAACTCGGCATTGTAAGGGAGTTTAGGGTCATCCTCCTTGTTACCACTGTGTGGTCATACATGTATGGTTACATGAATAAGCTTGTAAACAGTTAGGCTTGTCTGGAGAAAATATCTTCTATACTATTCACTACATTCCAACATGATATTTGTGTAAAATTAAATTAAAAAATTGAAAAATGAACATTTTGCAAAAAATAGACACTTGTTAGGTTATCTGTTATTTATATAATATTGTTATTGTTATAGACGTAATATATAATATTAAATTGCAAAAAAATGTGTTTATTATAGAGAAAGTTAAACAAATAGAATGATGTTTTCTTTAGATGAGCCTCAAAGTAGTAACTGTATAATAGAATATGCACAGAGCTTATAACAGTATGCAATATTTACTCTGTTGAAAGTCTTGTTGAAGTGTATGAACATGCTTGATGTAATTAACCCATTACCCCATAAATACGCCTTTTTACGCCTTTCATTTATTCTTTCTCTGAAGAAAAGAGATCAGATTTATACAGCTATGAATATCTGTTATAAGAATTATGTTCTATATTTTAGTAGATGATAGCTTAATGCAGGCTGAAAGTAAAGCAGAATGTGCCTTAAGGCACATTCTGCTTTACTTTCAACCTGCTTTATGTAGTCGCATATCTTCAATACTAGAAAGAGGCTATGGGGTAATGGGTTAAAGCATGACCGATGGGGGTAAAATGCTACTGTACATACTAGTACACCCCCAGTACAGGTGTAAATAAGTCACCCACACTAGCAGTGACTGTGTGGGTCAGACAGACCAGTGTGTGGCTCCAGTCCCCGCTGGAATAGAGTAGACGGGCTACTCACAGGGACAATATGCTTTACACAACAGCCTCTTATATTTGGGCAATATTAATAGATATGCATACTTGTTACTATAGTAACCAAATATATTAATCAAGCTTGAAATTGAAACTGGTTCAGAGAGCCATGACTATAATATGGCAATGTTATGACAGGTCAAGCTCATGACGGATTGAAATTGACAACTTAGTTTTGTACAATGACCTTGACCTTGTCTGTAAGCATAATATTATACCTATTATGAGGTTACTGGAAATTACAAAAAGAGTGATAAAACATACACAGTAAAGTCCTGCTATTACAGCCACACAGTGTTTAAGCCAGGTAGCTGCTTAAAGCATGGTTAGTGTAAAGTAGAAATTTAATTACCTACAGGAGCTTTCTGCTTTACTGCATCCTGCTTTAATTATCCACTTGCCTTTAATACCCTCAATTAGTGGTGATAATAGCGAGGTCTTTACTCTGTGTGTTTGTATCACATGAATCTGATATAGACATTATAGTGAGTAGGACCAGCTTATACACTGGTCATAACCGATGCTCATAAAGGGCAAGCCTGTGTTAAACAGTCGCTCAATAGAAATTGATTAGTTTTGAAAGTCTGACATAAAAATGGCAGCTTAATGCAGGACAAAAGTAATGCAGAAAGCTCCTATAGGAGCATTCTGCATTACTTGTGTCCTGCATTAAGCAATGACATGCCTTAAGAAACCTACTTCATTGAGTGACTGCTAAACGAAGGATTAAACTCACAAATTAACTCATACACATAGTGTAAGTGACAGTATCAAATCCAGCACAAGTTAAGCATTGAATATACACATTATGTAGAAATGTGATATTGTGGAAAGGGCGGGTATGACTAAAACAATGGCTGAATATTTATACAATAGATTATTATATCATTGTAAGCCATTAGAGAATAGCATAACCAAGAAGTTTGCTATAAAAGACATATAAAAATGTCTGAAAATGAAAAGCACTAAAAAGTGAATCAAAAGACATGTATATGAATGTCTGAAAATGAGAAGCACTAAAAATGTAAGACAAAAATGTCTGAAAATAAGACATATGTCTGAAGCACCAAAAAGTGCAGCTGAGTAGCACATGTTTGTGTTAAACCATGGTTAGTGCTATACCATGGACCTGGTGGGTTGTAGAGTGCTACCCCAACCAGAGTATAGTGCCCATAGAGTGCTGAGGCACCAGGGCATAGGTAGTGCAGAAGCACTAAGAGCACCTACCTACATAGTGAGGATGGGTACCGGTGCAGTAGTGAGGGATGTCCCATATGTTCACAGCCAGGGTAAAAGTTGGCTGTGGGGAGGGGTGTCTCACATGTCCTCAAGTGAAGATTAACTGTGGGTATCATACAGTAAGAAGTACAAGAAATTCTTGTATTACAACCAAGACAGAAGTTATTTAAAGCAGGATGAATGTAAAGCAGAAAGCTCCTACAGGAGCTTTCTGCTTTACATTCTTCCTGCTTTAAGCAGTTACTTGTTTTTAACATAAAGGGTCTTCTTCTGAATGGCTGTAATATGAATGTTTTACTGTAGTAAGATTATTTCATTACTGTGATAGTCTTGAAATGGTGGTACCCATGAAGGGATGTGGGCATGTAGAAAAACCTCAGGAGTAAAGTATGTGAGGCGTTTACACTCCTCATTTGTTGCTATGGCAACATACTGAGTCACCTCTCGTGATTCAATTATATAACCCGTAAATATAGAGAAAATACTTACAGGGAAAATATTCATTTATACAAGTAGTATAGTGTGTATTTAGTGCATACCCTTCCCCCCTTCTGAGCTCCTAGATGGAGTTGGTAAAATATGGTCGAGACAAGAGTTGTCTCCCTTTATATAGCTTATATGAGCCTCAGTGTGCAGGTTAGAAGTTTTAACGTCTATTCGGAAATAGGCATGATGCTGACCAGTGTCACAATTCTGATGACATTGGGATGACACATCTTAAAATGCTTACGTGGGACATAGAAACTCAGCAGAAACAACAAGTTAGAAGTCAGGCAGTACAGGGGAACCTGTTTTCAGTGACCATTCAAAAATGATGCTGGGTAATTTTTTAAGACCGGTTGGAGCTCATTGCAGAATGGAAATATTTCTGTATTTTGTTTTGCATTAAGCAACAGCCTGTTATTTAGATTTCCGTACTTCAGAATTGTATTGTTGCTGAGCACAGGTTTTGATTGTTATTGTCATGACATCGACTTGCACAGCTATAGCTCATTGCTGCCAGGGTCTGTAGATCCAATGGTATTGGACAAGATGGTAGGTCTGCCACCACTAAATGTCCACTGAAAGTCTTACTTGATGCTGGTGGTGGCCTCAGATGGATGTAAACATCTGTTGGTGCCATCTGACCCATATATTAGAGTGACATATTGGAATGCCATACATACATATGTTGTAAGTGCATTTAATCTCAGAAACGTTTGGAGTTGACATGACGGTCACAGATTTCTGTCCAAAATCTGCTGGATCAGTCTAAGGAAAAGCCTTAATAGAGGTGTTATATGGAATGGTTTTAGGTTGAAGAAAGTATTTTCTGTGAATATGTAAAGTTTTTAGATTTGGGGAAAGAGAAAAAAAATAAAAAAAATATGTAAGCATAGTGTTAGTGCATTTAAAGTAAATCAGTGGTAATCATACAGGTGTTTGTGCCTTGAACATTGAAGTCAACATTTACCTTTAAACTTGATATGATGTACAGTTAGACAATGTGTGTTAATGGGTTACTCAATGGAAGATAAATTGGCAGTATTTAAGACAGGTGGCAGCTTAATGCAGGACAAAAGTAATGCAGAAAGCTCCTGTGGGAGCTTTCTGCATTACTTCTGTCATGCATTAAGCAGTCATCTGACTTTAAAGATCTCCATAATTCCTCAATGAATGACAGCTTTACACAAGATTGACACCAGTTTAAGTTCATTTAAACTAATTGGTTTGTGAATGTTATTTAAATATTTATTTTTAAAACCATTTGACAGGCTAAAAAGAGCATTCACGTCAGACTTAATCCTGTATGGCTAACATAGATTTCACACCAAAAACAATCCATTATTTTCTGTGTAAATACAGAACATAAAAGTATTTGTGATTAGAAAATAGAAAAAAAGAAAGTGGAAGAGTTCAAGAACTGTAAAGAAAATCCAATTATTTAAAAAAAAATCTAAAATGTTAAAAATGTGTCATGGTACACTAAATGTATCATAGACTTTTGGCAGCATTGAGGTTTCAGGGTACAGTATATGTGGTTTGATAGGGGTTTATGTAACCCTTCCATTTTCTTGAACAGTAAGTATGGATTTGGAATTAAATGCACTGACATGTTTGGCATTTCAGTAGTATTACAATTTGTAGATGATGTTGCATTACAGATTAATTCATTTACGGTATAAAGAAAGTTATGGGGAGTAATTAAAATTCTAACATCTGTTTACAAAACCTGTGTTATATTTCAAATTCAAGTTTACCAATACTATCAACCTTATATTGTGACTACACATACTCTTTATAATCTAATGAGCTGTCACCAAAAGAGTTTGATAGAGACATGATGGAGAAAATTTTGGAAATATTTAGATTTGCCTTTGTTTTTGAGTTTCATGATTAAGGTTTGAATGAAGAAGACTGGTTGAACTTTTAATGCTTCATTGATAAAACTTACAGATTGCAATACTACTAAGTGCCTATCAGTAAACCTTTTAACACTGGAATCATCAAATACATAATGGAAAGCATGACTTGCAGATCAGGGGATCTACTGAGTAATTTATTTGTTACAGATTCAGTATGGTCCCCTCTGCATGTGTAATTCTAATACAGACAGCTCTGTGTGCTCAGTTACCATTCAGTGTAGAAACATCAATGTCTTTGAGAGAAAGGTGATTGCTTATTGCATGAGAAAAGTAATGCAGAAAGCATAAATTGCAAATGGTATAGTGCAGAATGCTGCAAATTGTGAGAAAAGTAATGAAGAAGGCATACGTATTATATATGGTATAATGCAGAAAGATTCACATGGTGAGAAAATTAATGAATAAAGCATAGATTGCATATGGTATAATGCAGAACGCTGTAAATGGTGAGAAAAGTAATGAAGAAAGCATACATTACATATGGTATAATTCAGAAAGCTCAAAATTGAGTGTCATTACTGTTGTCCTGCATTAAGCATCACCTATGGTTGTCTTTGAAGGGTCAGTCAGCACAGGCTTGTCTGTAGATGGTTAGTGAAGTATTAGATCCACGTTTTACAAGGTTTACTTCATTTCGATAGAATGTTTTGACAAAATGTTCATGGCAAGTTTATCGAAACAGAACAAAAAATGTATGCTGGCTTTTGGAGTGAGTTGAGGTGAAACTGTCAGGATGAATCTGTAACTATGATATGCAAAATACATAACAGTCAATCATGTTTTAAGAAACTGTTCAATAGAATATCTGAGGGCTGTCATTAATACAGATCATTGCTAATTGCAGGATGAAAATAATGCTGAAACACTTTCTGCATTATTTTTATCTTGCATTATGCAGTCACCGTGCATAAGAGGTCTCAACATCTTCAGAGAGTGTTTGCTAAATGCAGGATAAAAATAATGTTGAAAGCTCCTATAGGAGCTTTCTGCATTATTATTTTTATCCTGCATTTATCATCCACCTGTCATAAGAGGTATCAGCATCTTCAGAGAGTGGTTGCTAAATGCAGGATAAAACTAATGCAGTAAGTTCCTTTCTGTATAATGTTTATGCTGCATTAAGTCGCCACCTTTCATCTTAACCCTTTCCCCAATAGAAGCGCCTTTTAGCGGGTATGATTTATTCATCCAAAAATGAAAATAGTTCCAATTTATATAGTGATAAACATTTTATATTTTCTATATCCTGACAGATTGAAGCTTAAAGCAGGCTGAAAATAAAGCAGAATGTGCCTTAAGGCACATTCTGCTTTAATTTCACCTGCTTTAAGTGGTCATCATTCTTCAAAATTAGAAAAAGGCTATGGGGTAAAGGGTTAAAGGAGTGGTGGCTTAAGACATGATTGACTGTATAAGACTAACATGGTAGAACTGCCATGTCAGTATGGAAGATTGTGGAAGGTTCTTCCATGATATATAACCCAGGTACACATGTATCAGACATGATCATTACCCTGCTTTATTAAAACCAAATTTTCATGAAACAACCATTAGTCTGCCATTATATCATCTATCATTGAATAATCATGTCATGAAAGCAACATTAAATTTTGTCCGATTTAAATGATTTAAAAGCACAGTAAAACCTCTCTATTACGACCGATAAATCGATGGCTAATTGATTGTATAAATGACAGGTGATTGCTTAAAGCAAGGTGAGAGTAAAACAGAAACTGTTTTACTGTTGACTTGCTTTAAGCGGTCAGTCCGGTCACATTTTATAAAAACCTAATAATTTATACAATAAAGTGGTCGTAATAGCAAGGTTTTACTGTATCGACACATCATGAAACCACATGACATATTGTCTCATCGGAGTCGGTATTGTTTGGCATTTTATTGATAGTTTTCAGTTCTATCAATTTTGAAAACTCAGGTTGAAAATAATACCTCTAAAACACAGGAAAATTACTAAGCATGCAAAGAGTTAACCCATTACACCATAGATACGCCTTTTGACGCATCTTATTTATTCCTCAACTGAAGAAAATAGTTCAAATTTATACAGTCATGAACATGTAGCGTAAGAAATATTTTCTATATTCTAGTAGATGGTAACTAAAAGCAGGCTGAAAGTAAAGCAGAATGCGCCTTAAAGGCGCATTCTGCTTTACTTTCAACCAGCTTTATGTAGTCATATATCTTCAAAACTAGAAGCGGGCTATGGGTTAAGCTGTCCTTAGCAGTAAAGACATATTTTAAGTATTGACAACGAAGCACAGTAGCTCATGTTCATTGTTTGTTTCATACCTCATCGTTTTCACAACTTGTCACAATTATAATTCTGCATAATGTACTGTGGAGATTATTCTTTCCCATTTATACAAAGTTAAACACAAACACATTGCAATAAGAATTGGAAAGTAACACGTGTAAAAAAATGTTGAGGGTGTTTTTAATTCTGAGGGGCAAACAGTTTGGAGCCTGATCAGACAGAGAGTTACTTGATATCTTATCTGTCTCCAAACTTCAATAGAATAATTGTTTTAACACCTTCCCTGCCTCACAGGGTTATTTGTAAACAGTTTGGATTCTGATCAGACTCGGCATTACATGACATCTGATCGGGATCCTAACTGTTTGACACTCGTTTCAATATTACTTCAGTTACTTTACCTAAAATTTAGATTTGAGAATAAAAAGTATACAAGTTACTGTAGAATGCAGATGGCGTCATGGCAGTGAAGAGGTTGATTGGGAAGGAATATCATCTCACTGTACCATAGATAAAGCATGTTTTGTTATATGAAGAAGAGACAGGACCTGTATTCTCAGTGAGTGTGATGTGAGTTAGATGCTAAATAGAACCCCTCTATTATTATCACTGGAAAAAGGACTAACTGGTGGTATTAAAGACAAGTGACAGCTTTAAGCAAGATGAAAGTAAAGCAGAAAACTCAGTTTTCTGCTTTACTTTCATCTTGCTTTAAGCAGTGAATTTAACACCGAAGAAAAATAACCTTATTTAGTGGTCATAATAGAGGGGTTCTATTTTAAAGAGTACTGTGACATCTAGAAGGTAATTGTCAATTAACAACACTAGCTTTACTTAACACAATTTTATTTTGCAGGTACATGTATATCCAATTATGTATTAAGCTTCTATTCCATAGATAATACATTAGCAGTCTGGAATATTGGAGGTTGCATAATGCAGGATGAAAGTAATACAGAATGTTCCTTCAGTAGATATCTATATTGTTTCTATCTTGCATTAAGCAGTCACCTGTTTTAAAGACTACCCTTGTGTATTATATTGAATTGTTGCTTAGCCCATTACCCTATAGCCTGTTTCTAGATTTGAAAATAGATGACCACTTAAAGCATTTTGAAAGTGAAGCAGAATGCGCCTTAAGGCCCATTCTGCTTCACTTTCAGCCTGCTATAAGCTACCATCTACTAGAATATAGAAAATATTTCTTCTGATACATATTCATAACTGTATAAATTTGAATTATTTTCTTCGGTGGAGAAATAAACTAAAGGCGTTAAAAGGCGTATTTGTGGGGTAATGGGTTAATACATATTTGACTGTTTATTTATGGTTGAAAGAAGTTTGTATGACATTATCAGGCATCATAATTACTTGTATGTGTTGAAGATGCCAACAAAATTGCTTGACACAATTTCTTTGTATCCGTTTATCCAGGTGAAATATTTTGATATTATCTGCCACTCAGAGACACAGAAGTGGTTTATATCTCAGGTTTAAGTGAGAACTTGCTGGCAGTTTACTTGGTTATACCAGTTTTAATATTTGGCCCACAATAAGGATTTTTTTTAGAATTTACATGAAAATATAGACAATGATTATTATTGAAATTTTAACACGTCATATTCATATTTTTGTTATGGCCAGTATGAAACGGACTGTAATGAAGAGATGGTTTTTGATAATTTTAATAGTAGCAATTAACAAATGCTGAGAGAAGAATTATTCACAGAAATAAATGATAGTTTAGGAAATCATGTCTTACTAATATACTAGCTGGACGTAACTGTATCAACATTGATGATGTCACAGTCTGGATGTGTATATTGTTGACTCTATTTATGATATAGTGTTGTATGTGTCAGTGCTCCAGATAAGGAAAGTATTTTGAAAACTTAAATATTTATAGCCGCTCAATACCCTATGATGTGACTACTCATTAGAATCCTCTCGAAGAGACGATTCTAATGAGTAGTCGCATCATAGGGTTTGGTTAACACATAAAGTAGAAATGTGAAAATACTCCCACTTATCTCGAGCCCTGCTTGTTCTATTCACAAGGCAGCGGATGTATTTAATCTAAATACACCACTTCTCATTACATAATAATTATACTGGTGCCTAAATTGTTCATGTTTTAACTTTTTTTGTTTTTAACAAATGTTTATTCCTGATGAAATAGATTTTTAGCAATAAATGTAATTGAAACATTAAACCTGACAATGTTTTTCAAAAGAAAAATGTTTTTTAAGCATTCGGAATATAAGCTTTTAATTTTAAAACTTTGCAAAACAAATTTGCAGCTGGAATATAAAATTGTTTACATGGTAACAGTGTCACAATAAAATGTATTTATATAGATTCTACTTCTATTACTATTGGTATTATATAGTATGTGAAATCCTGTCAGGGTCTTATTAGCATCATATACTCCATCATAATGAAAAGAAAATTTGGACTATACAGTAGAACCTCTCTATTACGACCACCAAACTGTGTCAAATATTAGTCGTTAAAGACAGGTGACTGCTTAAAGCAATGTGAAAGTGAAACAGAAAGCTCCTACAGGAGCTTTCTGTTTCACTTTCACATTGCTTTAAGCTGTCACCTGTCTTTTATACAAACAATTAGCCTTCTTTTTAGTGGTCGTAATAGAGGGGTTCTACTGTATTTAAGTGACAAAATTAATGCTTCTTTGCGCTATGTTACTGACATACCTTTTTAATAACGTGTTTTTATATCTTTGTCCTTTTAGTGCTACTTAAATTGCATTTGACATGTTGCATTTTAAATTTTTCTATGCTTTGTTGCTCTTTTAATGATATTTTTGGGGTTGGACAGTAAGATCTCAATATTATGATCACTCTAAAGAATGCTGGCTTTCTGCTTTAAACAAAAGTGGCTGCTTTAATTTCATCATAATCAAAACTGTCATCTGTCTTAACCCATTGATTCCTTGTGATGAGTTTACGCATCCTTAACAAATAATGTACCTGTGAAGAGTAGACTTGGCCTATGCAAACAGTGTACGTAGACCCATATCAGAGGTTTCTTAAAGGAACCCTCTGATCAGGGTCTACCGTTTTTCACTTTCAATTAATTGAAGAAAAAATAACCCTCATATTCAAAAAAGGACTATACAATACGTCATGTAAACTGGAATTTTCCATTTTAAGCTTCTGGGGTCAGTCTGTTAACAGAATTGTTGGATGATGATTTGAGTGATTATAATAGTGTGGTCTTACTGTATTTTATGTGATTTAGAATACCATATCAGATTAGGCTGTGTTGTGGCTCTTTGATATGTTGTGAAATTGAGTTTTTAAAGTCAGTTTACATGCAGTTGTGTGTTGGATACGTTTAATGTGCTTCTTTGAGTTGTGAAGGCTGAATGTTACAAATACCCAACAGCTGACTGAGGCTGGAATGTCTGCTTTGGTACCCAGCCCTGGAATGTCTGCTTTAGTACCCAGCACTGGAATGTCTGCTTTGGTACCCAGTACCTACAGTCTCACTTAATCCAATACACCATAGCACGTTTCTTGAATCGCAGATAGGTGGCTACTTAAATCAGGTTGAACGTAAAGCAGAATGCACATTCTGCTTTACTTTCAGCCTGCTTTAAGCTATTATCTGCTTGGATGTAGAAAATATTTCTTGTGAGATATATTCATGACTGTATAAATTGGAACTGTTTTCTTCAGTGGAGGAATAAATCTAAGGCGTAAAAAAGTCATATATATGGGGTAATGGGTTAAGTGACTTAGGTCAAACATGTACCTGTAATTCAAGGTTAATGCATAGCAATATTTAATCTAAACTGGATCCAAATTCTTTTCAAATCAAATTTACACGATAAGGTTTATACATAGATACTTTATTTAGTACAAAAGCCATCGGCTTATCAGTACATATACATGTATAGGCTTATTATTGATTTAATTGCATATACATGTATATTGTATTGTCATATATAGGAGGTACACTATCAGTTTTGAATAAAATTTCTGTTCTGTACTGTTTATGCATATTTGAGCATATTAACTAATGAAACAGGGCATTTCTTCAGCAATTAAACACATGGATGTTTGTAGCATTCTGACCTTGTATTTGAGTTGTTAATTGTGGGTGAGTGCAATGATTGGGCTACATGTTGATATATAATATATATATTTATTTATGGACCAGGTTTAGGGATCTTCTGAATGAATGATAAATTTTCTCCTTTATTTCATGGGTAAATATGAGTTCTCATTGCCATGGGACAAGAATGCCATACACCTTTTACATTCTGTTGACAAACATTGTTTGACATGCCAACCCTTTACACCATAGCCTGATTTTAATTTTGAAGACAGGTGACCTCTTAAAGCAGGTTGAAAGTTAAGCAGAATGCGCCTTTTGGCGCATTCTGCTTTACTTTCAACCTGTTTAAGTTACTTTCTGCTAGGATAAAGAAAATATTTTTTATGTAATTCATGACTATATAAAGTGGAAGTGTTTTCTGTAGTGGAAGAATACATTGAAGGCCCAATGGGTTTTACAGCCGAAGGTTTAACCTCTTCTTTTAATGACCACTTGCTTTACTTCAAACAGCCATGAAAACAAGCGATCTCTGGAAGAGTGTTGGGTTTTTTTAGCGTTTAATGTTGATCTGATATATGATTTTGACAGAAGCATTTTAAGATCAAAGTAAATACAAGCAGCTTTGGCATTACATACATATGTAGTTTACACAATGTCTGAATATTTAGTACATTAAACAGCTGCTGTTGGTAACAAATTACCCCTTATTTTTTACTCTGGGTAAAAGATGCAAAAAGCTCTCCAAATCTTTGATTATTTAAGTTAAGGAATTTGAACTTTATAGTGTTGGCAAGAAATTTACATCAAAAGCGTTCCCATGGCAATGATGTGTTTATGTATATATTGCTTTTCCTGTAACTATATGCTGGATAAAAATATATATTGTATTTCTTTCCATTACAAGAGAAACATTGCAGACAAATTCTTGGAAGACCAGATTGATATACAGTTGAACTTCGATTTATCGAACATACCCGTACTTTAAAGTTAAAACGGGGCTAAGCCACTTTTTAACTTTGAAATATGGGTATGTTCGACCTAACCAAGCATGAAACAATGCAGTTCATGTATCGAACTATCAGATAGTTTGAGTTAAGCGAGTTCGATATATTGAAGTTCGACTGTAGTTAACTATATTCTTGATATACCATTCTTATTTTGTTTTTGAATCGCAAACCAGACAAGTGGAATCATGGTAAGTATGAACACACATATTTGGTCAATAATGACTGGCCAGACACAGCATAAATACTTTGGTGTTTGATTTTATATTAATAAAATGAACGAGATAAATAAAAACATCACACACATACATACCTTGGTTGTTGTTTTGTCAAGTTGCAAACCTGCAGCTTTTTCCATTGCATAGACATTAACTCCTTCACCCCTGATAAAAAAATTTGATATTTCCAGTTTCCTATTAGGTCTAGTTCATTTTTAGCTCACCTGAACTAGCTCAGGGTGAGCTTTTGCAATACTTGAATGTCCGGCGTCCGTCGTCAAAATTTTTAGTGTTTACACTCTAGAGGCCACAATATTTATTTTATCTTTCTCAAACTTGCTCAGATTGTATATTACCATAATAGTTCGAATGAGTTCGATTTTGGTTGAAATCCGACTTATAGGTCAAGAGTTATCTACCTTTGAATTGCTGAAAATTGTATATCACCATATGAGTTTGAATGAGTTCAATTATGGTTGAAATCAGATCAATAGATCAAGAGTTATCTACCTTTGAATTGCTGAAAATGCCATTTTAACAGTGTTTACACTCTAGAGGCCACAATTTTTATCCAATGTTTATAAAACTTACTCAGATTGTATAGGACTATAAGAGTTCAGATGAGTTCGATTTTGGTTGAAATCCGACTAATAGGTCGAGAGTTAATTACCTTTGAATTGCTGAAAGTGCCATATTTAACAGTGTTTACACTCTAGAGGCCACACTTTTTAGCTCACCTGGCACGTAGTGCCAAGGTGAGCTTTTAGGATCGCTGGATGTCCGTCGTCCGTCGTCTGTCTGTCTGTCCGTCCTTCCGGGCTTACAGGAGCTACCTTATGGGGTCCGTTTCGGTCATTAACCTGGCCAGTTAGTGATTGTGGGGTTGAAAGAGAGTATTGTGGGGTTCAAAATCACGCATGTGGGGCTATTAGTTTTAGGGTTAGGGTTTATATAGCAAAAAAACCCACAACAACCGTCTCCTAAGAATGTCCGTTCACAATTGTTCGTTAACACTCTAGCAGGTTCAAATCTCATTGGATCTTGATGAAACTGGTCACAATGTTTGCCTAAATGAAATCTAGGTCAAGTTCGAATGTGGGTCATATCCGGTCAAAAACTAGGTCACTAGGTCAAATTATCGAAAAACCTTGTTAACACTCTAGAGGCTACAAATTTCATTGGATCTTCATGAAACTTCATCAATATGATTGCCTCAATGAAATCTAGGCCAAGTTCGAATGTGGGTCATGCCCGGTCAAAAACTAGGTCACTAGGTCAAATCTTCGAAAAACCTTGTTAACACTCTAGACTACAAATTTCATTGGATCTTCATGAAAATTCATCAAAATGATTGCCTCAATGAAATCTAGGTCAAGTTCGAATGTGGGTCAAAAACTAGGTCACTAGGTCAAATCATCGAAAAACCTTGTTAACACTCTAGAGGCTACAAATTTCATTGGATCTTCATAAAACTTCATCAATATGATTGCCTCAATGAAATCTAGGCCAAGTTCGAATGTGGGTCATTTCTGGTCAAAAACTAGGTCACTAGGTCAAATCTTCGAAAAACCTTGTTAACACTCTAGAGACTACAACTTTCATTGGATCTTCATGAAACTTCATCAAAATGTTTGCCTCAATGAAATCTAGGTCAAGTTAAAATGTGGGTCATGTCCGGTCAAAAACTAGGTCACTAGATCGAATCATAGAAAAACCTTATTAACACTCTAGAGACTACAAATTTCATTTGATCTTCATAAAACTTGATGAAAAGGTTTGCCTCAATGAAATATAGGTCAAGTTCAAATGTTGCTTATGTCTTGTCAAAAACTAGGTCACTAGGTCAAATCATCGAAAAACCTCGTTAACACTCTAGAGACTACAAAATTCATTGAATCTTCATGAAACTTGAACAAAATGTTTGTCTCATTGAAATCGAGGTCAAGTTAGAATGAGGGTCATGCCCGGTCAAAAACTAGGTCACACGGTGTACATGGTTACCAGGTGAGCGATTTAGGGCCATAGTGGCCCTTGTTATCTAATATATCTCAAACTTGCTCAGATTGTATATGACTGTAAGAGTTCAGATGAGGTTGATTATGGTTGAAATCGAAAAAATAGGTTGAGATTTATCTACCTTTGAATTGCTGAAAATGCCATATTTAACGGTGTTTACACTTTAAAGTCCACAATCTTTATTCAGTCTTTTTCAAACTTGCTCAGATTGTATATTACCATAATAGTTTGAATACATGTGATTATGGTTTGAATCGGACCAATAGTTCAAGAGTTGTCTGCCCTTGAATTGCTGAAAATGCCATATCTAACAGCGTTTGTACACTCTTGCAACTACATGCAGTTTTCAATGGATTTTGATTATACTTGCACACAAAGTATATAGCTTTAAGTTCTTGAAGGAGTGCAATTATTGTTGAAATCTAATCATTGTGGCATCTTGTTAACTATGTTGGGTTGTATTTTGTAATATATTACAAAATGACAAACAGTAAAGACGCTGATCAGAGGGCTTCTTTGGGAGCCATCTGATCTGGGTCTTCACTGTTTGCATAGGACAAGTGAACCCCACAGGTACACCGCTTGTTGCTTGGGTTGAATGTGTTAACAACCCCGAGGATAATGATTTCACCGCTGCCATATTATTTTCTACTTGAATGTTGTCTTTCCTCTTCTGCGCCAAACGCTTGTCTCTCTATAGTTGCCATTATCGTTTCTACCGGTAAGCAAACGTTTGGATCCCAGTGGGACGCAAGTTTTACTGTATCTGATGGGAATCCAAACTGCAAATGACTAGAAAACTTGTTTCTTCGCCTTCCTTCACTTCCAAAATATTGTCTGCTTTACCCTTTCCCCCCGGAAACCTCAAGTGGACAATTCTAGTTTTCAATTTAGTCCAGTCAATTTTGACTTTTTAAGATTGATTTTTAGCTCACCTGAGCTAGCTCAGGGTGAGCTATTGCAATCCTTGATTGTCCGTCGTCCAGCGTGCGGTGTGCGGCATCAACAATTTTAGTGTTTACACTCTAGAGACCACAATTTTTATCCAATCTTTCTCAAACTTGCTCAGATGGTATATTGCCATAAGAGTTCGGATGAGTTCGATTATGGTTGAAAGCAGACTTATAGGTCATGAGTTATCTACCTTTGAACTGCTGAAAATGCCATATTTAACGATGTTTACACTCTAGAGGCCACAAATGTTATCCAATCTTTCTCAAACTTACTCAGTATATTACCATAAGACTTCGGATGAGTTCAATTTTGGTTGTAATCGGATCAATAGGTCAAGAGTTATCTACCTTTGAATTGCTGAAAATGATATATTTAACAGTGTTTACGCTCTAGAGGCCACAATATTTATCCAAGCTCTCTCAAACTTGCCCATATTGTATATGTCCATAAGAGTTGGAAAAAGGGTGATTATGGTTGGAATCAGACAAATAGATCAAAAGATATCTACCTTTGAATTGCTGAAAATGCCATATTTTACAGCGTTTACACTCTTGCAACTACAGTTTTCAATGGATTTTGATTATACTTGTACACAAAGGATGTAGCTATACGTTCTGGAAGGAGTGCATTTATTGTTGAAATGTAATCATTGTGGCAATAGTTACCTGCCCTTGATATACTTTAAAATGCTAGAAAAAGGCTTAATTTCAGTATTGTTTAGGCTCTAGTTATCTGCCTTTGATGTACTCTACTATACTACCGGTACAGTAGGTCAACAAACTTGAATGGATTTAGAATAAAACGGGTGAAATTCAAAGGTAAAGCTATCAGGCTTCATTACAAATGGTGAGCGATTTCAGGGCCTTCAGGCCCTCTTGTTACAATATATGTCAAAATGACAAGCAGTGTAGACCCTGATCAGAGGGCTCTTCTTTAAGGAGCCCTCTCATCAGGGTCTACACTGTTTGCATAGGACATGTGTACTCCTCACAGGTACATTGTTTGCAAATGACGCATACATGCGTGGCTAGGGTTTAAAGAGTTAAACAATTTGTTGTCTTTTATTTTTCATATTCAGCGATTTCGACTTGAGAATCATTGATATGAGTGTGAAGTTTTGATCCTTAACTCTTTGCACTCTAGCGGCAGATATACCTGCCATAGGGATTATCTCTGCAAACAGATTGGATCCAGATGAGATGCCGCGTAACGCGGGGCCTCATCAAGATCCATTCCGACACTGAATTTAAAAGAAATTTGGAAAAATTCTAATTTAAGCATGAAGCAGACAACACATTTTTGGAGACTAAAAAATTACCCAGCATGCAAAGAGTTAATATCAGGGTATCAGTTCCTCGGCATCTGATCTGGTTCAACACTGATTGCAGAACCACTGTAAGGTATTGAAGCAGTTACTATAATATCATGTTTGCAGTATACCAACACAATAGCTATGGGGCCTGTCTTACCAAACATCGTACGACACAACGGCCATAAGTCAAAACTTTCAAATATATACGTATACCGGTAATATCCGATATCTCAATCGGGGCCAAATGACCATTTTATGTGTCGCGGTGCTGTAAAACCCTACTCAATCAATCTAACGCTGTCTTGTGACATCTCTTTGGAATCGTCTTTTCAAGATGATGTCACAAGACAGGAATACGTTGTAGATGGATAAATAAATAATAATAGAGAATCTGACTTACGACCATATTTGTTGTATAAAGTTTCGTAATACAGGCCCATGGTTTAGGTCCTAAGGTCATCTGAAAAAGTCAGTGTGTCCTTTTCACTCAAAGGCAAATCATTTGCAATTTATTTCTGAAGAAGATCCATCAGTAGCCTTGAAGACAAGTGGTTGGTAAATGTAGGACAACAGAAATGCAGAACAAGAGGCCCATGCGGGCCTAAATATCGCTCACCTGGAAAAACCAACACAAGGGTCACATAACCCCTGGTATGAGATCACTTTTCACCCCAGAGACATAATTTTCATTGAAAAAATCTATTTTTAGCTTCTGTGACCTAGATATGCAACGGACCGGAACCATATTTACAATATTGGTTAAGGGCTTCTACAAGTGTCATAATGCCAAATATCAAAGCTCTGACCATATTAGTTTCAGAGGTGAAAATGTTTGAAGATTTCACTACATAACTCTATGTAAAATTACGACCCCCAGGGCGTGGTCATTTTTTACCCCAGGGACATAATTTGAACAATCTTGATAAAGGACCTGAAGACTATGCTTTGTGCCAAATATCTAAGCTCAGGGTACTGTGGTTTCAGACAAGAAGATTTTTTAAGATTTCATTGAAAAAATCTATTTTTAGCTCCTGTGACCTAGATATGCAACTGACCAGAACCATATTTACAATATTGGTTAAGGGCTTCTAGAAGAATCATCATGCCAAATATCAAAGCTCTGGCCATATTAGTTTCAGAGAAAAAGATATTTAAAGATTTCACTATATAACTCTATGTAAATTTACGACCCCCGGAGCGTGGTCATTTGCTTGAGCCAAATATCTAAGCTCAGGGTACTGTGGTTTCAGACAAGAAGATTTTTTAAGATTTCATTGAAAAAGTCTATTTTTAGCTCCTGTGACCTAGATATGCAACTGACCAGAACCATATTTACAGTATTGATTAATGGCTTCTAGAAGAATCATCATGCCAAATATCAAAGCTCTGGCCATATTAGTTTCAGAGAAAAAGATATTTAAAGATTTCACTATATAATTCTATGTAAATTTACGACCCCCGGGGCGAGGTCATTTTTTACCCCAGGGACATAATTTGAACAATCTTGATAGAGGACCTGAAGACGATGCTTTGTGCCAAATATCTAAGCTCAGGGTACTGTGGTTTCAGACAAGAAGATTTTTTAAGTTTTCATTGAAAAAATCTATTTTTAGCTCCTGTGACCTAGATATGCAACGGACCGGAAATATTTGAACAACTTTGAAAGAGGACCATATAAGGATCATTCAGGCCAAGTTTGGTAAAAATCTATCCAGTAGTTTCGGAGGAGATGTCGTTTAAAGAAATTGTTGACGACGAACGGACGCACGAACGGACGCACGAACGAACGACGACGGACAGAGGACAATCAAAATAGCTCACCTTGGCACTACGTGCCAGGTGAGCTAAAATCAATGTTGATTAACCCTTTACCTGATGGCCTATTTTTAGATTTGAAGTTAGCGACTTCTTAAAGCAGGTTGAAAGTAAAGCAGAATGCACCTTAAGGCGCATTCTGCTTTACTTTCAGCCTGCTTTAAGCTATCATGTGCCAGAATATAGAAAACATTCCCTATAATGTATATTCATGACTGATTAAATTTGAACTTCTTTCTTCAGCAGAGAAATAAATCATATTCGCTAAAAAGTGCTTCTATTGGGGAAAGGGTTAAACTTGTTCCATTACTTTTGTTCCACTATAAACCATCTCCAGGCAAATATTTATATAGAAAATGCAGCCCCGCTATAACCATCTATAGGAAACTTTCCCATGAAAGAGTGCGGACAATCCCTTTATGATAAAACAGTGCAGACCCTGATCAGACAGATTCTGGTCTACTGTATTCAAAAAGCAGATGCAGAAGGGTTCAGCAGTTACATCAGGGCTCCAGATATATCCGACACCATAGGGTTAAAAGCAGAAATAAAGATTTCAGTTTTTGAAATTCTCTGCTTGTGTGGAGCCCTGGTGATATGACTGAATGACCGAGTGCTCATGTGACGTTACACCAGATTGTTTATAGTCGCTCTATGCTCAGGAAACTTACAGATGAATGGCTAACAGTATGGATCCTGATCAGACACTGTGCCATGCGGGTCTGATCTGGATCCAAACTGTTTGCATAATAGTCGTCGCAATTGGCAGGTAAATTGGCAATTGACAAGCAAGCATTATCCCTTTCCATGTGGTAATGATCACAAGGCCCATTGTAGTCAGATGTTAGATTAGATTACCGTACAAGAGGAAATAAAAAATACAAAGGCCATGATAGCATTGACAGATTTATTTTCATAATTATTGCTAGAAGCAACTTAATGTGCCAATGAAAAACTGAACTTTACAACTACTATAACTTTTTTCATCTGGGGACCGTCTTATGAAACGTACAACAAATATTGTCATAAACTTCTCAACTATTACTTATTTCTCCATCTAAATAATATCTGTGACATCTCTTTGGAATCATCTTCATAAAAAGACGATTCCAAAGAGATGTCAAAAGACAGGATTAGATGTGATATCAGAAATTAGATGTATTTTAAAATTTTGACTGAAATAAGATGTATTTTAAAATTTTGACTGTTTTGTAGTACATTTCGCAAGACGGGCCCCTGGGTACCACATATTTCATTGTAGGCATCATGTGTCTTTTACAGTGGAGAAAAAATTATTCTTTCCCAATAAATGTTTTTATGCTTAAAGTATACAGCAAACAGTTTGGAGCCAGATCAGACACTGGATAACCTGGCGTCTGATCAGGCTCCAAACTGTTTGCGACTCAGATTAAAATAGATAGAATTTTTGTCATTTTCTATATTTTGTGCAATGAGTTTATGTATCATTTGCGTGTACACGGGAAAGAATTAACGTTTTCTCCACTGTATCTGTTAAGACTATAGTCAAACTTATATTGGGTGGCATTTCAAAGAAGAAGCATTGTTTTGCTTAGTCAGATGACGGCTTAATGCTGAGCAAAAAATAATACAGAAAGCTCCATAAAGAAGCTTTCTGTTTTACTTTTGCTCTGTAATAAGTAGATCATATTATTTCATTTGAAAAGTCCCTCACAAAGGTTAGAACATATACAGAATTAATGTTTTTTAAACGTGCAGTATGTTTGAGCTAATCAAATTTTGGTTCTTTTTCCAATCCACGGAGAATCCTTTCCTCTCTGGCTTTAGGCTGGTTCCTGTTTTTGTACAATTTAAATGCCCTTTGTCTATATGACGCATAATTTTCATAAAACAACTTCTTCTTTTGGTGTAAGGGGATCTTGCCACCAAAGAAGTAAGTTTTAAAATCAAAATCCACATCCTTGACAAAGTCTGTTTTAGCATCTTCTGAGGGTGCAGCCTTGATCTCAGTGTGGAAATATCGCTCTCTCCTCTTCTCCACAATATAATGGCCATGCTCGTCCGCCAACTGCTGGTAAGTTTTCTAAAGGGAAACAAAAGGAGAGCCATATTGTACAGGTCTAGAATAATTTAAAGCAACATTCCAGATAAAAGTACCGTAATAACCCCAAGTCAAGGGACAGACAGGCCTGTGCAAACAGTGTAGACCCTGATCAGACTTCTCCCTCATCCAACCTCAGTTTACAAAGTCTCATCAAAAGGACTTGGTCCGGTAGGAGATCCAACTCACAACCCCCTGGTATCCTAGTGGAGCACATTACCAGTACCACTGGACCACGTCTGCCGGTCTGTTTGCATAGGACAAGTGTGCTCTTAACTGGTACACAGCAAATGACAAGTATACTCGTCAGTAGGGGTGAATCCAATTACTCATTATCTTAACCTTCCAAGCTCAAGTCTACTATATGAGACAAAAAAATAGTCTACCTATTACTTAATTTTAAATTATTAAACAGGAAAAAGCTAAATCTATAGAAAATGTTTGTTAAGTGGAGATTGTTTGCTATACCTGCTTGCTGAGAGCATGAAAGAAAGCTCTTGTCATAGCCAGTTGGTTTTTTTGGCTGCCTTCAACTTTGGCAGACATATCCTTGATGCCCACAACCTCACAGATAGCTTTTAGCACACGATGACAAGTGAGGCCTGCACCTGAAAGATAAACAGATATATCTCTCAACTCACTGACCTTTCAAACTTCAAATGGACAATTCCAGTTTCCAATTAACTCATTCACCCCTGGAACTTAGGTGGACAATTCCTGTTTCCTATTAACTCATTCACCCCTGGAACTTTAAGTGGACAATTCCAGTTTCCTATTAACTCATTTACCCCTAGAAATTTAAGAGGACAATTCCAGTTTACAATTAACTCATTCACCCCTAGAACTTTAAGTGGACAATTCCAGTTTACAATTAAAGGAAAACGGACAGCTGATGACAATATGGTCTTAGATCCTAGATTTTATCCTAAAAGCAACATTCATGAAGGTCCTGCAATTATTACTCATCGATAAGGTACGAAAAAGATCGATTTACTGCATACAGGTAAGCTATCGCTAATTGGAACGGGCGCCGCCATATTGGCAAAGCTATCATTCGGAACCCTCGATTTTTATCCATTTTGTGACGACACAAAGGCCTAAACGCTGATTGGCTCTTTCACTCAACCACTGTAACTTGGACGGACATTTCACACTTCGTCAGTAAGGGTAACGGCAAGCTTAATTCAAGGTCGCATACAGTTAAAAAAAAAAGATAATAGATAGATGGTATATTCATATTGATTATGATGAACTTGAAAGGTCGTGTAGATCCAGAAACGATCAGAAGCTATCGTTAATTGGCTTAGAGAAATGTCCGTTCCAATTCCCAGCTATAGAATCTGGGAAAACAATGCTGCGATATGGCTAACAGTAGAGTATGGCGACATCCATAATACCTTGATTGATGTTTATAATAATAGATCTAGATCTACAATAAAAAAAATCTGATAATCAGTGCGATATTGTGCTGATCTAGACCTAAATGTTGAACTGGCTTAGATCTACCAACTCGTTTATAAATCAGCATTTTCTAGCTGGTTCGTCTCGGTTTAGGAATTCAACGCTACAGAAATTCTTAATGAAAAAAGTCTCATTACTAGATCTACATATTGTACGGGTAGATCTAGATCGGTTTTTTCTTTCTTAATTTAATCATCGCGATTCTTGAGATCCCGATCTGATAGAGCGATCTTACTTGAGTCCAAATCCGATTTTGATTGGATCTAGTTTTATCGTTCTTATTTCTGGGTGTAGTTTTACACTCGTCATTTCTGTAGAAAAAAATTCTTTTAGATAGGCCTAAATGAATTTTAATTTAAGATTTAAATTCGAGTTTTATGGTAGACTCTAGCCTTTTTAAAAAAGCAGCATACACATCTAGATCAATACAAAACCACAAGAGCTAGAAGTGTCCAATATTCTTTTTTTTTTTTTAAAGATCTTGGCTTTTTTGTTTTGATGTAACCCTTTCCCCCATAAATACGCCTTTTAACGCCTTTAATTAATTCCTTCATATACTGAAGAAAATAGTTTCAATATCATACTGTCACAAATAAAAATCATAAGAAATATTTTCAATATTTTAGCAGATAAAGGCTTAAAGCAGGCTGAAAGTATTTTCAACCTGTTTTAAGTGGTCACATATTTTCATAAGTAGAAACAGGGTAAAAGGCTCGTGGCGTGTAATCGCATATTTAAGTAGCCAAATTGCTAGCCTGACCCTGTTTGACAAGTGCGGCTAATTAGATTACGTAATATGGATATTTATGCCCTGCAGGCCCCTAAAGCTTCTTACTTCTTCACAGAGGGGGTCTCAGGCAGAAAGGGGTTGTGTGTAATTATTTCCGGTCCATATCGTACAATTTGCAAGGCAGCTTAATTGATTAGTGGTTGATGATGAATGTCAGCATAAAATGCGATCTAGATCAAAGCCGCCTGCTAAAATATGTCCTGAATCTGTTTCGATTATGATTTTCATAGATCTTTATATAAGCTCAAGATATATAACGATAAGTAAAAAACGACATCAATACAATAAATGAGCACTCGGGTCACGTTATCTAGAGCGTTCAGTTTTGACCCAGATCAGTATATCAAATACTTTGTTCAGCAGACAATAATTTTTTAATCAGTTTGGATCTTAATCAGACATTGCCAGTCTCAATTGCTAGATGATAAATTGATATTCCACATTTGTCATGTCAATGACTGTGCAAAAAGTTCAGCAACAGTTTGGATCCAACTGAGATAGTGAGAAACTCTGTGATTGAAAATCCAAACTAAGGTTTGAATGTATTGAAAAGCTCATTGAAGAAACTTTTATCCGTACGAGAGACTGACAAACAGTTAGGACCCAGATCGGAATTAAAACTGACTGTACTTAAAGGTCAGCAACAGTTTGGATCCAAATGAGATATTGAGAAACTCTGTGATTGAGACCTGGATGTACGAAAGTTCCCGGATGTTGCGATACCGAGAATAAATGGTCTATTTTCTAAAAATGTATGTCCGATTGAGGACCAGAACCGATGTTAAACGTCACGGAAAATTCATAACAGACCAGAAAAATAATTTGATCCCCCTTATTTTATTAAATAAAAACGTTATACCTCATCCGTTTTGTACTGGATGCAGAGACAGTGTATAGCCATATGGCTACACACTGTCTCTGACTGGATGTTATAAAAATCGGCACATGTATTATCGTCTTTATCTGCTCGTGTTTTAGTCGTAGCCCCGTAAAAAAACGAAGATATCCTGGAGCCGATGTTTATGATTAATATTTACGGAAATATTAACAGATAAGACTAAATATATCGGAGAAACTTTTTTCGAAAGTCACAGGGCTTCGATGCCTTTATTCACAACCAGTATGCAAATATTATCAAGAGTATCCGTGCCCGATTCCGGTGTCCTATGATATTTGCCTGATATACGCTACCTCAAGTATGGCTGGATTAAGCACTAATAGCTCGAAATTTTGATGGTTCTGCTATGCACTCATTGTCACCAAGACACCCAATCGTCATTTCATTTGTTCTTCAGCAAGTATTAACCTCCTTTGTAGGCATTTATACACAAGTATTGCAGTCGCAAATTCGTCCAGCGAATGCGCTTTCTCTTCGCCCGACCCGTCGTAGTCTCTGTCTTCTAATATTACATTCTCTGATAATTTAGGATCGAAATCGTAACACTGAAGTTCTAAAGTGTTTTTACCTTCCTCCACATGCCCAATTTTTCTCAGTATTTCAGTTTATTAATGTTATTGATGTAAATTCCGCGCACTCTACGGCATTCCCGGTTAGACTCGCTATAACCGGAAGGTCGCGGAAGGCCTTAGTTACGTCACACAGGTAAACAAAATGGCGGCCCCCATGGTCGCTTGCACAGTCATATATCACAAAGTTTAAACGGCTCTAACTACTTCATTTTTTATTATTTTTCAAAATTTCAAAGGCAGAATGCGATTTTTTTTCAATATCTTTCATTAAAAAGATATTTATCACCAGCTGTCCATTTCCCTTTAAATCTAGTCCATTTTTGAATAATTTGGGAGGATTTTAACAATATTTTACAAAATGACAAACCATGTTGATTCTGCTCAGAGGGCTCCTTAAGGATCCCTCTGATCAGGTTCTACGCTGTTTGCACAGGAAAAGTGTACTCTTGACAGGTATATGATTGTTGAATACGAGAAAACTCGTCGCTAGGTCTCAATGCTCTGTGTTAACACATTCAACTCTAGCAATGAGTATACTTGTCATTAGCAGTGTACCTGTGAAGAGAACACATGTCCTATGCAAACAGTATATACCCTGATCAGAGGGTTCATGATCAGGATCTACACTGTTTAACATTTTGAAATATATTCTTAAAATCAACCCTGAAGGGGCCTAGACTTACTAAAATAGTCCGTTCAAAGTTTCAGGGGTGAATGAGTTCAGTCCATTTTTTCCTTTTTAGCGTTGTTGCTGTTTTTAACGAAATATTGTAATATAAAGCAGTGTACACCCTAATCAAAGGGCTCCTGCAGGATTCCTTCAACAATGTTTTTCACCCTTATCACGCTGAATTGTTGTCTGTTTAAAATATATCCTCTGCTTCATAAATCAAAATAAGTTTTTTACCTTTTTTAATTAAAGAAAAGAAGAATATGAGCAACAAACAGTTTGGATCTAGATCAAAAGCCGTGTAATGAAGCATCTGATCTGGATTCAATCTGTTTGCAATTGTTTGCTATTCTTACTCTGTTTTGAAAAGAAATTTTGAAAATTATATTTTTAGTACAGTAGCAGTCGACAATTATAGCAGACAAAAAAATTACCCAGCATGCAGAGTTATATTCTGTGGAATGATGCAGTCATAGAGCTTGAGAATTTTATATGGTTAAAAACAGTCCCAGCACCTCTATTTTAAAGACCTCAGCCATAATATATGTGTAATCTTTTCTGCAATATATGTAATATGTCATTACATCCTAAAATAATATGTGCATATGCTTCATATTAAGTTAAAGGAAAATGGACAGCTGATTACAACTTGGTTTTAAACGAAAGATCATGTATTCAAAATGCCAAAATTGAACAAAAGCAGGGCACGACAAATCCTGTGCCCGGAGCCCGGCGGGCAACCAAATGTTTAGCTTGGGCAACCATATTTTTCAAACTGGTGCCCGGCGGGCAACCCTTTAATTCCATTTTAAGATGCCCGGATTATTTCACTTTTGGAAAATTTCAATATGTCAGAATAATGCCGTGCGAGTCATCTACTAGTTGCATTTCGTAACAGTAAGACATTGTGTCTACTACTGTCTAGCGGTACTGCATCTACATGGACTGAAGTATCAGACTAAAGCCATAAATATTGAAAGTGTGCAACAAATTTGCCGATTAATTAAGACCCCTGTGGACACTTATCTTTGTCTGTAGGGTAGAACGGTTACAAAGGATTCTTGTGGATTAGCGATAACATACCCCAATTAGCAGTTCATGCTTGATCAAACACCATGCTGAGCTTGTCATTTTGTGTAAACAATCTTGTGGATACATTCGGCATACTTCTAAATTTATCGCAGAAGAATTTTATAAACACAGACTGGTACACTTAGTTAACTTTTTGTGAACCAGTCATTAAATTCAGCGATAACACCTGGGGAGCTCCGAATGATATGAAAGATGAATATAGGATTTCCTATAAAAATGAAAGTACAATGAAACACTGTTAAATAAGATTAAACATTGTGCTGGCAATAAATATGTTTTACCAGCGATGTTCAAGTCTTAATAATAACTTTCAAAGGTAGGTGCAGTAATTATGGACTTTAACATAGATCTAGTTTTGTTCGCAAATGAAATGTTAGACTTGGGTTGTCTTCCTCGAAGTTTTTAAAGTAAAAAACTTGTTTGGTGAATTTTCGGAAAGCAAATAATAATGATAAAAAACCGGATCCGATCACTCGAGAGTGTAATAATATGGGCAGAAAAACGTGAACTTTTATTTTGTTTTTAAGTGTAGTTACTTCAGTCAAACTGAAAGCCACTTCCAGAAAATGTGGATATGAATAAACCATGAGCCCCTGCCCCCGCGCGGGATGTAAGAACGCAGAAAACTTGCATCTTAGTTCTCCTATGAAATCCCCTGATACTGTCAATTAATAAATTTGAAGGGTGAGACTGAGATAGATTTTTAAAATTACAATGCTACTGCTACAGCTGTTGAAAGAAAAGGTGTGAGAGATATATAGAGATGTTAAGAAATAGTAACTAAATTTCAAATTTAAGAATGAAAAAACATGAATAATATAAACCAAAAAAAATGTGACAGCCTATCAGTATCAGGAGATGATGATCTGTATTATATATGTCTATGTATTATTCAATGCTAATAATTTCACCTGCCTGATGAGATCCAGGGAGAGGTGTTGCATATTTCCTTTTGAGTATTCTAAAAGCTGTGAATTAAGGGTTTTAATTAAAAAGGTTAATCTGGTACATCTATGAAGGGTTTGAATTAAACGGGTTAATTTGGGACATCTTTTGTGTGATAAATTCAGGGCAACCAGAAAATAATTTTGGTTGCCCTGTGGGCAACCAGCTTTTCATGAAATTTGTCGTGCCCTGACAAAAGAATCCTAAAAAACTTTCAAATAATGCTTTTATAGCATTTTTTTGTTTGAATTAAGAACTTTGATGGAGGCACCCATTTTGTTTACCTGTGTGACTTCATTTATACCATTTCAGTATATGTTTACAACAAAGACGAAAGACAGTTTGTGAAAATAAGAATCAGTTAAAACTGTTAAACATACATTTTTCATGTATGGTTGATGTTTATGCGAATACCCATGTAAGTTGAACGCTCACAGTATTTTGATTGTTTTTTTAACATTTTAATTCACAAATATACTTTGAAATGACCGAAACTGACCATATAGTTTTACATTACGTTACACTATGTTTTGCGGCTTAATACCTTTTCATTTTTAAAAGAATGCCCCTGAAATATTGACATGGGTCATTAACAAAGTGAGCAAGACATCAAATGTTTTGACCTTTCGAGTGGCAAGTAAATATTACAGTTTTTATCATACATTTCTGGTAGCTGCAACCTCATGTCGGCGAAAATACAAGTCTGCCTTGACAGGAGGATTATTGGTCTGGTTTAAAACTCTAACGTCACTAATCTGAATAGAGGATTTTTTTCCATGTTATGGACAGCAATTATCACGAGGGATTGACTAATTGCTATTACGATGCATAATTTCCATTGCAATATTCATTTCTTGTTAACCCTTTCCCTTATAGAAGCGACTTTTAGCACATTCATTTTATTCATCCGCTGCAGAAAATAGTTCCAAATTATACTGTAATGAATATGTGTCATATTAAATTCTTTCCTTATTCTAGCAGTTAATAGCTTAAAGCAGGCTGAAAGTAAAGCAGAATGCGCCTTAGGGCGCATTCTGCTTTACTTTCAACCTGCTTTAAATAGTAACATATCTTCAATACTAGAAACAGGCTATCAGGTAAAGGGTTAAAACAAACTGTGGAAAAAAGGGGTTTGCTAAGTTTCCGATCTATCATTAAGTCTAATTGAACTTATATCAATAGTTTAGCTAGTAATTTTTTGAAAATCACTTGGAGTTTCAAGGCCTTTTATCCGAGAAATAATTACTAAAGCTGTACGTACCCTGTACAGCCAAAATACCTGACAACATGTGAGGATAGAAATGATGTCACACATAGAGTAAAGACAAAGTTGTTCCGCTACCTAATATGCAAAGATGGCAGCCTCCTATTTAATTAGCGAAAGACTCACCTAGATAGTGTACTATCTGTTTTTTATGCTAATATGCATCCCAACAACAAGTGGATTCTGATATATGTTGTTTGTAAGACAAAATCTACAATATAAGACAGACTTCACCGGAGCTGTCCATTTCTCTTCAACTCTTTGAACCCTAGTCACGCATATATGCGTCGTTTGCAAACAACATACCTGTGAGGAGTACACTTGTCCTATACAAACATTGTAGACCCTGATCAGCGGGCTCCTTAAGGAGCCCTCTGATCAGGGTCTACACTGTTTGTCATTTGGACAAATATTGTAAAAGTCAACCCTCAAAAGTTGACTAGACTAAATTGAAAATTAGAATTATCCATTTGAGGTTTTAGGGAGAAAAGTGTTAAATAAAATAGTACCTTCATATTTTTGATATCCTGTGACTTTTGTCCTATGGAACTGCTCATGGAAGTTATGCCACACTGAAAAACAATCAAACATTTAAAACCAGGGTTCCAGATGAGAGGGCAACAAACTCAGACAACAAGCAGCATTTTATCATTCATGTATCCCACCAAACTATTTTAATTCATTACCCAATAAATACGCCTTTTTACGCCTTTAATTTATATCTCAACTGAGTAAAACAGTTCCAATTTATACTGTTATGAATATGTTTGATAAGAACTATTTTCTATATTCAAGCAGATGGTAGCATAAAGCAGGCAGAAAGTAAAGCAGAATGCGCCTTAAGGCACATTCTGCTGTACTTTCAACCTGCTTTGACTGGTCCCCTACTTTCAAAATTAGAATCAGGCTATGGGGTAATGGGTTAAGACATCTAATACAATCATTAGAAACTGAAAAACATGCTTATCAGAGGTTATGCATATTTCTAATTGAACTGATTAACCATTTAGTGATTTACTCCATAGCCTGTTTCTAGTATTGAACACAAGTTACCACTTAAAGCAGGTTAAAAGTAAAGCAGAATATGTCTTAAGGCACGTTCTGCTTTACTTTCAGTCTGCTTTAAGCTACCATCTACAAGGATATACATGTACATAGAAAATATTTCTTATTGTACATATTCATGACTATATAGAAAATATTTCTTATTGTACATATTCATGACTATATAAATTGGAACTATTTTCTTCAGTAGAGGAATAAATTAAATGTGCTTAACCCTTTCCCCCATAGAAGCGCCTTTTAGCACATTTAATTGATTCATCCTCTGAAGAAAATAGTTCCGATTTATACAATCATAAATGGGTATTATAAGAAATATTTTCTATATTCTAGCTGATACTAGCTTAAAGCAGGCTTAAAGTAAAGCCTAGAGGCGCATTCTGCTTTACTTTCAACCTGCTTTAAGTGGTCACCTATATTAAATACCAGAAATCCCCTATGGGATAAAGGGTTAAAGGATCTTCTAATGGATGAAAGGGTTAACTCACTCACCCCTAAATCATTTAGTGAACAACTCCAAATTCAAATTCTAACACACTTCACACACGCCCCTATATAAACAAAGAAGGAACGTACCAGTGTTTGAATTTTCAATAAAACACTCAAGCGCTGTAACGTTCTAACGTGACGTCATATGGCTTCGAAAATGTGCATTTGGAGTTGTTGGATTGCACGATAAAACACTGGTATGAATTTATTATTTCTTAATTAAGTCTAGTAAATATTTCTTTACTTTTTTGGCTAATTTTTACAATAAACATGTGTTGCAAAATGAGGAACAGTGCTCCTGCAGCACTCTGATCAAGGTCTACACTGTTTGCATAGGACAAGTATACTTTTCATAATTTGTTTAATGAGTATACTCATCACTAGAGTTGAATGTGTTAAACGCTATCAGACCGCTTCTTTGTTTGTCACAAAATAAATCTTCCTGTAATGTCTTTAACAATAAAGAAATTATGTCACTAGTTCACTAGTTATCCCTTACTCCTTTGATATGACCGTTTATGCATTTAATATTTTCCTCAACTGAAGAAAATAGTTCTATTACATACAGTAATGAATGTCCAACATAAAAAATATTCCTATATTCAAGTAGATGGTAGCTTAAATCAGGTTATAAGTAAAGCAGAATGTGCCTGAAGGCACATTCTCCTTTACTTTTAACCTGCTTTAAGGGATTACCTGTCTTCAAAACTAGAAACAGGCTATAGGGTTATACTACTTGGAGATTTCTATAACTTGTCAGTATTAGCATGCCATTTACAAAGTTTTACTTAATCCTATGTGTATATGTATTTAGTGGTATGATTAGCATTAACCCATCATTCCATTGCCTGTATCTAATTTTGAAGGTAGTTGCCAACTTAAAGCAGGTTGAAAGTAAAGCAGAATGTGCCTAAAGGCACATTCTGCTTTACTTCCAGCCTGCTTTAATCTATTCTCTGCTAGAATATAGAAAATATGTCTTACGACTTTTATTTGTAAAAGTATAAATTTGAACTATTTTCTACAGTAGAGGAATAAATTAAAGGCTTAAAATGGTGTATTTATTAGGACTGCAACGGTTCACCGAATTTCGGTTATTTTCGGTTCGTTTGTCTCGGTTCGAGTTTCGGGTCGGCACCGCAAATTTTCGGTTCGGTGCGCCGATGTATGGTAAATTACTCTAGACCGCTTATTTACCAATCAGTATGCAGTCTGCGTGTATATTTTTGATGGTCAGACGTTCCAAAATGTAAGGTTAAATCACAGTTCTAACCTTTTCTTCTTGCAGTAATTTAAATAGCTCGCTTCTCGTCCGTCTCATTCTTTTCATATCGGCTATTTATAATTCAGGGAAATCCAGCACTTAACGCATGCGCACGTTTGATAGCCCGGCTTCAAAGGTACCTAAGTCGAATCAGCATCAGAAAAAGGGTAACCAGTCTATTATTTAGCGACCGCAAATTGCGAATGGCGATGTAAATAATTAAACTGAAATATTAATGACTTTTTCAGTAAAATAATAATATAATTGGAGCTAGGTAGTTCTTTTAGCGCTTATAAATAGAAGGCTGATGAGGCATTTAAGGAAGACCAGCCAGAATGACAAAGCTTAGTTACGAAACTTCAATGAAAAACAGGTCGGGACGAACCACGCCTTAAATTCGCTACAATCTATCCTAAAATGGTAGAAAGAAATGCACATCTTTCTCGTACATATGATAAAATTATAGATGACAGTGATAGCGTTTTCGAAAAGTGTTTAGATCTATTGTCTGCGTAGACATGTGCCAGTAAATGAGATTGTTTTTCTGGTTGATTTTATCAAGTTCTTATCCTAATACCCGAACCGAAATAACCGAAAACCGAAGGGGTCTACTCGAACCCGAACCGAACCCTGAAGTACCTGAACCGTTGCAGCCCTAGTATTTATGGGGTAATGGGTTAAATGGCACCTGTCTTTCAGAGATTTGCATGCTATTTCACTAAAATGACAACTTTACAAAAGTTAGAGGATTTACTTACAAGTACGTCCTTCATATGGTTCAAAGTACTGGAGGTAATTTATAGCCTTCCTTCTTGCCTGTAATGGAAAATACACAACATATAATCTATTCAGGGCTAAACTTGGCAGAAACTGACATAAATAAACAAGAGGGCCTGAAGGCCCTGATATCGCTCACCTCTTGTACTGAAGCCTGATAGTTTTACCTTTGTTTCACCCATTTTAATCTAAATCCATTCAAATTTGTAGTATAGCATGTAAACAATTTTGGAATACAATCTCATAGTTCTAGTATAGTAGAGTACATCAAGGGCTGATAACTAGAGCCTAAACAATACTGAAATGAAGCCTTTTCTAGCATTTCAAAGTATATGAAGGGCAGATAACTATTGCCACAATGATTAGATTTCAACAATACTTCAACTGCTTCGAGAACTTATACCTATATACTTTGTGTGCAAGTATAATCAAAATCCATTGAAAACTGTAGTTGGAAGAGTGTTTATGCTGTTAGAAATGGCATTTTCAGCTATTCAAGGGCAGATAACTCTTGACCTATTGGTCTGATTTAAACTATAATCACACTTATTCGAACTCTTATGGTAATATACAATCTGAGGAAGTTTGAAAAAGACTGAATAAAAATCGTGGGCGATAGAGTGTAAAAACCGTTAAATATGGCATTTTCAGCAATTCAAAGGTAGATAACTCCTGACCTATTAGTCCAATTACAACCATAATCAAACTCATCCGAACTCTAATGGTCATACACAATCTGAGCAAGATTTAGATAGATTGGATTAAAATTGTGGCCTCTAGAGTGTAAACACTGTAAAATATGGCATTGTCAGCAATTCAAAGGTAGATAACTTCTGACCTATTGGTCAGATTTCAACCATAATCAAAGTCATTTGAACTCTTATGGTAATGTACAATCTGAGCAAGTCTGAGAAAGATTGAATAAATAGTGTGGCCTCTAGAGTGTAAACACTGTTAAATATGGCATTTTCAGCAATTCAAAGGTAGATAACTCCTGACCTATTAGTCCGATTTCAACCATAATCCAACTCATCCGAACTCTTATGGTAATATACAATCTGAGCAAGTCTGAGAAAGATTAAATAAATATTGTGGCCTCTAGAGTGTAAACACTGTTAAATATGGCATTTTCAGCAATTCAAAGGTAGATAACTTCTGACCTATTATTCCGATTTCAACCATAATCAAACTCATCCGAACTCTTATGGTAATATACAGTCTGAGCAAGTTTGAGAAAGATTGGATAAATATTGTGGCCTCTAGAGAGTAAACACTAAAATTGTTGACGACGCACGACGAACGACAAACGACGAACGCCGGACGCCAGACATTCAAGGATTGCAAAAGCTCACCCTGAGCTAGCTCAGGTGAGCTAAAAACAAGAGGCCCATGCGGGCCTAAATATCGCTCACCTGTGAAAACCCAGACAAGGGGCACATGACCCCAGGGATGGGATCATTTTCATCCCAATCACATAATTTAAAATATCTTGCTAATGAACACGCAAATGAAGTGTTCTGTCAAATATCTAAGCTCATGACTTTGTACATGGTTTCAGACATTAACACTTTCATTGAAAAAAAAACCTATTTAGCTAATGTGACCCAGATACAGTCAAACCTGTCTTATGTGACCTTCAAGGGGAGAGACACAATAAGGTCACATAAGACAGGTAGTCGCATAAGTCAGGTTATCAGTTTTCAGGGGTAAATTAGTATAAAAGTGAACACCATATGGATGTTTCTCTGAATAAACTTATATATTAACCCTTTATTCCAAAAGCAATAATTAAGATCATTTTCTATATTTTCAGACAAAATTGCATTGCTATTATGACAAATTCTTAAATAACTTGTTGACTATTCATCCCCAAATGTCAAATACTATAAAAGATCTAATCAATCACCTGAAATATTCGTCTGTCTGGTGTTTTTAGAGATTTTATTCCGTAACAGGTTCGACGAAAAAGTTCAAATTTGTCCTTCAATTCCGTTGTATCTGATAAACATACATGTGTCCAATTTAGGATCGCTTTCTGTCTATTAACTGTATAATTCATATTCAGAATCGTGTCTTATGGAGTAAGAATTCGATCCCGGCGTCTGTTAGGTTTTTTTTGTCTTTGTTGTCTCTCTCACAAGTTAATCATTCCCGAAATGTCCACGTTTAGTGTCGCGTCTATAATGTTATCGCGCCGCCATTTTGTTAAAGTCAATTTCAAATATGACAGCGCTATTTTTAACGTTGTTTTATTCGTCAATTAAGAACAATCTTTTTTTCTTGTAACACACATAATACACATATGCCAAAAAGCGAGTGTTCGCAACGGCTTATAGAAATGTGCATAGAAATTCTGCTGCGCAATTTCGGCATATCGCTTTGTTTTCTAATGGGATTTTTCATAATGTATCGTTGGAAAATCAATTCAAGAAGTTAACTTAACTGTCGTTTACATTCATATAAAATGTTCATTACACGGGTATTTTCGCAGAATTTTTATTATTATAATACGCCGGCGTTTATACGACATAATTTCCCCCACCCGTTCTTTCGTACTTGAGTGTTGGATTGGGAACGACTTTTTAACCCTTTTAACCGTAAATCATCACCGGCATAGTTATTTTCGGGGTAAGAAAAACATTATCAGTCGAGTTCTAATAATTCTTTTTATATTTAATTGCTTTTTTGGTAGCTCAATTCTCCAAATTCATTCCCGAATCCTGATCGCCGTTGAACCATTTACCACAATTGTCTACTCACAAATTATAACATGCAGTTTTGAAACGTGAATTACATGTTTATAAAGCAAAATTTCGGAAATCTTTTTTCAGAATGGAATATTATTAAGTATAATTTAAATGAATATTAAACAAAGATGTTGTATATCACTTTTTTATATAACTAAATAAACACTTAAAAGTAGAAATGTTGATCTAACATACAAACAAAGGAATATTCGCCTCCCGGAAATGAAAACTGAAAAATGGATAATGACCGGCAATTATCGAGTCGCTGCAAACAGGTGCGTTTAATAGGGACATGGGACTTTGGGAGCGGCGTATTATGGTCGTTAGTCACGTAACACAGGTTTGTCGGTATACACAGTCTTAACTTAGAGGGAAATGTGTTGGGAGGAATTATAAGGGTCGCCTAAGACAAATAGTCGCTTTATAGGGACGGTCGCTATGACAGGTTTGACTGTATGCAACTGGTAGGAATCATTTCAACAATATTGGTAAATTACTACTAGAAGCATCACCAGGCCAAATATCAAAACTCTGAGCATATTAGTTTCAGACTAGAGATAAAGATGTTTGAAGATTTCACTATATAACTCTATGTAAAACTGTGACCCCCAGAGTGGGGTAATTTTTTACCCCAGGGACATAATTTGAACAATCTTGATAGAGGACCTGTAGATAATGCTTTGTGTGAAATATCTAAGCTCAGGGTACTGCTGTGGTGTCAGACAAGAAGATGTTTTAAACAAGGGCCACCATGGCCCTAAATCGCTCACCTGGTACACCATGTAAAACATGACCTCTATAGTGACCTAGATTACGACTGGACATGACCCACCAGGGTTCATTCTAGGCCCTGCCATGGGGTCAATGGTTTAGTCTTTACCGCACTTTATGTAAAATTTTATCTGATTGGCTGTTGAATTTATATCAGCCAATCGATTCGAGTCTTTCGTAACGTCTTACCGCTGTGTATACAAATGGCGTCTAAGAGAAAAATAAGAAGTATTGGCGACTTCTTTGGCCAGCCTTAAAAGAATGTAATGTGCTCACATAATAACTATTTCGTCAGAGGGGAGACCGGTCTCTGAAATTGATTTCCAAAAAGTGCTTGTTCAATGGAGTCAGAATAAGCAGAGAAGCAATTTCTCTGCTTAAACAGAACTGAAATTAATCAGTCAAAATTATTGTAAATATCTTATTTGTTCAGACAATTAAAGAGTTTATTGCAATTTGGAAGTTAATAATAAGTTACTTTATGAAAAAGATTTACTGCTGATGAGGAGGGAAAGGAGTAAGAAAAAATCTTTAAAGTTTCATTATGGCCCCTCTTCTAGTCACTATGACCCCACCTTTTTGTCATGGAGGGGCCATAGGGCCCCACCATTTTCAATCCTGCCCACAATCCCTGCCCACAATCAACCTTTAGAGTGTTAACAAGATTTTTCTATGATTTGACCTAGTTTCTGACCAGACACAATCCACATTTGATTTTGACCTAAATTTGATGTAGGCAAACATTCTCCCAATACATGTATTTCATTCAGATCTAATGAGATCTGTAGCCTCTAGAGTGTTAACAAGGTTTTTCTATGATTTGACCTAGTGACCTAGTTTGTGACAGGACATGACCCATATTTGAACTTGACCTAGATATGAATGAGGCAAACATTTTGAAGTTTCATGAAGATAAGGTGAGATTTGTAGCCTATGGAGTGTAAACAAAGTTGTTGTATGATTTGACCTAGTGACCTAGTTTTTGACCCGACATGACCCATATTCGAACTTGACCGAGAAATCAATTAGGCAAACATTCTGACTAGGATGCATTAAATTCCAATGAGATTTGTAGCCTCTAGAGTGTTAACAAGGTTTTTCTATGATTTGACCTAGTGACCTAGTTTTTGACCGAGCATGACCTATATTCGAATTTGACCTAGATATTAACTCTTTCCTCCCTGAAACTTTAAATGGACAATTCCAGTTTCCATTTTAGTCTAGTCCATTTCTGACTTTTAAGGGTTGCTTTTGTCAATGTTTGGCATTACGACAAACAGTGAAGACCCTGATCAGAGGGCTCCTTTTGGAGCCCTCTGATCTGGGTCTTCACTGTTTGCATAGGACAAGTGTACTATTCACATGTACACTGTTTGAAAAGGACGCCTAAATGCGGGACTAGGGTTCAAAGGGTTAATGAGGCAAACATTTTGACTTAGTTCCATTCAGATCCAATCAGTTTTGTAGCCTCTAGAGTGTTAACCGAGTTCGTTATGAGTGAGGTTTACGGTACTTACTGATTTTCTGGCTGTATTTGGATTGGTTGATTTACCCACTCCAAATCCTGAAAAGAAACACAAAATATGATCACATTAACTCATTACCCATAAATACGCCTTTTTACATTTTTAATTTATACCTCCACTGAAGAAAATAGCTCACTTTATACACTAATAACAAGACTGCGCGTTCAATAAACGCTTATGCCCCCGGTGGCATCCTTGACAATATATTCTGAATTAGGTCAAGGTCAAACTGAGCTTGGGTATTATTGTGAGTTGGTAATGGTCCAAGGCAATAACTGTATAAGTATTGAAGCATTGTAGTAAGCAGTGTTGATGCTAGACAAAACGATAAAATCTAGTTAACCGAGAAAGAGCCCATTTAAAATATTCTAAGTTCAAATTAGGTCAAGGTCAAGGTCAAAATCAAAGTTTGGTGATACAGGTGGATAGGGAATGGTCAAAGGCAACAACTGTATAAGTATCAAAGCATTGTAGTCAGATGTGTTGATGCTAGACAAAACGGTAAAATCTAGTTAACCAAGAAATAGCCTATTTAAAATATTCAAAGTCCAAATTAGGTCAAGGTCAAAATCAAAGTTTGGTGATATTGGTGGATAGGGAATGGTCCAAGGTAACAACTGTATAAGTATCCAAGCATTTGGGTAAGCAGTGTTGATGCTAGACAAAACGGTAAATTCTACTTAACCTTGTTACGGATGCACGGATGGACGGACGGATGGACGTTCTCACAGTTGGACATTTGTTGGGTATATTTTTTGTTTAAAAGTACCCAACAGTACACTAAAATACCCAACAATAACAATAGGGCAATCACGGAATGAATGGAATCTATTGTTCTCCCTACCCAACAAAGGACCTTTCTTGCGCTCGGACGGACAGGACGATTACTATATCAGAGCTACAGATAAGCATGCGTTAATTGGGTAATTACCCCTGGACTTGGCAAACAATTGGGTACCGAAGAAACTTAATTGGGTAATTTGAAAAAATGTTGATTTGCTAAGGTCTTACTTGAGCTAAAACCTTTGAATGACAAATATAACTTTAAAACAATTTAACATTGAATACTTACATTCTGTTCTTCATGTTTACAAGCAATTTTGTGTTTTGTCAATGATTTAAATTAACAGGGTCGCTGGTTTGGTGCTCTAGTCTTAATTATAATGCTCAAATAATAGTAGATATCTGATTACTCAATGCACCGCACCCTCTTCCCCTCTTCTATTATGACAGGCCACGGAAATGATTTTTCCCAGTCATGTTTTGTTTCTAATGTCAATCGATCTCCAGAATGTTTTACTTTCGTTTTCACGCAGTCCAGAGACTGGCATAACTCGGTCACAAGATCATTGAATATAGCAAAGACAATGGTCGAAGACCTTGATCAAATGATCTAATATATTATTTACCACAGCTTTTAAAATTGGCTCTGTTAAACAACCAAATATTTGTGCTTTTGCACATCAGTAAACAGTTGTTTTCTTTCTGCATGCGGTCTACCAGTGCAGAACGGAAGTTTATCTCAGACTGGGTTACAGTGTCAATTATCCCTTTACTATACTCACTTTTCCGGTGTAAAATTCCAATGTTGTAGAAGAATGCGGGTCAACTCGGCCTAAAACCAACTCGGCCTGGTCCAACTCGACCCAGTCCAACTCGGCCAGAAAAAAAATTATTTCAATAAATTTCTATGGGAAAGTTAGTGATTTGAATAAAGTTTATCAAGCTTTTTATCAAGACTAATAAATTAATTTTCACTAAATATAAGCTTGTTGTTATGTCTCCATGTTGAAATACGAAAAATTGAGTCATAGTAGCTCTACTGTCTATGTCTATGTCTATATCGTACGAAACTGCTGTCAGCATTGACAATTACTGTTTCGGCGCTTGTGGTGAAAAAGAAAAATGTAAAGGGAAAAAGGAAAGATAGAAACAGACAGTTCAAAGCCAGATAATTACAGTAGAGTATTTGTTTCGACTGCTTTCCGTCCCTCAAGGAAGACCAATCCGGCTACCGAAGCAGCCACTGGGAATTCACCCAACCGGCACAGCTCTCCCTATCCTTGGTACCTGTACTCACAGTCGAAGCCTAGCAGATTATTAGAACTTCAGTGATGACAGCCCCTCCCTGAAGGATACCAGGTTAGGGGCCTCGGCTATGGATGCCGGTAAAGAATTCCAAACGGGAATAGTGCGTGGGAAAAAGCTATACTTGTAGGAGTCTGTAGATGTTGAGATGGCTCTGTAGGAGTTGTTGTGGTTTCTTCTGGTACGCTGTGAAGTAGGTGTCAGAAGATTGTCCGCCTTGATGTCTACCAGCTCATTTACAATTTTATAAAGCATAGTTATTTGTTGTTTAGTTCGTCTGGACTGCAAGCTTTCCCACTGCAGCTTGTCAAGCATGTCGGTTACACTGCTCGTGTTGCGGTATCGATTGGTTGCATACCTGGCTGCACGGCGTTGTACCATCTCTATCTTGTGCACTGCAGATGCTGTGTGTGGATTCCATACGCTTGCACAGTATTCGAGATTGGACCTGACGAGGGCATAGTATGCGGATGCTTTTGTCTCCTGATTGCTGATCCGCAGGTTTCTTTGCAGGAATCCTAGCATACTATTCCCCTTCTTCACTATCCTGTCTATGTGTGAGCTCCAGGATAGATCACTCCTAATGTCCAGTCCCAAATACCGCGTTGAGCTGACTTCTTGTAAGATGTGGCCCTTCATAGTGTAGGCTGTCTTTGTGTGGACTCTTGCTCTTGTGATGTGCATGATGCTACATTTGTCAGGATGGAAAGACATTCCCCACTTGAGTTCCCACAGCGCTAGGTTATCAAGGTCCTTTTGAAGCTTAATGGCATCTCCCTCATTGTCGATCTCTCTGTAGATTACGCAATCATCCGCAAACAGCCTGGTATTGGATTCTACACACTGAGGGAGGTCATTTATGAAGCAGAGGAACAAAAGTGACCCCAGGACAGTCCCTTGTGGCACACCGCTGACAACTGGTGCATCATCTGAGTTTGTTCCATCTACGATCACTCGTTGTTGCCTACCACTTAGGAAAGATGTGATCCAGTTTAATGTGTGGCCTCTTATTCCGTAGTGATGTAGCTTGGACAGTAGACGTCGGTGAGGGACCCGATCAAATGCTTTAGAGAAGTCAAGCACTACCATATCGATTTCCTTCGTCTTCTGTCTAGGCTGGATGATAAGTCATGTACGAGAGTGAGTAATTGGGTCTCACAACTTCGTCTAGCTCTAAATCCGTGCTGGCAATCGGTAAGTATTTTAAATTTATCAAGATGGTTCATAATGTTGCTGGTGAGAATGTGTTCTTGCATCTTGCAGCACAGGCTAGTAAGTGACACAGGTCTGTAATTACTTGCCCTGAAACGCTCGCCTTTCTTGAAAATGGCAGTGACGTTTGCTTGTTTCCAGTCGTCAGGTACTGTGCCAAGTTCTAGAGATCGCCGGAAGATTGAGGTAAGTATCGGTGCGAGTTCTTCAGCCATCTCTTTCAAAATTCTGGCTGGTATCTGGTCAGGCCCACTTGCTTTATTAGGGTTGATCTTCCCAAGCAGCTTGGCTACACCTTCTATACTCACTTCAATATCTGGCATGGATGGGTATACATCACCATCAGGGACTGGTACCGGACCTGGATCTTCATGGGTAAATACAGACTCATACTGCTTGTTCAAGATGTTTGCCTTGTCCTTTGGTTCTGTGTGCATCTTGCCGTTCTCTTTTAGGGGAGCTATTCCTACATTATCCTTTCGCTGACTTTTAATGAAAGACCAGAACTTCTTCTGTTTGTTAGCAGCTGGTGTGTCCTCGTCGTTAATGTCTATAATATTTTCCACATACCTCCAATACTCCTTCCTTTCCTCTTTCTGAACTTTGGAGCGAAATTTCTTGTACTGTTCGATATCTTTCTTTTTGTGTGTTTGTTTCTGACGTTTAAAGAGTTTCAGTCTTCGTCGATGCAGAGATGTAATGTGTCTAGTGATCCAAGGTCTAAATTTCTTGTCGCTTCTGATTATCTTCTGTGGGATATGCAGTTGCATGAGTGAATGCAATTTGTCTCTGAATGTTATCCAGGCAGTGTTGATGTCTGACAGATTCATCGTATCAAAGGTCTGTGCATATTCTTTGAGATCTTCCTTGAACTGATGAAAGTTGGCTCTACCATACTTAAAAATCGTTCTTTTGGCTGCCTTTTTAGGGAAAGGTTTTAAGCTGGATTCTATGAAAACAGTATCATGGTCTGAAATTCCTGGTGCGGTATGTACTTGGTTAATTAGTGTTTCATTATTTGTAAAGAAAAGGTCCAAGATGTTTGAGCTAGTTTCGGTAACACGTGTAGGTTCCTGCACTACTTGTTCAAGAAAGTTATCTTTAGAGATAGTCAGTAATTGTTGACACTGTGCACTATGTGATGAGTACTGCTTGATGTTATCCCCTTCCCAATCTATACCTGGCAGGTTGAAATCCCCACCCACCCACAGGTGTGCCCCGTTGTTGGTAGGTACCCGTGCCATATAGGATCGCAGAGTCTCCAAGTATTCAGGATCATTGTTATCTGGCGGCCTGTAAAATGCACAGGTATATAGGTCTTTACTTCCGAGCACCTTCACTTTTGCCCAAACCATTTCACAGTGTCCATCATGTCTGAATTCCTCTGGTTCCTCACTATGCAGTGAATCTGAGACAAGTAAGAAGACACCGCCTCCTATACTCCCAATCCTATCTTTCCTATAAACCTGAAACCCAGGAGGAAATACTTCTGTTGACGATATCTCAGGTTTTAGCCAGGACTCAGTTCCTATGACAATGTCAGCATTCGAAGAGTATATCAGGTTTTGTAATTCCGCTGGCTTCCCAGGTGTTTTAACTGACTGGCAGTTTACCAATATAATTCTTAGGGGTATATCTTTCCTTGCTGGGGGACGTCTATTTGGGGACGAGGTGGCTACTGGGTTAGAGAAACTTATTTCTGACTCTGCCATGGTCTCACTCAGATAGGAAAATGCATTTGATGTTTCGAAGATGGTCGTGTCGAAGAGGCTTGTAGAAAAATTAGGGACACCACACAGGAAGCACTCCCAGCTCACATTCTTGAGGCCAGCATACACTGCGTCTGGCAAGCCCATACATCGTTGGTGATACCAGACATCACATCCGTCACAGCACACTCCTGGGGTATTCCATCTGACTGCTTTCTCACATACTCCGCATGGATACTTGACTGGTCTTGGACCAGGATTTGGCTCAGGGGCATATGATTCCGCAAGCAGAAGGCTACAGAGATACAGGAGTACGAGTTTCTTTCGACAGACTGGGCCTTGCAGTTTAGTTCTGGACGTTTTCATTGCAGTCAAGAAGTTGAGACAGAGAGATGTTGATGAGATCCCCTTACTACCATGATCAACGCCCAATTTGTGGTCCTTTTCATATTTACTTACTTCGTATTTAACGACAAGACAAGCACATATCAAACAAAGCAATATTGGTGTCTGAAAAGGTGACTGCATGATGGAACAGCATCTGAGTGGGTAGCTCTAGTTTACTAACAATGGAGAAATTTGGCCAAGTATCAGGACAAATCCTTCTTATACAAGGGTCTGGGACTATGATTTACAAGGGCTCTATCATGTCTACAGGACGAGATCGGTCCAATGGCTTTCGCTGGCAGTAGAGGCTTACAAGTGCAAAGCAATCCTTGCAGCTAGTTTACCTCTCTTTTCTTGTATTTCACTTGGGTCCAATATTAAATAGGACTTACCGCTTATCGCCTCAGGTTTTATAACCTCACCTTTGTCTGCGAATACTTAAATTTCTTCCATTTCAATTCTTGCGGGAAACAACCGGAAGTGAAAAAGTGGAGTATTCGATTAGTGGGAGGGAAAACTAAGACTGATAAGAGAAGTTCTAATTCAATCAGATCCCTGCTATCTCCATCACAGCTGACCAGAGTGTATCCAAAATCACTTCAAATAAACTAATAATTATTATCTAATGCATAGACAACGATTATTCATAGAAAAAGAAAAAACAATTGAGAGAGAGAAATTGAGAGGGAGCACCACTCGCGCATGCGCAACCTACTGTAATAGTAGTTGTAGCTTATGTATTGTAGTATTAGAACTAGATCTTATTGTAGATAGGTCTAATTTTATAATTGTTAATTAAAACAAATGAGCATTATGTATACAACTGGATCATTATTTATATGTTGTTGTTTGATTAAACTGTTTAAACATTCCATTATTGCCAGATTCACATATATTTGAAAAAAATACTTGAATGTGTTAATGTGATGACAGTTTGTACTCATCTCAAACGTAAGTGTCAAAGCAATAAGCAAACGTTCCAGGTCAATGAAGAATGTCCACGGTACCATCAAACAGGTGTTAATTTGCGTTGTTATTTTGCATATTATAATTGTTTGACGAGCTTCTTTGAACTTTGCTGATTAATTACGGACTATTCAATTAAGAAAACCAAAACCTGTTATTTGCATCAACATATTTGAGTGGTTGTTTTGTATCATTGGCAATGATTCGATGATATTAGAGTAAAAAGAATGTGATTGGTTTTGTAGATAATCACTGGTGTAGAAGACATTTTATTAGAAATGATTCGATAGAAATTAGAGTAAATCGTTATTGATTGGTTTTTTAGATAATTATAGGTGTAGAAGAAATATTATTGGGAGGCGAGAAGTAAAGACACTTAATATAAGTCGGTTACTAATGATGTTATGGTTATATTGCTCTCAATAGTGGATATACTATACACGTGTGAATTCCGAAGCAGTTAAATAATTTAAGACTTAATTAATAGATCTTGAGTGTGTGTTGTTCTTGTATAAGTTAAATATTGGACTTAGAAATCGTGAGCAAAAAACAGTTAAGTTATATGCGGTGGTTGTGTTTTGTGGTGATGGTTGCGCTGTGTATTGCATGCAATAAGGTGGTGAGGAAAAAGCAGCATGGTATAACATGTGACTGCTGCGATAGATGGCAACACAGGACGTGTAATACAGGTTAGTTTGTTTAAGATGTCTAGAAGTTATTAAGTAATGTTAGTCGTATATAATATTTACAATTACTCTTTTTTAACATGTATATAAATTATATACTCTTTATTCGAAGTGTGTAAGCCTAAGATTTACATATATTATTCACCCATATAAATTTATATTCAGAAATAAAAAATATAAAAATTGGCCGAGTTGGACCAGGTTTTTGGCCGAGTTGGACCAGGCCGAGTTGGTTTTTGGCCGAGTTGGACCGTGGCCGAGTTGGTTTTTGGCCGAGTTGACCCGATACCTTGTAGAACCAGTCTATAGTTTTTGTGAGTATGGTTTCCAGTTAATTAAGCTGAATATGATGTAATAAGGCAGCAACTGAAAGTACTCGCTGGAAAACAGCCTTCAATTCCAAACTCATTTGGATTTACTTGGCTATTGCCGCAGAAGTATTGAGAACTTCACAAAGCGATACGCTCGAGAATAAAAATAATTGGGTAATGAGATTTTGATTTGCTTTTTTATTACGCAAGGAATTGATTTTAATTGGGTAAATGGATAAAAATAATTGGGTAAATACGCAGATACGCTGCTTATCTGCAGCTCTGCTATATGCCTCCGCATCTGTCGATGCCGGGGCATAAAAACATATTATAAGAAATATTTTCAATATTCTATCAGATGTTAGCTTAAAGCAGGTTGAAAGTAAAGTAGAATGTGCCTTAAGGCGCATTCTCCTTTACTTTTAACCTGCTTTAAATGGTCACCTATCTTCAGAACTAGAAACAGGCTATTGGGTAATGGGTTAAATTCAATAAATTGTGTGCATCATTAAATATAAAATATCTGTATTTAGTCTATTTACACTGTATATAAATATATATAACCCTTTACTCCATGGCCTGTTTCTAGTATTGAAGATAGGTGACCACTTAAAGCAGGTTTAAAGTGTGCCTTATTCTGCTTTACTTTCAGCCTGCTTTAAGCTACAAGCTACTAGAATATAGAAATTATTTCTAATTTTAAATGTTCACAACTGTATAAATTGGAACAATTTTCTTCAGTGGAAGGATAAATTAGAGGCGTTAAAGGGCGTATTTATGGGGGAATGGGATAATCTTGGGAAATAAACAGATTCCCAGTAACTCATGGCATCTGATAGCTGCTCCTGTCTCTTCAGTACCAAGGTGTAAATAAGTTTTAGTAATACATTCTAAGTACAGTTTATGGATATACAGTTAAATCTCTATCTGTTTTACTGTCACCTTGCTCCAAGCTGTCACTTATATAGTCAATTAGCCTTCTTTTAGGTGGTCGTAATAGAGAGGATTTACTGTATATGTATTTAAAGATAGGTGACTGCATTATGCTGGTCAATTGACATGCACAACACTCCTAACATAGTTTTCTGCCACACTAATGTCCTTCATCAAGCCTCTATTGCTTTAACCCATTACCACATATCCTGTATCTAGTTTTAAAGAAAGATGATCACTTAAAGCAGGTTGAAAGTAAAGCAGGATGCACCTTTAAAGCGCATTCTGCTTTTCTTTCAGCCTACTTTAAGCTCTTATCTGCTTGGATACAGAAAATATTTCTTATGATACATATTCATAACTGTATAAAATTGAACTATTTTCTGAAGTGAAGGAATATACTATAGGCGTAAAAAGGCGTATTTATGGGGGTATGGGTTAAACAGTGATCATTTTCATTTCCAAATCATTCTTTTCTATCATAGAAAACAAATTAACCCTTCTCGTGCTGAATGTTCATATGTAGAACTCTGCTCGCTAGTTAAACCCACTAAGAGCACCAGATAAGAGTAGTTTTTCAAAAACTAAAATCTTTATTTCTGAATTAAACCCTATGGTGTCACTACTCATTAGAATCGTCTCTTCGACACGATTCTAATGAGTAGTAACACCATAGGATTTGGTGCTAAATTGAGTGAGAAAATGTTTGATTTGTTGAAATAACTACCTCTTATCTGGAGCCCTGCCACTGAACCCTAACAACAAGTATACTAGTCCTTTACAAACAGTGTACATGTGACAAAGTACACTTGTCATATGTAAACAATGTAGACACAGATCAGAGGGTTCATTCAGGAGCCCTCTGATAAGGATCTGCACTGTTTATCATTTTGCAACAAGTTACGAAAGATAATCCTAAATAGTCAAAAAATGATTAGACACATTCAACCCTACCTGGAGTACTTGTAAAAATTACACGAAGTCTTGACCATGCAAACAGTGAAGACCCTGGTCAGAGAGTTCCTGTTAATACTCTCTGATCAGGGTATTCAGGGTGGGAAAGTCTTTAGGCACTTTTTGGTGGAATAGATTAACTCCCTCAAATAATGGGCCCTGCTGTACCTGCAAGTCCTTTTTTGTTACCCGTCACTACCAAAGCGTTAAATCGGAAAACATCCCCTTGTGTCCTTGTCACAGTACAGGTCCGTTTTTCCTGTAAAGAAAAATTTATACAGTAAACCCCTTCTATTATGACCACTTAGTTATGATAATTATTAGGTTCTAATGCAAGTGGCTGCTTAAAGCAAGGTAAAAGTAAAACAAAAAGCACATTTAGGAGCTCTCCATTTTACTTTCATCTTGCTTTAACCCTTTAGTTCATTGATACACCTTTTTATGCATCTAATTAGTTACTCCACTAAAGAAAAAAGTTCTACTTTATATGTTAATGATTAATGAATGTACAACATATGAAATATTTCCAATATCCTAGCAGATTGTAGCATAAAGCAGGCTGAAAGTAAAGCAGAATGTACCTTATGGTGCATTCTATTTTTCTTTCAACCTGCTTTAAGTGGAAGTGGTTATCTGTCTTTAAAACTAGAAACAGTTTACAGGGTAAAGTGTTAGGCAGCCACATGTCAGTGTGCCTTCATTTTAGTGGTCTTAACCCATTACCCAAAAAATAAGTCTTTTAACGCCTTTAATTTATTCCTCCACTAAAGAAAATAGTTCAAATTTATACAGTCATTAATATGTATAATAAGAAAAAATTTCTATATCCTAGTAGATTGTAGCTTAAAGCAGGTTGAAAGTAAAGCAGAATGCGCCTTAATTTAAAAACAAGAGCCGCATGCGGCCCTAAATCGCTCACCTGGTACCCATGTTACGGTCTGGGTAATTGACCAGTAATGGTGAAGTTTTCACTATATGCCATCATCAGTAAATTCACCCCAACCCACTGGCGGCCATGTTTGAGCTAGGAAGATTATTTGAAGATAACTGGCAAAGGGTCATGCACCCATGAATCATTATTTGTGTAAAAATAATCTGAAATCAGTCCAATAGATTCAGAGAAAAGCTTTTCTAATCAGAAATATAAGGAAAACTTGCCCCACCCACTGGCAGCCATGTTTTATAAGATAACAAAATTATTTTAAGACATCTGATAGAGAGTCATAAATGGATCAATTGTGTAAAATTATTTTCAAGTTGGACCAGAAGTTCCCAGAAGAAGATTTTTAAAGTTTTTACTATACAGTAACATAAGGAAAATGTGCCCCACCCACTGGCGACCATGTTTTTTTAGATATCAAAGTTATTTTGAGAAATCTGGTAGAGGGTCACCCATGGATCATTTGTGTGAAATTACTTTTAAATCGGACCAGCGGTTTCAGACAAAGAAGATTTTAAAAAGTTTTCACTATTATAGCCATATAAGGAAAATCTGCCCCACCCACTAGCGGCCATGTTTTTAAGATAGGAAAATTATTTTAAGAAATCTGATAGAGGGTCACCAATGGCCCATACGGGTAAAGTTATTTTCAATGTGGACAAGTAGTTTCCAAGAAGAAGATTTTTAAAGTTTTTACTATACAGCAACACAAGGAAAATGTGCCCCACCCACTGGCGGCGAAGTTTTTTTTAGATATCAAATTTATTTTAAGAAATCTGGTAGCTAAGAGGGTCACCCATGGATCATTTGTGTGAAATTACTTTCAAATCAGACCAGCGGTTTCAGACAAAGAAGATTTTTAAAGTTTTCACTATATAGCCATATAAGGAAAATCTGCCCCACCCACTCACTAGCGGCCATGTTTTTAAGATAGGAAAATTATTTTAAGATATCTGATAGAGGGTCACCAATGGCACATTTGGGTAAAATTATTTTCAATTCGGACCAGTAGTTTTTGACAAGAAGATTTTTAAAGTTTTTTCAATTGGTTGCCATGGCAACCACAATTTCAATTGGATGACCTATATTTGAAGAAATCTGAGAGAGTACCCTACAAGGAACAATCCTATGAAGTTTTGAAGAAATTGGCCCAATGGTTTCCAAGAAGAAGATCGTTAAAGAAAAAGTTTGACGACGGATGGACTGCCGGACTGACGACGGACACAGGGCGATCACAATAGCTCACCTTGGCACTTCGTGCCAGGTGAGCTAAAAAATGATAAAGGACATGTAGGAGATGCTAACTGACAAATATCTAAGCTCTGGCCCTTGTAGTTTCAGACAAGAAGATTTTTTTAAGTTTTCATTGAAAAAAATCTATTTTTAGCTCCTGATACCTAAATGCAACCGACCAGAACCATTTGAACAATATTGGTATAGGACATCTTATGATCTAGAAGTGTCGCCATGCCAAATATCAAAGCTCTGGCTATATTAGTTTCAGAGGAGAAGAAGTTTGAAAATTTCACTATAGTATATAACTCTATGTTAAAAGGGTATTTGCTTTTTGTTACTCCTTGTGAAAAAAAATTGTGTTTTCCACAATTTTAATGGGTAAATACCCCAATACGTTCCTTATCTGTAACCCTGTTCCAAATATCTAAGCTCTGACCGTTTTTGACAAGTAGATTTTTCAAGATTTCCTTTATTAACCAGAGTTCTGCATTGTTTTTAATTCTTTGAACAAATTTGAAAGAGCTTGACCCAAGGAACATTTCTGTAAAGTTTGGTTGAAATCTGTTCAACGGTATAGGAGGAGATGTCATTTGAAGCAATTGTTAACGACGACTGATGACGGACGACGCAGGACTCTGGACAGGGCCATCCCAATAGCTCACCTTGTGCCTTTGGCTCAGGTGAGCTAAAAACACTTCATTTGTCATTAACCTTTTTTTAACAAAAATAAAATCGACATGGTTAGTTAAAACAGTGGCTGATTCTAGGATAAGTCAACTGTAGTAATGAACACTTACCGCCAGCACAATGGAATAAAACCCTTCTAAATTGTCTGAAAGGGAAAAGAATACATGGCTTTATATCAACTCCTATACTTAATAACAAATTAATGATGAGTAACTTAACCCTTTACCCCATAGCCTGTTTATAGTTTTGAAGATATGAGACCTTGAAAGTAAAGCAGAAGGTGCATTCTGCTTTACGTTCAGCCTGCTTTAAGCTATTATCTGCTAGAATATAGAAAATATTTCTTATGATTTTTATTTGTGAAAGTGTAAATTGGAACTATTTTCTTCAGTAGAGGATTTAATTAAAGGCGTATTTATGGGGTAATGGGTTAATATAGCCATTTTCTTCATAATCATCTCGACCTGTAAATCACGTATATGCAACAGATATAATTTTTCAAAGCGTTTTTCTTTGTTTCAGACAGGTGGCTGCTGAAACTTACTAGAAAACTGAGACAGTCAGAGAGGGTCCGGCAGATGTTATTTTGTTGAAAGTGACAATACTTAACATGTTTACTACCTGACCCCAAATGAAGTAATGTTGGAAAATGGTTTGGACACAGATGAGACCTTTCATAAGCCAATTTCCATCATATTAGTACTTGATCTCATCTTGTTGATATAAAGCAACAAGAAATTTCATCAAAATCTGTAAAATAATGGACACTCTACCGTGGGTAAACTGCCAGCCAATCAGAACCCAGATCACCTAATTAATACGTGCATATATACTTCATGTTAGAACTTAGCTTACTTCTTGATAATATATACCCACATAACAAATAGTGTCAAAATTGGTCAACACAGACAGTCTCTAGAGTGGATCAACCATCAGTCAAACAGGGCCCTAATCACCTAATTATTATGAACATTCAGTAGAACCTCTCTATTACAACCGTTAAAAGGAAGGCTAATTAGCTATATAAAAGACAGGTGACAGCTTAAAGCCATGTGAAAGTGAAACAGAAAGCTCCTGTAGGAGCTTTCTGTTTCACATTCACATTGCTTTAAGCAGTCGCCTGTCCAACACGACTAATATTTGACACAATTAAGTGGTCGTAATAGAGAGGTTCTACTGTATTTCAATCACATTCTAAGTTGACCTCTCTCGGTTAAATATAAACCCACATAATAAAAATCATAAAAATACGCTATCGCATTCTTACATTATATGATTAGGATTGGTGAACAAATGAGATTGCTAGATTGTAAACATAATTGAATATGACCGTTTTGATCATTCAACGGCAGATAACTCTGGACATAATGATCAGATTCTACCCAAAACTATTGGTTTTGCTATAAACAGCCACCTGTATTACCTGTCCTGATAAAGACACTCAAATGAGAAGTGTTGGGTGATATTAAGACTTCAAGTGCAAGTGGCAGCTCAACTCATTATCCCCTGAAACTTATGGACGATCCCAGTTCTCAATTAAAACTGGTCCATTTTAGACTATTTAGTATAGTTTTTATCATATGTTGCAAAAAGTGAAGACCCTGGTCAGAAGGCTCCTGCAGGAGCCCTCTGATCAGGGACTTCAGTGTTTGCATAGGACAAATGTACTCTTCACATGTTCACTTTTGGTAAAAGACAAATATATGTGTCACTAGGGCTCAATAAGTTAAAACAAGATAAAAGTAAAGCAGAAAGCCACCTGCTCCAGATAAGAGGGAGTAAACTGAACAAATCCAACATTTTCTCACTCATTTCAGCACCAATCCTATAGTGTCACTACAGGGTTTAATGTAGAAATGAAGATTTTAATTTTTGAAATACTCCCCTTATCTGGAGCTCTGTCTAACACAAAAAAAACTTCATTATTAATATCATATGCTACATCAGTTTGTAATATACATTAACACATTGAACTCTAGTGTCAAGTATACTCATCCTTTACAAACAGTGTGCCTGTAAAGAGTATACTTGTCCTATTCAAACACTGTACACCCTGGTCAGAGGCCTTCTGTCATTTTGCAAAAGGTTATGGGGGAAAAAGGTCCATCATGATTCAAATAAAAGAAAAATTCCATCTTTTCTGTTTAATTTGTTTGTAAACTTTATATCAAAATTAAAAGTCAGCGAAGCTGTTTTTAATTTGATTTCAACTCACCATTGATAAAAAAAAAAAAAAATGGTGATTATCTATTTTAAATATGGAGTACCTTAATTGTTTTCACAAAATGGCATGTAACCTTTTCCTAGATGTGCACTCAACAGTAACATAATATACTGTTGAGTGGTGATTTTATTCAAACTTCTACTTCACCCATTACCCCATAAATATGTCTTTTCACATCTTTAATTCATTCCCCCAATGAAGAAAATAGTTCCATTGTATACAGTCATGAAGATGCACCATAAGAAATAGTTTCTATCTTAGCAGATTGTAGCTTACTTTCAAGCTGCTTTAACCTATTACAATGTACCTCATAGCCTGTTTCTGGTTTTTAAGACATGTGACAACTTAAAGCAGGTTGAAAGTAAAGCAGAATGCATCTTAAGGGTATCCTGCTTTACTTTCAGCCTGCTTTAAGCAATCATCCGCTAGGATATAGAAATAATTTCTTATTTTCAATATTTATGACTGTATGAAAGGAGACTATTTTCTTCAGTTGAGGAATAAATAATAGACGTAAAAAGGTGTATTTATGGAGTAATGGGTTAAGTGGTCAACACAGAGTTCAAGATATGAGTGAGTAAACTGAAGAAACTGTTCTTCCTTACGTCTCCACAAAACTCTATATAAATGTGACTAAACTGGGTAACCATCTAACCAGAAGTCACATCAAAGTTTAGTCAAGAACTAGAATACTGACCAGTCAGAAAGGGCCCCACAAAGGGAGTCAGGAGGAGAAAGGCACAAGATAAAACTGCAGATTTTATACTAATAAACATTTTCAGCAAGTTTTGTAAAGATCCAATATAAAAATTTAAATGTTTGTGTTAAGAGAGCGGACAAGGCTGAAACAGTCAATTGTTTTATAATTCAAGGACAATAACTCTGAATTGCCTTATGAGATTTGAGTAGTTATGGAACTTGGCTTAGATTTCATACCAATAAACATTTTCAGCAAGTTTAGTGAAGATCAGATAGAAACAGTTGTTTCAGTAAGGGAGCGAACAAGGCTTAAACAGCCATCTTTTAATAATTTAAGGGCAATAACTCTGATGTGCCATATAGTAGAGGGCATTTAAAAATTTTGGGGAAAAAAAATGCACAGAAATGATTTTTGTGTTTTCGTATGCTCCAATATGTACAGAATGACAGAAAAAAAGTCTAGGAAAATCAAACGATGCGAAATATGATTTTTTGGGGTAAAATGATTGAATTGATAAACGAAAATGATAATTTTTGGAATTTCCATACTGTGACCCTGGGTATTAACATAAAGGCTTCAAATCTACAAATTAGACTGGCAGTTAAAGCCACTTTGGAATAGTACTAATTAGGATATATAAAACTTTCAAAAAATGGTTCTTTTTGGGTGAAAATCATGAAAATATTAAACAAAACCCCAATTTTTGGAGATTTTAGTAGAGCTTCCCTGGTGTCAAACATCCAAATAAAGGAAAAGATGCACAGAAATAGTTTTTGTGTTTTCATATGGTAGAGCATGTACCAAATAACCGAAGAAAAATCTAGGAAAATCAAACTATGCGAAATATTTTTTTGAGGCAAAACTGTTGAAATAATAAATGAAAACGCCAATTTTAGGGATTTCAGTACTGTGTCGTTGGTTATCATTATAAAAGCTCCAAATTTACAGGCTAGATACTTATACATCTCTATTGTGAAATAGTACTATTAAGGATAGCTAAAACTTTGAAAAATGAATTTTGGGGTAAAATTGTTGAAATAATAAATGAAAACGCGAATGTTTGGGATTTCCCTACTGTGAACGTGGATATCAATATAAATACACCAAATATGCAGGTTAGACAAACAATCATTTTTACTGTGTAATGGTACTAGAAACGATTAATAGAACTTTCAAAAAACTGGTTTTTTGGGTTAAATTGTCAAAATATTAAACCAAAATCACCAATTTTGGGGATTTTCGTAGACAATCCCTGCCATCAAAATCAAAAGTGATTTATGTGTTATCATATGCTTTAATATGTACAAACTAATAGAAAAATCATCTAGGAAAATCATACAATACCAAATATGGTGTTTTGGGGTAAAATCGTTGAAAAATAAAATGTAAATGAGCTTTTTCGGGATTTTACTACTGTGATGGTGGCTATTAGAATAAAAGCTCCAAATCTACAGGTTAAACAAATATTCAATTGCGCTGTGGAGTGGTACTGATAAAGATAAATAAACTGTCAAAAAACTGATTTATGAAGTAACGTTGTTATAATAATTAAACAAAAAAACACCAATTTTCTAGATTTTAGCAGAGATCTCCTGGCCTGAAAATTCCAAATAAAGCCTTATAAGCAAATAAAGGGAAAAGTATTGAGAATTGATTTATATGTTTTAGTATGTTTCAATATGTATTAAATAACAGCAAAATAAAGGAATCTCCAACAAAGCCAAATGTGACTTTTCGGGGTAAACTGGTTAAAAAATTAGTGTAAATTTGAATTTTTGGAATTTCCACAACATGGCTTTAGATATAAATGTAAAAGCTTCAAATTAGGCTATACTCACTCTGATTTGGGTCCTCAAATGATATATATTCTTGTTCCGCATACAATTAGGGTTAAGTAACAACCTATATTCGCATCGCCCACAATAAGGGTTAAATTACAGCATTTTGACAATTAAACCAGTGTACTAGCTTAGAGGCAGCATTTAAAATGCCGCTTGTCAAATCAGAGTGTGCACTGATAGTAGACAATAAGCACCACAAAACGAATATTGAATGTTATTGACCTGGTGATATATACACTATCAGTTATGTCATATATATACTAGCAAGCACTGTTAGATCAATTAATTACATAAATTACATGTACGATGTATGCCCAATGTGCATATCAGGGATTTCCCCAGGCCGTTTTCGCCTGTCGCGAGCGACATGCCTTCCTTCCAGGCGGTCTCTTCGCGACATGCTTTGATCTTGCCGACATGCCTTAATCTGTAAAGCGACTAGCCTTAATCACGGCTCTGTGTTGTGTACTCGAGTAAATTGTTTCATATGTCAAACACCGTCACGCGTGTCGGACGTGAGCATAGCATCATCAACCAATCACAAAGCCGAATTTCCCTATCGAAACGGTGATTGACAGGGTCTTGGATTATTTCTGTTTGACCGAGATTAACTTTTGATTGACGCTTCATAAACCGTTAGTACTGGCAATGGCGGACTTCTGCAACATGATTTTCGGAAAACAAGCTACGAATAACGCTGAAAGAAAGATGAATACTAACCGAAACCGGAATCTCAGACATTATTTGTCCCCGATCTAAACTTTAAGAAGATGTTTTACCATTTTGCGGACTGAAAATTCGCCGCGTTTATTGAGACGAGAGTAACAGCGGCGGAATCGCTTGTCGCCTCGGAAAAATATACACGTTACGGGGCCTATTAAATAAGAAAATTCTACGAATATATTGAACAAACGAACATTTTAGATGCATATTAATTACCTTTAAGAATTGATTTCCTCGACAACTCCGTATTAATAATCACGTAACAGACACAAACAGTATTCCATCCAATTGCGCGGCACGCTTCGAACTTTTGACACATGTCTTTACTTGTTTTATTGGTTATCAAAAAGGTAACTCCCAGCGTCCTTTAGAAAACATCCAATTAGATTAGACGTTATATACTTCCATTTAGAAAGACAGCTTTGATACTAGTGAAATTAACATAAATTACGATGGTTAAAATTAGCACTTATTCGTATGAAATCGCTAGCGACGCGGAAGACGTTTTTCGTGGGAGTTTCGGGAAATAAGTTTTTTTTAAGAACAAAGGCAAAACATACACGCGGGAAACGAGGAATCTGCATTCTGGCATTTTTGGTATATATAGAAATTGAATACTTGGTGATGAAATATTGAAAAAGAAAATCGTGACAACAAATATTTAAGTAGACCTGGATTTATCCCGTGACACAGTCATACCATACCATCTTAATTCTTCACAAAGTTAAATTGGTTTTCTGTTTTTATGATGGATGGTTGTTTAGAGCAGGCTTAAAGTAAAATTGAATCCTCCATTAGACATTAACTTGTCGGGATGCAGTGAAATTTTATATGCTCTTAACCCACAGGTTCTTGACACATAAAAAAAAAAAAAAATGAAAAAAAAAAGTTTTTTTTTTTTTTTTAATATACCTCTATTATATTACCGTATCTAGATAGAATCTGTCTTCGATAAAATAAAAACAAAATTATTTACTTTAACTTCAAGGGAATAGTAAAGGCATAACAACTTATCTCAAATGACTATGAGGAATAAGAGGTAAAACATTATACATTCAAATCACATTATACAATCATGCACTGCGATTAATTCTAAGTAAGGGTAGGTGTTTGTGTGTATGTTTGACTGTGTATGGCAAGTTAATGTTAAACTTTTTCAAATAAATTCTTAAGTTTATGAGATTTATGAATGTTTTTCCATGAAAATGAATTAAGACAACCAGTTCTAACCTGATCAGGGGCTTCCTGTTCTGGATCTACTGTTTGCAGCACATGCTCTATCTACTTGTTTCTGCATTCCTGTTTCAGAATTTATTTATTTATTTGAAAGCAAAAGTGAGCATTTCTAGTATTTGTGTGTATTATCTGATTGAGTGTGACAGTTACAGTAGTGTAGTGTGTATGGCAGAGAAAAATGAAAAGGTGTGTGCATTTCACATGCTTTAAACTTTCAAATACTGATTTAAAAAAAAAAGACTTTTCCATTTTGGTTAAAAGACTACATTTTGTTTGCGGTTTCTGTCAAAAATAATTCTTCCAAAGAATTTACAATCTTGTAAATGGCACTGACACTGATCAGAGGACTCACCCAGGAGATCAGACTGGGTCTACACTTTTTCCATAGGTCCAGGCATTCATAGTTTCTGGATATTTTTTTTTTGTATAATTATGTATAAAATAAGTGAATTAATGTGTTTCAGCTATCTATAATTTTTGTGTTTTTACAACCTGTAAGGCTTTACAATGTAATACTTTGTTGCAAAATAATGGAATACTAGTTAATGCAAGATGCAGTCAGCAACTGTACTGGGAGATCAGCAGGTATTATTGTAAACTTTAGTTACGGTATGATCGAGTTGTAACTTAAATATTGGTGCTGAACTTGAAAACAAAAACCCTACACACACTAGTTCTTGCAAACAGAATAATACTTATTTCAGCCATTTCCATATAAATACACTATAGTATACACTACATATATGTATTGCTAAAAATGCACTATTTCATTGTTTAAAGGGCAAAAATTTTCTCCACAGCGTGGGAGGGGGAGCCCTCCCGCACCCTCCCCCTATGTCCCAAATTCAACATGCCTTCAGGAAATCCTGGGGAAATCCCTGCATATACTATGATTTGCTGATATTTCATACAGTTGTCAGATTCCATTATTACAGCTCAAATTACAGGAATGCTCATGTCTATTAGTTTCCAACCAACATCAGAACCAACCAATTTTGCGCAGAAAATCCAACATGGCAGAAATTTATGTTTTGATTTTTTTTTATTGGTGGAGGGGGTGTATTTTTCCAAAACCCTATATATTTATAAATTGTTATGTGTGAGTTTGGATAAACTAGTTACATATCTCATTTAAAAGGACTGTGTCAAGCCTATTGATTTGGAGTTTTTATTATTAATTCATATCCTCCCCCATATACAGAAACTAAAAATTTGCTGTTTTATGTATATTTTTTAATGTTTTTCAAACTTTGTATTTTTCATCTTTAGTAAGCTGTTGTTTTGGAAAGAACATATAACTTATTTGTGCATATGAAGCTTTACTGGTCATATCCACAGTCATATAGTCAAACAACTGGGCTTGACGTGTCAAAGGTCAGCAGAGTCCATTTTTAAGGAGAGCAGCATTCCGACCATTTTTATACAATCAAGATTAGTATAATTATTAGATACAAATGAAGGCGATATTATTGTTAGCACTTTAGAGCAGTAGGTAATTATAGGTACACAGAGTGTATTGCGATAGAATTATTTTAATAAGCGTAGGTTCGAATCCCGCGTCGACCTCAAACTTTTTATTAATCTAAAATGAATTATTTAATTTGATACTGTGTGATTATACTAACCATTTATACACATGTTCGTCAAATTTTGGGCAGGGGTGCATGGATTTCTAGCCCTATATTAGCCATACTTTCACAAAACAAATCGATGATAAAATATGAATATCAATATAAGTTTTAGTCACTTTCTTCAGGAGGCTTTCTGTAATTACCTTAATGCAATGTAATTATATAATCTTTAATATTGTTTTGGCAAAACAATATCATAGGTTGCTGCGAGATTCGAACCCGTGCTTGATAAAATGTTATCCGATCATATACTTCTACCTACGTCTTATCCACTACATTATGTTTCCAATAACTAATTCGTTTATTTGTACCGATATCCAAACCTTTTCCTTTAAAACTTGACACGGGGACATCTGAAATGCTGATCTCCCTTATAAATGGACTCGGCCACCCTTTGACACGTCAGACCTAGTTGTTTGACTATAGTAATGAAATTCAAAATGGCTACAGTGCACAGTAATATGTATCTTACCTGTAAATGTGTAGCTTCTATATTCCTGTCTAAGGCCATAGTGTGGAATTTCCAAAAACATACATTTACATTAATTGTTTTAATCAGTATACCCCAAAATTTATATTTGGCTTTGTTGGATTTTCCTAGATTGTTTTACAAACAAGAATTGGTGATTTTGGTTTAATATTTTGATAATTTTACCAAAAAAACAGTTTTTTGAAACCTTTATTTATCCTAACAAGGACCATTCTAAAGTAGACATGAATATGTGTCTAGCCTGGATATTTGGAGTTTTTATAGTGATATCCATGGTCACAGAAAGGAAATCCCAAAAATTAGCTTTTCAGTTAATATTTCAACCATTTTACCCAAAAATCATATTTCGGATTCTTTGATTTTCCTACATTATTTGTCTATTATTTGGTACATATTGAAACATATCATTACTGATAAATCAATTCTGTGCATCGTTTCCATTAGTTTGATTTCAATCTCAAAATCTGTCAAAAATCCCCAAAATATGAAATTTTGGTTAAATAATTTTACGATTTTCACCCCAATTTTTTTTTTCAAGTTGTATTTATCTGAACTAGGGCCATTCAACTGTAGACATGAATATTTGTGCAGCCTGTAGATTTCGAGATTTTATATTGGTGTCCTCGATCACAGAAGGGAAATCCCAAAAATTAGTGATTTTAGTTATTATTTAAACCATTTTACCCAAAATCATATTTTGCATCGTTTAATTTTCCTAGACTTGTCGTCTGTTATTTGGGTACATATTTAAGCAAATAATAACATATAAATCAACTCTGTGCACCTTTTCCTTTATTTGCCTTTAGATGTCAGGGTCTGTTTGAAATCCTCAAAATTTGTGTTTTTTGTTTGATATTTTGACAATTTTACCCTAAAAATCAGCTTTTTGAAAATTTTATTTATCTTAACAAGTACCAATCCACAGTTTACACGAGTATTTGTATAGCCTGTAGATTTCGAGCTTTTATATCGATATTCTCGATCACAGACGGGAAATCCCAAAAATTAGCGATTTCAGTTATTATTTCAACCATTTTACCCAAAAAAAATAGTTTGCATTGTTTGATTTTCCTAGACTTTTTGTCTGTTATTTGGTACATATTTAAGCAGATAATAATGTATAAATCAACTCTGTGAATCATTTCCTTTACTTGCTTTTAGATGTCAGGGTCTGTTTGAAATCCTCAAAATTTGTGATTTTGGTTTAATATTTTGACAATTTCACCCCAAAATCATTTATTTTTTAAATTTTATTTATTTTAACAAGTACCATTCCACAGCTGACATGAATATTTGTCTAGCCTGTAGATTTCGAGATTTTATATCGATATCCTCGATCACAGAAGGGAAATCCCAAAAATTAGCGATTTCAGTTATTATTTAAACCATCTTACCCCAAAACCATATTTCGCATCGTTTGATTTTCCTAGACTTTTTGTCTGTTATTTGGTACATATTTAGGCAAATAATAACATATAAATCAACTCTGTGCAACATTTTCTTTATTTGCTATGAGATGTCAGGGTCTGTTTGAAATCCTCAAATTTGTGATTTTGGTTTAATATTTTGACAATTTCACCCCAAAAATAAGTTTTTTGAAAATTTTATCTATCTTAACAAGTACCATTCCACAGCTGACATTAATATTTGTCTAGCCTGTAGATTTCAAGCTTTTATATTGATTTCTACGATCGCAGTTTGGAAATCCCAAAAATTCGTGCTTTCCCCTATTATTTTAGCCATTTTACCCCAAAAATCATATTTCGCATCGTTTGATTTTCCTAGACTTTTTTTCTGTCATTCGGTACATATTGGAGCATATGAAAACACAAAAATCAATTCTGTGCATTTTTTTTCCTTTATTTCGATTTCTGACGCTAGATGCCCTCTACTAATAGGCATTTGGGTTATTATCATACTTGACCTAGATTATTTACCAATAAACATTTTCAGTAAGTTTGATGAATATCCAATACAAGATAGTTTTGTTAGAAAGTGGACAAGGCTGAAACAGCCATTTTTTAATAATTCAAGGGCAATAACTCCAACATGCTTTATGTGATTTGGGTAATTATTGAACTTGGCCTAGATTTTATACCAATACAACACATTTTCAGCAGGTTTGGTGAAGATTGGATAAAAACTACTTGAGTTAGAGGACGGACAAGGCTGATACAGCCATTTTTTAACAATTCAAGGGCAATAACTCCAACATGCCTTAGGCGATTTGGATAATTATCAATCTTGGCCTAGACATTATACCAATACACATTTTCATTAAGTTTAGTGAAGATTGGATAAAAACTACTTGAGTAAGAGAGCGGACAAGGCTGAAACAGCCATTTTTCAATGATTCAAGGGCAATTACTCCAACATGCTTTAGGCGATTTGAGTAATTATCAAACTTGGCCTAGATTTTATACTAATACACATTTTCATTAAGTTTGGTGAAGATTGGATAAAAACTACTCAAGTTAGAGAGCGGACAAGGCTGAAACAGCCATTTTTTAATAATTCAAGGGCAATTACTCCAACATGCCTTATGTGATTTGTGTAATTATCGAACTTGGCCTAGATTTTATACCAATACACATTTTCAGCAAGTTTGGTGAAGATTGGATAAAAACAACTTGAGTTAGAGAGCTGACAAGGCCGAAACAGCCATTTTTTTAATAATTCAAGGGCAATAACTCCAACATGCTTTATGCGATTTGGGTAATTATTGAACTTGGCCTAGATTTTATAGCAATACACATTTTCAGCAGGTTTGGTGAAGATTGGATAAAAACTACTTGAGTTAGAGAGCGGACAAGGCTGATACAGCCATTTTTTAATAATTCAAGGGCAATAACTCCAACATGCTTGATGCGATTTGGGTAATTATCGAACTTGGCCTAGATATTATACTAATACACATTTTCAGCAAGTTTGGTGAAGATTGGATAAAAATTACTCGACTTAGAGAGCGGACAAGGAAAAGTGTGACAGACTGACAGACAGACTGACTGACTGACGGACTGACTGACGGACAAGGCGATTACTATAGGGCACCCACCTCTCGGTGGGGCCCTAAATATATAAGTATGTTAGTATATGAAATACTCACCTACCGTAATCCAGTGTCTATTCTAGGAGGGGGGATTGGTGATAAATTCCCCACTGAGGGGAGTAGGGGGTTCTATATACATGTAGATAAAGAAGGCAAAATCTCTTAAATAGGCAGCAAATAAAAAATTAGATAAAATTTTCCCCTCATTTTCGATTCCAAGAATAGACACTGCTTATCTTTACCCCTAGACACTGCTTATCTTTACCCCTAGAATTCAACCCTATCAAAAAGTATATATACACTGAAACCCCTCTAAACCGGACATGTGTGGGGACAACAAAAACATTCGGTTTAGAGGGGTTTCCGGTTAAGAGGGGTTTTAACCTATAGCTTGTTTCTAGTATGGAAGGTAGCTGACCACTTAAAGCAGGTTGAAAGTAAAGCAGAATGCGCCTTAAGGCGCATTCTGCTTTACTTTCAACCTGCTTTAAGCTATCATCTACTAGAATGTAGAACATATTTCTGATGATATATGTTCATGAATGTATTTTCTTCAGTGAAGGAGTAAATCAAAGGCGTAAAAATTGGTTGGAAGTTTTTGTCCAGTTTAGAGAGAATTCCTGATTTAGAGGTTCCGGTTTAGAGGGGTTTCACTGTATGTCATTAACAAACAGTGAACCAATGCAGAGTACACTTGTCATATGCAAACAGTGTAGACTGCACTGCTTGTCATATTACAGTGTATAGTTATTAAGTCTAACATGGACTAGACTTAACCTGATAGCCTATTTTTAGTATAGAAAATAGTCGACTACTTAAAGCAGGTTGAAAGAGAAGCAAAATGCGCCTTATGGCCCATTCTGCTATACTTTCAGTCTGCTTTAAGCTTCCATGTGCTAGAATATAGAAAATATTCCATATACATGTACTATGTATTCATCACTGAATGAATTAGAACTGTTTTCTTCAGCGGAGGAATAAATCAAATCAGCTAAAAGTCGCTTCTATGGGGGAAAGGATTAATTGGAATTATTCATTCAGGGTTGATTGAGCTAATGCTTTGTGGTTCTAATAAAATGCTTACAATCTTCATCAGACGGAGGAGCACCAATATGTCTGCCTGGATACCGATGGCCAGAGAAACCACGAAGAATTGGCAAAACTGTCCTAGAAAACCTTGGTGGTTTCAATTCATTTCTTCTCTTGCGCAGCTTGTCATAGAAGTCTTTATCGTATGAAGAAGACTCTTGTAGTCTGTTTGTGTATTTGCCTGTCATCAAAGTGGTATTAAGGCCCGGAATCTGAATACCAGAGGGAGCTACAGGAGGAATAAAAAACATTTGAAAGTTACACATTTTTTTGTTATTTTTTGTTAATGTTGCTCAGATAATCCTGACCAAATATTCGCACATTCGCATATGAACTGATTATTCCAATCCAATTTAGGTATTCAAATCTTCTGTTTCATTTTTAACAACTAATCTAATCCTCTGTTATTAGTCCTTGCATGTTGGATTATAATCATCCCCAGCTATTAAGTGTTTTGATAGCACCTGTCAAGCGGTGCATAGTTTGCAAATATTGCCCTTACACTTTACTTTATCGACCCCAATGCCAGGGCTGCCATAAGTTGACATGAAAAATCCTAAGATTTCCAAATTTGCATTTTTCAAGAGCGATTTTACAAACCATACCTTAACCCCATCGCCTGTTTCTAGTTTTCTTTGACACATGGCTGCTTAAAACAGGCTGGAAGTAAAGCAGAATGCGCCTTAAGGCGCATTCTGCTTTACATTCAGCCTGCTTTAAGCTATCATGTACTAGAAAAAAATCCGAAGATTGAGGAAAAATCCGGAGAAATGGCAGCCCTGCAATGCCCATTACATCCGATCCTAACACTTGCACATTGCACAATATTGATTGGTGAATGAGACAATATTAATTGACATGTTAGGGACCTTTATTTTCTAACCAATAGAGGGGAAATAAGCATCAGACACTAAAGAATCCCCAATCATAAAGGACGAATTCTTAACATTACGAAGCATAGTAGAATTGCTCAAATGACGATCTTTGCAAAAGACCAATTTCTTGTCTGCCTTCCTGCAATATGAAGATTATAATGAGGGCAAATTGTCGCTGAAATAAACCAGTTCCCATGCATTTCATCTGTCATGTGTACTTAAAGGTAAAAATTTACATGTTTAATTCTAGAAGTTTCTACAAGTAGCAAACCATCTTTTTGACCGTTTGTTTAATTCTAGTTTTCCATTTACTTCTTGTCCATTTCCAGTCATGATACATGCATTCCAAGCTGTGTAATCTGGTTATTTTTGTGGAATTTCCACAGCAACTATTTTTAGAAAAGTAAGAGGTTGTCTGCACATGCGCATAAAAAATACAAAAACAAGAGCCGTATACGACCCTAAATCGCTCACCTGGAACAACTGAAATAAGCGTAAAATATCTGGGAAAGCTGAGAAATTATGACAATACGATTTAGCCAATCACTGAGTATATGCCAAGGGCAATGATTTGACCAATATTGACAGCAAACATTTAAGAAAACAATTCAGTAAAATTTGCAACGGACGAAAGCTGGAAAATTTGACAAGAAAGTTTTTTAAGATTTCACGAACAATATTTTAATGAAATCATCATTCTTTTAGCACTTGTGACCTAGATATGCAACAGAGCGGTACCATTAGAACAAAATTGGTAAAGTACCTCTAGAAGTCAAACCATGCCAAGTATCAAATCTCTGGAAATCTTAGTTTCAGGAAAGAAGATGTTTGAAGTTTCACTATATAACTCTATGTAAAACTGTGACCCGGGGTAGGGTTATTTTTTTACCCAAGGGACATAATTTTAACAATTTTGTTAGAGGACCAGAAGATGATGCTTTGTGCCAAATATCTAAGCTCAGAGAACTGCGGTTTCAGGCAAGAAGATTTTTAAAGTTTTTATTGAAGCGATCTTTTTTTAGCTCCTGTGACCTAGATATGCAACAGACCGGAACCATTTCAACTATTATTGGTAAGGCCCTCTAGAAGTGTCACCATGCTAAATATCTAAGCTCTGGCCATATTACTTTCAGAGAAGAAGATTTTTGAAGAGTTCACTATATAACTCTATGTAAATTTGTGACCCCCTGGGTGGGGTCATTTTTTATCCAAGGGACATAATTTGAACAACTTTAATAGACGACCAGTAGATGATGCTTTGTGCCGAATATCTCAGCTCAGAAAACTGCGGTTTCAGACAAGAATATTTTTAAAGTTTTTATTGAAGCAATCTATTTTAAGCTCCTGTGACCTAGATATGCAACGGACGGAACCTATTCAACAATATTGGTAAAGTACCTCTAGAAGTGTCACCATGCCAAATATCTAAGCTCTGGCCACGTTAATTTCAGAGAAGAAGATTTTTGAAGATTTCACTATATAACTCTATGTAAATTTGTGACCCCCGGGCGGGGTCATTTTTGACCCCAGGGACATAATTTGAACAACTTTGATAGAGGACCAGTAGATGATGCTTTGTGCCGAATATCTAAGCTCAGAGTACTGCAGTTTCAGACAAGAAGATTTTTAAAGTTTTTATTGAAGCGATCTATTTTTAGCTCCTATGACCTAGATATGTAACCAACTTGAACCATTTCAACATTTTGAAAGAGGACCATATAAGGATCATTCCTGGTAAGTTTGGTAAAAATCTGACTGGTAGTTTAGGAGGAGATGTCGTTTAAAGAAATTGTTGACGACGGACGGACGGACTGACGAACGGACGACGGCGATGGACGACAGGCACAGTAAGATCAGAATAGCTCACCTTGGCAGTTTATGCAAGGTGAGCTAACAAGAGCCGAATGGAGCTCTTAATCGCTCACCTGATAAAAAGCACACTCTGCTGGGTCATTTTTACCAAAGGGGAATAATTTGTTTATTAACTTGATAGGAGTTGTGAATTTTGCTCCGTGGTTATAATCAAAACAAGTTTTAATTGAAAGTATATATATTTTTAGCTCCTGTGACCTAGATAAGCAGCAGACCAAAACCATTTCAGTAATACTGGTTAAGGATCTCTAGAATTGTCCCCATGCCAAATATCAAAGCTCTGGCCATATCAGTTTCAGAGAAGAACATGTTTGAAGATTTCACTTTATAACTCTATGTAAAATTGTGACCCCTGAGGCGGAGGCATTTATTATCCCAGAAGCATTATTTAAAAAACAATCTTGATAGAGAACCAGTAGATGATTCTTTGTGCCAAATATGTAAGCTCAGGGTACAGTGGTTTCAGACAAGTAGATTTTGTTTATTAACTGGATCGGAGTTGTGAGTTTTGCTTCGTGGTTTTAATCAAAACAAGTTTTCATCGAAAAAAATCTATTTTTAGCTCTTGTGACCTAGATATGCAATGGATTCAAGGGGGAAATTTTGAACAACCACCTTGAAAGAGGACCTATAGATGATGCCATGTGCCAAATATTTTAAGCTCTGGCCCTTGTGAGTTTTGAAAAGAAGATATTTTAAAGTTTTCATTGAAATTATCTATTTTTGGCTCATGTGACCTAGATATGCAAAGGAACAGAACCGTTTCAAAAATGTTGGTAAAGGACCTCTAGAAGTGTCACCAGGCCAAATATCAAAGCTCTGGTTGTATTCCTTTTATATAAGAAGATGTTTGAAGATTTCATTATTTCTCTCTATGTAAATTGGTGACATAGCTCACCATAGCACTTTGTGCCAGGTGAGCTAACAAGAACCAGTTATACGCTATCAGAACACTTTGCATATTTCGGTTAAAAATGTCTTCAAAGTTGGCCAAGTTGTTATGACTAATTAAATGCTATCAAAACCTCAAATGCAGATGCGCATTGGAGAATGTTTCTGCTATTCATCTGAAGTTGAAAATGCAGGAAGTATAGGCATAATCAAGTAAAAAATGAACTGATATTGAACAGACGAAATAAACAGCGAGTCAGAAAGCTAATCTTTTCACCGTAATATTGATCATCTATATTTTCGCCATTTTCATCGCAGAAGTGCCTTAGGATGCCTCTACATACAAGCTACACAAGTCATGGTGTTAAATACAGCTGACATCTTAAGGCAGAAAGAGAGTAAAGCAGAAAGCTCCAAAGAAACTCTGCTTTAATGTCATCTTGATTTAAGTAACCACCTGGCTGCTTTACACACAATTTGATATACAGTAAAACCTCTCTATTACAACCAATAAAATGAAGTCTTATTGAGTGTTTAAAATACAAGTGACAGCATAAAGCAAGGTGACATTAAAACAGAAAGCTTCTAAAGGAGCTTTCTGTTTTACTGTCACCTTGCTTTAAGCAGTCACATGTTGTAAACACCTAATAATAAATGCAATTTGGTGGTCGTAATAGAGGGGTTTTACTGTAGGTGCTTTAAGTGTTAGGCTCCCGAGGAAAGGTCGATATGACCTTGAACAGTTTCACTGCATCAAACAAGAGCCACATGCGGCCTTAACCCTTTGAACCCTAGTCCCGCCTATAGGCGTCCTTTTCAAACAGTGTACATGTGAATAGTACACTTGTCCTGTGCAAACAGTGAAGACCCAGATCAGAGGGCTCCGAAAGGAGCCCTCTGATCAGGGTCTTCACTGTTTGTCACAATGCAAAACATTGACAAAAACAACCCTTAAAAGTCAGAAATGGACTAGACTAAAATGGAAACTGGAATTGTCCATTTAAAGTTTCAGGGAGGAAAGAGTTAAATCCTTCACCTAGTACCCATATTTACGATCATGGTAATGGACCAGTAATGATAAAATTCCACTATAAGCCATCACCAGTAAATTAACCCACACCCACAGGCAGCCATGTTGTTTGAACTAGGAAGATTCTTTGAAGAAAACTGGCAAAGGGTCACCCATCATTACTTTTTAAAAAAATATTCTTAAATCAGATCAATAGTTTCAGATAAAAAGATTTTTGAAATTTTTCTATACAGAAACACATTGTATAAGGAAAACTTGCCCCAATCCACTGGCAGCCATGTTTTTAAAGATGACAAAATTATTTTAAGAGTTCTGGTAGAGAGTCATCAATGGAATTATGGATCATTTGTTTAAAATTAGTTTCAATTTGGACCAGTAGTTTCAGCGTTTTTTTTCACCCAATTGGGAACGGGTCCGGTACCCCTCAGATTGGGAATTTTTCAAGTCAAATTGGGAAAAACGAGTTTTGAAATGATGACAACGCAGAAATTGGGAATTTAAGTTACTAAACTGTTAGAACTGTTTATGATGGTAAACATGGTGTAAAAACTAAATCTACGCTGGGTGTGTTACTCACAGTAGACGCTGTTGCGGCCGAGACAGAGTTGGTGACTTGGTAAAATCCGAAAATCTTATCTGATCTATCTCTGAATACTGCCAATCAAGTTCGCGAGTGTTAAGGCAGTGATCTAGATTCAAGTTCTTCATTATCGTCTTTCTCAAAACAATTCTGTAATACTTTGAATTATGGCTCATGATTGTTTTAATTGTAGGTTTTCTATTTTATAAATGATGGTAAACAGAGTCAGACTGGGTTTGTAAACTCTTATCAATTTCAGCGGATTTTGCGATCACGCAACATTAACCAGTCTCGATTAAGGGGCATGTATAAATCTTCGCCCGGACCGTTTCCGATATTCGGCCGTAATCACTGGTATTGTTTTATACATACTCCCAAAAATGTCAATGGAGTTGCGTAACTTTGTTTACATTTCATGAGACCACGGAATTATAAACTTCTGTATATTTCCTTGACGAGACATTCATTGTAGCAAAAGATAAGTTGAAATATGGATGGTTTGCTATGATTTAAAGCAAAAAAGTAATTTGACAATTGGGAAATATGATTATTTTGATTGGGAACGGGTCCGATATTTGATTTCTTTTGATTGGGACGGGTCCGGTCGTCAAATTGGGACGGGTCCGTCTCCAATTGGGAACGGGTCCGTTCCCCGGACCCGTTCAAAGAAGGAAAAAAAACGCTGAGTTTCACAGAAGAAGATTTTTAAAGTTTTTACTAAACAGTATCATAAGGAAAACGTGCCCCACCCACTGGTGGCCATGTTTTTAAGATATCAAAATTATTTTAAGAAATCTGGTAGAGATTCACCCATGGATCATTTGCGTACAAATAGTTTCAATTTAGACCAGTAGTTTGACAGAAGATCTTTAAAAAATTTACTCCATACAGTATCATAAGGAAAAAAAATGGGCGGCCATGTTTTTTAAGATATCAAAATTATTTCAAGACAGCTGATAGAGGGTCACCCATGGGTCATTTGTGTGAAATTATTTTCAAATTGGTTCAGGAGTTTCAGACCAGAAGATTTTGAAAAGTTTTCACTACCTAGCCATATAAGGAAAATCTGCCCCACCCACTGACGGCCATGTTTTTTAAGATAGGAACATTATTTTAAGAAATCTTATAGAGGGTCACCAATGGCACATTTGGGTAAAATTATTTTCAATTCAGACCAGTAGTTTTTGACAAGAAGATTTTTAAAGTTTTTTTAATTGGTTAACATGGCAACCACAATATCAATTGGATGACCAATACTTGACAAATCTGAGAGAGTACCCTACAAGGAACAATCCTATGAAGTTTTAATGAAATTGACCCAGAAGTTTCCAAGAAGAAAAAAAAATAAATTAATAAACCAAGTTAAAGTATACTTTCAGTCCGAATGACCGCTCTGCCGACTGTACAGATCTTTAAAGAAAAGTTGATGACCCACTACGGACGACGCAACGGACACAGGACGATCACAATAGCTCACTCTGCACTTTGTGCCAGGTGCGCTAAAAAGGCAGATCAAAGACAGTACAGTAAAGCCTCTCAGATACGACCACTTAAGTGTGTTATATATTAGGTGTTTACGACAGGTGACTGCTTAAATCAAGGTGACAGTTTAACAGAAATCTCCTTTAGGAGCTTTCTGTTTTACTGTTGCATTGCTTTAAGCTGTCACCTGTCTTTTATACAATCAATTCGGCTTCGTTTTACTGGTCATGATAGGGAGGTTTTACAGTACTTTAACTTACCTTCACCAAATCTTCCCCCTCTGTACAGATTTTCTCTTCTCGACAACTTCCCACGACTAGCTCTTCCTCTCTTTCTCCCCTGATTGCTGACAGATGTAACACTGTCCCATAGGTCTGTTGAATCCTCTAAAAGAATCAAATAAAATAAAATATAAGATATCCACCAACAGTGCTGTCACACCTCATTTTCTAAAGAAACTAGGCCTAACAGGCAGTATGCATTTCAGTACAATTGGGACATATTTGTGGCTTTAATCCTGTGAATAAAGTAAAATGTGTATTTTTTTTTTAATCCAGTGCACATAACTCATGATGCGGCAACAAAATTTTGCTCATTTATGAGAGGGTTCAAGATATTAAAACACATAGGATTTATAAATTTCAGGATCAGTGCAAAACGTGCATATTAGTGGATTTATTGCATTAACATGCACATTAGCGTACAATGTCATATATGCAATTTTTTTAATTCATGGGCACATAACAATGCCAAACATGCTCACTTATTTGTGGCTTTTATCAATTATGTTTGAAAATGAAGGGCAGATAACTCCTAACCTGGTGGTCTGATTTTGCTCAATTTTGTAAATGATCATGTTCTTATTAATACTTATAAGCTTTGTGAGTTTGGTTTAATTGTTGGTACAAACTGAAACATGTGGCTTTTATCAGGTAAACAAACTGAAAGTGAAATATGCATTTCCTTAATTGCAAGGGCAGATAACTCATTGCCCTACCGTGACCTGGTTTTGTTGAATTTCATAAGGGACCAAGTTCTTATTAATACTTAACAGCTGTGTCTTGACTTTTTTAAAATAAACTTTTGACTTAAGTTTTCTTTATTAAAGCCATACTTTGTACAATTTGAAATGAAACATGCACTGTTTATAAAAAATGTAGTTTATATCTATAAGTTTGGTTTGGTTTGGTTGTTTATATCTATAAAATCTGTTGGTTGATATTTTTAAGACAAACAGTTAACCCTTTACCTCAAAGCCTGTTTCTAGTTTTGAAGACAGGTGACCACTTAAAGCAGGTTGAAAGAAAAGCAGAATGCGCATTCTGCTTTACTTTCAGCCTGCTTTAAGCTAAAATCTGCTAGGCTATATAAAATATTTGTAATAGTAATTGTTCATGAGAGTATAAACTGGAACTATTTTATTCAGCGGAGTAATAAATTAAATACGCTAAAAGTCGCTTCTATGGGGTAATTGGTTAAACCAGTGTTCGTATTAGCTTTGAAATACAGTGAGTCCCTGGGACTCAGAGGGTTAGGAAAAGTTGAGTCCCAGGCAAAAATTACTGAGTCCTGGATTTTTTTTCCAATTATGAAGGTTTCTTGCATTGTTTAACTCTTTAAAACTGGGCAAAACAATTTAAAAGATAACTTTTAATGTTGAATGATAATAATACATTCTAACCTCAAACAACAACATTCAGTAAAACTTCTCTATTTCGACCACTAAATTTTGTTATTAATGGGGGCTTAAGGCTGGTAACTGCTTAAAGCAAGGAGAAATATAAGAGAAAGATCTCAGAGAACTTCCCATGCAGCTCAACATCTCGGACACGACGTTATGAGACACGTAAGGACTAAACAACGCGTTACAACCATTGCTCTTTTAAAGCTCTATGAGTGGTCCATAATTGTTCAAAGCAACGTTATTCTCGGCCATAAAATACACAGTCTTTAACTGGTGGTGCAACGAGTCATTTGATTTTGATTCGCAGATTTCAGGGACTTAGCAAAATTATGCCTGGATGATTTAATTTCGACTGCCCGTCGATGTCCGTCCGATGACAGGTGTCGGACGAGTGTACTGCGTTGGAAATCTGTTGTGAAAGTATTTTTTGCATTTGATTCTGTGCACAACAGGCAGCGCATATTAATTTGGTTTGTTTCAGGGTTGATGTCTTTCACTAACCATTCTTTAAAAGCAGCGTCTCTAAGCCACGCGTCTTGGAAATTCCTTGTATGTTTCGCTTTTTTCTGTGCAGACGCCATGATTTTACACAATACATAGAGAACTTCCGGTCTGGGTACCGACTGCTTCTCGATTGTTTACGAACACGCGTGCCGCGAATCGAAAAGGAAAATTGCTACCAGTCTGATAAAGACAGTGACGATACATGTCACGTGTTTTGATTATTTTGGGAAACCCGGATTTTTCATATTATTAGACTAGAGTGACAGCCTCGTTTTCATTCTGGAGCGTTGCTATGAAACGTCGATCAAGACGTAGTCAAGTAAATAACAACGGAGAGTTAATTTTTAGATTGTTTTTCTTTAACTTCTTTTTATGGTTATTAAAATCACTCTTTTTTATCTTCCGTCCCAGGGACGTAACGGACTTTGTTATTTTCCGTCCCTGGCATTTTCGTTACGTAATTAGATATGAATACGCCGTAAATACGAACACTGAGTTAAACATAAGGTTTTGTACTTACTTCTGTTGAAGAATGAGCCATGTCTAACCAGCAGCAATTGAATGCCTACTGTACCAGGAACCAGGGTACTTGTACTTGTAGTGGTTATTACTAGTGCTACAACAAAAAACAACCTCGTTCAACATTTCACTTGATATTTTCCTCTACAACCTAGAGAGCAAGTCACCTATATACTATAGTATATGAAACTGTATTTAACAATTTACTCCATAGTCTGTTTCTTGGTATTGAAGATTGATGACCACTTAAAGCAGGTTAAAAGGAAAGCAGAATGCACCTTAAGGCGCATTCTGCTTTACTTTTAGCCTGCTTTAAGTTATCATCTGCTAGGATGTAGAAAACATTTCTTGTGTTGTATATTTTATCATTACTGTATAAAAAAATCTTCAGTGTAGGAATAAATTAAATGTGTAAGAAGGCACATCCATGGAGTAAAGAGTGAAAGAAAGATGATGTGAGTTCACCTTGCATATCTGCTAAGTCTCTCATATTCATAACTGTTTGAGTGTCAAATGCATTTAGTCGAAATCATGCTCACACACATAGGTCTCTATAACAAATACATTTAAAAATATGCCAAAAAATTATATATTTGTTAAATCTTTCAGTTGTAACAAAAGGAAACCAAAATGATATTAGATTTCTCAGTTTTGACAGATTCTATAACTCCTAGTTACCATACTTGTGGTTATTGAAGCTGATGAATAGGGTGTATCGAGTACTTTTTCAGTTTCTAAATCTTTAACTTTACCTCAGAGCCTGGTTCTAGTATTGAAGATAATTGACCACTTAAAGCAGGCTGAATATCTGCTAGGATATTGAAATTATTTCTTTTTCTATTTTTTTTTTCTATTTATTACTTCTACGCCATCAATTCTGATGATTATGAGAAGGGGCACTTTTTAGGTGCACCATTGGGACTGTACCCGGCCGGTCACTTTATCCTGACACCGACGAACCAGTCGTAATGCTAACCCGAAATCCTGAGCGCCAAGGAGGGAAGCCATTACTACCAATTTTCAAGTCTTTGGTTTGACCCGGCCGGGGATTGAACTCGCAACCTCCCGCACTGCAAGCGGAAGCTCTACCACTGAGCTATACAGGCGGTATATACAATACATATTCATGACTGTATAAAGAGAAATCATTTCATTCAGTGGAGGATTAATTCAAAGGCTTAAAACTGTGTATTTATAAATTATATGGGTTAAAGAAAGAACCAATTTTCGCGACACGATTCACCAGATTATTTTCTTTTCAAACTTTGTCCTTGGACTTCCTGTCACTTAGACGTCACGGCCATCAAAAAGCTGGCCGCAGACCTGTAGCCTCATGCTTCCCAACTCCCCCAGTCACGTCGGGAGTCTCTCGATTCTCAAGACAAACCCCGACTACCACGATTATTTGACTAAAAAACCCATTTGAAAAAAAATCAGAATAAGGTGTAAAACTATTGAAAAATTTAAAGTTGACTGCCTAATTTCCGTCATTCATACTTTGAAATAAGAAGCTGACATCTGTAAATGTCGCTGTTTACAGGTCCTACTGTACAACAATTGCCATATGCGAGAGCCTTTCACTCGTGTGCCATCGGTCAGCAGTGTGTATTCCAGCCGCAGGTGGTCTATCTTTGACACATTAGATAATGTGTATGCGTTGTGTGAATAAAACAAGGAATAAAGAAATAATTCTGATAACCTGAAGGACCCAGAAATTAATCGCAAGCGCATGGGCGCCGCCATTTTTACCTGTAACGATTTCCCTTCCTGGTTATTGAAGCTGATGAATAGGGTGTATCGAGTACTTTTTCAGTTTCTAAATCTTTAACTTTACCTCAGAGCCTGGTGATTCCACGTTAGAATGTTTCCATTTTTAATTGATTTCTCTAGTGTCAGAGAAATATCTCCGACTTAGAATTTCACAGCGATCTACGGTAATGGACAGGTCTTCCCTTTTTCGAAGTATAATGACCTTCATAAATACATGTATTACTCAAACTTTTACTCCAAATGCCACTTTATGCCGATGCTTAACAATGGATTTTGTTTGCATGGCTTTGTTATTTCCAATTCATTCACAGTTTGCTTCTAGCGACAATACATGGAGATATCGGCCGCGATAATTAGATATGGCAATAATCAAGTTCAACGTATCTATATACTAATACCATCCATTTGAAATACTTTCGGCATTTGATCTTCAATCTCTAATTATAACATTCAGTTAATATTTACATGCATAAATTACAATAAAATCAACAGAAATGCCCTGCGTCCTAATCTAATACTCATACTAATAGCGACAAAGTCGGGGCAGCAGAGTCAATAACCAATTAAAATGGCGGATGCGAAGGTAATTTAATTCCTTTATCCCATTACCTCTTAACCTATTTCTAGCTTTAAAAACAGGTGACCACTTAAAGCAGGTTGAAAGTAAAGCAGAATGTGCCTTAAGGCACATTCTGCTTTACTTTCAGTCTGCTTTAAGCTACCATCTTCTAGGATACAGAAAATATTTCTTCTGGTACATATTCTTGGCTGTATAAACTGGAAATTTTTTCTTCAGTGGAGGAATAAATGAGAGGTGTAAAAAGGCGTTTTTAAGGGGTAATGGGTTAAATGCATGTGATTTGTTTATGATCTCTATTGTTTTTTGAAAATTAAATGCATTTAGGTTTGTTTCAACTTGTTTTAAATATACCCAAGCACTAACCCACGTATAAAGCAGTATATTTCCTGATTTTTTTTTTATTCCGGACGTCTAGCCCGTCCTGTGAGGGTTGGCTAGCCGTCCGGTTCCGGACGTCTAGCCACTGCCTACAAAATTTACCTGTGTGCACTGGTTGGACACGATTGAGTACACCGGCTTATACGGATAGACTGTTTAAACAATCCCTATCATGTGGTCTTTATGCTGTACCAGATTAGTGAATAGAGTGGACTGGCTGGCGATTCCAAAATGGAGCCAGTGTTGTTCTTGCCGGAGTACCCTTGCACCCTATTTCTTTGTCATTTCGTACCCTCGAAAAATTAAGTTGCTGCTCCATACCTTATTTCCTATACTTTGTAGAAACAGGATTTCTTCTTCATTAGTTACTCTAATGTAATTTTCTCTTTTCTTGATTAATCTTCTTTTCGCACAATCTTTAATTATTTCGCACTTGGCGACCTATTTATTACTTCTACGCCATCAATTTTGATGATTATGAGAAGGGGCACTTTTTAGGTGCACCATTGGGACCACAGGTGCCAGACGCATGCTTTGACCCAATATGCACCTCAAAACACAAATAAAAGGCATAAAACCATAAAAACGTCCTTTTCTATGACCAAACACCATATTCTGACCAAAAGCTCATTTTTCAAAAACAATTTTTTTTTTATAGTATATACCTTAGAAAGGTGTCCAACTCCCACGGCAAATGTGCTTCGTGAAACGCACGGATTTTATTCCGAGTCTTGTTGCGCAGTCAATTCTCGATCGATTGTGAATACAAAGTTATCATCGCATGCAGAAAACCCTATGGTACACAATAGCATTCCGTATAAGATCAATTTCCATCGAAAACAAGCCCATCCGACTCTCGGAAGTCGCAACTTATTCAGGTCAAACAAGTCTCTACCGTCACATACACAGTACTTTTACCGCAGGGGTCTTATCTTTACACCTTAAATCTACGACATGCACTCCGTGTCCTCTTTATTTCGATCTAAAATGCATGGCAAATGCATTTAAAAGAATTAACGTACCATACATGTCAAAACAAAACTACTCTACATTATCGCGCAACGGCCGGGGTTTCAATTTAAATCGCACTAGCCATCTGTTTTCCGTGACCCGGAGGTAGAAAAACGTCAACATGGACTGGTGCCCTTTTACGATAATGCAGAGTAGTTTGGCTTTGTCATGTATGGTAAGTTTCTTCTTTTAAATGTATTTATCGAAATATGGAGGACACTGATTGCATGTCGTAGATTTAAGGTGTAAAGATAAGACCCCTGTGGTAAAAGTACTGTGTATTTGACGGTAGAGACTTGTTTGACCTGAATAAGTTGCGACTTCCGAGAGTCGGATGGGCTTGTTTTCTATGGAAATTGATCTTATATGGAATGCTACTGTGTACCATAGGGTTTTCTGCATGCGATGGTAACTTTGTATTCACAATCGATCGAGAATTGACTGCGCAACAAGACTCGGAATAAAATCCGTGCGTTTCACGAAGCACATCTGCCGTGGGAGTTGGACACCTTTCTAAGGTATATACTATAAAAAAAAAATTTTTTTTTGAAAAATGAGCTTTTGGTCAGAATATGGTGTTTGGTCATAGAAAAGGACGTTTTTTATGGTTGTATGCCTTTTATTTGTGTTTTGAGGTGCATATTGGGTCAAAGCATGCGTCTGGCACCTGTGATTGGGACTGTACCCGGCCGGTCACTTTATCCTGACACCGACGAACCAGTCGTAATGCTAACCCGAAATCCTGAGCGCCAAGGAGGGAAGCCATTACTACCAATTTTCAAGTCTTTGGTTTGACCCGGCCGGGGATTGAACCCACAACCTCCCGCACTGCAAGCGGACGCTCTACCACTGAGCTATACAGGCGGTTGTTTCTACAGCCCTAATTGAAAGCCAATAGCTGCCGTCTCGATTCTACGACGTATTAGATAAAGATCTGTCAGTCTTTTTCCTACTCATGATTTCCTCGACATCCTGATCTGCAGCCCATGCACTGATGATGCAGCTGGTAGCTGTTTGACATTGAGAGACTTTTCGACAAGGGTGGAGAACACGAATTACGTATACCAGACTGACAGTGCTTTACAACAAAACAGAGCATATTATCTTAACTTTTGAAGCATATCTTTCGCTTTAAGGTGCGGCGTCATGATTTACCTCTATAATTCACATGCTTAAATATTTGCGGCGTCAATCGACAGCATACGGCCGCAGCCATGTTTTTCAATATCACGTAATTTTCACTGAAACGTAAAATATCGGTAGGCCTAAAACACGAAATGGAAATATTTTGGCGAAATGGACGAAATGGAAATTTTGATGGCGAAATGGAAATTTATTTTTCGGAAATCAGAAATAAAAGCATAGAATTAAGTTTTAATTCAAATTTTATTGTTTCTGTTTATATAGATACTAGTTTTAGACAGGTGGCAGTAATTTAAAACCGATTTTTCACACTTGAGAGTAGATATATCTCTATATATGAAGAATATTTCCATTTCGCCACGGCGAAATGGAAATTTATGTTTTGGAAATCAGTTATATTAGTATATAATAAAGTTTTAAATCAAGATTGATTGTTTCAGTATATATTGAAACTAGTTTTAAGACAGGTTGCAATGACAAAAACCCGATGTTTAATACTTGAGGGTAGATATAGCTCTATATATGAAGAATATTTCCATTTCGCCATGGCGAAATGGAAATTTATTTTTCGGAAATCAGATATATGAACATAGAATAAAGTTAAAAATCTTTTTTTTATATTTCAGTATATATAGATACTATTTTTAAGACGGGTTGGAACGATTATAATCGATTTTTCATACTTGAGAGTAGATTTAGATCTATATTATGAAGAATATTTCCATTCAGCCATGGCGAAATGGAAATTTATTTTGTAAGAAATCAATTAACTTTTTAAATCAAAATTACTATTTCATAGAAACTAGTTTGAAGACGGGTGGGAGTTTTTTAAAATCGTTTTTTCATACTTGACAGTAGATATAGCTCTATATATGAAGATTTTTCCATTCCGTCATGGCGAAATGGAAATTTATTGGTAGGATTGGTTTATATTAGCATAGAATGAAGTTTTAAATCAAGAATTATTGTTTCAGTATCTACAGAAACTAGTTTTAAGACAGATAGAAGTGCCTTCAAATCGATTTTTCATACTTGAGAATAGATATATCTCTATATATAAGAATGATATTTCCATTTCGCACTGGCGAAATGGAAATTTATTTAAGGGAATCAGTAATATTAGCAAAGATTAAAGTTTTAAATATTGTTTCTGTATATATAGGAATATAATTTAAGACAAATTTAAGGGATTCAAACTCGATGTACATACTTAAAAAGAGATCTATATGCATCTATACCGTACATAGAAAGCTATTTCCATTGCGCATTGTTAAGGTAAACGGCGAAATGGAAATATTTCTTTTACAAAATAAGATTTTTAAACTCAGATTCAAGTTAGAAATCAATGTTTATTGTTTCAGTGCATAAAGAATATAGTTTTAAGGCAGTGAGAAGTGATTTACACTCAATATTTATAGTTGAGAAAATACATATATCTATACAGTATATTTCCATAGCGCACTTTGAACTAAAGCGGCGGAATGTAAATATTTCCATTAATTTCTCTTAGTTTTGATTGGAAAATTGTATTAGTATTATTATCATAATATTATTGTGTTATAAAGAATAACTCTACGTTATTTATGTGTACCAAAATGCGTATTATACCTCGATTTTCCATTGCGCGGTATAGTGTTTAATCATGCTACCTGAAGGTTAAAGGTGATCAGGTTAAAGGTATATCGATCCGTATATCCGTTTGCCGCAGTGATTGGCACGTGCCTTTGACACACTTATCAACAATGCAACCAATAAACTAATCAGACACGGCACGCACTGACTGACGCAATGGAAATGTAGCAAAAAGTATGTTATTCTTAGAAGAAAAGGGCACAGTAAATATATTATAATTCCAAAAACGCATTTTAAGTGAAATTTTAAGTGATTTTTTTTTAAGAATTAAAGGATAATCCTGTTAAGTAATTACTCGTTTGATATTGATTGAAATACTGTTTTATTTTGCACACATACACATTGCAATGTCTCAATAAATAACTAATGAGGAGCGCAACATTGTCATTAATGAAATAATTAGAAGTGATTTAGCGGGAAAATGCTTTAATCCATGGCGGTTGTTTGATCAGTTTTTATTTACAGGCGATAATTAGAGCCAATCCATATCAGAAATACCTATACACGGTAAGTATACAAGATGATGAATATATTTTCAAGGTATACCCGACGCTCTAACCTTTTGCACACTGTTTAAATTGTGTAAATTTACGTAAATTGCACAAAGACAGCAACAATTTGGATCTAGATGAGACGCCGAGATACGTCTCATCAAGACCCAAAGTGTCTGCATTAGTAGTTACAAATTCGCCCCTAGCGTGCAGAAGGATATTTGATGCATCTTTGGGTGATTGATAAAAAAATTGTATGTGCAATATAATTTCGTTTATTATGTTTATAATTTCATGTCGGATATATACAAAATATACACATTCTTATAATGAAACATGTAATACAAATTCATGTACACTTCTATATGCACTTATTGAAAGAGTTCAGAATGGCATATTTAAATATCTTTAATCCTCCTTCATGGTCTCCAGGATGCACCATATCGCTGTCATAATGCCTAGGATAGACAAGTCTTTTACCCACATCTACAAAATCCGGTCCGAGTTCCTTTTTCAACTTTTTGTTCACTGACCTTCTCATCGCTGAACTCGAACTAAAAGATATTTCAATACATGAGTTACATAATTTCATGTTAAGTTAAGTAGTACATACCCGTAGTTCAAAGTTAAGCCACGTTTTAACTTTGAATTACGGGTATGTTCGACATAACCGAGTTCGATATTTCAAAGTTCGAGTGTATTCAACTTACTGTGATAGGGGAATGCTTAACGCAGTAAGAAAATAAAACAAAAAGATCTTTTAACACATTAATTGAATTTAAGTCGAAAACATACCCGTAGTTCAAAGTTAAACCACGTTTTAAATTTGAACTCCGGGTATGTTCGACATAACCGAGTTAGATACAATCAAAAATTAGAACCACTTAGTATACGTGTGCAGTAACACCTCTCTATTATGGCCACTTAATTGTTTTAACTGTTAGCTGTTTACGACAGGTGACTGCTTAAAGCAAGATACAATAAAAGATAAAAGATAAAGCTCCTTTATGATATTTCTGTTTTACCGTTACCTTGCTTTCAGCTGTCACTTGTCTTTTATATATGTATAATCAATTGGCATTCGTTTCATTGATCGTAATAGAGAGGCTTTACTTTATATCTAAAATCAAACTTCGCATGAAACATGAGAGGCGAACACTAATATTTCTATTTATTATGTATAATAATATAGTAAAGTATTACCTCATGCAACCTTACTGTATAAATGTGATATTATGTACATGTATATGATATCAACCCCTTCACTGCGTGTAACTAAACTTTACATGCAGCTTTCAGAAAACCAAGACGCCGAGACATTTATTATATGCCTGTGACATACTCGCAGTGAGGGGGTTAAACACCGTTCGTTTTGCAATGTGATTTAATAATGTACATACATGTAGCTCTAGATAGGGATATTTTATCATGTGTTGTAGCTACTGATTAAAATTGTCTGGATCCATGAATACGTTGGAGAAGACGGTATAATTTTCCAATAAACACGTTTACCACTGAGATACAGATAAATAGTCACACATTTCCGCAAAGTTCCAAAAGATAACGACAAAATCATACAGACTAGTTTAACATTTCATTATACAGTAAAACCTTTCAATTATGACCACATAAAAAGCTAAGTGATTGCAATCGCATGTGCGAGCTATAAGCTATAAGACAGAATTCTCCGTTAAGAAGTCACCTGTCTTAAACGCCGGAAAATTAACACATTCTGTGATTTAATAATGTACACACATGTAGCTCTAGATAGGGATATTTTATCATAATGTGTTGTAGCTACTGATTAAAATTGTCTGGATCCATGAATACGTTGGAGAAGACGGTATAATTAACACATTCTTGTGGTCGTAATAGGGATGTCTTACTGTATATGTGTATATATGTATCCTGATATCATGTATCTACTGTATATAATTATTTGGTTGGCTATAATGTTTCATACAATACATGATTGATTAATTGATTGATTGATTGATTGTTTACTAAAATCAATCAAACAGGCATTAACAACAAAAAACAAATGGATCTAATCCAAAAAAAATAATTATATATACGAGATATAATAATAAGTAATGTCGGCGTAATATATGATTAAAAAAAAAAGATGATGTGTTAGCCTTTTTAAAACAATTGTATTTTCTTAAACATTGCGCTACGCGTTTCACCATATCATAATGCGCAATATAATATTTTGTGACGTCATGACGTCGTTGTTAGGTTGTCGACGTCGTTCCTTTCTGTTGACGTACATCTGTTTTCTTAATCATAAATACAGCTTTTCCCGGTAGTTTCCGGCATAACGCAGACATTACTTATTATATATAGATCTACATGTACAATGTATATAGTAACTGATCGCTTTCATTTTCATGCAACTATAAATTGTTTCAGTTGGACTTAGAGATAGCTTTTTCTCGATTCAATTCAATACCTATCGTTTTCCTTTCCATTGCGCAAAGTAAATATTCGTTAAGCAATGAAAAGAAAAAAGTAATTCTCTTCCGCGTATCTTAAAACTAGCTTCTATTTATATTCTTAGTAATTTCTATGTATACTGAAACAATAAATCTTGATGTAAAACTTTATTCTATGCTATAATAACTGATTTCCTTAAAATAAATGTCCATTTCGCCATGGCGGAATGAAAATATTCTTCGTTTATAGAGATTTATCTACTCAAGTATGAAAAATCGGTTTTCAATCACTGCTACATGTCTTAATAATAGTTTCTTTATATCCTGAAACAATAAATCTTGATTCAAAACTTGATTATATACTAGTATAACCGATTTCCTAAAAATAAATTTCCATTTCGCCATGGCGGAATGGAAATATTCTTCATATATAGAGACATATCTACTCTCGAGAATTAAAAATCGGTTTTGAATTACTGCCACCTGTCTTAAACTAGAATCTATATATACAGAAACAATAAAATTTAAATTAAAACTTAATTCTATGCTTATATATCTGATTTCCGAAAAATAAATTTCCATTTCGCCATGGCGAAATGGAAATATTCTTCATATATAGAGCTATATCTACCCTCAAGTATTAAAAATCGGGTTTTTGTCATTGCAATCTGTCTTAATACTAGTTTCAATTTATACTGAAACAATCAATCTTGATTTAAAACTTTGTTATATACTAATATAACTGATTTCCAAAACATAAATTTCCATTTCGCCGTGGCGAAATGGAAATATTCTTCATATATAGAGATATATCTACTCTCAAGTGTGAAAAATCGGTTTTAAATTACTGCCACCTGTCTAAAACTAGTATCTATATAAACAGAAACAATAAAATTTGAATTAAAACTTAATTCTATGCTTTTATATCTGATTTCCGAAAAATAAATTTCCATTTCGCCGTCAAAATTTCCATTTCGTCCATTTCGCCAAAATATTTCCATTTCGTGTTTTAGGCCAACCCGTAAAATATACCCACAGGTAGGGTATAAACCTCTGCCCCACAGGGTCCATCATTCATTAAATGCTTTATTTTCGGGCATCTAGTAGGATAGAGAAACTATTGGGTAGGCTCAGAGACTTTAAAAGCCATGGCTTTTAAAGTCTCTGGGTAGGCTACATGTTCATGCCTATATAAATTGGAACTATTTTATTCAGTGGAGGAATAAATTAGATGCGCTGAAAGGCGTTAGAACTACCATGGAGTAAAAACAGCTGTTATTAACTACATGGGGGAGTAGAGGGTTAACCAATTTTAATCGATTTCTGTGTTAACAACTCGATCCGACGCGGCATGTTTTCTGATTGTAGCTTACTAGTTTTTACCGTCATTATATACATGTCTATCCTGACTAATTTCCGAACATAATAGCTAGGTTTTATAATGGAATATAAAATAAAGTAATTTGACAAAAAATCATTCTTAGAACTACTAATTTTATAGAGCTGCATCACATTTGTCTGCGTCTTTTAAAATAAGACACTAAATATGTTGTACATTAATGTAATGAGGAAATACTAATAATACATACACGTAACTCTGACCACGGACTTTTCAATCAAGAGAGCGATATTTCTTCACATGTTGACAGGGCTGCCATAAAATGATCTTCAAAATGTTCTATTTTTCAAGCGCGATTACTTAAAGCAGGTTGAAAGTAAAGCAGAATGTGCATTAAGGACATTGTGCATATTCTGCTTTACTTTCAGCCTGCTTTAAAGCTTCTATGTGCTAGCATAAAAACTAAAATATTTCGGAAAATTCTGGAGAAATGGCAGCCCTGTGTTGACCGCTTAAACCAAGTTTATTATTAACTGATTGAGATGTTACCATTGACAGCTACCCAAGTGGTCAAAATCGCCATGGGCAGCATGGCCAGTTTTACTTTCTACTTCCGCTTTAAATAACAAAATATTGTGGTATTAAATAAAACCATTCTGACATTGGATGGATAACATAAGGTGAGAAATTTCGATATTCTAATGACTTTAACACATTACTCCGCAAATACGCCTTTTTAGGTTTTACCCCTCTAATTCTCTCTACACTAGGGGCAAGTAGTTCCCAACTATGAAGTCTGGAAACACAGAAGACATTTCCGGAATCTTTCCGGAAGGTTGCATAAATCAGTCTGTAAGTAAAGCAGGATGCTCCTTAAGTAGCATTCTGCTTTATTTTCAACCTGCTATAAGTGGTCATATGTCTTCAAAACTAGAGACAGGATTTTGGGTAAAGTGTTAAACGTGCAAGTAATACATACCTTTATAAAGATAGAACTACAAAAGTAAGGCGACCGATGTCTGTATGATCATCCAAATCTTAATAAAATTTCAAGTAAAACAATACACGTAAATATATAGTTCATACTTTTTGTTAACCCTTTCATTTTCAGGATCTGTTTCAAACTGTTAGCCTACCTTTTTGTGAAATTTGTCAAGTTAAAATTCAACCCTACAACTTCAAATGGAAAATTCCAGTTTCCAATCAAGTATATTCCAATTTTTACTATTTATTGCAAAATAACATTTATAAGGTATGTATTCTGACCAGAGGACTCTTTTAGGAGCCATCTGACCGAGGTCTACACTGTTTGCATAGGATAGATGTACCGTCTTCACATGTACACTTTTTGTAGACGATATACTCACCAATAAGTTAATTCATTATCCAATAAATACTATTTTGTAAACCTTTAATGTAAAACTCTACTGAAGAAAGTAGTTCCACAGTATATAGTAATGGCTATGTCTTATAACACATATTTTATTTTCCCTAGTAAATGGTAGCTTAAAGCAGGTTGAAAGTAAAGCAGAATGCGCCTCAAAGCGCATTCTGGTTTACTTTCAACCTGCTTTAAGTGATCACATGTCTTGAAAACAGGCTATGGAGTTATGGTTTAAGGCGAAATACACCTTGAAAACGGAGGTAAAATAGTTTTGATTATAATCACACTTAGAGGTGTTCGGTGCCTGTTATGATATAATGTTTTTTCTAATTGTCGGTTTACCATTTACCCAATAGACTTTTCAAATTTTGAATACATGTGACCACCTAAAGCGGGATGAAGGTAATGCTTTAAGCTACCATCTGCTATATATGAAATGTTTCTTACGATGCAAATTATGGCTGTATATATGTAGTGTAATTATTTTCTTCAGTGGATGAATACATTAAATACGTTAAAAGGCGTATGTTTGGAGTAATTGGTTAATTCGGCAGACAAAGTAAATGGAAAAGCTGTTTTACGTTAAGGCCTTCTGTGAGCAAAAGTATTACATCTGTTTTACATAATGCATGCAGGTTGTCAATCTTGCACTATATAAGACATCGGAGCCCTCTGATCAGGGTCTACACTGTTTGCTCATTTAGAGCATTATTTATTCAACTACACAGAATTCCAAGTAGACTGGTTCATGTTTTGGTAACGAAAAATATCGACAAGGGAACCTAATAAGCCACGAGTGTTGAACTAGTTAAATACGGCATTTTCTTTCAGAAAAAAATCCAGATTGTCAAACAGTGTGTATTAAGATTAGACGCCGACTTACTCGGCGTCTGATCAAAATAGAATCCAAACTGTTTACAACAAATGTCACATATTTGTTCGCCATGTGTTGTTTAAATAAACAACAACCTTAATCAAGGTAGTCCCGAACGTGGCCTTCTTTTTAGAGGTCTCTTACCACTACCCCATTTTTAAATTAGTATTGACATTATAGAAAATTATTTTACCTATTTTCAAATGCACATGCTCCTTTGGTGACTTGGTGCATTTAAACGCGTTTGTCCTCTCTGTCTGTTCGTCTGTTGGTACGTCCGTCCGATATAGCGATAATGAAAAACTTGTGGTATAGAGTCTAAACCATAAGTGTATCGAAAACCTTAAAGTATAATACACGATATTGGACGCTAGTTATTGTCAATAAAGCTACAATATCGCAGCTATAATTTTCATATCAAACCATTGCCCAACTTTATACCATTGACTGTATATTATATCGTAGATACGTTTACTCCATGTACATCCTGCAGATCACCATCCATAGAATCTCTGTAGTTATAACGAGTGTACGAGTATATTGTTACAACCGTCCGACATGTAGTTGTTCATACTTGTTTTTTATGTGTGCATTTCAGACCCATGTCCTTTATACGACGCCTGACCTCTTTGACCGGTTTTTGCGCCGTGATTTTGTGCTTCTTGTCTGTTACTAGTGCGAATGGGGACATGTCTTGCGTAGCGAATAGAGCACATAGTGACACGCCATGCACCTCCACTAACACTCTTCTGAATGATGATAGTCTCAAGCTGACTGAGGACAATCAAAAAGACGCATGGTTAACAAACTCCTACAATACAGTTTTAAATGTACTCAACAGTGCTAAAGACAGTCTGACTAGAAACCTCCTTAAAGTTACCGAACATGTCGACGACATGGAGGACGACTTTGCAGATATGGACATTGAAACAATGATGGCTCAAGCAAATCAACTGGCTAAAATTATGGGTGCCAATCATATGAAACTGACTCAGGAAGACCTCGAGCGATTAACATCCTTCACTGCCGCTGAGATTGAACCTGAAGGTGAAAGAAGTGATTACGAGTATGAGCCAGTTACTAGAAGAGGGGTGGCGACTGTGGGAGAAGATATTACTTTAGATCTCGGTGACGGCGTGCTCACTACACTGACAGCACTTTCTCTAGACCCTCCACTGTTTGAAATTCCCAACTTCTTATCAGCTGAAGACTGTGACTACATTATATCAAAGGCTTCAGAGAAGGGGCTTTCTGTAAGTAGAGTATTTCAGGACAAGAATACTACTGACAGGCAGGAAAACATTGATGCTATCAGAGTTAGTGAATCATCTCTACTAGACGCACATGACTTGGGCACGGAATTCCTAACACGGCTTCAAACTAGGGTCTCACTACTTGTGGACGTGCCAGTGGGTGTCGTGCAGAGAAGCGAACAGCTGGCGATTGGAAAGTATGGGGCCGGGGGATACTACCACACCCATCTGGATTCCACAGATCTCAATCCAGAGAAGATGTGCTGCTTCCAGAAACAATGCTCACAACAGAAAGGTGTTGATGCTGTGAATACAGATTGCTGTCGACTTTGTCGGTATGCAACTGTATTGTATTACTTAAATGATGTTGAGGAAGGTGGGGAGACGGCTTTTCCTGTGGCAGACTATACCTACAGTCAGCTTAGAGCTAAAACAGACGAACTCAAATGGGATAACTTGACCAAACATTGTTACGACTCTCAGGTTGTCATTAAACCAGAGAAGGGAAAAGCTATAATGTGGTATAACCATTTTACAGACAAGCGTGGCTACCTTGGAGGGTTGTCAAAAAGAAGCTATCACGGTGGCTGTGACGTTAAAAAAGGAACAAAGTGGATAGCAACAAACTGGATATCCATACCAACGTACAGACACAGATATATTCGAAGCAAACATGAAAGTGTGAACAATAACTAACCCCTGCACTGACATGACGTCATCAGTTTTAAACAAGTCTGGTTTGATTTTATTTCTCAAATGTGCAACTTAATAATTTCGACTTAAGAAATATTGAAATGAGCGTCGAACAGTTTGGAATTCTGATCAGACGCTACGCGGCGTCTGATCAGGATCCAAACTGTTTGCAAATAAATATTGTACTTGGAGTAAGGCAATGAATGTGCCATAAATGTGGCGTAAATGCAGAAGAAACGGCACAAAGAGTAACGTACACTTACAAGTACATTGTATCATCCAAACCGTTTTCATGAAAATCGAGAACTTTTGTAAGATGTTAACGTATTGTTTCAAAGTAAGTTGGCTTAACCCTTTGAACCCTAGTCCCGCATTTAGGCGTCTTTTCAAACAGTGTACATGTGAATAGTACACTTGTCCTGTGCAAACAGTGAAGGCCCAGATCAGAGGGCTCCGCAAGGAGCCCTCTGATCAGGGTCTTCACTGTTTTTCAGTAAGGCCAAAATTGACAAAAACAACTCTTGAAAGTCAGAAATGGACTAGACAAAAATCAAAACTGGAATTGTCCATTTTAAGTTTCAGGGAGGAAAGAGTTAAAAGAAATATCGATACGAGTGTCAGGACTAAAGTAAAACAATGGTAGTTTCTGAGCTACCTTTGTTTTGGATTTAAAAGTCACATTGTTTTGTTTTGCTGTGCATTAAACAGTCGTCATTCTTTATAAATATCCACGCGCTCCAAATAATAACAGTTTAACACACATTTGATTGCTTGTCATATTTTACAATTATATTTATATATGGAAATAAAATTATACATGTTATGCCCTGCCATATTTGATCAACGCCATATAATACCACCTCGTGTTCGACCCTATTAAGTTATTAACCCTTTCTCTGCTGTAACCCTTTCACTATCAAAGACGTCATAAAGCGCATTTGTAAACAGTTTCGATCCTGATCAGGCGCCGCGTAACGCGGCATCTGATCAGGATCAAAACTGTTTGCCCATTGTTTTGAAATCAATGCAATTATACTGCCTTAAATCAGGATCAAAACTTGTTGCCACTTGTTTCGAAATTACGTCAGTCTTAAATATAACGTTGAAACGAAATTGCAGACAACAATATTGAAGCAGACGAAATTATGACGGTGAATGGGGTAAAAATCTAACGATAAATTTGATCATGAAAGGGTTAACCTCTTCACCGCCAAAAGCGTCAGGATCAAAACTGTATGACACTTATAGTGATATGTATTTTCAGCCAAAATACCTTAATCATTACTTTAAATGAGACTTGTAGTCATTAGCTTTATTTAAGAAATAACAAATTCGTAGGTGTTCATTACCGTGCATTAGATCACAGTTAGGAGTTGAGATGTGGAGTCATTAGATCACGAGGCCTTTAGGCCGAGTGATCTAATTACCCACATCTTAACGACTAACTGTGATCTAATGCACGGTAATGGACACCTACGAATTTGTTATTTTAATTCTAACGTGACTTTTATTATAAAAATACTATTTATGTATTACGCGTATGGAGCAAATGGAACAGCGGATGGAAACGCCGCGCGTGCAGTTCATTATCGCGACGTAATATACGTTTCTCGGTATTCTTTGTCTCTATTACGTAGGTTTCGAGACGTGTTAGAATTAAGACTTAACAAATTTTAATTCTAACGCGACTTTAATTGTAAAATTACTATTTATGTATTACGCGTATGGGGCAAATGGAACAGCGGATGGAAACGCCGCGCGTGCAGTTCATTATCGCGACGTAATATACGTTTCTCAGTATTCTTTGTCTATATGCCGTAGGTTTCGAGTCGTGTTAGAATTATTTTTGAGAAAAATAAAATCATCACAATTCCAGGTTTTTGTCAGAAAAAGAGACCTAAAAGACAAACCACATGATAGATTTTGCCTATATTTTCACACATCGTTTCTTAATCTATTATCATTCTTCATGAAAAGTTTCATACACATTGTATGGAAATTAAGCGCACCTGCGAAGTACCTTAAGGGCAGATCTAGTTAATAATGTCAATGGTTCATAACTCGTCTAACACTCTAGCACACTAAGGTGTGCAGCACAAATAAGAACGCCTTCCTGTTAATTGTTGTTCTTTCTATGAAGGTTTTATGTCCATTCAATTCCACTTAACATCTTCCAACGGACCTGCTGGTTCCAATGTCATATAAAGCTTTTGAGTTGAGTCTGAAATCGTTCTCAAGCATTTGATTGGTGATATTTGAGTTTTTGCCGAGCAAAAACTCAAATCTGACCAATCAAATACTTGAGAACGATTTCAGACTCAACTCGAGAGCTTTATAACATTGGGACCTGGTTAATAAAGTTATCAGCTAATTAATACGTTTGGGACGTTTAGAAAAACTCAAAACGATTTTTTCCTGATGTGTGGGACTTTTTCATGATTCACTTCAATTGTTTAACTTCCATATCGACTGAATCTTGGATACGAACCCTATCTGTATTTTTGCAGCAAAATAAATACGAAAGACTCAAGCAGGAAACGCAACACAAACAATACACCCACCACCCCAAATAACTTTCACATAGCCAACCAACTTGACCACCAAACAAACACTATGTAATAAACCGTGATAACTTTAACCCCTTCACTGCCTTACCCCGAGTACACTTCTAATTTGAAAACAGTTTGGATCCTGATCAGACGCCGCGCAACGCGGCGTCTGATCAGGATACAAACTGTTTTACACTCATTTCAATATTTGATAAGTCAAAATAACTAAATATTTAATTTTAGAAATAAAAGCAGACGACAATTATTAAAATTGATGACGTCATGACAGTGAAGGGGTTTATAACCCTTTCACCACCAAACTTTATCATCTGCTGTAACCCTTTATCCCATATCTTATTTTATTGTTTTTAAGACAGGTGACCTCGCAAAGCAGGTTGAATGTAAAACAATGAGTCTTAAGGAATATTCTGTTTAATTTCAACCTGCTTTCAGCTACCATCTGTCGGGACATATAGAACATGTTTATCATGTTTATCACGGTACATGTTCGTACCTGTATAAAGTGGGACACATTTCTTAAGTGGAGGGATAAATTAAAGGCGTATTATGGAGTAATGAGTTAACCCTATCAACGCCACAATATCATCAGATCTCAATCTGCGTTGATTCCATTTTCTGTAATACTGTTCGAAAAGATTTCAGACAGTGTGACTTCAGAAAATATCGAAACGGGTTTCGAACAGTCGCCTGACTAATTGAGTTATCCTCGTTAGATAAAGTCGTTCATTCATTCATTCATATTCGGTTCCTGGTCAGGATCCAAACTGTTTTTTAAAGTCAATGGCCGTGATGGTTTAACTCATTTCCTCCTGAAACTCCGAAAGAATAAGTCCATTTTCCTATTACGTCTGGTCCATTTTTGACGGTTAAATGAAGTTTTTCACATTAAAGACATATTGCAAAATGACATACAATGAGGATCCTGATCAGATCTTTAAGAAAACTCGTAATGTGTGCTGCTTACTGGACGGCCAGTCTCGTGCGTGTAAACGGTTCTCTACTTATATAAACAATGAGGTCCCGTTACACATTTCATATGGATTGTGGGACACGCTTTATTTACTTATGAACCGCCGTTTTAAAGTATTCGTTTGTATTCAATTCAATTCAAGATATCGTCAATTCAATACAATAAACCCTTTTAATGAATTGGCGATATCTTAAAATGAATAAAACCAAAACACCCAAGGGTAGCACATGCGAACTGAACAAATCGGTAGTCATGAAAGAATATGGAGATTTGTTCAAAGGAATAGGTGTCATTCCCGGCTCATGTCACTTGCATTTGAAAGAAAATGCGGTTCCGGTAGTCAATCCACCGCGTCGAGTGCCGGAAGCTCTACAGTCCAGGTTAAAGTCCGAACTTGACCGAATGGAGCGCGACAAGATCATTGAAATAGTCACAGAACCCACCGATTGGGTGAATTCGATTGTCGTGGTCGAAAAACCTAAGACTAAGCTACGCGTTTGTCTTGATCCCAAGGCCCTGAATGAGGCTATAAGGCGACCGCACTATCCGTCACCTACGCTTGACGACGTCACGTCAAAACTCTCGGGTGCGACGCGATTTAGCATACTCGATATCACGCATGCATATTGGAGTGTGAAACTGGACGACGAGTCGTCAAACTTGACATGCTTTGGGACGCCAATGGGACGGTATAAATATCTCCGGTTACCCTTTGGCATTTCTGCCAGTGGCGATATTTTTCAGCATAAGGTTAATGAAATCTTTGAAGGACTGCCAGGCATACACGCGATAGTCGATGACATCCTCATACACGGTCGCACGACGGAGGAACACGACAGAAACTTGAAAAACGCACTAGACCGTGCTCGCGCAAAAGGGATTAGGTTCAATCCTGATAAATGCGTAATCGGGGTGCCGGAAGTACCGTTTTTTGGGCACATTATAAGCAACACAGGCTTGAAACCAGACCCAAGTAAAATTGAGGCTATCGTCAAGTTAGAAGCCCCAGATTCGCGCGCAAAACTGGAAACTTTCCTAGGTATGGTGAATTATCTAGCGAAATTTTCCCCAAATCTGTCCGAGGTCACAGGGCCTCTTCGCGCACTTCTAAAGAAAGAAACCGAATTTCTGTGGGACGAGCCTCAGAAAAAGGCATTTAACGAGGTCAAAAATGCCATTACAACAGCCCCAGTTCTCGGGTATTACAACCCATCGGAGCCTCTTACGTTAGAGGTCGATGCAAGCAAATTTGGGATAGGTGCGTGCTTAATGCAAGACGGACGGCCGATTGCATTCGCTTCGAAAAGTCTCACGCAGGCAGAAATTGGCTATGCCCAGATAGAAAAAGAGTTACTGGCGATTTTGTTTGGCTGCAAACGTTTTCATCAGTACACATACGGAAACGACATTATTGTGCATTCCGATCATAAACCCATCGCTTCAATCATACTCAAACCTTTGCATGCTGCACCGCCGCGTCTGCAAAGAATGCTCTTGCAGTTGCAGAAATACCGCATAAACGTGCGTCATGTTAGCGGAAAAAACATTCCTGTCAGTGATTGTCTTTCGCGGCAATACTTGAATCAAACGTACCCAGCACTTATTGAAGGGCTTGATCTTCATGTACATACAGTGAAAAAGCAGCTGTTTGTTACCGACAGGCGAATCGAAAACTTGAAATGCGAACTATCAATCGATCCGCAAATGCAGCTGTTGAAACGGACTATAGTTAGCGGTTGGCCTAACGAGAGGTCAGACTGCAAACCGGAAATTTGCGAGTACTGGAATCACAGAGATGAATTATCAGTAGAAGATGATCTAATCTTCAGAGGTCAAACATTGATTATCCCGCGAAACTTGCGTAAACACATGTTACAACAGGTACATACTGGTCATCTCGGGGTAACGAAAACGCTAGAAAGAGCAAAAGACAGCATTTTCTGGCCAGGTATGACGAAACAAATCACTGAACATGTTCTTCAATGTTCAACCTGTCTCACGCATAGAGATTCGAATGCGAAACAACCGATGATTTCGACCGAATTTCCTGATCGCCCGTATCAAAAGATAGGCGCGGATTTGTTTCAGTTCGAAGGTAAACATTACCTTTTAACTGTAGACTACTACAGTCGGTTCTTTGAAGTTGACTACTTAAAGGACACGCGGTCGACTACTGTAATTCGCAAATTACAAGTGCATATGTCACGTAACGGGATTGTAGAGACTTTGATTTCTGACAACGGTCCTCAATTTAGCAGTGACGACTTTAGAAACTTTGCTCGGATTTGGGATTTTGAGCATCATACTTCCTCACCTTTGCACCCTAAAGGTAATGGCATGGCGGAGAAAGGTGTAGGAATAGCCAAAAAGCTCATGAAAAAGGCAAAGACATCTGGTCAAAACCCGTATTTAGTATTTCTAGAGTACAGAAATACGCCACTTGAATGTGGATATTCACCAGCACAGCTTTTGCTAGGCCGTAGAACAAAGTCTGTTTTACCAACTAGCAATAAGGCCCTGAAACCCCAGACTGTAAATCCTGAAAAGGTTAAGGGTAAAATGATCCATTCCAAATCATTGCAAAAACAAAGGTACGACTTGACAGCCAAGCCTTTAAAACCGCTTTCGATTAATGACCCTGTTAGAGTTCAGTTTGGAAAAACATGGAAGAAAGCAAAGGTCATGGGAACACACGGAGAACGATCATTCACAGTTCAAACTGATGATGGTGGTATTTATCGCAGAAATAGGTTGGCCCTCCACAAAACTAATGAGAATGTGACTGATATCTCACCATTCAATCCAAACATTTTGGCAGATAATAAACATGGTCAGAATTCCCAGCAGAAACCTCCAACACCTGACAATTCCCCTAATAGCAGTTCAAGTACCCCTTATGTTACACGGTCTGGGAGAGTGGTGAAGAAAAAGTGCTTCGACAGCCAGGATTGGACTACATAGATCATACACACTGTAAAAATTTTTGATCCAGATCAAATGTTTAAGAATATGTTTTTAAAAGCAACGTCATATTAATATGAAAGTAGAAACAGTTCTGTGGGTTCTATGTTAGTATATTTGTATTGAAAGTGTCTGTAAATAATTACATGTATGAATTTGTTTTTAGTAGAGCAGACCGCACATTGTTTATTTTACTATCCTAAGCGTAAATGCCACAGTTAATTATCGCATTAACCTGCATTTGTTTATGTTACATTTATTGGTTCATAATTGCTTTGACGCTTGTTTATGAAACTTCCATTCATCTAACGGAAATTGAAAATTAGCCGCTGAGCTTAAAATTTAAAAAGCAACTTGATTCTTTTAAATCAATTTTAAAAGAAGGGAGATGTTGTATTATCATAGTTCCTATTTAATGAAATAGACTATAGCCTAGCTAGCCAGTGCGCAGGCTCAGTTTATATAGGTCAGAGTTCGGTCTGCTGTACCATTCATATACATCACTTAGCTTGTAGAAATAGATTGATCAACAGCACATTTGTGTCTTTCTCATTTGAGATCCTTTATCGTTATATAGTAATACATTAGTGTTATTAAGACAACGAAAATACTACAATATCTTCAATCCAATTAAAGATATCTTCAAATGACTGATCGTGATTTGAAGATTTTTAAAAAATAAATCAATTGAAGATATATTCAAATAACTGAATACATGTATTATTATGTTAACACGGCGTTCGATATAATCAGTCCAAGCGAAATTATGGTAAGTAGTTTTTCCTTTTTAGAATCTATTTGAAGTTTGTCATGTTTTTTTCTGGAACTACAAACTAGCTTAGATATTTTGAGGCAATGCAGCGCTTTTTTTAATAGCATGTATAAATGTATCTATATCTGTTATCTTGACCTTTAATATCACTAGCACAACACGATTTTGATATCATGTGCATATCTATGTAATAGTATTGCAATGGTTAAAACAAGATGCAATAACAGTTTCGTATCAGACCGCTGATCAATAGGCATCGGTTTAAATTAGAGTGATGACACTCAGCTAGTCCACATCTGTGTGCTGGGGTGTTGTTGGTTTTTATCAGATGCTATCCCGTCACAGTACACTGGCCAAATGATCATTTTATGGGAGGAAAATTCGCTTAGACTTTGCGTATATAAATCCCAACAGAATGTGTTGGGCATCAAAGTTCTCAAAAAGTAAGGCATTTTTCTTGAAAGTTAGGCCACGTCCTCCAGTGAATACACATGTGTTTACTCTGTGGTGATAAGATAAGATAAGCTTTATTTTGAGTCGGCAAGACATTTACAAATAACATAAGCTCTCAAGGGCTTTTATAACCGACTATATAACAAGTGTATGTAAACAAACGTAAAGTAGCTACAAGTAAAATAGGTAAGATACAATTTAGCCTATGAGAAAGCTGCCAATCCTGTCATTATAATACACTATTTAAAAAATTGAAATCCAAATTTGATTTATTTATACATAAAATCTGTAAGCAAATTAAACTTAATTAAAAATGGGAATGGATATTCAGAATTAGCATTTTTCTGATAGGTGCATTTGTTAAATATCACATTAAAGCAATTTCAGCACAGCTAAAAATTTACATAAAAACAGATCGCTTAACATTATTAAAACAAAGAGGGTTTATTAACCATTGGTGTTGCAGTTGGGTGTCACATCACGGACCTGCGTCATGCATCATCGTTCTGAAACACTCAATAGCAATAATTTAAGACTTTATATCACAGTAAGGTTGTTTCAATAAAATTTGTATGAAAATGGTATTACCAGCCTGTAAGTCAAGATCTAGCTAAGAGAGTATAGTTTCATAAGCAAAACGAAAATATAAACAGTTTCATTAACCCCTATATTGCTGGATTATCGGGAAAAAATGAACGACAATTTAACAAGTGTCTCTAAAGGAATTTAATCTAGAAGCACTGACATTTATAGCAAACTGCATAGTCCCTGATCTGAGGGCTCCTTCAGGAGCCCACTGATCTGGGTCTATATTGTTTGCAGGGGTGTAAATCTCATCTCCAGCACTGTAGGGGTTAAAAGCACACAAAAGCAGATATAGCACATACATGCATAATATGACAAGCCACAATAGTCACATACCAGGCACAATAGACATCCTTCTGATCTGGGATCCACACTGTTTGCAGAAAAACAACAATAACATTATTATTTATGCCATGTTACAAACAGTTTTGGGCCACTTAAGACGCTGAGTAACACTGCGTATCAACAGACTCTGCACTGTTTGCTGTTATAAGTCCATGATGAGGACTTTTTCTGGAAGCACTGACATTTACAGCAAACTGCATAGTCCCTGATCTGAGGGCTCCTTCAGGAGCCCACTGATCTGGGTCTACATTGTTTGCAGGAGTGTGAAATCTCGGCTCGAGCACTGTAGGGGTTAAAAACACACAAAAGCAGATATAAGATAAGATAAGATAAGCTTTATTTTGCGTCGGCAAGACATATAGCACATACATGCATAAAATGACTAGCCACATTAGATTTTAACCCATTGCCCCATTTCCTGAAGCAGGTTGAAAGTGAGAGGTGAGACTACAGAAAGTACAGAAAGATTCAGGATGGGAAAAAAACACATAAAAAAAATCCACAAAACAGTTCATGTGACTCCGTTTGAGTATCTTGAAAAGTTTAAAATGGGACTTGATATTTAGGTCAGAAATTGATTTTAAAATGACAACAATAATTAAATTGTGTAATTTTGACTAATCTAAATTTGACTCAATCTGTGATTTTACGGAATTCGGCAACAATAAGTTTCCTCTCAACGTACAGACGATTACCATAAGACTCTGAGAAGACACCTGTCACAAAATTAGCATTATCACTGGGAGCCAGACGTCTGAGGTGGTATGGGCATGTTGAGCGTGCCACTTCTTGCACCAGCTCAATCACGGGGATGGCCATTCCTGGTGCCGAGGGTAGAGGGAGACCAGGAAAATCGTGGTCAGACTGTGTTAAGGGTGACTTGCACACCTGTGGCATGGGAGCCACAGACCCACAGAACAGAGGAGCGTGGAAATCAGGGGTTTAGACGCTCTAGCCGCCTGCTGCCTACCCCAGCTACTGGGACTAATCCCGCAGCAGATGACAAATAAACTCAGGATCAAGTCAAGTCAAGTCAAGCCGACAAGGAGGTTAAGACAAATAAAAAGATAAACGGCCTGTCCATTAATGGTACAAAACACTTATTATCTCAGTTTGCGGATGACACATCAATAATACTAGATGGCTCTGCTCAATCATTACATGAAACATTATATGAGCTCAGCATATTTGCAAGAATATCCGGATTGAATGTGAACTTCGACAAAACACATGTAATTTGGTTTGGCTCCAAAAAATACAGTACAGAAGCGATAAACACAAAATTTAAACTAGTGTGGGGTAAATGCGACTTTAAACTACTTGGTGTTAGATTTCATGTAGATTTGGACAAAATGGATACTTTAAATTATGAGGAAAAAATTAATTCTTTAAAACAAATGATTAAATTTTGGAATAGAAGATATATTACACCTATAGGTAAAATTACAGTCATTAAAACATTATTTTTGCCACTATTTAATCATTTGTTTATTGCACTACCGGACCCAAAAGAAACAACACTAAAAACATTAAATTCCATGTTCTTCAATTACCTTTGGCATGGCCCAGCAAAAATTAAAAATAGTGTTATTATAAAAGACTATTCGGAGGGAGGCTTGAGAATGATAAATACATGTAACTTTATCAAAGGATTAAAATGTACATGGATTAGACGACTATATAATACCGACGCAACGTGGACATCTTTAACAAAACATTTTTTAAATATTGAAAAACTGATAAACAGCGGACATCACTATCCAGAAATAACTATGTCAAAAACAAATAATAAATTTTGGAAAGATGTTCTGAAATCCTATACCTCCTATATAAAAGCATTACCAGTAAATAATAAAGAAGAATGTCTTAAATGCCCACTGTTTTATAATTCTAATATTCAACTTGGGGACAAAAGCATCTTTCTAAAGTCATGGTATGAAAAGGGAATAAAATTTGTAAATGACCTATACATTAATAAAAAGGTAATGAGTTTAGAAGAATTTGAATCAATTTACAAGATAAAATGTAATTACCTTCACTTTATAGGAGTATCTAAAATAGTAGCAACATATTTAAATACGTTCTGTTGTAACGAATCAGAAAACGAGCTACAACTCCCATTCGTACCACATCTGTATGATCGAGTTTTAAAAACAAAGTCCGGTAGTAGAGTATTTTACGATATCTTAAATGTTAATAACGCTGAACCTACAAGTAAAGCAAAATGGAACTCATTATACGACTTTACACCAACACAGTGGAAATTATTCTACAGTATACCATTTAATATAACACAAGATAGTAACTTACAGTGGCTACAAGTACGAATATTGCATAGACTCTTACCGGTGAACAAATATCTCGCAACACTCAAGTTACGAGACAATGATCTTTGTCCACTCTGTAACATACACCCCGAAACACTTTCGCATTTATTCTTCCACTGTGATAAAACACAAATCTTTCTAAAACAAGTCGAAACAATACTTAACACAATTAATGTTAACATTCAGTTAACGGAAACGTCTGTAATTTTTGGTGAAAAATGTGAGAAAATAAATCTACTTAATCTATATATAAAGCAATACATATATAATACAAGAATTTTCATTAACGCTGTTAACTTAAATAATTTTAAAAAATATTTGGAACGCAACATAGAAGCAAATAAACTGAGTTCAGAAAATAAAATGAGCATAGAAAAATTTGAAAATAAGTGGGAAATAGTGAGAGGAGTTTACACGGCAATTACTTAAATACAATCTTCTTCTTCTTCTTCATGTATACAACACTCTCTCAACTTTGAGAATTATGTGTTGGCGCCAGATTTAATAGAAACAACATTTAAAAGAACATCATGAATGCCAAAAGGTTAAAACAAATTAAAATTATATACAAGTTTATGGATTTAGCTGTTCTGAATGTGTCTACTGTGACTGCTGATTGTATAGAGACAGGCAAACAGTTCCACTGGGCTACTGTTCTTGGATAGAATGAATATTTGTAGGTGTCTTTTGACGTTGCGATATGTTTGAAAGATAATGTGTTGCCGTGTCTAGTTCTGGGATCTGATGTCTGGAGAAGTTGGTAAGGTGGGCAGATAGCTACTACATTATGGATAATTTTATAAAACATTATTAATCTACATCTAGTTCTTCTTAATTCTAAAGTGGGCCAGTTGAGACTGTGTAACATATCAGATACTGAGCTAGTGTTGTGGTAACGGTTGCAAACAAACCTGGCTGCACGCCTTTGCACTTTTTCAATTTGATTTTTGTTAGAGTTTGTGTGCGGGTCCCAGACAGATGCAGAGTATTCCAATTTTGGTCTTATGAGAGCTTTATAAGCATGATCTTTTGCTTTCACCGAATTTATTTTCAAGTTTCGTTTCAGAAATCCAAGTGTTTGGTTAGCTTTATTTGTAATGTTGTTTATGTGTTTGTCCCATTTGAGATTGTTTTGAACGGTGAGGCCTAAATATTTAGCATGATCGACTTTTTCAAGATCTTGTGAATGGAGAGTATAAGTAAATTTGTGTGGTTTGCGTTTGTGCGTAACAGAAAGTACAGTGCATTTGTCTGGGTGAAAGTGCATGAGCCAGTCTTGCTCCCACCGTGCTGCAGCATCAAGGTCTGTCTGTAGTTGTTGACAATCGTTAAGTGTTCTAATTTCTTTATATATGATGCTGTCGTCTGCAAAAAGTCTAAGTGTACTGTGTTTTAGATAGTTGGGAAGGTCATTTATATAAATAAGAAAGAGTATCGGACCCAAGACTGTGCCTTGGGGTACACCCGATATCTATATACGCTTAACCCTTCTTATGCCCATAAGGCAAATGACCCTTTTTGAAAACAATGAGGACTCTGATCAGATAATTCCTTGTGGAGCTAGCTGATGGGGTCCACACTGTTTTCAAATAAGGTCTGCTTATAATAATTATTCGCTAATATCTCAAACAATACGTTATTAACCAATATTATAATAAATGTGACAGATGGCAAGTGCAGACAGAACGATAACTATAATATAGGACACGAGAAGGGTAAGTTAGACAATTTTTCAAAAACATTCTCGAGGCATGTCACTTATCTTTTTTTATCACTCTCCTTTTTTTTCTTTAAAAAAACCCCCCAAAAACGTAACACTTTATTACTTCATGATTAACAATAACAAGTACAACCGTGTCATATTAATTATGTATTGAATATGTGAAATTGTGAAATTGCATATTGTACGGTGCTGAACAGGATGGCTCTCCGACCTGCCAGCACCTATCACGGAGAAAATAAAGTGTTAAAAAAAAACAAAAAAAAAAAAAAAACTATGAAGGCACGCATTCGACAATTCAAAATTTGGATATGTTACTTCAACTTTAATATTTATTGTGTTCTTGAAATACCTTTGTGTCGCATTAGTGCCTTCATTGTTTATTTCTATGGTTTATACCGTGAATTGTACCCAAAAAAAAAAAAAAAAAAAAAAAAAGTCAAGCCGACAAGGAGGTTCATTGATGAGAGTCGAGGTAGACATACATCCCGCGCTAAAAGTCCCGCAAATGTTTCAATTGGTAGTTGCACGGGTTTTATACATTCCCAATATTTCAAGCGGCTGTTGACTATGAAAAGGCGCACTGTTGGCCATTTGTTTTTAAAAAATGAACTTTAATTTTTCAAGTTTAACTTTACTTAAATGACATTCTCAAAATACTTTACAGTGTTAAATTAACATGGCGTCATTTGTTACCGAAGTGTTAACGTCGGCAGGTAAGAAATTAATGGAGTAACACGTCATTCATTGGCAGTCACCACCTGTTGGACCGATTCCGGGTCGTTTCGGCCCCGATTCGTTTCGGCCTTTTTTAGGTGTGGGTCGTTTCGGCCTTTTTGGTGGGTCTTTTCGGCCCTCGGCTCATTTGGTGAGTCGTTTCGGCCTATTTTTTCAATAACTAAAATATTAACTTATATAGCACAACTTAGGTGCCTCATTAACATACTGTCCATAAACCCAAGAGTATATCCTGATCATTCCCTTATTATTAAACTGATGTGTAGCCGAGAGCTAATGAATGCATATAAAGATACAAGAATACGATAATATATGAAATACAGTAGCAATTACTTACCTGTAGAAGCGAGGTGCGACTGTCTGTAGTAAGTGCTGGATCAAGAAGAGAGAGAGAGTGAGCCGGGGACCACTCGTACATTACTTCCTATGCTTTTCGGCCCCAGCCTCTTCGTCCTATGACCCTGGCGTCCTCACATCGCTCCTCCCCCACTTTGTTTTTAAGAGGTTAGTTTGGTTAATGTTATGTATCCTCTACCTGAGGCTCTATAGATAGATATAAAAAACAAGAGAATATAAGTCTTTGTCCACCCAAGACAACTTTTACAATGTTCAGCCTGTTAATTCCTTCTACTTGAAGTTCTGGACCTGAAAACTAGATATACTGTATCAGTGTTCTGCCAAGAAATCCAAAACTATGGGCCCCAGGGCCCACTGGACATGAAAAAAGGGGGCCATTTTTTAAAAGTTGGGGCCCCACATTTTTTTCTCATAAAAATGATAGAAAACACAATAAAAATAACTCGTTTTCCAATTACGGCATTCACCAGTTGTGTGCTCTTTTTCTTAAAGTGATTTAGTCTAGACAAAGATTGCAAGTCATAGAATCTGACCCACCATTGTAAGCAAGCCACGTGTGATCTTTTCACCACCTATGCTGAAAAGTTCAACCCTTCTTTTTCTCGGCGGATACACCCAGGGTTCGACATTGGCCTACGTCCGATAGACATTCACTAGTAACGGCGACGTTCGGTCTAGTGATCCCTGGCAGTTACTAACCCGAATGGTCTAGTTCAAATCTGAGGAGGATTTTTTTAAATTCACGCATTTAGAATAGGACATCATTATGTTCAAGCTAAAAATCCTGCCCAGTTCGCCACTGTGGTTTCAGACAAAAAGGTTGTTCAGACCTCAAAACTGTTTCCGCATCTAAATATAACTCGCAGTCGGGAAATCCTTGTTCTAAAATTAGCAGTAGTAACTATCCCGCATTAACTAGGGCGAAGAGTAAAATCCGGTTCAGTTACGAAAAATATCGGTGTGATTAATTGATCATCTCGCGTTCTACTTCAAACACCTGATTGTGTTGCTACCAGTTACGTTTTCAATGTTTTTAGAATTGATCATTTTTAATTAGAAAGGTACACTATCCGAAAAGGTAACTGCAGTCTCAGTTTTTGGGATTGAAAATGACAATTTTATCTGCGAACCGATATTTCTCGGTAGTTACCGGATGTTACACTTTCCAACGCTTTTCACTACCATGATTGTCGTAAGTATCTACAATGCAATTATTTCACCTAAAACACAATTTTGTATCATTTTTTACGTACGAAACCGAAATCAATCCCAATTCTGATATATTATTTGTTTTGTAAACGAAAATATCCATTTTTCTGCCAAGTATAAGTACGACATTGAGCGAACGCTTTTTCGTTTGTGTACATCGAAACGTCAAATCATGTCAGATTTATTCAGCTTCGGTTTTAGTGGTAAGAATAAGGAAGAGAAAAGGGCGAGTACAGCTACAGCGGAGTCAAAGACACGCTATGAAAAGCAAACAAGACAGAGAAAGTTTTGCGAAATTATAAAGTTTACCAAAGATTCAGTTGTTTCTATTTGGTCTACCAACTTTTTGGTCTGGTCTAGTAATGTTTGCAGGCTACAAGACCGAATGTCTAGTGAAAAAAAAAGCTAATGTCGAACCCTGACACCATTCGTGCGTTTCGAAGAGCGGTCAACTTTATCAAACTCGGTCGTCGGCTGTAGAGGGGTTTCTGTTTTTGAGAATCAATTGAACGTTTTTACTACTTACGGCTTTATTCTGATCCGCGACAGCGTCATGCACGTTTTCTCTGTGGAATACTAAATATTACTTTCGTCTATTTCCTTATTTTTACTCCGCGTATATCGAGAACTTTGAAAAAAGTCTATCAGTGTAGCTGCCTTACGTTTTTGGTCAGCCATCTTTCAACAAAACAAACGAGAAGGCATGAGAGATTATCAGCGATTGGACTATAGCGGATACTTCCGGTCGACGTATCCAATGAAATTAGTCGTTCAAATGCTCTAATAGTACTGAACGACTAAAACATTGACCGTCGTAGCGGGATTTTTTTTTTTCGCGATTTTTTCAGCGCGCCGTCGGGCCCATTTACGGGAATTTTTATGCGCCGTTTGTGATTTTTATGCGCCAATGGCGCAAGGGCGCGGCCTTGGCAGAACACTGCTGTATATAATAATCATAATGAGACAGAGAGAAAAGAAAGCTTAACGTACTACAAAATAAACAATAATGTATACATAGCAGAAGCCTACACCAGCTGCCAATATAGAGACCAACAAAAGAATTATGTGAACACTCCCAGACAGCTGGAAACATTTATATTATAATGATAATTATTAAAGCTGTATCTATTGACTAAACAACCTGATTGTTCAAAGAACAATCAAATCATTTAGTTAAACAGAGTACAAACATTTTTACTCCTGCTTATCTCTAGGCCATGCTTTCTTCCCCATCCAAAAAGAATAAATAATTGAATAAATAGAAGATCAATACTGATTACCATGAACCGACCGGCTTGATGAAATAATCAGCATTGAAATGCAATCCCTTACATTAACATAATGAGAGTAACAGTAAAACCCGACACTAACTACCATGAACCGACCGGCTAGATGAAATAGTCAGTGTCAAGATGAAAATCCTCATGGTAAATCTCAAGAATGACAGTAGAAAGCTGTAGTCGGGATTTGAAATTGACTACCAGTTCAAACCAAACAATTTAGACAAGTTGGAATTACTGATGTGAATCAGTTCAGGGACAGGCACTCCTACAATGGAAGATACAGCCTTTACTACGAGATCTACCCTCCAAGGACCATGACCTCTGTTGTCACCGGGGAAGGGTAGGTAAGGGGAATCGGTCTCAAAGAGCAAAAAGGGATTATAATTATAAAATGTTTGGAACAGAACATAACTTGTTCTTATGATAGGGTCCAAAAAGTATAAATAAAGAGATAAACAGAAATAGAGATTGTGCACCTTTCCATTGAGACTATAAATAGTCATCAACAAAAAAGGGTAACATAGTTCAAATGAAGTTATTCAGTGCAATCAATATAATGACTTATAAACCCTCATAAAGATTGTTCTTTATAACTACACAGAAATGGGAACCATCTATCAATTAAATGAACCGACCGGCTGGTTAAGAAATAGATAGCCCCGAAAACAAATAACATAATTCCATTAATCGGCAATAAGGAACCGACCGGCTGGATTACCGACCAATAGAAATAAACATTACAATACAAATAACATCATCCACATCTGTCAACTAAAATGAACCGACCGGCTGGTTAGATGACAAATATGGAATTACAAAAAGGAACATATTGAACATGACACCAAAGATAGGACAATAGAACATGAAACATGACAACATAGGACTAAAACGCCCAAACTATCAGCTATGTGAACCGACCGGCTGGATAGCTGACAGAAATGGAACATGAAACATGGAACATAAAAGGAACATGAAACATGGAACAAAAAAGGAACATGACACCTCTAAATCAGCTATGGGAACCGACCGGCTGGATAGCTGATGAAAAGGGTACATAAAACAGAATTCACAACAAACATGACGCCTCTCTATCAGCCATGGGAACCGACCGGCTGGATGACTGATAAAGATGGCACATAAAACAGAATTCACAACAAACATGACACCTCTCTATCAGCTATGGGAACCGACCGGCTGGATAGCTGACAAAGATGGTACATAAAACAAACATAGAACTCACGACAAACATGACGCGTCTCTATCAGCCACGTGAACCGACCGACATAAAACATGGAACTAACAGGAACATGACGCCCATCTATTAGCTATAAGAACCGACCGGCTGGATAGCTAACAGATAGGTACATGCAAAAGATCGAGATCACAAAGGACAAAGAATCTACCCATCAGTCATAATGAACCGACCGGCTGGATGACTGAGGGTAAATATAACAGATAGCACAAAGACACTTCACCCATCAACTACGTATAATGAATCGACAGGCTGGATAGTTGATGGACAAAGATAGAAAATTACATTTAACGAATTTCTCAGACGGGGCAGGCAATCTTATGCTCCAAGCACCCCAGGCTTTTGGAGTTGGAGGCTCGGGTGCCTGAGGAGGAGCCATTTCCACCTCCAAATTAGAGTCAGACAAACAGTCTGGTGTTTGTGTCTATCAGGCCTTTGACTAAGTGACAAAATAGATAATTTTGAATTTTCTGGTGGGAGTGTATGGGACCTATTGCCTGCACCTGCATCTATGCCAACATATACACCTTTTTGGGTTTTGCCAGAGATAGATATCTTGATGTACTGTATACTGCCTTCTTTGTCGTAGTTATGGTTACAGTTGATGTTTCTCGCTGGGTTGACCATCTCCTGGCCTGTGTATGGACATTTAGTGTTGACAGTCTTCTGAGTCATCTCAATCTCATCATCATCCTTTTTAACTGGAGCGTTGCTACCCTTGGCTGCCTGATACGACTCATCTGGATGCATGGTGTCCCACAATCTGTGGTTAGACTCAACAATCTTCTCATGCTCATGATGTTGCTCTATCTCCTTAACGTTGTTGTCTTGTTTCAATGCCTCCACAATTGTTGGTTTTTCATTGCAAACATGGAAGCCGTCTGTGGCTATAGAAGTCGAGGATGACAGCAGCATGTAACCTGTAGATGTTGTGTTTGCAGATGTAGAGATCTGCCTGGTTTCTTCTTTTGGAACTCGTGGTAGTTCTCCTTTAACAGACGGACCAGGTGGCAAAGGCTGTTGTGTAGATGTGATTCTGACAGGCGGCAAAGGTGTAAGCGGCAAAAGTGTAGGCTGCATACAATGGGTATTAAATTGGCCAGGAGCACATTCAAGAGGCCTGATTCCAGACTCTAATCTGGAATCCAAACTCTCAAAGTCCTCCTGGTTCTGAGCTTCCATGGGATCCTGAGAAATGTCCTGAGTAATGTCAAGAGGCTCTGACTTTAACAACTTCTGAATAGCAGCCAACTCCTCCTTATTAACCCGATCCCTTTCCTCCTGCCTTGATAAAAATATGTTTGGCATGGCACTTGTGATCTCGCCAGTCTCCTGTTTTGGAAACTGAGGCTCCAAATCAAGAGACTGACCTGATGACAAAAGCTGACTTTGGGCTGGGGGTGGCTTTGACAAGGTAAATGGCGAAAAGCTTGGGGGGTTGTCTGTATTGCGCAAACCCAGGAGCATCTACCAGAGGCCGGATTCCAGAGTCTAATCTGGAATCCAATCTCTGCAAAGGCTCCTGGACGCGGCTTAAAGTCAATTTGTGCTCATGTTCCTGGCGAGCAAGTACTCCAGCAGCAAATATTTTCCGAGTTTCCTCGTGTTGATCTATTAAATTTACCAATATTTGCATTTGGTTTTCAAAAGCCTTCTCCAACCTGTCCAAGGTTGACTCTTGATTCTCAGCCATATTTCATAAGTGAAAAAGACGAAAGAAAGCAAGATACAAATAACACTGAACAAATAAACAAACTGGACGTAAATATTACGAAAAACAACAATTATCAATCACCGGTTATACCGGATGTTGTATTTACGGAAACGAACAAAACGAAAATAGCGTGAAAATATTCAAGTATTTAATCACGCCAAATACATAAAATGCAAAAATACAGCGAATAAGTACAATAATAATGAATAAACAGTAATAATAAATCAATATCAGCACCCGATAATATCGGATGATGACAAAATACAATGGATACAAATATGATGAATGAATACAGTATAAATGGCGAGAAGACCTCGTGAAAAATTCCTAAGAAGTTTTCACAAGAAATACATAAAATAATTGACAATTTAATTAGTTTCGCTCGGAGCGCCACTTGATGTGTAGCCGAGAGCTAATGAATGCATATAAAGATACAAGAATACGATAATATATGAAATACAGTAGCAATTACTTACCTGTAGAAGCGAGGTGCGACTGTCTGTAGTAAGTGCTGGATCAAGAAGAGAGAGAGTGAGCCGGGGACCACTCATACATTACTTCCTATGCTTTTCGGCCCCAGCCTCTTCGTCCTATGACCCTGGCGTCCTCACATCAAAACTGTAAACACAACGTAAATCTTGATCGTTCCGTCTTAGTACAAAAACAGAGTAGATCCTGATCGTTCCCTCATCAACACAGTGTAAAATCGGATAAAATTGACAAAAAGATGTCGAAATATATAAATAACTTACAGAAATAGTAATAAAATTGAAAGGAAGAAATGTCTTTTAAAAAGCACCCTTATCCTGAACCACCAAATAGCAAATCCATTTTCCATTTATAAACCAGGTCCCAGCTTAAGAAAATATAGCAAAATTACTAACAATGTAGACTGGTCGAAGGGTCCTTGCATGAGCGTTCCGATCAGGGCATACACTATTTGTAGTTAACTTATGCTAGGTTAAAGTGTACAAAAACAGGTTGAAAACATAGAACGAACGATAGCAACGGCAAAAAATAAAGTTGAACAGCATAACGGCAAGTGGGACAAATTACAGTTGAACCTATAGCATGTAATAAAAGTTTGCAAACACATGCAGTAAAACTAGGGCTGCAACGGTTCAGGTACTTCACGGTCCGGTTCGGGTTCGAGTAGACCCCTTCGGTTTTCGGGTATTTCGGTTCGGGTATTAGGTTAAGAACTTGATAAAATCAACCTGAAAATAATTCTCATTTACTGGCACATGTCTACGCAGACAATAGATCTACACACTTTTTCGAAAACGCTATCACTGTCATCTATAATTTTATCATATGTACGAGAAAGATGTGCATTTCTTTCTACCATTTTAGGACAGATTGTAGCGAATTTAAGGCGTGGATCGTCCCGACCTGTTTTTCATTGAAGTTTCGTAACTAAGCTTTCAGCCTATTTTGTTTGTCATTCTGGCTGGTCTCCCTTAAATGCCTCATCAGCCTTCTATTTATAAGCGCTAGAAGAACTACTCAGCTCCAATTATATTATTATTTTACTGAAAAAGCCATTGATATTTGTGTTTAATTATTTACATCGCCATTCGCAATTTGCGGTCGCTAAGTAATAGACTGGTTACCCTTTTCTGATGCTGATTCGACTTTGGTACCTTTGAAGCCGGGCTATCAATCGTGCGCATGCGTTAAGTGCTGGGATTCCCGGAATTATAAATAGCCGATATGAAAAGAATGAGACGGATTTAAATTACTGCAAGATGAAAAGGTTAGAACTGTGATTTAACCTTACATTTTGGAACGTCTGACCATCAAAAATATACACGCAGACTGCACGCTGATTGGTAAATTAGCGGTCTAGTATAATTTACCATACATCAGCGCACCGAACCGAAAATTTGCGGTGCCGACTCGAAACTCGAACCGAGACAAACGAACCGAAAATAACCGAAATTCGGTGAACCGTTGCAGTCCTAAGTAAAACACTCTTCTTCTTCAAACTTTATTTTCCCTACTCTCTTCCGCAACTTTTCCTTTTCTCACTTTACATAAATTATTCCTTGCTATACATAGATAGACAGAAACTATTCTTGTAAGAAACTAATATATGCTGTTTTATGGTAATATTTCATTTTGTGTCTTATATTTGTCTGTATATGTATATTGAGAAATAAAACATTACATAATAAAAAAAAAATGTTAATGTGTACTAAATTGAATTAAAGTGCGCCTTATTGAACAGAACAGAACCTTATTAAAGTAGTATTAAACATAAAAGAAGATTATTAAAGTTTAATAGAGCGCTCACTCTCTCCAACGACACCCAATTGGAGACACAAAGTATGTGCTTTTTCGGAGGGAGTCGTTGTAGAGAGGGAAATTTGGCTTACATTTGCAAACAGCTTGAATCCAGATAAGACGCCACGTTACGCGGCGTCTGTTCTAGATTCAAGGTGTTTTACAGGATAAGTTCTAGATATGACTTTCAATAGTCAAAGTATTGGTTGGAATATTGCCATATGCATATCACATATGCTGAAATTTGATGAAATCTCATGAAAAACGCATAAAAAATAAAAGAAAGGCCGAAACTACCCACCCCTAAAAAAAGGCCGAAACGACCCCGGCCGAAACGACCCTAGGGCCGAAACGACCCGTTACCGTTGGACCAAAGTTAAAAGAAAGTAAAAGTTGGGTGGCACGAATTAAACAAACCCCGGAATAACCCAAAACCCCTAAAGTGCTTTAGAGTGGTAAAAAAAAAAAATTTCTCTTTTTTTCTTTTCTTTTTATTTCTTTTCTTTTTCTTTTTTTATAATCTGAACTTATTTCACCTTATAAAAACAAACTTCATAGATCTTATAAGGACTTTTTTTTTAGCTCACCTGAGCCAAAGGCTCAAGGTGAGCTATTGTGACCGCTCACCGTCCGTAGTACGTCTGTCCGTCCGAGCGCACGAAAGGTCCTTTGTTGGGTAGGGAGAACAATAGATTCCATTCATTCCGTGATTGCCCTATTGTTATTGTTGGGTATTTTAGTTTAAACAAAAAAATACCCAACAAATGTCCAACTGTGAGAACGTCTGTCCGTTCACATTTACTTCAAACGACATCTCCTCTGAACCCGCGGATTGTAGGGCGGATTCAAACTGCTCATGATGTTCCTTGGATGCTTCTCTACAGAAGTTGTTCAAATGAAAGAGAAAAAGCACAAACTCTGCTTGAAAAAGCAAAAAAGCAAAAAACTTTAAAAAATCTTCTTGCTAAAAACTACTAGGCCCTAAGCTTTGATATTTTTACAGTAGAATCTCCTGGTCGATCCCTCTATAGTTTGTTAAAATGAAATCCCTAGGGTCACACTTGATGCCACCCTGCGCAGTTTAAGTGCTGCTCTAGGCAGGTTTCACAGTATTTTTGATGAAGCAGAACTGTATTTTACCTGAGTTACTCTTAATATACTAAGGGCAAATAGCCAATATTTGCAAACATTTTGGATCCAGATCAGATGCAACATAATCATAATGCTACATCTAATCTGGATCCAACCTATTTGCCACTCATTTACCAACTTAACATTTTCTAAATTGTTTTTTTGTACACTTTTCACATACAGTAGGTTTTAAGCAGACATCATTTCAGTCTGGTAAGGGTAAGCCCCAGAGCTCTACCCACTGAGGTCAAATATTATGCAACTGTTAGGGAGTATCACAGAACTGGTCATGATCAGCTGAACATGTTGTCTGCTAAAGTTTAGATATGGTTCAGTCTGCTTCATACTTAGAGAAACAGGATCTGGAAGTGATCCACTGACAGTTATGTAATTATGTCTTATGCCATATTTATACATATGTTTAATATTGGTTTTGTCAGAGTTATCTGTATGTCTTTTCATTTTTTCTTGTCCAGGATTCAACCCTTTCCCCCCATATACTGACGTTTGTTAACCCATTACCCCATAAATGTGCATTTTTAGGCCTTTAATTTATTCCTCTACTTAAGAAAATAATTCCACTTTAAACAGTCATGAAAATGTAAGATGCGAAAGTAAAGCAAAGTGTGCATTAAGACACATTCTGCTTTACTTTCAACCTGCTTTAGGTGGCCACCTATTTTCAAAACTAGAAACATGCTATGGGGTAATGGGTAAAATGAAATTGCCTATTTGGAAAGAGCCTGATGAGAGGAAGTGCCATTTGCAAAGGCCATAACTCTGATATCATTGTTTTTTTTAGTTATTTCCCTTTGTGATATTTTCTTGTCAAGAAGACAACTTCAGTTCTACTGATGCTATTGTAATGAAATTTTATGTATGGAAAGAAACTGATGAGAGAAAATGCCATGCACAAGGGCAGCAATATTTAGTTTTTCCCCTTTGTCATATTTTATTGTCAGCCTCAGGAAAATAATTCCAGTTCTGCTGACGCTAGTGAAATAATTGTCATTTATTGGAAATGGAAATAGCTTGATAAGAGGATGTGTCATGGATAAGGGTCATAAGCTTGGCAACAAAAAAAATTCACTTTTGTCATGTTTTCTTGTCTGGAAGATAACTCCATTTATAGTTATATTAAAATGTTGTCTTGCCCAGTCAACTTGGGTACAAACTTCAATGTCCTCAGGTGAGCGAATTTAGGGCCATGGCCCTCTTGTTGGTGAACTGGTAGCTTATGAGGGGGGGGGGGGATGCTTGGGATTGCATTTCAGGTCAGTAGGTCAAAGATCACATGATCTGTAACTGTTACTAAAAATAGATTTTTGACTTCGTTCTGATTTCCAGACAATAACCCGGGGGAGACATGCATTTTTTCTCAAAGCCTCATTCTTTTTTCTTTCCTTACTAAATTTTGTTTTGATACATAAAATGATATACATGACTATAAATTGGAACTATTTTCTTCAGTGGAGGAATGAATTAGAGACAAATAAGGGTGCATGACATGTATAGGTACCGTAATAGGTTAAATCATTGAACATGAATTTTGTCTTGTTTGAAATTGTAGGTCAGCTTGAGACCCAAGAAGCAACATTAAAGCTTCAGCAGCTTACAAAACAGATTGATGACCTCAAACTTCAGGTGTATGAGGTTACAGTTGATAAATACACAGACTTGCAGCCCAAACTCAACTCTACAGAACAATTGATTCACAATGTGGAGGCTGTGAAGGCTGAAATGCAGGATGTATCCAACAGAATAGAGAGTCAGGCAAGTGTTTTAGCTTACTAACATTTAACTCCATAGCCAAACTGTAAATCTGTATATTCAAGTGTTTATAGTAGACTACTGCTTAACCCATTCCCCTATAAGATATGCCTTTAATTTGTTCTTCTGCTGAAGAAAATAGTTCCACTTTGAATTATGCAGTCATGGATATGTACCATTAGAAGTATTTTCTATATCCTAGCAGATTATAGCATAAAGCAGGCTGAACATAAATCAGGATGCGCATTAAGGCACATTCTGCTTTACTTTCAATCTGCTGTAAGAGGTTTACTGTCTTCAAAACTAGAAATAGGCTATGGAGTAATGTAAAGGGGCTAATGAAAGCTGAAAGTTGATAGACAGTTTGTTTCTGATAAGCCAAAATCATATAAAAATTATTTTGAAAATAATGGAAAAAACTAGCCTAAGGCTGTTTAGCCTAAACATGTGAAATAAATTCCAAAAAATTTCACAAACCCCTAATCTGACAGAAAAGGGCCTGTTTCTGCTTTGTTTTAATCTTGCTTTTAGTTGCCACAACAGCATCAACATATAATAATTTGAGGTGCTTATATGGCAGATAAAGTAGTCTGGCTAGAGTGAACAGTGACATGTACCTGGGCCCGTATTCTGAAACACTCTTAGATAACTTTTACTCTAAGTAAATCAATATTCTCTTAGTTTTCGGCAATTTACTCTAAGTATTTGATGATATACTCTTAGAAAGTGAAAAAAACTAAGAAAATTCTAAACTCGACATTTTTAACTAAGTATAACGATATACTCTTAGAAAATCAATAGAGTCTTAGTTTTCGGCCATTTCAACTAAGTATTTGGGGATTCCCTCTTAGAAAGATGAAAAAAAAATAAGAAAATTCTCAACTCGCCAAATTTACTATAGAATTTTCTCAAAACTTTAGAAAACTGTGACCCTCTCTTAACTTTTTAGAATTTTCTAGGATTAGAACACGAACGTTTATTAAGCAGTAATAACAGGTAGAATAGATAATTTATTGAATAAAAATCATTTATAGACCTATAGATACGTTTAGCGGATGTTTTTGAGCCGACGTTTGTGTTCGAGTGGCTTCGTGAAATTGGGTCAAAGTCTGGGTGGGGTAACGTCATTACAAAGGACTAGGATTACTGTTTAAGACATTATTACATACAGTCTTCATCGCGAAAACGTGGAAAAGATTGATATCTATTCAAATTCTATATTATTAGTAATAAATGACCACTGTATGTACCAGAACTAGCGTAAATACATAATTAGGTTCACAATTATAATTAACTAATAAGCCAAATTTCAACGAAGTCGCCGTAGCTCAATCGATAGCGAGTCTTACTCACATGTCGGGGGTAGCCGGTTCGAGCCACACAGGTTACGATTTTTTTTCTGAACAACTCCTTCTTTTTTCTTTTTTTAGCTCACCTGAGCCGAAGGCTCAAGGTGAGCTATTGTGACCGCTCATTGTCCGTAGTACGTCTGTCCGTCTGTCCGTTCACTTTTACTTCAAACGACATCTCCTCTGAACCCGGGGATTGTAGGGCGGATTCAAACTGCTCATGATGTTCCTTGGATGCTTCTCTACAGAAGTTGTCTAAATGAAAGAGAAAAAGCAAGAACTCTGCTTGAAAAAGCAAAAAAGCAAAATTTTTAAAAAAATCTTCTTGCTAAAAACTACTAGGCCCTAAGCTTTGATATTTTTACAGTAGAATCTCCTGGTCGATCCCTCTATAGTTTGTTAAAATGAAATCCCTAGGGTCACACTTGACGCCACCCTGCACAGTTTAAGTGCTGCTCTAGGCAGGTTTTACAGTATTTTTGATGAAGCAAAAGCAGAACTGTATTTTACCTGAGTTACTCTTAATATACTAAGGGCAAATAGCCAATATTTGCAAACATTTTGGATCCAAATCAGATGCAACATAATGCTGCATCTAATTTGGATCCAAACTATTGGTACTCATTTACCAACTGAACATGTTCTAAATTCTTTTTTTTGTCACTTTTCGCATACAGTAGGTTTTAAGCAGATATCATTTCAGTCTGGTAAGGGTAAGCCTTCAGAGCAGTTGCTAATTCTACCATACTACCCAGTATTTGACCTCAGCCACTGAACTGATGGTCTTAGCTGAACATGTTGTCTGCTAAAGTTTATAAATGGTTTAGTCTGCTTCATACTTAGAGAAACAGGGTCTGGAAGTGATCCACTGACAGTTATGTAATTATGTCTTTTGCCATATTTATACATATGTTTAATATTCAAAATATGTATAGCAGACAGCAATTCAGCATAATAAGAGTTAGACCCTAGCCAAATTTCCTACTGGCAGAGTTACATAACTGAACTCAGGTCAGCTGGTCAGCTGATGAGGTTGCATATGCTATATTTTTATGCCCTGCAGTTGGGGGCATATTGTTTTTGTCTGTCTGCTTTTTTGTCTGTTTGTCCATTTGTTTGTCTGTCAGTCCACAACTTTAATCTTAGCCATAACTTTGTTAAAGTTAGAAACTTTATAACTTGGGTCATGTCGTACAAAGGTCAATGTCAATTTTGAGATATTTCCCAGTGTCATATTTTCTTGTCTTTGAGATAACTCCAGTTCTACTGATGTTAACCCAATACCCCATACATATGCCTTTTTACGCCTTTAATTTATTCCTCCTCTAAAGAAAATAATTCCACTTTATATAGTCATAAACATGTAAGATATAAGAAATAGTATCTATATCTTAGTAGATGATAACTTAAAGCAGGTTGAAAGTAAAGCAGAGTGCGCAATAAATAATCATATGGAAATACATGTAGCTTGATAAGAAGAAGTGTCATGGATAAGGGCCATAACTCTGCCAACAATATTTTTTTAAGTTATTCCAATTTGTCATGTTTTTTTTGTCTGGAAGATAATTCCATTTACAGCTATATTAAAATGTTGTCTTGCCTATTAAGCTAAGGCACAATGACCTCAGGTGAGCGAATTAAGGGCCATGGCCCTCTTGTTTTTTTTAAAAAATCATCATTATTTCCATAGATTCGTTTCTTTAAATACAAATACAATGTAACTGCTTAATTATTCCAATGCCAAACTTTCGTAATAGTTTACCTCTTCACCGTTTCATTGTCGTCTGCTTCAATTTTGTTGTCTGCAATATCGTTTCAAAGTAAATTGTAAGGCAGTATGACTGAAAAGAATTCAATACGAGTGCCAAATAATTTGGATCCTGATCAAGGTCCAAACTGATTGCAAACGTGCTTTTAGGCGCCATTGAGAGTGAAAGGGTTAAAGCATGCTAAAATTGAAGTAAAAGTCTCCAATTAGAAATTTTCCTTCTTATTGTCAGCCTGCTAGTTCTAGAAATGACTTTCATGTTTCTACTATTTCTTGATATTTGAAAAGCATTAAGAAAAGTGTCCTGCAGATTGATGTTTAACCATTGTCATGCAGAATTGTCATCTGCTGCAAACACATCATCTGCAGAAAACAACATAATCAATTTGATACTTTCAAAACTTAAAAACAGTAAAATATGACTGGCAAACAAGTTTGGATCATAGCAGACGCCGCATAACGCGGCGTCTGATCTGGATCTTTACTGTATACAAACTGTTAACAAATTTTATCCAAGTCACGCTTAGCATAATAAGAGGGTTTCTTTTAAAGCAGGCTGCCAATAAGAAGGAAACCTCTAATTGGAGACTTTTACATCAATTCTAGCATGCTTTAACCCTTTCACTCTGGCGCCTAAATGCGCGTTTGCAAACAGATTGGATCTATTTGGCACTCGTATTGAATTTTTTCAGTCATACAATTAACTTTAAAAAGATACTGCAGACAACAGAATTGAAGCAGACGACAATGAAACTGAGAATTAGACTCACTCTCGCCTAAAGGAACGTTTGCAAACATTTTGCACCTTGATCAGACGCCGCGTTTCGCGAAACGCGACGTCTGATCAGGATCCAAACTGTTTGACACTCGTATTGAATTCTTTTCAGTTATACTTCCTTACATTTAAGGCTTTGAAACGATATTGCAGGCAACAAAATTGAAGCAGACGACAAGAAAATTTAAAGGAGTAAACTATCACAAAAGTTTGGCAGTGGAAGGATAAAGCAGTTATTTGTATTTAAGGTACTTCGCATATGCGCGTAGTTTCCATACGATTGTTATGAAACTTTTCATGAAGAATGATAATAGCCTAAGAAACAATGTGGGTAAATATAGGCAAACTTTATCGTGTGGTTTGTCTTTAAGGTCTTTTTTCTGACAAAAACCTTGAATTTTGATGATTTTATTTTTCTTAAAAATGAATAAAGCTAATGACTATAATTCTCGCCCAATAAGTAGTCCACAACATTCATTACAAGAATAGCTAAAAACAGTTTGAATAAAGGTGTTCAGAAAGATGTTATCAGCTATTTAAATTTTGAAAAATGCTAAAAAATTGAATTACAAAAAACTGACTCATTCAATGTATATTTGTTTTCATTTTATTCAAATATATGGTTGATGAACTAGTCAGTCTGAAAAAATTAGAAAATATTACAGTCAGGATTTGTTGTTATAACATATTTTCTTATTAAAATGTGGGATATTTGTTGTTTAGATACAGTTACCTACCTTAGAATTAAAACTTTGTCATTAAAATGCATTATTATTTATTCATGGACTTGCATACAAGGTTTATTATATTGTTTGAACATAATTATAATGGGCAATATCGATCTTGAAAAGGTTAGCGTATTGATAAGCTTCACTGTGTGGCTTTATAGTTCGATCAAATAGTTTACATGTATACCGATTTCATTGACTTGTAAGTCATTAAACTAAAACGTACAGGTAAGTTGACATATACTTGGACCGTAAACATCACTAGTACTAATCAACGAAGACTAAACATAACATGTCTCTTGATTACTGCGTTATGGATTGACAAGTCAATAAATCGGACACTTAAAAAAAATATTTGGATCGGATGGGTCTCGAACCTATGACCTTTGGATTGCTAGTCAACCACTATAGTCAACCACTATACTAACTGCGCTATGAAGGATTATACTAATTCGTATCAACATTTCCTTTATATAAATTTTCTAGTATAAACACGTACGAAAAAAGTCTGTGTCGTCCAGACGCATATCCGCTCGCCCGCAATACCGACTTCCGGTAGCGAAAGGCCTTAAAGAAATGAATATATGGAACTAGTGATGATAATTAAAAAAAAAAGAAGGGGGTTGTTAAGAAAAAAAAATCGTACCCTGTGTGGCTCGAACTGGCTACCCCCGTCATGCCAGGCAGAGTCGCTATCGATTGAGCTACGGCGACTTCGTTGAAATTTGGCTTGTTAGTTAATTATAATTGTGAACCTATAATGTATTTACGCTTATGTATAAACACTTTTTATTCAATTAATTATCTATTCTACTTATTCTGGGACAATGCTTGCTGCTTTATAAACGGGAGAAGAAAACAAACCCGCAAACTACACTGCAAATAAACAGTCACACCTGTTAGTATGCGAGAAGAGTGACATCATTTTAGTCAGGGAAGTCCCTGACAATGGCCATATTTTACTCTTAGTTTTTTTTTCACTAACTAAATACTTAAGTATTTTCTTAGAGTAAAAGTTAGAGAAAAATAATGTTAGTTGAAAATGTTAGAGTTTAGAAAATTCCTAGTTAAATACTAAGAATGTTTCAGAATACGGCCCCAGGCTCCGAGGTTATAAAGGGCTTGAGCTGAGTCTGAGTGTGTTCCCAAGCATTCGATTGGTCAGATTTGAGCCTAGGCTCAAATCTGACCAATCAAATGCTTGGGAACGAGTTTAGACTCAAGTCAAAAGCTTTATAACCTCGGAGCCTGATTTTGTTTGTTTGTTCTTTAACCCTAGATTATACCTTTGTTCAGTTTACTCGTCCTTTTTTGGAACTGTGTTTTATTTTGGCTTTCAGACAAAGAGTCAACTGAACAAGTCGACAGGAGAGTTTCAGTGTTTAACAGGCCAGCTGGAGGATGTAAACTGTCTACTGGTGGTGCTGGAGAGGCTTGTGTCACTGCAGGTTCACAACACTTTACGACTTGTTACAGTCAAACTTGTGTTATGCCATCTCTATTTAACCCATAGCCTGTTTCTGGTATTGAAGATGGGTAACCACTAAAAGCAGGTTGAAAGTAAAGTAGAATGCACCTTAAGGTGCATTCTGCTTTACTTTCAGTCTTCTTTACGCTATCATCTGCTAGAATATAGAAAAATATTTCTTATGATACAAATGTATTCATGACTGTATAAATTGGAACTATTTTCTTCAGTGTAAGAAAAAATTCAATGCTTAAAAATGTGTATCTATGGAGTAAAGGGTTAACCCATTATTCCATTAATACCCTTTTATATGCCTCTAAATTTCTTGCTCTACTGAAGAAAATATTTCCAGTTCATACAATAATGAATATGTGTCATAACCCATAAGAAATATTTTCTATATTCTAGCAGATACTAGCTTAAGCAGGCTGAAAGTAAAGCAGAATGTGCCATAAGCCGGTGCATTCTGCTTTACTCTCAACCTGCTTAAGCCTTTAAGAGGTTTTCTGTCTCCAAAGCTGGGTATGGGTTGTTATTTTTGGTGGGGTGGGGGGATGTTCGGGGGGTCAAATAAATTGAATCGATCATTGACTATTGAAATAAACTCATACAATTTGTTCCATTTTGTTACATGCAAATTTCCAAATTTTAAATGATTCGACTGAAAAATTCCCAATTCCATAGGTAAGGGTCATATTTTTATACCCTAAAGAGTTAAAAAGCCCTGGATAATCGGCAACACAAGCCTGACTGGTCCTGTAATTCTTGTTTATTTTGTGAAAAAAATTCTCAATTTTGATAATGCAGCCATTGTAAAATTCTGTACCTGAAACATGTTTAAGGTAAAAGAGAATGTTTGTGGTAATTGACATCTCTAGTTAACATGTGCATTTTTATGCCGTCAAGAGACATTTAATTTTGACAGTCTGACCACAACTTTAACCTTGGCCATAACTTAAGAACTACATGTGATAGACTTCATATTTGGCTCTTGAGTTAAGTTCAACTTGGGTCATGTCCTGGAAAGGACTTCATGTGGTAGAGACTCCATACTAGTATTTGGCATGTAAGCTCCACTTAAGAATCCCATTTGTATGTTAGAACAGAAGCAGACAACATTTGCGTTTGAAGACAATGTTACTTGGCATTCAAAGACAGGGCTGACATTTCTCCGGATTTTTTTTTAAATCTTCGGAATTTCATCCTAGCAGATGGTAGCTTAAAGCAGGTTGAAAGTAAAGCAGACTGTGCCTTAAAGACATTAAGCCAGTCCATTCACTGATTCACCCCCCATTGTATTCAATAGGTGTCAAAATACAGGTAGATCCTGACAAAATTGTGGAGGTAACGGTTCAGCTATCTGAAGCTTTGATTTTGAATAGAGGCCCTTACATAATAGATCTCAATAGGTTTTTCAATGGGTTTTACTAACCAAGCTATCAAATATTAGATGTGGGCCTCACATGATACGCCTGAATGATTCTTTGCCTAGACGCTAGCCGAGTAAGTGCATGGGCTCCACGGTGAATGTCGGTGTTACCACCCAAGCTTGATCATGTACTGTCTTTAAGGCACATTCTGCTTTATTTTCAACCTGCTTTAAGTAACATGCTTGAAAAATAGAGGTTCTGTTCTGTTCTTGAAAAATAGAAAATTTGGAAATTTTAGGATTTTTGATGATCAAGTAATGGCAGCCCTGCAAAGAGTGAACTTAACCCTTTACCCAATAGATACTAATTTTACGCCTTAAATTTATTCCTCTAATAGATTTTTTTCTCCAATTAATACTCAAATATGTGTCATAAGAAATATTTTCTTTATATATATTGCAGATTTAGCTTAAAGCAGGCTGAAAGAAAAGCAGAATGCTCTTAAGGTGCATACTGTCTTATTTTATCCTGCTTTAAGTGGTCTCTTATCTTCAAATTGAGAAAATGGCTATGGAGTAAAGGGTTAACTTAGATGTTATAACAGTGAAACCTCTCTAAGCTGAATTAACACTTTATAAAAGATGGTAGACCACAATGGACAATTAACTACTTAGATTATGCCGGATAAAAGTAGTGCAGAAAGCTCCCAAATGGAGCTTTCTTTCATACATTTATCTTGCATTAAACTGCAACCGGTTACCAACTTGTTTAGGGACCGAAAAATTGAAAATGTTATTTTATAAATGTCTGGTAGAGCTCCAGATAAGGGGAGAAATTTAAAATCTAAAATCTTTATTTCTGCATTAAACCCTATGGTGTTACTACTCATTAGAATTATCTCTTCGAGAGGAGCTACACCACAGGATTTGGTGCTGAAATAAGTGAGAATTTGTTCAGTATAGTACTTTACTACCTCTTATCTGGAGCCCAGGGTCCAAGGTTATAAAGCGTTTGAGCTGAGTCTGAGTGTGTTCTCAAGCATTTGATCAGTCAAATGCTTGAGAACGACTTTAGACTCAACTGAAAAGCTTTATAACCTTGGACCCTGGTCTGGTTTAGAGAGGTTTCACTGTAGATGATTTTGACACTGATGACTGTTTCATTCAATCTACTACAGGATGGTTTTGAGGCAATAGAAACAGCTGTAAGAACCCAGGATTACTCCAAGGCAGCGGACGCCGTACATCAGGTGAAAGCTTTAATCAGCCATAAGGTTTACAAACATGAGGATGAGATTAAAATAGTAAATGCCATCGAGACTGAAGCTGAGATACAGATGCAGATTCTGATTAACGAGCTGTCAGAGAAATGGAAGGAGATGGTGGAGTGGACAGTTCCAACAGAGAAAGATAGAAAGAAGGAACAGAGTTTGAAAACACAGCTCTTATTTCATACTAAGGCAGAAAATTCCTCAGTTGTGGACAAAGTAGTTGTTGGTATGAAGAAAATTAACATTTTGGAGCAGAAAATGAAAAAGTTTGCAGAGAAATTGCTAGAGCACGTTATTGAGCCATTGATGACAGTGAGTGGCTGTGAAGTAAGAGACTCAGAAACAGCCCAGGCCAAAATACTGACCGTTATTGTGCCTGCAGACTCCACACACTCACCACCGACTCCCAAAGATATGTTTACTAAGTTAGATTGTGTGCTTACTTTTCTTCTTCAAAATTTACTTTATGTTGTTCTTGGCCAGAGTGAGACCTCTTCACCTTTAACACTGATGACAGTCTTAGGTGACATGGCGGCTGATCAGACCTTGACCTTAGCAGTGAAAGAGTGCCTAATAAAAGCCATACCTAGCAGTAATAAAGAAATGGGAGAATTTGATACTATTAAAGTTTTGACAGAACTTGTTCAGGAGCAACTGGTCACATTGAAATTTATACCTCCAGATAATACCATACTTTTAGATTACATTCAGAATGTTAATATTCTGTTTGCCAACAAGAAATGTCAAGATATACTAGAAAGAGCCAGGCTTCAGATGACAACAGAAGTACACAATACAATAGAAGTCAGCTATGAGAAGCCCCTTGGAGAGTTGCCTCCCTTGATAGAAGGTGTAGGAGGAAAGAAGTTGAAGAGAGAAGAACTGCCAGCAGAATCACCTCTTAGTGCTAGTACCTTCAGACTGCCTACATGTCAAATAAGGTAATGCCAGTGTTCAATCCAGCTTGGCAACACTGGGGGACAATTTGACCCATGGTTCTAAAAGTAGGGGGTCATTCATGAAATATGGGGGTCATCAAAAAAGACTTGTCAAAATTAGATAGATAACTTAGACTTAGTAAGGAAACCAAACTTGCAGATACATGACGCACTCCTCATCTCATCATATCATAATCTAAATGCATTGTTCTTTTGACTGTTTTGACTGAACCTTTTGTTTAATATTTATCTGCTCACGAACGTCTTCCATGCTACAAATCATGGAATGTGATCCACACTCGCTCATATGGCATTATGCCTGTCAAATGATGGCGTTCTAAAATTGGTACAGCCAGTTGTAAAGGGGGTCAGACTTCCCAGTGCGTATGTAAGATGGATATTTCATACTGTTTGACTTTTTGTAATAGTTAAGCCAAGCTTTGTTTCCCTCGTTGGTCAACCAAGAGGCAAGAAATTTCCGTTAAACTTTACCTTAAGTAACGGGTTTTTCAGGCTTTTCGGCATTTTCATTCAAACTTGCGATCGATGTTACCTCAAGGGGATCATAAGAAGTGTTTGTTTTTAATTAGCCGAATTCGGCGTGAAAAGGTCCGTAATCTGCTTCTTTCTATCATTGCAGACAACTTTTGGTTTAGAATCTAATGACGCAAACAAAATGGCTGACGGGTTTACGTTATATACGTATTGCGAAGGTGTGTTTGATATACTAATTTGATTCACAGTCTATGGCGGGTACCTGCTTTGGCCGGTTTACAGTTAATTAGATAACTACTAATAAGTATAAATATCCGATTTCTGGTACCAGTCGATGCTTTTATTTCCGGCATGTTCGAGTGAACTCCAGAATACATACGTTTGCCGAAATTATCGTAGGATCCGAAAATTTGTCAAATTGCGTCACGTTGACCCCTGGGTTTGTAAAAAATGTGTCAAAGGACCCAAAATGAGGGACAATTACGCAATGGCGCGCTCTAGATTGAACACTGGTAATGCTGGAGTTTAACACATTCAACCTTGAAACTTAAAAATGAACAAGGCCAGTTTCAATTATTATTAAGCCAAATCCATTTTTGACTATTTCAAATTGTTTGTATGCCCCGAGACAAATAGTTATCTGTATGTCCATTCTTATATAAACTGTATATAGTAACTTTATCGGTCTAAATCCTCATACAGATCTCAAACTACACATTTATCATTTTACAAGTTTGCATTTATTTCACATATGTGCATGTAGTCGAGATAAACTTCAATTTTATGAAGAATTACCAGTTGAACATATAGTAAGTTTTTGTAGCTAGAATGTCTTGCAGATACAGTCACATATCTAGCTTTAACAATACATTGTTAAATGAGAACCAGTGTAGACCAAGATCAAAGGGTAGGATTCCTCCTAATCTGAATCTACACTGTTTTCATAGGACAGATACTTTTATGATTTATAGAAGCCAGCATTTTATAAACAGACAACTTTTTTCTGCAAGTGAAGGGTAAAACAAATACTTTTAAGCTTAAAAAGGTAATCAGCCATTTAACCCATTACCCCATAGCCTATTTCTAATTTTAAAGAAAGATTATGACTTAAAGCAGGTTGAAAGTAAAGCAGAATGTGCCTTAAGGCACATTCTGCTTTACTTTCAGCCTGCTTTAAGCCATTATCTGCTAGGATATAGAAAATATTTCTTATGATGCATATTCCTGACTGTATAAAAGGAAATTATTTTATTTAAGTGGAGGAATAAATTATAGGCGTAAAAAGGCGTATTTATGGGGTAATGGGTTAAAGAACAAAAAATCTATGGACTATTCATGAGAATTTTAAATTTTTTGTTTGTTCAGAGTTTGCTTGTATTAAGTCGGCTCTAAATGACCTTTTTGTGTCGATGGGCCGTAAAACACCATTCATTCATTGCTTGTATTAATATTTGCAGCACATCTGTTCAGGAGCTTATGACCATGGCCTATGAAACATTGCGGGAGGCTGGTGAGAGTCAACCCCAGTGTGCTATACAGATGTTTTGTGCAGTGCGCAACATGTTCGAACTGTTCTGTAGCCTTTTCCCAATCTACCACAAACAGAGTCTTGAAACTTTACCTCAGTTTACAGGTAGCTAAAATATTACATGTACTTATTTTGCCCTAGGTTAACTCATTCATCCCTGAAACTTCATTCAAATTGACAGTTTTCGTTTAAGTCTCTAGACTAGTCCATAATTGACTATTAGGAGATTTTGTACATATTGCAGTGTATTTCATGATCAGATGGCTCTTTTAGAAACTCTCTGGTCTGGATCAACACTATTTACATATGATAAGTGTACTCTTCACAGGTACACTGTCATAGAAAAATATACTGATTACCTAGGGTTCAATGGGTGAATTGTTGGCAATAAATATGAAATCAAGAGTTTCAGAGCAACACGAACATGTTTTACTGTTTCTCCCAAATGTTTCCTCCAAGAAACATCTAATATCAGTAGTATTGAGTAGCCACATCATAGGGTATATTGGAGATATAGGCAAGATATTATTTGAAATATTCATTACTGATCTCTTTGATATGGCCCAAACATAACTTTCTTGAATTGTATATTTGGATAAAATGCAAGCAATCTTATGTTATTATAAGTGGCTTCTTAAAAACATTTCCTCAGTCCTTTGATGGACTACACCGCCCCCTCCCCCAATTGTTCTCGAAAGGCGTGGAAGTAAATGTAAACCAGTGGTGAAGTGTACATAGTCAATGTCACTAATCTCAAGTTGTCTAGAGAGGCCCTGGCATGCCCACACTCAATGGGTTTTACTAACCAAACTATCAAATATATGGTGCGGGCCGCACATGAGATGCCTGACTGATTCACTGTAATACAGGTATGCATAAAAATCATGCTTTTAGCAAGAAAACTGCCCAAGTAGGGATTATCACCGAAAGTAGGCCAAGAAATGAGCATGAAGCTATAATTAGATGGCTGCACATGCAGGAAAAAGGTAATACAGAGAGCTCATAAACAAGTTTTACTTTCATTTAACTGCCACCTGCTCATTAAATTTTCTGGCTGCTAGACAGAATTTGACTTGAAAATTACACATTTTAGTCTGTAAGCTATGGAACCGTTTCCTCCATAGATATGCATTTAAATGCCACTACCAACTCCTCCAACTAAGTGCCACAATTGAACATTTATCTAATTTATTTAATTCAAGCGACAGCTTAAAGTAAAACATAATTAAAGCAGAAAGCTCCTAAAGGAGCATCTGCTTTACTTGCATCTTGCTTGAAGCAGTACCCTTTCTTAAACACTATTTAGGTGATTTGAACTGAGATGCTTGTGGAGAGGAGGGTTTAAAACAGCCAATGATATCAGTATCATGTGAATTTTACATTTTTCCTGTTCATTCTAAATCTTCTTTCAGCCTTACATTACAACAACTGTATGTTTATTGCCCATCATCTAATGGTTCTGGGTCATCAGTTTAGCAAGAAGTTGCCAGGTACCATCAATGCAACTTTCGTAGACTTGGTACCAAAGATCCGCCGCCTGGGATCAGAAAGCTTCATTCAGCAATTACAGAGACAAAAGGCCCAGATGTCAGAATACCTGGCTGCAGCAAATGGTAGGTACTAGGTACAGAAGAAACATGGTAAAAGTCTATTGCAAAGCTCCAGATAAGTGATATCTTAACCCATTACCCCATAGCCTGTTTCTTTATTTGAATATACATGTAAGTGATAACTTAAAGCAGGTCCTGCTTTAAGCTACCGTCCGTTAAAATTATAGAATCTTTTTCTTATGGTGCATATTCATGACTGTATAGAGTGGATCTCTGTTCTTCACTGCAGGAACTTATTTTATTTATGGTATAATGGGTTAGCTAACACAGACACCGATGCAGACACTGAGGTGACATCCTTAGTGCCCCTATTCTATAAATAGGCAATCTGATGATTGCTATCATTTTAATTTAGTCGTGTTTCTTTACAACCGTTTTCCAAAGTAAAAATTTCAATAATGTTTGCATATAACTCTTTCTTGTAAAAGGTTCAGTACCATTGTCTTGAAATGCCTCAGATCTGATTGGGTTAATACCAGGTATACAATTTTTGTATCTTCTGTAGGATTCTTGAATGTTTCCGAGAAGGAGACTTTCTTTGCGACGGAGAGGGCAGTAAAACAAGTGATTCATCAGCTGCAGCACCTGAAGAAAGTCTGGCTGGAAGTTCTGCCTCCCAGCAACTACAGAAAGGCAATAGGTAGGTGACTCTGTCAGATATTAATAAGATTGAAATGTATTTAACTCGTTACTCCTACAATATGCCTCTTCTTATCTCTACTATAAGGAAAGTAATTCCCACCTCTGAAGTCCTGAACATAAAACATGGATGGCATTCCCAGCATCCTTCCAGGTGGAATCCTGAAGCAGGCTGAAAGTAAAGCAAAAAGCTTCTTTAGAAGCTTTCTGCTTTACTTTCAGTCTGCTTTAAGCTTCTTTCAGATTCTGTCTTTGAAACTGAGACTAAGCCATTGAGTAAAAGTTCAGACTGCAGGTTATGTTAGATCCCTTTGTTGCATTCTGCTTTATGTCATCTTATGTCTTTAATCCCAACAGTGATTTAAGGCTTCTTAATCTTAACTCCAATATATGACACAATAAATTCTTCTTATTATTATTACTTCTCTCCATCAAGATTGATGATTATGAGAAAGGGCACTGATAAGGTGCACCAGGGACTGTACCCTGCCGGTCACTTTATCCTGACGCCTACGAAACAGTTGTTATGCTTACCCGAAATTCTGAGCGCAAAGGAGGGAAGCCATTACTACCAATTTTCAAGTCTTTGGTTTGATCCGGTCTGGGATTGAACCCGCAACCCACACTGCAAGCGGACGCTCTACCACTGAGCTATACAGGCGGTTTTATATTAGGCATTCACATGCATTTTGGTGGAGGAACAGGTATAACACATTTTTGACAACTATGTTGTTAAAACGGACAGATTGGTTTCCATAAGAAAAACATTCACTGAAAAGTCTTATCTTTTTCAATTGCAGGTAGCTTACTAAATGGTGTAATCACAGAAGTAACAGACAGTATAGTTTGCCTAGAGGATATCTCAGCTGAAGACACAAAACAATTGTCACGTTTACTGAACACAATTGCTGATAGAGCACCAGAACTTTTCCAGACTCCTAACGATGACAGAGCCAATGTAGCAGAGGTTCAGCGTAATGTGGGGAAATGGCAGAGGTTTCGTGAACTGGATCAGGTGCTGAATGCCAGTATGATTGACATCAGTGATAGATGGGCCTCAGGGAAAGGTCCACTGGCTGTAGCCTTCTCAGCCAATGAAATCAAACAACTGATTCGTGCCTTGTTCCAGAATACAGACCGGAGATCGGCGATGTTAGCTAAAATCAAATAGCGGACTGTGATGTTTATACTGGATGTGAAAATCAGTCAAGTTGTGTTGATAGATTGCACAATAAATAAGGATGAAATATTTAAATGTAGAAAGCTTAGTGCAGGTCAAAAATAATGCAGAAAGCTCCTGTAGGAGCTTTCTGAATCTCTTTTGTCCTACTTAAAGCTTTAAACTATAAAAGACACATATTTGCTTTATCTTTATATGTGGTAGTGCTTAACTTAACACATCTTGATTGTATAGTGACTTTCTTATCTCAAATGTGCTTCATAAGCACATATTATATTCTAGGTAATGAAAGTCTTATATATATTTCAAACGTGTGTACTATTAGAATTAATTAATAATTCAATCCAGAGACCAATGTTATAAAAAGTTTTAGTTGAGTCTGAGATCATTCTCAAGCATTTGATTGGGTAAACTTGAGCTTTATAACATTGAGGCTAGGACCTGTGTCAGCTTAATACTGAATATGCTATGTACTAGTATGTAGAGTTCAATAATCAATTACTCAGACAAAGAAAGTTCATCTATAAAACCACATCAGGGGATAATCAAATAGAATGTGATCAATAGAATATGTATGTTTTCAGTATTGAAGTTGTAAGGTGTCAAAAACCCTTAAGTTGTGACTATTCATAAGAAATGTTGTCTGTTGAGTAGTTACAACATAGGGACTGCTGGAGAGACATATTAATCCTTTCATTGCAACATTTAACTGTCTGATTTATCCCTTTCACAGACCAAATTTTGTTTGCCACCATTTGTTGTCTACAATTTTATGCAAACTTGACATGTTATAAATTTTAACTGAAGAAATATTGAGTAAGTGCTTTACTTTGTGTCTGATCTGGATCCATACTCATTACTGTTTGCAAAGTCGACTTTAGTCATCTATTGTCGGTTATAGTAGAAAAAGTTGGGAGATTCAGTAGCTATGGATAGTAATATGCTCCTGTTATTTTCATAATGCTTAAATTTATAAAGGTTTGAGGAATGAAATACCTACAATCACAGTGCTATAGCCAAGCTATAATAGTAATGCTGAACTTTAGTTGTTGGAGTTGTTGCCAGCTTCTGATATTTACTATTACTCAATACTGGAAGTGATATATTTTAAGTTCTCTTATTACTACTGTAGAATATGGGTATGTTTGACCTTAACTCTTTCAACACTAAGTAACTCTTGTGGGTTATGTTCCCTTGTTGATCTTTTTATTTACCATAACATGAACCGGTCTACTTGAAAATTCTGGATGGTTTAAAAATTGCTGCTCTTAATTAGTAATCGGTGTAGAACCCAGATCAGAGAGCTCCTATAAGAGCCCTCTGTTTTGGGTCTACACTGTTTGCATACCGTATGTTATAAGCTTATTTTAAACAGGTCCATGGTGTTGAAAGAGTTACATGAGGTATTAAGGTTTGACAGTACTTGGCAAGGAATTGTACATAATTTAGCCATTGTAGTTACTCCCACTGGCAGAATTTTATACAGGTGGTTGCTTAATGCAGAATAAAAATGTGATAACAGTAAAACCTGTATTAATGGCAAGGGGATCTCTAACAGGGCAAAGGTAATTTAGGAGCTTTCTGCATTACTTTTGTTCTACATTAAGCTATTAAAACCTGTCAATTAGTCATGTTTAAGTTGCTTCTTAATAAAACGGGTTTCCCTGTATTATTTTGCATTAAGCAATCATGTCTTTACCACCTTACCTATTCAGTGATTGTTGAACACAAGTGTAACTTAGTAGTTTAATAAACCTGTTATTGTTGAAAATGAACTTGCATATATGATAGGCTTAGGGTGCTGGAGTGTATTTTTATACTCTTATTGTTGAATAAAATGATATATCTAAAAAAGATTCTACTGTGGTGTTTTTATGCCTAGCAGCAATGTTGTGTGGGGCATGTAGTGTACCGTACCCTTGTCCATACATCTGGCACATAAATCGATATTTGTGTGGCCAAAATAAATAGCCACATAACTGAAAAACATTAACCTGGTCATTTCTTTTGGCATAAACCTGGCCAAAGTTAGAGTAAGCTTCAAAATCATTCTATTCCAAGTCAACAGAAATTTTAGTTCTGTGCCTAGCCACGTAAAAAAAATAAAGGCAATAGCCATATAAGACAAAGGTTATGAGTATGTCAGTATGTCCAATTGGTTAAGCTTTTTCATTTAGGTCAGTTATAGAACAAGTTTGGCCACTATGGTCATATTACTTCACATGTGCATTTGCCTCATTGAACACAGTATGTTGCATCACAGTTTGTTGACTGACCCTGATATGGTATGGTTAACTTATGGCATGATAGTCTTTGCATTTAACCCTTTACCTGATAGCCTATTTATAGTATTGAATATAGATGACCACTTCAAGCCGGTTGTAAGTAAAGCAGAATGCGCCTCAGGCGCATTCTGCTTTACTTTCAGCCTGCTTTAAGCTTTCATGTGCTACAATATAGAAAATGTTCCCTATATTGTATATTAATGACTGATTAAACTGGAACTTTTTTCCTCAGCGGAGGAATACATCATATCCGCTAAAAAGCGCTTCTATGGGGGAAAGGGTTAAAGTCAACATGCTGAAGAGCATCCATGTTTTTCAAAGCCATTTCTAGTTTTGCCTGTCATATGATGTACAATCGCCTTGACATACACCAGTCATGTTGCCAACATGTGGGTAATCATTCAAAACATGTAATAGAAGCTCTAAGATTGATGGCAGTTTACTGGTAATGATTATCCTGATGGTGCAATCCTTGAATGTCCGGCGTCTTCCTCAAACTTGCTCACATTGTATATTACTATAAGGTCTCAAATGAATTCTTAAATGATTGAAATCGGAACAATTGGTCAAAAGTTATCTGCACTAGATGTGTTTAAAATGTCATATCTAACGGTGTTTACACTCTAGCAACTAAAGTTTTCAATGGATTTTGAAAATACTTGCACACAATGTATATGGCTATAAGTTCGAAGGAGTGCAATTATTGTTGAAATCTGATTATTATGGCAAGAGTGATCTGCCTTTGGTATACTTTGAAATTCTAGAAAAGGCTTCATTTCAGTATTGTTTAGGCTCTAGTTATCTGCCCTTGATGTACTCTACTAAACATGTACTAGAATAGGTCCTATTCCAATATTGTTTACATGCTAAACTGCAAATTTGAATAGACTTAGATGAAAAATGGGTGAAACTCAAAGGTAAAGTTATCAGGCTTCATTACAACAGGTGAGCGTTTCAAGGCTATCTTGTATGAAAGACTAGTGATGGCTAAAAGCAAGGTGAAAGTGAAACGAAGCTCCTTAAGGAGCTTTGTTTTACTTTTACCTTACTATAAGCAGTCACATTTCTTAAACACCTAATAATTAAAACAATATAGTGGTCGTAACAGGTTGGTTTTTTTACTGTAAATGGTAAAGGTGTCATTAGTGCTAATGCAGGTGAAGTTTTGTTGGATTGAATTCATCACTGATTGGTAACTCGGGTCTATCAAATATCATCAACACCATTTTAAAGGGAAAGAATATATTACTCTGTAATGCAAGTAAAGTACAAATATATTGTATAAAATTCTAGGTTATAAAACAATTGACATTTTAAAGACTTTATAACAATGGACAGGATTCCAGATAACATTCGAGTTAACAAAATAAATCCAGCTATTAAACCAAATTAACAAACCTTATAGTACGACTACTCATTAGAATGATCTCTTCCATGTTTATTGACATAAGGATTTAAGCTTTTGAAGTGTGTGTGGAGTAGAACCCCTCAATTACAACTGCTACATGTGGTTGTTTCCTGTGTTTAAGGCAAATGGATGCTTAAAGCATTACGAAAGTAAAGCACAAAGTTCCTCTACGCCATCAAATAAACTTCTTTTTCATGTGGTATTAGAGGGGTTCTATTGTACACTCATCTAGAGCCCTGGGTCCATGCTTATAAAGCGTTTGAGTTGAAATCGTTCTCAAGCATTTGATTGGTCAGATATGAGCTAAGGCTCAAATCTGACTAATCATATGCTTGAGAACACACTTAGACTAAACTCAAATGCTTTATAAGCGCTGGACCTGGTCGGACATTCAATCTACAAATAAGTGCCTTAGGGAATACCACGACTGCTCAGTCTGCTTGATTGAAATCATCCACTCACTCGAAATTTATTCTGCAGCAATATTCAAGTGAAGTCTGCCATATTTTGAATGGGCAAAAAATAATATTGTAGTTTGTATCAACAGTGTAAAGCTGGGTAAGACAACAGAATACAGTCAATCTGCATTTTTGTTATCCTGCATGAAGCAACTACATGTACATGTAATAAATCTGCACATGGGTTTTCAATTTACAAAATACACTTTTACATTCACAAAAAATAGAGTATTGTAATTTGTTAAACCTTACACAAATTTATACTGTCAAACATTTGGTATCATTTATTCCAATTAGCCCATTACCCCATAGCCTGTTTCTAGATGAGAAGACAGGTGGCTACTTAAAACAGGTTGAAAGTAAAACAGAATGCGCTTTACGGCACATTCTGCTTTACTTTCAGCCTGCTTTAAGCTACCATATGCAAGGATATAGAAAATATATATGGTGCATATTCATGACTGTACAAAGTGGAACTATTTTCTTCAGTAGAAGAATAAATAAAAGGTGTAAAAGGGCTTATTTATTGGGTTATGGGTTAAGCTGGATGTGCAGTATGTAAGACAGATGACAGCTAATGCAGAACAAAAGTACTTGAGCTCTGGTTATGCAGCCACCTTTACAAAGATATTCATGCATCCTCATTAATTGCAGGTTTGTCTGTATTTCAGCAGTGTTGCCACTTGTACAAATAAATGCATCGGCTATAAACATGTAATGGTTGCATTTAACCCTTCTCCTGCTGAATATTGGTATATTCAACTAGAAAACTACCCACTATGAACATCTAGCATCCTGATAAAGCATGAACTTTTTTCTGAGGAAAAAGTGCAAACTCATATCAGACATCCTATAAGAAAACAGCATAGACCCTGATCAGAAAACTCCTGAAGGAGCTGTCTGATCTGGGTCTACAACATTTTCTACAAGTTAGTGTCAATATATGCAAATAGCAGATGTCAAGAGTTATTTGGTGCCTTTCTTCCAACTAGAATATGATATAAGAACTAAGTGACCCAGAGCTTCAGATAATGTGAGTATTTCAAATACTAGTCAGCCTAGTGAGAATGACGATCTAAAGTATCATGAAGATTTTAGGACTCAAATGATCACTAAAAAGGTATTTTATTCACAAGACTTACAAGTACATGTACCAGAAATTAACTATTGGTGATGCATGTGCAAAATTCCCATAAAAACAAGTGCAAACGGTGCTGGTACAAAGACTTTCAATGCATTTTAAATGACCGACTACAATAATTGTTGTGTCAAGCAACCACTCAGTTTAGACAAGCATGTACATGTAGATCTCTTAACTCTTTCCTCCCTGAAACTTTAAATGAACAATTCCAGTTTCCATTTTAGTCTAGTCCATTTCTGACTTTTAAGGGTTGTTTTTGTCACTGTTTGGCATTATGAAAAACAGTGAAGACCCTGATCAGAGGGCTCCTTTCGGAGCCCTCTGATCTGGGTCTTCACTGTTTGCACAGGACAAGTGTACTATTCACATGTACACTGTTTGAAAAGGACGCCTATAGGCGGGACCAGGGTTCAAAGGGTTAACATGAGTAAATGTTTAATGCAGGTCAAAAGTAATGCAGAATTTTTTTTCAGAATAACTTATACCTGCATTAAGCATCAGTGTTGGATCTCTAAAAGACTCCAAATTCATATTCTTTTGAGATGTTGCTTTGGACATATTTGTATTGGGTTATCAGACAGATTAAATTCTTTGATAAAATAAGAATCTTTCACCTGCCAAATGCATGTCTAATTATTTTCAAAGCTGATGATTTCATGGCAGGATATGGGTTGAAATTATCAATAGACAAACAAACGTGGGTTAATGTGGACATTCTTCAAGATATATGCAGATTTCTAAAGAAATGGGATTGCTTAATGCAGTACAGAAGTAAAGCAGAAAACCCCTATTCCAGCTTTCTGCTTTACTACTGCCCTGCATTAAGCAGCAGTTTTTAGCTTCTTTAATAGACTGCTAGCACATTATTTCAGTGACCACCTAAAACAAGTTTGAATTTACAGTTTATAGAATGTGTGCGCTTTCTACTAATCCATAACAACAATATCTTTAGTCAACAGCATTAACTCATTCACCCCTGAAACTTTTAATGGTTAATTCCAATTTTAAAATACGTCTACTGGTAGTCAATTTTTGACTATTTGGGATGATTTTAACTATACATGTATTTCAAAATGACAAACAGTGTAGAACCTTATCAGAGGGCTCCTTAAGGAGCCCTCTGATCAGGGTCTACACCGTTTGCATGGGACAAGTGTAATCCTCACAGGTATATTGTTTGTAAATGACGAGTATACTCGTCGCTAGGGTTGAATGTGTTAACTTGCTTGTACAGATGCAGAGTTGGAAGGGTACTTGTTACACAACTGCATTTGTCTACAATTATTGCACAAAGCAAAAATAAAAAACCATGTAACTAATAATGCTTCAAACAAAATAGTTACAGATATATCACAGTTAAGCTTCACAATGCTTCTAAACATCTAAAAGCAAAGGCACTATATTTTGTAATTCTCTTAACTCATTCAACCTTGAAACTTGCAATGGACAATTCTAATTTTAAAATAAGTTTCATACATTTTTGACTATTTAGGGTTGATTTTAAAAAATATATTTCAAAATGACAAACGGTGTATACCCTGATCAGGGTCTACACTGTTTGCATAGGACAAGTGTAATCCTCACAGGTACACTGTTTGTAAATGACGAGTATACTCGCCGCTAGGGTTGAATGTGTTTATAATAAAAGGCACAACAAATTGGTTCTTCTTGAAACATTTTTGACAAAGTGATAGAAGATTTGAGAGGCATCATGGGAAAAACGGCTCTAAAACAAAGCAAGCTGTAGATCCAGACCAGCTCTAATCACAATGGATGATCTTGGTCAGCGTATAAAAAAATACGTAACTGGTAATATAAATACAAAAAAAAAAAAATTGATACAAAATTACATTTGGCAATGTAGCTGTGTTAAAGCATGGCTTGTTGTTTGTACTGCTGTATTTGTGTCTTTCATCTCATATAAAATAGAATATAGTTCCAACACAAGCAGTTTTAAAGCATGACATTTGGCTCATAGTCAAACAGTTTAAGTTGTAAACAGTGGCCACTCAATAAAAACATGGCAACCTCCAAAGTCAGATGGAAGCTTAATGCAGGATTTAGAATGTGTTGGCATTACTTCTGTCCTTCATTAAGATGTCACCTGAATATACAGCAGGGCTGCCATTTCTCTGGGTTTTTTTACAAAATCTTCGGATTTTTATCCTAGCGGATGGAAGCTTAAAGCAGGTTGAAAGTAAAGCAGAATGGGCCTTAGGGTGCATTCTGCTTTACTTTCAACCTGCTTTAGGTAATCACGCTTGAAAAATAAAAAAATTGGATATCTTAGGATTTTTCTAGATCAACTTAATATGCCAGTCCTGATACAGAAAGCAAAGTAATCTCTGTTTGAGTGACTGCTGTACACAGTGTTGCTTTGAAATGTAAAACATACCCAGTAGCTAGATCATGTTTTATATTGACATTATATAATGTTTAACTTGCATTTATATACAGTCGAATTTCTATATCTCAAACTAGCTGATAGTTTGACACATAAACTGCATTATTCCATGCTCAGTTATGTCAAACATACCATTATTTCAAAGTTAAAACGTGGCTAAGCCACGTTTTAACTTTGAAATACGGGTGTATTTGATTTAACTGTGTTTGAGATATCGAAGTTAGACTGTATGTACATCTACTTATGATTTGGTATTCTAGGAATATAACCAGTCCTGATAAAAAGAAATTGACTAAAACAATTCCAACATTTCCGCTTTATGTCTCTACCAAACTTTAAGTCCCATTAGGCCATTACATAGGGTTTAGTGAAGACAAATGGATTTTATCTGGAGCATTGGTATACTAACTGCATAGTTGCTTCTGTTGCATACAAAACTCTTTGGAAAGATATTATAAATGAATCATTAACAAAATTACCGGTAATCTATCACAGTTTATATAACATTGATAAAAAATTATGCTTAGAAATATGAACAACTACATGTATAAAAAATTAACAAGGCATGATTAAATATAATTGAACTTTGAACATCACTTAAAAAATGCATTACAACTGAAAATTTTACTCTTTTTTTATAACAATGCTTGTTATTTTCAGAGGAATACTGTAACAATACAAAATACTTTTCTGGATTATATGTTCAGGGCTCCAGATAAGAGGGAGTAAAAGGGGAGAAATCTAATACCGGTATATTCTCACTTATTACAGCACCAAATCCTATGGTGTTACTACTCATTAGAATCATCTCGAAGAGACGATTCTAATGAGTAGTGACACCATATGGTTTAAAGCAGAAATAAAGATTTAAGATTTTGAAATACTCCCCTTATCTGGAGCCCTGTATGTTTCCTATCACAAGAGACAATACAATATAAGCCTAACATAATCTATTTGACAAGGCTGTTAGTATATTTCAGAAACAATACTATGAACCTTTACCCCAAAAAATTAGAAATAAAAACATCCTGCTCTTTATTATATGGTATTTATACTTATGTTTGACAAATTCCCAAAGCACCAATGGAAAAGGTTATCAACAAATATTAACTGATTTAAGGATATCATTTAGTGTCATTTTCTGATACAATATTTTGTTCTGAGTTTTCCTGTTTGTCTTGAGATTGAACCTTCTCCTCTGCAGCATTTCCTGGATTTCCATTAGAACCATTTGGTGAGCAATGAGGAGAAACTTTTGGTGCTGTATCCTCGGCCTTTGGTGAAACAGGTTTTGTGGTGGCAGTGTTTACTGGCTGTTCAGATGGAGCTTGTTTAGGAGAGGCTGGTTGAGGAACAGTCTCTGGTACAGCTGTGGTCTCCGGGGCACTGGCTTGTACCAACAACTGCTCAGCTTGTGAAGCCAGCCTCTCTGCCTGCTCTCTCTCCTGTCGACGTACTCCTTCTTCTGGTGTTATTACCTTATAATGATCTACAAACTTGTTGGTCTTTTCTCTTGACATTTGATCCCATACAAATGAACCATGACGCTGAAATGAATAGAAAACAAAATACTAGAAATAAGTTCTTAATCTAACCCTTAATTCCACATGGGTGCCAAACAATGTATTCACCCCTTCTTTCGTGTTAGCACCACTGGACACCTGTACTGTTTAATGACAAATGAGGATTCACTCACTGTTTTAACCATTACCCCATAAATACTCCTTTTTACTTTTTTTTTTACGCCTTTAATTTACCCCTCCACTGAAGGAAATAGTTTCAATTTATACTGTTATGAAAATGTATTGTAAGAAATATTTTCTAAATTCTAGCAGATAATAGCTTAAAGCAGGCTGAAAGTAAACCTACTTTCAACCTGCTTTAAGCGGTCACATATCTTCAAAACTAGAAACAGGCTATGGGGTAATGGGTTAAATGCTGATAGTGTATAAAGTAGAATGAAAGTAAGCAGAAAACTAGAAGAGGTTTCTGCCTTACTTTCTGTCGTTTCATCTTGTTATAAGCAGCCCCCTTAGGCCTACCGTAAACACATAAGTACATTTAAATGATACATATGTACCGGTATATCATTTTGAAATACAAGTTGGTTTGTACTGATGGCTATAGAGGAAAAGTGTAAGTTGTCATCCCAATTCTGCTAAGCTGAACATAACTGGAATTTGCAAATAGTACTAATGGATCAAGATCAAACATAAATTAAATTTGACAAAGCTCTGCAGATGACAAGTTTTGAGGAACGGAATACTAAGGCCCGGTAAAGTTTATTTTGCTTGGTAATCAGTCAAGGAATCTGTTTGCAAAAATGTGATGATTACATTTATAATCAGTCATCCTAGGAAGAAATGTTTAGATGTAAGTTTTATGACTGTACACTCCTGTTTGTTTTGTTTGTTAAAGTCCGTTTCTACCATCTAGGGGCTAATTGGACGCTCCAGAGAGAGGGGAGCGGATACAGAGAACCCGGGGTACACTCCTGTTACATCATATAAAAGTTTCATATACATTTAATGTGGTACAGCATTTTCAGCCATTTTAAGGAACATGTTCTACAATGTAAAGACTACCGGTACATAGTCATCTTGTATTATGTGGATAGACAAAAGAAGACCAACTGGTGGTCTTTGATATTGGTACATTACTTAGTCCATAAATAATGCAGGCAGAAAGCTCCTATACCTTTGACCTGATGGGATAATTTGGCTCCTTTCTACTGTTGTATTGGTGTTCATATGATATCTTTTCCTTGAAAAAGCGTTGGTTGCTGTCTCTTGTCTTCAGGAAGTTGACCGGAACTTAAAACAAAACCATGAATAATGAACAATGTACCACAAGCAACAAAATAGGAGTTACCTTATCAGTCACACAACAGCTGGTATAAATACTAGTATAATTCTTCACCAGGGTTCCCGATAAGGGGAGTATTTCAAAAATTAAAATCTTTATTTCTGCTTTAAACCCTATGGTGTCACTACTCATTAGAATCGTCTCGAAGAGACGATTCTAATGAGTAGTAACACCTTAGGATTTGGTGCTGAAATAAGTGAGAAAATGCTGGATTTGTTCAGTTTACTCCCCCTTATCTGGAACCCTGCTTCACTCTTTTAACTCTGTGATTTTCTCATTCATCAATACTAGGCAAACTGTAGTCACCCTTCACTGGCCTAGGCTTTAGTGAACTGGCATTTGCAAACAGTTTACATCCAGATTAGACATCGAGTAACACAGTGTCTGATAAGAATCCCAAATATTTGATAATCCTAAATGTTTCATCAGTCAAAATGCTTTTAAACTAGATGTTTTGGAGTGACATGCATGCCCCAGCTAGCAACAAAGTATAAAGCTGTCACTTAATATATTAATTGCTATATTGCAGTGGAGAAATTATGATAAATTTGGTTTAAGGTATAGCATCCCACTGGTATAATTCACTACTTTAATTGAAGTAAGCTTGACAACTCGTGAAGTCATGAATGAAATGAGAAAATACGGGACAAGAAAACAAAAGAAAAAAAACTTATGTCGGAACTCATGGTTATGCACAAAATGTGCATATGAGATAATGAGCAGAAACTAATTGTTTGAAAATTTCTAAGTCCAAGGGGCATAACTGTTAAATTTTATAAATTGAGCGGAACCATGAATCATTAGAAATTTTCTAAGTGCAAGGGGCATAACTCTGCCACAAGTTTTTAACCACAATCCAATCCAAAATTGATCTGCATATTCTTTCTCATGATGTACCTGTATCCCAAATTTCAATTCAAAATGTCAATGCATGATTAGAAATGTTATAAGTGCAACAGGCATTTTTTTTACTCTGCCAAGAATTTTTCAATCAGGCCCTAATTCAAATTTGACCTGCATGTTCTCATAATGTACCCATATTTATTATAACCCAAATTTTAACTCAAAATGTCAATGCATTACCAAGAAAATCAAACTCAGAGCAGAAACCATAAATTGTTAGATATTTTCCAAATCTAAGGGGCATAACTCTGCCAAAAATTATTCAACAAGAACCAAATTCAAATTTGACCTGTGTTTTGCCACAATGCGTCTATATATACCGAATTTGAGTACAATATATAGAGGATATTGAATGAGTGTGTTGTCAGTCGTGAATTTATTGAACGAGTTGGATAAAATAATATGTTGCGAGCCTTGGCGAGCAACATAATATAATAATATTTATCATTTTATCCAACGAGTTCAATAAATTTACGACTGAAAACACACGAATTTGATATCCTATTTATCACATAAACACCAAATGACACGAATTTCCGAACGGTCTTACTTTCACTTTTTTGCCCTCGGCAGAGTGAGTCTTAGGAAAACGAATCGTCACAGGTGTTATTCGGTTTTATTCATCCGTAGATGAAAACACCTATCAAACTAAAATAAAGAAAATCAACATCAATGTGTTGTGAAAAGACTTATCTCTGATACCTTATTCAAATTTTAAATTAATATTTAATTTTAAACTGTTAAAATTAACTAAAAATGATCATTTGACATTTAGAATCTAGTTTCGTTTTCAAAATGACGTCGTTATAGCAACACGATGTCATTATCATTGTAACGTCTAAATTTGAAAAACAGTCTGAGTCACTGTTAATACTAGAGCTCTAAGTAGCCTGATTGGCAGCCTAACTATGCGGGATTGCTCGAGATAATGTTTTTAGGACACTTGGAAATGTTTTAAATCCCTAGTGGTGATCTTAGTTTGTCTAGATTCTCTTAACTGATTTAAAGTCGGCGTAGTAGTACAGTATTTTGGTGATTCGAAAATTAGTATAAAATATATGCCCAGTGGGCGGCATACGATTTTTACGGACCTCTATATTTTGCACGTTTATGTGATAAATGCATCTATGGCAGAGATAATGGATGGAAACTGAATGATGACAGAAAGCCAATGGGGTAACACCATATTCCATGATCATTTTATGGCGGAGGCGAAAAAAATAAATTTTAGAAGTACATACAATCAGCAAATATTCAGTGGGCAACAGCCTGGCAGTGATGGCCCTGATGGGGTTTATGAAGAGGGTTGTGGTAATATAATCTTAATGAAAATTTAGTCAAAAACCATAATATTAAACCAAATTGACCTTTTTTCTCCTGCTTTTGACTAGAACTTGTAACAATGGATTTGATTTTTTTTGGATTTTTTTTTTTTTTATAAAATTCAGTTATTATCAAAAGATAAATGGAATTTAAACTCCTAATCAGGATACATATTGATTTCACACAAAGAAGTATTGATTAACTTCTTTTTACAATTTTGTCATGGGAAGTACAGGGTTAAACCCTTCAAAAATAGAAATTAGTCTTAAATCGCCTACATATTATATACTATAAGAATATTTTTTCAGTACATGGCTAGAATATAAGCATGGCTGAAATAATGTTTTACCTATTCCAAGTGCCGATTCTTTATTTGGATTGGCAGTGTGACGAGCTGAGCCAAGCTCTACCATGGTCTTATCTCTTTCAGCTGCAAAGTCAGCTCTGTATATTGTGTCCTTTGTCTTTGGTGGTTCTCGAAGAGGTTCAGTTGATATTCTAGATGGCCACCAACTTTGTTGCTCGCTCTTGGTTTCTTCTGTATAAACACTACATACTGGTTCATTTAAAAATCTCACATTGTACCTTAGAAATCCACATGACCCTGGATGTGGTTTGTGAGCTCTAAAGTCTGGAGCAGAATGAGAAAGTACTTCAGTTCTCCTGTTATAAATATCTGGCAGAGCTAAACCAGAGTTTTGTAACCACTCTTTCCTCCACTCTGAAGGTTCATTTGATGGAACAAAGTCATACTTGTTGCGTTTATCTTCAGCATCTTGACTTATGACACGAAAAGAATCTGGGCTGGAAAAGAAATGGGAATTACAATAATTTGTGTGTTAAAAAGAGACTGAAAACGGTGTAGTCACACACAAAAAAAGAGAAATTACTCAAATAAAAGCAATGTGTATGGCATTAAAAATATGATTGGTATAAAACATCCTCAAGAAAAAATCACAGAATCTAAGTTATTAAGATACAATGTATATGTACATGTGAGGCGCACACTTGTCCTATGCAAATAGTGAGGATCCAGTTAGATTACTTATACAACAGCAGGATTAACACAAGTTTTTAATGTGTAATGAATTTAACTGTGGTATCAAGTACTAAATAAACAAGACTAGTGAATTAACAAAATAATTTATGAAATTATTTCATCTGCTTTTCACACCTTCACATGTGTTCCGAAAAAATTGTGCCTATAACAAATTGATAACTGCATAAAATTAATTTAGACATTAAAATTCTTCAATTTTATCTTTTAGAAAATCCCATCAGTGCCTGTGGTGATTTACACTACATTTGCCATATCTTTGAAATTAAGTTTTAAAATAAAATAGAATAATTTAATATTGTTTGTTTTCATTACATTTGGTTAGCTGTGATTGGCTGTAATTTTTGTTTCATAACTCCATGAAAAAAATAAAATTCAGGCCACGCCTTGTCAGGACTACTTTCCCTTAGTCCAACTGCTCTTCACAAGCGCTGCATGAAGCAGGATGCCAAATGACGTCATTGACGTTGGCGTTACTACATAACAACGTCGCGTTTTGGCAGAAAATATATATGGCGGAGGGACTACAACCTACGTTTTAAAAGCGTTAAAAAAGAACATTCGCGTCAGATTCTCTATTTAACAACTTTCTTAAATTCAGAAGTGATATTAAATTATAAGGAATAATTCGGAATATTTATTGTATTCATGGCGGTATGAAAAAAAACCTGGTCACACTTTTGTATGAAACCGCTTCGCGGTTTCATACAGTGTGACCAGGTTTTTTTTCCATACCTCCATGAATACAATAAATATTCGAATTATTCCTTAAATAAATTTGAAATTTATTCAATATTTACGGCAATAAAATTACCATAAATCAGTGACAAACAGATTATTTTATTTCACTAAAAATACGGAAAGTGAAATGTATAGGACTAGCGAAGCGTCAGTATGGGGAAAAAAATGACTTGGGTAGTGCATGCTCTGTAGAGAAACCTACTAAGGTAGCAAAACGTAGTATATCATTTTTTCCCATAGTAAATTTAGTATCACACTTCAGTCAACTAAATTTCTTTCTAAACAAATATGCTTTTGTGATGAGAGTAACCCCGATTCCCATATATCCAGAAGCTTCCATGACTCTAGAAGCATAAAAAAAATGCTTGGTATGGCATGTGCAATCTACTTACGTCATCGCAAAAAGTAGTTCCAGTTTAAATGGTATTAGATGTGGGCAGCAGCTTAACAATGATACTCTATCTTTTTAATGTTCCTTTGTACAATGATTTTGAATAACACATTTTCAATATACATTTTGTAACTCTAAATGTTTATTACGCGTTTTATTTAAATTAATTATCTTTACGATCGTTTTTTGCTAAGAGTTCCGAAGATACGTAAACAGAGGATACATGCAGTATAATATTTACATTTTTTATGTTTTCACACTCATACTTATTTTTTTGCAAACTTGATATTGTCACATTTTGTATTTTGTCTTATTTGACGTCACTGTTGCTTTAATACAAACAGTGCTCCATATAAGGAGCCGGGCGCTGCACTTCATGGGAAGAAGAAGAAACCTTAGAATTGACAGATAATTAGTTCTAAAAGTGACCCTAGAGAGATATGAAAAACACATTGATCATAGGTGGCAGTTCAAAGCTCACAGGACAGACAAGCATTAATCAATTTAATATCCTCACAGCGGTTTTTTTCCTTCTTTGAATGGTACCGGGGAACGGACCCGTTCCCAATTGGAGGCGGACCCTTCCCAATTTGGCGACCGGACCCTTCCCAATCAAACGAAATCAAATATCGGACCTGTTCCCAATCAAAATAAACATATTTCCCAATTGTCAAATTACTTTTTCCCTTTAAATCATAGCAAACCATCCATATTTCAACTTATCTTTTGCAACAATGAATGTCTCGTCAAGGAAATATACAGAAGTTTATAATTCCGTGGTCTCATGAATGTAAACAAAGTTACGCAACTCCATTGACATTTTTGGGAGTATGTATAAAACAATACCAGTGGTTACGGCCGAATTTCGGAAACGGTCCGGGCGAAGATTTATACATGCCCCTTCATCGAGACTGGTTAATGTTGCGTGATTGCAAAATCTGCTGAAATTGATAAGAGTTTACAAACCCAGTCTGACTCTGTTTACCATCATTTATAAAATAGAAAACCTACAATTAAAACAATCATGAGCCATAATTCAAAGAATTACAGACTTGTTTTGAGAAAGACGATAATGAAGAACTTGAATCTAGGTCACTGCCTTAACACTCGCGAGCTTGATTGGCAGTATTCAGAGATAGATAAGATTTTGGATTTTACCAAGTCACCAACTCTGTCTCGGCTGCAACAGCGTCTACTGTGAGTAACACACCCAGCGTAGATTTAGTTTTTACACCATGTTTACCATCATAAACAGTTCTAACGGTTTAGTAACTTAAATTCCCAATTTCGGCGTTGTCATCATTTCAAAACTCGTTTTTCCCAATTTGACTTGAAAAATTCCCAATCTGAGGGGTACCGGACCCGTTCCCAATTGGGTGGAAAAAAACGCTGCCTCATCAGCAAGTATTTTGTCATTTACAAACTGTACCTGTGTATAGTAAAACATGGTAGACTCTGTAAAAGTTTTTTGTAATTGTTTTTTTTAAAAATATTTTTCTTTAAGAGTTTCACTATAATAACCAGTTTTTGCTCTCTCATTTTTCGGCTCAGTTGATGACAGCAATTTGTTTACAATAACCTGAAACAGTTTTGCGCAATAATTTAAAGTTTATAACACTCTGGTTGCATGCACCATCAAATGCGTTTGTAATGGCGCCAAAGTTATAGGAACTCCTGAAGATGTAGGAATCAAGGAAATCTAGCAAACAGTGTAGATTCAGATCAGAGGGCTCCTAAATAAATTAACCCCCTGTTTACACAGTCACTGTCATTTTGCAAATGTGTTGTCAAAACAACCATAAATAGTCAAAATGGGATTTCATTTAATTGGAAACTTAATTTTCTAATTGTAAGTTACAGGGGTGAATGAGTCAACTCATCTCCTTCAAAATTAAGCAGACATCTCCATGCTTCTTCAAAGATTTTAAAGTAATAACATTGAAGCTTACTTGTATCTTTCGATTACTTTCTTCTTGCGACAGAGTGGAGGCATGTAAATAGCCATGGTTCCTTCTTATAGTGTAAAGAGTTTACAACAATAGCTGTCACTCGAAAAATCCACTCTCGGTTTCGAAAATTCAACCACTGTCCGCCATATTGTTTACGGTTTCTATAGCCACGACACTAATTATTTCCTAAAGATACAAAAAGCGCATTTATGTTACAAAATTGTTAATTAATTGTATAAAGATATATTTTGAAAAACAGTAAGATAAAAATGCATAGGGTTCTCTGAAAAATATATGGAATCTCGCTACTCGATAATGAGCGTGATGTCACTCATAACAACACAAAAACAATATGGCGGCTATGGTAAGGTTGCTGGCCGAAACTGATGCCATAGTCGAGGCCACATACGACAGAAAAAAGTACGTATAGACAAACAATACATATCAACAAGAAAAGAATATATTTCTGAACATCTTGATATCATGTTTGACAACGTGACACCGTAAATAGAACTCCCGTGAAGGCTTAGTTGCGATATCGTAACTGTATTGCGGATACAGAGATCATACCTTTTGACTTACGGTCACACGTCATCAATGCATTTGGCAAGGACAGTTAATATAACTATAGGTAAAACCTATATACAGCCCAAACCTGTTTCTACAAAGTATAGAAAATAAGGTATATAATTTGATTTTTCGAGGGTACGAAATGACAAAAAAATAGGATGCGAAAAGGCGAGGGTACGAACAACACTGGCGGCCATTTTGTTATTGCCAGCCGGTCCGCTCGATTCACTAATCTGGTGAGGCGTACCAATCACATGATGGAGATATGTCTATCGGTATAGGCCTGTGTACTCAATCGTGTCTACCCATTGCACACAGGTAAATTATGTATGACTATAATAAAATATTTCCATAGAGGAGAGCCTGATGAGCCGCCGCTTCTGAATTTCCGAACGCACGGTTGGTTGGTGAATTAGGCATTCCCTTGCCAGAAGTGAAATCGTGACAGACAAAATGGTGGCGCCCATAAATGCGCGATAAATTCCCAACTTATGCGGATAATGAGAATAATTTCAATATTCCTTGTTTTATTCACGCAAGGCATACACATTATTTAAAGGCGACCTGGGCAAAAACCTGTTTGCCGACAACGATATTATAGTGACCGGGCCTGGGAATCGAACCTGAGACCTCCCGCTTGGAAGGTGAGCGTTATAACCATTGAGCCAAAAGTCCGGACGTTAGGCTCGAGGGCCTAACACTGCCTTTATTTCACTACAGATTTTAAATTAGTGGTAAGCTTGCAGAGAAATCAGATATTATATAGGGCTGAAACAATATCCTATAATCGTTTTGATACGTATCACAATATTGACACTGTGATTTGATTACATGTACTTTCAATTTAATACAGAAAAAGTACCGCCTGCATTTAGCTCAGTGGTAGAGCGTTCGCTTGCAGTGCGGCGGGTTCAATCCGCGGCTGAGTCAAACCAAAGACTTAAAAATTGGTAGTCATGACCCAAGGGTAAAAAATGGCCCGGCCCCGGGGCTTATCAGTTTTACATAGACTTATATAGGAAAACCTTTAAAAATCTTCTTCTCTGAAACCGTAAGGCCCAGACAATTTATATTTGGCATCTAGCTTTATCTTATGGTCCTCTACCAAGATTGTTCAAATCATGACCCCAGGGTCAAAAATGGCCCGCCCCGGGGCTTATCAGTTTTACATAGACTTATATAGGAAAACCTTTCAAAATCTTCTTCTCTGAAACCGTAAGGCCCAGACCTTTTATATTTGGCATCTAGCTTTGCCTTATGGTCCTCTACCAAGATGGTTCAAGTCATGACCCCCGAATCAAAAATGGCCACGCCCCGGGGCTTATCAGTTTTACATAGACTTATATAGGAATGAACCTTTAAAACTCTTCTTCTCTGAAACCCTAAGACCCAGACCTTATATATTTGGCATCTAGCTTTGCCTTATGGTCCTCTACCAAGATTGTTCAAATCATGACCCCGGATCAAAAATGGCCCCGCCCCAGGGCTTATAAGTTTTACAAAGACTTATGTAGTAGAACCTGTCCCAAATTAAGGATTTATCATTGAAATAGTTTAATGAAAGTGCAACTCAAAATATCCTAGTCGTTTATACCACGTGAAATCAGATAAATGGCCAAATGTAAGATTAATGTCTAAGTAACTCATTAGAGTGGTGTCATAATAATTAAAGGCGTATATTTAGGTTTGTATATTGTGTTTACGTGTTTAAAGTCAATTTTACGTTCATTTAAGCCCGATTCATGGTAAATTTGCAGATAATTTTCTGTCGTTTATTTCGCTTGAACGCTGAAAAAAATCAGTTAATTTCTTATATTTGCTGTAATTTCTAATATTAAATGAGCATTTTGTTAGTACCCATTGTATGTTTAATCCATATTAGAGATTGATAACACGAATAATGTGTACCGAATTACTGAAGCTGTGTACATTCGAACGCAAAAAAATAAGTTCCATTGTTTACATTCTAACGTCAACATCTTGACAGGTTGGGGCGAACATGCCGATTTGACGTCATTTGGAAATGTCACGTCATCGTAATTATTACAACACTGTTAATATTAAAAACTATTCAAATACACTATAAATATGCTTTATATTACCATTTTTATGCCCCCAGAATCTACGATTCGGGGGCATATAGTTTTTGTCATGTCTGTTGGTCTGTCCGTCTGTCCGAGCGCACGAAAGGTCCTTTGTTGGGTAGGGAGAACAATAGATTCCATTCATTCCGTGATTGCCCTATTGTTATTGTTGGGTATTTTAGTGTACTGTTGGGTACTTTTAAACAAAAAATATACCCAACAAATGTCCAACTGTGAGAACGTCCGTCTGTCTGTGCCAAAAACCTTAACCTTGGCTATAACTCTTGCATTTTTGTACCTGGACCTTTTATACTTGGCATGTGTCTTCCCTGTATCAAGACCTTTCAATCCATACAAACCTTTTTGATCTTGTGACCTTGACCTTGACATTTGACCTACTTTTGTAAAAATCTTTAAATGGCTATAACATTTGCACCAGTAGGCCCAGGGCTTTCATATTTTGTATGTATATTTCTTTTGTCAAGACCTTTCCAACCATACCAACATCTTTGACCATGTGACCTTGACCTTTGACCTATTTAATCAAACTTTAACCAAAAACCTTAACCTTAGCTATAACTTATGCATTTTTAAACCTGGGCCTTTTATACTTGGCATGTGTATTCCTCATGGCAAGACCTTTCCAACCATATAAAACTTTTTGACCTTGTGACCTTGATCTTGACATTTGACCTACTTTGTAAAAATCTTTAAATGGCTATAACATTTGCACCAGTAGGCCCAGGGCTTTCATATTTTGTATGCATATTTCTTTTGTTAAGACCTTTCCAACCATACCAACATCTTTGACCATGTGACCTTGACCTTGACCTTTGACCTATTTAATCAAACTGTAACCAAAAACCTTAACCTTGGCTATAACTTTTGCATTTTTAAACCTGGGCCTTTTATACTTGGCATGTGTCTTCCCTGTGGCGACACCTTTCCAACCATACAAAACTTTTTGACATTGTGACCTTGACATTTGACCTACTTTTGTTAAAATCTTTAAATGGCTATAACATTTGCCCCAGTAGGCCTACGGCTTTCATATTTTGTTTATATATTTCTTGTGTCAAGACCTTTCCAACCATACCTACGCTTTTGCCCTTGTGACCTTGACCTTTGACCGGCTTTTGTATAAATCTTTATATGCCTATAACATTTGAACCAGTAGGCCTAGAGCTTCCATACTTTGTATATACATGTACATTGTATGTTTCTTGTGTTAAGACTTGTTCAACCATGCCAATGTTTCATTTACCATGCGACCATGACTTTTGACCTACTTTTGCAAATAAGCATTACATTACAGAACATGACGCTGGCTGGGGGCATTTGTGTTTCACAAACACATTGCTTTTCATCTGATCTTTACCAAACTTTCTGAAAATGTTTGTTGACATAAAATGGAGACCAAGTTGGATAACCAGCGGCCCCAATTTATGCTAGGCTCTTTGGAGTAATGGCTCTTGAATTTCTCAAAATGGCGCTTTTATGGCGCTCCATGACAGTTTCTGCTCTCTAACTCGTACATTTTACATTTGATAGTCTGGAATCCCCTCCCTGTATCATCAGGGGCATTCGTGTAACTGGGAAACGCTCTTGTTTGTTTTATAAACAAAGAACTACGCTGTAAATGCATTTTTTAAGGTCTGAACACTGTTTTGTAGCACCCCCTCATAAGTGCCCCTTCTCATAATCATCAACACACCAGTTTTCCCTCAATAACTTGATTCAGTTATAACAGTTTACTTGGAAACTTCATTGGAAGGTACACGTATTAAGGAGTTTTTCATGACTCTGAGCTAGATTTGTTTACCTCACACTTATTTGCCAGCAGCATCATTATCTCCTGAACATTACACTGTAAGTCAATGAATCATGTATAATATGAGGTTATTCATCTGATTTACTTCATACTTACAATACCACAATAACTGAAACAACTACTGTGATAGCAACACTTATTGGACTGTAATTTATAGAGTTATGGCCCTTTGTTTACTTCCTTTGTCCACAGACAAAAGCTGTCTGCTCAATACCTAAATAGTTTCAACTGATTTACTTTCAATTAGCTCCATTAGAACAACAGCTCAGATAAGTAAAAAGTAGTTTGATATTGATAACCACAATTATTTGTTTGTTATTTGCAAAGTTACAGCCTTTATTTATTTGTCCATACAGGTGCATATTGTGGCAGTTTGTTGTACCTTTTTCATTACTAAAACTGTACATTTTATTTATCATTTAGTGATGCTGAGGCCGAAAGACTTGGGGAATATTGTGCTGCAGTGAGAATACAGACATGGTTCAGAGGAAAAAGGACCAGATCTTATATGACGTGAGTTCCTTCACTCAGCTAAGTGCAAAACTTACCCATGCATTCATCACTTAACATTCACTGAGACCAGCTATAATGAGAATTTTTTGATCCGGCAAAAAATGTTTACTAGTTTGGAGTAGTTTCATCTTTAAAAAGGCTCAAATTAGTAGAACAAACAATCTGGCAGTATTGTATTGACTGTTTTTATTCATCTTTGTTAAGACTCTTCAAAGTCCAATAAATTGAGAATTTAACTACAGTCAAACCTGTATTAAGCAACCTTTCAAAAACAAAAATATTTTCAGTACTAATGATATATTTCAGTTTAATATAGGATAAAATTACAGATGCCCTGTATTAACCCATTACCCAATAGCTTGTTTCTAGTTTTGAAGACAGGTGACCACTTAAAGCAGGTTGGAAGTAAAGTAGAATGCGCCCTAAGGCACATTCTACTTTACTTTCAACCTGCTTTAAGCTACCACCAGCTAGAATATAGAAAATAGTTATCACCATACATATTCATAACTGTATAAGTTGGTGTTTTTTTCAGAGGGGAGAAATAAGTTAAAAGGTGTAAAAAGACATATTTATGGGGTAATGGGTTAAGCAGTAATCTCTCTTTGAATGTCAATGTGCATCATCGTTTAATGTTCACTTAACACTGGCTTGACTGTAATTCCGATTATATGTAAAAAATGCATTTATTATATAGAAAAAAAACAACTGAAATAGGAACTTGTAAGAATATACATGTATTTGAAGCTGTTTGGTGTTTGCTATAGATAACAATTTGATTTGTAGACATCTGAACAATAGTGCCGTTCAGATACAGAAGAGATGGCGAGGAGTTCTTGGCAGACAGTTCTTCAGACTCTATATAAAGGTAATATTTTCCCTATCTGTTTGCTGAACTTTGAAATATATGTCTGTTTCTTTAACCTTTCTCTCATAGCTCGTTTTCAAAGTTGAAGAGAGGTATTACTTACATCAGTCTTAACGGGAATACTATAAAACCTCTTTATTCCAACCACTAAATTGTGTTAATTATTGTGTTTACGACAGGTGGCTGGTTTAGGCAAGATGACACATTGCTTTAAGCTGGCACCTGTCAATTATGAAATCAGTAAGCCTTCGATTTAATGGTCGTAATAGAGAGGTTTTACTGTATTCTTGTTAAGACTGATGCAAGTGTATGTAAATATAAGAAACATTTTCTATATTGTATCATAAGAAATGTTATTATATGCCTCCATATGATTTCGAGCGTTTTCGCGTGTATTTGCCGAGTAAAATACAAGAGTCTGTATCAGCCACCTTGTATCAGCCACCTTGTATTTTACTCGGCCTCGTTTTCGAAAATTGCATGCCGGAACTACTTTTTTCCAACTGAGGTATCTATTTTTATATCGAGAACCAAAACACGGAATCCAGGGATTCCCCCATAACCTAGATCTATGGATTCGCCTGATTAGTCATTTCTTTTTCATTATTCTTAATTATATGAAGTAACTGTACTAATTTTCTTGTTCAATTTACCAGAGGAATTTACATTTATTAACACAAAATTTAAATATTTCCTGTAATACCATTTATAAACAAGATCTGTCTAGCCTGAATCGTTCGTCTGCTCTGCACTCTTAAAACTGATAACAAACAAAATCGAAACTAGCTCGCCAGAAAATATGAATCCCTCGGACACTCAGAGTGAGGAAAATTTCGGTGATTTTTGTATCGGAGAACTGTTTAGCGAGTACGAAGTGGATGAAAGCTTGATAGCTGTCTGTGAAAACCTAAACTTTGAGCTTGAACATCAAACAGTGAGTCAAACAAATGTTTCTGAGACTGAACCTAACCCAAGATAAAAAATGCCAACCTTTATTGATGTGTCCGAGGCCGAAAAGCAGTCGTTTGTTAACGATATGAAAACAAAAACACTAGCCGAAAAACTGAATCAGTAATGAGGTTGTTTAAAACGTGGCTGTCGGTTGCACCTAGATTCGAGACCCGAGACCCAATTGCCATGGAACCCACAGAGCTAGACAATTATATTGGCCTATTTCTGCTGTCGGTTCGGAAAGCCGATGGATCGGAGTACGAGCCGGATACCCTGACAAGCTATCACAGAGGTATTGACCGGTATCTGCGAGAGAAGTCTTATCCCCACAGTATCGTTATTGACAGAGAGTTCAGTGCTTCTCGTACAGTATTAGCCTTAAAACGAAAGGAACTGAAACAGAAGGGGAGGGGTAACAAACGGGCACGCAGCAGAGCCTTTAACGCGAAATGAAGAAGCTCTTCTCAAAGAAAAAGGCTGTATTGGTAATCAAAGTCCCCGTCAATTGCTAAACAAACTGTGGTATATCAATACCGTTCTGTTCGGTCTGAGGGGTGGGTCCGAGAACCGCAACTTGAAGTGGGGGGATATTGCTCTTACAAATGATGAACAGGGCAGCTAGCTAGAGAATATCTGGAATTCAATGAAAGATGCTTAAAAACAAGAACTGGTGAAAAAAGTACTCACATTAGGGCGTTCAATCCGAAACAATTTGCACATATAAATAATCCTGAAACGTATCCAATTGCTGCATACAAGGTATATGCATCCCACCGTCCGTCCAGCACTAATCACGCGGAAGCGCCATTCTACTTAGCCATCAACACATCCAGGCGTGAAAATTCCATGAACTGGTACAAGAATACTCCTCTGGGGTAGCATTCCCTCCGAAACATCATGAAGTCCATGGCTGAGAAAGCGGGTTTATCCGGCAAAAAAACCAACCACAGCGCGAGGAAAAACCACTTACACAAAACTTCTCCATGCAGGCATCGCTCCCACAACAATTCAGCAGCTTTCTGGACACAGAAATGTTCAGAGTGTGAACAATTATGCCTATGCATCAGTTGATATGCAGCGTGAAATGTCAAATATTCTCTCTGAAGACAATCGCGATGCTAGAAATTCTGCTGTGTCAACCCGCCAACTTCCTGCAGCTACAGTTCAACACGACTATGCCAGATCCAGTTCTACCATGTCAAATCTGCGTTATCAACTTATCAGAACTCTTCATCTGGCCAAATACTTCAAAATTGCAGTTTGCTGAACTGTAACATCCAAATTTATCAAAATCAGGCCAAAAGCCCTGTTTCAAAACGTAGAACGGTTTCTTACAGTGACAGCGAATTGCAGTTTTGAAACTTTTATGAATGAAATGTGTTTGACCCAGTTTAAATGTACACGTATTCCTACGCGCATACGTTTTCAGCGTTATTATTGGACATTAAAGAGTTCTTTGTTTTGTTGCAAATATTAAATGCTTCTTGATATAAAGAGATTGAAAAATGTCGTTGAGTTGTTGTTGATGCGTATTGAAGGCATATAATAAACACGTTACCAGTTGGCAGCGCGCTACAGAGTGTTGCATTTAGCTCTCGATGGTTTTGGCGGAAAAAGCCGATCAGACTCACGCCAAGGCGCTCGTCAAATCGGCTATTTCCGCCAAAACCGTCTCGAGCGAAATACATCACTCTGTATCGCGCTGTCAACTGGTAATGTGTATTTATCAATATCCTAGCAGATGGTACATGTAGTTTAAAGCAGGCTGAAAGGAAAGCAGAATGTGTCTTAAGGCGCATTCTGCTTTACTTTCAACCTGCTTTAAGTGGTCACTTGTCTTCAATACTAGAAACAGGCTTATGGAGTAAAGTGTTCAGCTTCTATAGTGACAGTGTTGAAGTTTTCTACCTAATTGTCAGTATTCCTTTATCAGACATGTAGTGTAACTTCAAATAATGTCCAATGCAAAAACTGAAGATCTAGATTGGAGGACTCCTACAGGGTCTCTCCAATCACGGTCTGCCCTGTTTGTCATTGTGCAATATATTGCGAAAACAAACCTAAATATAGTGAAAAAATGGACAGACAAAATTGGAAACTTTAATTGTTCTTTTGAAGTTTCAGGGTGCAGTAAGTTAAAATGGCATTCTATAGTTGTATTAGTTGATACAAATTACAATTTAATATAAAAGTTTATCGTTATTTTTGCTTCAAGCTCAAGTTCTATGGTTTGATATTATAATCTTGGACAAATATGACATTTAAAAGCATGTGTTCTATACCTTATAATCTACTTCTGTAGTAGAAATGCAAATTTGCAATGTTTCCATAAATAGTGTAGAAGGAGGGCTTTTCGCTGATAACTTTTATATTCAGAAATGTGTACTTCAAAACTCTGATATTATATGTACATGTACTTGAAAGCTAATATAGAATGATTGGTCAAAAACGCATTGATCACATTTTATAGTAAAAGTTGAGCATTATCCTTATAACTTGTAAAATACATGTATCATCATCATCATAATCATCATCATAGTAATAGATGCTACATTTTAATGGCTGAATGTATATTTTTGTAAATATGATAACATTATGCACTAAAAACTGTTTTAGATGTCCATTACTTCACAAAAAGTGACAAGGTCTAACTGTCAGATCACTAAAATTTGGACTTTGTTTCCTTATTTTACCAAGATTTCTTCTTTTCTTTCTTCAGAATTGTGTACTGGTAATGAAACTGAATTTCTTCAATGAAAAGGCAACAAGGGTAAGTGCAGTATGATTATTAAATATTTCAGAGGAAAAGAAATGTTCTAGCATGTTTTTAAAATTGACTTCATCTATGTTGTTCATGATGACAAAGATATTTATTACTTAATGTAACGGTACTCTCCTCACTTTCACTAAAGAAATTGTTCCAATTTATAGTCATAACTATGTATCACAACAAATATTTTCTATATTCTAGTAAATGGTAGCTTAAAGCAGGCTGAAAGTAAAGCAGAACATGTCTTTAGGCAAATTCTGCTTTACTTTCAACCTGCTTTAAGTGGTCACCTATCTTTTATACTTGAAACAGGCTATACAGTAATGGGTTAAGGGGAGTAAAGATTTAACTTTGCTCAATGAGTTTGTGTTCTGATGATCCATTATTTTCTGTTGCAGGTACAGAAGGTATGGCGAGGCTACTATGTACGGAAATATGTGTTCAACTACTACAGTAGGAAAAGATACTTGGAGGCACTGGCTATTAAGAATGAAATCATAAGGTAGTTAATAGACTGAGTATATCATGCAATTACCTCATGTCTTTTCCTCCATAGTCAAAAGTACAAAACACTTATGTTTAAAAGTGTTAAAGACACATGACTGCTCAAAGCAACATAAGCAGAGAGAGATTGTTAGGTGACCATGAGTATATAACTCAGTAACTGACAAATTACTTTGATTTAACATTGCAGAAATGAATTGGATGAATACTCTGAGCAGCAAGAACAGAACAGAAGAAGACAGAGAGAGTCCAAAGACAAAGTGGCCCAAGAGAAACTTGCCAGGAAATACCATTATCTTATCAGTACTCATGTTATTCCAGGCATCTACAACTCCCCATTTCTCCCGTAAGTACATGTCTCCCTTGCACTTGCCAGTTTACTACATTTGCATTTAACAATTTTTTAACCCTTTCCTCCATACAAGTGCAGTAGGATGTCTCCACCCCTTCCTTCACATAGGCACCATAAACTTTTATTAGGTGATAGTGTTGAATACAGGTGCTGGCTTAAAGCACAATGAAACTAAAACAGAGAGCTGGTATTGGATATAAGTAAATTGTAGTTTGGCCCCATTTTCATGCCATAACATTTCCCTCATAGAATTTCTACCATGTCCTGATGAAGAGCTTTAAGAAAGTTTCCTGCATGCTAACAGGTTGCTATTTAAAACAGAAAGTAAAGCAGAAAGTTCTTAAAGGATCTTGATGCTTTAAGCATGCTTAAAATCAAAGCAGAAAATATGGCCTTTCTTTAACACTGAAAAAAAAAACCATTAAAGAAAAATCTGAACATACAGAAATACCATGGTCTTGTATGTAACATACAAACTTGTATCAAGTGACCACTAAAGAGAAGATACATATTTGAAGTCTTAATGACAAGCAAGATGAAAGTATTTCAGAAAATTTCTATATCCTATCGAAAGAATACCTTTTGCCCTGCATATGTATTCACCAATCTGTCAAAAAAACACTAAAACATGCTTCTTTATTCAGTGACTGTCTAATACACATTTTAAGTCTGATATCCACAGAATTTGCTGGAGCTCCTGATTTGAAGTATTCTTGTTCAAACCATCTAGATTATGTATCTTCTTGCAGGTATCCAACAGAGATGGAGTATGCTCTTGCAAGTGTGAAGCCTTTGCTGCACAGGAAGTCCAAAGTTGATGAGAACCCATATGATCCCACCTGGAAGAGCTATGGGCATGAGCTTCCTAAACCCCAACAGCTGCCACCATTACCAAACAAACTCCAGGTGAGATCTGTGTAAATATGATTAAGTCTGAAATAAGGAACACTAAAATAGTTGTTATCATAGGTTGCTTAACCCTTTACCCTATAGTCTGTTTCTAGTTTTGAAGATAGGTGGCCACGTACAGCAGGTTGAAAGTAAAGCAGAATTTGCCTTAAGGTGCATTCTGCTTTTCTTTCAGCCTGCTAGAATATAGAAAATATTTCATAGGATACATATTCATGACTATATAAATTTTCTTCAGTGGCGAAATACATTACCGTCAATGCATGAAAGGCATATCTATGGAGTAAACGGTGAACATAATTTATACAAATTACTTTTTGAAGGCTCAATTGGTTACATATTAGGTTATATCTATGGGCGGAATCTAGAATGCCTGCAAAAAACTCACATTTCTGGATGAATGATCATTGTGTTCATTCACATATTGCCTCATAACCAGTACAGTATCCAGTGTTTAAGATAAACGGCTGCTTAAACAAGATGGTAGTAAATTTAAAAAATGCACTGCCAGAGTGCAATGAATTAAAGAAAAAGGTTGATACAGGGCTCCAGATAAGAGGGAGTAATCTGAACAAATCCAACGTTTTCTCACACATTTCAGCACCAAATCCTATGGTGTTACTACTCATAAGAACAGTCTCTTCAAGGCGATTCTAATGAGTAGTGACACCAAAGGGTTTAATACAGAAATAAAGATTTTAGTTTTTGAAATACTCCCGTTATCTGGAGCTCTGTTGATATTGCTACTTATTTGTCGATTCAATTTGTTGTAGGGACCATTCCGTGACCCAACTGACGTACAAAAGCAGCGTTATAAGACATTCCAGCCTTCTCTACGTGTAGCTACATCGTTCACGTCCCTAGACGAGGCCAGAGAGGCCATGAAGAGAGAGGAATGGGTCACCAGGCTCAATGATAACATGTAAGCTATAGTGACACTAATAAACTACATGTAGATATTAACCCTTTGAACCTTAGTCCCGCATATAGGCGTCCTTTTTAAACAATATACATGTGAATAGTAGACTAGTCCTATGCAAACAGTGAAGACCCAGATCAGAGGGCTCCGAAAGGAGCCCTCTGATCAGGGTCTTAACTGTTTGTCTTTATGCCTAACATTGACAAATACAACCCTTAAAAGTCAGAAATGGACTAGACTAAAATGGAAAATGGAATTGTCCAATTAAGTTTCAGGGAGGAAAGAGTTAACCATTGATATTTGAACACTTATGAGTTTGAATATTGTAATTGTGTACACATTAAGACGCTTGTTTACTATTTCCTAAAGTGTGATTGCATACCTGACATTAACATTTTAAAACGAAAATTCATATTCGTTATAAAGTTGGGTGGTAGTTTAAATTGGGATGAAAGAAAAACATAAACCTCCTTTACTTCCATTCTGCTGTAAAGCAGCTTTATTGTGTACTCAATTTTCTGCAAAATATACATGGATTGCCTTTTGATTGATTTTTAGTTATGAAAATTGTCCACATCACTACTGTTTTGAATGAATATACTTTCTCTCTCCTCAGATTTGTTCCATTCACACGGAAAGATGCTAAGTATGAACCTCTTCTTCACACGACTTCTTCCTTTGGTCATCCACCATATGGCACCAAATTTTTCCGTGAGGAGAGTGTAGATAGACATGTCACAAGTTTGGTAAGTCTAAACATTTATAATCTATGAAATTAATATTTTCTAAGTTCTTTTCTTTTATTGAAAGACTGATAAATTTAAATAATGTTTCCTTTTAATTAGCTCTTAATGTTCCAGGAATGCCTATTGCTCAGTTCTTCTTGTAATGCACATTGCCTTGACTACATATATATGAGTTGTGCAATGAGAAAACCAGACTTATTGCATTGCAAGCCGTGTAGACCAAGCCTAATCCTAGTCTCAGACTGTGTCTGATTAACCCTTTACCCCATAGCCTGTTTCTATTTTTAAAGACAGGTGACCACTTAATGTAGGTTGAAAGTAAAGCAGAATACAAGTTAAGGCCGGTTCTGTTTTACTTTCTGCCTGCTATAAGCTACTATCTGCTAGGATATAGAAAATATTTCTAATGGTGCATATTCACAACGGTATCGACACCGGTATAAAATGGAACTAGTTTCTTTATTTGAAGAATAAATTAAATGTGTCTATGGAGTAATTGGTTAAAGTTTACACTGGTAGCAAGTAAGGTAACAAAATACTGTCAATGTTATCTGTGTCAAACAGTGTAGACTCTGACCAGATACTGCGTCTCTGACATGGCAGCTAGTCGGTGTCGGCACTGATTTTCAATGCAATAAATGTGGACTTCTCATAGCACAGCTCATATATATGTACAGGGAGGGTACAGTTGTCAATTTAAACTAATCTTCTGTGCTCATGATTGAAATGCTTACCTAGATGTATTGTCCAGTCCACAATATAATTATAGAGTTGTATAACTTAAGGTATCTTTAGAGCTTTAAAACTGCAAAAATTGTGTTTTTAACCTTTTTTCCGATTTTGATAGCCGACATTCTGTTCTACATTTTACCAAAATCTCCAAAACCAAACCAAACGCATTACACGGCTATCTGATCAATAAATCACACCTCATTAAGCACTCCGCAGTCCAGCCACGTGACCACCAATAGGCGTTCTCCAGCTGCTGTTGCGTGATTTATGGGTTTCGCATGTTAAAATCATTATTGAATTATGATTGGTATATTTTATTAAGGGTGGAGCTAAGGAAAATCGCTTATGAAATATGTGTCTTCTTATTGGTTGAAACAAAAAGGACATAGTTGAACCCCGGGGTATTCGCACTGTGTCAGACAGTCAAAATGACACGCTTATCAGTTAATTGACGTTTTCGGCACCTCCTTATTTTCAAACAGGCGGCATATTTGATTAACGATTGTGTTCGCGGTAGGGGTCCGATTTTCATGCGGTTTAAAGCAGATGAAAGGGTATTATCTTCACTAGTGAACCGTGTCTCAGAATGTTGATGAGGTTCTCCAGCTGTTTACAGCAAAGCATTACGTAATAGAAATCGACTTTAAACGGTAAAATAACTTTGCTGTTACATAATAATAGTTGGAAGGGGAATTTTAAAAATCTGAGACACGGATCCCTAGATATGTTACTGAAGTGTATTATGGGCAATTTTAAAGGCGTTACAAATTAAGACGGCTTTACAATCGCTGTTTGAATTTTTTTTAAATTTGTCTTATAAAATCGTAAAAATATAAAATATTTTTTTTAAAAAGACATTTTGTGGTGACATGTGTACCACTTAAACCATTCAGCTATAAAATGGGGGAATAAATTATAAATCATGATGATAAATAAGAAAAATCCGCTTGCAGTATCGAAACTATAAAGCTACCTTAAGGCAATGAACTGTAAGATGTTTGTATGAATGATTATTGATTGGTTTGTTTTATTTTGTGGCCAGTGGAGTCAGTGATAGGTTTGTGTTATTATTGTATAGAGAATGTTTTAACAGTATTTTTTTCATATCACTGCATGCATGTACAAGCAAACTTAGTACTTACACATTTACAAAGATATTGTAACCCAAGATCTTGTGTTGTACAGGACTGTAGAAAGTCCCTCAGAGATCAAGTCAGTTGTAGGGAGAACAGTTTGACCTGTGTTAACGCTTTTGCCTTATGATATGTTTTCAACATTTAAGACAGATGATTGCTTAAAGTAGGCTGAAAGAAAAGCAGAAAGCTCCTTCAGAAACTTTCTGCATTAGTTTTAGCCTGCTTTCAGTATCTATCAGTCACGATGCGGGAACATTTGTCTATGGCTCCTTTAAGAACAGGACATGGTAGAAGCATGAAAAGGAATTTCTATGAGGAATAGTGAAATATGTCAAAAGGGGCTTCGATTTGGGAAAGTGATATGTGACCACACAAAAGAGGATAAATTGGTATTCTTATAATAAAGATTACAGCTTAATCATATGCTGAAAGGTCCTGCATTATATGGTAATCAAGTTGAGATCTCAGTTGTTTTCACTTATTGGGCACAGGACACAGGCTTTACTGTATAATAAAAAACCCACCTATTTCTTCAATATTTGATTTTCATTCTCCCCCAGTTATGAGTAAATGTTAGTCTTTCACAAAAGAAACTTTAAATATAAATGCCTCTACAATCTACATATGGAAAAGTTATGCAATTTCCTCTAGAGCCAAAAGTGCACACCACCTATGATCAACTGTGCGTGTGACTGTTTAAACCTTTGGAACTTAATCACACATATAACTGTCCTTTGCAAATAGTGAACCAGAGAAGAGTACACTTGTCCTATACAAACAGTGAAGATCCAAATTAGAGGGTTTCTTAAGGAGCCCTCTGATCAGGGTCTGCACTGTTTGTGATATTGCAATACATTGACAGAAAACAACCCTAAAAAATAAAAAATTGACTAGACTAAATTGGAAACTGGGAAAGTCCATTTTAAGTTTCAGGGAGGAAAGGGTTGAAACAAGATGAAAGTACAACAGATTGTTCATGTAGGAGTTTTCTGCTTTACTTTCATCTTGGTTTGACCTACCACCTGTATTCAATACCATCATTGAATGTACAGGACCTCAGGTACATGTACTTTTGTGGCACTAATATAGAGGAATAGGTAGAGATGCCATACGTGCAGCACTTCTGTTGAAACTGAATAAAACATGTCTGAACTTTACATTATTAATCATAAGAACTGTAGGAAGATTTGACGGCTGTCGGTGGGTTCAGATAGCACTGATGTACTAGATTCTGTTGTTTTCAGGGGTCTAGAGAGAGTTCCTTTATGGTATAGTGGTTTTGAACTTTTTGCAAGGAATTGCGCAATGCTTAAGAATTTTTCTGACCATTGAATAAGAGCACATCATCTTTTCAAAACTGCATATAAACAGTTTATGATCACATAAAAAACACCATATTGTGTATATCATGTATATACAAACAAATGAAGAGCACCATTCTTGCATAAAAAATGACATTTTCTGTCATAGATAAAGGAGAAAGAAAATGCAAAATGCATTGAACTCTCCCCCCCCCCCCCCCCCCCTTAGCTGGTTTTTAAATGTAAGACAGGTGGTTACTTACAGCAGGCTGTAAGTAAAGCAGAAAACTCCTCCAGGGATGTCTGTTGTACTTTCATCCTGTTTTAAGCATCAACCTGTCAGGATGAAAAAAGGTTTCCTATGGCTCTTTATCAGGACATGTAATATTCATGAAAAAGCTTTTCTATCGTGAATAAGTAAAGGCATTTCTGTAGGGTAATGGTTAACCAGCAATTCATGCACTTAAAAAATGTTGTAAGATCTTTGTACTTTAGCCAAACCAGGGCTTAGACAGTTTTTAATAGCACAGACTTCTGTTTAAAAGTTTTTCGGGTCTGTAATAAATCAGTCATGCATTTGATATTCATGTACATTATTATATTTTACCATCTTGAATAAAATAATCTCACTCAGGAGAAAAAGGACTTCCAAACATTGCAAACAGAAAGGACCCAAATAAGCTGCATTGTTGGAATGCTCTGATCAAACAAACGTTGTCATTGTCATAGTCTGGTCATACTGCTGTAGATTCTGCATTTAGACAAACAGTCAATCTAGATCAAACGCCATGTTTTCATCTGATCTTTGTTGACATATTTTGCAGGCGCTTTTGTCCCAGATTAACTCAAATGTTGTTGTTTTATTTTGCCTGCACCTTCTGTAATGATAACTACCCCAGAGCGTGTGTACTTTTATTTGTTGTTGTGTCTTTCTTTAGTAAATTGCATTGTAAAGCTTGTGTAACCAGTATTGTGGATTTTACAAAATTGTTTTGCCTTTGCTTCACTCTTATCAAATTACCATGGTAACTTGTCCTAAAAAAAAAGTTAATTAAATAATTCATAATTTCATACATCATTCATTGAATATAACAGAAGTCACTGCCATCTTAACCCTTTACTCCATAGTCTGTTTCTAGTTTTGAAAACAGGTGATCATTTAGAGCAGGTTAAAAGCAGGGTGTACCTTAACAAGATAACATACTATATTACTCTTTACTTATAAGCTACTATCTGCTACCTAGCTAGGATATAGAAAATATTTCTGATGGTGCATATTCATGCCTGTAAGAAGTGAAAATATTTTTCTTCTTTCACTAAAAATAAGATGAAAGCCTAAAAAGGTGTATTATGGAGTAATGGGTTGAGTCAAAAAGCATGTAATAATTGTTTTCTCAATCCTGTCAGAGCAACTTACGATATTCCAAAACAGTGAAACCTCGCTATTGCGACCACTAAATTTTGTTATGTATTAGGGTGTTTACGATAGGTGACCGCTTAAAGCAAGGTGACAGTGAAACAGAAAGCTCCTTTAGGAGCTTTCTGTTTCATTGTCACCTTGCTTTAAGCTGCCACCTCTCTATTATACAATCAATTAGCCTTCGTTTTAGTGGTCGTAATAGCTAGGTTTTACTGTACTTACTTTTGTACTAATATACATACATGTACAATTTCTCATATAAATCATGCATCCAATTAATACATTGAATTTTCAAAACTTCAGATATGCTTATTTGCTTTGAAAATTGTTTATGTTAATTAAGAGATCTCGAGCAACTCTTTGTTTATCAGTTTAAACCATGAGTAGAAATTCAGGAAAATCAAGAAAATAATCCCTCAAAAAGAGATGAATTTCTTGTCCTGACTACAGGTGGCACCCTAATGCATGACAACAGAATAGCAGAAAGTTTCTATAGGAGCTTAATTGAAGTCAACTGTCTTTAGAGATTTCCATGCTTCTCCACAGAGTGGCCGTTTAACACGAGGTTGACTGTAGTATCAACCAAGTGTTCCTTTTCACCTTTGAGGGTATCATTCCAATTACGTCTATGGTAGTTCCTTTTCACCTTTGAGGGTTGTTTTCTGCAATATATTGCAAAAAGACAAACAATGCAGACCCTGATCAGAGAACTCCTTTAGGAGCTCCTGGGTTTGTGTCTACATTGTTTGCATAGGATGTACTCTTCATATAGGTACAACTGTTCATTATTTGTATACTCTTCACTAGGGCTCAATGTGTTAACCCTTAGCCCGCCAAATAAATTGTCGTCTGCTATATTTCTGGTCTGCTTCAATTTTCAAAGTGCTTCAAAGTTGCTCAAAATTGCTGAAAATGTTGTCCGAGTGTCAAACAGCTTGGATCCGGATGAGACGCCGAGTTACTCGGCGTCTCATCCGGATCCAAGCTGTTTGCATATGGAGCTATAGTCGTGAGTGGCAGGCTAAGGGTTAATAAGGAAGCATAGAGACCTCTTAGAGACATCTGGCTGCAGTATGCAGCACAAAAGACATGCATCTTTTTAACGACCACTTTACCCAATTTTAATTGTACAACATGACTTTATTACCTCAATAAGAGTATAGTGTTTTTAAATTTAAAGTAGCGTGTCTGTTTTAAACTGTGAACGTGATTTAAATGAGGAATAATGTGTATCGGTAGCTGTGGTTATTTAACATGTGGCTGTTAGAACTACATGGACATCATTATAAACTTGGAGTGCCGATTCAGTGTATATATAACCATGACACAAAAGGAAGAGTTAGTTGTGTAGAAACAATAAATTTAATATCAACCTTTTCAGTTGTTATTTGCATATAATTTGGATCCAGTTCAGACACCGTATAACACAGCATCTGATCAGGAGCCATACAGTTAGATGTTCATTACGATATAACTTAAGTCATTTTACCTAAATTTCAAATTTGAGAAATAAAAGCAGACAAGAATTGAGTATTTTGGTTCTTTTACTCAGAGCACAAAAGTTTTTCTTTCACTTTGAGTAAAAGAACCTAATTACTCATGCCTGATTCAGAGCAGAGAAACCTATTTGGATGCAGACAAGAATTGTTTAAAGCAGATTATGTCACAGCAGATTTCTGTAAAGCTGCTTAATGCAGACAAAAAGTAAAACAGCAGCTACTACAGGAGCAGTGACTCTTTGCATTACTTTCACCCTTCCTTAAGCTATTACAAATATGTTTTCTTTTCAGTGGTATAGCTTAATTATAACAAATTTGTGAAGTATTTATGTTTTCCATTTCAGCCTTTCAAGGTTGTGGTACCGCCCATCCCCATGTTTGATAAACTGAACGACACATACTCCCAGGGACAAGTGTAATGGACAACGACCAATTTTAGAAGAAAAATGTCTAAAAATGTCTCCACAGAGTATCATAAATAAAAACAGCAAAACTTAATGTGGACTTGAGATTATTATATCAAAGTTTGAAATCATAAATTGAAAGAAGAACATTTGTGTAATATCAACACATTCAACCCTAGTGATGAGAACATTCGCCATAGAAAATGTACCTGTGAAGAGTACACTTATCCTATGCAAACAGTGTAGACCCAGATCAGAGGGCTCCTAAAGGAGCCCTCTGATCAGGATCTGCACTGTTTGTCATTTTCAAAACAATGTTTTTTAGTAATAAATGGACTAGATTTACTTGGGATACTGGAATGTCCATTAAAGGTTTCAGGGGTGAATGATATTAAGTGTTTAATATAACTTGTGAGGAATGGTACCCTGAATAATCAGCATATACAATATATGTATGTTGATATGCAAATATATATGTTTTGTTTGATGTTTTTTCGTCCAAGATAAACTACTAACACAAGGGAAGGTAATGTTTTAAAACAATTGCAATTTACATGCAAACTTGTTTGCTGTGCCCATTTATTATAAGACCAATGGGGAGTCTGTAGATTATTGTTGAATGCAGGATAAAAACAATGCAGTACCTTTCTTCACTATCTATATCCTGCATTAAGCATTCATGTCTTTTAGATTTCAACACTTATTTACAATGAATTAAATTCCCTAAAAGGAGCTTCTATTGGGGAAAGTGTTATTGGAGCTATGAGTGTTACTGACTGTGATAATTATGTGAGAAAGTGCAAGTGTTTTTGTGTAATTCAAGTTGTATTGCCTTAACCCTCATCCTGCCAAAATTTGGTTTGCTTTCAATGTTTTGTCTGTAATTATTCGGATTTATGCATTTTTAAATTGAAGAAACCTAAAGATGAATACCAAACAGATTGGATTCAGATCAGACACACTGTTGAGGTATCTGATCTGGATTCAAACTGTTTGCAAAAACCAGTCGGGGTTGGCAGGAGAAGGGTTAGCTCTTTCACTCCTACATTATGGTCAGATTAAAAATTATTACTTTCCCCTTCTTTTCTTTCACCTTTGGAATGGTGGTGTATGTATATGGATGTAGAAAAATTGCCACGATTATCAAACAGTTAGGACTCTGATCACATGCTGAGGGTTACTGGTACTGTATGTCTTAGGGTATCAGGATTCTGTTTGCAAATGTTATTAAATCGTCTTTAGTAGTGAAAGAGTGAAGGTTTTTTAAGTTGTTTTGATATTTAACCCATTACCCCTTAAAAATGCCTTTTTACGCCTCTTACTTATTCCTCCACTGAAGAAAAAAGTTCCAGTTTATACAGCAAAGAATATGTACCAAAAGAAATAGTTTCCATATCCTAGAAGATGGTAGCTTAAAGCAGGCTGAAAGTAAAGCAGAATGTGCCTTAAGGCACATTCTGCTTTACTTTCAACCTGCTTTAAGTGGTCACCTGTTTTCGAAGCAAGAAATAGGCTAAGAGGTAATGGGTTAAATATATGTGGTGAATATACAGTCATATATTTTGTTTATATAAAAAGTATCATGTTTTGATTTGTTATTTTAAAGTAAAATTTCATCAGGCTAAACAATTTCTTTACTTATATACAAATCATTCCCGTGCTGAACAATTTTTGCTTTAACTATTTGAACCCTAGTCACGCATATATGCGTTAATTGCAAACAGTGTGCCTGTGGTGAGTACACTTGACCTATAAAAACAGTGAAGACCCTGATAAGAGGGTTCCTTAAGGAACCCTCTATTCAGGGTCTACGCTGTTTGTCATATATTGTAAAAATCAAACCTAAAAAAGTCAGAACGGACTGGACTAAATTGAAAACTAGAATTGTCCATTTGAGGTTTCACGGAGGAAAGTGTTAAATTAATACAAAAAGAAATGCTATTAGATATCTTGTTTAACTCTTTCACTGCCAAATTACCGTTTGCTGAAAGAACTGCTGATGACCATTCACATTTTTTAACAATTTTGACAAGAAATATTGATTAGAGTGTCAAAATTTTTTAATCCTGATCAGATGTCATGTTACGCCTGATCTTGGTTCAAACATTTTGAAAAAAAAAGAAAATTATGCCATTTGCAGCGAAAGAGTTAAAGTAAACTGTCTTCTGTATAAATGAAATTGATTGTTTCTTTAAATTATGATTTTGAGGTACAATTTGAGTATCAAACAGCTTGAAACAAAAGATATACATGTACTGTCAAACTTGTATTAAGCAGCCAACCAAAGGAGGGACACTGGCAACAATGCAGGACAAATTTAAAACAGAATGCTCATACATTGTATTTACTTTTATCTTGCATTAAGCTGTCATCTGTCTTTAGTTAGCTCTGTTTCCTTTAAATATTGGTGGCTTGAGACAAGTTTGCCTGTAGTTTTAGTCAATAAGAACTGTTTTTTCATAATGAAAAATGATGTCAATTTGAGGGATTTCTGTGAAGAATATTTTAATGCTTTAGACCAAACATGACTTTCTCTAGTCTTTGTTTACACTATTCTTGTGTTAAAACGTAAGGCTGACTATTTCTATTGATGCACATGTATCATTGTTGTTGATATCTGTAAATAAATTATCATTACTGAAACTGATTGTACCGTATTTCCTTTAAGTTTAATCCATTAAATATCTAAAATCATGTCATCTTGAGTAGAAATCTTGTCTAAGTGACAAACAGTCATGATTCTAATCAGGCCCCACAAAACATTTTTGTGGGGCCAGATCTGGATCCAAACTGTTTGCAAAAGTTATCAAACTTGGTCTCCTATATTCAAAGGATGCATTTTCGTTCCCTACTAGAGAGAGCAAAACAAGTTTGCTGAGCTGGCATATTTTGGTAAACACTAGTATCCAACACGAATCAGTTTTTGAGAACAGTCAAAAGAAGACACATCAGATTGGTTGTAGTACAGTAAAGCCTCTCCATGTTAATTATGTTAATTATTAAGTGTTCAAGACGGGTGACTGCTTAAAGCAAGGTGAGAGATTTTTGTTTTACTGTCACCTTACTTTATGCTGTCACCCATCTTTTATGCAACCAATTAGCCTCTGTTTTAGTGGACTAAATAGAGAGGTTTTACTGCACATGGAGAAAACTGTGTTTAGAATTAACTATCTACAGATCTTTAGATATATCTAAGCTTCTTTTGGCATGTGCAAACAACTTTTATCATTATCAGATGCAAAGTTACTAGTCAGAATCAAAACAGGCTCTTCTGTTCATTACAAAGGATCTAAACTTGAAAATGCTGTAAGCAGATGTTAATTTATTAGGTTTAGGTTTAATCCTGATTTCATTTGTCATCAGCTGCGGGTTTCCCAGCATCTGGGGTAGGCAGCAGGGGGCTATTATGTCTGATACTAGATCTCCAAGCAGCTCTGTCTATTGGGTTAACATCACCAAGGTTGCATACATCCATGTCTGCCTTCACACAATCAGACCATGTCTTTCTTGGTCTCCCGCGCACTCTTGGACTTCGAACCTCCATATTGGTGATGGACTTTATTGAGGATGTGTAGCGAACGACATGTCCATACCATCTAAGATGCCTAGAGCGTAAGGCAGCTGACACCTCCAGTACCCCCAGCCTGGTACACAAAACATCGAACGGGATGTTGTCATGGGGTTTGGCGCCATAGATCCATTGAATCATTGCTCTGTCATTTCGACGGAGCCGCTGTAGGTCTGGAGCAGTCGGGCCCATGTTTCACTACCATGAAGAAGTGCAGAGCGGACACAGGTCTAAAAAACTTTCCCACGGTTTGTGAGGGATATGTGCCTAGATGTCAATATCGGCAGAAGCTTCCTGAATTTACCCCAGGCAGTACAACATCTGGTTACTATGGCAAGAGAGCAACCACCACCAGCACACAACATGTCACCAAGATAGCAGAAGCTGGCTTCAACGTCAAGCAGGGTACCATCAATTATGAAGCAACCAATATTAGGCCTAAATGAGGAAAACCCTTTTCCTTCTTTGACAAGTGCAATCACATATATACAACAGAATGTACATGTATATTAATCACTAAAGACGTTTTCAGGAGTTACACCCTTTCCTGCATAGGCAATAGGGCAAATCACCTACATGTGTCTATCCAACTGTACTAAGGGCAGGATATTGCTTAAACTTTAAAGCAAGATGAATATGCAGCAGAAAGCTCATTTATGAGCTTTCTGCTTTATTCTTATCTGGCTTTAAGCTGGCACTTAAAAATAAAACTACTCTAAACTGTCAACTGTCTTGAATGTCGATAGAGTACTGTCTGTAGAGGAAAATGTAAAGGTCTCCGAATGTACTTAGATCTGTATGTCCACAGGCTTAACCCATTCCCCATAAATACGCCTTTATTGTATTCCTCCACTGAAGAAAATAGTTCCAATTTATACAGTTATGAATATGTATCATAAGAAATATTTTCAATATTCTAGCAGATGCTAGCTTAAAGCAGAACAGAATGCGCCTTAAGGCGCATTCTGCTTTACTTTCAACCTGCTTTATGTAGTCACCTGTTTTCAAAACTAAAAACAGGCTATGGGGTAATGGGTTAATACTGCACTTAACCCATTACCTATAGCCTGTATCGACACTTATTGAAGCAGGTTGAAAGTAAAGTAGAATGTGCAATAAAGCACATTCTGCTCTACTTTCAGCCTGCTTTAAGCTCCATCAGCTAGGAAGTAGAAAATATTTCATATGGTGCATATTCATGACTGTATAGTGGAACTATTTTTTAAGTGGAGGAATAAATTTGAGGCATAAAAAGGTGTATTTATGGAGTAATGGATTAAGTTACCCATACTGTACAGAGATGGTGCTCCCACAGGTCTTATGCAACCAAAACAAACTGAAATTATTTACAAACTCTCAACATGTTGGTACCATTTCTATTAACAGCAATTTCTCACTGTTTGAATCCAAATGTCGCTAAAAGTATGGGAAGAAAAATGAAAACAAAATAAATGTTTTATAGTCATATTTAATTAGTACACAATTATACAAATAAATACAAAACATGACATGGACGGAATGTGCAACCATTAAAATGAATGATTTAGTAGAAAGTTTTGCAACAAAAAAAACCTGCCAAATATTTTGAACACATACTTTGATGTTTGAGAGGCAAACAAATATTAACCAGATGTGAAAGCAAATATATGCTGTTTGTTGAATAAAGTTCGTGCCCGAGCAAACAAAACACATCTTTTCAGCTTTGAATCATGAATCTCATTCTTTCCCTAAACTCTTTCAACACCATGGACCTGTTTAAAATATAATTATTAGTTATTACATGTGCAATCAGTGTAGACCCAGATCAGAGGGCTCTTATAGGAGCCCTCTGATCAATGTTGCACTGTTTGCTAATTAAGAGCAGTATTTATTAAACAACCCAGAATTCCAAGTAGACTGGTTCATGCTTCAAATGATAACTAAAAAGATCCAAAAGGGAAGCCACAAGAGTTACTTAGTGTTGAAAGAATTACTTCAGTCTAAAACAAAGCTAAGATGACCAACAGGTGGCAGAATTTCATTTAACACGAAATAACTATTCTCATTCCAAGAAAAATACAATGTTAAAATTAAAGATTTTGTTAGTCTCTTAAGAAATTATGGAAGCAGGATATGAGTGACAAAGAGTTTGGATACAGATCATACCCCACATTAATGTAGCGCCTGAGCTGGATCAAATTTGTTTGCAAAGGTCATAACCTATTACCCCATAGCATGTTTCTCCTTTTCAAGACAGGTATCCACTTAAAGCAGGTTGAAAGTGAAGCATTACCATCTGTTAGAATACAGAAAACATTTCTTTTAGAACATATTCATAATTGTATAAAGTGGAACTATTTTCTTCAATGGGGGAATAAATTAGAGGTGTCAAAAGGCGTATTTATGGGGTAATGGGTTAAACACAAGTTTTCAGCATTGAAAGGGATTAACCTTGCAAATAATTTAGGAAAATCTTAGCATAATCAATAATTCAATTCTTGATTGAAAATCAAGGCACAATAAAGTCCTGACTGTTTCATACAGTGGTTACTATATTGCATTGAAAGATTTTATATACTTTACATTTTGTCATATACAGTAAAAACCCTCAATTACGACCACTAAAAAGAAGTCTTAATGGATTATATAAAATACTGGTGACAGCTTAAAGCAAGGTGGCAGTAAAACAGAAAGCTCCTAAAGGAGCTTTCTGTTTTACTGTCCCCTTGTTTTAAGAAGTCACCTGTCTTAAAACACATAATTAAGACAATTAAGTGGTTGTAATAGAAAGGTTTTACTGTAGCATTAAAACTGCCAATGATACAATGGCCATTGCCAACCCGAGTGGCAAACAGTTTAACCCTTTACCCCAAAGTCTGTTTCTCGTTTTGATGACAGATGACCACTTAAAGAAGGTTGAAAGTAAAGCAGAATAAGCCTTAAGGTGCATTCTGCTTTACTTTAAGCCTGCTTTAAGCTACCATCTACTAAGACATAAAAAATATTTCTTGTGGTACATATTCATGACTATAAATTGGAATTATTTTCTTCATTGGATGAATAAATTGAATGTGCAAAAAGGTTTATTTATGGGATAATGCCAATGGGTTAACTGTTATAGATGCAAGGCCATAGTTTGAAATCCCAACCCAGAATAAAGTCATTTCCTTTTTAGGCAGTAAATAACCTAGGCAATTATAGTGACTGTCCAACTCAGACAGTCTGTGCCAAGGGGAGATTCTCTGAGGTCTCTGGCTGTTCATTCGCCTCCCATTGTGACAGCAGTTCTGACGTGACTTCTGTAAACAGTCTGTCCCAATCCCAGGGTCTATCCTCCTGTAACAGAAACCAGACAAATACATATATGTAAACAAAAAGATTTGTATTCCAGGGTCTGTCACCGTGAAAATTGAGTTTAAACAAGGGCCTGTCTCCTTGAAAAAATCTACTCAATTATTATATACAATAACTTGGACTGAACTGGAGTTCACAAAAACATATCAAAGGTATTTTTTAGTCGCATGATTTGTCTAATTGGTTTAGCTGTCACAATTTATTAACCATTTTCTCCATAATCAAAAATCAAAATCATCTATCTAACGCTAGAGGAACTTTCTTAATAAACTTGCTTTAATCCTGTCCCCCACGCATAAATAAGCCTTTTTACACTTCAATACAAATGGTAGCTTAATGCAGGTTGACAGGAAAGCAGAATGCACCTTAAGGAACAGGCTATGGAGTTAAGGATTACGTTGTGACCAGTTTTTCCAAACACTATCAATAAAATATTTATTGTGGTTGTTATGCAGAGAAGTAGTTAAATGTGCCTCTATTGAGGACATAATGAGCAGCCTGATCTAGCCTAGGGTATGTCCTCCTGTCACAGACAACATAGGACAGCAGTATGAAGGGTAATACATGTTCTTGACAATTACAGCAAGATTTGTATATGGTCTAGTTGAGTTTCTGGAGTTGATACTACAGACCAAATATAGCTAATCTTGTATACATACCTCCAACAAATCAGCCTCTGTTGACAATGACTTGGTCAACAGTTTCAAATCTATTTCATTATCCTGAAAAAAAAGAGTAAATATAGGATATAGACCTAGAGTAAGATCTAACAAAACACTGGTAGCTATCCAAACTATGTGGGTACATGTATGTGAAATAGCTGTACATGTTCCAAGTTTATCAAACAGCTGTACATGTAATTGTATCTGAAAAACTTGGAACTTTTACTCTTATGCTTAAGCAACAATATTGGAAACTAGCCAACCAACTTCTTTCTGGGAATTTTCTTCTTTAACCAATTGCAGTGGACGTGGTCAAATGGTAGCACACTCAATTGCGATACCAGGGGTCATGTGTTTGTTCCCCTGCCGGACCAAGTCCTTTGGATGAAACTTTATAAACCTAGATCTAATGTATCAGTGCTTAACACTGGGTTTCCACAAGAACCAGAGAAGTTCGAACTCTATCGATAATGAGAATAGGGCAGCAAGCCTGGGTTTTCTGTACCAGCTCCCAAAGATAGCAGAAACGGACATTAACAAACCAAAACAATCTTTAACCAATTACTCCATTGATTTTTTGTGTCTTTAACTTATTCCTTGACTGAAGAAAATAGTAATATATACAGTCATGTATATGTATCATGAGAGATATTTTCTATATTGTAGCAGACAGTATCTAAAAGCAGACTGAAAGTAAAGCGGAATGCACCATAAAGCACATTCTGTTTTACCTTCAACCTGCTCTAAGTGGTCACCTTCCTTCAATACTAGAAGCAAGCTATGGGTTGAAATAACCTCTCTTGAGGTGTTACTACAAGTTAAATGTCAATGTTCTCTTGTTCAGAGTGGGGAACTAATGTATAAAAGAAGTTATAAATATATAAGTAAGTTTTCCCTCAACAAAATGCAAACAAAAACCTGCAAAATCAATGATATGAGTCCATCATGTTGCTAAATGTTAAAAGTCTTACCAGTGTTAGAAAAGCTGCTTGTTTTAACAGATCATTGTCCAGCTCTCTGTATGTTGCGACCCTATTTACAGCAACACTGAAACACAAATATTGTTTATACACATCTTTATCTCTACTTAAACATAATTCAAAACCTATATGTACTATGTAGTGAGCAAACATGAGTTAAAAATATATGTTCTCAAAAAAGTGATTTTACATGAGAATTTCTCTATTAAAACAAATTCATTTTGCGCAATGAAGATAAAAAGGTGATTAAGCTAAAAATCAAATTGTTCCAAAATCAAATATCTTTTCTATTCAACCTTTCAGCAACAGAATTAGTGAAATAATATATGCAGTCCTGATAACCCAAATAGCAAATAGAGGTTTGTTTTCAGTTTCCATGGCAAGTATCTGCTTAACCCATTCTTCCATGCCAAACATTTCGATTACTTCACACTTAAAATTCACAGGGCTGTTATTTCTCCGGATTTTTCCTAAATCTTCGGATTTTTTTCTAGTACATGGTAGCTTAAAGCAGGCTGAAAGAATTCTGCTTTTCTTTCAGCCTGCTTTAGGCAGCCACATGTCAACAAAACTAGAAACAGACGATGGGGAAAAGGTACGATTCGTAAAATCGCACTTGAAAAATGTAAATTTGGAAATCTTAGGATTTTTTATGTCAACTTATGGCAGCCCTATTTTCATGCTTCTACCATATGGATGGAGTAAAAAGCAACTTTTTCTGCTTTGTGACGGGCAGATTCTTGAAGTGGGATTTGAAGAAGAAAGCTTTAGAAAAAGCTCTATGCCTAATTTAATCCTGCTTTAAGTAACCACCTCTGTTAAACAGTGAAAATAATCTATGGCTAAAGGGTTAAAGAAAGATGAAAGAGATTTCTATTTTACTTTTATCTCGCTTTAGCAGCCAGCTGCCTGTAACACTTAAATGTCTTTTTTGGGAAAATAGTAATAGTGTTGTTTACAGTACAGTCAACTCTGTATTAAACGACTGCTGAATTAGGTAGCCTGTGATATTTAAAGACAGGTGGCCACTTAATGCAGGACAAAAGTAATGCAGAAAGCTCCAACAAGAGCTTTCTGCATTACTTTTGGCCTCCATTAAGCTGCCACCTGTCATATAGGCTATACATTTACTCAACTTCAGTGGTCGCTTAATACAGATTTGACTGTAGAAGTAGAACAGATATAAGCGTATTACTTACTTTGGTGCATATGCTATTGATTGTGTAATATCCTCATCCTGTTGTTCTTCTAAATCAGGAATCACTGGTATATCTATAATCATACAAAACACTTCAATGCATGATAGCTGATTAGGATCTACACTGTTAACTTTTTACCCATTTGCCTGTTTCGAGTTTTGAAAACAGATGACCACTTCATTCGAGCAGGTTGAAAGTAAAGCAGAAAGCACCTTAAAGTGCATTATGCTTTACTCTTAGCATGCTTTAAACTTATGTCTGCTAAGATATATAAATTATTTCTTATGGTGCTGATTTCGGTCTACACTGTTTACAAAGTCTCAGTGTCCCATCTTCTTGTAGAATGGCTAACACAAAATATAAATGCAATTTTACAATATTGTGATACAGGTCTTATTATTGCCTGTATTATCTTCAGGCAGAAAATACAAGTTTGTTTGATATACACTTGACCTTGAACAGCAAAATAGTCAGGCCTGTGTAAACCCTTTCCTTCATAGAAATACCTTTTCACGCCTCTACCTATTCCGCATATTTCTACCCAAACCTGATAAAGAGCTTTAGGAATTGTTTCCTTTACCCTGACAGGTAGCTTTTAAAAGCAGGCAAAGTATATCATAAAGCTATTTAAGGAGCTTTCTTCTTTACTTTAAGCCTGCTGTATTTAATAGACAAGAATATAGTTCCCCAACGATGGATGCTCCCCACAAAGAACAAGAGGGCCTGAAGGCCCTGATATCGCTCACCATTTGTAATGAAGCCTGATAGCTTTACCTTTGAATTTCACCTGTTTTATTCTAAATCAATTCAAGTTTGTCGACCTACTGTAGTATAGTAGAGTACATCAAAGGCAGATAACTAGAGCCTAAACAATACTGAAATGAATTCTTTTTCTAGCATTTCAAAGTATATCAAGGGCAGGTAACTATTGCCACAATGATTACATTTCAACAATAATTGCACTTCTTCCAGAACATATAGCTACATCCTTTGTGTACATGTATAATCAAAATCCATTGAAAACTGTAGTTGCAAGAGTGTAAACGCTGTAAAATATGGCATTTTCAGCAATTCAAAGGTAGATATCTCTTGATTTATTTGTCAGATTCAAACCATAATCACCCTTTTTCGAACTCTTATGGTCCTATACAATCTGGGCAAGTTTGAGAGAGCTTGGATAAATATTGTCGCCTCTAGAGCGTAAACACTGTTAAATATATCATTTTCAGCAATTCAAAGGTAGATAACTTTTGACCTTTTGATCCGATGACAAACATAATTGAACTCATACGAAGTCTTATGGTAATATACAATCTGAGTAAGTTTGAGAAATATTGGATAAAATTTGTGACCTCTAGAGTGTAAACATCGTTAAATATGGCATTTTCAGCAATTCAAAGGTAGATAACTTTTGATCTATTTGTCTGATTTCAACCATAATCAAACTCATCTGATTTCTTATAGTCATTTACAATCTGAGCAGGTTTGAGATAGATTAGATAAATATTGTGGCCTCTAGAGTGTAAACACTGTTAAATATGGCATTTTCAGCAGTTCAAAGGTAGATAACCATAATCGAACTCATCCGAACTCTTATGGCAATATACCATCTGAGCAAGTTTGAGAAAAATTGGATAAATATTGTGGCCTCTAGAGTGTAAACACTAAAATTGTTGACGCCGCATGATGGACGACGGACGACGCACGCCGGACATTCAAGGATTGCAAAAGCTCACCCTGAGCTAGCTCAGGTGAGCTAAAAAGCCCAAGGTATAGCATGTTTAGTAGGTGAACACAGTAACAAGTTTCATCAACTTACGATGTAACATTCAGGAGATATGCTTCGGACAAAAATGAATTTATTATGAAAAAGGGAGGCATTTCAATATTTGGAGATGACAGAGTTATTATTCTTGTGTACTACACTTCTTTTTGTCATCAGCTAACACAGTATCAAGGTTCAAGTTGCAGTGCGGCAGAAAATTTGATTTTTTAAAAGAAATTATGTAGAAAAAGGGAGATAATTCAATATTGGGAGATGGCAGAGTTATGGTTCTTGAGTACAGCACTCTTTCTGTCATCTCGTATCACTGTATCAAGTTTCATCAACTTACATGCAATGCTCAGGAGATATGCTCAAGAAAAAATTTGATTTTTTTTAAATAGAAAAGGGGAGATAATTAAATATTAGAAGATGACAGAGTCATTGTTCTTGTGTACTGCAACTCCTTATGTCATCACCTATCACTGTATCAAGTTCCATTAACTTAGGGTGTAGCAGTCAAGAGATATACTCCGGACAAAATTGTTTTGTATTTTTAGAAAAAGGGAGATAATTCAATATTGGGAAATGACAGAGTTACCATTCTTGTGTACTGCACTTCCTTTAGTCATCCTCTATCACTGTTACAAGTTTCATCAACTTTCAGTGTAACGGTCCAGAGATATGCTACGGACAAAATTGATTTTTTTTTTATGAGAAAAAGGGAGATAATTCAAAATTGGAAGATGAGAGAGTTACGGTTCTTGTGTACTGCACCTCCTCCTGTCATTCTCTATCACTGTATCAAGTTTCATCAACCTACGGTTTACCTTCAAGAGATATGCTCCGGACAAAAAGGCGTGACGGACAGACGGACGCACGGACGGACGTTCTTACGCTAAAATACTTATGTGGCTATTTTCTATTGTTTTCTCTTGTGTGGCTAGCCACACAAGAGACAATTTCTTTTTGCTCTAACTTGGAATAGAATGATCTGGAGGCTAACCCTACCCCTAACCCTATGTCCCACAACTGGCCAGGTTAATGTCACAAGAAATGACCAGGTTAATGTCACAAGAGACGGCCAGGTTAATGTTTTTCTATTATGGGGCTAAGAATTTTAGCCACATAAGTATCCTAGCGTAGGCACGGACAGACAAAGCGGCGACTATATGCTCCCCCCCCCCCCCCCCCTAAAGGGGAGCATAAAAATACTGTATTATCACAACTTCATTTAATAAGCAGCCAGCTCATTTGAAGCATACTGGAATCAGACATAGTAACATTTGTATGTCCTTTTCTATTAGAAATTTGCAATTTTTGCTCATTCTACACAAAATTGTGTCACAGTTATTTGTACAGCAAATGCTAGATTGCTATGGGCACCTTGGGGCTTCAATTCTACCAATCATTATCCTTTTCACTTCTAGAAGTTTGCAAAAACTACAGCAACTTATCAATGCTACTAGGCTTAATACTTATCTCCATAGTTAATAGTGCCAATCGCTATCCGTATAGCAGAAATTTACTTTCATCTTCCTTTAATACATTGAACCCTAGCGGCGAGAATACTCATCATTTACCTATGAAGACTTCATTTGTCCTATGCAAACAGTGTACACCCTGATCAGAGGGCTTCTGCAGGAGCCCTCTGATCACAGTCTGCACTGTTCATCAATTTGCGATATACCGGTGTATTGTTAAAATGAAGATGCATATATACATAGAAAGTGGTTAATGTAGGTCAATGATTCACTTAACTAATATCAAATCAAACTAACATCTACAACAACACTCACCATTATCCGAGTCGTCACTTTTGTCTGGGGTCTGTGGGCGAAGTCTCTCACTGAAAAATGCACACTCAATTTACTGGGATGTAGAACATTAGTAGATAGTGATACAGTAGAACCTCTCTATTACAATCATTGAATTGTGTCAAATATTAGTCGCAAGACAGATGACTGCTTAAAGCAATGTGAAAGTGAAACAGAAAGCTCCTACAGGAGCTTTCTGTTTCACTTTCACATTGCTTTAAGCTGCCACCTGTCTTTTAATACAGACAATTAGCCTTCTTTTAGTGGTTGTAATAGAGAGGTTCTATTGTATATCCAAAACTGGAGTAGTAAGCTCAGATACAAATGGTGTGGAGAAGCAGATAAATAAAAGAATGAATGAATGAATGATGAATGTTTTACGGCCCATCGACACAATGGCCATTTAGAGCCAAAATAAATAGAATAATAAAGTCAATATATTAACAAATTGTACCCTAGTGATTAGTATACTTGTCATCAACAACAGTGTACTTGTGAAAGTACACTTGTCCTATGCAAAAAGTGCAGACCCTGATAAGAGGGTTCTAGTTGGAGCCCTCTGATCAATGTCTGTCTGCATTGTTTGTCATTTTGCAAAGTATTGTTAAATTCAACCCTAAATAGTCTAAAATGGGGGAGACTTAATTGGAAATTGGAATTGTCAACTAAACAATTCAGGGTTGAAAGAGTAAACACGTTTACTGCCTTGATTCAAGAGCACTGATCATTTGCAAACAGTTAGTATCCTGATCAGACACCTAGTAAAGTGCCATCTGATCAGATTACACACTGATTGACACTGGTATTGCAGCTTCTTCATTCAAAATTGCTTGAAGCAGACATAAGCAATTTAAGCAGATGCTGTCCTGTCAGTGAAGTGGGTAACCCTTTTCCCCATAAATATGCTTTTTTACACTTTTGATTTATTTATACACTAAAGAAAATAAAGCCATGTTATACAGTCAAGAATATGTACCATAAGAAACATTTTTGTCCTAGTAAACGGTTGCTTATAGCAGGCTGAAATGAAAGTAAAGCAGTAAGGCAAATTCTGCTTTACTATCAACCTGCTTTAAGTGGTCACCTAACTTTAAACCTGCTTTAAGTGGTCACTTATCTTTTATAATAGAAACAGGCTGTGGGGTCATGGGTCAAGGCAGAAAAAAAGGCAGAAAAAATCAGTTGAATAATGTACATGTATAATTACTGTTCTAACTAGTCATAAAATTGAATGTAGGGTGTTACTGTGAAGAAGGAAAGAATAAATTAACAAGATGATATCAGATGAATGAGTTAACAACAGTTGTCAGAAAGACAACAAAGCTCGCCAGCGGCACATTTCAAAACTTTAAAGTCTGAGGTCAAGGTCACTGGGGTCAAATTTGTGTGCATGGAAAGGTCTTGTCCACATACATATGCATACCAAATATGAAAGCAATCCTCTCAAGGAACATGGGAGTTGTAAGCATTTTTCGAAACTTAATTGCAGATCCAAAATCTAAATTTGGGCACTACCGGTAAGTTCAAGGTCAAGGTCAGTGGCCTCAGTGCATCAAAATGGTTTAGTGCATGGAAAGGTCTTGTTCATATACACATTCATACCAAATATGAAAGCAATATTTCAAGGCCCATAGAAGTAATGATAATTTTCTTAAGACTTGTTCATGCCATTCACAACCACAACGACTATGCCAGGGGTATAGCATAAGCTTGTCCTGTACTTTGTACAGGACAGCTAAAAACAGGATGTGATATAAGAGTAAGTAAACATAACTTTTTCAGCATTTTTTCCTTTTTGTCTCCACAAACCCTATGGTGTGACTATTCATTAGAACCCTCTCTTTGGTGCAAATCTAATGAGTGGTCATATCTTAGGCTTTGGTAAAGAAACATGGTTAGTACACGTATTTGAAATGCTCACCTTATCTTCAGCTCTGCAAAACTGTAAAATTGTGTCCATGTAAGCCATATTGATAATTCCATCTCAAAATTTAAACACATCTAGTAAATTGAACATATACCTACCTCTTTGCAATAAACTAGCATGTACATTTTACACACATACAATCAGTGCATAACTAAATCAAACAAGGTGAAAGTATTAATTAATTCACCCCTGCAACTCTAAATGAACAATTCCAATTAAGTTGATTTTAACAATATATATATTGCACAATGACAAACAGTGAAGACCCTGATCAGAGGGCTCCTGCAGGAGCCCTCTGATCAGGGTCTACACTATTTGAAATGTTTGTATACATTGTTTGTTAATGACAAGTATACTCTTCGCTAGGGTTGAATGTGTTAACAAAACAAACCATTCTGAAAGATATATTTCCAGATCCAGGGAGTATTTCAAAAACTAAAATTCTTGATCAACCTTCTATTGTCACTATTGAATTCATTGAAATGGTCTCAAGAAGCATTGCTGTATATGATTTAACCATTACAATGCTAAATTTTCAAATGGACTCATCTATTTTCTGATAATGTACATATTTACATTAACTCTAAAGGGGCGTTACCCAAAAATAACCGAAGTAGCCCTCTGAAATGGGTCTACACTGAATGCTAACTGCAAATGATGTATATATCTGGTTCAAGTATTGAAACAGTTAAATGAGTGACAAAGTTAGTCACTATAAAAGTAATAATTAGTCAAGTGTATTCCATTTTTAAAGGCAGCTTGCTGCTCAATCAAGGAAACAAGGGCCACAATGGCCCTAAATCGCTCACCTGGTTCACCATGTAAAATTAACCTATAGTAACCTAGATTATGAATGGACATGACCCACAATCAACCTGTAGAGTGTTAACAAGATTTTTCTATAATTTGACCCAGTGACCTAGTTTTTGACCAGACACAATCCACATATGATTTTGACCTAGATTTGATGTAGGCAAACATTCTGAAAAAATTTCATTCAGATCTAACGAGATTTGTAGCCTCTAGAGGGTTAACACTGTTTTTCTTTGATTTGGCCTAGTGACCTAGTTTTTGACCCGACATGACCCATATTGGAACTTGACCTAGATATCAATTGGGCAAAAACACTAACTAAGTGACATTAAAATCCAATAAGATTTGTAGCCTCTAGAGTATTAACAAAGTTTTTCTAAGATTTGATCTAGTGACCTAGTTTTTAACTGGACATGACCCACATTCGAACTTGACATAGATATCAATGAGGCAAACATTCTGACCAAGTTTCGCTAAGATCCATTCAGATTTGTAGCCTCTAGAGTGTTAACGAGGGTTTTCTATGATTTGACCTAGTGACCTAGTTTTTGACTGGACATGACCCACATTCAAACTTGAACTAGATATCAATTGGGCAAACATTCTGACCTAGTTTCATTAAAATCCATTGAGATTTGTAGCCTCTAGAGTGTTAACAAGATTTTTCTATGATTTGACCTAGTGACCTAGTTTTTGACCGGACATGACCCACATTCGAACTTGACCTAGATATCAATGAGGCAAACATTCTGACCAAGTTTCATGACGATCCATTGAGATTTGTAGCCTCTAGAGTGTTAACGAGGTTTTTCTATGATTTGACCTAGTGACCTAGTTTTTGACCGGACATGACCCACATTCAAACTTGACCTAGATATCAATGAGGCAAACATTCTGACCAAGTTTCATTAAGATCCATTGAGATTTGTAGCCTCTAGAGTGTTAACAAGGTTTTTCTATGATTTGACCTAGTGACCTAGTTTTTGACCGGACATGACCCACATTCGAACTTGACCTAGATTTCATCAAGACAAACATTGTCATGAACTTTCATGAAGATCGGATGAATTTGGTAGGCGCTAGAGTGTTAACGAACAAATGTGAACAGACGGACGGACGGACGACGGACATTCAGCGATCCTAAAAGCTCACCTTGGCACTTCGTGCCAGGTGAGCTAAAAAGCAATGAAGAATGCTCCATTTCTCCTGCATAAAGCTGTCACTTGTCTAATAAACTAATAATGAAACTCATTTTGCATTTTTGTTTAAGAGGGGAAAATGTTTTTAAACCAGAACGGGTAATTAAAGATTACAAAACTCACCTGCAAAGAACAGACTTTAATGTAAAACCTTAACATTGACCCTAGAGGTCAAGGTCAAAGTCACCAGTGTGGTGCATCGTGGTCTACTCATTGAGGCGCATCGGCATATGAAGTTTCATGACCATAGGTAGTCATTTGCTCAGAACAGACTTTAACGCCAAACCTTTGCTCAGTTAAGGATTTAGAGTCCGGACGCTGAGGCAGATGGTATAGCATAAGCCCCCCCCCCCCCCCCCCCCCCTCACTTCGTAGAGGTGAGCTAAAATGTCAAATCTACTACTTGACCCAAATTACTTTATAGATTTGAAAGTTACCTCACTCAAAATACTAAACTCATTGTTTCAATCATGCCAGTCTTCACTCTGGATGTGTTCCTAGTCTTGTGTTGTTAATAGTCTGATAATTTAGGAAGAAATGTGGTATTTCCTTCTATGAAATTTTAATGATAGAATTTGTAATGTTCTTCTACTTCAACCATGATACGGCCTCCATAAAACAGTTGATTATTCTGCCGTTTTTGGGATGTGCTCATGAAACGTATTGCAGCCTATTTATGCTGCTGTAAGGGGAGCCTTGAAGGAATCTAGGCTCTGTTAAACTTCAGGATATGATCCACTGACACAAATGTGGACAATTCTGAGCTCACTATATTAAAACTGTTCTATGAAGGATTCACACTCATTTGTTCACTGGGTTAAACACAGTGGTTGCTTCTGCTTACTTTCATCTTGCTTTAACCCACTGCATACTCATTTATTTCCTCTGTGATATTGATTCAGCTTGAATGTTTTAGTACATCATTTGTTTTCAACCGTGGTTTAGAAGAAAATGGATTGTAGTATCAAACAGTTTGGATTCAAATCAGACCCCCACAATTGTGGGGCATGATCTGTATCCAAACTGTTTGCATAGAGCAGGGCTCCAGATAAGGGGAGTATTTCAGAAACTAAAATCTTTAAATGCACATTCAACCCTATTGTGTCACTACTCATTAGAATTGTCTCTTCCAGACAATTCTAATGAGTAGTAACACCATAGGATTTGGTGCCAACATGAAGGAGAAAATGTTGTTGTTTTTTCATGTAATTCCCTCTTATTTGAAGCCCTGATAAAGTTATCAACAACTTCAAGAACTCACAGCCAGTGAGTAAAGAGTTATGCTGGCACCTGTCTTTAACATCAGCAAGGATCCTTCTTTCGAGTTTTGAGTGGTTTTAAGGGTTTCTCCCATAGAAGCGACTTTTAGCGTATTTAATTTATTCCTGCGCTGAAGAAAACGATTCCAGTTCATACCCTCATGAGCAATTACCATTACAAATATTTTATATAGCCTAGCAGATTTTAGCTTAAAGCAGGCTGAAAGTAAAGCAGAATGTGCCTTAAGGCACATTCTGCATTACTTTCAACCTGCTTTAAATGATCACCTGTCTTAAAAAAATATAAACAGGCTATGAGGTAAAGGGTTAAGGGTGATCATAAAATTGGTGTTTTACAAGTGCAAGATAAACAAACCTATGGGAGTGATTCATTGGAACTTCTGTGACAATCAACAACAACAACACACACAAGCACTGTGCAGGATTCACACTGAAGCTTATACTGATTGCAACTAGAACAAGGAGCTGTTATGTTATGGTACTTGTATCAACCTGTAGCCTGCTAAAAACTGTCTTTTTTTAAACACTTTGTATGTTTAATAAGCAATTTTTCAGTTATTTTGTCAGATTTGATGTCTTAGAAATGTATTCATTAGCTTGAGAATTGAGAAATTGATACACATACTGAAGTTAAACCAGACTACAGTATAGAGCCAGGTCAGTCCCCATATATATGTGGTCTAATTTGGATCTTAACTGTTTGCACAAATTTTTTCTGTTGATTTAATCAGTTAACTCAGAAGTATATACAAGAATTATTGATCACAGGCAACAGGTAAACCCATCACTTCATAAACACTTTTTACGCCTTTAATATATTTCTCCACTGAAGAAAATAGTTCCACTTTATACAATCGTGAATATACCAAAAGAAATAGTTTCTATGTTCTAGGAGATGGTAGCTTAAAGTGGGCTGAAAATAAATCAGAATGTGCCTTTAGTCCCATTCTGTTTTGCTTTCAACCTGTTTTATGTAGTCACCAATCTTCATACTAGAAGCAGGCTATGGGGTAATGGGTTAAAGCAAAGGGGATTGGGGGTGGGCTTTAATGTACACTGGGGAATCCTGTCACTCAACTCTTCAACTGTTGATTCCCAACCCTCCTTGTTTCTCTTCTTTGGAATTTTCTTAAGTTCTGACTCTATATCCAGGCCGTGAAATATGTCACTATAACAACAAACAGTACTAGTGCTTCACAAAACAAAAACAAGCTAAGGTAGAATTGAAACCAGGAAAAATACATTGTGTGTTGATACTAGAATAAATGCCTTATTTCAAAGCTAAGTTATGTTAAAACAACATTGCCAGAACATCTAAACAAGGTCGAAACTCGATACTTCAAACTCGCTTAAATTGACCATACCGGTATTTCATACGTTTAATTTTGAAAAGTCGATCTTGCTTAAGTCTAAAATACCCATATTTCAAAGTTAAAACGTGGCTAAGCCATGTTTTAATTTTGATTTGTGTATGTTCAAGCTATTGCGATTTCGTATTATCGAGTTTCAACTATACATTGTAATACTGTAATGACGGAAGAAAATATCTACCACCTTATCAGTACATGTATTAACTCACTGCTCCATACATACACATTTTAATGCCTTTAAGGCTTTTTGCAAATGAGAGTTTTCTTGTGGGCGAGCGGAAATGCGTCTCGACAATATAGACTGTTTCCGGACATGCTTATACTAGAATATTTACATAAAGAAAATGTTGACAAGCTTCATTGTCTGCCTCAGTAGTGCATTTGGTAAGCTGATTGAGGTAAACCGTGATTGACTAGCGATTCAAGGGTTTGATTCCCATTCGATTAAAAAACTTTTTTTTAAATGCAGTGTCCGATTTTATTGACAAGTCAGTCCATAACGCAGTGATCAAGGGACATGTTATGATTAGTCTTCGTCCAATTATGTATGTCCATCTACGTTTTCGTTTCATGGATTATAAGTCAATAAAATCGGAATATAAGATTTGATCAAACTATCAAGCCACAAATTGAAGCTTATCAAACCTTTTGTGTCTGTTTTTCTACATTTTCAATATCGATAGTGGCCATTATAATGTTTAAACAACATTATAAACCTTGTATGCGAGTCTATGAATAACTTATAATGCATTTTAATGACAGAATTTCATTTTAAGGGAGGTAACTGTATCTAGTCTTCAAATTTCCCAATTTTCAAAATAAAAACTGTAATTACAACAAAACCTTACAGTAATCGTTCCTAATTTTTTCTGACCAACTATTTCACCAACAATTTGTTTGGATAGAATGAAAAAAATAAACATTGAATGAGTCATTTTTTTGTAATTCAAGTTTTTATGAAAAATTAGCATTTTACAAAATTAAGATAGCAGATAACATTTTTCTGAACACCTTTATTCAAAATGTGTTTTGATTTTCTTGTAAGGAATGTTATGAACAACTTATTGCACGAGGCTTAAAGTCATTAGCTTTATTTAATTATGAGAAATACTTTCTTATCGAAATTCCAGGTTTTTGCTTTAAAACAGAGATCTTCAAGACAAACCAAAAGATAAATTTTGCCTATATTCGCACAGATTGTTTAGTAGACTAGTATTATTCTTCACGCAAATTTTCATAACACCTTTCATGGAAAGTAAGCTCACTAGCGAACTACCTTAAATTATTAACCACTGAAGAAAATACTTCCAGTTTTTACAGTCATGAATGTGCACCATACGAAATATTGTCTTTATCATAGCAGATGATAGCTTAAAGCAGACTGAAAGTAAGCAGAATGTGCCTTAAGGTGCATTCTGTTTTATTAAACCTGCTTTAAGTGTTCATTTGTCTCCAAAACTAGAAACTGGCTACAGGTAAAGAAACCATTGAAATAATATCAAAGTCTTAATCCTTCTTATGCTAGTCTAGATCAGTCTTCTTGTTTGTACATGTACTATACTTTGCTTTCTACAAGTTTTTTTCTTGAAAAAGGCTGACTCATATTTGTAAATGACATTTCCTCCCCTATTGCTGTGGTATTACGATCTGTGTGTCATACAGTTTGGATCTATATGAGATGCAGAGTTACTAAGCATCTCATCCAGATCCAAAACAAAAAGTTTAAAAAGCCATAAATGTACATTATGTGTAAGAGAAGTGTTAAAACAAGTGGTAGCTTGATGCAGGAAATACAATGCAGAAAGCTTCCAAAGGATCGTTCTGCCTTACTTCGATCTTACATTATGCAGCAACTTAGCTTTAGAGATCTATAATTATGCTTCCTCAAGTTCCTCATTGAATGTTCCATAAATAAAACTAAACTATGTAGAACTATAAAATGTTTGACTATAAAATGATGTGTAGTGTATTGCAATGTAGGTGTATACCACAAAGACAAAGAGTTCTACAGATTCTTCTCTCTTCAAGGACATACAATTATTCCTAAGTGCGGCTGTTTAAGACAGGTGGCGGCTAAATGCAGGACAAAAGTAATGCAGAGAGCTCCTTCATGAGCTTTCAGCATTACATTTGTCCTACATTAAGCAGCAATAAGCTTTTGAACGTCCACATTCCCTTTTTACTTTCATATTGTTCCAGAGATGGAGTAAAGGCTCCGAGGTTATAAAGCTTTTTTATTTGAGTCTAAACTCGTTCCCAAGCATTTGATTGATCAGATTTGAGCCTAGGCTCAAATCTGACCAATCAAATGCTCGGGAACACACTCAGACTCAACTAAAACGCTTTATAACCTCGGAGCCTGTACTATTTTACAGCTATTCACAACACTACCTGTTCTCTCTACAGTGGGCTACTGGCTACATGCAGTTCATGCCATTACAAACAGTGTGGGCAAGGGTTAGCTTTAACACTGAGAATGTAGCGTCTGATCAGAGTCTACAAGGTTTGCAGAACGGTTGAAAACAATTGTTCAAACAGTATAGACCCTGATCACACACCTCATTTCAAGCACAGAATTATACACTGACGGAATCGAAACCTTGCGCTATATCGTAAATCTCGTGTGGCGGATACGAGACTCGCGAGACTTGTTAAGAGAATGTCTATCGGTAGTCAATATGATAAATGTGTGTTTTCGAAGCATTGTTCGAGGGGTTTTATTCCCGTGAATTGATAGGAATTCCCACATAGTCGTTTAAATCCTATAAAATGTCAATAAAAACACTCGAGTCGGTAAATTTCACGCCAGAAATCGCGGACAACGAGGCAAAGAAGTGAAGATGTTGTCACGTGACACATAATCTCGCAAAATTCAACCGCCGTGAGAGCTCAGGTACTCGCCTATTCAATTTAGCTTAGTTGCTATTCCGTTTTGTATAATTCCGTGTTTCAAGCATGATGCCTGATCATGGTCTTTACTAATGTGTGTCTATGGAAGGCATGGTTAACTTGATTCAGCTATTATGATACAATAACATTGATACACTTTGAAGATTGTTTTAATATCTTTGTTTGCTCGATTTTGATTTTGATGTCAAGAACCATAACTCTTCACTGCCAATTATAACTGATCAGATGCAGAGTCACTCTGTGTCTGATCTGTATCAATCCTTTAGTAAATTCCAATGTACTTGGGCTTGGCAGTACCTTCTTTAGAATTGTTCTGCATTACTGTACCTTGTACTAACCCATTACTCCATAGATACATCTTTTAACACCTGTTATAATTTCTACATTAAGGACAGTAGTCCCCCACTTATGAAGTACCATACTGAACATTATAAAGCACAGAAAGCATTTCTATGTGGTAATTTAAAGCAGGCTGAAAGTAAAGCAAAATGACCCTAAGGGAGCTTTCTGCTTTACTTTCACCTGTTTTAAGTGGTCACATCGACTCACATGTCTTCAAAACTAGATACTGGCTATGTGGTAAAGGGGTTAACTCTTTCAACACCATAGACCTATTTAAAATATACTCTTACATTTGCAAACAGTGTAGACCCTGATCAGAGGGCTCCTATAGGAGCCCTCTGATCAGGGCCAACACTGTTTGCTAATTTAGAGCATTATTAATTAAACTACCCAGAATTCCAAGTAGACTGGTTCATGTTTTGTTAACTAAAACATCCACAAGGTAACCTAATTACCCACAAGAGTTACTTGGCGCTGAAAGAGTTAAGCTGACACTTTTCTATAAGAAGCCCAAATCCTCTTTTCAGTAATTGCTTAACACACATTAGTCTCCTATAACTCTATATAGAGTGGCAATGTACTCTTTTATCATATATGTTTGTATTATTTGTTTGATGTACATTGATGAGACAGAAATAAACAATAAACACATACATGTATGTTTGTAAAGTGTATTGACAAAGACTACTATAATAATCAGGGGAAAGGTATACCGTAGGTGTCAATTAAACAGCTGAGTATATAAACTATGTAAACTTTAAATAACAATACTGAAATCATTAGTATACTTACTCTTCAAACTGTTCAAATCCTTCTCCAAGATTTCGACCCCTGAAATTTAACAAGCCAATAAAGTTAACATACAATTGGACAGCACAAGTACCATACATGTAGATAGCAATTTCTGGCCTAATACGTATCAATGCAGCCAAACCTGAGTTAACCCATTACCCCATAGCCTTTTTCTAGTTTTGAATATAGGTGACCACTTAAAGCAGGCTAAAAGTAAAATGTGCCATAAGGCACATTCTGCTTTACTTTCAGCCTGCTTTAAGCTATCATCTGCTAGGATATAACACAATCATGTTTCTTAGGAAACATATTCATGACTGTATAAAGTTGCATTATTTTCTACAGTAAAGGCATGAATCAAAGGTGTAAAAAAGGTATTTATGGTGGAATGGCTTAAGTGACCATTGAAGAAGGGATATCTTTAACGTTGCTTACTGTTGTTATATACTCAACTGTCACTTAGTCTAAAGAGTTACCCAATACTGTAACCCTATATGTTTTAACCCCTTTAGCCTTCAAAATAATGTCTGCTTAAATGTGTCCTTTGTAATTTGATGACATTTCAATTTTTTTGAATTCTGACTGAAAAATATTAAAATGAGAGTCTAACAATCAGATACAGCATTACATTGCACCTGATGTTCTGACCTGAATCTAAACTGTTTGCATTATTGGCTTTAGATGGCCATGGCAGTGGAATGGCTAAATTTTACATTGTACACATCTACCCTTTCCTCCCATAGATTGTCTCTAAAGATTACCTTTCATCCCATATATTGTCTCTAAAGATTAACCCATTACCCCATAAATATGCCTTTTAACACCTTTAATTTATTTCACTACTGAAGAAAATAGTTCTAATTTAGTACTTTATACAGTTATGAATATACATGTACATGTATATCATAAGAAATAGTTTCTATTTTCTAGAAGATGGTAGCTTAAAGCAGGTTGAAAGTAAAGCAGAATGTGCCTTAAGGCACATTCTGCTTTACTTTTAAGCTTCTTTAAGTGGCCACCTATCTTCAATACTAGAAACAGACTATGGGGTAATGGGTTAAAACATGTGAGTGCTTGGAGTAGGCTGAAAATAAGCAGCCTACTGTAAACACTCACCTGTCAGAATGCAGAACAAGGGCCACCATGGCCCTAAATCGCTCACCTGGTTCACCATGTAAAACTTGACCTATAGTGATCTATGATTTGACCTAGTGACCTAGATTTTGACCAGACACAATCCATGTTTGATTTTGACCTAGATTCGATGTAGGCAACCATTCTGACAATATTTCATTCAGATCTAATGAGATTTGTAGCCTCTAGAGGGTTAACACTGTTTTTCTTTGATTTGACGTAGTGACCCAGTTTTTGCCCAGACATGACCCATATTCGAACTTGCCCTAGATATCAATTAGGCAAACATTCAGACCAATTTGCATTAAAATCCAATGAAATTTGTAGCCTCTAGAGTAATAACAAGTTTTTTCTATAATTTGACCTAGTGACCTAGTTTTTGACCGGACATGACCCACATTCAAACTTGGCCTAGATATCAATGTGGAAAACATTTTGACCAAGTGTCATGAAGATCGGATGAGATTTGTAGCCTCTAGAGTGTTAACAAGGTTTTCCTATGATTTGACCTAGTGACCTAGTTTTTGACCCGACATGACTCATATTCAAACTTGACCTAGATATTAATTAGGCAAACATTTTGATCAAGTTTCATTAAGGTCCAATGAGATTTGTAGCCTCTAGAGTGTTCACAAGGTTTTTCTATAATTTGACCTAGTGACCTAGTTTTTGACCCGACATGACCCACATTCAAACTTGACCTAGATTTTATCAAGACTAACATTGTCATCAAGTTTCATGAAGATCAGATGAAATTTGTAGCCGCTAGAGTGTTCACAACCAATTGTGAACGGACGGACAGACGACGGACGACGGACATCCAGCGATCCTAAAAGCTCACCTTGGCACTTCGTGCCAGGTGAGCTAAAAAGATTGCCATGGCTTTTTATCAGGACGTAGTAAAAGAATTAAAAGACATTTCAATGTGGAATATGTAAAGATGTTTAGCTCTTTCAACACCATGGACCTATTCAAAATATACACATTACATTTGAAAACAGTCTAGACCCAGATCAGAGGGCTCCTATAGGAGCCCTCTGATCAGGGTTTGCATGGTTTTCTAATTAAGACCAGTATTTATTAAACTACCCAGAGTTCCAAGTAGACTAGTACATCTTTTGGTAATTAAAAAGATCCACAAGGGAACCTAATAATCCACAAGAGATACTTAGTGTTGAAAGAGTTAAAGGTCTGTCTGTGACAGAAAGGGTTACCAGTAATATAAGACATTATGGTATCATTATTGCATCAGCAGTGGTTTTATACAACCTTGCAACCCAAAGCTAGCTTTTGCGGCAAAGGTAGTGGATCACAGGACTCAAGGATTTAAAATTGTAACTTTGATGCCAGTCCATGCTGCCAAATTGTCTCAAGCAAACATGTTACATTGTGGGGCTTATCTGGGAATTGAACACAGGATCCCTCAACTGTGATCTAAGACTCTGAACAAAGTATACTCAGGATATCATTAAAAGCACTATACCTTCTCCGTGGTGCATCTTCACCCCAGCCAGACACTCGGTTTGGTTTAGGTGGACCATCAGACTGGAAAGAAATTCCAAAAATGTCAGGGCTACGGATAAGAATAGTATTTCAAAAACTTAAATTTTTATTTCTGAATTAAACCCTATGGTGTCACTACTCATTAGAATCGTCTCAAAGAGACGATTTTAATGAGTGGTAACACCATAGGATTTGGTGTTGAAATGAGTGAGAAAATGTTGGATTTGTTCAATTTACTCCCTCTTATCTGGAGCCTTGATATACATGTGTATTAAATTTTGTTTGGCTGTGCTTTGTAGTATGTTATGTCTATAGGAGGTCTTTGCCTTTTACATAAAGCGAGAACATTTTAACACTTTAACTCTTTGCATGCTAGCGGCGGATATATCTGCCACAGTGATTGCTTTTGCAAACAGTTTGGATCATCAGGATTGTTTGATACTCTGACCATGACGTTTTGAAAAGAAATTTAGAAAATTCTTTTTTTAGAACAATAGCAGGCGACAAATGTTGTAAACGAAAAAATTACCAAGCATGCAAAGTCAAAGAGTTAATAAAGATTCAAAATAAGAAGCAGCAAAGTAGTCTTCCAATAAAAAGTTCCTTTGTGTTTCCACCAAACCGATTTTTAATGGACAATTCCAGTTCCCAATTAAGTCTAGTCAATTTATCATTTATGGCTATTTAGAAATATTTTCTGCAACATATTGCTACCGTAAATGACAAAAGTGCAGACCCTAATCAGAAGGCTCTTGCAGAAGCCCTCTGATCAGGGTCTATACTGTGTGCATAGGTCAAGTGTTTTTAAATGATGAGTATACTCATTGCTAGGGTTAAGTATGCATTTAATAGCACAAAAATATTGTTCTCTTGAAAAGTCTCAGTTACATTCATGAACTTGAAGATACAGTCATGCCAAAAGACTATGAAGTCCAATAAGCAATTTTGGAGATGAAATTCTTTTTAAGTTACACTATAACTTATTACGTCATGTATATAGTGCCCGGCTCACAGCAGCCATGTTTTCAATTGGATTAAAATTTCTTCATGAGATCTGAAAGACGTCAACCCAAGACACATTCATATCAAATAACAATGCAATCTAATGAGTGGCTTTGGAGATTTCTTGAATTTTTTAAAAAAAAGAGAAGGAAAAATATCATTTCCAATGCCATGGTAACCAGAGTTCAGCATAGAGACGAATTCTTTGAAAGAATTTAGAAGAGGGCATGCAAGTCATAGAAGTTTTCCAGAAGAAGTTCTTTAACTCTTTCACTGCCAAATTATCATATGCTTTAACTTTCTTACCGCCAAAATATCTTCCGCATCGATAGTGTCAACTGCAATATTTTTTTCAAGTCAGATTTAAGGATTTTTTGACTCTAGAAAAAATCAATACAAGTGTCAAACAGAAAAGATCCTGATCAGACGCCACATTAACCCATTACCTGTTTCTAGTTTTGAAAATAGGTGACCAATTAAAGCAGGTTAAAAGTAAAGCAGAATGCGCCTTAGGGCGCATTCTGCTTTACTTTCAGCCTGCTTTAAGCACATATCTGCTAGAATACAGAAAGTATTTCTTGTAGTACATATTCATAATTGTGTAAATTGGAACTATTTTCCTCAATTGATGAATAAACTAAAAGCGTAAAAAGGCGTATTTATGGGTTAATGGGTTAAGCAGCATCTTGTAATGTGGCGTCTTGTAATGTGGCGTCTGTTCAGGATCCATACTGTTTGCACAGGCGCCATTGGCAGTGAAAGAGTTAAAGAAGAAGTTGATGATTCACCCTTAACTTACTTGTCCCAAGCCCAGGGAAATAGCTTTCTGATTCGAGAAAGTGATATTTGCATCAGAATTTGGCATATTACAGTGTAAAAAGCAGATTTTGTCAGCAATTTGACCAAAATAAATTAAGGCAAAGACTGTGACGCATGACTGATGACGGACACAGGATGATCACAACAGCTCACCTTCGCACTGTGCAAGGTGAATTAAAATGTGTTTATATGCCAATTATCATCTTACCCCCATCCCCCACCCCTCTCCCAAAAATATCAATTAAAAGAGATCAACCTACCTCCTGTTTATCTTGTCTTGGAGAGTCATTTGTAGTGGGTTCAAACTCTGGAGCTGCAGGGGCTGGTGCTTGTTTGGACTGTGCCCTACGACCTTGTTTAGCACTCTAGAAATGTAAATACAGTAAAATTTCTCTATTACGATGAATGACACTTCATTTGGTTTTGGAAGTTGTAAAAAACCACCCAAGGGAGGTTATTCATATGAATACTACACTGAATAGAAATATGGGGAGATATTTGACAGCCACAACACAGCACTTAACCAAATACATCTGTTTTGCGTGGACGGACAGTAGCCAGCACCTTTTTGCGCCGGTGGACAGACGACCCCCACTCAGATTGCACAGGTGGAAACCCCACCCCTCCTGGTCAGACTGCACAATGGTGCATGATTGAGTCCCCTGTCCAGTCAATGAGCTCCCCAGTGTGAGGAGACAGAGGAGACGTGTTTCTTCATCTACATCATACGTTGGCACAGTCACTATCTATCTGCCTTTCTATTGTGACTGAAATGGACGGTATATAAACACTTCTACAGTCTGACTGTGTAAGCCGGCTTTTATAGCCAGATTGTCTACGCGTTTGTCTCGGTTGCGAAGTTAAGCAACGTCCTGCGCGGTTAGTACCTGGATGGGTGACCGACAGGCTTTACCGTCGGCCCGGTACACGTTACAAATTTGGTGGCAGCGGTGGGATATGGGGTGACATCACCATCATCCCCGGATCCATGTCGCATTGTTTCTGCCCTTAGGACTGCCAATGTGAGCAGGGTGACTTCGGGGCGAAGTCAAGAGAAAAGGGGGAGAAATGTGACGGAAATGGAAGGTATATAAACACTTCTACAGTCTGACTGTGTAAGCCGGCTTTTATAGCCAGATTGTCTAAGCTTTTGTCTCGGTTGCGAAGTTAAGCAACGTCCTGCGCGGTTAGTACCTGGATGGGTGACCGACAGGCTTTACCGTCGGCCCGGTACACGTTACACTATCATCTTAAGTCAAACCCCTTGTGGGCACCTAGACATTGACGTGCGTCAACTGCCGAGAAAATTAATAAGAATAAGATTAAAGATAAGAGAAAGTGGTGTGTGGTACGTTGGTATATGCAAATGAGGCTTCCCAAACCGTTGTATGTTGGGAAGTGACTTCAAGTGAGTCAATTATATAGCGCAACAAACATCTCTTGGTGTGAGCTTAAGCTTTGCACCGACGGGGTTTGTTGTTGCTGGGTCTCTCGGTTTGCACATTACAGTGGTTTGTTAAAATCAGGATAACAAGAGTTGTCAGAGAGACAACAAAGCTCGCCACCGGCACCTTTAGAAACTTAAAAGCACACTCAAGGTCACAGAGGTCAACCTTTTTGCCTGCATTGAAAGGTCTTGTCCATATACACTGGCAAATCAAATATGAAAATAACACCTCAAGGGACATAGGAATTATAAGCATTTTTGAAACCTAAACGCAGATTTCGAAACCTAAAACCTTTCGCGACCTTAGTTCAAGGTCAAGGACACTGAGCTAATTTTTTTGCATGCATGGAAAGGTCGTGTCCATATACACATGCATGCCAAATATGAAAGAAATATCTCAGTGGATATATGAGTTAAAGAAATTTTGAGAAACCTAAACGCAGACTTTGAAACCTAAACGCGGGTCCTAAGTTCAAGGTCAGAGGGCTCAAACATTTTGCATGCAAGGAAAGATCTTGTCCATATACACATGCAAACTGAATATGAAAGATATATTTCAATGGACATAGGAGTAATAAAAATTTTGAGAAACCAAAACACAGATTTCGAAACTAAACATGGGCCCTAAGTTCAAAGTCAAGGTCACAGGGGTCTAAATTTTGCTGTGCCTGGAAAGGTCTTGTCCATATACACACATAAACCAACTATGAAAGCAATACCTCAAGGGACATAGAAGTAAAAGGCATTTTTCAAAACCTAAACACAGGCCCTAAGTTCAAGGTCAAGGTCACAAGGGTCCAAATTTATCTGTGCATGGAAAGGTCTTGTCCATATACACACACATACCAACTATGAAATCAATACCTCAAAGGATATAGAAGTTAAATGCATTTTTCGAAACCTAAACGCAGATTTCGAAACCTAAACACAGGCTCTTAGTTCAAGGTCAAGGTCACACAGGTCTAAATGTTTCTGTGCATCGAAAGGTCACGTCCATATACACATACATACCAACGATGAAAGCAATAACTCAAAGGACAGAGAAGTAAAAGGCATTTTTCTACACCTTAACACACATTTCGAAACCTAAACACAGGCCCTAAGTTCAAGGTCAAGGTCACACGGGTCTAAATTTTTCTTTGCATGTAAAAGTCTTGCCCATATACACATACATACCAACTATGAAAGCAATACCTCAAGGGACATAGAAGTAAAAGGCATTTTTCGAAACCTAAACGCAGATTTGGAAACCTAAACGCAGGCCCTAAGTTCAAGGTCAAGGTCACAGGAGTCTTAAATTTTCTGAGCATGGAAAGGTCTTGTCCATATACACACACATACCAACTATGGAAGCAATACCTCAAGGGACATAGAAGTAAAAGGCATTTTTCGAAACCTAAACGCAGATTTCGAAACCTAATTGCAGGCCCTAAGTTCAAGGTCAAGGTCACAGGGGTATAAAAAATTTCTGAGCTTGGAAAGGTCTTGTCAACATACACACACATACCGACTATGGAAGCAATACCTTAAGGGATATAGAAGTTAAAGGCATTTTTCAAAACCTAAACGCAGATTTCGAAACCTAAACGCAGGCCATAAGTTCAAGGTCAAGGTCACAGGGATCAAAAAATTTCTGTGCATGTAAAGGTCTTGTCCATATACACATACATACCAACTATAAAAGCAATACCTCAAAGGACATAGAAGTAAAAGGCATTTTTCTAAACCTAAACAGATTTCGAAACCTAAACACAGGCCCTAAGTCCAAGGTCAAGGTCACACAGGTCTAAATTTTTCTTTGCATGTAAAGGTCTTGCCCATATACACATACATACCAACTATGAAAGCAATACCTCAAGGGACATAGAAGTTAAAGGCATTTTTCGAAACTTAAACACAGATTTCGAAACCTAAACGCAGGCCCTAAGTTCAAGGTCACAGGGGTCAAAAAATGTCTGTGCATGGAAAGGTCTTGTCCATATACACACACATACCAACTATTGAAGCAATACCTCAAGGGACATAGAAGTAAAAGGCATTTTTCGTAACCTAAACGCAGATTTCGAAACCTAAACGCAGGCCCCAAGTTCAAGGTCACAGGGGTCTAAATTTTTCTGAGCATGGAAAGGTCTTGTCTATATACACACACATACCGACTATGGAAGCAATACCTTAATGGATATAGAAGTTAAAGGCATTTTTCAAAACCTAAACGCAGATTTCCAAACCTAAACGCAGGCCCTAAGTTCAAGGTCAAGGTCTCAAAAAATTTCTGTGCATGTAAAGGTCTTGTCCATATACACACACATACCAACTATGAAAGCAATACCTCAAGGGACATAGAAGTTATAGACATTTTCTTAAAATTGTTTACGCCGTTCACGCCGACGCCGACGACGACGACTACCCCGGGGGTATTGCAATAGCTCGTCATGTACTACGTACAGGCCAGCTAAAAACTATTGACTATTACTGAATTAATATGTCGTAGAATCCTATTAAGGCTTTTACACGACGGGTTTGGTTTGGTCAGAAAAAGGAAATGAGATAAAAAGTTTAGTAAGAAATCAGATTTTGGATAATATGGCATTCATAATTGCAATACAAAATTTAGGCCCAACAATGGTCCTATTCGAATCAGGGCAACTATCGCGTTAGTTGGAATATTTGTCAACAAGTTCTATTCGAATCACGACTTGATGTTTTCCGTTGACAAAATGTTGTCAAACCCTAAAATCGAGCATTGATTTAGTCACGTGACCACGTTTATACCAAGTGATTAGTGTCTCTAGATAAAACAAACATAAAGACCCTCTCAATTAATCGATTGGATCCAGATCACATGGCATTATGTGCGTATATAAAAATTGGGAGCATTACGACTGTTTTATCGGGTGTTTGATTCATTTCCATTCGTCCGGAAGTACAAAGTTTTCGCTGACTACAATTTCTATTCGAGTCGGGCCAAAATCGTTGACATCAGTAAATCTTCGCGCGTTTGCTCCGCCCACTTTTCGTTGACCACAAACTCGATGATTCGAATACGACCAATGTCAATGGATGATCAATCAAGTCTATCTTCCAGTGAGTCAAACCCCTGTTGGGGACCTAGACTTGTCAAATTATTTAAAACAGTCAATAATCCTGATGTTTTCATCTTTAAAAGGCGAAATGACTTTCTTTCCTTAGTTTTGACAGAATTCTGGCATGCTGGAGCGAGTAGATGTGTTCCATTTTGTGTAATTTATAAAGTGTCCGAAACTACAGGGCTGTCCGAAACTACCATACTTGAGGATATTTGGTGACCATCAGCAGTGTGTATCGAATGACACAAGTTGTATACGGCAAGAAAACATCGCAAGAAGAAATAGATACTTAACACAAACTACCTAAACCTATACATCTATCACACTAACCCTTTTAGATGAGGCGCTGGCGTTTTCAAACCCTAAATCTTCACTCATGATTTCTGTTTACAATGGAATCTATGGAGGGGAGATAATCATAATTACTTGACGAATAAACAGTTGCGATTGTATCGTTATCGTCATCTCGAATTTTTTTTAAAAAGGGAACCCAATCAATATGTTCAGACTTTCGGTATAGCAGTTGGTTTTTTTTTAGATTTTTTTATTGGGGTGGGGGGTGGGGTGGGGGGGGGGGGGGGGAGTTGTTTACCAATACCAGTATCATTTCCAGTATAAAACATAATGTTGAAACAGATATTTGGAAACTCAACTGGTACACGGATGAATTCTTGACTGGTGTTGTTAATTTAACTAATTACACCATTAAATATGCCTTTTTGTACCTCTAATTTATAGCTCTAGTCCACTGAAGAAAATACAGTTCCATTTTATATAGTCATGAATATATACCATAAGAAAAAAAATCATTATCCTAGTATAAAGAAAGCAGAATGTGCCATAAGGTGCATTCTGCTTTACTTTCAACCTGCTTTGAGTGGTCGCCTGTTTTCAAAACAGACTATTGGGTTATGCATATTTAACATTTCCAAGGGTCTTGATTAGTTTGGAAAACCTGTGGTTGGTAGGGAATACAACGAAAATCTAAGACAGACCGGGACTCAAACCTGGGATCCCTTGCTTACTGGACAGGTGCTCTACCACCTAAGCAATCCGGACCGCTTACACAAATCTCTCACCATTTAATCATAAACTAAACCCGGTTACATATATAATACACATCATTCATTTGAAAATGGTACTCGACACTTGGCCATCCCAAAGATGTAGCTCACACACCTTTGTTATCACTTTGATGATGTGCTATAAAGGTAAGCTTTATTTAACGTCGCATATTGTAAACAATCAACATAAGCTCTGAAGAGCTTTTATTGCGACAAACAAGTTATCCATTAACATGCATACTTACCTGGGCATTACATTCACCTTCCTAGCACCACCCTTATAATGCCGAGCGTCAGGCAAGGGAGCTATACTAGTACCGTTTTTTTAATGGTCTTTGGTATGACCCAGTTTGGAATCGAACCCACAACCTTCCGCCTCGAAAGCAGACGCTCTACCAATGAGCTATCGAGGCGGTTTATAGAAGATATGCTCCAGACACGCTTTTTCTAAAATTTAGGTCAAAGATAAAAGGGCATACATGTGACAGTCAGACACTCCGCCTTCCAAAGATTACTCACACACTAAGGGTATTCCAGCTGAGGTGATATGCTCCAGATAAGCTGTTACTGGCTTTCAGATCAAAGATCAAGGTCACAGTAAGCTGTAAATGGTACATGGCACTCTGCCATCCCAAGCTGTTTTCAACAACCAAATTCGATATCCCTAGCTGTTGTGGTATAAAAAATATGCTCCAGACAAATATCTATCTATAATTTAGGTTGTGACCATATTGGAAATTGAACAGAATACTAATACATCACAAGATGTACTCACACACTTGCAGATGTGAAGAAATATGAAACACCAAGTTAAGTTGGATATATGACCTATTACTATAGAGAATCTGCAAGCTAAATGATATTCGCATGTACAGTAAAACCTCTCTATAACAACCACTAAAGTGTGATATTTTTATTAGGTGTTTTCGGCAGGTGACTGCTGAAAGCATGGTGACAGTAAAACAGAAAGCTCCTTTAGGAGCTTTCTGTTTTACTGTCACCTTGCTTTAAGCTGTCACCTGTCATTTATACAATAAATTAGCCCTCGGTTTAGTGGTTGTTATAGAGAGGTTTTACTGTACTTTATTTGTAAAGGACATGTATACACACCACTATAGTGCTAAAGAAAGAGCTTGGACAACAGATGATCGATGCAGCGCTATCCCAATAGGTTACCATGGTACTTTGTACCAGCTGCGCTAAAACAGCAAAAAGTTGATCCGAGGCCTTTTTTAGAAGGACTTTAAACATGCAGTTTATAAAAGACAAACACAAAGATATAGTCATTGTAATTTTAATATATTTCAGACCTTTTGCTAGGACATAAATCACTTTGATAATTTTGACAAGGTATAAATAACTGAACAAAGCTTTGTGATATAACATGGAGACAAACATTTCATTCAACTACTAAGAAAACAATCAATGACTTAAATTATATAAAATACCATGAAAATGCAATAAACCTTTAACCTAAAAAAAACATGTAAGTCTAAATTGGACAATAATGTATAGATAATTAGTTATGTCACTGTTCAATCATTCACATCAGAATGAAACAGTGGTTTATTTTTCTCTCTTTCTTTATAGCCAAAAAAATTCCATAAACATACCAAACCTATATTTGACTTTAACTCTTTCAACACTATGTAACTCTTGTGGATTATAAGGTTCCCTAGATTTTTTTAGTTACCAAAACATGAATCAGTCTACTTGGAATTCTGGATAGGTTAATAAATACTGGTCTAAATAAGCAGTGTAGACTCTGATCAGAGGGCTCCTATAGGAGCCCTCTGATCTAGGTCTACACTGTTTACACATATGAGTATATTTTAAACAGGTTCATGGTGTTGAAAGCAATTAAAGATTTTTTATTTCATATGTTTCTACATTACTATTGTCCTTCATCATTCAGCAAACTGTCTAAAAGTATTTGTGCTTCTTTTCATGTTTTCTTTAATAAAACATAGATTTGCCAGTGTGTCAAAAGACACAATTTAATTGTTGTATAATAGTATACATTTCCTTTTTTTTATAAAAAAAAATTCGCCCCATGAAATTTAACAACAGTTTAAAGGAAACTTTATGCCAGAAACAGTTTGTGATTTCATTGTCATGAAATAATAACAAATTATATTAGGCATCAACTAGAAAGAAGATCAATATTACCAGTCTTCAATGCTTACAAGTTTGAGTTTGACTCTCATGGGATGTGTTCCCAAATATTTGAAAGTATGGCAAACTGTGTAGACCCTGATTAGAGCACTACTTCAGAAGCCCTCTGATCTAGATCTACACTGTTTGCAAAAGATGTTAAACAAGTATCTGCAGTCAACAATTAACTGCCTTAACTCTTATCAGGCAGAATTTTGAAATGGAATTTCTGAAAACTGACTAGTTTGATTGTTCCCAACATATTATAAAATATGACAAACGATGCAGACCCTGATCAGAGGGCTCCTGAAGGAGCCCCCTGATCTGGGTCTACATTGTTTGCACAGGACTAACATATCCATTTCCAGCCCAACAAGGGTTAAGATACTTCAAGGTTTCTTCAAAAACAGCTGCTTAACATAAGTTTTACTATATTGAAAATAGTTGAGTCAAAACTATGGATCCTGTAGTTTTACTTTAGACCACAAACTGTTGTCATCATAGCGTAAGTGTCTGATCTCAATCCACATTTCCTACCTAACAAACATACAACTGTTATAAACCTTAAGAAATCTGAACGTTAAAGTAGTAAAACATTTCTAAATTTGTAAGTAGTAGCAAACAAACTGTGTTTAAATTTAAACCTAAAACATTGTAAACTGTTCCTAAAAGAATGTTTTTCAAAATTATCCAGTTTGGGAAAACTCTCTACAAACATGAATAAAAACAACAGCTAATACATTTATAATAAAATCTCACAAGTTTTCAGAACAAGACAAAAAACATCCTTTTAAGAGTCATTGCATGAGAAACATTTCATTTCAATACAATATAAAACAATGTGTTGACTATTTGATCTAAAAGTTATACTGAACAGAAATATTATGTACCGTCAAATCTACGCTATGCAACCACTCATAATATAATGCATGGGAAGTCTTTAAGAGAAGAGACAGTTTAATGCAGAATAAAGATAATGCAGAAAGGTTCTTTAGAAGCTTTCTGCATTACCTTTGTCCTGCATTAAATAGCCAATTATCTTTAGAGACCTCGATGCTGGTGTAATGAATGGTGGCTAAACGTTTTGTTGACTATACACAAAACATTGTGTGCCGTAAGGATATTAATAGTAATTCTTTGCAAAAACATGTTGATTTCAGTAGAGGATAGAAAGAAGAAAGAAGGATCAGTGCAATGTCAACAAGTCAATACTTTTTGTACAATACATTGCCAAATACTTGTGTTTTGCCTAAATCTCTAATACTGTCTTAAATATTTATCTTGCACATAACAAATCCTCATCTTTAATACATGTAATAAAATCATTGCAAAGCATCACAAACATATTGGTTATCTGGGCTTGTTAACCCATTACCCCATAGCCTGTATCTAGTTTTGAAAATAGGTGACCACTTAAAGCAGGTTGAAAGTAAAGCAGAATGCGCCTTAAGGCGCATTCAGCTTTACTTTCAGCCTGCTTTAAGCTACAATCTGCAAGGATATAGAAAATATTTTTTGTAATACTTATTCATAACTGTATAAAGTTAAACTTTATTCTTCACTAGAGTAATAAATTAAAAGCGTAAAAAGGCTTATTTATGGGGTAATGGGTTAACTCTTTGAATGTTGAGTAAATGTCGTCTGCTCAAAAAGTTTGTCTGCTTTAAATCTGAAATAGTCTCTTGCTTTAAATCAATAAGACTACATGTATTTCCTTTTTATATTTCAGATAAACTTGTACGATCTGATTTAATAAAAGACTGGATCCTGATCAGATGCCAAGTTGCTCTGCATCTGCTCTGGATCTAGACTGTTTGCATATCCAATCAATTCACTGCTAACACTCTAAGAGTTGGGAAATTTTTTCTAGTACTTCTAATCTGCTTACAGCAGTATTTTAACTCTCTGCCAATGGACACAGATACTATTTATAAATAAATTAAGTTCTACGCTAATTCAGCAGGTCAACAGCTAAGGCAAAATACGTCAATGACACACTTCTACAACTGTGTGTCTAGTTTCACTGGTATGAACAATTTAAACTCACAACCCGAACTATACAATGCCAACCCTGAAATATTTCCTTCCAGTCATATAATAAGAACCACAGGCAACCCTGTGTTTGTGACCATAAAAGATGCACTGCTTGTTAATACTGGTGGTAACTGAACTCTTTCAACACCATGGAACTGTTTAAAATTAAACTCATTACATTTGCAAACAGTGTGGACCCAGATTAGATGGCTCCTATAGGAGCTCCCTGATCTGGGTCTACATTGTTAGATAATTTAGACCAGTATTTTTTACTACCCAGAATTCCAAGTAGACTGGTTTAGGTTTTGGCAACTAAAATGATCCACAAGGGAACCTAATTTCCCACAAGTGTTACCTAGTGATGAAAGAGTTAATGGAGAACATAAATAATTCAGAAATCTCCAATAGGAGCTTTCTGAATTACTCTTGTCCTGCATTAAGTGAAAATCTATCCTTAGGTGGCTTTCTGCAGGATTGACTGGATTGATATCAAGATAAAATATGTGAAACTTCTTCAACTATTGGAAATAAACACATTTTTATCTAACTCAAAACCATTAACTCTTTCAACACTAAGTAATTATTTTGGGTTATTAAGTTCCATTGTGGATCTTTTTAGTTACCAAAACAGGAACCAGTCTACTTGGAATTCTCGGTAGTTTAATAAATGCTGGTCTAAATTAGCAAACAGTGTAGTCCCAGATCAGAGGGTTCCTAGGAGCCCCTGATCTGGGTCTTCACTGTTTGCAAATGTAATATCTTGAGATATTTTAAACAGTGCTATGGTGTTGAATGAGTTAAGTACCATATCAAACGAAACTACAGACCTGAACAATATATGACACATTTTCTGGATGACAAGTTTTTGTATGACAAGTGTGAAATTCTACATTCAGTAGCAACCTATCTGATCTGAAAGACTCATTAATAATAGTTCTGGTCTGTATGAAATCATCCATGGGAAAATTAGTTAATCACCTATGAGATTGTTCATATGTGATAGACATTATACCATATGCAACTTGTAACTTAATGACAAACTCTGCTACCCAGAAGTTCAAGACAGGATACAAAATATCAACTCATTTGAATGAAATAATAACGTTCAACTGAATTACCAGCACCAAAATGTGTATAAATGCAATATAGGTTACAACACTGACAAAAGTTACCATAACTCCTCATACAACATGTTCTGTCTTGAGAATACAGTTTAAACCTTTCCCCCACAGGAGTGCATATCATAACAAAAGTACATAATATGATGCCTTTACTAGTGGTGTTCAAGGCAGGTGGCAGCTTTAAACAGTGAAACAAAGAAGAAAGCTACTACAGGAACTTTCTGCTTTCATTTCAACTCATTTTAACTCTTTCAACACTAAGTACCTCTTATGAGATTATTAGATTCCCTTGTGGATCTTTTAAGTAACCAAAACATGAACCATTCTACTATTAATTCTGGGTAGTTAATAAATACTGGTCTAAATAGCAAACAGTGAAGACCCTGATCAGAGGGCTCCTATAAGAGCCCTCTCATCTGGGTCTACACTGTTTGCAAATATAATGAGTATATTTTAAACAGTTCCATGGTGTTGAAAGAGTGTATTGGTGGCTAAGGGGGGAAGGGTTAAGAAGGCCAGGTTAGAATGCAAGTTTGTAATGATTTGATCATGTACCGTTTGAGACTGTAATAAAAAAATGATGAAAACCCTGCTATTGTAAGACTCCTTTTCCATATTTAACAAAGGTGGTTGTTTAACTTGTTACTTCATAGTTCTCAATCTAAGACTTGGTAATGGTTTTAAAAGCAGTTTGTTGTTTAAAACAGGATATAATTAAAGCAGAAAGCAGCTTTCTGTATTACTTTCATCTTGCTTTAAGCATGTGTAAAAAATGGAAAGCATGTCTTCTTATGAATAGCAGAGTTTAACCAGCTCCAACTACCAAACACAATCTTTCTCTTGAGTAACAATTTTGATTTCAAAGCCATAGCTTTGTGTTTCTTAATGAGAGCAATAAAATGTATAAAAATAATAAAGCCAAGTTTTGATTACTGGAATATTTTTTATAACATTTTCTGAACTAATAAGAGATGTTTTACAGAAAAAAATGTACCATTCACATCTTTCTATGACTGTTCATTAGCATTTGAAATAGATCAATAAATAAAAGCAGTTCCTATCATTTAACCCATTACTCAATTAATACACCTTTTTATGCCTTTAATTTATTCCTCCACTGGAAAAAAACCAAGTTCCACTTTATACGTTCATGAATATATAGCATAAGAAATATTTTTCATACCTAGCAGATGGTAGCTTAAAGCAGGCTGAAAGGCACATTCTGCTTTACTTTCAACCTGCCTCAAGTGGTCATCTGTCTTCAAAACTAGAAACAGACTATAAAGTAATGGGTTAATGTCAGATTTTGAATATTCCGTTACATTGCTGTTTAAAGTGTCTTGACTATTTAAGTTAATGCCACCGTGGAAAAAAAGTAACACCTAGAAGTGCTGCCTCTGCTAAAGCAAGCATGACAAAAAAGAATTTGAAACACCAATGTCGTAAAAGAATCATGTAAAACAACAGGTGGATTATAACATACAGCTGAATATAAGAAACCTAGCCTTCATGAAAATAAGGTCTCAACATAAACCTAACACATATACAGTAAAACTTATGTTGTGCTGTTAAAAGAAATACATGGGGATCTTTAACCCATTACCCCATTTCTAGTTTTGAAGACAGGTGACCCTTTAAAGCAGGTAGAAAGTAAAGCAGAATGTGCCTTCAGGCACATTCTGCTTTACTTTCAACCTGCTTTAAGCTATCATCTACCAGGATATAGGACATTTTTCTTATGATACATATTGATGACTGTATAGAATAGAACTATTTCCTTTAAGTGGAAGAATACATTAAAGGCATATTTATTGGGTAATGGGTTAAAAAGAAAGGTAGTTGCTTCTATGCAGATAAGTACTGTAGAGAGTTATCTTACTGTAGTACTGCATGAAGCTGGTGTCAACCTCAGTGACCACCCAACAGTCTTTTGACTGGCTAATTAACAAAAGTTTTACTGTATGCAAACATGAAAAAAAATCTATATAAAAACATATTACAGTAAACCTTGTACAGCAACCACTCAATCAATACACATGATGCTTTCGAAAACAGATAACAGCTTAATGCAGGACTAAGGAATGCAGAAAGCTCCTTTAGGAGCTTTCTGCATCACCTTTGTCCAGCATTAAGATGCAATATCTATAAAACATGATAATTTTGTCTTCTGTTGAGTGGCAGCTGTAACCTGGTTTGACTGTACTTTAAATTTACCCACAGGGATCTAATTATGAACAATAAAGTGCAACTGTAACAGGGTATAAAGTCTAACAAAACTATATAAAAGAACTCATGTATTCATGTACAGAAAGGGTCCAACTAAACAAGGGTTCCTATTAAATATTCTACATACAACAACAACTTGGTGAAACATATACAAAATTGAGGCCCGTATCCTGCTAAAACCATGATTCTAAAAAAAAACACCCATCACTGCCATATTTTACATGGATAAATTCATAGTGCAACTTAAAATGTTTTCAACAAGAGCTTGAAGCATTACGATACAAAAATATATGAGTGTTGTTCAGAGAATACAGTCCTTCCAATATTGTAAACTTTGTAGACCCAGACCAACCAGTGTAATGTGACATATTCTCAAGGTCTCCAGTGTTTGTAATAAAGTTTTTTGTGTCCAATACGACTGCAGACAGTGGTGACCCTGACAAGACATGCATTTCTAACACACTAGCTGACCTGTGTCTACCATGTTTGCTTTTTCTCAAAAGTCCAGCTTTCTCATCACAACTTGGCTCATATTGTATCTTTTCTGAATCAAACTGTTTAGAAATACAGTAGAACCTCTCTATTACGACCACTAAATTGTGTGTGTCAAATATTAGTCTTTTAAGACAGGTGACTGCTTAAAGCAATGTGAAAGTGAAACAGAAAGCTCCTACAGGAGCTTTCTGTTTCACTTTCTCATTGCTTTAAGCTGTCACCTGTCTTTTATACAGAGAATTAGCCTTCTTTTTAGTGGTCGTAATAGAGAGGTTCTACTGTATATAACTTATGGTATTTAGCAGGACTAGTGCTAAAATGTGAAAGTGGTATAACCCTTGCTGTACAAAGTAACAAGCCAATTTGTGCTACAAAGTAGGGAAGACATTATTCCCTCCCAATAAACATGTTTGGGCTAAAACAATTGCTGTCCACTGCAACCAGTTTGAAGGAAGTTCAGATGAATAAAATAAAATAATCATCAGTGTTTGATCATGCTCCAATCTGTTTGCCAATCAGGCTGGAAAAAAAAAGCGTCAACATTTTCATCAACCAGGGTCCATGCTTAAAAGGTGTTTGAGTTGAGTCTGAAATCGTTCTCAACCATTTGATGTGACAGATTTGAGCCTAGGCTCAAATCTGACCCTTCAAATGCTTGAAAACACACTCAGACTTGACTCAAATGCTTTATAAGGGCTGGGCCTGGTCTTTTTCTGTATTCAATTGTATTGCACTTGCATTTGATTTCATCTACACCATAAAGAATGAATATATTCCTCACTGATATTCATGTAACATGAGCTAATTTTATCAATAGGTACCATCTTGACAGATCCAGCTACCCATAACCTTTCCTCCATAGACAAAGATACAAATCATCTTAAGACTTGTCAAATTTGAAGGCAGAATACTGCCTAAAGCTCTTAAATGAACTTTCTGCTTGACTTTCATCTTGCTTTAGGCTGTCAACTGTTTTCAGCACCATCAATAAATACTCAATTGTAATACTTATGTGGAGGAGCAGGCAGAAGCGTCCTATAATGGTGTATACATGGGGGCATTTATTAACTAAAACCCATGTATGTTGAAGTAAAATCTATGTTTTGGACCTATTCAATTGGATGAGGAACTGTGGACATCACGTAAAACAGAATATTTCTTAATGTAGGGCATTTGCAGTGCAGAAATCTCCCATAGGAGCTTTCTGCATTACATAATTCCTGTATTAAGTTGCCACCTGTATCTAAGACAAACAACATAATTATCTTCTTTTGAGTGGCAATTAAACACAGTCAATACTGCATCGTTAACAAGACCAGGCTCCGAGGTTATAAAGTTTTAACTTGAGTCTAAACTCGTTCCCGAGCATTTGATTGGTCACACTCAGACTCAAATAAAACACTTTATAATCTTCGAGCCTGACATGGAAGAGACATACAAATAAAGTTCAGATAAGGAGCCCATCTACACCTGATCAGTGAGATCAATCAACTCTCTTTGGCATCTTTAAGAGTAATATTTCTGGATCTAAGATTATAAAGCCTTTTGCGTCTAGTCTGAGATCGTTTTCAAGCACATGATTGGTCAGATTTGAGCAAAAGATCAGATCTGATCAATCAAATACTAGAGAACGATCTCAGACTCAACTCAAAACCCTTTATAACCTTAGGGCCTGCTATTATATCCACTCAAACTCAGACTCAATCATTGAAAGTGTTTAAGACAGGTTGAAGCTAAAAGCAGAATGAAAGCATGAGCTTTTTGTGTAAACTCCATCTTGCTAAACCTATTGAATACTAGTGAAGTGTCTACAAATCCTTTTTCAAAAACAGTGTACCAGTGATAAGTACACTTGTCATATTCAAAAAGTGTAAACCCAGATCAGAGGACTCCATTGGCCCTCTGAACATCATCTGCACTGTTTTTCATTTTACAATACATTGTAAAAACAACCCAACCTGCCAAATGTACTGAAACCAAACCATAATTTGAGAGCTTGCAATGGCAAGACATTCAGATACAATACTGTTTTATAACACACATGACAGAAGTCCAAAGCACCACAAAAGATACAAGTTTGGGCAAGTGTTTTAATTAAAGAAAACAAGTGTTTTGGCCTGGGTAGCTTTGAGACTTTACTTAAAACCTGTCCATCCACTGTAGTGTGTTAGATTTGTTTGTTTGTTTTGTTTTGATTTTACGTCGCTTTCAACAGTATTTCAGTCATATCGCGACGTCCAGCTAATTACAGGTGGAGGAAGACCCCAGAAGTCCTTTATGCACTGTTTCAGGCACAAATTGGCAACTGGGTAGAACCACCGACCTTCCGCAAGCCAGCTGGAAGGCTTCCCCACATGAAAAATCCAAACGACCCTACTGGGAATTTAACTCACAGCGGTGAGGAGCTTAGTGATGCAAGTCACAGTGACTAAACCCAGGGCTTTTTTTCACTCGAAGGGGAAAAAATTGCCACCCTTTTTTATATAGTAAAATAAGTTAATTAGGGGAAAAAATAATGCGGCCAAGGATGCCCCCTGTAGTGTGTTAGAGCACTCTAGCTTCTCCTACACTTATGCAAGACAACTAATTATTAATGAGGGTGCTGAATACAGATTGCAGCTTAAATCAAGTTAATAGTAGAGCAGAAAGCTCCTACAAGAGCCTTCTGCATCACTTCAATCATCTTGTTTTAAACAGTTACCTGCCTTACATACATTTTGATATAAGTGATTTGTGCTGATGACTATGACAGGAATGGTCGAGACAACTCAAAATAATGTTTGCAGTTTATTTTAATGACTGGTGCTTAAAACAATATAAAAGTAAAGCAGAAAATTTCTGTGGTAGCCTTCTGCATTCAAATATTTCTGTTTCAAGCTGCAAATTGTCTTAAAACAACATCAGTGGGTTTTGTTTGAATGCTTATAACAGTGGGACAGTTTGTAACAAAGGGACATAACTCTGTAACTACTGAATCTATTTATAATGCTGCTAACACTGAAGTGGCATCTACTGGCTGGCAATGATATTTATAATATTATAAGTGTGTATGACACATGTAAAATCCTTGTCTAAAAGACAGGTCAGTGTATTTATATAGTTATAGTGACAATTGCCTACTAAAATTTACTGCAAAGTAAGTTGTAACAAAATACCTAGTTTGATACTACAGTAAAACCCAGCCACATGTTCTGTAACCAATAAAAGAAGGATTGTTCATGATTTAGAAAACATATTATCTCTGCTAAAATGCTAATGAAAGTAAAGCAGAAAGCTCCTTTGGAGCTTTCTGCTTTACTTTCATCTTGCTTTTAGCAGCCATCTGCACTAAACACTTAAAACAATACTTCTTCTGAGTGTTCATATAAGTGGTGTTTTACTGTAGGGTTTTAATTTATTCTAAAAGTAAATGGAAATAAAAGCAGAAGGGTGTAAGTACAGGAGATATAAGGAAGACTTGCTGAGTGTACAATAACAGATAGGAGGAAACAGGAACTGAAATATTGCTCACAGTGTAGACCTGTATCAGTCTCTCTACTCTATGCTATTGTTATATGTAAAGGCCAACATCTGTAACAACTCTCAGAGTTGATTTAGTAATGTTCTCTTCCATTAAAACATAATCAAAGTGTCAAACAGTTTAGATCCAGGCAAGACGCCATATAATTCGGCAACTAATCTGGAACCCAACCAAGCTTTCACACTTAGTGGCTAAAGGTTTACCCTTTTCCTTCATTGAAGAATTATTCCTCAAATACAGCCCCTGGTGAGCTTCAACTCACTGGTGGTTAACTAGTAAAGCAGGATGAAAGTAAAGCTTATAATAATCATTTGAAATGCTTTTTTGGTACCTAAACCCTTCACTGCCTAACCCTAAGTAAATTGCAAACAGTATGGATCCAAATCAGATGCTGTATAACATGGTGTCTGATCAAAATCCAAACTGTTTTGGCAGCCATTTAAATTTTTCTTATGTCAAAATACCTAAAAATTTAAATTTAAACTTGAGGAGTAAAAGCAGATAACAATTGCTAACGACGTCATGGCAGTTGAGCAGGGTAGCTGCTTATCATAAGAAGAAAGTAGCACCATGAATGTGTCTTCTCTTGAGGTCATACTGTGGAGAGTATAGTGTGTTTCCAAATATGTGCCTTTAACCCATTACCCCATAAATACGCCTTTTTACGCCTTTAATTGTTTCCTCCATTGAAAAAAATAGTTCAAATTTATACAATATTAAATATGCATCATATGAAATATTTTGGCAGATGGTAGCTTAAAGCAGGCTGAAAGTAAGGCAGAATGCGCCCTAAGGCGCATTCTGCTTTACTTTCAGCCTGCTTTAAGTGGTCACGTGTTTTCAAAACTAGAAACATGCTATGGGGTAATGGGTTAAAACAATTTATGACAATTGCAAACAGGGTGGAGTCAGATCAAAAGCCCAGTAACTAGGTGTCTGATCAGGCTCTAGTGTTGCAACTCAGATTTCAATAAATCACAACAGTTTCCAAAACAGTGTCACTTTCTACATGTTATTACATTGTGTCAGCAATCTTTTCTATTTAACCCATTTCTCCATAGATACACATTTTATGCATTAAATTATTCCTCCAATGCAGAAAATAGTTCCAATTTGTACAGTCATGGATATGTATCATAAGAAATATTTTCTATATTCTGGCAAATGGTAGCTTAAAGCAGGCTGAAAATAAAGATGAATGTGCATTAAGGTTCATTCTGCTTTCCTTTCAGTACTAGAAACAGGCTATGGGTTAAAGGGTTAAATGGAGAAAGAATTATATAATTCCTCATGATAATAATCCAGAGTTTACAGCAAAGAATGAGTACAAAGACTAATGGGTCCAGGCCCCGGGGTTATAAAACTTTAAATGAACTCTGTGCTCAAAACTCAGAATTTTTCTCAGCTCATAACTCTTGAGCAAACACTTTGTTTATAACTGGTATTTGCATATCATAATTCTATTGTAAAAACATATCCAAATCAGGTTACTTGAATCAGCTCAAACATGTCTTGTAAAAACTAGAGCATGTAATCAAAACTGAGTTTTGAGCACAGAGTTCATTTTAAGTTTTATAACACCAGGGCCAGGGCTGCCATTTCTCCGGATTTTTCCTAAATATTCCGATTTTTTTTCTAATACATGGTAGCTTAAAGCAGGCTGAAAGTAAAGCAGAATGCGCCTGAAGGCGCATTCTGATTTACTTCCAGTCTGCTTTAAGTAGTCTGGTGTCAACAAACTAGAAACAGGTGATGGGGTGAAGGTATGATTTGTAAAATCGCACTTGAAAAATACAAATTTGGAAATCTTAGGATTTTTCATGTCAACTTATGGCAGCCCTGTGGGTCACATTGCTGACCTGTGTGGACTGTACAATTAGTCCATTAATGGAGATCTAAATCAAACCACAGGTGGTGGTCTATACATGTAAACACTTTGGCATAAAGTATTTGGTTGCTGGAAGCACCAGTGCATAAATATAATGATAACTTATCAGGGGAGCACTTTCACAAGTTCAAACATACCACACCAAGCAACCAGGCTTCACTTCACCAACACATTCTCCAGCTTGAAACTCATGAACAGTCTCCGATACCTTAGTTTGGCTCCCAGCTTCTAATAGCAGTAGCCGGAAGCCAACTTAAAACCTGGGTCCGAGGTTATAAAGAGTTTGATTTGAGTCTTAGATCGTTCTCAAGCATTTGATTGGTCAGATTTGAGCCTAGGCTCAAATCTGACCAATCAAATGCTTGAGAATAGACTCAGACTCAACTCAAACTCTTTATAACCTTGGACCCAGAAGCCAACATAAAGTGTTCGAGATCATTTCCTAGTCTCAGGCCAATGTATGTGTTGACGACTTAAAAGTTCTGAAAGTAACACATAAATTTCATCCTAATTCCAAAACTATTTAATCATTAAAATTAAATCATCTATACAAGTGTGAAACAGTTTGACATTATCAGATGCAGAGTTGCTTGTCATCAAATCTTGACCAAAAATGTTTGCAAATATACCTGTAGTTGCACTTGGAAGGATATGGGTAAACAGAAACACGACAGCGTTCAATAAACACTTATGTTCCCAGTGGCATCCATGCAAATATATTGTAAATCTTTTACAAGTCCAAATTAGGTGATGGTAAAAGTCAAATCAAGGTTGGGTGGATTGGTAATGGTACAAGACAACTGTAATTTCTAGTTAACCTCATATGCACAGACGGACAGCTTGACAATCACTATAGTTATGCCTACCACATCCATAAATTCAGTTGACACGCTTCAAAGTCTAGGTCCCCACAAGGGGTTCGACTTAAAGGCAGATAGATAGATAAATGCCAGGGTATAAAGAAATGCCTATGGTTAAGAGCTTCTCTTCCTAATTGTGCCATTCTTCCACTATTTTCTCAAATGCCCCCTAGCACCAATAACATTTACTCTTAATTTCTTCACTGCCATCACATCTTCTTTAAACAAAAGTCCTCTACTTGTATTTCTCAAATTTGAAATTTAATTAAATAGACTAATTTAATATTGTGATGAGTGTCAACCAGATTGGATGCTCATTAGACCTTATGTTAAGCGGCTCTTATGAGGACCCAAACTGTTTGCAAATCACTATTGAACTTGAGGTAGGCATGGAAGGGGTTTAATTAGGTTTCAGAAAGGCTTAACTTTATTTTACTATGTAACAAACACATAAAAACTTAAAATTCGAGGCAGTTCCTCTAATAGCCTTAACTCAGTGAGCCCTAGTGACGCGTATATGCATCTTTTACCAAATGTGTACCTGTGAAGAGTACACGAGTCCAATGCAAACAGTGGAGTCCCTGATCAGATGGCTCCTGCAGGAGCCCTCTGATCAGGGACTTCACTGTTTATCATTTTGCAATTTATAACAAAGAACAACCCTAAATTGTCTGAAATGGACCATTCTTTATTGCAAACTGGAATTGTCCATTGGAAGTTTCAGGAGATAATGAGTTAAGTGAATCTTTCTCCTGAAATGTACCACCATTAAATAATGACTTCTAATAAGATCACTACAGTTAATTGCCAACTGAAGACTGTTAACAAATAATTAAAACTTTTAGGCTAGCTTTGAGATCATTGGGTCTGTAGGACATCTTAACCCTTAGCCTGCCACTCACGACTATAGCTCCATATGCAAACAGCTTGGATCCGGATGAGACGCCGAGTAACTCGGCGTCTCATCCGGATCCAAGCTGTTTGACACTCGGACAACTTTTTCAGCAATTTTGAGCAACTTTGAAACTTGAAGCAGACGAGAAATATAGCAGACGACAATTTATTTGGCGGGCTAAGGGTTAACAGGTTATGTCAATACAGTAAATACCCTCTATGACCACCACTAAATGAGGTCTAGTTTTTGGTGTTTAAGGCAGGTGACTGCTTAAAGCAAGAAGAAAGTAAAGTAAAGCTTTACTACAATATTGCTTTAAGCTTCATTCTGCCTTTAATACTATCAATTAGTTGTCCTTTCAGTGACTGTTATAGAGGGTTTCATTGTACAGTCAGTTTCAGTTTTTGTCCACTGACAAGGGAAGGTTGATTACACCTAATTAGTCAAAGAAGTGTCAAGTGGCCTTTCAAAAGAAAAATAGATTTCTTCATTTAAACAAGTCAAAGCTTAGCCCTTTCTTGCGAGAATTTTGCTAGGATATAGAAAATATTTCTTTAAGTACATGTTCATGACTGTAAATTGGATTTTTTTTCCTTCAATGGAGGATTTGACTTGTTATGGTTTTAAGTCGCTTTTAACAGTATTTCAGTCATATCGCAACGTCTAGCTAATTACAGGTGGAGGAAGACCCCCAAAGCCATTTATGCACTATTTCAGGCACAAATCGGCAACCAGGTAGAACCACCGACCTTCCGTAAGCCAGCTGGAAGGCTTCAACACATGAAAAATCTGAATGACCAGACTGGGATTCGAACTCACAGCGGTGAGGAGCTTAGTGATGTAAGTCACAGTGACTATAATCACTAGGCCACTTCTTCAGTGGAGGAATAAATTGATTGCGCTAAAAGTCATTTCTATGGGGGGGGGGGGGGGGGGTAAGCAATCACCTGCTTTTAGATAGGTCAATACTCTTTAAATGAAAGGCTTCTTCACGTAAGTTTGACTACACTCTTCTAACAGGAACATCTAGTTCTATAAACAGTCATGCAGGACGTGGGGGGAAAAATACTGTAGCACTTCAAAGATAGAGAAGAAGAGAAAAGACATTCAGCCAACACCACTCACAATGAGATAATTATCTAAAAACATCACCTTTGCTGTACAAATATATCTGTGCACTTTGTACACTAATAAAGAAATCTATTTAGATATACAATTTCTTACACTATGTGCAACTAACGTTAAACATTTAAACAATGTACAAATTAAAATGGTAGTGTGTTCCTCTCAGCAGTATTGTGGTATCTCCCTTCGACATGCTTAGATAAAAACTCTCCAGGCTGAAAACCATCCAGAGGAAGGCAATGAGCTCTCCAGTTGGGGAGATAAAATATTCCTATCCAACCTGATATGCTCTATACAGAGATGGCAGGAAACATGGGACTGGAAAATAATACAGTCAAACCTGAGTCTAGCGATCATTCAACAAACAAGCATGGAGATTGTTTCTGGCAGATAACTGATTAATGTAGGACAAATGTAATGCAGAAAGTTCCTATAGAAGCTTTCTACATACTTTAGTCTTACATTAAGTTATCACTGAGTGACTGCTTAATACAGGTTTTACAATGCATTCAAAACTGTTCAGAAAGTATCCAGAAGAAAATCTGAAGTCTTTAAGACTGGGGGCAACTTTCTGATTCTACTGTATTTTTTTGTATTGTATTTAGCAACCACCTATTTACAACTCATTACACACCAGCGGCAAAATTGTGAATATATTTGCAAAACCTTTGGACCAAAATGAGACATCAGTAACTTGGCGTCTTATCTGGATCCAAACTATTTGATATTCTGATCCTGTTTTGAAAAGTAGCAGACAACAATATTACTTTGCCTTTAACGAGTTAGAGGGTCAAAGGTTATAAAGCATTTGAGTTGAGTCTGAAGTCATTCTCAAGCAACTGAATGGTCAGATTTGAGCCTAGGCTCAAATCTGACCAATCAAATGCTTGAGAACGGCCTGAACTCCATATTTCTTCACTGGAGTCACTGGACACAGGCTTGTTTGTATGTTAATGCAAGGTTTTGTTGATGTGCATTATGTGTACTGTGTTAGACCAATCAGCGTTTACTGATATACAAAACGGTGAACAATGACTTTACACAAGTGTGACAGAGGAGAGAACAAATACTGATACACAAAATATGTCTCCAAATGGTTGTCAAACAATGACACTAGACCATTTATTTTAACCTGATGACACCAGGGCCTCAGAAAGGAATAACATTTCTAGCACTCTCTCCTTTATACCATTACTAAACCATATGTTGTGACCACTCATTAGAATCGTCCCCTAAAGACAATTCTAATATGTTGCAACATAGGACTTAGTTGTAGCATTAGGATTTTAGTATCAGAAATAATCTTAATCTGGAGTCTCTTTGTGACACTTGGCAAGTACTGTGCCATAGTTTGTTTTGAGACACAACCTGATGGTGGTTACTATGGTTACCGACTCCTCACATCTTGAAACACTTTGATCTATCAGTCATTCCAGAAGTCACTGAAAACAACAACTCCACTGACAGATGTCAATTGACTCTTAGCGTATGAGATTCCATTGGTGCAGCTGAGTCGTATAAAGTGTCCGTATCTTGCGTTGGCTCACCCTGCAAACGGCAGGCATTGTTCAAAGTTCCTGCTCCACAATCACAGAAAAATCTATCATGGCGAATGAATTCCACTTCATGTCCAGCATGACATGTTTTGATACAGTTCACACATATGGCATTGCGTTCTGTTGTGTTGCACGTTTTACACCTGTAACAAGCAAACAAACAATTCTATTGTGCAATTTCAATTGAAATTCATACGGTTTAAGAAACCTAGCAGCAAGTATATTCATCTTTTACAAACATATATCTGTACAATACAGGCAAACAGTGTAGATCCGGATCAGAGGGCTCCTAAAGGAGTTTTCTGATCAGGGTCTGCACTATTTTCATTTTGAAACATGTTGCCAAAATAAATCTAACCCTAAATAGTCCAAAATGCACTAGACTGTAAGTGAAAATTGGAATTCTCCATTAACAGTTTCTTGTTAAAGATCTTTTGGTGAACTTCACCACTGGTTTTATAGATAGAAATCTGATTTTACATTATAAAGTTGCTGAATTCAGAATCCACAGTATGCAAATGGGACTAGCCTTAGCTTTACTATATTCTGTACTTGCCTTTTTCTTATAAAAAATCTGGAAGAAAAAAATGATTTTTCACAGGTTAATTCTTTTTTAACCCTTTACCACTTAAAGCAGGTTGAAAGTAAAGCAGAATGCGCCATAAGGCACATTCTGCTTTACTTACAGCCTGCTTTAAGCTTCCATGTGCTAGGACATAGAAAATATTGCCTATACTATATACAGTCCACTCTCGTTAATCCGAATTTCATGGGACCAAGAAAAATAATTCGGATTAACGGGAGTACGAATTAAGCGATTGGATCGATTACGATAATCTTGTATCAACTTTGTCATCTCCGGTCACCGTAATATTTCTTTTCAGATAATGCATACGTAAAAAAAAATATTTTTTTGTTTTGGTTTAATACTTATCAATGATAATGTGCTTTAAATTTGATAACTTTGTTTAATCCAGTTAATGAAACCAATTAAACACAAACCTCTGTTTACTCTCTGCTACTTACGGACATATGCGTCGGTACCCATATGTGTATTCATAAAGACATTACACACATGCATACATAAACAAAGCGGCACGTTTTGCGACAATGGTTTTGATAACACAAATCATGAAATACTTTATAATTTATCTGATACATTTATGTCATAAATATTAAATCGTAACAAAAGCTTTAAACTTCGAAAAACGGCGATAATACGTTTTTTCGCATCTGTACGATTTACATACGTAGATGTACACACAACGTTCAAAGTGAAGTAGCGATCTCAATATCGCAAAGAGGAATATGGTTTCAAACATTTGAGAAACGTATGTCAACACCTTACGCTTGTGTTTTTTAAAGATCTCTACAGTTACTATTGGATACAAATGTGTTTAATTGGCCAATACTGCAAACATTGTGTACAGTCTTTAGGCGGTGTAATTAGTTTTCGTGAGTGTTTGGCGAGAGTATGTTCTCAAGTAATTATGACCAGTCTGACACCCGATCGAGGTGTGAAAAAATTGCACTTCGGATTAAGCGTGTCAATTTGAGCCAATCAGAGGGTAAATCTTATCAAAGGGACCAGATTAATACTTCGGATTAACGGAAAATTCGGATAAACGAAATTTGGATTAAGCGGAGTTGAATTATATAGAATAAGAACGGGAAAAATCGGGACCGGGAGAAAAATTTGGTTTAACGATAATTTCGGTTTAAGCGAGTTTGGATTAACGAGTTTGGACTGTATTCATGACTGGTTAAATTGGAACTATTTTCTTTAGCGGAGGAATAAATCATATCCGCTAAAAGGCCCTTCTATGGCAAAGAGGGTTAAGGTAAGAACCGTTACCATTTATCATGGAGTTATCCTGTAGTCTATCAGTGCTATACAAGAGGCATGTTATAGAAACAACGGATATGAACAACATAGTTTTTTTGCATCCTAATCCCAGCCTTAAATTCAATTTTAGGTGTTTGACTTGATCAGGATACAAACAGTTTGCAAATAACTGTAGACTAGCACTAAGGGTAAAGCAATAAAGAAGTTAAAGACATGTTTAACCTTTTACCCCATAGCCTGTTTCTAGTTTTGAAGACAGATGAGCATTTAAAGCAAGTTGAAAGTAAAGCAGAATATGCTTTACGGCACATTCTGCTTTACTTTCAGCCTGCATTAAACTACCATCTGCTATGATATAGAAAATATTTCTTTCCGTACAGGTTCACGTACAGGTTCACGACTGTATAAATTGGAACTATTTTCTTCAGTTGAGGAATAAATAAAATGTGCAAAAAGGCACTTCTAGAGGGGAAAGGGTTAAGCATCTAATATCAAACTCTTCAGATTTCCGTCTACACTGTTTGCAAAGCATGTTTATATCCTATAAAATGTTATTAACCATGATATAGGGTTTGAGTGTGCCATAAAGGATCCATCATGTTTTGGAGGGCAGTTAACAATGTTGTTGGGAGAGATGCTTTGGGAGAGATGCTTTACTGACCTGTAGAAGTCGTGCATGGGGAAGCTTGTGTAGCTGGAGATTTTGTACAGGCACTGACCAGAGTTCACTGCTTTCTCCACCATATTATGGTTTCCATAGATATGGTTATCTACAAGAAACATCAACAATGTAACAGTACTGTTACCTTCATGCATACATTAATAGTGTAGCTAACAGTGAATATTATGTTAATGCAGATTTTATCAAATGTATGAATAATTTGTCAAACTTATCTGGAAAAATTTACAGTTTGGATCCATATCATCATTAACAAACTAACATACTAAGTGTGTGATCCCTAACCTTATGGAAAGATCTACAATATCCATAGTATATCAAAAATACAAGCCAACATTCAAATGTTCCAACACTTTCTGCTTTACTTTCATCTTGCTTTAATCTGGCTTCAGTGACTTTTATTGAACACCGTAAATAAGCATGTGCAGTATTTCAAACAAGTGGAAGCTTACTGCAAGATGAAAGTTTCTATACAAGCTTTCTGCTTTACTTTCATTTCGTTTTGACTTTCCCTGTGTCTTTTACACTATCAGTAAGTTCACAAACTGAGAGGGTCTATTTAAGTGATTAAAATCTTTACAGTGCATACCTTTCATGACTGGATTTACCCCACTTGCAAGGCAGAGACCGCCAAATTTGTTGTTGAACACTTTATTGCCGTCTAGGTGTGCTGTTGCGTTGTTGGTTATTTCCACACCTGCAGCCTGGCCATCAAAGATTCTGTTCCGCCGCAGTGTTGGGTGGCTCTGTGTGCTGATCAACAGCCCAGCTTGAGCATTGCGGAAGATGTCATTCTCTTCAAGGATTCCTATATGTACAGTAACACAGAAAATGTGAACATAACAATTAGAAACAAACTACTATAACATTCACAGGTATTTTGCTTTTTAGTTTATGATTCCTTGAATGTTTAAAGTAAAATGATACAAGAAAATATAGTAAATCTAGAGTTTAACATCTATTTAAGTAAACATAAAGCAGTAGCCTTAAATATTAGTTGCAGCTTGATACAGAACTTAAGTATAGCAAAATACAGTAAACTCCGCTTATAACGATATTCAGGGGACCGTGGAATAAGTATCGTTACATCCGGATATCGTTACAAGCGATCTGGTGGGTCTTGACGACAGTATCCGAATTTTGTTCTATCCGAAACAATGGTTACTACATAAAGTTCTGCGCATTTTAAGACTAACGAAAAAAATACTATTCTGACCTGTTATAAACTTTAATGGTTGTTATCTCTTTGTTTCAACTGGCACAAATAAACTTATTGTGCAGCTATTTCACTATTTACAAATGATTTACGTACTGTCTTTCTAGTTGTTCATACATACTGGATAACGAAAGTAAACCGGTAATGAACATGGTTTAATCCAGACAGGGTTCTAAATTAAGCTCGCATACTCGCAAACTGCGAGTGGAATAAGATCACTGCAAGAATTAAGTGACTTTTCCAGAAACTCGCAAAAAAATGCAAGTAGCGTTTTTCGGACAGATAAACACAATACTACGCCTGGCAAACTATGCTCGGTTTATTCCGTAACATTTAGAGTGGCAGAAATTGACGAGTAGACTACCGAGTATTTTTCATAAGCTAATCATAGCTTCTCGGGCAGTTTCAACCTCTTTTTTGTTGGTAAGAATGACGTAATGACGGACTTTCCCAATAATCATTGGCTAATGAAACACACACTTTGCTACAGTACTTCGGAGTTCCGATGTCTGCAAATATGCGGGTAAACAATTCTAATCACTGACTTGACAACCCGACAAGTTCGTCAAAGACGAGGCCATTTAAAACAAAGTTTGTGTTTTTCTAAGTCCTTTATAGACCTGTTGAATTATCTGGTATTTGGAGTTTAATCCAACACTTTGTCTTTCTGACCGTACACATACATATTACAGGTCCGTTACACATAAGAATTAAGTATCATGTGGGCGAGTGAATGAAAACAAAGACCGAACGTGTAGTGATTTTTATTCACCAAATAATGATGAATTCATGTAGAAATTTTGTCATCTCAAAGTGATTTGATGAGATAACAAAACTTGGAAACCCTCATGTAATGGTAAGTACGCTCATAATTGGACTGGTTACATGGTGCAGTGCACACGCACTATTGTTTGTTTGAAACTTGTTAGCGATATTTTTCACAACTTTCCCGGATTTGTCTTCGCACCTCTACACAGGTGAAAATATCGTTACATGCGATCAAACTGGAGGCATGGGACTGAAAATTAACATCGTTACATCCAGATTATCTTAACAAGCGATATCGTTACAAACGGAGTTAGCTACATTGAATTATATAGAAGGCTGGCAGGGACCGAAGGATCTGTATCGTTACAAGCGATATATTGTTACTAGCGATATCGTTACAAGTGGAGTTTACTGTACGCCCATTTCTTCAAAACATGACAAAGTCTTTGCCAAGATGCAATTGGACACAGAATACTAGATATGAGTTCATACATAATCTTTTCCTCAGTATATAATCATCTCATGATAATTCAAAACTTTTACAATTTCTCCATCTACACAACTTTTTCCATATCCTGACAAGTGCCTTCTTAAAGTAGCCAAAAATTAAAGGTAAAATCTTCCTATGAGAGATTTCTGATTTAGCTTAGTCTGCTTTAAGTAGACACTTTTCTTAACCCATACTTTGTTAGAAACAGGTATATACATTTTAGATCCAGATCCTGTTTCCTTAACTTTAGATATTTTTTGGAAAAACTCCTCATGAATCAATGTATACAGGTCAATATTTTGAAATTTGAGTCCATTATATAAGTCAGCAGTGTAAGACGTAAACCCTGAAAACAAACCATGAGGAAAAGCTTAACCCTTTCACTGCCAGGACGTCATCTGCTGTAAACACTTTTTGCCTCCTCAAATGTAAATTTTAGGTAATTTGACAAAAGTAATATCGTAATGGGTGGTAATTAGTTTGGATCCGGTTCAGACACCACATATCACAGTGTCTGATCAGGATCCAAACTGCTTGCAAATTAAAGTTGTTTTCAGAGTGAGGCAGTGAAGGGGTTTACAGCAATAACTATGGTGTTATCTTACCTTTTCCCCCATTGAATATACAGATGCCTCCGTCTCTGCCATCATGAATTTTATTATGTCTTAACACAGGGTTACTGTCTGTTTTAATCCACACCCCTGCCATAGCATTGTCAAAGATCTCATTGTTCTCTATCATACCTAAGCCACTATTATACACTAAAATACCACCATTTTGGCCACCCCAGATCTTGTTTCTTCTAATTAAAGGATTACTTCCAGTTCTGTAATGAAAAGACAAACAAATATATTATAGGTGTTGTTACTGTATAACAGATCAGGGAAAATTTTATAAACAAAACAATCCTTGCACTGCAACCAAACCCTATACTGTAAAGCATCTCTATTACGACAACTAAAATGACAGGTGCCTGCTTAAAGCAATTTGACAGTAAAACGGAGAGCTTTCTGTTTTACTGTCACCTGTCTTTTTTAGTGGTCATAACAGGGAGGTTTTACTGTACTGTGACTACTGATTAAAGGCAGTATGTTAGCCAAAATAGGCATTTTTTAAACCTGAAAATTCAGGCACATACGTAATCTAAAGTAATCCGCGATGATTATGGAGGCAATAAATCTGACAAACACATGAATTTGGTGGAAGAAGGTCAACTTTTAAATCGGTTTGTTGACATCCGATCAACGACGGAGATGTTCCCATTCTTTCGGCTTACACCCGGTAAAGATGTTTTCATAGCTCATTATTAGTGTTTTCTTCTGACTTGATGGAGTTATTTTTAGATTGGAACATTCTAAAACTTTAAAAGGGATGAGTATTCCCTACAACCAGCAAGAAACATTGATAGCTGTATTTATTGTACGCTGTATACAGTAGAGAATACATTTTTCTTTCCCGTTTAAACGCAAACGCAATGCACTAAACTGTGGAAATTCACTTTAAGAAGTTTTAACTATTCTTTTTTAATCTGAGTAGCAAATAGGTTGGAGCCTGATCAAACGCCGGGTTATCCGGCGTCTGACCTGGCTCCAATCTGTTTGCAATGGAAATAATAGTTTTGTATACAAATGCTTTTATTGGGAAAGAATAAAATATCAGTAAAGTTAGCGCAGCGTTCTCGTGCTGCGTGGGAACCATACTTATCTCAAGTAGGAAAGTGTACGATGATGTAGTCGATGTTACCTTGCTTACAGTGGTGAAAATGTTATTCTTTCCCAATAAACGCGTTAACGCTAAAACCATGATTTCAATTGCAAACAGTTTGGAGCAGATCAGATGCCGGTTAACCCGGCGTCTGATCAGGAACCAAACTGTTTGCCGCTCAGACTAACATGAATGGTCAGAATTGTCTAAAGGTTGTCCATTTATGCGTATTATTACGATGTGTTTGCATTTCGTTTGCGTTTAAACGGGAAAGAAAAGCGTTTTCTCCACTGTTACCTTAATGGTTATGAACTATTCTGTTCTAAAAATAACCCAGACAAGTCAGGGAAATCGGATCGATCTTGTGACTCTTATTCGACCTTGCGGAAATTCTCAGAAGCCGACACAAAGATTTGTTATATAAACAAAAAGCTTATTTTTCCAACCATCTCCATAAGAAATCGGCACATTTATGTATGGTTCTTAAAGAAAGGGGGCATGTTTCAGGCACCTGACTACGGATTTCGCTTAGTTTTAATACATAGAAAATGTTCTTATATAAGAAATTGCGCGATTTAAACATAAATTTGGGCGGTATTCTGGCTTTAAAATAGTCTTAGTGATAATTTCAAGGGATGTCACACACTTGTGTTTGATGACAGCCTAAAAAAATTAATAATGTTTTTGTGGTTGTTTTTCTCTTCTTCAGACTTTACTCCCCTTTATCTAAAGCCATGACACACATAACACATATTATAAAGTATTGAATACTGATGGTGTGGAAATAAATAAAGATTTAATGCTGCAATGCAGTGGGCCAGTGGCTTTAAACTTTTTCAAACTTCTACTTTAAGCAAAATACAGTTATATGCTTCTTTTTTTTTTCTTTTTTTAATAATTTGTAGCCTTGCACTTATTTTCTTTTAATGGGGAGGAATAATATCTTCCTCACTGCAGGTTGCTTCATGATAGGTTATACAGTACAAATGAAGTAAATAAAGAGCGTCAAATTGTGATTTTCACTAATGGGTATCACATCTTCAGCGCATTTATTCTTTTAACCTATTACCCCATATCCTGTTTCTTGGTGACTACTTAAAGCAAGTTGAAAGTAAAGCAGAATGCGCTTTAAGACACTTTACTTTCAGCCTGCTTTAAGCTACCATCTGCTAGGATATAGGAAATATGTTTATGGTGCTAATTCAGGACTGTATAAAGTGGAACTGTTTTTTTCAGTGGATGAATAAATCTTATAGGCTTTAAAATGCATATCTATGGAGTAGTGGGTTGACTAAACAGTAATAAGAAAATTCTCACCTAATTTGTACACCAGAGTATAAGTGGTTAAAGATATCATTGTCCTCTAGCACCCCATGACCATTGTCATAGAAATACACGCCCACCTGAAAACAAATGAAAGAGGATTAATATCAAAGTATGCAAGACAATATAAAACTTCAAACAATTTTGTTGCTTCTAAAGGGTCCAGAAATTATCATTTAATCAACACATTTATTGTACAAAAATTGAAAATTATTTTCTAAATAATACAAACTGATATGAGTTGACACAACCTCATCATTCTCATTAAGTCAAAGTGTTCCTTCAAATAGAAGAATGAAAATCTCTTAAACTACATGTGCATAAAAAAATGCAGAATTTTCTAAAGGCTTTTTCTGAATCACTTCTATTCTGCAAATAAGCAACCATCATTCTTACAGACTATCAGTTCAGTACAACCTCTCTAACCGGACCCTCTTTGGAAAAGAAGGTAGACCACAAAAGATAGGTGACTACTTAATGCGGGATAAAGGTAAGACTGAAAGCTCTCTACGGGAACTTTCTGCCTTACTTTTATCCTTCAATAATCTGCTGTCTGATACCAACTGGTCTAGGTACAGCGAATAATTTTTAATAATTGTCTGGTTTAATGATGTTTTACTGTCAGACATCATTTTTGATGATCTCTTAATAAAAGTAATTCATGATGCCAAGTAAGACCCTAGTTAAGCTGTGTGTGTTATGGATCAAAACTGGTTTCAAAATTTTATTCAATTCAAGTATGGCTAGGCAAGTAAGTATTCAACTCAGATCTGATCTGGGTGTGTATAATTTCTTTTATTTCTTGTCTCACCTGTTTGCCACTATGTATTCTGTTTCTTCTTAAGACTGGTGTACTTCCTGTGGTAATCCACACACCAGCTAACGTGTTGGAATACACCTCATTCTCCTCAATTAGACCTTGGCCCTTTTCGTGCTACAGAGACAAACAAATACATATACAGTCAAATCAGTATTAAGCCACCACTAAAATTGAGTAAATTTACAGCCTATATCAAATGGCAGCTTAATGCAGGACAAAGGTAATGCAGAAAAGGAGCTTTCTGCATTATTTTAGTCCTGCATTAAGCAGTCACCTGTCTTTAAATATCAACTACCAAACTCCCTGGTCCTTGAATACCTGTTTGTATAATAAACATATACAGGAGAACCTCTCTATTACGACCACTAAAATGAAGGCTAATTGTCTGTATTAAAGACAGATGACCTCTTAAAGCAATGTGAAAGTGAAACAGAAAGCTCCAGCTTTCTGTTTTACTTTCACATTGCTTTAAGCAGTCACCTGTCTTAAACGACTTATATTTGACACAGCTTAGTGGTCTTAATAGAGAGGTTTACTGTATAGAGTAACTTCAGAAATATAAGCTGATAAAACATATTTCTCAGTCCTGAAGCATTTCCTAAGTCTAACCTCCACAAAGAAGCCTTCCACAACAACAATCGGAAACCCTACTAAAAATAAATGTGAAGGATGACAAAACAAACCATTAGACCCATTAAAACTTTCCTCTGCATAAAGCTTCACAGGACACTTTACTCCTTCCTCCACCTAAGCATCACAATTGATTACTCATTGATGCTCTTGAACACAGATGGTAACTTAAAGTAAGATGAAGGTTATGCAGCTTTTTGCTTAACTTTTAACTTGCTTTGAGCAGTATCCTGCCTTAATTGAACATAGGTGATTTACTCTTTTAGCTATGGTGGAAAGGGTTAAAATGTGTCCTGTTCTAAACAAAGATGTCTTCTTTTGAACCAAGTAAGGTTTAGTTAACCCACAACCCTATAGCCTGATTCTTGGTTTGAAGACAGGTGACCACTTTAAGCAGGTTGAAAGTAGAGTAGAATGCCTTTTAATGTGCATTCTGTTTTACTCTCAGCATGCTTTAAGCTTTCACCTGCTAGGTTCTCATGGTACATATTCTGGACTGTATAAGCTGGTCTTGTATAAGCTGGTCTCTCTGCAAACTTACCACATAGATTCCTCCATGCTGGCCATGGTGGATTTTGTTGTGTCTCACTATAGGATTACTATTGGTACGGATTTGTATGCCAGCTAATGCGTTTCCTGAAATGAACATTTGAATTTAAGGAAAAGAGAGAAAACATTCTCCTGAGTGGTGTTTCTAAATTCACTTCAAGTTCTAAACTCATTCATCCATGAAACTTCCATTGGATAAGTCCAGTTTCCAATAAAATCTAGTACATTTTTGAGTACTTAATGTTGTTTTTTACTATTTATTGAAAAATGACACAAAATGCATACCTGGACCAGCGGGCTCATTTAGGAACCCTCTAATCTGGGTCTACACTGTTTGCAAAGGACATGAGCAGAGCACCAGATAAGGGTAGTTTTTCAAAATCTAAAATCTTTATTTCTGAATTAAACCCTATGGTGTCACTACTCATTAGAATCGTCTCTTCGAGACGATTCTAATGAGTAGTAACATCATAGGATTTGGTACTAAAAATAGTGAGAAAATGTGGGATTTGTTGAAAAAACTACCTCTTATCTGGAGCCCTGCATGAGTACTCTTCACATATACATTTTTTGTAAATGATGAGTATACTTGTTACTAGGGACATATGTGTTCTTTCTAAAAACTGTACTATGCTAAATATATCCAATAATTCTTCTCTGTAAAGATCCTATTGACAAATTGATCTTTGTGGTGAGAGAACTCAAAGACTCCTGTTAAGGTATTATCAACACATCAATCAAACATTTTTGTCTCATGTTTCCACTTAAACCTTTTTGTTTTGACTACTCAACAGACTCATATATAAGAGACCATTCTAATTAGTGGTCACAACACAGGGTTTGGTGAAGACATAAGAACTGTAGAATTTAAGATTCTCTTCTCATTATTTTAAAATAAATTATTCTATTTAATAATTAACTCACTATAGTCGAACTGGTGTTTAACCACCATATAATTATGATGAATTAGAAATCTTACAGACAAGATACAACTTATTACCAACCAACAAGAACAGAAACCCCTAAAGGAACTTTTTGTTATCACTTTCGGTCTTCATTAGACAAATACTTTTCTGTAGAAACGTATTTACTTCTTAAAAGACTGGCTGCTTAGCATAAATTTGACTGTACTTTATTATGAAATACTATGTCCTCTGATGTGACAATGACCTCTAAATGACCTTGACCTTTGTCTGACATTACCTGACTTGTACCGAGCTAAAGACTTTCTTGAGTTTAGTATACATTTCAAATATGAAGTCTATATTAGATGTAGTTCCAAAGTTATGCCCATGGTTAAATTAAGCCTATTTGACCTCTAAATGACCTTGGTCTTTGTCTGACATGACCTAAGTTGTACAGAGCTCAAGAGCTTCTTGAGTTGAGTACACATGCCAAATATGATGTCTCTATCACATGTAGTTCAACAGACAAACAATGTAAATACAATATGCCCCAAACTAAGTCATGCAGAGGCATCATCTGAAATTCACAACTATGTTCTATTCAGTTAATAGTAAATGCAGTATGAAATATTCACTTACCATAAATATTATTGTGTTCTATAAGTCCCCGCCCTTCCCCAAATATGTACACTCCCCCCTGGTGGCCATTGTAGATTTCATTTTTCCTACAATGGAGAAAGAAAATTTAAAACATGGTAAAAATCCTTATTTGTTTTGATATTCCTGGCCTTGAAATTATTTTAAAGAACAAAATATTGCTTACAAGTAAAAAGTATTTGAATTACAACTTTCAAAATTGTTGATAGTTAAGTGTGTATTATCTAATAGCTGAGTCACTATACTGTATATAGTAATGAGTACCTGATCTTTAACAATGTAGTGAACTGTAAAACCGGTTTTATTCGCGAGAAAATAATTTACGCGTTAATTCGCGAATGTCTCTAGTTTTGAAAATATGTGACTTCTTAAAGCAGGTTGAAAGTAAAGCAGAATGTGCCATAAGGCACATTCTGCTTTACTTTCAGCCTGCTTTAAGCTACCACCTGCTAGAAATATTGCATGATGTCGGGAATTAATACAAAATTGCATTACCCGAAATATTCATTTCGCGAAAAATACCTGTTTTACAGTATATCACCTGATGTATTACCTGATGGTTGTGTCACTGTTAGTGTTAGATGTAATATAAAAGTAGAGCTTACCTGATGGTTGGGTCACTATTAGATGTAATCCAAACACCAGCAAAATTGTTTGAGTGGATTTTATTGTCTATGAACTGACCACGTCCATTTTCATGGACGTAAATGCCCCCAGTTTGTCCATGGTGTATTTCACACCGTATCACTGTAGGGTTAGCACCTGCTTTCACTTCAAATCCAGCTATCCTGTTATTGTGAATATCACAGTTCTCAAAATATCCCTGTAAAAGAGAAGAATAAAACTTAAGCCCAATAAAAGGTATATGTCTCTTAACGCATTACTCTATAAATATGCCTTTTTACCCTTTAAATTCATTCCTCCCCTGAAGAAAACAGTTCCACTTTATACAATCATGAATATGTATCATAAGATGTATTTTCTATATCCTAACACATGATAGCTTAAAGCAGGCTGAAACTAAAGCAGAATGCACCTTAAGGCACATTCTGCTTTACTTTCAACCTGCTTTAAATGGTCACCTGTTTTACAAACTAGAAACAAGCTATGGGGTATTTGTTTAAATGAGAGATTTATCAATTGTACAAAAAGGCTTACTGTGTAAGCTTACATATATTCAAACCTGTGTTAAAACAACCAGGCTACAACTTAATTACTTTTGTTTTGCATTTCTTGAAGACTACCATTTCTCTTCATTCAAGTGGTAGTTTAACAAACATTTTGCTGCGTTTAGAAAGAAAATGATACCAAATTATAATTCAGATCACACTAAATTTAACAACATTCATAGGACAATTATTCAAAATCTCTGAAAACAAAAAGCTTTCAAACTGAGTATATAAATTATTTTCTGGATTACTGAGGTTTAGCAGGGACTCGTTAGAAATTGAATTGGCAGATGCTAATAGGGTGCAGCTTAATAGATGACTGTTATCCATTATTAATTAGTCACCTGTCCACTATACTTACAAGTCCATTGTCAAAGGTAAAAATGCCAACGTCTCTGCCATGATGGATGTGATTTCTCCTCATTATTGGATTCGCATAGTTCTTTACCCAGATTCCAGCCAGGGCATTGCCACTGATCTCATTGTCTTCATATGTTCCCTGAAAATGACATTTAACCCATTACTCCATAAATACACCTTTAATTCATTCCTGCATAGAAGAAAATAGCGCCCCTTTATACAGTAATGAACATGCACCATAAGAAATATTTCTATGTCCTATCAGATTGTATCTTAAAGCAGACTGAAATATGTGCAGAATGGGCATGAAGGCACATTCAGCTTTACTTACAAACTGCTCTAATTGGTCACCCATCTTTAATACTAGAAACAGTCTCCAGGGTAATAATATAAACATACGTGAGCTCATCCCGACAGGTAAGTCACTACAGGGGCCACTTCTATGACAGACTGATGCAGTACAAAAGAAATGCAGGAATTGTTTGCATTACTTTTGTCCTGCGATAAATAGTAATATTTTTGGGAAGCTACTGAATACAGATTTTAAGATAATCAAATAACTATATTAAACAAGCAAACAAGTTTCCATGACAACTTACCTGTGCATAGTCGGTGACATACAGGCCCACATTCTCGCAGTCCTTGATGAGACAGTGACATATAAGTGGGTCAGCACCAGATCCTGACACACACACCGCAGCACCTACTGTCCAAAAAAACACTGAGTCATTACTTTTACAAACCTGGCATGCACAATACAAAGAGAAACACTCTGCCTACACTGGATGCTATGACCTCTTATTAAACAAGTATGACTTTGATCACACATGAATGTAATGTATGCAATGCTTCCGGACTTCCTTTGTGAAGAATGGGGGCAAAATGAGCAAGTAAACAACAAAAGTATATTTTCTATTTGATTTCGCCATCAAACCAAACGTACGTACAACTCACTGGAATTGTCTTAAAGAGAAGATTCCAACTTCTAGTCATAACATAATAAATATAGTTTTTAAATTTATGCAGTTTTGTACTGGGAAAACCACTATCTTTTAGCATTAACACATTACTCTGCAGTTTATCTATTTTCACCTTGAATTTATTCCTCCTATGAAGAATATAAATCCACTTTATACAGTCATAAATACAATCCAACCCCAAATATTCAAAATTGGATTAAACTTCACTGGAAACAGGAATTGTCTATTGAAAGTTTTAAGGCTGAACAAGTTATGGAAACACACTTACCGACTGAGGTGCTCTTTATTCTACAATGATCTATGGCCGGAGAACAGTTCTCTGTGATTTCCAGAGCATAATGCTTATGGTGGGGTACTGATGATGTTATATCCGGAGAAAACTGAAACAAAACAATTTTCATGTGACAATTTTCTGTATTTAATCCCAAATGAAACTAGTGGATTTCTTGAAATGATTCTGGTTTAAAACTGTTACAGTCATTGGCAGTTTGTCTTTTACAGCTGTTCATAAGGCAGACTTATAGGATGTAACATTTCTGAGTTGCCAGTTGATCTGGTTCTGCACTGATTGCAATGCCATGAGGCTCTTTTTCTTACATGTCAATACTGTTTAATTAAGCTCCTCATAGCTGTGAGTTCGAATCCCAGTAGGATCATTCGGATTTCATGTGGGGAAGCCTTCCAGCTGGCATGTGGAAGGTCGGTGGTTCTACCCAGTTGCAGATTTGTGCCTGAAACAGTGCATAAAGGACTTCTGGGGTCTTCCTCCACCTGTAATTAGCTGGACGTCGCGATATGACTGAAATACTGTTGAAAGTGACGTAAAATCAAAACAAATAAAAAAATACTGTTTAATTTGAAAAATTCATTTTTTAGCATTCTTCTATGTGGGTAGGCATTCTGTAAATAAAGTGGGTATTTGTTTTGATTTGTAATAATTTTTACGTCACTTTAAATAGTTTTTCAGTCATATTGCGACACCCAACTGATTACAGATGTAGGAAGACCCCCCCAAATGCCCTTTAAACACTATTTCAGGAAAAAAGTCGGCAAGTCATTATCTTTACTGTGTAGATAAAAAAAACACACACACAATGCAATAAAATGTATAAAATGATACAAGTTCTTGAAACTATTGACCATTTATTCCAAGTGGCTAGTAGTTTGGAACCTGATCAGACACAGATACTTGGCATCTGATCAGGCTCCAAACTGTTTACAATAAGCATACTTGTTACAGTCCCTAGAAATCTTACCTTAAGTGTAACATAGCCTAGGTAGGCATCTTTGGCACCTTCTACAAACACAACAGTGGACTCACTCTCTCTTTCTATGATCACATGGTCAAACACATTTCCTGGCGCTGAAAATTGAACAACAACGCTGTACAGTAAAACCTCTCTATAACAACCACTAAAGTGTGATAATTTACTAAGTGTTTTCGACAGGTAACTGCTCAAAGCATGGTGACATTAAAACAGAAAGCTCCTTTAGGAGCTTTCTGTTTTACTGTCACCTTGCTTTAAGCTTTCACCTGACCTTTTTACAATCAATTAGCCCTGGTTTTAGTGGCAGCTATAGAGAGGTTTTACTGTAGTTCCAAATATGAAGAGTATTTCAAATATTAAAATCTTAATGCCTCTATGAATCACAGGCTGAAACCACTCATTAGAATTGTTATATCGACCAAGTGTCAAGCAATCTCATGTTATCCAATCACAAATGGTTCAAAACTTTGACAAACAAATAAACATGTTTTATTAGGATTGGAATAGTGAAACCTGTGTCTAAACAGCCATTCTACAAGAAGAACCCTGGACAGTCTGTAAGACAAATGGCTACTTAATGCAGGCCAGAAGAAATGCTGAATGTTTCATTTCAGGAGCATTCTGCATTACCTTTGTCTTGCATTAAATACCCACTTGTCTACAAGAATTTCCATGTATCTTCAATCATTCAATGGTCGCATAACACAAGTTTTACTATAATTGTTACGGCTCCAACAGAAGCGGAGCTACACAAGTCCGGGGGGATATGCAATTGCCCAAAGTTTAGGTTGAAACTTCTTATATATGCAGCCCAGATAATGAGATTGAATATTCGCAACTCGGGCATTACCTCTTCATAAACATTTTCATCATCAAAACATGTATAAATATGTTCTGTAGAAAATTCAACTTTTTTAAACTTCCTGTTGTTTTTACTCTTAGACTTCACTTTCTTTTAACATTAATTATTCACTATGTGTGTCCTCTTGACCTGTAACAGACAATATGACTATAGTTTTGCCTACAATATTTGTTGTTTGCAGCAACTTCAAAGTGTATTTGACTGAAAGTGTCAAACAGTTTGGATCTAGATCAGTGACATCTGATCTAGATCCAAACTGTTTGACACTTGTATCTGATATTTCGTCGGTCATACTGCTCTAAAGCTTACATTTTAATGATAGTGCAGACCACAATATTAGAGCAGAATATAATATAGAAGTTGAGGGGTGAAAATCATGCACTACGTTTGGCAGTTAAAGGGTTAATCAGTTACTTAACCCACCTCACACTGTAATACACTGTGTTTTATATATACATTGAATAACTGAATAAAACACTCACCTGCACCTATGATTGCAACATTTAGGTCAATCAGGAGAAACTCGCCCACATATATCCCAGAATGTACAAAGATTATGGCATCTTCTATATCTTCAGTATCAACATAGGTATAGGCCTGTTCTATGGTATCAAAGCACTGCAAATACAAACATGAATCATCCTTTAGAATTTTCCTTTAATATAACATAAATGATAATACAGAGCTCTAGATGAGATGTTGATTTAGAATACTAACTTATTTAGGCCTTGATCAAACCCTACGTTGCGACTACCCATTAGAATTGTCTCTTCAAGATGATACTAATGACTAGTCACAACATAAGGCTGAACGACAAATGAAGGCGAAAATGTTGGAAATGATATGCTTCTGCAACACAGCATGTGTAACAAAAAGTTGCATTTCCTTCTTTATGTCTATCTGCCTGCCTTTGTTTGGTTGTTAAATTTAAATTAAGAATTTTAACCCTTTTTTTGCTGAATAAGAGTAGACTGGTATCAGATTCAAAGTCACATGATACCCACTGTCTTATTCTCAGTGTGTTGATGAAGGCTTTGCTAAAAGGTTAAAATATCCAAGTTATGAATATTTTGTTCCGAATCAATGGATTAAATTGGAATTAAGTTGTCTTGTTAAAAATGTAGTTCACTTGAAACAAGTGGCAGTCTTCTACAAAGCTTATACTGACCTGCCTTCCCTACTGCTGAGGAAGTGAAGTCTGACTGTCAGCCACTTTGTATCTGGACGAGATGCAAAATTACTTGGCATCTTATCCAGAACCAGGCCTTTTTGTGAAAGTCATAAATACAAGCTAGGCATAAGAATAATTTGATGAAGTCTTTCAGTCCTGAAATTTCAATTGTACAATTCAGGTTTCTAATTAAGTCTAGTCCATTTTTGAATATTAAGATCGTTTTCTGCTAATGAATTGCAATATGCCAAACAGTGCAGACCCTGGTCAGAGGGCTCCTTTAGGGGTTCTCTAATCTGGGTCTTTACTGTTTGCACAGAACAAGGTACTCTTCTCAGGTACACGATTTGTAAAGGATGTATATATGTGTGACTAGGTTCCAAAAGCTTTTACTACTGTCTTAGACCAGTAGACAGTGATCACACACTGCTATTTTCCTACTCAACTTTCTGTTGATACATACAGACATGTCTCTGCTCCGTAGTCTCTTGCCCCGGGGATGATATAATTCATAATACCCTGGCCTCACATGAACACCTCGATACTGTAAAAAACATACAGAATTCTGTGATTGTTGCCGATATTAAGATATTAATTATGAAAATAGTTGTAGTTACAAGTCTATTTACAAACACAATGAAGTATGACGTTACATGTAGAGTAATGCAGAACTACAATTTGTTTTAACCCATTACGGAATCTACCCCATAGCCAGTTTCTATACGAGTAAACACAAAGGTTGATAGTAAAGAAGAATGCACCTTAACACACATTCTACTTTACTTTCAGACTGCTTTAAGCTGCCGTCTGCTAGTATATATCTTGTGCATATTCATTACATGAATACTGCATAAATTGAAACTATTTTCTTTATTAGATGAATAAATTAAAGGCGTCAAAAAGCATATTTATGGCATAATGATTAAATGCAGCATCTGCTCAGGATCAAAACTGTGTGCTACTGGGATTGTGTTTCTGAAAACATTTAGAAAATTTATTAATTTAATTAAGTATTTGAGAAGATAATATTTTTCAGCACTCAAAGAGTCAATTCTTATTTGGAGGAATAGTTAAAGGCCTCGTTTATGCCTTTCTATGGTTAGAAAGGATAACTCTTATAAGACAAATTTTTCAAAAATTATTTTCCATTTTCTGATAAATAACCAGTTTACATTGACTCTCAAGGGATTTGTCCCCAAAATATATAAAACTGGCAAACAGTGCAGACCCTGATCAGAGGGCTCCTTCAGGAGCCCTCTGATCTGGATCTACACTGTTTGCAAAGGATGAATACATCTGGATCCAGCAGTGTAAGGATTGAAGGTTCAGGTACATAGCTCAACTCACCAACTGTCTGAAGCTTTCTTTCCAGGGATTTTCATACTCTTTACTATCTCTTTCCATAAAGGTGAACACCTTTGACTCTGGGTGTAACAATGGAAGCTCATACTCAAACAGCTCCTGGTATAGTCTTCTCCTGTAACACATAACAAAACCAATCAAGACTTAGCCCTTTCCTCCATAGAAATGCCTTTTTTAGGGGATTTGATTTATTCCTCCACTGAACAAAATAGTTCCAGTTTAAAGTCATGAACATGTGCAGTGCCATGAGAAATATTTTTTTTAAATCCTAGCAAATGGTAGCTTTACCCTTAGCCTGCCACTCACGACTATAGCTCCATATGCAAACAGCTTGGATCCGGATGAGACGCAGAGTAACTCGGCGTCTCATCTGGATCCAAGCTGTTTGACACTCGGACAACATTTTCAGCAATTTTGAGCAACTTTGAAACTTGAAGCAGACGAGAAATATAGCAGACGACAATTTATTTGGCGGGCTAAGGGTTAAAACAGGCTGAAAGAAACGCAGAATGTGCCTTAAGGCACAAAGGCACATTCTGTCTTAATTTCAACCTGCTTTAAGTGGTCATCTGTCTTCAAAACTAGAAACAGGCAATGATGTAACACTTTCCTCCAGAGCAGAGAAAATGTGTATTTGTAAACATCATGCAGATAATAGAATTGTAAACAATACATTTTACCAAGAACTTCTTTGTGCTTCATCCAAACCCTGTGTTAGGATCTAGAGGAGATAAAATGGTTTGAATGTTTTAAATACTCCCATTATCTGGTGATATGATTATGCCCATGAGACATTTCCAATAATGGCAAATGAGTTGCATAAATGAAAGTATAAATAATTAAAATCTAATTTCAATATACTGCAGACACATTTGTAAAATTGTTTTCAATTTTAGTAGCTTCAAGTGCGAACCAGCAAGGAAAACCATAGCAACAGTCCCAGAATCTGCACATTACTGATGTACATGAACACATCATTAAAGGATGAGGTATCTGTAAGTGCAATAACTTGACTGATTTTTAATCAGTTCAACTTTTTCAAGATTGTAGTCCCCTATTGAAGATTTTTGCAAACAGTTTGGTTCAAGAATAAGGGGCCTAATCAGAAATCAAACAGTATGTTACTAGGATTATTATATGTTTCTGTAAAATTATAAAAGCACTGGATTTTGGCAGACCATAATTTCAGCAGACAAAGATACCTTACTCTATGCCGAGAGTCAATAGACTTGTATATTCACATTATTCAGACTTTCACCTGTTTTCTTTTCTTTTTTAAACTAAAGCACTTTTAGAATATTGTGGGTACACATCCTGCTTCAATAGTCATAAGCTGATAATTGTTCATAATTTTGAAGAGTCTATATATTACAACTGTATATTTGTTATGATTTTACTTCGCTTTTGACAGTATTTCAGTCATATCGCGATGTCAAGCTAAATTTATACAGGTGGAGGAAGACCCCGGAAGCCCTTTATGCACTGTTTCAGGCACAAATAGGCAACTGGGTAGAACCAAGACCTTCCGCAAGCCAGCTGGAAGGCTTCTCAAAAGAAAAATCTGAATGTCTAGACCGGGATTTGAACCTACAGCGGTGAGGAGCTTAGTGATAGTAAGTCACAGTGACTATACCACTAGGCCACGGAGGCTCCCTATCTTCACTGTATAAAGATCAAATTAAGTACAGTTTAACTATTTCACCCAAAATGGACAAAGTCAGTCATATTCAGTTTTGTCCATTTGTAACTATTTAGTATTGTTTTTTAAATCACTATAAAAATGTTGAAACATATAAAGGTTTTTTAAGCTCTATCACTCAGTACTGATTGCCATAGAGGAAAAGATTAACCCTTTCCCACACAGCATGTCTCTAGTATTGAATATAGGTGTCCACTTAAAGCAGGTTGAAAGTAAAGCAGAATGCGCCTTAAGCGCATTCTGCTTTACCTTCAGTCTGCTTTAAGCTATAATCTGCTAGAATATAGAAAATATTTTGTATGATACATATTTATGACTGTTTAAATTGGAACTTTTTTTCTTCAGGGAAGGAATAAACTTAATGCTATAAAAGGCACTTCTATGGGGGAATGGGTTAAACTGCCAACTGTCTTAAAACACAAACCACTCATCTTTTGAAACGTTTGTTTGGCACAAGTTCAACATTGCAATAGTAACTCCCATGTCAATACAATAAACCTCTGAAAACCAAGTTTGCTGCTTCAAGAGCTTTCCACATAACTAGTATCCTGCATTAACCCTTATCTTGCTAAGCGCAACCTGGCTTATATTTGCAAACTGCTTGGATCCAGATCAGAAGCCACGGAATGCAGTGTCTGATCTGGATCCACTCTGTTTGCAACTCATATGATTATGTTCTAAAGTTTCAAAAGGATCAAAATTAATTTTCTTTTTAATTCGCAGATGATATATTTTAAGTAGATGACAATTCAGCATGATAAGGGTTAAGCAGCAATCTATCCATAACCCATTACTCAATAGCCTGTTTCTAGTTTTAAAGATAGTTGACCACTTAAAGCAGGTTGAAAGTGAAGCAGAATGCACCTCAAGGCTCATTCTGCTTTACTTTCAGCCTGCTTTAAGCTATTATCTGCTAGAATATAGAAAATATTTCTTATGATTCTCATTTGTGGCGGTATAAATTGGAAATATTTTCTTCAGTAGAGGAATAAAGTAAGGCGTAAAAAGGCGTATTTATGGGGTAATGGGTTAAAGGTCTGTATGTGTCATCATACAGTGTTGATGAGCAAGTCATGGCAATGTTTTGGGAGAGAGGAATCTGTTCAGATATCAGAGATTTACAATACTGTAAGTAGTCTCCTATAGTTGGAGGTAACACTGTACACTTACCACAGCTCAACATCATTGCCGATGGTTCTGAACCTCTTGCAAACCTGCACCACCCGACACAGATCAAACTCCAGCAAGTAGCTGAATATCTTCAGAAGGACTTCATCAGGCAGGTCATTTTGTAAGTATTTACCCCCGACTGCTTCCCCTGTAGACAGATGATAAAATAAATGTCACATAGTACTTAATAAGAGCACCACATGCGGGTGCCAACACTCTCTGCTTTTGAAAGTAGAGTAAAATAAGGTCCAAGGTCAATTGGTAAAATGTTTTACTTAAGTCTCAATATGAACATGCATCACAAAAATGAAGGTTGTAGATGAAAAATTACGGCCATAAGAAGTTATGGATAACGTTAAGATCTCAGACGACAACATGGATACTAGAATTGACAACAATATCTCTGATTATTTTCTTTGAAAAAAACCCCAGACAAGCTAAAAATAGAATACAACTCAATCAAGAGCTGTTCATAGTGCATATAAATATACTAGATTTATTAGCCAGTTAGTCAAATCATGAGTTAAGTGCCGTCAAACTTGCAATAAGTGGTCAATATAATGAACATACTTTTAAACAATAGTTTTTAAAACCCTTTACCCCCATAGTTGTTGCAGGATGACAATAAATCAGCAACCTCCTGAAGGAGATCCTACTTTATTTTCAGCCTGCTTTAAGCATTCACCTGTCAGTATCCCAAAAAAATTCTATGGTTCTTTAACAGGGAATGGTATGAGCATGAAAAGATATCCTGATGAGGTAGAAGTAAATGGGCTAAACGGCACCTCTATAGGGGAAAGCCTTTTAGGGTTAATAAAGAACAAAAGTAATGCAACAAAACTCTGCACATACCCGTTACCCCATAAATACGCCCTTTTACTCCTTTTTAATCATCCACTTAGGAAAATAAGTTCCAATTAATACAGTCATGAATATGTATCATAAGAAATATTCTCCGTATTCTAGAATATGGTAGCTTAAAGCAGGCTGAAAGTTTTACTTTCAACCTGCTTTAAGTGGTCACCTATTTTCAAAATTAGAAACAGGTTATGGGGTAATGGGTTAAACTTAAAAAATTACTGAAGTCTCCTTCAGTGGCTGTTGTACATAGGTTTTACTGTCTAGACCATTACCTTAAATTTATCAGATGAGATAAAATTTAAAATAAGACTAAATTTCTTTAACCTGTCATACAAACAGAAGTACATTAAGATGCCTTCACTAATGGATGGTGTTTAACAAAGGTGACAGTTTAAAGTGGGATTCTAATAAGGTTAACAGCTCTTAAAGGTGTTCCGCTTTATTTTCACCCTTATTGAAGTGCCACTTGTTCAAAGTTTTTGCACTGGTGACTATAAGGAAAAGGATTAAGGTCTGCAGAGGATACTATAACAAGCATTGATTTTCAGCTCAAGAGACACTACACATTGTCCTAAAAATAATCCTATATATATACTGAGAATAAGTCCTTTCAACAGTAACAATTGAAGCTATCATAACATTAACAATCATAGCCTTCATAGGTGGATTAACTCTTTCTTTCATAGTTTATTTCAGAGATTAAGACAATTGGTTGCTCAAAGTAGGCTGAAAGCTACTAAACCATTTTCTGTTTTATTTTCAACCTGCTTTGAACAGCAAATGTATCTTTATCAGGACAGGTTAGATGTGTAAACAAGAGGGCCTGAAGGCCCTGATATCGCTCACCATTTGTAATGAAGCCTGATAGCTTTACCTTTGAATTTCACCCGTTTTATTCTAAATCCACAAAAGTTTGTCGACCTACTGTAGTATAGTAAAGTACATCAAAGGCAGATAACTAGAGCCTAAACAATACTGAAATTAAGCCTTTTTCTAGCATTTCAAAGTATATCAAGGGCAGGTAACTATTGCCACAATGATTACATTTCAACAATAATTTCACTCCTTCGAGAATGTATAGGTACATCTTTTGTGTACAAGTACATGTATAATTAAAATCCATTGAAAACTGTAGTTGCAAGAGTGTAAACGCTGTAAAATATGGCATTTTCAGCAATTCAAAGGTAGATATCTCTTGATCTATTTGTCTGATTCCAACCATAATCATCCTTTTTCCAACTCTTATGGTCATATACAATATGGGCAAGTTTGAGAGAGCTTGGATAAATATTGTGGCCTCTAGAGCGTAAACACTGTTAAATATTTCATTTTCAGCCATTCTCAAAGGTAGATAACTCTTGACCTATTGATCAGATTACAACCAAAATTGAACTCATTTGAAGTCTTATGATAATATACAATCTGAGTAAGTTTATGAAAGATTGGATAAAATTTGTGGCCTCTAGAGCGTAAACATCGTTAAATATGGCATTTTCAGCAATTCAAAGGTAGATAACTCTCGACCTATAAGTCTGCTTTCAACCATAATCAAACTCATCTGAACTCTTATAGTAATATACAATCTGAGCAAGTTTAAGAAAGATTTGATAAAAATTGTGAACTCTAGAGTGTAAATACTGTTAAAAATGGCATTTTCAGCAATTCAAAGGTAGATTACTCTTGATCTATTTGTCCTATTTCAACCAAAATCGAACTCATCCGAACTCTTATGGTCATTTACCATCTGGCCAGGTTTTAGAAAGATTGGATAAATACTGTGGCCTCTAGAGTGTAAACACCATTAAATATGGCATTTTCAGCAATTCAAAGGTAGATAACTCATGACCTATTTGTCCGATTTCAACCAAAATCGAACTCTTCCGAACTCTTATGGTCATATACAATCTGGGCAGGTTTTAAAAAGATTAGATAAATACTGTGGCCTCTAGAGTGTAAACACTGTTAAATATGGCATTTTCAGCAGTTCAAAGGTAGATAACTCATGACCTATTTGTCCGATTTCACCCATAATCGAACTCATCCGAACTCTTCTGGCAATATACCATCTGAGCAAGTTTGAGAAAGATTGGATAAAAGTTGTGGTCTCGAGAGTGTAAACACTAAAATTGTTGACGCCGCACGATGGACGCCGGACATTCAAGGATTGCAATAGCTCACCCTGAACTAGCTCAGGTGAGCTAAACAGTCACCCCAAAAGGAGTCAAAAGTAGGTACTTGTATTATGGAAGAAAATGTTAAGGTCTACACTTGTAGTTATAACAAGAGGACCGTGTGCTGGACACTGACTTTCTTGTACTTGAGATGGTTACATCTTTCAAATTTTAAGAATGTGTACAGATACATGTATTTGATGCTTTCTTGTTCATAGAGGTTTTGCAAGCAACAATAAATTACATAACAGGAAATAATATTAAACAAGCTTCTAATAAATCTTAATTTCTAATTCAAAAGAATTGATACCTGCCAGAAAAGCATTGTCAGTGGCTCAGCCATTTTGGTCGTTATATTTACTTAACAAAACTTTCACCCGTTATGTTTTACAAGTAAAGGGCAATAACTCAACAGAAACATCAGCTTCAAGTCAATAATACTTTGATCTTTCACAATGAAGCGAGCAACAATACCATTTAACCCTTTCCTCCCTGAAACTGCAAAAAGACAATTCTAGTTTTCAATTTAGTCTAGTCCATTTTGACTTTTTAGGATTTTTACAATATAATTATGTCAAAATGAGAAACAGTGTAGACCCTGATCAGAGGACTCCTTAAGGAGCCCTCTGATCAGGGTCTTCATTGTTTTCATAGGACAAGTGTACTCCTCACAGGTACGCTGTTTGCAAATTACACATATATGCGTGACTAGGGTTCAAAGAGTTAAATATCCTTATGCCAGAGCCATCGTGTATACAGATTTAGAAATGTGAAATTACTTTGGACTGTTTGTGCAGATGAAACATAGGGGTCACATTTACTAGTCTATGAATTTACATCGAAATTTCACTCATAAATTTAGTGTGTGGGGCAAATGGAACAGCCGATCGAATGCCATACGTGCAGTGCATTATCACAGATTAGACACTGTTTCTCGGCATTCATTATTTATATGCCGTAGGTTCTGAGTTGTATTATGTCTGATAATGTATCCTTTCAAATGATACAAAGAAATCATAATATTTTAGACATAGATGTATTAACCCTTTACCCAATTAGCTGTAGCCTGTTTATAGCATTAAAGACAGGTGATCACTTAAAGCAGGTTGAAAGTAAAGCAGAATGTGCCTTCAGGCACATTCCGCTTTACTTTCAGCCTGCTTTAACCTACCATCTGCTAGGCTATATAAAATATTTGTTATTGTAATTGTAAAGGAGGGTATAAACTGGAAACATTTTTTTCAGCGGAGCAATAAATAAAATACGCTAAAAGTTGCTTCTATTGGGGAAAGGGTTAAACTAAGTGAAGTCTTCCAAGCACTTTACCTTTTATAACTGGAGTGGCTGTTCTCGCTCTCTTTCTGCGCTTCACAGGGACCACAGTACTGCTGACATCCCCTGGTCGTCTCCGTAAGTTGTACTGCTGTGACCTTGGTCCTGTGTCACTTGAAGTTGAAGCAGCTTCTTCTGTAGGTTCTGAGTTTTCTGAAAAAGGAAATCAGTTTTGAAACCTTTACCTCCTTTGCCACTAGTGCAAAGCACCTACATGTATATCCAACTGATATAGCACATATATTGGACCTCTGTGCAGGTGACTGCTTAAACATCACACTTTGAAACAAGGAGTAAGTGAAGCAGAAAGCTCCTATATGAGTTTTTTCCTTTACTTTCATCTTGCTATAAGCCAATACTTGTATTACACATCATAAGTGAATTCTAGCTTGAGTGCATCTATCAAGTAGTGGCGACCTAGGGCAGGGCTCCAGATAAGAGGGAGTAAACTGAACAAAACTAACATTTTCTCACTCATTTCAGCATCAAACTCTATGGTGTTACTAATCATAAGACACGTCTCTTCGAGACGATTCTAATGAGTAGTAACACCATAGGGTTTCATACAGAAATAAAGATTTTAGTATTTGAAATACTCCCCTTATCTGGAGCTCTGCCTAGGGTGCTTATGTAACAAGGATTATCTCATTACCACATACTGAGCCTATTTCTAGTTTTGAAGAAAATTTATCACTTTAAACAAATTGATCTCAAACATGTTGGAGACAAGGATATTCGCGATTGCTGTTCTCTACTGAAAACAGGGGTAGTTAAACGAGATAAAGGTATCCTAAAGGGCTTATGCAGAGTCTATAATGACTAAATTTTCTCAAGTGAACAATTGCCTTAAAGCTTAAAGCTGCAAAGAATCTGAAATTTGTTCAAGGAACATCTGAGCACTTTTGGATTTGAAAATCCTAAACTTGAATCAACCCATTTTTTCATAATTACACCTTTTTACGCCTTAATATATTCAACCATTTAAAACGTAGTTCTATTTTATACAGTCATGAATATGCATCATAAGAACTATTTTGAGTATTTTCTATATCCTAGCAAAGAGAAGCAGAAAGCAGGCTGAGAGAGCAGAATGCACCTTAATGTATTCTGCTTTACTTTCAACTTTTTCTAAGTGGTTACCTGCCTTCAAGACTAGAAACAGGTTATGATGTAATATATGGCTTGATAACAAACTGTCTTAAATACATTTCCTCAGTCCTTTGATGGACTCCTCCCCCATTCTTCTTGATGAGCATGAAAGTAACTGTAAAAACATGCAGGGCTCATATGCTATACAATCTCAGTTTGCCTAGTGAGGCCCAGACATACTCATACTCAAGGTTTTTCAATGTTTATTTCTAACCAAACTATCAAATATAACAGTCGGGCATCACATGAGAGGTTTCGATAATTCACAGTAGTACAGGTATGCACAAAAAGCATGATTTTTGCTCGGGAAATGTCTGACTAGGTGTTATCACCTAAAGTAGGTCAGGAAATGCCTTTAAACTTCAAAGCTGTAAAGGAAATGTTTTAAGAGATATCTGAACACCTTTGGCTCTGAAAATCTTGGAACTTGAATTTAAAATAACAAGACTCATTTTGAGACTTAAGTGTAATGGTAGAAGCTGGGAGTCAAACCATAGTGTTAAGCAGGTATTCTCAGTTTCTGCAGTCTAAATTCAAGTCTTAAGAGTAAGAATATGATGGGAAATCCATTTTCTGGAATTCAAAATCAACAAATGTAAATAATTTTTATTTTCAGAAGTTTGTCTATTACTGCAACAAACAGTGCAAACCCTAATTCATTACCAAATTTCAGTTTCACTTGATCAAGTTCATGTGATTTCAGTGTTTTATCATTGAAACTTAGAGGAAGATGACAACATACACTGTACAACAATGTGACATGCACAATGATTTATCTGTATTAACATGTTGTTCCTGTACTTGTTTCAGATGACCACTGTCATTGTTCATTATAGGAATAATTAACATATTTTTGACGTTCATGACGGTATGACTACATAAGCTTCGCAGGGGGTAAATTGCGTAAACGCCCGAAGGGCGTTTTCGTTAAATTTACCCCCGAAGCTAATGTAGTCATACCGTCATGAGCGGCAAAGAGATGTTGTTTATTCCTTATATTTATATTTTCTGTCTTGTCAATTTAATGTGTTTATTGGCCAGATTTGTTTTTCTGTATAAGAATTTATCATATACCGGTCAAAGAGGTTTGATAGATGTAATGTCGATGTAATAGCCATTCCAGTTTCTAAATATGGTGAGAAAGAAGTCCCAACTACATGTACTGTAACTGTATTAAAAATTCAGGATATTTTCCAGTAAACTTTCTCTCTGTGAATGGAAAAGACTTACAAGGCTAACAAATAACAGTGCAACTTGAATATCTATTGCCAAAGCACATTCTAAAAATACAGGTCGCGGTTGTTTTCTTAACCCATTTACACACATAGCAACGCGATGGCAACGACCTATGGGTCTGTATCACTCCGCTAGTGTCATATGACCGTCGACCAATGGGAGCTTAGTCTTAAGTGCCCGATGTAGTCTATTTGAAGAAGTCCACGAATAGCACGGGGGAAATCCGAACTGGCTAAATCCAGTTTCGAAATGTTGGTTCATCGGCAGATGACTGCATATTTTTTAATAGGATTACATAAAGACTTTACAGGGTGAATGTAAATATTATTATATGTGACAGACAAATGTCCCTTGTTCTGATCTAATTATTAAAGCTACCAGTAAGCATGGTTCTCTGATTTGACAGAAGATGTATAAAACTTTAGTACCTTATTTTGATTTTGACTGCAAAATTAACATAAGCTTTATTAACATTAAGCATCTATAACAATGAAGACTATATCCAACATTAATTTACATTAAAACATATATTAATCTTCCAATCAAAGAAATACTTTTTGGTGTTTTCACCAAAGACATCAGCAACATCAAGTTAATGCAGGATTAAAATAATGCAGAAAGCTCCTAAAGGAGCTTTCTGTATTATTTATATAATGCATTAAGCAGTAACTTGTCTTAACAGATCTCAATGCTTTTTCAATAAATGGTCAATTAAGACAAGTGTGACAGTATATCTGTTTTTACTGTATCACAATCAAGGTTAGATAATGTTTCAGATTTTACACACCATATCCATTTCCAAAAGCCTGAATTAGCATATAAAATGCTTAGGTTTAGGTCCATACAAAAGTCAACCTTACACACTGGTTTCATTATTTGTATAATGGGATGAATACACAAAGTGGGATCGATTGATATTTAATTTCATTCAAGACCATTAAAATCACTTTTGACCAGAACGAACGCTATACTCTGTAAGGGGTCAAGGAAGACTTGTTCAAATAACAAGTGAATTTGAGTATTGTTTCTTTGTCGGCAACAAAACAAATATAATATTATAATAATAAATTAAAATAGTAAACTAAACCATTTCCTTTAGAGTAAACTTTTTCCTTTTTAACTTTATAACTTTTTTATAATGGCGAAAACAAGGATGTCCACTGCAAACAGTTTGGAGCCAAATCAGTGACCCAGTATCTGATCAGAGATCATCAGACTCTAAACTGTTTGCAACTAAGATTTAGAATTACTTATTGTCGATTTTTTTCAAAGAACCAGACATTTTCTAGATTTCATTACATTTGGTTGGCATTTAATTTCTGTTAAACCTGAATGAAGAATGCCTTCCTTGCTGTAGCAATGTTTGACCCAGATCTGATTTGACCCTCACAATAACTCAATGTCCCAAGGTAACTTATAAGCGTTTGAGTTGAATCTTATATCTTTGAAAGACTTTCTCAATTTTTAGTAGTCTTATCAATGAATCCCTGTGACGTCATGCTAAGTTTGTGACACGCACAGTTGCCACCCACATATACCGGAGGGTATACTATTATATTTTTTATAATTTGCCAGTTTTTTATTCAATAAAAAACATCTATAAAATTACAAGTAAAAAACCAGTCTTCACGGGAAAAAAAGTGGTTCGTACCACCGCAGTTTCGTACAGTGAATTACCGGTGCACCGGTTAAACCGCACACCTCTAAAAATTGGTAGCATATTTTGTATTATGGGGGGGCAATTAGGGGGGGGGGGGGGGGGTTCTCCGCGGATGAAACAATGTTCGAGTTTATATAAACGTACAACATACCACAAGTTTCATTAGGTGTTAGTTCCTTTTAAATCAGATAGCGCACAACCGACGGTTTTCAACTTTCTATCGTTTTTCTGACTCTTCCATGCTAAGATTTTGACATTTTGTTGCGAGGTTTTCAACCAAAACACTTTTCGGAGAACTTGGATTTTATCGTGGTTCCATATATCAATGAAGATATAGATGTATATGGGTGTGCAATAACCTCCCTTTTCCAACGGTGCGCAAGTAAACAATTACCATACGATGAAACGAAGCTTCATTATGAGACCGCCAATCAATAACATTTTGAGTTATTTGCAAATCTCGGTATGACAAAAACTCGGCTTTTGAATTGATACACACGTCCCCGGGAATTTCTCGCGTACACAGTACTTCAATATTTTGAAATTGACCCGTACACGGTCAAAACGTTCGCGTATTTCACTGAGTACGCGGGCTTATCTGGAGCCCTGCATATGAATGGGATAAGCATTAAGCACTAGTAATAAAATATTAGAAGTTTCACCTTAAGATCTACAAAGAAACTATTGCATTCATATTTGTGAATAACTATTCGTATTCGTCACCCTATAAATTATAGTGATGTGTATTTGTATTCGCTACGATGGTGTAATTGTTACAGCCCTACTGTCTATTACCCTGTTCAGTCGGATATGGCAGCAGCGCCTAGCTAAGACACACAGTGCTGCTGCATAATAACAGACTTGTAGATTCGTAACTCATTAATTAGAATTGTTTCACCACCAGCTATTTTATATACACTAGATGTCCTAACACTCCTAACCGACCAGGAAGCTACCCAATTATAGCTAGTATGTAGCTAATTTCAAAATTTTCTTAAATAAAAAATATAAAAGCTAAATATGAGAAATAAAAGCAGACACTTATCATGACTTATGTACGGTGTACCGTAATTACGCAAATTAAAGGTATATAATTTAATTATTAATGTGTGAAAATCAATAAATGATCACTAAAGTTAATACTATATCATAAAATATCCTCTACATACCCTATATCATCAGTATATGCGTTGCACTTCGACAAAAAATGGTACACTTTGACCTGGTGCACTTTGACCATAACCCATCAAATACGTGTGTTTAATTATGTGCTCACACTTATCTTTCACAGCAAGTTAAATGTAGTATGTACAGAAAGACAAATTATGTAGACTATATCTGGTTGTCAGTCCATTTAGTTTGTAGAGATTGATTAATGCCAGGTGCGTAGCTACCTATATGTCGTTACGTCCAGAAATCGAGATTCTTTGGCTACATTTGCAAACAGTTTGGATCAAGACCAGATCAGACGGCCCATAATGTGCTGTCTGATCTGAATACAAACTGTATGTCACTCATATTCAACTTTTCTTCATTTCTTCAGTTAAAAAACAACAACTTATTTTGACATTTATCGGAGACAGTATATTTGAAGCAGACCGCAATTCAGCACAATAATGAATACCTTCAAAAAATATAAATCCAGAAAGTTTTAATCAATTCATATGGCTTATAAGAACCTAAAGTATTTTACCTGTAAAGGGCATAGCCCTCCTCCACCCCATGAGACCAGGAACCTAGTATAATCTCTATATATATTACTGGTGAGACCTAGTCAGGCAGTCCCCAGACTGAGACCCCTCACTGGTGAATCCACTTTATTTATGCCTTTATACGCGTCTGAATGCACAGAATTTTTTAATCACTGCAGTGTCATTTTATTCTCTGTTCACGTAGTTGTAGAGGCCGGATGCAACACTGTTGCATAAGCTTGAAGCTTCTTAGGCCCTTTTGTATTCCTTTTCTTATTATTGTGATTATTTTTATTTACAGTTTTATCTGGACTTCCGGTTCCTTCATGGTTTTTCAATATATATATATATGTACACTATTATCGTGTACACTCATAAATTAGCTATACAGTTTCTATTGGGTGCTGGTGAATTCGCCTAGAGACGAACTCGCCTACAATTAGATATATAGTAACCGAAATGGTGAATTCGCCTATAAAGCAATTATGATAGTTATTGTATTTCACACCTTGTAGTACAGGTGTATCTACCGTTTACAAGTAGATGAAATATTTTTTTTTGTAGAGGATCCACTTATCTTGTTGTTTTGTTATCCAGATATTTTTTTTAACAAAATGAAAGATCAGTGTAGCACCTAATCACTACACCCAGATTTGACAACCTGTTTGAAAGGGGGTGATGCCAACGTAGAATACATCATTTTACATATTGAAAGCAAAACTGCCGCTTGCACAGGTCTACATAAAAAATTATAAACACCTGCATATGATGATCAGGGGCTACACTTATCACCCTATCTTAGTAAACACAACCTGAAAACAAAGTTTTGTTATGTTATCAATACCTTAATATAGGTGCGAAATTCAATCACTATATAATTACTTTCTAGGCGAATTCACTATTTAGTTTACTATATATCTCATTGTAGGCGAGTTCGTCTCTAGGCGAATTCACCATAAACCTTTCTATTTACACATAATTGGTTAAAAATATCTTATCACAGATATCACTGTTATCACTGTCATATTCATAATTGTTCACATATTTTCACACATATGGGCGGTAGCACTTGGCATCAACTTTGTAGGTGACCCCCCAGTGACTATTCAACCTAGATTTAAATGTATTAAGACTGAGAAAGACTAAATGCTGTCTATAAAAGGGAAATACAAAATATATGCATGTACACAAAAATAATAGAAACTGTCAGACTAAACTTCACTGTTAGTTACGATGACAATTATGCATCATTTATTCTTAGCATAAATTAAAACATTAATAAAGCCTAACTTAATGCACTTAAGTTGGGTGGCACTGACCTAATTCTAAGGCTGCAATCATATTTTATGGCATATATGCAGCCCGATTGTCTCCCTTTAAGCTTAACATTAGTTGAGATTCTTTGTTGACAATTTATCGATTGGTAGAGATGCCCTAATTTTGGTATTTCTGTGATAAATAACGATTTTGAAAGAATTGCTATCATATTTTTACAAAATGTTTTTAACAACAGATTGTTCACTTTTCTCTGAAGCAATGCATACGGCCCAGAAACCCATAGAAAAGCTTCATTTGTGTTATCATCGATTGGTCGGCGCTGCTAGACAAAATGTAAATTACTCACCTAAATTTGCTCCAATTCTATTGTTTTGCCTATATGAGGATCGTCTCCTTCGTAATCTTGAACTTAGCCTGGTTGTTCTCGCTCCAGGAGTGGGCATTTTTCTACGGAGATCCAACCCAAATATCCTAATTCACAAACAGTTCCAATATCGACATCAAGGAACAGCCATATTGAAATTTACACTTCTTTCTTATCACGCGAATGGATAACTGACAGCGTCACGTGGATGCTCTAATCCAATGAAATCGCGTGACACAGGAATTTCCACCTAACTTAACATGTTCGGAAGTGTCAAAACTGAAAGAACATTTAGCAGAATAAATGTGTATTGGGAGTGACTTATACTGCCCGGGATGAGTGCAAGATCTGGGTTTTCACTTGGCTCAGCTGGTTATAATAATGTACCTAGAAGTCTACATAAAACGGATGAAGTTTTGTTGAATCGTGTTAGTAGAATAATGTATTTTGATCAGTGAATTTTCATTTTCTGCAAAAAGATACTTTCGTTTATGAAATTTTATGATGTGCTAATCAGATAGATTTATTGATAAAATCTACATCTGCTACATTCTTTCCTTTGTTTTATGAGGTTGTTGTTGTTTTAATTTAAACTATAACCCCATAAATAAGCATTTTTACACTGAATTTATTCGTTCACTTAAGAAAATAGTTCCAATTTATCCTATGGTGCTTAACCCAATACCAGGGCTGCCATAAATTGATCTTGAAAAATCCTAACATTTCCAAATTTTCTATTTTTCAAGCATGGTTACTCAAAGCAAGTTGAAAGCAAAGAAGAATGTGCCCTAAGGCACATTTTGCTTTACTTTCAACCTGCTTTAAGCGACCATCTGCTAGGATAACAATCTGAAGATTTCAGGAAAATCCAGAGAAATGGCAGCCCTGCAATACACCATAGTCTGTTTTTAGGTTTGAAGACTGATGACCTCTCATATCAGGTTGAAAGTAACACAGAATATGCCTTAAGGTGCATTCTGCTTTACTTTCAGCCTGCTTTAAGCAATGGAGGAATAAATTAAAGGCATAAAATTGTAGAGACTCTATGGAGTAATGGGTTAAAAAGAGGCTGGAAAAAGTGCATTCTGCTTTATTTTCAACCAGGGGGCATGCAGGAGCAAGTCCTATTGTATAATATATAATCTCCCTGTTTCAACCTGCCTTCCTCTATCCTATATCCACGGACTGTTGTCACTAATGACTCTATGTAGATTTTCACATGGTATAGTTTGCTTCTTGGTAAGTTGCTCACTTAATCAAGTGGTCATGCACATTGCTGTCTTTAACCCATTACCCCCAAAATACACCTTTTTACGCCTTCTATTTATTTTTCCACTGAAAAAATAGTTCCACTTTTCCAGTCTGATGATGAATATGTAGCGTTAGAAATTTGTTCTATAATTCAAATATTCAAGCAGATGGTGACACATTCTGCTTTACATTCAACCTGCTTTAAGCGCTCACCTGTCTTCAAAAATAGAAACATGTTATGGTATAATGGGTTAAAACTCAAAGAAACAGGCAGTGGAGTAAATCTCGACAAGGCTTAAAAGGAAATTTTCAATCTTTTGATATTGATGTATTAACTTAATTAATCTCGCTGGCGGCTGGTAGTCCACTACTTTTATTTCTATTTATTACTTCTACGCCATCAATTGATGATTATGAGAAGCGGCACTTTTTAGGTGCACCATTGGGACTGTACCCGGCCGGTCACTTTATCCTGACACAGACGTAACCATTGTCAGAATTCAATAATATTTTCCATATTTTTCCTTTTTGCTCAAACAGTAATAATGACAAATGCTTCTTCATGCAACAGTCCACATACATGCAATGACAAACTTCATTTTGCATTGAGTATAACACAATAGTTCCTCAGGTGAGCGATTTAGGGCCGCATGCGGCTCTTGTTTTAACATCAAGAATCGACCCAGGGTCTGTTTTACCGATTTTTATGATCGGCCCCTTTGTCATTTTTTAACTGAGTTTCTTAACCCATTACCCCATAGCCTATTTCTAGTATTGAGATAGGTGATCACTTAAAGCATGCTGAAAGTAAAGCAGAATGTGCCTTAAGGTACATTCTGCTTTACTTTCAACCTGCTTTTAGCTGCAAACTTCTAGGATATAGAAAATATTTCTTATTGTACATATTAATGACTGGTATACATGGTGGATCTATTTCCTCAGTGGAGTAATTAATCAAAGGGGTAAAAAGGCATTTTTATAGGGTAATGGGTTAAAGCAACCATCTTCCTTCAAAGATCAAGAGACTACTTTCTTCAGCGGTGAGCGGTTGCTTTATACAAATTTGACTGTATGTCTTTGTTGAGTGTTTGGTGTGAAAGTTACTGGACTTAGAAATGTGTTTTTCTTCAGGAGACCGCCTGTTTTAACCCTTATGGTTGGAATGGGATGTATCCATCCTTTGCATTAATGCTGTAGACACAGATAAGAGGAGTCCTGAAGGAAGGAGCTTGTCCTTTAGTCTGATCTAGGTCTGCATTGTTTTTGGAATTGTATAATATTTGGGTACAAACCCCTTGGGATCAATGTTAATTGGTCATATATAATTAGAAATCAGATAAGTCCCATTTGAAATTTCAGCATGGACAGTCGGCTGAGCGGTCATTCGGACTGAAAGTAGACTTTGTCTTGGTATATTACTTTTTATGCCCCCAGAATCTACGATTCGGGGGCATATAGTTTTTGTCATTACTGTTGGTTTGTCCGTCCGTCCGTCCGTCCGTCTGTCTGTGCCAAAAACCTTAACCTTGGCTATAACTCTTGCATTTTTGTACCTGGACCTTTTATACTTAGCATGTGTCTTCCCTGTACCAAGACCTTTCCATCCATACAAACCTTTTTGACCTTGTGACCTTGACCTTGAGACCTATAACTTTTGCATTTTTAAACCTGGGCCTTTTATACTTGGCATGTGTATTCCTCATGGCAAGACCTTTCCAACCATATAAAACTTTTTGACCTTGTGACCTTGACCTTGAAATTTGACCTACTTTTGTAAAAATCTTTAAATGGCTATAACATTTGCACCAGTAGGCCCAGGGCTTTCATATTTTGTATATATATTTCTTTTGTCAAGACCTTTCCAACCATACCAACATCTTTGACCATGTGACCTTGACCTTGACCTTTGACCTATTTAATCAAACTTTAACCAAAAACCTTAACCTTGGCTATAACTTTTGCATTTTTAAACCTGGGCCTTTTATACTTGGCATGTGTATTCCTCATGGCAAGACCTTTCCAACCATATAAAACTTTTTGACCTTGTGACCTTGACCTTGAAATTTGACCTACTTTTGTAAAATCTTTAAATGGCTATAACATTTGCATCAGTAGGCCCAGGGCTTTCATATTTTGTATGTATATTTCTTGTGTCAAGACCTTTTCAACCATACCAACATCTTTGACCATGCGTCCTTGACCTTGACCTTTGACCTATTTAATCAAACTTTAACCAAAAACCTTAACCTTGGCTATAACTTTTGCATTTTTGCACCTGGGCCTTTTATACTTGGCATGTGTATTCCTCATGGCAAGACCTTTCCAACCATACAAAACTTTTTTACCTTGACCTTGACATTTGACCTTCTTTTGTAAAAATCTTTAAATTGCTATAACATTTGCACCAGTTAGCATAGGGCTTTAATATTTTGTATGTATATGTTTTGTGTCAAGACCTTTCCTACCATACCAATATCTTTGACCATGTGACCTTGACCTTGACCTTTGACCTATTTAATCAAACTTTAACCAAAAACATTAACATTGGCTATAACTTTTGCATTTTTGAACCTGGGCCTTTTATACTTGGCATGTGTATTCTTCATGGCAAGACCTTTCCAACCATACACAACTTTTTGACCTTGTGACCTTGACATTTGACCTACTTTGTAAAAATCTTTAAATGGCTATAACATTCGCACAGTTGGCCCAGGGCTTTAATATTTTGTATGTATATTTCTTGTGTCAAGACCTTTCCAACCATACCAACATCTTTGACCATGTGACCTTGACCTCGATCTTTGACCTATTTAATCAAACTTTAACCAAAAACCTTAACCTTGGATATAACTTTTGCATTTTTGCACCTTGGCCTTTTATACTTGACATGTGTTTTCCCTTTCTAACCATACAAAACTTTTTGACCTTGTGACCTTGACATTTGACCTACTTTTGTTGAAATCTTTTAATGGCTATAACATTTGCACCAGTAGGCCTACGGCTTTCATATTTTGTTTATATATTTCTTGTGTCAAGACCTTTCCAACCATACCTACGTTTTTGCCCTTGTGACCTTGACCTTTGACCTTTATTTGTATAAATCTGTATACGCCTATAACATTTGAACCAGTAGGCCTAGAGCTTCCATACTTTATAGGTTTCTTGTGTTAAGACTTCTCCAACCATGCCAATGTTTCATTTACCCTACGACCATGAATTTTGACCTACTTTTGCAAATAAGCATTACATTACAGAACATGATGCTGGCTGGGGGCATTTGTGTTTCACAAACACATTGCTTTTCATCTGATCATCACCAAACTTTCTGAAAATGTTTGTTGACATAAAATGGAGACCAATTTGGATAACCAGCGGCACCAATTTATGCTAGGCCCTTTGGAGTAATGGCCCTTGAAGTCCTCAAAATGGCGCTCCACTACAGTTTCAGCTCTCTAACTTTTACGTTTGATAGTCTGGATTCCCCTCCCTGTATCATCGGGGGCATTCGTGTAACTGGGACATGCTCTTGTTTATATTATTATTTAGTGGTAAACTCTTAGAACCCTAGTAACACATATATGTGTCATTTGCAAACAGTGTACCTGTGAGGAGTACACTTGTCCTATGCAAACAGTGTAGACTCTGATCAGAGGGATCCTTAAGGAACCCCTAGATCAGGGTCTACACTGTTTGTCATTTTGACATATATGGTAAAATTCAACTCTAAAAATTCAAAAATGGACTACCGGTAGTCTAAATTGAAAACTAGAATTGTCCATTTGAGGTTTCAGGGAGAAAAGGGTTAAAGTCTGGTATTTCAAGGATATATTGAACTCATTTTGTATTTGTGTTGCAGGTATTCAATGAGGCTGATGAGAACAAGAAAGGTTACTTAAACAGGCATGATGTGAAAGTAGCAATGGTGGAAATCTTTGGCTATAAGCCTTCAAAGGTACCATGTTACACAATACTACAAAAAACCCTTCCCCTGTTTCTAGTTTTGGAGACAAGAGACCACTTAAAGCAGGCTTAAAGTAAAGCAGAATGCGCCTTAAGGCGCATTCTGCTTTACTTTTAGCCTGCTTTAAGCTACCATCTATTAGAATGTAAAAAAATTTCTTATGATACATAATTATTAGGGATGTTAACGGTTAATCGGTTAACCTTTAGAAGCGCGGTTAATCGGTTACACTTTTCCTTCAAAAGGTTAACTCTTTCCTCCCTGAAATTTTAAATGGACAATTCCAGTTTCCATCTTAGTCTAGTCCATTTCTGACTTTGAAGGGTTGATTTTGTCAATGTTTGGCATTGTGACAAACAGTGAAGACCTTGATCAGAGGGCTCCTTTCGGAGCCCTCTGATCTGGGTCTTCACTGTTTGCATAGGACATGTGTACCATTCACATGTACACTGTTTGAAAAGCACGCCTATATGCGGGACTAGGGTTCAAAGGGTTAACCTGAAAAAAAATTGGAAGTTGGATCATAAAATCTGCTCAGCCTGCACGTAATCAGCGGACGACATCTCCTTTGCTCGTTTCAACTGCCTTGACACCTTGACGAATAACACGCCGCGGGCGTGTACTACCCCGTCTACAGAGGTTGCCAGGTAACCCTGATATAAAACCAGTGGGATGAGACAATTGACAGGTCGCCAATTAACTGACGTTATTGTTGTGATTTTACTTGATTAAGATTAGTGTCCTACTATTAAGAAATGTGTAGAAAACGTTTGAACTGAATCCAATATCATATGGATCATATAAATCCAGCAATGAAATACAGTACTTGAAATTTCGGAGAAAATAGATCTACACATAACTGCTGCGAGCTGAAAATGACATGTTTATCCGCTCAGCAGCGAAGCGGTTTGGATCTAGATGAGACACCTATTAAATCTGCGTATTTTATTATTCAGAATAACTTGCAAAAAAGTCAAAAAGTGTATTCCGGTGGCGTTTCCGATTCGATTGTCAAGTTGATTAATTTTCATACTGTACCATTCACTGTAGGTAGACATATTTTTTTCTCGGCAATACAATGGTTTAATTTGATGTCAGGTTAACCGGTTTTTGCTTGCGATTAACCGGTTACAATAACCGTAACCGTTAACATCCCTAATAATTATTCATGACTGTATAAATTGGAAATATTTTTCTGTAAATGCATGAATAAATAAAAGGCGTAAAAATGCGTATTTATGGGGGTAATGGGTTAAAGCAGGCTTAAAGTAAAGCAGAAAGCAAAGGCTCATTTTGATTAACTTTCAGCCTGCTTTAAGCTGCTATCTGCTAGGATATAGAAAATGTTTCTTATCGTGCATATTCATGACTGTATAAATTGGAAATATTTTCTTCAGTGGAGGAATAAATTAAAGGCGTATTTATGGAGTAATGGGTTAACTTAAACAATAATGATATAACGACTTCCTCAGACTGTGACTTATTGTGGGAACTGATGTCGCAGCATAGTAAAAGAAACTGAGCAGTGCCATGACAAAAACAGCCTTATTGCAGTCTGCAAACTGTAGATCAACTCGGGGGCCGGGCCAGCTGCCGCATCAAAGATGTGGTATCTGGTCTTGATCTACACTGTTTGACACCACATGCATCTAAAGCATTTTATGTAGCTGCAATGTGTTATATATGGTATTTGGCAGAGTAGAGCAAACTCAGACACAAAGCCTGGGATGACAACGGTGCAATGCAGGTTTTGTCATGGCACGGCTAAAATGTTGACAATATCTGTACATAGAACTCTTATACATGTATTAAGTATTTTAACTATCATGTTGAAGTTCTTTTGAGAAAAAGAGGAAAGAGTACTGACCCTGATCAGACATATCCTTTAGGGGCTGTCTGATCACAGAAAAGGGTTAAGTAGAGGAACAGCTTGACTCTTTGATCCCTAGTCACGCATATATGCGTCATTTGTAAACAATGTACCTGTGAGAAGTACACTTGTCCTATGCAAACAGTGTCAACCATGATCAGAGGGCTCCTTAAGGAGCCCTCTGATCAGGGTCGACACTGTTTGTCATTTTGACATATATTGTAAAAATCAACCCTAAAAAGTCAAAAATGGACTAGACTATATTGAAAACTAGAATTGTTTATTTAGGGTTTCAGGATGGAAATGGTTAATATAGTCTAGTTGCTTAGGGTGAAAATCGTTACTTGGTGGATTAAAGCATAAAACTTTGTATACAGGCTGCATTTGCAGTATATAATCATAATAATTGGGGGTGCCCGAGCTGGCTGCCCTATTTCGGCCAAAATCCAAAATGGCGTCCAAAATGGCCGCCATAAAATAATAAGATTTGAAAAACGCCCTTATTTAGTACATTATCCTGATGAAAATTGTCTATAAATGTGTAAACTGGACAGTAAGACTGTACTGTGATATAGTTAGACCCATTTATATAATAAAGTTGTTTTTTTATTATAATAACTTAATTTCTTTAATCTGAATAGAACAGAATAGAACATAAATCGTCTAAGGCATTGACTGACACTTCACAAATGTATACTGTTATTATTTACCCGAATAAGATGGTTCTGATGGTAAATTGAATACATAATCACAATAAATTTATTCAACGTGTTCAACATTATTAGAAAATATCATTCTTTCTTTCTAATTAGAATACAATCGAACCTCGATATATCTCGATGTCTTGGACATGAATACTTATTCTTTTATCCGCTTCCTCATGGTCATGGAGCGGTATGTGTGTACTACAGCCTTTGGCAACAACAGTTTGGCCATGCAGTGATGTAAATTGCTTTGTTTCCTTGGTTTTCATTGGCAGCCACATCTCCCGTCAAGAGATCAAAAAGCTCTTCTTTAGATATTTAAATTCTAATGAAATAAGTAGAAATTCACTGGTAGTCTTGTCTGATGTGAAACGTCCTTTCTTGTGCCTTTCCCCTCTTTTCCTCAGATTGCCCCTTTGTGACTATATGTATCACTTTTGTGTGGGTCGCACACAACATCAACCTTTAAGCAACTTTGAAACTGTCTGTTTGTCCATGGTATGAAAGCATTTTGACCTGTACTATGTCGTATCCAACATGTGGTAGTTCCTGTTTATTATTTGGGTCTAGGTTCTCCAATGGTTTCGACTTGCAGGTCGAATGTCTCAGTCTTTCCTGCTGAGAACAAATTTGGGGCCAAGGTTGATTTCCATTGGGATGAAGTTATTTTGGGTCTGAGTTTATACAAATCTAAGCAAACATTTCATATACATGTATAACTAGTATTTGCATACATAAGTCTACTGTAAAACTTTATTAAACCTCTGGGTCACATACTTTGGAAACTGAAAAGTTGACTAAAAAGAATATTATTGCTTTTTAGTTCATCATTGTTATGTTTCACTTTTGACTTTTCTTTAGTGATTGGTATTTTGTTGTTATTTATTGGAATCTGAATTGGTTAAGTCCTGTCTATTACCACATATTTACATTCACCCTGTAAAGTCTCTATGTAATCTTATTAAAAATATGCAGGTCAATTCTCGATGAACCTACGAATCGAATCCGGTTCCAGCCAGTTAGAAAGAGGGCGGAGTCTCCGCCGCGAAGAAAATCTTCCATACGGCGGAGATATACCGACCAAGTTAGGATCTACTTTTAGATTATCCGTTTGGGTATCTCGAAACCCCTATTTAAAGTCGCAGACAGTTCAATTAAAATCAAATTGCGATAAAAAAAAAATGCTGTTTTTAAGGGAGGTTATCATATTACGCTCCGTCATTAAAGCTGTACTCGTTCTCTCCCTTCTCCGAGTGAGTGGTGTTCTATTTATAGATTAGACAAGTTGTCTTCCAATTACGGTTTGAAATTGACAATTTCAAACAATTTGTTCACCAGAATACATAGGAAAGTCGCTCAAACATAAAGCAAAATAATGCATTTACACTTACTAAATTGGTAACGTAATGTTCCGTTATGACATATTTAAACGAGCCTATGTGTATCGGATATGCCACGGATAGCCGCGGGTGTGTGTACTGTGTAGTCGCATTTCAGCGTTGCTATGTGTAAAGCGTGTATAAAACTTGCGCCACCTAATTGTTTAAAATATGATTTGATAATGGATATTCAGATTGAAATTTTTGTTTAGTTTTTTTACGAGCGTTCGTAAAGCACAGCGAGAAAGTTTACTGCGTAAAACCCTGAAATTATCATGCAAATACAGTACATGTAGTAAGGACTACTTTTGACACCATATTTAGAAACTGGAATGGCTATTACATCGATATTACATCTATAAACCCATTTGGCCGGTATATGATATATTCATATACATGAAAACTACACATTAAATGGATGACAAAAAATAAAAATATAAATATAAGGAATAAACAACATCTTTGTTGCCGCTCATGACGGTATGACTACATTAGCTTCGGGGGTAAGTTTTGTAAACGCCCTTAGCTTCGGGGGTAAGTGTATTGAAAAACGCCCTTTGGGCGTTTACAAAACTTACCCCCTGCGAAGCTAATGTAGTCATACCGTCATGAACGTCAAAAAGATGTTGTTTATTCCTATAGTGTTGCACATATTCTTGCATCACTGTCTAAATTGTGCCTAAAGCATTTCTTGCAGCCATGCGTATGAACTCTCAGAACGAATCACACGTTCATGTGACTCTTCTAGAAATGGAGTTTTCCTACTGTTCGATTGTTTACACAAAATATTGACCTACCTACCGTTTGAAAGTCTCTTGTTTTGAGGTTCTAATGGTTATGGCTACAAAATGGGTATTTTTTATCAATGTTATTTCTCTGAAATTCATTTAGAATTTTAACATTTCAGGCCAAGATATCACCCAGCCTTTATGTGCATCCAGATTCTCTGTCAGTTCACTGTAACCTTGATTGTTCTGCTCATTTGCCCGATGAAGCGATTTGGCAGAAAACTTGTGATTTATTTTTTGAAAACCCAGTATTTTTGGATAACATTGTTGCTTGTATCAGATAGTGATTTCATAATTCTTGTATGAACTTGTAACCAGTGTGTATTGTTGATGTGGTAAAGAATAAGGAAGAATATGGGACGAGCTGCTCTAAAACGCTGACATAAAGTGCAGTTTAATTCACAATGTGTACGTACAAAAAGGAGAACCAACATCTCTAAAATGTAGTATAATGTCCCAGTATTTGAATGTAGAACACATTCGTGTCATGTTGTTCTTCCAGGCAACACATATTCCGTCATCTGCTTGATCATTCATAATTTGGAATGATTCCTGTTTTAATTTAGATTATACCAAAAACGGTAACTTTGTAAGCATATCGTGTTTTAATCAAATGGTCAAATGAGTTGCAGATATGAAGGAATCGGCTGTTCCCGGTGTTTCCACATCAGCTTTTGTTTAGGCTTGTCCATCCAGATTCGTCTCACAGCTACCGACAACCCTCCAAATGGCAATCTCAATAGTCGATATGAAGACCTCCAAGCATCATTACGTAGCCATTTTCGCAATGTGAATCTGTCCAGTTCCACTGAACGTATTTGCCTAAAGTAAAGAGTAAATATCTCTAGGCTCTCAAGTGGTCAGTAGGGCACCTACCCTTTTACCCACCCCACAAACAACACTGTTGTCCTAGTCCATAGTGTAGGAACCAATAGATGATTTTTTTCTTGATATACTAAACTAACCTAATAAGAAATATGGTCAATACATGTACCTAATCAAAGTAATGCAAAATACTAGATTTCGATGAGACAAACAGTTTCAACTCAATAATATGGTCGTTATCACCAATTATTTTGGCACGAATGGGCTTCTGTAGTTTACAAAATGAACTTGGAGAGGTCTAATGAAAAATGCATATTTACTTTTTTTTATATAATATATTTACATTTTATAGGCAATATATGTTTCATCTGATTGGTTATTGTGCATTTCCACAATTTTATTCCATAGGAAAATGCTGATGAAATGTTACGAGTTGCGTATTTGCAGCAAGTCACGAAAACCCATGACAATTACTTTTTCTATGCTATGTTAATATATTATTAATTCTCATTTCAGTTAAACGTACTACATGTATTGGCTATAAATTTATCAGCCATAATTTAATTTCAAAAATAGAAACAAACAGACGTATTGTGTCATGATTATCAGACGCTCAAATCAGAAAAACATGGTATGGTGGCCTCAATGAGACATAACCTAAATTCTGTAATCTATCAAACAAATGTTTTTTCTTTAATAATTTGTAGCAAATAAGTTATTATTTTATAAATCTACGTTTTTCTTATATATGTATGTGATAAAATTTTAGTATCATTCAGAGTTATCGGCCCTAGCTTAAAAATGTGCCACTTTTTATCACATTCTCAATAGTTTTTCTCGAGCTGCACTGTTTTCAATAGAAAAGACGCACCAAATGTAAATTTATCACACATATACTATACAGTTTATGTATATTTTCTATTAATCTGCTCCAGAACATCACATTATATTGCAGTTCCTACTGCTGAAATGGAGCGCTAAAAAGTCTGTATAGGCTGGCCGCCATTTTGAATTATTCAAAAAGTAGGTCACCAAGCCCGGGCACCTATATGCCATTTGATTCTATAGGTGTCATACTATACATGTGAGAAATTGAATGCTTTAATCCACTCTGTAACGATTTGGTCAAAAAATGGACATAAGCAACTAGACTAATATAAGGCATTTCTAGCATGCATACAATACATAGAGAAAATTGTTATCTGGCTGTTTCATAGTATCACTGCATAAAATGATACCACCAATTTATAGATGTCATTGCTTTGAAGATATGATATAAACTGAAGTGTCAATTTCAGTATGAAGTCAATCAGATGTTTGACATGTATGGTGAAGACATGCCCAGTGAAGGGAGCAAAGGTAGGCCAATCATACTGCCACTTCATACTAGGTTACCGTGCTTTCCTACCAGTATTACTGTAATTACTCTAAGTATTAGGACACCAATAGGATCAGGAGCCCTCATAACTTGATCTATTCTTTTTTCAAAGGATGTATATATTCATAAATGCAGGATGAACACTACTAAGGTAAGGAAAGCATACCTGTTAACCCTTTACTCGATAGCATGTTTCTAATTTTGGAGACATGTGACCTTTTAAGCAGGTTGAAAGTAAAACATGCTTTGAGCTACCATCTACTAGGATATAGACTTTTTTGATACATGTTCATGACTGTATAAACTGGATCTATTTTCTTCAGTGGAGGAATAAATTAAAGGAGCTTCTATGGGGCAAGGGTTAAATAAGCTATGGTAATTTGACATTGATATAAATACAATCACATTTATGAAAAGTAGAATATGCATACTCCATAGACTGTCTTGTAGCCAGTAGGTAACTTGAAATAAAATAAAAAAAAATATAATAAAAAAATATAGAACTGTCTTTGGAGCTCTTTTTCAAATTTTTTATTGCTGTCTCTTGAACTATTGACCTGGAGCCGGTTGCATAAACGTTTGTTAACTTTAATCCCTTGTTAAAATCCCTAATCGACTGTTAAACTTAACATGATGTTAAGATTGTGTTGCATAAACTTAACAGTCGATTTTAACAAGAGTTTTAACAGACGATTCCTCTGTTAACTTTAATCGACGTCTAAGGGTCGATTAACTTTTAACAGAGGAAATCAAAATGGCTGCTCTATTCTGTGTTGGTGTACGAAAGCCACGAGAATTCAGGCGTACCGACCACATTAATGATCTTAATGACAGGGAAATGGTGGAAAGGTACAGGTTTACCAATAATGGTATCAACTTTCTAGTAGATCTTCTGCACGATGACCTTATTCATGATACAAGGAGGAATTATGCGTTGTCTCCGCGTGAACAAGTTTTGTTGACTCTGCGCTTCTATGCAACTGGAGCAATGTATCAAGTGATTGGGGACTCTTTGGGAATTGAGAAATCCACTGTAAGTAGGACTGTAGACCGAGTTACCTCAGCCCTGATTGGTAAGATACGCCAGTTTATTACCTGGCCAGACCAACATGAAAAACACATACAAATGAACAACTTTTACCAGCTTGCTGGATTCCCAAATGTAGTTGGATCCATAGACGGGACGCACGTTCGGATCATCGCTCCACGCCAAGACGAGGCATCATTTGTTAACCGTAAAGGGTTCCACAGCATCGCCATTCAGGCTGTGTGTGACCATTCTGGTAAGTATTTTCTTATTAAACTTTCAAAACAAAACACACAAAAAACTTTCCTCAAATCTTATCTAGGTCGTGGCCACGGTCATCAATGATAAACAAAATTAAATATACGGCTATCCGTACATGCGGTGGTAACCTGTCTGCACTACTCCAGTCTAGTGAAGGCTAAACTCGTATTTACGTATATACACACTTTTAAATCAGCTGAGTTAAGCTTTGTCACTGGGTGAGCCTTTGTTCGGAAGATTGGTGGATTAAGAGACGATTTGGAGTGGTATGGTGGTGTTGTAATTTTATAGCTAAAATAATTGTACCATTTAATTAATTCCGCAACGTTTCGGACATCATGACTTTACAGCTGCTACACTACATTTGACCTACATATTTCATACTTGCAGCACACATACATTTGTTACCAATCCTTTCAATCTATATGAAGTTGTAGGGTGGTCTTGTCGATTTTAATCTAAAGCAATTGTAACATTTAATTAATTCCGCAACGTTTCGGACATTTAATATTGAAACGTGCTTACAGCACTCTTTGAACTACAGCGTCGGTACTTACAGCACACACACATACATTGGCATCCCATCCTTTCAATCTTTATGGAGTGGTAGGGTGGTGTTGTAGAGTTTATAGCTAAAACAATTGTAACATTAAATTAATTCCGCATTGTTTCGGACATAACATTTAATTTTGAAAAAATGCTCACAGTTGCTACACTCTTTAACCTACAGTTTTCATATTTGCAGCACACATACATTTCTTACATATCCGTCCAATATATATGGAGTGGTGTGTGGTGTCGTAGATTCTATAGCTAAAACAACTAATTCCGCAACGTTTCGGACATCATTACGTATTATTTTAAAACATGCTGAAAACGACTACACCATTTGACCAACAACTTTCATACTTGCAGAACACACATAATGACACCTCGTCCGTTCAATTTATATGGAGTGTTATTGTGGTGTTGTATTTTTGTAGCTAAAAAATTGTAACGTTTAATTAATTCCGCAACGTTTCGGATATCATAACGTGTAGTTTTTGAAACGTGACCACAGCTGCTACACTCTTTGACCTACAACTTTCAGACTTGCAACACCTTACATTGGCATCCCATCCTTTCAATCATTGTCAAAATTTTGACCATTTGACCATGACCTTGACCTTAGATCCTTCGTTTAAATTTCGAAATGTCATTATTATTATTATTATTCCTATTAGAGATAAAGATGTCTAATGTAAGCCGAATCCATGTTTTTTTTTTATACTACTTTATGAAATAATCGTAATAATAACTATTGTAAGCCTATTTCATACCCTTATCCTTACCCTTATTCAAATGTAAAGATTAGGCCTACGTTGTACATTCATTTGTTGGACACTCACTACATTATATTAATAAACTAAATACGCGTTCATATACAGATTTCCTACACACATATAATTTATTAACATGATTTATTTTTAAGGAAAATTCACCAGTTTTAACGCAAGTTGGCCGGGTTCCTGCCATGACAGCCACGTTTTTAGGACATCAGGGCTGTGTGCCAGACTAGAGAGGGAACATGTGTCATTTTCTGATGGTGTGCTTCTCGGGGATAGTGGGTTAGTACAACTTTAGATCAAATCTGCTTGACAGAAAGTATTCGTTCGTTCGTCAACATTCATACCTTCAACAGCTACAGCTCCAAATGCCAAGATTCTTTCCATAACTTTTAAAGTACACTGTGTAAGCAATTAAACAAAGTATAAAAACACATTTAAATTTGAACGTTCAAAGATGTTAAATACACTTTACCAGATGGCGGTGCGATACAGGCTCGTGTATTCAGCTTGAAATGATTTTAGCAAAAAACGTTGAGAGTTGAATACAACGCCCTGTAGCGCACCGCCAACTGGTGAGGTGTTTATTATGTTCCTTCAATATACTCCAACAACACTTAAACAGTTGTTTATATTCAGAAATAGTTTACTCTACAGATACAAGACGGAAACCTCGATGTCACAGGAAGGCATATAAAAAATATTAATATCACGCATTAATACTTTACCACAATGAAAAGTCGTCTGAAATCGGGTCAACTTTATTTGTATTCCAGGTACCCTTGTAGGCCCTTTCTTATGACACCATTTTTATTGGCGGATACCGATGGAAAAAACAGATACCAGGCAAGTCACACAAGAACAAGAGTAACAATCGAAAGAGCATTTGGGCAGCTGAAGCGGAGATTCCATTCATTACATTCCGAGGTGCGGAACACTTTGTAATATGTTAGAAGATATTCATACACAACACGTTTATTATTTACTGGGGTAACAATTTAAATATATTTCAGAAATTAATTCAACTCCTTCATCAAATATTCTACTATTGATTCTTTGATTATTCATCTGTTTTTATGGCAAACATTTCAAGTATTGTGGTTTTTACAGATTCGTTTAGAGCCAGCAAAGGCTTGCAGAGTGGCAACAGCATGTGCAATTTTGCACAACATTGCAATATCATTGAGAGAGCCAGAGGTTAATGCTGAGGCTGGAGATGACCAACTTAATTTGGGCGGGCCGGGGCATCCAGGACATGAGGATTTCCAAATGGATGGCAACAGAACTCGCCAATTCATAGTGCAACAATACTTTTGAGGTAATGACTACATAGATCTACCACACATCTGTTAATTGTAAAATCCATCAATATTCAAAATGCATGTGCACCTTTGAATACACGAATTGTCTGTTTTATTAACATCTGTAACGATGAGTATAAATCCTACATAAGAATAAGTTGAGTGTATGTTCACTCTTGAGTCATAAATCAAAATAACTGTGAGACGCTAAATTTCATCCAACTTTTTTGTATTTTGAAGTAAAATAATTCTGTTTCAATTGCAGGATAATAGGTGACTGCGTTCGTTCACCATATCACATTGAAGGTACCAGAGAAGCAGAGAGATGAGAAGAATGTGGAGCAGTTTTTTGACATTTATGAATATAATATGGACAGAAACAATCATTGATATCAATACAAGTTTATTCTCATAAACAACTACAGTAGATATAGAGAAAGAACCTTTGGGATGTTAATGATGATTATATTCGTCGCTGGTGTAGATTGTGTCAAATGACGGAAAGTCCGGATCTTTGTATTAGATCAGAAGCAAAGTTTCTTGGGCTCTGATCTTAATTCAAACTGCTCGATAAGGTCAACCGTGTAGAACGCTACACATGAGGAAGCAGTGCTTTGGCACACAGGGTGTATGTTGTAGGCGGCATTCGTAACGTACAAACGAGTATTTTGTCTTTTACAGATCTGCTTAAAACTGTTGTAAATACTATATATCACACGGAATGCAGCAATAATTTATCAGTTGCTTCAAACACTTCAGCACAATGTGGTGTGTCTTCACTATGGCTGAAAGCTGTGACCACGAACAATGTGTTGGGGTGTTTAAAAATCAAGATACTCTGAGTTATCAAACTGGTTAGCTGGCGATTGAGAAATGATTGCTGCATGTATTTCGTGCAATATAGGATGTACAGCTGACAGTTCTGTAAAAGACAAAATATTTGTATTTCTACTCACCAGGTGTATTTCTTTGCCGCAACATCGCCGCTTTCCCATGTATTGCGTTCAACACGTGAGATCTAGAAGATTCATTTTTCAACTTTTTAAAGTTAAAGTAATATAGATCAATGATGAAGCGTTTGCCTTTTAGCCAGACAGCGAGGGTCTTCCCTATTGTAAACAAGTAAACTACATAAGTCATAAAAACAAAAAACAGTAAAACCTGTATTAACGCATTCATCCCTGAAACTTTTAATGTACAATTCCTATTTCAAAATTAGTATATTCCATTTTTGCCTTTTAATGGTTGACTTTAACAACAAATTTCATAATGACAAACAGTGTAGACCATGATTAAGGAGCCCTCTGATCAAGGTCTACAGTCTACACTGTTTGCATAGAATAAGTGTAATATTTACAGGTACACTGTTTGTAAATGACGAGTATATTATGGTTGAATGTGTTAAATGACTGCTGAAAAATGGTGATATACATGTACTTATAAATTGAAAATATTGACTCTTAAAGACAAGTGACCAATTAAGGCAGTACAAAAATAAGACAGAATGGAGTTTTGCGTCTGACATGTCATTGTGTCCTGCATTAAGTCGCCACCTGTCCGGATATACAAAGTTTTAACGTGTGCTGAATGTAGCAAAGGCACTATTTTTTCAGGGATTGTATTGGAAGTCATATAGACCATTTCTAGTTAGACGTTTGCTAAATATATTAAAACAATGTATTATCCCGTTCATACACATTTTACATCTATCATTTATTCCATAATTAAAGGAAATAGTTCCCCCTTTATACATACATAATCACCATACGAAATATACCGGTATTTTGTAGTCTAGAAAATATGGCTAAAAGCATTCTGCTTTAGATGATTATCTAAAGTAGAAATATGATACGGGGTAAAGGGTTAACTCTTTTTCACTAGATGTCACAGATGTTGCCACTAACCTGACAACAGTAAAGTTAACGCTTCCATAAAACGGATCAAAATGCCAAAACAGTTTGCATTCTGATCAGACGATGAGCCACTCAGCATCTGATCTGGATCCAAGCTATGACCAAAGATAAAGTTGTAGATACATAAACAAACAAACCAAAACTCAAATGCCCTGTCAATCTCTAAATATTGCACTATCCCTCTCATTCATCACTGATGAACTTTAGTAAGTCACATGCGTTTATGTTGTCCATTTTGTCCTCGGCTTTTTTCAGAAGCCTTAACTTCACCTCTAGCAGCTCTTTCTCTAAAGCATGCTTCTCCACCTGGCCCTTGAAGTACTCTATTTGGAGATCTACAAGCACGTCGTGGCGGCTTTTCTTGGTAACTTTAACGAAAGGTCTGAAAAGAGATTTTATATGGCAATTTCTCAATCGTGATTACTAAAGCGTAAAAAGAGTACCATCATTATAAAGGTACACTTTTAGGCGAGTATTTATTATTGATTTTAATAAACATTTTGATAAAAAATATTAAGATGCCAGCTTTGGAAAGTGTCTTAATGTTTTAGTCAGCAAGTTTATTTAAAAAGACAATAAATAAACATGAATGTTAGTTTCCCCTCTTCACATGCCATTTGCGATCGAATTTCGCATAAAAATGGCGGGTCTACTCCGTTTGCAAAAACAGCAACAACAAACACAAGAAACTAAACGTTAAAAGGCATATTTTGGTGAGGTTAATTGTTGGTGTTTTTTTTAAATTTCTCTAGACCTTCGGATTTCTGCTCTTACTTTTAAAATTTTATCTCGGAAATATTGTTATGAGTTTCAACCAGTTTAGATCCAGTTTAGACCGCGTTAAGCGGCGTCTGACCTGGATCCAAACTGTTTGCATAATTGTGACCCCTCGATCCAAGGACTATCGGCTGCTTTCACCATCCTATCCCTTGCTCAAAAAGATAGTGATAACCCTGCGAGAAACGTACATAGCTTTTCTTTTTTGCACGGCAGGTGCACTGCTGTCTGTAACCTCAAGGGGACGAGCTTCACATGTAGCCTCATGATCTGTGCTGGGCCTGCTGGCTGTCTCCTCTATAACAACACCGCCACATTTGTTGAAGAAGTGCAGTCCATCTGAAAAATAAAGTTAAACTTGAGTTCAATTTAGGGCAAATTGCCAATGTAGAACGGGGATCGAGGATCCTTTGACCGATATATACAAACCCAATATTGGTGAATTGTCGGCAAATTAGATTATCTGTAATAATTGCTAGAATATTGTTGTGTCTTCTATCTGGAGTACTCACCCAGCACTCCGAGTATCTATCAAAATCATTGTACAGTGTAGATCCTGTCCATGATCTGTTCCTTAATGCCCACCAGCATTATTATATATAACATGTTTATAGCTTTTAATTTACCGAGTTTTACATCAACGTTGTGATAGTCGAATTAAAATTAAATACACGAGATTTGGGGATGTAAGCGACTGGTGAAAAAATGGAACATATGACCCCTTGAACTAGTTCTACAAGTAAGAAATCCCATAAATAATGATCGATTTTAGGTACAGACCATTCAGGAAACACAAAATTATGTTTATGTATTGAAAGGCGAGTTGCTTTGATTTTCATAGGATCGCAAGTATAATTTACATAAAATTCAACGTAAACCACGATGCACATTGTGGCTTGAATGCGGTCACGGGGAATACTGTGTTACTATAAATAGATTTCTATTCATAGAAAGTTTTCGACTGCAGACGGACTTGAAGTTTCTTGTCGATTTTCATTTTTTTCTATGAGATATGATAAAATATATGAACTCAGTTGTAAAACCAATTACCACGTTCGTCGGAATCCACCCCGCCTACGATTCCATTGAATGCGCTGCTCTCCTTGAACAGCTCTGCAATCCTAACAGATTGTTCACTGCACACGGCAGGACAAGGTCCACCACCAGTCTTTCTCCTCTCCATCTTTTCTGAAGTAGTGGCGGCCTTTGCAGATCGTTTCATATTGGTCCATTTGTTTAGACACTCCTCCTTGGACCTTACAGCGTACCCCAGAGAGCTGACTTCTCTGGCGATACTCGCCCACACCTCACTTTTCAGTTTGTTGGTCACTGTGTTTGTGAACTTATTCGTTATTACTTCAAAATTACTTTTTACAAGCTCTTCCAGCTTCAGAGTCTCCGCAGCCTGGAAGTTTGGGCTGCGAACCCGGCTTTTGGTTGCACACTCATTGTTTGAAGCCATTTTGAGGTTTGTTTACCTTTTGACAGGAAGGATTGTTTTGGGCATGATGGGAATGTTTCCATATCAACTAACAGCCTGTTAAAGTTAACAGAGGTGTTAGTTAACACCTCTGTTAAAGTTGTTTATGCAACGATTAGTTAACAGACTGTTAACTAATCATTTGTTAAGCATTTTAATCCTCTGTTAAGTTAATCAGTCGTTAACTTTAACAAACGTTTATGCAACCGGGTCCAACTGTCTTTAGAGGTCTATATTTGTGAATTGTCACTTAGCACAGGGTTGACTGTACTTTGGGACAATATTGAATCATGAAATTCTTCTTTGAAAGCTATCACCATTGAAACTAATACATGACTTATTTTTTTTATTGTTGCATACCTAGTTATGTTCCTGGAGAAGTTTGTGGCATGTATGGCGGACAAGTTAGTGAAACAAGATGAGGATGAAGAAATCAGACACACGTTCATGGCCTTCGATGTTCAATGTAAGCTATCTAGTACATGTAGTATAGTCAATCTCGTGTTTAACAACAACTCCTTGAAATAGTTTGAACGACTTCTTAATACAGGTAAAATAAACATAATGCAGAAAGCTCATGTAGGAGCTTTTTAGCTCACCTGGTACGAAGTGCCAAGGTGAGCTATTAGGATCGCTGGATGTCCGTCGTCCGTCCACAATTGTTCGTTAACACTCTAGTGGCTACAAATTTCATTTGATCTTTAATGAAACTTGGTCACAATGTTTGCCTCAATGAAATTTAGGTCAAGTTCGAAAATAGGTTATATCAGGTAAAAAAACTAGGTCACTAGGTGAAATCATCAAAAAACCTTGTTAACACTCTAGCGGCTACAAATTTCATTTGATCTTAATGAAACTTGTTCTGAATGTTTGCCTCATTGATATCTAGTAATCCCAGTAGGGTCGTTCAGATTTTTCATGTGGGGAAGCCTTCCAGCTGGCTTGCGGAAGGTCGGTGGTTCTACCCAGTTGCAGATTTGTGCCTGAAACAGTGCATAAAGGACTTCTGGGGTCTTTCTCCACCTATAATTAGCTGGACGTCGCGATATGACTGAAATACTGTTGAAAGCGACGTAAAATCAAAACAAATAAAAAATCTAGGTCAAGTTCGAATGTGGGTCATGTCCGGTCAAAAACTAGGTCACTAGGTCAAATCATCGAAAAACCTTGTTAACACTCTAGAGGCTACAAATCTCATTTGATCTTAATGAAACTTGGTCTGAATGTTTGCCTCATTGATATCTAGGTCAAGTTTGAATGTGGGTCATGTCTGGTCAAAAACTAGGTCACTAGGTCAAATCATAGAAAAACAGTTTAACATTCATGAAGCTACAAATCTCATTAGATCTGAATGAAATATTGTCAGAATATTTGCCTACATCAAATCTAGGTCAAAATTAATGTTGATTGTGTCTGGTCAAAAACTAGGTCACTAGGTCAAATTATAGAAACATTTTTAGCTCACCTGAGCTAGGTCAGGGTGAGCTTTTGCAATCCTTGAATGTCCAGCGTTAGTCGTCCGTCGTCCGTCGTTAGTCGTCAACAATTTTAGTGTTTACACTCTAGAGGCCACAATTTTAATCCAATCTTTCTGTTACTTGCTCAGATTGTATATTACCATAAGAGTTCGGATGAGTTTGATTATGGTTGAAATCTAACCAATAGGTCAAGAGTTATCTACCTTTGAATTGCTGAAAATGTCACATTTAACAGTGTTTACACTCTAGAGGCCACACTTTTTATCCAATCTTTCTCAAACTTGCTCTGATTGTATATTACCATAAGAGTTCAAATGAGTTTGATTATGGTTGAAATCAAACCAATAGGTCAGGAGTTCTCTACCTTTGAATTGCTGAAAATGCCATATTTAACAGTGTTTACACTCTAGAGGCCACACTTTTTTTATCCAATCTTTCTCAAACTTGCTCTGATTGTATATTACCATAAGAGCAGGATGAGTTCGATTATCGTTGAAATCTGACTAATAGGTCAAGAGTTATCTACCTTTAAATTGCTGAAAATGCCATATTTAACAGTGTTTACACTCTAGAGGCCACACGTTTTATCCAATCTTACTCAAACTTGCTCAGATTGTATATGACTGTAACAGTATTGATGAGTTTAATTATGGTTGAAATCAGACTAATAGATAGAGAGTTATCTACCTTTGAATTGCTGAAAATGCCATATTTAAGGGTGTTTACCCTCTAGAAGTAACAATTTTTATCCAATCTTTATCAAACTTGCTCAGATTATATATGACCATAAGAGATCATATGAGTTCAATTATGGTTGAAATTGAATGAATAGGTCAAGGGTTATCTACCTTTGAAATGCTGAAAATGCCATATTTAGCTGTGTTTACACTCTAGAGGCCGCAATATTTATCCAATCATTCTCAAACTTGCTCAGATTGTATATTACCATAAGAGTTCGAATAAGTGTGATTATGGTTGAAATCGGACCAATAGATCAAGTGTTATCTGCCCTTGAATTGCTGAAAATGCAATATCCAACAGGGTTTACACTCGTGCAACTACAATTTTCAATTGAATTTGATTATACGAGGGTTGTTCGGAAAGTTCGTAGAATTTTGTTATATCTCTGGTTAGCTTTATTTGATCAATTTGAAATTTGGTATGTAAGTACCTCATCTTATTTCTAAACTAATTTGTAGTAGAGAAATGAAATAGATAATGTTTACCGAATATACAGGTTACCGTAGCAACGCAGTAACGGGGACCCGGAGCAGCTCGAAAGTTGTAATTTTTTAAACTTTCTTCTAATAAAGCAAACGTGATTTCTCTCAATTCTGTTGACGCTAGATAAGCGCGAAAAGGTCTGATTGTAACGTGATGTCATGACGTTAGTTACTCATAGTTTCAAAACATTGTAAGCGCTTGAACAGAATTTACAGTATTTAGTATACAGATAGCGGAAATGGAACTAAAAAGAAATGACGTCGACCAGTGACGTTGACTTGCAAACTGTTGTAAATAAAATTATGTTACTGTAGGTAAATCGCCGACAAAAACTCTTAAAATGATTAAATCCACGGGAAAATATGACAAGAAGTTGAGTCTCGAATTCCTGTATAAATGGCGATCACTTTTTAGGAATGGAAAATAATCGATCCAGGACGCTCCTAGGAGGGACCGACCATCAATCTTAGCTGCTTCCATTAAGGACAAGTGAAAAGATAAGGAAAATGCGGACAGAGTTACAACAGTAAGATATATGCTTGATAAAATTGGTGTTTCTTGCTCTACCGTACTTGAACTATTAATAGATGAACTTGGTATGTCTAACGTTAGAGCACGCTGGGTGCCGAGGTTGTTCACGGACAAGGGAAAGAAGAACCGAGTTCGATGCTCTCAGATGTTTCTCTGCCAAAACGATGCCGAAGGTGACGATTTTAAGGACAGAAGCACACTACGGATGAGATACGAGAGAAGCGACTACACATGGATCTTGAGCGCGTAATGCTACATCAGGATAATGAACCGGATCGTAGAGCAGCTTCAACGCAGTTAGAAATCAGCTTACTATGGTTTGATATGTAAGAACACCCGCCAAACGGCCCCCGAATTGGCTCCCATGGGTTTTAGAGTGCTGACAGAGTTAAAGGCGAGCTTACATGGAATTACATTTGTTTCAGCAGCTGAATTGACCAAACAGACCCAGAAATTTGTATCTACATTCAGTGAGGACTTGTATACAGAAACATGCGTAAAATGAGTTAGAAAGCCATAACGAGTAGGTGGATATTGCGGGTGATTATGTTGGGAAAGTGAGACGTTCGCTTGACGTATATAACGTTTGACGTCACGTCGACGTTGACGTGCTCCGGGTATGCGTTATGTATGTATTTGTAAGATGCATAGAAAAAATGTGTTTAAGCGTATATTGCCGATTTTCACAGAATATGTAGCACAGATCTGGAAATGAATGTTGATCTAATTTTTGCATCCAACTACGACTATACATATTTTTATAGCAAAATTCTACGAACTTTCCGAACAACCCTCGTACTTGCACACAAATTATATAGCTATAAGTTCTCGAAGGAGTGCAATTATTGTTGAAATATAATAATTGTGGCAATAGGTATCTGCCCTTAATATACTTTGAAATGCTAGAAAAGGCTTCATTTCAGTATTGTGTAGGCTCTAGTTATCTGCCTTTGAAGTACTCTACTATACTAGAATTCTGAGGTTTGTATTCCAAAATTGTTTACATGCTATACTACAAACTTGAATGGATTTAGACTAAAACATGTGAAACAGAAAGGTAAAGCTATCAGGCTTCAGTACAACAGGTGAGCGATATCAGGGCCTTCAGGCCCTCTTGTGTTAACACTCTAAAGGTTGATTGTGGTTCATGTTGATCCAGTCGTAATCTAGGTCGCTATAGGTCAAGTTTTACATTGTGTACCAGGTGAGCGATTTAGAGCCATTGTGGCCCTTGTTGTATTATTTGTATCCTGCATTTTCAATCTACCTGTATACATGACTCTGCTTTGCCATAGTTGACAGTATCTTTCCAAAAGTTGATCCTTTTACTGTCACACTGTAAGACATGATTGTGATATTTATATATCGAATACACTCTATGGAGTACAGTTATATTTTTACAACAAGGACTCTCTAGTATAGACCCACAAGTTTGACCAGGTTTTGGTAAAACTATGAAAAACAATGTAATTATGTTGGCTATAAGTGATTTTGAGCATTACCCAGAGGTGAAATTAGAGAATAGGTTCATTTAGCAGGAATGATGCATAACTAAGAAAGTTCTTTTTACACTGCTAAAAGTTGGATATTTACCCAGACAGTTTCGCCGACTGTCAGTCAGCTTGGTCACTGGTGAACTGTGTAACCCTCTCAGCACAGTTCACCAGTGACCAAGCTGACTGACAGTCGGCGAAACTGTCTGGGTAAATATCCAACTTTTAGCAGTGTAAAAAGAACTTTCTTAGTTAGTAATGAGGTGAAATGTTCTCAGGTGAGCAATATCAGGACCTTCAAGGCCCTTTGTAAAAAATAAACCAAAAAACCCACCATACTTTAACTTAAACAAGTTGTATTCTTGAAGAAAAAACCTGTCTTCTATATACATGTATGTGTTATACATGTATGTGGAAATTAATATGTGTTTTCCTAATACTGTTGATGTACAATATTAATGTCAATCAGAGTCATTAAGTGTGTTTTGTAGATCACTGGCGCTTTCACATACTATTACAGTGTCAGTTTATTTGATTAACAAGGACAAGGTTTTAAAAGACTTGGAGAAGTCACATTACTTTATTAAATGACCTGTTGGTCCAATTTCAACCCTTTTACTTTATAGCCTGTTTCAGAGTGTTTCCAGTTTTGAAGACAGGTTACCACTTAAAGCAGGTTGAAAGTAAAGCAGAGTGCACCTGAAGTCACATTCTGCTTTATTTTTAGCCTGCTTTAAGCATTTCTATATCTTAGCAAGATGTAGCTTAAAGCAGACTTAAAGTAATGTAGAATGCGCCATAAGGCAATTCTGCTTTACTTTCAATCTGCTCTTAGTGGTCATCTGTCTTCAAAACTATCTTCATACGTATATCTATGGAGTAAAGGGTTAACTAGAAGTCTACACACTGTTTCCCCCAATACCAATAACTCTAGTTTATCATTTGATTTTGTTTCCATACAGCATAAATTATGTAGTTTATAGTTTGAATAGTTTTGAATGAGAAACTTGAATAATGTTTCAGGTCGTGGGTTTTTGACAGTTGATGACTTGAAGAAAGTATTCAGTAAAGTTGCCCCACATGTGCCAGAGCGGACAGTACACACAGCATTCAGGTAAAAAACAAAGTTATGTTAACCCATTACCCCTTAAATACGCATTTTTACGCCTTTAATTAATTCCTCTACTGAAGAAAATAATTCCAATTCATACAGTTGTGAATTTTTAACATTAGAAATACATTCTGATGAGTTCCAATCTGGAACAAAACTAGTAACTAGTATCTTTTTGACCGTTTTGCATTAGAAATTGTTTCTATATTCTAGCAGATGGTAGCTTAAAGCAGGCTGAAAGTAAAGCAGAATGCGCCTTAAGGCACATTCTGCTTTACCTTTAACCTGCTTTAAGTGGTCACATATCTTCAAAACTAGAAACAGGCTACGGGGTAATGGGTTAACTTGTTTCTTCATAGCTTTGTTTATAGCTCACCTGCCACATAGTGCCAAGGTGAGCTTTTTTGATTGTGCTGTGTCTGTTAATGTCCGTCAGTTAGTCTGTTCAATCATTGTCGTCTTAAACTGCTGGTTGGATTTTTACCAAAATTGTCAGAATTGATCCTTATATGATTCTCTTTCAAAGTTGTTAAAAATGTTTCAGTTCATTACAAATCTAGGTCACAGGAGCTAAAAATAGATCGTTTCAATGAAAACTTTAAAAATACATGTATTCTTGTCTGAAACTTAGTTTATCATAGACTTATATTAGGAAAAATTAAAAAAGTCCTATTGTCAATAACCAGAAATCCCAGAGCTTAGATACTTGGTGTATAGAATGAGGTTGTATTTGTTAAAGTCACAGCCTAATAAGGTCAAATTGACCCTCTCTGGGGCCACTAGTGTTGCATAGATTTATATTATAAACAATCTTCTCGTCAATAACCAGAAAGCCCAGAGCTTAGATACTTGGTGTATAGGATGACGTTGTATTTGTTAAAGTCACAGCCTAATAGGGTCAAATTGACCCTCTCTGGAACCACTAGTGTTGCATAGATTTATATTATAAAGATTTATATTATAAAAAATCTTCTCGTCAATAACCAGAAAGCCCAGAGCTTAGATATTTGGTGTATAGCATCACCTAGTACCCCTTTATCAAGTTTGTTAAAATTGTAGCTCGTGGTCAAAACTGGCCCCTACCTGGGAGTAATTAGTATATCACTTGTATGGCTACATGTATATGGTCATCTTTTAACAAGTATTTGTCAGACCCTACAAGGACCAGAGCCATCACATTTGGTATACATCTTCCTTTGGTGACCCTCTATCAAAATTGTTTTAGCGATTTTCTTTATTTGGCTATATATCGTAAAACTTTGAAAATCTTCTTGTCAGAACCTATATAAGGGCTCACGGTTCAAAACATTTAGAAAATCCTTGCTTCACATCTATGGCACTCAAGTGTGCGATGTAGAGTCATCATTGCTCTTGTTTCAATTTTGTTAGTACATAATTAACCCATTTTATGCGGGATACACTCTAGGTGTACCTCTAGGCAAACAGTTTTGATCTCAAATCAATTCAGTATTCTATCAGAAACTGCTAAAATCTTTTGCAAATATTTGAGTTATACTCGCGACAGACAACATTTTAAAATGGCCGCCAAAAATTACCCAGCAAACAAAGGGTTAATTCATAACTTTTGTTTTTCTATCAGGGAGATTGACCAAGATGGTGATGGGAGAGTAAGCTACAAGGACTTCGACTTTCTGATGAAATACTGCACTACAGACCACATCTAAATCATGATGTACTTATAGTCATTCAATGTAGCATACCAGGTCCAAGGTTATAAAGCTTTTCAGTTGAGTCTAAAGTAGTTCTCAAGCATTTGATTGGTCAGATACTTGAGAACACACTCAGACTCAGCTCAAACGCTTTATAACCTTGGGCCCAGTACTTTATCACTCTATAATCAACCAGTCCTTGAAAATGTTCATTGTGTTGGTGATTCCAAAGTGAAAGCATTTTTAAGACCTGACTGCGAGATGGGTGCCCTATAGTAATCACCCTGTCTGTCCGTCTGTCACCTTTTTTTGTCCACTCTCTAACTGTAACAGTTTTCATAGGATCTTCACAAAACTTGCTGAAAATGTTTATTGGTGTAAAATCTTGGTCAAGTTTGATAACTACCCAAATTGCACATGGTATGTAAGTGTTATGGCCCTTGAATTATTACAAAATGGCTGTTTATTATTATTATTATACATTTACCAGATTTATATAGCGCTCTTTTTACACAGGAGTTGTGCGTTCAAAAGCGCTTAAGCGTTTCAGTCTTGTCCACCCTCTAATTCAAATAGCTTTTATCCAATCTTCACCAAATTTGCTGAAATTTTTTATTGGTGTTAAATCTTAGTCAAGTAAGATAGTTATCCAAATTGCCTAAGGCCAGTTGGAGGTATAGCCCTTGAATTATTATAAATGTGCTGTTTCAGCCTTGTCCACTCTCTAGCTCAAATAATTTTGATCGTATCTTGCCAAATTTGCTGAAAATGTTAATTGGTGTACAATCTTTGTCAAGTTTGATATCTAATCAAATCCCTGCAAGCATGTGAGTTATGGCCCTTGAATAATGAAAAATAAATTATTAAAAATCCCTGTTTCACCCTTGACTGCTCTCTAACACAAATACCTTTTATCGAACCTTGTACAAACTTGCTAATAATATTATATGTGTAAAATCTTGGCCATGTTTGATAATCAGCTAAATCGCAGAAGACATGTCAGGATTATGCCCCTTGTTCTCCTTTATCCCTTGAAGGATTTCATTGGACTTTTTTTTTTTTCCTCAGTAAAACTATGTGCTGAACTTGTGCAGTTTTCTCTCTGTACCTTACTCCTCCTAACAGCTTTTGTTGGGCCCTTTCTGACTTGGTCAGTGTTCTAGTTTCTTTGTTATCACAACACAACTCGCTAAATACTTTGTTAACGGTTTTGCACCTGTGAACTTCCTCAGAACCACTGCCTTTTTGTCATCAGGTTCATGAATATCCACCAACCTCTGGGTTCTACGTACTATCCGCTATCTATAACCTGATTTTTATCAATCTACAGTCAAACTTAGTTCAAGCAACCCCTCTTTGAAGAAGAAAAATTTTGTATCTTGGGAGACAGTTTAGAACTTGACTCATTCAACCTTGAAACTTTTAATTGAAAATTTCAATATCCAATCAAATCTAGTCAATTTTTGACTATACAAACTTGATTTCAATAACATATATTAAAATGACAAACAGTGTAGACCCTGATCAGAGGGCTGCTGCAGGAGCCCTCTGATCAGGATATGCACTGTTTGCATAGGACAAGTGTTCTCTTCACAAGTAAACTGTTTGTTAATGACGAGTATACTCATCGCTAGGGTTGAATGCGTTAATGCAGTGCAGCCGTAAAGAAGAAAGCTCCAAGGTGCTTACAGCTTTACCTAAAAGCATTGTCCTTCATTAACTCATTATCCCCTGAAACTTCCATTGGACAATTCCAGTTTACAATAAAGGCTGGTCCATTTTAGACTATTTAGGGTTGTTTTTTTATAATACATTGCAAAATTACAAACAGTGAAGTCCCTGATTAGAGGGCCAATCAGGGACTTCAACGTTTGCATTAGACCAGTATACTCTTGTCAGGTACATGTTTGGTAAATGACGCATATATGTGTCACTAGGGCTCAATGAGTTAAGCTACCACCTGTGTGCAGACTGATTATTCACTTGCTTTTAAGAGACTGCTTAATACAAGTTTACACATATAACTGTACATCTGTATATGAATTCAAAAAGGATAAATTGTCCAATCATGCGTTTGGTATTTCTATAATATTATTCATTTAACATTTTACACCATAACCTGTTTCTCATTTTAAAAAAAGTTGGCTACTTAAAGCAGGTAGAAAGTAAAGCAGAATGCACCTTAAGGTGCATTCTGCTCTTTTTTCAATCTGCTTTAAACTACCATCTGCTTTGATGAAGAAAATATTTCTTATAGTACATATATTTATATTCATGACTGTATAAAAAATAACTTTTTTTCAGTGGAGGAATAAATTCAGGGCATTAAGGTGCATATCTATGGAGTAATGGGTTAATGTGCCTGACAACTAAATGTCACAATGGCCTTACGGGTGACCTTTTGTTGTCAGGTATACATCTATGTATAATATCAAATTCAAAGTGATATAAATGGCCCATCATCCATGTTTGCTATGGGTTTTGATCTTATACTATAAGCTAGAGCTGTGATAAGTTGGATATTTGCTACATTCAGAAATCTGATGTTTTCTTTTAGCACACGTTTTGGATCTGTATCATTCTGAAAAGACGTACAGTTAGATTGAACACTTTCCAAGAACTACATGTATTCCATTTCCTAAATACTGTACAGTATACATTGTGTTTCAACAAATTTATTTTCAAATTGACAAAGAGTGCAGACTGTGATCAGAGGGCTCCTTCAGGAACCATCTGATCTGACACTGTTTGTAGATGATACACTCGTACTGTATATACTGGTTCCTTCAAAGTAAGGGTTGACTCTTTACCTCATTCATAGCCTGTTTCTAGTTTTGAAGACAGGTGACCACTTAAAGCAGGTTGAAAGTAAAGCAGAATGTGCCTTAAGGCACATTCTGCTTTACTTTCAGCCTGCTTTAAGCTAAAATCTACTAGTCTATATAAAATATGTGTAATGGTAATTCATGAGGGTATAAACTGGAACTGTTTTCTTCAGCGGAGGAATAAATTAAATACGCTAAAAGTCGCTTCTATGGGGGAAAGGGTTAAGTAAAATGTGTACGCATAAAAACATTTGAAATTTTTATGTAAATCTTGGTTACTAATGTATATAGTTTACAATAAAGATTATTTATTATGAAATGAGTGTTTTTGTTGTACAAACATATTCTTTAACCACTTGTTGAAAACCACTTATAAGACAAATGTACATGTATTTGCAAATATATTACAGGTGACCTAGATAAAAGTTAATCAGTTCACTGCCTTACTCGGAGTACAATGGTTAATTGCAAACAGTTTGGAATCCTGATCAGATGCGGCATAATGCGGCATCCCAACTGTTAGATACTCATTTCAATATTTCTTAAAAGTCAAAATATCTCAAATTTAAATTTTAGAAATAAAAGCAGATAAGATTTTTTTTTTAAATTGATGATATCATGGCAGTGAAGGGGTTCAAGCAATACTTGCACTACTTGGGTAAAGTGGCCATTCCTTGTAGAAGCATGGATATCTCTAACAAAAGGTGATTATAATGTCTAAAATTCTCAATATGTATTTCTCAATCTAATCCTGGCTTGTGACATCTCTTTGGAATCTTCTCAAAAAGACGTTTCCAGAGAGATGTCACAAGACAGGATTAAATGGAGAAATCAGAAATTATATGTATTTCAATTGTTTGACTTTCAATCATTTTTGTCGTATGATGTTTTATTAGATAGACCCCAAGGGTGTAGAACACTGGAAAAAATCTGGTTTAGACGAGAATTTGTTCCTTAGGAACAAATTTGTTACGACAAGGAAGAGACCATTTTGAATCCAGATTTGTCCAACTTCACACTATAGATTCACAATTTCGTATTCAGATTTGGCCAATTTACATTAAAGATTCACAATAAATCTTTAATGTGGAATGGGCTAAATTTGGAATAGAAATGGTCTTTTCCTTGTTGGAACAAATTCGGTCCGATGGAAGGAAATCTGGTCTAAATGGGAATTTTTTAACTCTAATTCTGGGTAAAACATAAGGGTTTTAAATTTTCTCGTGTTTCACAACATTCACAGGGCAATGACCCTGCAATAAACCTTGTGGCAATGTTTTGATTTGCAGGGCTGCCATAAGTTGATATTATAAAATCCTAAGATTTCTAAATTTTCTATTTTTCAAGTGGGATTACTTAAAGCAGGTTGAAAGTAAAGCAGAATGCGCCTTAGGGCGCATTCTGCATTACTTTCAGCCTGCTTTAAGTTTCTATCTGCTAGGATAAATGGCAGCCCTGGATTTGGGTCACATCTAAATGCCCCATTCATAACCTTATGTTGTCTTTGTAGTCACTCTGGCTGACAGGTAAAAGACCAATAGTGTATAATGTGCATAAGCCTGTTACTCTATAGCCTGTTTCTAGTTTTAAAGACAGGTCACCACTTAAAGCAGGTTGAACGGTGCATTCTGCTTTACTTTTAGTGTGTTTTAAGCTACCATCTGCTAGGGTAATGAAATTATTTCTTATGGTACAAGATCATGACAGTATAAAGTTGAATTATTTTCTTCAGATGAGGAATACATGTAAATTAAATGCAGAAACAGCCTTAAAACAGGTGTATCTATGGAGTACATGTAATGGGTTTAAGTCTAAAGATTATTTATAGTCCTAGGGAGGGGCCTCCATGGCCGAGTGTTTGTAATCACTGTGACTGAAAATCACTTGACTCCTGACCACTGTGGGTTAGAATTCCGGTTTGGGAAACTTTAATTTTTCATGTTGGGAAACCCGCTAAATGAAAAGATAATCTAGTTAACCATGTTATGGACACACAGATTAACAACACCGCTTACTCAAACACTTGGATACTTATACAGTTGTAGCCTTGGACCATTCCCAATCCACCAATATCTCTTAACTTTGATTTTGACCTTGACTTAATTTGGACTTGGAATATTGTAAATGGTATATCTCTTTGTTAACTTAGATTTTACCGTTTTGTCTAGCTTCAACACTGCTTAGTCAATTCTTGGATACTTATACAGTTGTTACTTTGGACCATTATCAATCCACCAATATCATCCAACCTTGATTTTGACCTTGACCTAATTTGGACTTTGGCTATTGTAAATGGGATATTTCTTAGTTAATTATATTTTAGTGTTTCTTCTAGCATCAACACAACTGACTACAATTAATGCTTTAATACTTATACAGTTGTTGCCTTGGACCATTACCAATTTACCTATTATTACCCAACCTCAATTTGACGTTGACCTAATTTGGCCCTAGGAAAGATTCAGAATATATTGTAATGGATGCCACTGGGTGCTTAAGCGGTTATTAAATGCAGTCTTGTTTTAATTGTGCAGTATTGTTGATCACCATCTGAAGTTGTGTACCGGCAATTGCGGATTCGATTTGCTATTTCGATCTCCCCTTTTGTAATTTTAACAAATGAAAATTTGTCCGTAGCGTTATTCTGTCATGCTGTTACAGAATTTTTTTAAATTTTGCAACTTTGTAATGAACAACATCTGAAGTTGTGCACATAGGTTTGTGGTTTTGATTTGTCACCTTGTTCTTGAATTATCTCCCTTTTTCATAAGTTTTTAAATGAAATTCTTCTACAGCTTTATTTTGTCATGCCTCTACAGAACTTTTTTTGAATTATGTATTATTGTTAAGGGCCATAATTGTGCACCTCAGATTGTTGCAATGATTCATCAATTCATTCTTGAATTATCTCCCATTTTGTAATTTTAACAAATTGTGGCTTCATTCTTTGATTATCTTTGGTATTTTTTTTATTAAAAGCAATAGACAATTGTGTACTAATAATCCAATTTATGTGTCAAATTTGGTGGTGTTGGGTAATGGGTATATAAATCAATTTAAGCGATAGTTCTAGTAGGAAACTGGAATTGTTCATTTGAATTTTCAGGAGAGATTGAGTTAGCAGTATATACATGCTTCAATACAAACAGGGTAGTACCTGATCAGCGGGGCCTATAGGAACCCTCTGACCAGGGTTTTCACTGTCTGTAAGTTGTCAATAGCTTTTTAAAGAAAAAGCATAAATAGTTAGAAATGAATAAGAATGAAATGAACACTGAATGTATCCATTTAGCATTTAAGAAGTCAATGCAGGACAAAAGTAAAGCAGAATGCTTCTACAAAGAATTTTCAATATCACTTTTGTCCTTTATTAAGCCTGTTTTGAAATATTGTCACTGATACTACTTCATTTTGATGAACATGACAAGAATTTGAGTGCATCTAATATATTACTTATTAAGGTATTCATATAGATCTAGTGACTATCAGGAACAAATTAAGCCAAACATGCATGGCCTGCAGCTTTATGACAGATTTGCAATGTCAAGCCAGAAGATGTGACCACTACCTGTTAGGGAGCAGCTAACATAGCTTTGCATAGGGGGCTTGGAGCTCATACATATTGAGGGAGAGATGGCTTCGTTGGTATGGGAATGTTTAATGCTCCATTTGAGCTATCAAGTGCGCCAGAGACATGAAAGTTGCAGGAAAAGTGGGCCTGGGAGGCCCAAGATGTCATGGAGGGAGCTGACTGTAAGAGACTGCAAGAATAGGGACTTAAATGCAGCAATTTACCCACATAATAGAAAAGTCTGGAGATCCTGTGTAAGAGCTGCCATGGGAGCAGCTAACCAGTTACCTGGAAGGGATTCCACTGTTGTGGACAATGATCCTACCCCTACATGTTAATAAAAGAAAATCTGATGATGATGATATTGTTTTTGCCCTGTCTGTTTGTTTGTTTGTCTGCAACCTTAGCTTAATGTTGACAATAAATTTCTAACTATAACAACTACCTACACAATACATGGCACATGTGTTGCTAAATTGATGAAGAGGTATATGAAAATGGAGGTGTTGGGCTGGTCAGGTCAAAGGGTAAAATAAATTAAGGTCAAATACTTGAAAATGCCAATAACTGTTGATCCTCTAGTGATAGGAACTTCATATTTGGTATACATATTACTCTAATTAAGAGAAATCTAAATATGTATATTCTTAGACATGTCAAGTCATAGGTCAAGGTCACATAGTTTAAAGGTCAAATTCATTCGCAACCTTAGCATTGGTAATAACTTTTGAACTTATAATAACCAATACCCACACAATGTATGGCACATCAGTTACTCTGTCTCTGATCAGGCTCCAAACTGCTTGAAACTGATGTTGAACCATATCGGCAACATTTTCAAGAAGCTGACATATTGCCCTGATGAAGAGGTACATTAATATGCAGGTTAAGGGCAGGTCTGGTCAAAGGTCAAGGTCAAAAGAACAAGTAACTGACATGGCAATAACCTATGACTCTCTAGTGGTAGGAACTTCATATTTGGTATACATATTGCTCCATTTAAGAGGTATGTGAATATGAATAGTTTAGACATTTTGGATCAATGATCAAGGTCAGAGAGGTCAAAAGGTCAAGTATGCAACTTTAACGTAGATCATAACTCAGACTATATAATAAATACAAATTTAACATGTGGTATATAATATACGGCCTATATGAAGAGCTATGTGAATATGTAGGTTTTGGACATGTTTGGTTAAACGGTCAAGGTCACATAGGTCAAATATTTGGAAATGGCAATATCCCGTGACCGTCAAGAGATAGGGGATAGGGACTTTATATTTGGTTATACATAATTATTGCTCTATGTTAAAGGAATTTAAAATATGTATATTTTAGACATTTTAATTAAATGGATAAGGTCAGGGTGGCCAAAAGATCAAGTATAATGCAACTTTAACGTAGGCTATAACTTTTGATCTTTTAATATTTATTATTTTAAATGTATTAGTCCAGTCAGTCTAGCTGAAAATAGAGCCGAACCCTGAACTAATTGCAAAAGAATTTATGTGTGCAAATTCTGTTATACTCAATTACTCATATGTCTAGTAAAAATCACAAGTTGTAGACCAAAGGTGTAAATAGGTGGCTAAAAATATCGCTTATACTCCAAATATATTAAAATATGTAAGAAATCATGAGAAAATTAAACATTTTCTAAGAGCACATCTTTTTTTATTTCTATGGAGTGAAACAATACTAATGGAACAACAATGTATATCATAAATTCACATTCATTTACACCAAATATGGCATCTACGTTCATTTTTCAGGGGTATATAACTAACCCACTCACTTTTGTTCATATGTATGAATTTAAATTGGGTGTTATTTTATGTTCATACTAATAATAACTCGTTTATAAAGTTATTTAAAAACGATGATCACCGCATTTACTGCATGACACCATCTGCTTCAAACACTTTCCGTCTGCTTTCATTTCTTTTATGTCTAACATTTAGGTAATCTGACTAGAAGTGAAATCGTAATAAGTGTAAACAATTTGGATCTTGATTAGATGAGTAACCCAGCGTCTGATAAGGATACAAACTGTTTCCAAACAACTTTCGTATTCAGGAAAAGGCGATAGAGAAAGGATTAAGAACAAGAATGATAAATTTGCACCACATATGGCATTGGCATTAATAATTATTGGGTATAATCACCCCACCCACTTTAGTTTATATGTATAATAGTATATTAACCCCACCCGTTTGTGTCCATATACTACTCAACGTTTGCTAAGCACCATACCGATATAAATCATTGGAAGTTAATCATTAAATGCAAATATCTCTGTTCGTACTTTGGTTCGGTTCGGTTGACCTTGTAGAAACACAAAGTACACATCCTTTGCAAAAATCAGCCCCTTTTTCGGGTAAAATGTCATTTCAGTTTACCTCTCACTGAAAATGAAGGGAAAACACATTGAATTTGAGATACAGCGCTCATTCTCGACAACGACACCCAATGGGAGACAAAAAGTGTGTTCGGAGGGAGTCGTTATAGGGAGGTAAATTGGTTTAACTTTGCAAACAACTTGAATCCAGATCAGACGCCTCGTGACGCGGCGTCTGATCTAGATTCAATCTGTTTGTCACTCGTCACTAAGGTTTTTTTCTATCAAAAAGCAATATGAAATTTTGAGAAAAACAGCAGACGACAACTTAAAACAGACGATATTGCAAAAGTAAAAGCGTTGGAAATAATTGTCCTGTGTTAGGGGAACAGTGACAAGGGTCGTTGTAAGGAGATAGTCGTTGTTGAGAGGGTCGTTGTAGGGAGGGAACACTGTACATGTATTGGCTGCCAATGGCTGGTCGAATGCGCTACATCACCTATCTTCATAATAAGAGACAAATATGTGGGGTTATGAATGAACTATTTTTTGCAATTAGAACCATGAATTTGATGTGATGGTCAATAATCAATTAAATCAAATTTTAAATACTATCCAGTGTGCTTTACATGCAAACAACCATTGTACTTGGGGTAATGCTGTAAAATGGTAAGAACAAATAGGATTTACGTATGAACGTTTATTCTGCTATGCAATTTAATATTTTTTCTATTACCGTCCAATTCATTTCAAAATTCAGCAGTCTCAGATACTGAACAACAACTAGATTATATACCATAACGTATAGTTCCCGACGTCTTAATTAAATTCTTGAAAGTTGTTTGCATAATTATTCTCTTGCAGTCGCTATCAACAACTTACGAATTAATATGAATTAGAAAGAAATAGCAGGTACATGCACCGAAGACATGCTCATTAACACACTATAGTAATCATAGATATCTCTCACAAAAACTATTACTATAGAAATATGACATTTTAAAGCAAGGGGACAGAAAAACAGAAAGCTAAGTCAGTTTTCTGTTTTACTTTCACATTGCTGTAAGCAGTCTCGTGTGTTAAACACCTGATAGGTAATACCAAAGTTAGGTCGTTATTGAGAGGTATTACTGTAATTACTTGATCGAAGATTGTTCAGAAAACGAAAATCATTATATTTGACTTTTTACATTAGATAAGTATAACAGATTTAAATAAGCCATAAACATCTTGAATAACACAGCACATTTACAAAGGGCACATTTCCAAACGAAGCTATCAGTAACATCTTTGACGTTGACACAGTTATAATGAAACCATTTACAGCATAATTTATTATCGCACTGTATCATGTCGTAAAACGTATTTGGATAACCACATGATGCAGCGCAATCCAGAGAAATTGTTAAATCAATTGAAGGATCGGGTTTATTTTTACTCAAATTTTTTCTGTTAATTTTTGGAAAAGGGGAAAGCTCCAACGTGTCAAAACAGTTGAGAAGATGTTGTCTCATTTTAAGTTTATCGAAAATTGAGTTTTGAATACCTACTTTACCATTGAAACAAAATTCTGTACAAAACGCTATAGCAAAAACGCCACAATCAATACCATTATCCTGTTGCTGGACTTTGAGCATTGAAACGTTGAGTTTAGTGCTGGATTAACCATAAATCTGAAGATCAAACAGATATTAGGGGAACACGAATTCAATCAATTCAAGCTAATTACAGGGATTTAAGACTTTTACTAATTAATTGGGTAATGATCAACAACTTAGTAACAATTAAAAAAGTACAAACACGGAATGGGTGAGCACGAGTTCAGCGGCAAAGGAATAAATAAAGCTAATCAAAACTCTTTGATACCTTCAATTTTCAACTCAAAATCTTTATTTCGGCTAATCTTTACAGATCATAGCCCTAAACTGGGCGGTTATGTTAATGAGAAGAACATAAACACATGAGATACAGAAATATATAGTCAGATAAAAAAAAAAAATTTTCGTTTCAAATCGTCAATGTGATAAAATCAATCGTATGTATTTCGCTTTTGTTTGTACATATTCTCTAGCCTGTCAGCTTTGCCCGGAGAGATCACGGGCAGCCCGTGCACACACGCGGCTGACCCACATCTCCCGGCCAACCCTGTCAGTTAGTTACACGAGGAGCAATTATGATATTGCTGTTTGATCATAGTTATATTTGTGAGTTAGTGATTCTTTTGGATAGTTAACTCGATATTGGAATAACGTTTGATTTTATCAGGTAGGCGGTTAGATGATTATTATGTTAATCTTTATTATATTCTTGTGTTATGACCTATGATTATATAAACTATGTAAATCCCTAGCGGACCATTCCCAAAGAATGGACCGAATGGGGTCTACACAGTTTCTATTGCATGTAAAGAATTAATACCAATTTGTAAGTAGATTAACAACATATATACATAAGAAATCTTAAACTTCTCAGTAATCAACATATATACATAAGAAATATTCGGCTGCCAAGTAATCAAATAATTTTGATCCCGATCGGTCTTTGCAACAAGCAGCAGACCGGTTAGAATTTTCACGATTTGCTAAGGATATATGTATGGAATTTCGCATAAATGTATGTGTATATAGATATTTTACTAACATAGTAAGAACACTTAACTGCTCGTGCTCAGTAACAAATAGTGTAGATCCTGAACAGTTCATCTAATAGGCTGCATACTCATTGGAATAACGACAGTTAATAACTTATGTACACATCAATAGAACCAACATGTTCCGTTATCAAACAGTGAATATCCTGGTCCGCTCGTGCAACAAGAAGCACACTGATCAGAATGTTCTCAATTTGAACAAGGCATGTGCGGATCCACAATCTTTGAGTGTGGATATCCAAATTAATTTCTCACATACCATTAAAATAGATATATTTTAACTAAATCTGCATGCGTACAACAGTTTGTTTTGTGGTTAACTGTAGATACGATACGAGATTAGTGTCATAAAATACCTAGTTATATCTCTTATACCTGATATAGATCTACATGTAAATTAACACAAGAAATATTGTTTAGCTTGTATCTTAATTGTACACATATCACTGTATAATACCAATTAAACATACATACGAGTATATATTAATGTTACTAAGAATACGTGATATAGATCAACACGTAAATTTACACAAGAAACTATTTCGTGTGTATCTTAATTGTACACATATTAGTTGTATAATATCAGCTACACATACATGTATATTCATAATTGTACTACCTGTAAGTATAAACAGTATTTTATATAAATGAACTACTTACATATCAATTCAAATGTACCCCTTATATATTAATTTGTGTTTCGCTCAATATTGGCTAAATATACGAAATTGGCTAGGTTTTTTATAACCCCACTCTGCTGATTTTTCAATAAAGAAACAAATTTATTTTTGGTTGGCCAACTCTGATAATATTTTGGCAAGTATCGACCCCTTAAGTTTCTATATTTTGGACACACTAACAAAAAATGATATTCATTTTCAACTATGTTCAAGTTACACTGGTTACACAATCTAGCATTTCTTTCTATATTTCTATATCTACCTTCTTCTACTTCCAAGTTATGTGATGAACATCTAAACCTAGTATAAGCAGTTCTGTGTTTGTCATTTAAAACAACGTTAAGATATTTTTCAGTCATAAAATCAGTTTTGAATGTTCTATATGTATCAAGCTTTGTAGAGTCATTCAACTCAGAAAACCATTTTTGTAAAAACTGGTCTCTGATTCTATCACAAATAACATGTACCTGAATGTTGGTTGCTGACTGATTGTTCCATATATATGCAAAACCTAAGTCTGAAAGTAATGTTTTTACTTGATATATCCATGAAGCCCTATTTGTTACATTTCCATCATTATTAAATTGACTACTGTATATTTTGTATAAAAATGAATCTTTAGAACTAACAATTTTTGCCCAATATTTGATAATTTTTATTTTTCTTAATATACTAAACGGAAACCTGGCAACTTCTCCATAAACAGCGTTATTTGTTGTTTGTACTTTTACTCCCAACAATTGTTTTAAAAACTTTAGATGTACTCTTTCAACATCTGGGGCGCTATGGAATCCCCATAATTCTGAACCGTAGTTGAGTATCGGTGCTACCATAGTATCAAATAATTTAAGTTTCTCAGATATCGACATTGGCATAACATCAAACAATGAGTTTAAGGAATATAATGCTTTCATTGCTTGCTGGGAAAGAGTTTTTTGAGTTTGGAAAAAATTACCGTTTGACGCCAGTGTTACTCCCAAATAATTAAATTTTTCTACATTTTTTAACGTTTGGCCATTGAGATATATATCGATGCGTTCTTTTCTAGTACCCGTTTTAAAAGTCATAACAACCGTCTTTTGCGTATTAATTTCTATGCCCCAATTACCACAATAGTGATGTAACTGATCTATTAGTTTCTGCAATCCAGTCACTGAATATGAAAATAATACGGTATCATCGGCAAAAAGAAGTAGAAAAATCTGAAGTTCATCTAATGTTACACTATCTATTGAGTTATCACTAAGGGCAGACGCCATATCGTTTATAAAAATTAAAAATAACAGTGGCGATAACGGCTCACCTTGTTTAACACCCATATGACTGTCGAAAAAACTACTCAATGTACCGTTTACTTTAACACATGATTTTACACGTTCATACATTGTGATTAACATTTTAATTATCTTAGTTGAACAACCGCAATGAATTAATTTTAACCAAATTCCATCTCTATAAACCTTATCAAACGCTTTCCGAAAGTCAATGAACGAACAGTATAATTTCTTTTTCTCTTGTTTTATTATTTTATTTATTAATGTATGTAGAATAAATACGCAGTCTACCGTGCTCCTTTTTTCCCTAAATCCAAACTGACACTCGCTTAAAACATTGTTATTTTCGGCCCAAGATCGTAATCTGTTATCCAAAACAAGAGAGAAAACTTTAGAAAATATGCTAGTAAGAGTTATCCCCCTGTAATTGTTCACATCGTTTTTATCACCTTTTTTGGGAACTGGTACTATGACGCCATTTGCCCAACTCTCTGGGTATAAATTATTTACGAACATGTAGTTGAAAAGATTGCATAACATAGGTGACAGTATTTCCACGCCTTCAATAAATATCTCGGGTTGAGTTGATACCTTCAATATCAATGCAATTATCGACTCTACACAAATAAACATTTGCAATTAATAACACCTGTCGGCTCATGCCCAATCTATACAAACAATCAACACAATTCAGTAAACTAATCTTATTGATTAGGAGCAATATTTTATATTTAAAATTATAACTATTAATATGATAATTTCTTTTTATTAAGCAACTAACGTTTTAGCTACCATATTTATCAATATATGTGGTTACATCTAAATTCATTCACGCTCGGGTGGTCCGCAATAGGTAAGGATGTTCAGGATTTTCCATTGTACTATACCAACAAAAAAAACCCCAAATAACAAAAAAAAAACAATAGCAAAGTTTTTTAAAAATTAAAGTTTTCTTATGTTTATTATAACGCACCGGAAGACAAGAAGCTGAAAATTGAAATAAATAATTTCCATATACCAGCCGTATTAATTAGTGGCTCGGGGTTCATTAGTCATTGGTTCGGATTCTTTTTTAAATATCTTTCATGTATTTATTATTCATCAAATTCACTAAAATGGTTTAAAATAATATATTTAAGTATATTTCTAACAAACCCTTGCTAAAAAACCATTTGATAAAGCAGAAACATAAAATAAATAATTCCCATATATCAGCCGTATTAGTGGCACGGGACGGCACGGGGCTTATTATATCCTGGCTAGGAATCAATTATATCTTGTAGAATACAAAATATTAACAATAAACCACTGAATAGACTAACATGGGTGTAAATAAACACAATTCAAACAGCCACGGGCCACAAAATAGCTTCGGTAAACTTGTTATGCTTAGAAATTCGATCGTTTGTCAGTGGCACGGGATGGCACGGGGTTGGCACGGATTCAATTATATCCTGTAAAAAACAAAAATATAAACTATAAAACCCTAAAATGACCAACATGTTGTTAACATATATAAAACACACAGCCGCTGACCAAAAAAAAGTTTCTAGAAACTTTTGTTGCTTTATAAAACGAAAATTTGTGAAAATATATTGGTATGGGGTTTTATACCCCCTAAAAATCAAAAATTGGATTTTCTCGGAAAATACTTAGTACAGCCCAAAATTACTTCTGCACCAATTAGAGATGATCAAAATGTATCATGTGAAGGAAAAAAAATTCCGAAAAAAATCGAAAAATGAACTTAGGAAAACACTCGGTAATTTCCGTAATTTTTCGTCGGCACGGGCACGGTGGTATGGGGTTTTATACCCCACCCATTTTGTTTGTATATTTTGAGTTCAGACATCAAGGCTCCATCAATTTATTTCTTTTTAATTGTGAAATTTTTTAATTTTTTTCATACAAAAACTTTCCAAATTTCTACTTTAACTCTATTCGTTATCCACTTCCTGTTTTACCAGTCACTTTCCAGGAATTTCTTCCCATTCTGCTCATAAATATCTTAAGATATAAATGATTCTGCTAGTCTATTTTCATTGCGGGTTCATTATGAAACCAGTCTAGACAAGCACTTCCTTCCTGGATATTTACCAAGCTAAAATGTCAGAGAAGAAAGCAGAGTGGGTGTATGACGAATTACTCTGCTTTTTAGGCAGTCCATTCTTTCAAGTTCCTGTTATCGGGTTCATTGAAAACAATTGTTTAAGTAAGTAGACAGGCTAGGGTTTATTTTGCATATGTTGTCTTAATTACTGTATGGATCTCGAAAGTCATGGTTTCCGACTCGTTGCATTTGGCTATGAAACATGAAACATTGATTTTCTTGTCCCTAGGGCAGAATTACTTTCGAGAAGTATTTGAAATTGATTGTATCCATTATCCATTATTGATGAATTTATTTGCATGAATTGTCGGAATCGACAGGCTTGTAAATAGTTAGAGGAAACTGTGATAAATTAATTTTTTTAAGCTGAAAAATTGATAAAAAATATATTTTAATAACCTCTACATCTACATCGTTACGCTGAACTGTCATAAAATCTGACAATACTGCAGCGGCGCACAGACAGAAAAATAAAGAGAAGGATAGAAAAAGTTAGAAAAAGACATGTATGTGGACGATGTAATGTCAACCAGGTTGTTGATGATCTTGTATAACATCACAAGTTGCTGCTTCTGACGTCTGGCTTGGAGCGTGTCCCATTGGAGATGCTGCAGCATATCAGATACGCTACTGGTATTCCTGAATCTGTTGGTGACAAAGCGGGCAGCCCTCCGCTGAGTCATTTCCAGTTGTCATATCTGGTTTGTTCTGGTGTGGATTCCAGACAGAGCTGCAGTAATCCAGGTTGGAGGGGACAAGGGCCATATAGGCGGAGGTCTTGGCTTCTTCACTGGCCTTTTGTAGGTTTCTCTTCAGGAAGCCAAGCATACTATTTGCCTTCTTCACCTTCTTGTTAATATGAGTGCTCCACCCAGGGTTGGCAAGTTTTTGCCAAGGGTGGAAAAAACCATGGAAAAAACCGGAAAAAAACGGCAAGGAAAAAACTGGGTGACAAAAACTGGCAAAAACTAAAAATATTAGTGGCAAAAACTAAAGACACTTGGTGGCAAAAACTCAAGAAACTGGGTGGCAAAAACTGAATTTAAATAAACCCTTTTAGCAGGTTACACTTCTAACCAGGTTAACACCTTAAGGCACATGCACTGAAGTGTGTGGGCAGTGGTTGTGTATTGTATAACCAACGAGGCAAAAACTGGCAAAAACTAAAAAATCTGAGTAGCAAAAACTAAAAAATCTGAGTAGCAAAAACTAAAGAAACTGGGTGGCAAAAACTAAATTTAAATAAACCCTTTTAGCAGGTTACTCTTCTTTACTGGTTTACGCCTTAAGGCACATGCACTGAAGTGTGTGGGCAGTGGTTGTGTATTGTGGACCTGCTAATGCATAAGTGTCAAGTGTCAGAAGAATGCACAATACACAGCCACAGTCAATGGAAATGAGTAAAACAGACTGAAAGTAAAGCAGAAAGTTCACTGCTGTAAGTGTTCATTTCCTGCAAGTTCTGCTTCTAAGTCTTCTATGGAAAGGGTGTTTTCTAACATTAGTAAATTGAAGTAATATTCAGACACAACTGAGTCCTGTCTTGGAATAGAAAAAGCAGACAAAACTTGTGTTTTGTTACAGACTGTTATAAGAGACTCAGTAGAGCTGAAGAACTGATCAGTTAGATATTAAGAAAGTTTATCACCAGTGAATATGTTGTGCTATTACACTTCTTTAAACTTTTTTAACATCTGAAGAAACTCAGATGAGAAAAAATCAAATTCTAAAATCCTTATTTCTCCATTGAATCCTGTATTGTTTGTGACTACAGTATAGTTCTTACAGGTTGTCTTAAACAAACAATTCTAATAAGTAGTAACAAAACAGTTGTTTGCAACATTATGGAGAAAACAATTGAAATGGTTTTTTTTCTCATTCTTATTTGTAACCCAGTTTTTATTACTGTTTCACTTTTATAAATATCAGGCAGATATTAAAATAACTTAATTATAAGCTACTTGAAAACATCCCAAGACTAATTTTTCACATTTTCACCCTGATACATTCATTGTTTTAGGTTTTTGCCATTTTAGCCGGTTTTTTCCAGTTTTTGCCGTTTTTTTCCAGTTTTTGCCACTGGCAAGGAAAGAACTAGTTTTTGCCGGCAAAAACCCAACCCTGGCTCCACCCCATGTTGGATTGTATGAGAACCTAAAGTTGATTTAAAAATGTATGTACACATTAGGACTGCAATGGTTCACTTATGATTGGTTATTAAAGTCTTATTTTCGGCTAATTCAGCGTTTTTTCCTTCTTTGGATGGTACCGGGGAACGGACCCGTTCCCAATTCGAGACGGACCTGTAATCATTTGACAACCGGAACCTTCCCAATCAAAAGAAATCAATTATCGGACCTGTTCCCAATCAAAATAAACATATTTGCCATTTATCAAATTACATTTTCCCTTTAAATCATAGCTAACCATCCATATTCCAACTTATCTTTTTGTTTGTTTTGATTTTACGTCGCTTTCAACAGTATTTCATTTTCAGTCATATCGCGACGTCCAGCTAATTATAGATGGAGGAATACCCCAGAAGTCCTTTATGCACTATTTCAGGCACAAATCGGCAACTGGGTAGAACCACCGACCTTCCGCAAGCCAGCTGGAAGGCTTCCCCACATTAACCCCAACTTATCTTTTGCTACAATGAACGTAAGCAAAGTTACGCAACTCCATACATTTTTGGGAGTATGTATAAAACAATACCAGTGATTACGGCCAAATATCGGAAACTGTGCGGGCGAAGATTTATACATGCCCCTTCATCGAGACTGGTTAATGTTGCGTGATCGCAAAATCTTCTGAATTGACAAGAGTTTACAAACCCAGTCTGACTCTGTTTACCATCATTTATAAAATTTAGAAATCCTACAATTAAAACAATCATGAACCATACTTCAAAGTATTACAGAATTGTTTTAAAAAAAAGATGATAATGAAAAACTTGAATCTTTACTTAGCAAACATAGAAACTTTCCATTCTTTAGAGCCGATTTAAGCGATGTTTTAATGACGTTTCATGAAATATACGCATATTTCATAATGGATTAATCGATAAAGACCATACAGAGCCACATTCTCGCTAAGTTGTACCGCGCACGACGTAGCACGCTTTCCACTTCCGGTATTTAGCACTGAAGGCGAGTTGACCTATTCAGCATTGATTTAGAGTTTATCTAATTAATGCAACAGATGCACGCAGGCTTAAGCCAAACACCGAAAAAACAAAGTTGTAAACATTTTCGTTACAAAACTGAGATGCCACAGCTTTCTGAAAATCACAGAAATCAGACCATTTTGCATGCTTACGGCGGACACGTAAGTGACTGATGTTGCACATCATTTTGTATGCAAACGGTAGACAATTCATATACTGACTACTCGTTACAGAGTTACTTGGTAGGTTCAGGATCGTCCGAGATTGTTGACGTCACGTAGAGACGATCGCACTCTTACGTTAACGTACCGACGTAACAGCTTCATCCCAGCAACGGTTACTTCTCAGCGGTTTTGGATCACTGCCGATACTTTAAAGAATCGTCTGTAGCAATGTCACGGTCCTACCCGTATACCGTATACTTGGTAGATCTTAACTGCACGCACAAGGCCCAGAATAACGTCAACGTCATGCCCTGGCCTGCAGTATCACCAAATCTAAAACCCATAGAGCATGTATGGGTTAAACTTGGAGACGGATGCCAAACAATTACCAGATTGACAGGACGAACGACCTCAGACATGCTCGATTACGAAATTGCATGTCGTCTCAAATGACGTCATTAGACGGTACATCAGAGAGGGTATTTTGCTTGCATTTAATAGGCAAAGTTTTGAATTACAATAAGTTTTCTGCAAAATTGTGTTTGTAGACAGAATTGTACGCATCAGAATCCAATGTAAAGTTTCTATTTTTGCTGAGTATAGATCACTGCCTTTAACACTCGCGAGCGTGATTGGCAGTATCCAGAGATAGATAAGATAAGATTTTGGATTTTACTAAGTCATCAACTCTGTCTCAGCCGCAATGTCAGCGTCTACTGTGAGTAACACATCCAGCGTAGATTTAGTTTCTACACCATGTTTACCATCATAAACATACGGTTTAGTAACTTAAATTCCCAATTTCTGCGTTGTCATCATTTCACAACTCGTTTTTTCCAATTTGACTTGAAAAATTCCGTATCCGAGGGGTACCGGACCCGTTCCCAATTGGGTGAAAAAAGAACGCTGTAATTTGTTTGGATGATCCGCCGGCAGCATTAAAGGCCCTTTTTTGGGAGCATTTTGGTTTCTTAAGAAAGGATGGTGTCATGGACAAAACAATTACTACTATTTCAATTTTGCCAAATATGTAGCATTCCTATTTCATATAAACCAGGTACAACATCAAATATGACACAGCATTTAAAGAGTAAGCATGACATTACAGCAGAATGGACCATGTTGAAGATATAACTTGACAAAGCAACTACTTCTGCCAAGATACGTCTCAGATGTGTTTCAGTCAAAATAAAAAAACACTTGGTCATCAGATAAACATAAGAATATTACCTGATCTTTTGGTATTTTTTATAGCTAAAGATATGCGCCTGTTCTCCAAGAACTTTCAAGAGAATGGTCAATGTTTTAGATCCTAGATATGACATTCTCGCTTTCAGGGGTGCTAGAAAAAGCATCCCCAGTCATTTTTTAGCTCACCTGAGCCAAAGGCTCAAGGTGAGCTATTGTGACCGCTCACCGTCCGTAGTACGTCTGTCCGTCCGAGCGCACGAAAGGTCCTTTGTTGGGTAGGGAGAACAATAGATTCCATTCATTCCGTGATTGCCCTATTGTTATTGTTGGGTATATTTGTGTACTGTTGGGTACTTTTAAACAAAAAAAATACCCAACAAATGTCCAACTGTGAGAACGTCCGTCCGTCTGTCCGTTCACATTTACTTCAAACGACATCTCCTCTGAACCCGCTGATTGTAGGGAGAGTTCAAACTGCTCATGATGTTCCTTGGATGCTTCTCTACAGAAGTTGTTCAAATGAAAGAGAAAAAGCAAAAACTCGACTTGAAAAAGCAAAAAAGCAAAAAACGTTAAAAAATCTTCTTGCCCAAAACTACTAGGCCCTAAGCTTTGATATTTTTACAGTAGAATCTCCTGGTCGATCCCTCTATAGTTTGTTAAAATGAAATCCCTAGGGTCACACTTGACGCCACTCTGCGCAGTTTAAGTGCTGCTCTAGGCAGGTTTCACAGTATTTTTGATGAAGCAGAACTGTATTTTACCCAAGTTACTCTTAATATACTAAGGGCAAATAGCCAATATTTGCAAACATTTTGGATCCAGATCAGATGCAACATAATCATAATGCTACATCTAATCTGGATCCAACCTATTTGCCACTCATTTACCAACTTAACATTTTCTAAATTGTTTTTTTGTACACTTTTCACATACAGTAGGTTTTAAGCAGACATCATTTCAGTCTGGTAAGGGTAAGCCCCAGAGCTCTACCCACTGAGGTCAAATATTATGCAACAGTTGGGGAGTATCACAGAACTGGTCATGATCAGCTGAACATGTTGTCTGCTAAAGTTTAGATATGGTTCAGTCTGATTCATACTTAGAGAAACAGGATCTGGAAGTGATCCACTGACAGTTATGTAATTATGTCTTATGCCATATTTATACATATGTTTAATATTGGTTTTGTCAGAGTTATCTGTATGTCTTGTCTTTTTTTCTTGTCCAGGATTCAACCCTTTCCCCCCATATACTGACGTTTGTTAACCCATTACCCCATAAATGTGCATTTTTAGGCCTTTGATTTATTCCTCTACTTAAGAAAATAATTCCACTTTATACAGTCATGAAAATGTAAGATGGGAAAGTAAAGCAAAGTGTGCATTAAGACACATTCTGCTTTACTTTCAACTTGCTTTAGGTGGCCACCTATTTTCAAAACTAGAAACATGCTATGGGGTAATGGGTAAAAATGAAATTGCCTATTTGGAAAGAGCCTGATGAGAGGAAGTGCCATTTGCAAAGGCCATAACTTTTTGAGTTATTTCCCTTTGTGATATTTTCTTGTCAAGAAGACCACTTCAGTTGTAATGAAATTTTATGTATGGAAAGAAACTGATGAGAGAAAATGCCATGCACAAGGGCAGCAATATTTACGGTAGTTTTTCCCCTTTGTCATATTTTATTGTCAGGAAAATAATTCCAGTTCTGCTGACGCTAGTGAAATAATTATCATTTATTGGAAATGGAAATAGCTTGATAAGAGGATGTGTCATGGATAAGGGTCATAAGCTTGGCAACAAAATTCACTTTTGTCATGTTTTCTTGTCTGGAAGATAACTCCATTTATAGTTATATTAAAATGTTGTCTTGCCCAGTCAACTTAGGTACAAACTTCAATGTCCTCAGGTGAGCGAATTTAGGGCCATGGCCCTCTTGTTTTAATTATCACCCATGTCAATGAAAGCAGTTTAAAATGAAAGGGCTCATAGGTACAAGTGCAAAATAGTTTGAATTATGGAGATATCTCTACTAGAAAAAAAGTTACAGCAATTTGAAGTTGTCGAAAATTGGTGGTTTTTAGGGGGAAAAATCCCTTTTATCGTGTACTTATATCCGCATCGCGACGGAACCGAATTTTTTAGCCAAGGTGAGCTATTTTGATCGTGCTGTGTCCGTCGTCCGTCGTCAACAATTTCTTTAAACGACATCTCCTCCTAAACTACTGGATGGATCTTAACCAAACTTGGCAGGATTGAGCCTTATAGAGACCTCTTTGAAAACTGTTCAAATATTTCTGATCCGTTGCATATCTAGGTCACAGGAGCTAAAAATAGATCGCTTCAATAAAAACTTTAAAAATCTTCTTCTCTGGAACCACAGTACCCTTAGCTTAGATATTTGGCACATAGCATCATCTGCAGGTCCTCTATCAAGATTGTTCAAATTATGTCCCTGGGGTTAAAAATGGCCCTGCCCCGGGGTCACAAATTTAAATAGAGTTATATAGTGAAATCTTCAAACCTCTTCTTCTCTGAAATTAATATAGCTAGAGCTTTGATATTTGGCATAGTGTAACTTCTAGAGGTACTTTACCAATACTGTTCAAATAGTTCCGGTCCGTTGCATATCTAGGTCACACTAGGTCACAGGAGCTAAAATTAGATTATTTCAATAAAAACTTTAAAAAATCTTCTTCTCTGAAACCATAGTACCCTGACCTTAGATATTTTGCACAAAGCATCGCCTACAAGTCCTCTATTAAGATTGTTCAAATTATGTCCCTGGGGTCAAAAATGACTCCGCCCCTGAGGTCACAAATTTACAAAGAGTTATATAGTGAAATCTTCAAACCTCTTCTCCTCTGAAACTAATATGGCTAGAGCTTTAATAATTAGCATAGTGTAACTTCTATAGGTACTTTACCAATGTTGCTCAAATGGTTCCGGTCCGTTGCATATCTAGGTCACAGGAGCTAAATATAGATTTTTTTTCAATAAAAACTTAAAAAATCTTCTTCTCTGAAACCACAGTACCCTGAGCTTAGATATTTTGCACAAAGCATCATCGTCAGTTCCTCTATCAAGATTGTTCAAATTATGTCCCTGGGGTCAAATATGACCTTGGCCCGGGGGTCACAAATTTACATAGAGTTATATAGTGAAATCTTCAAACCTTTACTTTTCTGAAACTAATATAGCTAGAGCTTCGATATTTGGCATGGTGTAACTTCTAGAGGTATACTTTATCAATATTGTTCAAATTGTTCCGGTCCGTTGCATATTTAGGTCACAGGAGCTAAAAATAGATTTTTTTAAAAAAACACTTAAAAAGTCTTCTCTTAAACTACAGTACCCTAAGCTTAGCTATTTTGCACTCAGCATCATCCAATCAGCAATTGGCACAATCATATTGTCATAATTTCTCAGCTTTCCAAGATATGTTACATTTACATCAACGGTCCCAGGTGAGCGATTTAGGGCCGTATACGGCTCTTGTTTATTTTTCAAGATTTAAAAGTAAAATTTGGTACTCTAATGTATTTTTTCCTGCTGATTCCATTTTTGCAACCAGAATTGTTGTATACTGATAGGATAACAAGTAATTCAACAAAAACTAGGTATAAAATACACAAATTTTAATATTCATTTTGAAATGAAACTTTTATCATGTTTTTCAATATTTAAAAAAGATTCTCAACAACATAGCATGATGATGCATCTACTTTAAATAGCAAATTATGAAAGTACAACTTCTTAGAAGTATGGAAATAATGGTAAAAAGCAGTTGAACATTCATTTAGAAAATATATGTCATACAAAAACAAAATGAAAACAACCATTATAGGTACATTAATAGATTTTCCAACTGATATTTTTACACTGTGATCAGAATTTTTACATAAACATGTTCCTATGCATAGCTAACCATACACATGAATCAATAATTTGTTTATAAAGCTATCATTTTATGTAAGGATTCTGATCAAAATGTAAATGTTTTATATTTTTCTGAAAGTGTTTTGAGGTAACTACAAATTATCTCGAAATTCAGTACAACATATTTGTTTGTTTTACTTCTAGTAGAAACATTTTGTTACTATAAATAGCCATACGGTAAACCTTGTCTCGCACTGTATCCTCCTGCGCTATTTGGATAAAAGCTAGTGCAAGGGAGGTAACTCTTAAAGCAAAGTACCCTAAAAGTTATGATGGATCACAAGCTATGTTCACAGAGAGAAATGAAATCCAGATTTGTACAGTTGACTCTACAATTTTCTGTGGCTTACGACTATGCTGTTTAAACAATAATAGAATAATAGAGGAGTAGAACCAACGACCAAGGCAGATCGGGTTTGCAAATTTTATTAACCAAACGGTTTCGACTCTCACCGAGTCTTCATCAGTGGTACATGAAAAACATAGTATATACAGGTAAGTGAAGTACACAATTTTATCTGCTTTTTCTGCTTTCAGTCACGTGATATGTTACCTAAAAATAGCATTGGTTTATAAATAGAAAAGTTGTTTATATATTGGTAACTATGGTGATGGTATGATGTAATAAAGGTACAGAGTTTTTTTAAGATGTATTATAGATCTAATAAAATCCCTAATCGATGATTAGAGTGAGTCTATATATTTAATTTTTAATTTAACTGTCAAAAATACCGTAAATTGAGTAAATGTAGATCTCTGTGGTTTGTCCAATAATGCCGATTTCGTTTTGGCAGATGGTACTGTCACTGGTAGATATCTCCGGTGGGTGGGGTTCGTTATCCTGGTGGTCGTCCGGTAATGGTGATAGTATCCTAGGTATGATGAATTTCTTTGTCATTCGGTCGAGTTCTGGTGAGGTGTATATTGGTGCTGCTGGTGTAATCCGAAATCTGGGTCTGGCCTCGAAAGGGGGTATCCATTGTTCTACGGGGAATATTGGTGGTGGTGTAATCGTGACTCGTCTGAATTTCGTCTGTGATATTCCGTGTTTTTCATAGGCATGTTTTCTGGTGTATGATTTGTTCATGTATAATTTTTCGCAGCCCGGGCAGGCATACTTTTTCACCGTTTTGTTATGAGTTTTCAAATGGTCTCCGAAATTGCTGATGCTTCCGTTGATAAACTTATTGCATTTCGTGCATTGTCGTAGTCTCTCTCCTATAAGTCGATAGCTGTCTTCTGGTGGATGTCGTTTGCCCATTCTTTATTGTTTTAGGTTTAATCCTGCTGGATGCCGTGTTTGGAAGGTTTCAATTAGTACTTCTTCAGTCCTCAAACGAATGTTTGTATTTTTAGGCGTAGTCAAGAGAATGGTGACGTCGACGTCGTTAGCAGAGTGACCGTTGTTGGAAAAATGGCGGGAAACCGGTTTATATTCGTTGGTGCATCTGATGTCGTTGGTATGACCGTAAAGACGTTCGCGTAAGGTATTCTTGGTTTGGCCTACGTATTGGATGGCGCATTTTCGGCAGGTGATGATGTATACTATACTAGATGTTTCGCAGTTGTAGGATCCTCTGATATGAAAGGTATTTTGTGTAGATTTGGCCTGGATGTGTTGTTTGCTTGACATGTGTTTGCATGCCGAGCAGTTTTTTCCGCAAGGGTGGCTGCCTTTTCTACCGGTTGGTATGCTTAGATTTGCCCTGACAAGAGAATTTCTGAGGCTTGGTGGTTTTTTCAGAACTGTGATGATTTTGGTTTGTTGGAGTGTGCTCAAAGTTGGGTCGGAGTCTAGTATATGGAGGTTGCGTTTCAGGATCGTGGTTGTGTCTGGGTTCCTAGGGTTGTTGTTGATGATGAGGGGGGTTACAAGTTTTTTCTCTGGTTTTGTTGTTGGTCGTAGTAGTTCATCTCGGTCCAGTGATTGTGCCTTGTGTATTGCGTCTTTGATCATTTTGGTAGGGTAACCTCTCGCACGGAGGTTTGCTAGAAGGGTTTTGGTGCATGCTTTGAAATGATCGAGAGTGCTGCATATTCGGCGTATTCTTATTGCCTGGCTGTATGGTATGCTCTTTTTTTGATGTTTAGGGTGGAATGATTTGAAGTGGAGGTACATGTGGGAATCCGTCGGTTTTGAATAGAGGGTTGTTGCTAGGTTGCCTTCGATGTCTTTATGAATGGTGGTGTTTAAACAATAGTTTATTTTATGGTTGTTGGTTGTCTCATATGATTGAGTGGACGCGTAACAGCACATTCTTAAATGATGTTTGTTGATGTTATGGCTTAAAAGTATAACATATATAAAGAAAGCAATAGTCCAGTGTTTACCCTAGAGGGGGCCCTTGTGCCATTGACCCTCTAAAAAATCCAAAATGACCCCCCCTGTTGAAAATGTAATGGGTCAATTTGGCCCACCAATTTTCAGCCCTGACCGAAACAAATTCTTAAGATTAAAGAAGTATTATTTGCAGATTTGAACATCATAAATATGACATAATAGTAACACTCACAAAAATATTAATCCTTAAAAATCAATAAAAGTCAACTTGCAGACAAAATTTAGTCAATTTTTCAGTAAAGCAGTGGGTAAACATTAAAGTTTTAATTCCATGACCCATTCAAACCTATATAATATATTGAACCTCTTGTCTTGATGTTAATGGGTCATTTTGACCCACTACTTTTCAGTTCTGGTTTAAACACTGATGGTCATTTGGATAAATTTTACAGTAGGAAATGGCTTGAATTCAGTAAAAACCATTTGTATTTCTGAGTTGTGATATAAAGTGGGATATGTTTTCTTCTTAAAACGTATGTACACATAAATGTCAAAGTCAAGTTTTTAAAATAGCACAACCTTTAAACAGCTGTTTGTTGCCATTGGATATGGAATGTGTATTACGGTTGAGTTACTTGATTTTAGGTTAATTTTAAGCGAGAAAAATATCCAAGCACTTTTTTGGTAAAGACAAGGGATTCTATACCTTCGGTTGGTCTGTTCCTGTCGGAAACTGTTAAAGCTCATTTCCCACTTGGAACAGACCAACTTCAGGTAAACAAATCCCATGTCCTTACCAAAAACCGAGCTTGATTATATTATTCTGAGATTTTGTCCGTTGCCAGAACAAGTGAACAACTTGATCTTTTTGATGCCGTTTTCAGGCAAACAAAGTTGACACTATATCTCTGGGAACTACTTTCGACTGGACCCTGACAGCACTTCCGGTCTATTTGGTGTTCCGTAACCTTAGGTTAACAAATTTTGGAGCACTGACATTCATAGAAAAAGTATGCATTTGACAGAGTAGCTTTTTAAAAGTTTTGCAAATATTTGAACCTTTTGCAATTTATTGCAATATATTTTGCAATTCTCAACTCAGACTTGTTGATCATGTGCTGCAGCTATGCCATTTTCACATTTCAGATTTTTTAGCTCACCTGGCACGTAGTGCCAAGGTGAGCTTTTAGGATCGCTGGATGTCCGTCGTCCGTCCGTCTGTTCACAATTGTTCGTTAACACTCTAGCAGGTTCAAATCTCATTGGATCTTGATGAAACTTGGTCACAATGTTTGCCTCAATGAAATCTAGGTCAAGTTCGAATGTGGGTCATGTCCGGTCAAAAACTAGGTCACTAGGTCAAATTATCGAAAAACCTTGTTAACACTCTAGAGGCTACAAATTTCATTGGATCTTCATAAAACTTCATCAATATGATTGCCTCAATGGAATCTAGGCCAAGTGCGAATGTGGGTCATGTCCGGTCAAAAACTAGGTTACTAGGTCAAATCTTCGAAAAACCTTGTTAACACTCTAGAGACTACAAATTTCATTGGATCTTCATGAAACTTCATCAAAATGTTTGCCTTAATGAAATCTAGGTCAAGTTCGAATGTGGGTCATGTCCAGTCAAAAACTAGGTCACTAGGTCAAATTATCGAAAAACCTTGTTAACACTCTAGAGGCTAAAAATTTCATTGGATCTTCATAAAACTTCATCAATATGATTGCCTCAATGAAATCTAGGCCAAGTTCGAATGTGGGTCATGTCTGGTCAAAAACTAGGTCACTAGGTCAAATCTTCGAAAAACCTTGTTAACACTCTAGAGACTACAAATTTCATTGGATCTTCATGAAACTTCATCAAAATGTTCGCCTCAATGAAATCTAGGTCAAGTTAAAATGTGGGTCATGTCCGGTCAAAAACTAGGTCACTAGGTCGAATCATCGAAAAACCTTATTAACACTCTAGAGACTACAAATTTCATTTGATCTTCATAAAACTTGATGAAAAGGGTTGCGTCAGTGAAATATAGGTCAAGTTCAAATGTGGCTTATGTCTTGTCAAAGACTAGGTCACTAGGTCAAATCATCCAAAAACCTCGTTAACACTCTATAGAGACTACAAAATTCATTGAATCTTCATGAAACTTGAACAAAATGTTTGTCTCATTGAAATTGAGGTCAAGTTAGGATGAGGGTCATGCCCGGTCAAAAACTAGGTCACACGGTGTACATGGTTACATGGTTACCAGGTGAGCGATTTAGGGCCATAGTGGCCCTTGTTTTATTTGCAATACATCTCATAGTTTTTCTTGCTATTATTTTAGTATTTGATCCAAGTGTAGAAGACTCCAATGAATACAAAAAGATCCATAAAGAGTACAAGAAAGTGGTGAGTATTTCAGGTCACAGAGAATTTATCCCATCCATGTAGTAGGTCTATGAACTTTGCATATTACAGTCAAACATCTGAAATGAAAACACTCTCTTGAGTGTGACTGAGAAACAGCTCAGATTTGAGAGATTTTTCATTCAATTTCAAAAAATTTGAATAAGCAGAAGCTTACCCTTTACCCCATTTCCTGTTTCTAGTTTTTGAGACAGGTGAACACTTAAAGCAGATTGAAAGTAAAGGCACATACGGCACATTCTGCTTTACTTTAAGCCTGCTCTAAGCTACCATCTGCTAGATGAAATAAATATGTTTTATGGTGCATATTCATCACTGTATAAAGCAATACTATTTTCTTCATTGGAGGAATAAATTAAATGTATAAAAATGTGTATTTATGGGGTAATGGGTTTACACAGACAAGAGCTTAACCAACTACCCCATAAATACGCTTTTTACACCTTTAATTTATTCCTCCACTGAAGAAAATAGTTTCAATTTATACAGTCATGAATAAGTATTGTAAGATATTTTTTCTATACTCTAGCAGATTATAGCTTAAAGCTGACTGAAGGTAAAGCAGAATGTGCCTTTCTGCTTTACTTTCAACCTGCCTTAAGTGATCACTTATTTTCAATACTAGGAACTGGCTATGGGGTCAGGGGTTAAACAAGGACAACAGTAATGTAGAAATGTCATGTATGAACTTTTTGCATTATTGCTGTTTACATTCAGCAGCCACTTGTTATCTTAGCTCTGCATGTTTTTCTGTTGACTGTTTGGTGAGCATGTGCAGCAAATTTTTGGGACATAGGAATTTGTTTGGTTTTAGAACAGAGCTCCAGATAAGGGGAGTATTTCAAAAACCAAAATCTTTATTTCTGCATAAAACCCTATGGTGTCACTACTCATTAGAATCGTCTCAAAGAGACGATTCTAATGAGTAGTAACTCCATAGGATTTGGTGCTGGAATGAGTAAGAAAGTGTTGGATTTGTTCAGTTTACTCCCTCTTATCTGGAGCCCTGAATTTAGAGACTTCTGTTTTACTGAGTACAGTTTTGAAGTTACAGTGATGCTCATGTAATACTTTGCAAAGAACAATAATTGTTTAAGTCATAACATTGCTATGTATTTGATCTAGGTTGATGCATTGCTTGATGCCTTTACCAAAGACACAAAATTGTCCCATGATGAGGTGATAAAAGCGCTTGGTGAGATGAACTCTAAAAAAGACCTGCGAGATGTTTTCCAGGTAAGTGAACAAGGAATTTTTAACCCAAAATCTTGGAATAATTTATTTTGACCTTTTTGGCACATGAAGAAAAATCCTGTTTATTTCCATATCTATGCATAATACAAGTGCATCTGTGGGAGCTTTATGCATTACATTTGCTATGCATTAATCAACCATCTTTTTTAGAGATCTCCTATCGGTGTTACGACATATGACTGCTTGTCCTGGTGTTAGTTTGTTATGTGATTGTTAGTTTGTTATGGGATTGTTAATTCTATCATCGATGTACAACGTCATTGTATAAATAGGCATTAAACCAAATTATAAAGTTTCAAGTGATCGTGTCTTGCATCATGCCAATTGTCTAGATTCTATGTTTCAAGTAGACACTGTCACCGTGTAACTAGAATACTGTTGGTAGGAAGTTAAATCGAAATCACTCATTTTGATAAGTTACAACATTGGGTTTTGTAGGGATAAAAAGGAAAAAAAAGGTTGACAAGTTTAACCCTTTCCTCCCTGAAACCTCAAACGGACAATTCTTATTTTCAATTAAGTCTAGTCCATGTTTGACTTTTTAGGCTTGGGTTTTTACAATATACATTAAAATGACAAACAGTGTAGACCCTGATCAGAGGGTTCCTTAAGGAGCCCTCTGATCAGGGTCTACTCTGTTTGCATAGGACAAGTGTACTCCTCACATGTACTCTGTTACATACATGAGTGACTAGGGTTCAACAACAACTACAACTATTACTTTTTATTTCTCACTACATAACATGTATATATGAGACAATACAGTAATAAGAATCAGACACTGAGTGTGGGTGGGGAAAGTATGAGGAGAAGTGCAATTGTGTCTATAATTAAGGTGTTCAAAGACGTCAACCATTTTGGCAGCTTGAACACCTTCCTTATAAACAACTGAAATGGTTTCCTTAAATTAAGTTAAAACATTGTAATTTATGTTGGGTGCATCTCTCAATTTTCATACGTTACAGAGTTAAGTGTAACTGCTGGTAAATGGAGTTCTGATTATTTAACAGGGCTTGTTTGAGCTGGTGCTGGCTGCTGATGACTTTGACATCTGTGTTCGACTGATGACACAGAAGAATATAGAGCTACAGCAGCAGGCCCTGATCCTCATCATCAAAACTACAGGCAGCCTCCCAGACAGCCTCACTGAAGGACCGAACAAAGGCCCACCCCCTTCTACAGGTGCTGCCGAGAGTGAAGATGAGATTATGAAACGGATTCTAGAGTGAGTGTAACCAGGTCAAAGGCAGATTTCTTATGAAGTATCATACTGGGAGTAATTTCTATGTTCAAATTTATATTAGCTCTTTGAACCCTAGTCAGGCATATATGCGTCATTTGCAAACAGTGTACCTGTACGGATTAAACTTGTCCTATGTAAACAGTGTAGACCCTGATCAGAGGGCTCCTTAAGGAGCCCTTTGATCAGGGTCTACACTGTTTGTCATGTTAACATATATTGTAAAAATCAACTCTAAAAAGTTAAAAATGGACTAGATTAAATTGAAAACTAGATTTGTCCATATGAGGTTTCAGGGAGGAAAGGGTTAAGTGGACTACAAAAAGTGTTCAGTCGACATACTTGAAGACAGAGAGGCACTGTAAGGTGCTTCTGTGTACATGTACGGTAGTTAAAAGTTAATGAAAATCTGGTAAAAATTATAAGAGTAACAATTAAGACATTGACAGACAACACCATGCCATACTGTAATTCATCCCATCTTTGATTGGGGAATAATTTCAAAATAAAACGTATTTATATACAGTCAATGAAGCGTGACGAAATTCCATGAGCGTGACTGGTTTCCTTACGTGCAAATAGATTGTTTGATGTAAAAATGGACTAAATACTATGCATGTCACTGTAATATTAAATTATCTCGTGTAAACAAAGAACCTCAAACATAAAAAATGTCTATAGATACCATATCTCAGAAGTATTTTGAACTATTTTCCATAATCCTTTTACACGATCCAAGTGAGCACATTCACACACACACACACACACATTTATGTTACGAACCCTGCAAAAAGTTTATTGACAATATAAAATCACATTTTTATTGCAACAATGAAAGGAATAACCACATGTCCGCCATTTTATCACTAGTTTTCTTTATTCTAGCAGGTGTTAGCTTAAAGCAGGTTGACAGAAAAGCAGAATGCACCTTTTGAGCTACCATCTGCTAAGCTATAGGACATATTTCTTATAGTGCATACCCAAGACTGAATCAGAGCTGTAGAAAAGGGTAGTATTTCAAAATCAAAAGTCTTTATTTCTGCATTTAACCCGTCTTCGAGACAAATCTGATGAGCAGTTACAACATAGAACTTGGTGTTGGAATAAGTGAGAAAATTGTAGATTTGTTCACTTTACTCCATGTTATTTGGAGCCCTGTTGAATAAATTGGAACATATTGGCTCCAGGTTGTCCAAGAAAGAGTATGAGGATGAACAGAGGCGGCAGAAAAGCATGGAGAAGAGAGACAAAACCCAGATGGAACAGATGTTGGCCCTAACTAGACATGAAGTGGATGAGTTGGAAGATCAGAAAGTCCTTGAGAGACAGAAAATGAATGTGGTAAGGCTAATGATAACTATTTGATGAAGATTATTTATTATACATAGTGGGAACATTTAGCTATTGGACATCACATATGGAGTAGACCCAGATTAGGTATTGCATACAAATATGTTGTTTGAATATACATGTAGTCCTAGGTATTAATTGTTTATTAGATTAGTTTGTATTTTGTGTACTATTGTAAAGTACAAAACCTGATCAGATTTTGTGTTATTAACCTATTGCTCCATAACCGGTTTCTATGTTTGAAGTCGGGTAACAATTTAAAACAAATTGAAAGTAAATCAGAATGCACCTTAAGGTGCATTCTGCTTTACTTTCAACCTGCTTTAAGTAGTCACCTGTCTTCAAAACTAGAAACAGGCAATGGGGTAATGGGTTAACTCTTTGAACTCTAGTCCCGCATATAGGCGTGCTTTTCAAACAGTGTACATGTGAATAGTACACTTGTCCTGTGCAAACAGTGAAGACCCAGATCAGAGGGCTCCGAAAGGAGCCCTCTGATCAGGGTCTTCACTGTTTGTCATAATGCCAAACATTGACAAAAACAGCCCTTAAAAGTCAGAAATTGACTGGACTAAAATGGAAACTGGAATTGTCCATTTAAAGTGTCAGGGAGGAAAGAGTTAAGTAGTCACCTGTCTTCAAAACTAGAAACAGGCAATGGGGTAATGGGTTAAATGTGCAATGAAGGCATATCTATGGAGTAAAAGGTTAACACCGTGGCTGATCCAAGGATACTGAGGGAGTTAACTCTTTCAACAACATGGACCTGTTAATATACTCATTACATTTGCAAACAGTGTAGACCCTGATTAGAGGGCCCTCTGATCAGGGTCTACACTGTTTGCCAATTTAGAGCAGTATTTATTTAAACTTCCCAGAATTTCAAATAGACTGGTTCATGTTTTGGTAACTAAAATGATCCAAAAGGGAGCCTAATAACCCACAAAAGTTACTAAGTGTTGAAAGAGCTAACTAAACATTTCAAGCTTTGATTCCTGTTTGTCTGTACCAAACCTTATCTTGTGAATACTCATTAGAATCATCTCGTCAAGACATTTTTAATATAGTAGTTTTAATATACGGTCTTGAGAAGACAAAAGTCTTTAGTATTTGAAAAACTTGCATTATCTGCAGCTTTGTTGATCTAGATCTACATTGTTTGTAATGATTGATAGCCGTTGTTTCCCATTATGTGACGTGTTTGAAGTAGCAGGTTTTATAGTGTAGATGACACAGTATTTATCCTGAACGTTATATCAACATCTTAGAATTTTATGTCTAAGTATTTATTATTTTCTGTTTTGTTTTTCTATTGCAATGTGTTGATACTAGCTGGAGTTATATTTCTATACTGTACTAGTCTAGGGACGATAACAAATTATTTAACTAGTGTATACTAATCTCAAACAATATAACTGCTTTAGTATACAATGTATATCCATATAATTATAAGGCAGTGGCTATATTTATGAGTTGTAATGATAAACTTTAATATTAATCAGTACCATTTTATTTTGTAGTCAAGCATTTTCACTCTGTCCTTTTGGACAGCATACTAGAAACAATTGTTTAGTGCCTAGGTCTATTATATTTCTTCCAATGGAAAACAGTCTCATGAGCAGTGAAATGTCAATTTTAAAATGTCAAGCCACAGTTATCATATGCAGTAAACTTGTATCAACCAATTACCCCATAGCCTATTTCTAGTTTTGAAGACAAGTGACTACTTAAAACAGGTTGATAGTAAAGCAGAATGCGCCTTATGGTGCTTTATGCTTTACTTTCAGCCTGCTTTAAGCTACCATCTGCTAGGATATAGAAAATATTTCTTACGATACATATTCATGACTGCAGAAAATTGAAGACGCATTCTGCTTTACTTTCAATCTGCTTTAAGTAGTTACCCATCTTCAAAACCTGAAACAGGCTATGGGGTAATGTGTTACTGTTTTAAATAATAAAGCAAAGACCATCACTGGTCAATGAGGTTTACTATGTTAGTCCACATAATGTGTAGTGAACATGCATAACCAGTACAATTCTATGGATGTCCCCAACCATTCTTGGGCGAAACAAGTTTTCTTATTTAAGAAAAAATGATTTTATGTATATCTGAATTAAGCTTTCTTTGGGTATGTCATCAGGATCTAAACTGTTGACATAGGCCATCAATATGCACTATAAACACAAGAAGAGTTAATACTTCCATACATATAGCCACTTTTATGAGTATATTCATCCTGTAGTAAGCACAGTATGCAGTGCATTACTAAACTGAAATGTCAGGTTGCAGTTTCCGTATCATGCAAAAAAATTGGTCTTGATAATCTAATTCCTTATTTCACTGGCTGTTTTAAAACATTCAGCCCTTGCAATGAGTATACTGGCCTTTTATAAAGTATGTACTTGTAAAGTACATCTGTCTTATACAAACAGTGTAGACCCAGATTGCTCCTGAAGATCTGGCTCTGCACCATTTGCATTTTGCAAAATATTGTAAAACACATCGCTGAATAGTCAAAATGGACAATTAAATGGGAACTGGAATTTTCCATATAATGTTTCAGGAGTGAAGGAGTAAATCACTTTGTGTTATCTTGCTTGGAAATCATTGCAAATAATACTGATTACTAAAACTAATTGACCCTTTGAACTCATAGTTATATAGTCAACTGGAATGATTACCATCTTGCAATAAGAATGTTCTGAAATTTCTTTTCAAGATAAGATCAGGGTGTCAAACAGTTTGGATCCTTAAAGAAGAAGATACATTGCAGTCTGTTAACTTAACCCTTTACTCCATAGAAAAGCTACACATTTTTACCCATAATGTAATTAATTCCTACACTGAAGAAAATTGTTCTTTTATACAGTAATGATTATGAAGCATTGGAAAAATTTCACTAGAATTTGGCTATGGAGTAAAGGGCCATAGATGTTGCAGGCTAATGCAGGATAGAAAAAAATGCAGTAAACTTCTATAGGAGCTTCCTTCATTACTTTTCATAATGCATAGAGATTGACCAGTTTGATCATTAAGCTGTCTTTGTACAGTGGGGAAGGCATTATTTTCCTCCAAAAAAGTGCACTTATACTTACACAATTATGTCTGTTGCAGTTTGGAGCCAGATCAGATGCTGGGTAACCATGATCAAAATTTGTGCATACATGTATTAAAAAAAGTTTTGTATGAATGGGAAAGAATATTGTCTTCTCCACTGTTTTCAGGTTTAAATATTTATGTATAATCTGTGTAATACGTACTGAATTGTGTAGTTTGGTTTTGTAGAGTATAATCGCATGCCTGATAACATTATCATGGCTTTTACATACAATTGACATTTATCATGGCTTCAAACTAACACTTGTTTCGCTCTCTGTTTCATTTTCAGCAATTAGAAAAGGTAAATGTTATTGCTAGCTAACCATGCATGGCTTGTAACCTAGTAAACCTACCCATCCCCTAACTCTGTACATGCTCATCACTAAAATACAGTAAACCTCTCTATAACAACCACTTAATTTACTTAATTATTTCGTGTTTAAGTGAGGTGGCTGCTTCAAGCAAGGTGAAAATAAAACAGAAAGCTCCTTAAGGAGCTTTCTGTTTTACTTTCACCTTGCTTTAAGCTGCCACCTGTCTTTCATACAGTCATTTAGCCTCACTTTTAGTGGTCATTATAGAGTGCTTTTATTGTATTAACTTTGATATTTCTTTTGGCACAGGGTACTGTACAGTCTCTCTATTATGACCACTCAAATTGAAGAATCAGAGATGGTGTTAAAGACATGATACTGTTGAGATGAAAGTAAAGCCCCTACAGGAACATTCTGCTTCACCATCATCTTGCTTTAAGCAGCCTAATGTACATGTCTTCAATACTAAAAGCAATAATTCATTGAGTGGCTATAATGGCAGAGCTGTACTGTTAAAGTTTTTCGCACAAAAGTTAACCTGTTCAATTTTTGGCCAGGTCACAGCAAAATTGCTTTAGGATATTCAGTGTAGACCAAGACAAGCCATTTCTATTAGGAGCATGGCAGCTTGTGTAGGGCAAAAAAGGGTTGTAATGCCCCTGTGTTGTTATTCCAATTATATGATTCATACAGGAGGATAAATGGCTACTCTATCTCTGATTGGTACATTATTCCAAGAATGGGTGTCTATTGCAAACAGTTTTGAGCATGATCAGATGCTGAGTAACTTGTCATCTGATTAGGCCTCAATTTATTTAATATTTGGATTAAAAAAGGAATGTGCACAGTTTCATAAAATTTGTCATTTTTAGCTCGCCTGTACGTAGTACATGACGAGCTATTGCAATACCCCCGGTGTAGTCGTCGTCGTTGTCGTCGTCGTCGTCGTCGTCGTGAACGGCGTAAACAATTTTAAGAAAATGTCTATAACTTCTATGTCCCTTGAGGTATTTCTTTCATAGTTGGTATGTGTGTGTATATGGACAAGACCTTTCCATGCACAGAAAATTTTTGACCCCTGTGACCTTGACCTTGAACTTAGGGCCTGCGTTTAGGTTTCGAAATCTGCGTTTAGGTTTCGAAAAATGCCTTTAAACTTCTATGTCCCTTAAGGTATTGCTTCCATAGTTGGTATGTGTGTGTATATGGACAAGACCTTTCAATGCACAGAAATCTTTTGACCCCTAGGACCTTGACCTTGAACTTAGGGCCTGCGTTTAGGTTTCGAAATTTGCGTTTAGGTTTCGAAAAATGCCTTTAACTTCTATGTCCCTTGAGGTATTGCTTCAATAGTTTGTATGTGTGTGTATATGGACAAGACCTTAACATGCACAGAAAAATTTAGACCCGTGTGACCTTGACCTTGAACTTAGGGCCCATGTTTAGTTTCGAAATCTGTGTTTTGGTTTCTCAAAATTTGTATTACTCCTATGTCCATTGAAATATTCCTTTCATATTCAGTTTGCATGTGTATATGGACAAGATCTTTCCTTGCATGCAAAATGTTTGAGCCCTCTGACCTTGACCTTGAACTTAGGACCCGCGTTTAGGTTTCAAAGTCTGCGTTTAGGTTTCTCAAAATTTCTTTAACTCATATATCCACTGAGATATTTCTTTCATATTTGGCCTGCATGTGTTTATGGACACGACCTTTCCATGCATGCCAAAAAATTAGCCCAGTGTCCTTGACCTTGAACTAAGGTCGCGAAAGGTTTTAGGTTTCGAAATCTGCGTTTAGGTTTCAAAAAGGCTTATAATTCCTATGTCCCTTGAGGTGTTATTTTCATATTTGATTTGCCAGTGTATATGGACAAGACCTTTCCATGCAGGCAAAAAGGTTGACCTCTGTGACCTTGAGTGTGCTTTTAAGTTTCTAAAGGTGCCGGTGGCGAGCTTTGTTGTCTCTCTGACAACTCTTGTTTACATTTTATTGAGTTTTGCTTGTACAATTTATTTCATTACCTTGAAATTTAGAAAGAATAAGGTATTCACTACTGCACATTATTACTATGTATGAAGTTATTTGCAAGTGGTTACATTACATAGGAAAGTCAGCTTTTAAAGGGTTTATTTAAAGGGTTATTTTGTCATGCTCAGAGTTATCCTGTTGTTGTTCATGATTCACTCAACTCTTAGCAGCCATGTTAGCAGTTAAACCATGCTTACCTTTGCTAACAGTCTGGATCTTGATAAGACGCTGCGTAATGCTGCTTTTCATCAGGAGCCAAATTGCTTGAATCTGTGTCACCTTAGCCCTATTTTGATTTGGTTTTTTTAGAACAGTGTCGGACGAAAAAATTAGCCAGCTTGCAAAGAGTTCAATCACTAATCACATGGATCTTTAGTTACTGCTGCATGTTTGATTTAAACGACAGTCTTCAAATTGAATTAAGTTAACCCCTCCACTGCATTGACCCAAGTTCACTGGTATTTGCAGTCAGCTTAGATCTTGATCAGACCAACTCTGCCTTATCAGGATCCAAACTGTCAATCATAACTAATTATTTTCAGTCAAAATGCCAACAGAATGAATCTGGAAAAATAAAAGACAGCAATGTTTAAACAGATCTGACAATGAAGGGTTTTTAAATTTGCATGGATTGATCATTGAATCATCACTTTATATGAAACCTACTTGTTAAATTTTCTGACACTATGAAAATAACTCTTTACCTGATAGATACGCCTTTTAACTTTAAGGCATAAAAATGCATATCTATGGAGTAAACGGTTATATGTATGCCACACATGTGTGAGAGCTATCCCTTTTCCACATAGCTGTTTTCAGTTTTAACCCATTACCCCATAAATACGCCTTTTTATGCCTCAAATTTATTCCTCTACTGAAGAAAAAAATCCAATTTAAAAGTGTTACAAATAAAAATCATATGAAATATTTTCTATATTCTAGCAGATAATAGCTTAAAGCAGGCTGAAAGTAAAGCAGAATGCGCCATAAGGCGCATTCTGCTTTACTTTCAACCTGCTTTAAGTGATCAACCGTTTTGAAAACTAGAAACAAGCTATGGTGTAATGGGTTAAAAGAATGTGGTTGTTTAAGCAGGATGACAGTAAATAAGAAAGATCCTATAAGAATTTTCTGCTTTACTTTTAGCTTGCTTAAACGTCCACCTGTAATGATAGAGGAACAGTTTTATTTTGTCCTTTACAAGGACAGGGTACAATCATATAAATGTTTTTCTAAGTGGAATTGTTGGTAAATTAATGTCAAAATGTAGGAAAGGATTAAGATAAACCCAATACTCCATAGATATACATTTGTGCACCTTCATTTTATTCATCCACTGAGGACAATTGTTCCAATTTAAACAGTCATGAATATGTATCATATTTGCTATATCCTAGCAGATGGTAACTTAAAGCAGGCTGCTTTACTTTTAGCCAGCTTTAAGTGGTCACCTGTCTTCCAGACAAGAAACAGACTATGGGATATTGGGTTAAACACATTTGCTTCACAATTGTCATCTAACCAAGAACAAAAAGGTTTATGAAGTTACTGCAAGCTAGTGTTAGTGACAGTCTGTTCTTAGGTTAAAGATCATAATAAACTGTTCCCTTTTCTCATTTCTGCTTGTCTGTTTGTGTCAGCCTTTCAGTTTGTCTCTTAGAATGGCAGACACACAGAAAGGCAAACTATCTGTTAGTCAGTCTGTGTCTCTTTTATCTGTCTGTGTGTCTGTTAGTCTATCTGTATACTTTCTGTCTGTGTCTCTTCATTTATATGTTGTCTCAGTGTGTGTTTACTGGTTACAGTTACTGTATACTGTCCCTGACTGTCTCTCTCTCTTCCCCATCTCCCTTCCTCCGATTCTGTCTATTAATATAGCTGACTTCCTCTTTTTCTCCTCCCCTTTCTGCTGTACCCTTCCTTTACCCCAAATGTTGAAGGGAATGTGGTGTATGTGATGGAGATGCAGTCAAACCAGGATAACTTAAACTCACTTAGTTGAACTTACCCATATTTCAAAGTTAAAACATGGCTTAGTCATGTTTTTAACATTGGATATATGGTGACTTTGATTTATTGAGAATCATTTGTAGAATCTTCGCTACGTTTGACTTAAGCTTATTTGACTGTATCTGGAATGGTTGTGTAGTTTAAGTGTGGCATACCCTGCTGTACTAATCTGATGTTAGATCCTATTTTCTTTTCAATTGGGTGAAGGTGTTTTTTTTATCACATTGATAATCAACCTAACCATTATAAAAGACCTTAACCGTGACCTAATTTGGACTTAGAAAAGATTCAGAATATATTGTCAAGGATGCCACCGGGGGCATACTTTTAAAGCGTTTATTGAACTCCCAGTCTTGTTTTTTTAAAATCAGCATTTTAGGGTTTTATTTGCAGTGTGGGGGGCCTCCGTGGCCTAGTGGTATAGTCACTGTGACTTACATCACTAAGCTCCTCACCGCTGTGAGTTCGAATCCCAGTAGGGTCGTTCGGATTTTTCATGTGGGAAGCCTTCCAGCTGGCTTGCGGAAGGTCGGTGGTTCTACCCAGTTGCCGATTTGTGTCTGAAACAGTGCATAAAGGGCTTCTGGGGTCTTCCTCCACCTGTAATTAGCTGGACGTCGCGATATGACTGAAATACTGTTGAAAGCGACGTAAAATCAAAACAAATCAAATCAAATTATTTGCAGTGTGTGAAAGTTGTTTTGTTTCAAGATGCATTTATTTTTGGCAGATGGCTGCTTAATAAACAAGATAAAACTAAATCAGAAACTCATAGAATTATAAGCTTTCTGTCTTAATATCATCTTGCTTTTAGCTACCACCGTTATTTAAAACAACTGTCAGTGAATCCTCATTGTAATGCATTTATCAGGACAGGGTAGACAGGTTCTAAGGTACTAATGCAGAGGAAATAAGTAAATATGGACTCCTTGGTCACCTTCATTCCATTTGCAGTTCAACCCTTCACTCACTGAATATTCATCAATATAAAATTCTGCCCATTATGAACGTATGATATATCATTGGCATTTTAATAATGCCATTATGGTTATTAGTAATAATACTGTAAAATCGGTTTTATTCGCAAGAATATAATTTACGCGTTAATTCGCGAATATCTCTAGTTTTGAAAATAGGTGACTTCTTAAAGCAGGTTGAAAGTAAAGCAGAATGTGTCTTAAGGCATTTAATGTCCCTGGAGGGGAATTTTTTCAAATTTTGCAGTATTGTTGAACACCATCTGACATTGTTGCACCTGTGATTGTGGTTCTGATTTGTCACTTGGTTCAAGACTAAGTATATACCCTTTAATATTTTTAACAGCTGGAATTTTGTCTGGAGCTTTTCCCTGTCAATTTTCAACAGATTTAAAAAAAAAATTGCTGTTTTTAATTTTTTGGTAAAAAATGATTTTCAAAGCAATAGACATTTGTATACTAATAACTCCATCTCAGTATCAAATGTGGTGGTTGAGGGTATACATCATCATTAGTGATAGTTCTAGTTCGAGATTGTGATGCTTTTTCTTTGAATTGTCTATAACTTAATTTTACCTCTAATTAATTGAAGTTGTTTAATATCAATTAGTGACATTATAACCATTATGAATACAGTGCTCCCTCTCTACAAAGACACCCAACAGGAGACAAAAAGTGTGTGCGTTGTTTGGAAGGAGTTGTTATAGGGAGGAACATTTGCAAACAGCTTGAATCCAGATCAGACGCCATGTAACGTGGCGTCTGATCTGGTTTCAAGCTGTATGTCACTCGTCAAGTTTTTCTGTCAAAATGTTCATTATATAACTTTGAGAGAAATAGCAGACGTCATTGCAGTTGTGAAAAGGTTGGACATAATTGTCCTGTTTAGGGAACAGAGGCAAGGGTCGTTGTAAGGAGGGAGTCGTTGTAGGGAGGGAACACTGTACTTTCACATGTTTGAGAAATTTCTAACTGCTGTATTAGATTGAACACATTGTTAATTATTTGATTACACATTGTTAACTATTTGATATGTGGATTGTTTCAGGCCATGGCTACTATGTCAGTACAAGATATACCTCCATTACCCAAGCAGCAGGGAAGACTGGTCCATGATGCACCAAATTTAGTACATGAACCACCCAAACCACTAACACATGACAGGCCTAAAGTCCCTGCCCCAGATAAACCAGTAGTACAGAAATCCCAAGTGGTATGTAACAGTATACAGTTATTTCATGTGTGTTTGGGGAACAGTCAAAACTATTGGCCCGAGGTATCAGGGAAGACTTTCGAACTGTTGCCCGAGGCCAATAGGCCGAGGGCAACAGTTCGAAATGTCTTCCCTGATAACGAGGGACAATAGTTTTGACTGTTCCCCTAACACACATGAAATAACTGTTTTATTACCTAATACTTTATATAGGGCTAACTAGATTTTCAAAAGAATTAATCTGAGCCAAAGTACAAATGAAATAAGATTTATTTTTTCCAGTCATAAAAAATTCTTGGATTCATTTCAGTCGAACAGTGGCTATGCCACCTTTTAAGCTTGAAATACGGATATTTTCGACAGAAGCGGTTTATAAAGAAGCGGGTTTATTGCATTTAGGCCTATCTGTAGAAATGCAGGTAAATTCTACTTATGCGAGTTCCGCATGTCGAGGTTTAACTGTATAAATTTGTGTACTCTAGCGCGAGTTTTCAGTGACATGATGTCAATTTCAAGTGTCAACTTTTAGGGTCAATTGAGTAAAACTTTTTCAGATTATGTATGTTTTTTTCTTATATTGGATCTAGACTGGAAATAAATTCGTTACACGGCATTCCGGCAGGGTGTCGAAATACCGTGTAACTAATAATATACATTTTGAGTTTTTGACAGACGTCTGATGACTGATCAGCGTCGTCTTGTAAGCGCTTGCATTTTTACATCCGCACATTATTGTAATGTTCGGGTCCGTGTTACTTTCTGTATAAAGGATAGCGACGAAACTTGATGTGTATTATGAACTCGTCTCATTGATTATAGTATTGCTATAAATAATGATAAAGCATGAAATAAAGTATTAATCCTCCAGACACCAATCAATGATAATTATTCAATACTGTTTCATTACAGTACGGCAATTCCAGGTACGGGGAAACTTCTCAATGTCACTGCACATCTACGCATCTTTTTCGCGCATGGGAACAGTTCGTCCTAGAGGGCAATAGTTAAAACTATTTCCCCCGGATTAGGCAATGTCAGAACAACACAGTAAAACAGTCAAAAATAACGAATTACAAGTTATATAGAGCATTAGGTAATAATAAACCATAGTCAATCAGATAACATGGAGTACACTAAGTACTTCACCCTTCTCTCTGTTTTACTCATTTATTTCATTCCTTCAGGCTTCACTGAAGAAAATTGTTTCATGTTATACAGTCATGAATATGTATCATGAGAAATATTTTCTATACTCTACTAGATAGTAGCTTAAAGCAGGCTGAAAGAAGAGCAGAATGTGCCTTACGGCGCATTGTGCTTAACTTGCAACCTGCTTTAAGTGGTCACTTACTGTATCTTCATTACTAGAAACAGGCTATGAAATTAAGGGTTAAAAACAACAGAAAGACGTAGTTTATCTCCTCTTGTCACTTTTTTGGAGAACAATGAGATTATCTTCTCTTAGTCAATTCTAATGAGAAATCACAATACATGTATAGGGTTTGGTGGAGACAATTGGGTTTAGATTTAAGTATTTGACTTTTCACTGAGACTGTGATCTCACCACCTTTCACAAAATAATACATGTACATGCATTATTCACTCACCTGAGCAAAGTTTAGGGTAAGCTTTTGTAATCTTTGAATGAAAGGTGTCTAGCTTACATTCTAGAAGCCACAATTTTTATCCAATCTTTCTAATGAAATGAAGATTCTAAGAAGTAGTCACACCATTGACATGTAGGAGAAAATGTTGGAAAACTTGAATTTACTCTGTCTTATCTTGAGCCCTTGTTTAAAGAAGTTATTTAGATGATAGATGATTGAGTTTTGTTTGTATTTTTCAGCCTGTGATAATGACATCTGGGGAAAAAGATACTGTACCAACTATTAGTCAGACCAAGCTGGGTCCTGGTCTACAGCAGCTGTCCAAGATGCCACCAATCAGTGGGAGTCAGGCTGCTGCTAACTGGCTTCAATCTGCACAAGCCGAGTCCCAGTCAGGACCATCTCAATCTGCTGTAGAGAAGGCTGCAGTAAGCTTTAACCCATTACCCCATAGCCTGTTTCTAGTTTTGAAGATGAATGATCACTTAAAGCAGGTTGAAAGTAAAGCAGAATGTGCCATAAGGCGTATTCTGCTTTACTTTCAGCCTGCTTTAAGCTTACATCTGCTAGGATATAGAAAATATTTTTGGTAAATATTCATGACTATAAAATGGACATGTTTGCTTCAATGAAGGTATAAATTAAAGGCATAAAAAGATGTACACCCTTAAGGAATTATGCTCAAACATGGTTCTGTATGAACTATCTGTTGAGGAGAATGGATGATTGCTCTATGTACAGTACCAGTCCTGTATTGACCGGCATTGTCCTGATCTCATTAGGGACTTACTATCTTAAATCTACTTATTGTTTACAGGCAGCAATGGCTGGAATGAGTGCTGATGAGATTAAAAAACGACAAGAATACCTGAGACAGCAGCGTGATAAACTTATAGCCATGAAACAGAAGGAGCGAGAGAAGCAGCTACTATCTGCGGAGCAGAGTAACCCTGGTCGACCAGTGTCAGCACAAGCTGCTAGGAGGACTTTGCAGGGTGATACCAACGAATCCAAGGAGAAGCAAATATCTCCAGAGGAGCAGAAAAAGATTGAAATGCGTAGAACCATAGCAAATAAACTGAAAGCAGAACTAATGGGAGGAAATTGATAACGACACAGAATCCTACTGGGATAATAGTGGCCGTGAGCTGCAATCTAAACTCTCATTACTCCTATCTATCTTAATACAGATAAGACCCGCCATTCTGATGACTCAAAAGAAGGTTTATTTATGGTGATTAAGGCAGAGGGCAGCTTAACCCTTTCCCCAATAGAAGCACCTTTTAGCGCATTCATTTCATTCCACTGCTGAAAGGAATTGTTCAAATATATACAGTCTTGAATGTGTGTCATAAGTAATATTTTCTTTATAACAGGTGGTAGCTTAAAGTAGGCTGAAAGTAAAGCAGAATGCACCTTAAGGCGCATTCTGCTTTACTTTCAACCTGCTTTCAGTAGTAACCTATTTTCAAAACTAGAAACGGGCTATGGGGTAAAGGGTTAAAACAAGATGAAAGTGAAACAGAAAGCTCTGTAGGAGCTTTCTGCTTTACTTTCAGCTTTCTCTAAGCTACTACCTCTCTTTCTTATAACCATCAATGAGTGTTCATTTAAGTGGTCATAATAGTAGGGACTTTTATTTGTCAAGTCTTAAAATGCTGGTGCAATCAAAGTGAGTGAGCATGAATCCTATTTACATCAGTTCTGTGAAATACAAATGTCTAGATACAGTAGAACTTTGATGTGTCGATGTTGAAGGGGACCATCAGAAAAAAGTTGACACATCAAAGCCTCGACTCATGTTTTACCTGTTGTTCCCCCCAAATATTTTCGGCCTAATTATACTTGATCTTCATAAAGCTGACATGTCTGTATGTTACTTGTTGATATTGATTATTTCAAATTAAAAACATTCAAATGCAATGATGTCACGCTCGTATCGCTTCCAAACTGGATGCATATTGAGTGAAATAGTATGTACGGATCGAGAAAAAAAGTTGATATAGAGAAAAACTCAACTTATAAAAACTTGAGTCATACGTAGATGTTAAATAAGGTTATATAGGGAGAAAAGTTGGGATTTTATAAAAAGATCGAGACACCCGACTATTCAAAGTTGGACACATTGAAGTTCTACTGTATATCTATCTCCTTATGTAAAAAAAATGTTTGATGGCAGAAAATGTCATTCTAGATAACATGCAGCAGTTGCTGTTAATATCATCTACCGGTACATACACTAAAACCTGTGTTAAACAGTCACTCAAAGCAATATCAATTGGCAGTATACATAAAGGTGACAGCCTATAGCAACTTGCTGTATTTCTTTGGTTCTGCATGAACCCATTGTCCCCCAAATGATGCATATATACATCCTTGAATGCAATGTAACTGTGAAGGGTACACTAGCAAAAGCAAACAGTATAAACCCAGATAAGGGATTTCTCTGATCTGGGTCTACACTGTTAGTTATTTGCAATGTATACGTATTCTAAGAAACAACTTTATAGGAAACTGGAATTTGTCAGTTTGATATTTCAGGGGTCAATGAGTTAACTCTTTACTCATAGACTGCTTCTTGTTTTGAAGAAAGTTGACCACTTATAGAAGGTTGAAAGTAAAGCAGAATGTGCCTTAAGGCACATTCTGCTTTACTTTTAGCCTGCTTTAAGCTACTATCTGCTAGAATATAACAAATATTTCTTATGTTAAAGGTAAAGGCTTTGTTTATTATAGTGGCACCGCTATTGAAAGGGCCTGTCAGTTTTGACTTATGAGACCCCAATCTTTTGCACGCACAGTACCTCCCGAATCCCTTCTCTTATTGCCAGGTGCCTGGCAGAGATATAGTGAATCTAACACCACCGTGAGTGTCAGATAAGAATATCCCACCCGAGTTTTGAAGATATTTTTGGAACACGAGTGGGATATTCATCTGACACTCACGTGGTGTTAGATTTATTTTCTCACTTGTCAACCCTAAAAACGCGTTTAACTTGCTATACAGTGGCGAGTTGTATTTTAATGCACTAATGTGTGCATGACGACGTCATAACAATAACAACCAATCATAAGATAGTTAGGTTTGTCTGTCCGGACAGATAAGGTTATCTCACACCCCCTAGATTTCGGGATACCTCTGTCCGAGAGGTGAGAAAAATGTTATATTTATTATCAATATTTATGACCCCCCCCCCCCCCCCCCCCCACCGTATAAATTGGAACTATTCCTTTCAGTGGAGGAATAAGTTAAAGGGTTAAAGGCAGTATGTAAGCCAAAATAGCGCATTTTTTAAACCTGAAAATTCAGGCACATACGTAATCTAAATATATAAAAAGAAGTAATCCGCAATGATTATGGAGGCAATAAATCTGACAAACACATGAATTTGGTGGAAAAAAGTCGACTTTAAATCGGTTTGTTGACATCCGATCAACGACGGAGATTTTCCGAGTTAGTTCGGCTTGCGCCCGGTAAAGATGTTTTCATAGCTCATTATTAGTGTTTTCTTCTGACTTGAAAGAGTTATTTTTAGATTGGAACATTCTAAAACTTGAAAAGGGATGGGTATTCCCTAATCCAGCAAGAAACATTGATAGCAGCTGTATTTATTGTGCGCAGTATACAGTAGAGAATACATTTTTCTTTCCCGTTTAAACGCAAACGCAATGCACTAAACTGTTGCGTTTCGTTTATGTTTAAACAGGAAAGAATAACGTTTTCTCCACTGTTACCTTAATGGTTATGAACTATTCTGTTCTAAAAATGACCCAGACAAGTCAGGAAAATCGGATAGATCTCGTGACTCTTATTCGACCTTGCGGAAATTCTCTGAAGCCTACACGAAGATTTGTTATGTAAACAAAAAGCTTATTTTTCCAACCATCTCGATAAGAAATCGGCACATTTATGTATGGTTCTTAAAGAAAGGGGGGCATGTTTCAGGCACCTGACAACGGATTTCGCTTAGTTTTAATACATAGAAAATGTTCTTATATAAGAAATTGCGCGATTTAAACATAAATTTGGGCGGTATTCTGACTTTAAAAGGCATTTTTATTGGGTAATGGGTTAAGGAGGTAGGTGTTTTTAGTTTTCTCTGTGTTTCTTCATTGAACAGTTGCTTGGCACAGGTTTAACTGTATGTAAATTAGTCATCGATTATGTAACCCACCTATAACTGATCAGAAACTGTTTTATTGAGCACAAAAGAATCATTCTCTTCACTATCAGGTATAGTATAAAACAATTGTTAAGTTTGTTCCTGATAGTTAGACACATTTTTTGGGCCAGTAAGTAACATTTGTGTTTAGCTTTCTTTCCAAGATTTCTTTCAAATCAAACCATTTTGTCTTTATATAGCAGTTTTTTAATTAAGGATTGTATATGGTTAAAGAAGAAGTAGTGTGAAAAAATTTCAGGGTTTGATTATTTACTGATGTTGTACATTTTATTGTGTCATCTGCGGTGCAGTGCAACACATAAAGTTTTCAATTTTTGTCTGTTTGTAGTCATGCTTTCTATAAATAAGTTTTAGCACAAGATGAAATACACTAAAATCTTTCTACTATGACCACTAAGTTTTGTTGATTTTTCGGTCTTTAAGACGGGTGACTGCTTAAAGCAAGGTGACAGTAAAACAGAAAGCTCACAATGGAGCTTTCTGTTTTACTGTCCCCTTGCTTTAAGCTGTCATCTGTCTTTTAAACAACCAATCAGCCTTCTTTTTAGTGGTCATAATAAAGAGGTTTTATTGTATGTCTCTTTCAATTCTTTGTTGACGCCTTTTGATTCTTATCCTTCCAAGACATCTTGTTAACCCATTTACCCCTGAAACTTGTTATGAACAAGTCCATTTTCTAATTAAGTCTAGTCCATTTTTGGCTATTAAGGGTTGATTTAAACAATATATTGTGAAATGACAAACAGCAAAGACCCGGATCAAAGGGCTCCTGAAGGAGCCCTCTGATCAGTGTATTCACTGTTTGCATAGGGCAAGAGTACTGTTCATAGATACACTGTTTGTTGATAACGAATATACTCGTCACTAGGGTTGAATGTGTTAAGAGAGTTGATATAGACCAAGTTAGAATCTAAACTGTTAGACACCAAAATGTTACAGCTACATTCTTGAATTGTGTTGGTGATTTCAAGGCCATATCACAATAGGATAATTTAAGTAGCTGTGTCAATTGGTTTTATAGTATGAACTGGTGAATGTGCAGATGTTTGGGAGGTCTTCAAATCTATTAAGTTAGTGTTTGGTTTATAATTATGGTATAATTACTGTTGACTTTTACTGTAACTATCATATGAGCTTCTTCAGTAGAAGACTGTTTTTTCTCCTTTCCTACATAGCCGTCGATGAAGATACATTAGATTGATGTAGCATATATAGTATATTTGTTTTTAAGGCAGGTAGCTGCTTAAAACAATATGAAAGTAAATCAGAAAACTCCAGTAGGGGCTGTTTTCTTTACTTTCATCTGATTTCATCAGACAATCATCACAATGAGGTCGCAAGTCAAGGTCATGATATCAGTATCTGTCTTTTCATGGTTATAAACAGAGTTCAGATAGAAGTTGGACTATTAACCCATTACCCCCATAGCCTGTTTCTAGCTGTTGAAACAGGTAACCACTTAAAGCAGGTTGAAAATAAAGCAAAATAAATGCGCTTAAAGACACTTCTATGTGGTAAAGGGTTAAAGCATAAGTTGGGGTCATTCATGTCAATTTCAACATAGTCTAGATCTTTCTAATTTGGAAACGTTCGTGTCAGCACTGGCCTTATTTCCAGCTTTACTATCAAGCCTCAATATAGTCTACGAAACAGCTATTGTTTTTAGTTGTAATTTTTTGTTTTCTGTATTGACCCATTGCTCAAGTGTACAGTTTGTTTTGAGACCTGCTTGATTTGTATTGTTTTTACAGGTGTAATGCAAAGTTTTTTAATGATTTGACCGCTTTTGGTTTGAATGTCAATTCACATTTCCATTTTTCTAGCTATATAGGCATACACATGAAAAGCATGTTTCCACTGTGTAATATGTCCATCTTGTGTTCAAAGCATACTACAGTACAGTGGAGAATCTGTTATTCTTTCCCGTTTAAACGCAAACGTACGCAAACGCAAAGCACTAAAACTTAGAAAAGTACAACTTTTGGACAATTCTGATAATTCATGTTTATCTTGGTGGCAAACTGTTTGGAGCCTGATCAGACGCCGGGTGACCCGGCGTCTGATCTGGCTCCAAACTGTTTGCACTGCAAATAATAGTTTTAGCGTAAACGCGTTAATTGGGAAAGAATAACGTTTTCTCCACTGTACCATGTGTAAAGAGACAGATTGGGGATTCTAGAAACATTTGTATTTATAAGCTCCTATGTAATGAAAAGTACTAAATAGTTTTAGATAAGATCATAATGGTGTCACTCATCGATTAACCTATTACCCCATAGCCTGTTTCTTGTTTTGAAGATAGGTTACCACTTATAAAGCAGGCTGAAAGTAAAGCAGAATGTACCTTAAGGCACATTCTGCTTTACTTTCAGCCTGCTTTAAGCTATAATTTTCTAGGAAAACAATAATATTTCTTATGGAACATATTCATCACTGTATAAAGTAGAATTACTTTCTTCATAGGAGGAATAAGTTAAGTGTAAAAAGACGTATTTATGGGGTAATGGGTTAAGCAAAGAAATCTCTGAAGACATGACATTTGAATGCTGGAAGTATTTTTTCATGCATTAAGCTGATATTCGTGTAGCAGTCATTTGTTTTAAAGACATTAAGTTTTAAATGGCTTATGAACCAACTTTTTGACTGTCAATGAAATGTAATAGGAAAATTGCAGTTGCCTAGATTATATTGGTAAGTTGAGAAATAGTAGAGCTTTTGTGTGAAGCAAGGTGTCACATGGGAAGCATATATTCTATCTTGGATTCTTAATTGAAATGATATATTTTACCTTGACATAGTCAATGGTGAAGTAGTCTTAAAGTGCCTTTGAAATTTGAAAAAAAAAAGTGCCAGTTCTATGAAATAGTTGAGCAAATACATCATGGTGCATATCTGTTTTAGTCAAACTAGTATTATAATTACATATATAATGTGACCACTTAGTGAGTAAGCATTTTGATAATTTAACTCTTTCAACACCATAGACCTGTTTGATGTGTATTTATTACATTTGCAAACAGGGTAGACCCAGATCAGAGGGCTCCTATAGGAGCCCTCTGATCAGGGTCTACACTGTAAATTTAGACCAGTATTTATTAAACCTACACAGAATTCCAAAATAGTCTAGTTCATGTTAAAGTAACTAAAAAGATCTGCAATGGAACGTAATAACCCACAAGAGTTACTTCGTGTTGAAAGAGTTTTAAATACAGTAGGCATCCTTACAGCAAGATGGAAGCTTAAAGCAGTTACAGCCTTTAGATACAACTTGATATAGGTGATTTGCTCTGAAGGATGCAGGGGGAAAGAGTTAATACACGTGGAAGCTTAATGCACCATAAAAGTAATGTAAAATAATCAGTGTTTTGCCTTACTTTTGTCTTGCATTAAACTGATACCTGTCCCAAAGAGAAAATAAGTTGTATATCTTCTTTTGAGAGATCTCTTAATACAGCTTTGACTGTATTTGTATTATGGTTTCTGTTATTCTTGTCACAAGGGATTTGAGATGTATGACTTGAAGTCAATCCATGTGCACTTCTTTGTCGCTGTGCTTTCAAAGTCAGTGTGATGCATGTATTGTCTATATTTGTAAGTCCAAACTACAGGTCTTTTGTCCATTTCTGTTTGAATCAATTCATACTTAATGTTATAGCGTTACAGATATATTTATTTTCTGTCTTTCAACGAACACTGTATGTAACTGTAAACAGATGTAAATGCCAGGTTGTGATGGAAGAAGAGTCAATATCTGAATCCAAGTAGCTTTTATATTGTACATGTTGTGCAAATAGTGTAGAAAAAGTCATAAGATGAACTCTGTTAGTGGTTGTATTAGTCAATACAGTAAAACCTCTCTATTACGACCACAAAAAATGAAGGCTAATTGATTGTTGAAAAGACAGATGACAGCTTAAAGCAATTTGACAGTAAAATTGTAAAAATGTTCTATACAAACATAGTTGTCCAAGATCAGAGAGATCTTAAAGGAGTCATCTGATCAGGGTCTGCCCTGATTGTTAGTTTGCAATATATTGTTTAAAAAACAAACCATAACATAACCATAACAGTTAAAAAATGGAAGTTTCAGGGGTGAATGAGTTAAACACTATAAACAAGCATTCTTTTGAGTGTTTGTAATATGGGAAATTTACTGTTCAAATGTGTTGTTAAAACTTTCTATTATGTATTGTCAACAATGTGAAAATAGGACACATTCCATATAGTGAAAGGGACCAACACACATGCTTCGAATGTCACTACACCAATTACTGTCTGATGTACATTTACTTTCATATAAATAATATTGTTTGTTTATAGACAAGTTGCATCATTAGAAAAAAAGACCTTTAGAGACAGACAGTGGAGACCCAGATCTGATCAGAATCTGTAATTTTTGAAGTTGTAAAGACAAAGTGCTGATTACTGTGACCAATGTGTTAGATCAATTTTAACACATACGCTGATCTTGGTCTACACACTTTGTGTAACAAACTGTACATGGCTGTAATACCATTTAGAATCTTGATACTTTAGCTCTCATAGTCTGTTTAATACTTTCTATACAGATTTTTTACATAGACTATTGTATATTTGAAAAATTACCAGTTTATGTTGATTTTTGGGGCTGGTTTAACAAAATATTATAGAAAAATACCCTTATCAGAGGGCTCCTTAATGAGGCCTTGGATTTGGATCGACAGGGCAAATTTTATATACCAATATATCGGTCTCCATCTCATAAATGTTTCAGTGGTAGTAGATGACAATCAAAAATTAAAAGAAACTTCTACTGTAAAAGTAATACCAGAATGTGAACTTCATGTGTTATGAATTGTGATACCAAGATTTTGTTCTACATAAGATGTCAATTTTGTTGCATGAGTTGCTGTTTGCGTAGCAAACTACAATGTAGATAGTATCATCTATATTTCCCCTTGTCTGTTTTTTCACTACAACATTATCATAGTTTCTATATACCGTTGAAACTCAATACATGTACTTCAAACCTGATTAAGTCGAAATTAATCATATTGCTTAAGTTGAGTGTCAATTACTCATTCTCGATTAAGTCGAACGTATGAGTGCAAACTCATGTCAAACATATAATTTAATAAATTAGTGCAGACCCTGATTAGACAGCTCCTTAAGGAGCTCTCTGATCTGGGTCTACACTGCTTTAAAAGCACCTATATATGTATGCACTTATAGCAGGAGACGGGTAAAGGTACCTCCGACAGGAAATGCATTTGTTATCTTTAGGACATGTGACTGTTCAAAGCAGAGCTAATATAATGCACGAAGCTCCTATATGAGCCCTTTGTAAAACAAACATTTGCACTGCATTAAACATTCATTTGTCTTTATAGATTCTCATATTTCTTCAATCATTCACTGGTGGCTAGATTTACTCGTTGTTGTCTTATGTCCCTTCTGTATCTGTCATATGTGTGTGTGTTTGTTCAAACTAATGTGTTAGACTGTATATCATTTGTCTTGGGTAAGTTGTCTACATTTAGCATAATTTTACAGCATTAAATATACACTCAAACTTGTAATAAGCAGCCATCATATTAAGCTGACTAACTTGTCCTTTAAACAGATGGTAGCTTAATACAGGATAAAGGTAAAGCAGAAAGCTCATATAGGAGCTTTCTGCTTTACTTTTTCCCTGCATTAAGCAGTCACCTGTATGAGATATCCATTCACCTTGAGACAAGATTTGTTGGTGAACACTGAACAGCATAGATCACATTTTTCAACTCTAACATTGGGATGTCTACACAAATGCCCCTATACATGTACTATGAATAGGCAAGGTAAAAGATGGCTGCTTAACACAGGCTTGACTGTAATAAGCTTAGTCAATAGTTGTCACCTTAGCAGTGTGCTCTTCATACAGTTTTAGCTTTAAAATACAATAAAACCTGTGTCGATTGACCATTTAAAAGGAAGATTCCTGGGTAGTCTTAACAGGAACAATCTGTATTATCTTTGTTCTGCATTCAGCAGCCACCTGTTGTTAAATATCTCAATCTTTCTTTATTGACTGGTTGTTTAACTCAGGTTTTATTGTATTCATCACCTTATAGTCATTTCAATCATTATTTATTTATCTACTTGGTGAAAGCATATTGGTTTCTAGTATTTGAAATACTTTCATAATTGGAAACCATAAGCGATTTCGTATACCGGTAATAATATTTATTACTTCATTGGTACTAATTTGATTCAAGTGCATGTCATTATTCATTTGCTTTATCCTCAGGACCTGTAAAGTGCTTACTTTCACTTACAATTGCACAGTTTGGCGATCAGACCAAGATTAACTTAGCTTGTGGTTGGGTTCCAAACTAAACATATTTAAATATTACATATCCTAAAACCAGCCTATACGATCATTAGCTCTGAAATAAAGCCCTGCTTTAGCATGACCTCAGAACTACGCATTTATTTACCTATCTGATCTGTACATGAGAATATTACAGAAACTAAACTGTTGACTGTTACAAACCATGTAAACATTTACAAAATTCTGGAAATGTAGCTGCCTGATCAGCCATGCTATTGATCCTTATGTTGCTGGAACTAGATAAATGTATCCTCTACATACATGAGAGAGAGCCCTCTGACCATGATGTACAGTTTGTCAGACTTGTAAATATTTTGGAGACAAACACTCACGAGTCAACATTAACTACATGTAGTAACTTGTCAGAAAATGAATGAGTTTGTTTCAAATTTCATCATTTTAAAGACTAATGTTAACTCTTATCCTTCCTTTCAAGACTTGCAAACCATGTGGATCCAGTCAAGCAACTTGATGTCTGATCAGGACACTGGTACTAGTTAAACAGAGGAAAAGTTAGTTTGTATGAAAATAATTGATTAATTAAAATAATTGTATTATAGATTATGATAAAAAGGCAACGGCAAGCTTTATTTAACGTCGCATATGGTAAACAATCAACACAATAAACAGACAGACCCTGATCAGAGAGCTTCTTTGAGGGTGTGTATATCCTGTTAAAGCACTACTAGAGTTATTATTTAGTACAATCGAACCTCAATCTCACTTATTGTAAATGTATAGAAACAGATTGAGCCCTGTGTTTGTCTGCTGTTCAATGAATAAGCATGGTGATCACCAGGGAAAGGCAAAAGTTATGCTGAAAAGTAATGTTTTCTACATTATAATTGTTTTGTATTAAAGCTGCCACCTCACCTACAATGTATAAGACAGTCCTCATTTTAGCAGCTTCTTAACTCATTCACCCCTGAAACTTTTAATGGACAATTCCAATTTCAAAATAAGTCTAGTCCATTTTTGACTATTTAGGGTTGATTTTAACAATATATTTCAAAATGACAAACAGTGTTGATCCTGATCAGAGGGCTCATTAAGGAGCCCTCTAATCAGGATCTATACTCTTTGCATGTGACAAGTGTAATCCTCACAGGTACAATGTTTGTAAATGATGAGTATACTCGTCGCTAGGGTTGAATGTGTTAATATATGTATTACTGTCGAGATATATTTTGAAGATTTGTGAAGATCTGTTGAGGTATTAACATATCATAGTACCATGCCGTCCATTATTTACATATTTAAGACTATTGTTATGCAATGTTGTATACCTGTTTATAACTCATGGTAGGATGTCCAGGGTCCAAAGTTATAAGAGATTGTTCTCAAACATTTGATTGGTCAGATTTGAGTTTTTGCTTGACAATATCAGACTCAACTCAGACGGTTAAAAAAACCTTTGGGCCTGATCAGATAAATTTATATAATTGTTGATGACACCACCAAAAAATCACCAATAGTGTCCACTTGTGTTGCATCTACTCAAAAATGATTAAAATGAATGGCTGATTACAGCAATGTAAAAGTAATATTACAACAATCTAAACGTAAAACAGAAAGCTCCTTTACGGTTAAAAAAACCTTTGGGCCTGATCAGATAAATTTATATAATTGTTGATGACACCACCAAAAAATCACCAATAGTGTCCACTTGTGTTGCATCTACTCAAAAATGATTAAAATGAATGGCTGATTACAGCAATGTAAAAGTAATATTACAACAATCTAAACGTAAAACAGAAAGCTCCTTTAGGGGGTTTCTACTTTACTTCTATATTTTACACAAGTGGTTAAAGCATCCTTCAATTGTGCTGCTATAGGGGAAAGAGTTGTCTCCAGCTCAAAAACAAAGTTTGGCTGGTTTAATGGATTGTATTTGAGTGGATATAGAGGAATGAGCGGGGTCTAGAACTCCAGATGCTGCAATTCTATAAAAGATGTCGGCTCATTCACAAAATGACAAACAGTGCAGATCCTGATCAGAGGGCTCCCACAGGAGCCCTCTGATCAGGGTCTACACTGTTTGCATAGGACAAGTATACTCTTCACAGGTACAGTGTTTGTAAATGAGTATACCGGTCACTAGGATTTAATGTGTTGATTGAGAAGTTTTTTTTTTACTGATGTTTGGACATCACCTGTCTCAGTTCTTGGCCCAAATCATGCAATTTGTTGTGATATAGGGAGAAATGTTTCAAATCAAATAATCATGTGGGTCCTTGAAAAATCATGTAGGATTTTATGCCGACTAGCTGCCCTGAAACAGTTACTGTTAACTTACACTGTCTGATGTCAGACTTAACCATGGTCAACCTTATACCGGTATAAGGCAAACATTCACTAGCAAAGCATCGATGCCTAAATAATGTGACTGCCTAATGCAGAAAACTTTCCGTTATTTTTACCTGCCTTACCCACAAGTACAATGGTTATAGTCAAACTGTTTGGGTTTTAATAAGATGCTACATCATGCGGTGTCTGATCAGGACCCAATCTGTTTGTCACTAATGAAGGGGTTAAGCAACAACTTGTAGTAAAGACTGTGTATGGGTGGTCTATTGGATGTTTGCATTGTACAATATTGATAGTAGTTCAATGTTTATAACCCAGAATCTGTTCAACTTGAAGGTACCCATATTTCAAAGTTAAAGGTGTCTCAGATGTATTTAACTTCAATATATGGGCAAGTTGACATAAGGCACTTTTTAAATCATTGAGACTGGACTTTACATAACAGAAAGGTAAAGTTCTGGTACAAATTGGCCCATGGTTATAACACATTTGGCAGGAGTCCTAGATTGTTCTTAAGCTTTTAATGGGTCAGATTTGAGCAGAATGCTCAAATCTGACCAATCAAAAGCTTGAGAATGACATCACTCATCTCAAATGCCTTATTTCTATGGGGTATGTTTGCCAAGTTTGTAACTATAATACTGCTACAATATGTAAGAAATTCCAATCAATTGTAAAACCTCATTAATATATGTAAATCTTTGTAGAATTAGATGATTTTCTGTGGTGTCTCAATTGATTGTTTTATGTTTTTAAATCACAAATATTATTTTTGTTGTTGTGATAATTAATGTAAAGTTATCCAATTGTTCTTACTGGTGTTGTTTTCCATTTAATCCTTACATCATGATGTTATCCATAAGGTTTGACCTGGCAGTCATTGGTACCATCGAGAGTTTCCGTATATTTATTTATTGATCGATGAAAACTTCAGGAAATATACTTCAGTTGATAAACCAATAGCCACTGTGTCGCAATAGCTTAGTGGATAGTGTCATTGACTCTTAGCTAGCTCAGGGTGAGCTTTTGCAATACTTGAATGTCTGGCGTCCGTCGTCCGGCGTCAACAATTTTAGTGTTTACACTCTAGAGGCCACAATATTTATTCAATCTTTCTCAAACTTGCTCAGATTGTATATTACCATAAGAGTTCGGATGATTTCGATTATGGTTGAAATCGGATTAATAGGTCAAGAGTTATCTATCTTTGAATTGCTGAAAATGCCATATTTAAGTGTTTACACTCTAGAGGCCACTATATTTATCCAATCTTTCTTAAACTTGCCCAGATTGTATATTCCCATAAGAGTTTGGATGAGTTGAATTATGGTTGAAATCAGATTAATAGATCAAGAGTTATCTACCTTTGAATTGCTGAAAATGCCATATTTAACAGTGTTTACACTCTAGAGGCCACAATTTTTATACAATCTATCTAAAATTTGCTCAGATTGTAGTTACGATGAGTTCGATTGATGAGTTCGATTATGGTTGAAATCTGATAAATAGGTCAAGAGTTATCTACCTTTGAATTGCTGAAAATGCCATATTTAAGGGTGTTTACACTCTAGAGGCCACAATTTTTATCTAATCTATTTCAAACTTGCTGAGATTGTATATATGTCCATAAGAGTTCGATTATAGTTGAAATCGGACCCATAGGTTGAGAGTTATCTACCTTTGAATTGCTGAAAATGCCATATTTAAGGGTGTTTACACTCTAGAGGCCACAATTTTTATCCAGTCTTTTTCAAACTTGATCAGATTGTATATGACCATAAGAGTTCGAATAAGTGCTATTATGGTTGAAATCGGACCAATAGGTCAAGCGTTGTGTCTGCCCTTGAATTGCTGAAAATGCCATATCTAACAGCGTTTACACTCTTGCAACTACAGTTTTCAATGGATTTTGATTATACTTGCACACAAAGTATATAGCTATAAGTTCTCAAAGGAGTGCAATTATTGTTGAAATCTAAGCATTGTGGCAATAGTTATCTGCCCTTGATATACTTTGAAATGCTAGAATAGGCTTCATTTCAGTATTGTTAAGGCTCTAGTTATCTGCCCTTGATGTACTCTACTATACTAGAATTATGAGGTTGTATTCCAAAATTGTTTACATGCTATATTACAAATTTGAATGGATTTAGATTAAAACTGGTGAAACAGAAAGGTAAAGCAATCAAGCTTCAGTACAGCAGGTGAGCGATATCAGGGCCTTCAGGCCCTCTTGTTTATATAACTATAAATAAACATGTATTACTAAAATAAAGCAGTTAACCTTTTGGATAAAGAAAAACTTGCTGCTTAACGAAATACCAAAGTAACACAGAGTGCTTTCTGCGGGAGAGTGTTTTGCATAACGTGATGTTGCTATAAGCACTTTTCTATCCAAGTTTCCTTAGGCAAGTTGCACTGTACTTTAACTTATATAATTGCATGAATGGCATGGTGTATGTGTCTACCATAAAAAAGATTTTAAAAAATACACATTAAGAAATATTCCAATCAAACTCTATCTGGGATCAAACACACAACCCTTACGTTGGTAGCGCAGAGACATAACCACTGAGCATTACCAACTGTAGTTACCTGTATCAGGTAACAATGAAATTCGAGGCATCCTTGAATTGCTCATTTACTATACACTGTAGTTGGTTCCAGAAGATAAAAATAGCTGACGGAAAAAGACGGAATATTCATAAACTGACAGGTCAAACCTTATGCACAATACTTAATATCTACACACGTAGCTATTGAACTGTTGTGGAAAATAACTCTAATAATTAGTAAATGCAAGACTAAGGTATTGTAGTGAGAAATATTGATTTTTTTTTTGGAAAACTTCAAGTTCGAGAAAAACTCCAAAACGTAACACTCTACTTCATAGCCCTGTTCTAATTTTGAAGACAGGTGACCGCTTAATTAAAGCAGTTTGAAAGTAAAACAGAAAAGGCTTAAAGGCACATTCTGCTCTACTTTCATCCGGCATTAAGTAACCAGCCTCTAGGGTATGGAAATATGTTTTGTGATGCATATTCATGAATGTAAACTGTGGAACTTGTTTTCTTCAGTGCAGGAATGAATTAAAGGCATATTTGAGGAGTAATGGGTTAAAGGTGTTTGATGAACCTGTTACTACATCCAGAAAATCTGTAACTCAGACTGGCTTTGCGCTGGTGAGCCAATAAAAAGCCGAGTGATTAATATTCCACTGTTTAACAGTTTGCCCCTATAGAAACCCTAAATAGTGCAACCCCAGATCTGGATCTTAATTGATTGCAAATTATACCCGAATCATTAGATAACAGCTACTTTATTCTTTCTGTATGAAGAACACATGTTTTATGAATATAGACAAGGCAATGTGTATAAACGGAGTTGAAATACATGTATGTGAGTAAATATTAAAAATAATGGCATCCCATTGTTCCTCAGATAAGGTTCTTTGTCAAAAAGCGAATTTTCTTTGCCCAGTAGAAACATACTTTTCTTTCAGCATGAAATGCCAATTTGCTGTCTGGTTTAGAATAATGAAATCAAGTATTTTGAGAGGCCATAATAGCAGGACTTTACATAATATCTATAATTCCAGGTAAGTTCATTAAAATTTGAAAGAGCTCTTAAAATGTTAATTGGGCTAACTCTTTCAACACTAAGTAACTCTTGTGCGTTATTAAGTTCCTTTGCGGATCTTTTAAATTACCAAAACATGAACCAGTCTTTTGGAATTCTGGGTTGTTTAACCCTTTGAACCCTAGTCCCGCATATAGGCGTCCTTTTCAAACAGTGAACATGTTAATAGTACACTTGTCCTATGCAAACAGTGAAGACCCAGATCAGAGGGCTCCGAAAGGAGCCCTCTGATCAGGGTCTTCGCTGTTTGTCATAATGCCAAACATTGACAAAAACAACCCTTAATAGTCAGAAATGGACTAAACGGAAATGAAAATTTGAATTGTCAATTTAAAGTTTCAGGGAGGAAAGAGTTAATGAATACTGGTCTAGATTAGAAAACAGTGAAAACCCTGATAAGAAGGCTCCTATAGGAGACCTCTCATCTTGATCTACACTGTTTTCAAATGTAATTAGTACATTTTAAACAGTTCCATGGAGTTGAAAGAGTTAAGTGATTTGAAAGGTTGGCAAAAGGTTGTTTGATATATATTTGTTACATTGTTTCAAAATGTTACTCAAGGGAGTAACATTTCAATGAAGGGTGGAGGTCAACTGATTCTTGATCTTTCTGTACTAATCCATTTAACCCTAGTGCCTACTAAAATAAACCTAAGAAAACAGTGCAGATCCTGATGAGATGCCACATATTGCATCGATCACGGTCTGCAATGTTTTCTATTTCATATTAACCCTTTCCCTTATAGAAGCGACTTTTAGCGCATTCATTTTATTCATCCGCCAAAGAAAATAGTTCCATTTTATACTGTCATGAATATGTACCATAAGAAATATTTTCCATATCCTAGCAGATAGTAACTTAAAGCAGGCTGAAAGTAAAGCAGAATGCGCCCTTCTTTCAACCCGCTTTAATAGGTCACATATCTTTACTACTAGAAACAGGCTATGGGGTAATGGGTTAAATGTGCTGCTGTATGGACAAGCAGTAGTGTCTTTAGATCACACTTGTATATCTATACAGGGACGTATATACAAGTGTCCTTTTTAGAGGTACACTGTTTGTAAATGGCTAGTATACTATTCGCTAGGGTTCATTGTTAAATGTATATACGTCCCTGATCTATATAATAATGAAATCTTCCGGCAAGCACAAACGGAGAATGCATTGCAATATCCAGGCAGGAAAAAGCTGAGTCCTCACCCTTCTTTTAACCCATTACCCCATAGCTTGTTTCTAGTTTTGTAGAGAGGTGACCACAGTGGAGAATCTGTTATTCTTTCCGGTTTAAACGCAAACGCACACAAACGCAAAGCACTAAAACGTAGAAAAGAACAACTTTTGGACAATTCTGATAATTCTTGTTTATCTTCGTGGCAAACAGTTTAGAGCCTGATCAGACGCCGGGTTACCCGGCGTCTGATCTGGCTCCAAACTGTTTGCACTGCAAATAATAGTTTTAGCGTAAACGCGTTTATTGGGAAAGAATAACAGATTCTCCACTGTACCTTAGGGCGCATTCTGCTTTACTTTTAGCCTGCTTTAAGCTACCATATTTTTGAAGAAAAAAAAAAATCTTATGATACATATTCATGACTGTATAAATTTTCTTCAATGAAGGAATAAAATAATATGTGTATTTATGGAGTAATTGGTTGTTTGACGCAGGTTGGGACTATTTTTCTGAAATCAAAAATTCTTAAATGTTCACACAAACAAGACAAAGACAAATTTACAGTTTTAATTGTATCTGAAATGATCATACAATGTGCAACATCACATATTAAGCCAACATTATTGCACTAAACTTAGCATCTGCAATGTGCTGTATGGCAATATTACCGTAATGACCCGTAATAGACAGGCTTGAGCAAACAGTGTAGACCCTGATCAGACTGCTAGGGGCTACACTGTTTGCCATTCAATGTACACCTTTCTATGACATGACCAGTGGTTAGCTGTGCAGATCAGAATCCATCACCTTTGTATATTTTAACTATTTGCTGACACTGGCTAGAAAGAACACTGCTGTGAAATACAACCAAGTCTCAACAGCTCAAACTGGGTTTAGTCATACAATTTTATTTCAAACTTAAAACATAGCTAAGCATCTGTTTCCATCAAATGCCTCTGCACATTTAATGTGTATTGTCTCAAAATCACATCCCAACTTCATTTATCAGCCCCTCGTTACCAGGATGGACTTTGCGAACACATACCTAGACCCAAAAACAGCCTCTAACCTTCTTGTTTGGCTCCCAGCATCTGCCAGAATGGCAGACGCTGGGAGCCAAACAAGAAGGTTAGATATTACTCTCAAGTTTCAAGCCTTTGAATGTGGTTGTGATTTCTTACATAGTAATTAGTGTTACTGGTTCTTGTATCCATTAGCAAGGGCTGCATATTGTCAATGGACTATGTAAACAAAACTCCCTTTCCATCTTCATTCTTCAATCTATACTTTGCTTCTTTTTCTTCTTCTTCTTTTTCTTCTTTTTCGCTTGTTCTGAGTGTTCATCCGACTTTCTCTTCATCCCCTTTCTGTCTTGTGGCCCCTCTGTGCTTGGACCTGCAGCACTCTCTGTAAATGAGACAAACTGGCTTTAATTTTCTTAATAGAAATGCCTTTATATGCCTTAACCCATTACCCCATAGCCATTTTCTAGTATTGAAGATAATTGACCACTTAAAGCAGGTTGAAAGTAAAGCAGAATGCTTTAAGCTACCATCTGCCAGAATAAAAAAAATTCTTATGATACATATTAATAAATATATAAATTGGAACTATTTTCTTCAGTGGAGGAACAAATTAAAGGCGTATTTATGGGGTAATGGATTAACATATATATAAAAATACCTTTTCATGCTTTTTTCATCCTATCAATATAAAGCCGAACAATAAAGTGTTCTTACATCCCGATAGATGGAAACCATGACAGGTGACTGCTGGTACATAATGGAATTTGTACTATACCCAATTGCATTATTATTTTACAGCCTAGATTCTTTCAACAGATTAAAGATATACTTAGTGCAAAATCCATGTCACCAAATTCCAACAAACTTAATAGAACAAGAGGGCCTTGAAGGCCCTGATATCACTCACCTGTTGCAATATTGGAATACAACATATTATAGTATAGCTGAGAGCATCACAGGCAGATAACTCTTGACACAAGACAAGAAATTCACTTCTTCATGAACTTTTATTAAATCCATTGTAAACTGTAGTTGCTCGAGTGTAAACACTATCAAATATGGCAATTTTAACACATCAATAGTAGACAACTCTTGACAAATTCAACAATCATTGAACTCTTTTGAGAACTCATTTTGATAACACTTTGTTTAAAGACTTTGAAAGGATTTTGACAGCCATATTTAAGTTTATAGACATTAGAGCGTAAACAATACTGAAATAAAGCATTTCTAAGTACATAAGGGGCAGATTACTCTTGCCACAGTGATCAGATAAGAGTTAACGACTAACAGTTTGTCTTCTTTTGTGTAGCTGCTTAGCAGAAGTTTGACTGTTACATGTACCAATGATATGCTTTTGTTACCTTCAGCATTCTCCTGGACCCTAACCCCTTTCTGGGCTGCCTGCCAGAGGGCGCTCTTTACCATTCTCTTGGAAGCCTGTACATCTACTGAAGGTGCTTTTTCCTTGTCCTGAAGCTCCTTCACACGATTCATGTAACTTCGAATTCTGTCCTACAGACATAAAATACATAATTTGTTACCCTTTTTAACACAGTTTTTTTTCTACATTTCTTAACCAGATTTTGTTTCTACACTAACAGAAGTAATCCCCACATAGTAAATCATTAACATAAACAAGAGGGACATGGCCCTTAATTCGCTCACCTGAGGACATTGTAGTTTGTACCTAAGTTGACTGGGCAAGACAACATTTTAATATAACTATAAATGGAGTTATCTTCCGGACAAGAAAACAGGACAAAAGGAAATGTTGTTGCCAAGCTTATGACCCTTATCCATGACACATCCTCTTTTCAAGCTATTTCCATTACCGGTAAATGATAATTATTTCACTAACATCAGCAGAACTGTAGTTATTTTCCTGACAATAAAATATGACAAAGAGGAAAAACAAAATATTGCTGCCCTTGTGCATGGCATTTTCTCTCATCAGTTTCTTTCCATACATAAAATTTCATTACAATAGCATCAGTAGAACTGGAGTTGTCTTCTGGACAAGAAAATATCACAAAGGGAAATAACTCCAAAAACAATGATGTCAAGAGTTATGGCCTTTGCAAATGGCACTTCCTCTCATTAGGCTCTTTCCAAATAGGCAATTTCATTTTACCCATTACCCCATAGCCTGTTTCTAGTTTTGAAAATAGATGGCCACCTAAAGCAGGTTGAAAGTAAAGCAGAATGCATCTTAATGCACACTCTGCTTTACTTTCAAACTGCTTTAAGCTACCATCTACTAGGATATAGAAACTTATTTCTTATCTTACATTTTCATGACTGTATAAAGTGGAATTATTTTCTTAAGTGGAGGAATAAATTAAAGGCATAAAAATGCACATGTATGGGGTAATGGGTTAACAAACATCAGTGTTTATGGGGGAATGGGTTAAGTGGAATTATCTCCTGGACAAGAAAAAATGACAAGAAATACAGATAACTCTGATAAAACCAATATTAAACATATGTATAAATATGGCATAAGACATAACCTACTGTATGTGAAACATGTACAAAAAACTAATTTAGAAAATGTAAAGTAGGTAAATGAGTGGCAAATATACTGTTCACAAAAAGTAGGGGATATTATGGTATTTTGATATGGTATGGGAAACATACATTTTTATTGGCCATTTTTATGTATATGTTACAACGATCCGTCATGTATAGATAGCATGGTCCCTAAAATTTAGAAATATCGTGCAAATTTGTGCTGCAAGTACAACTTTAAGTCATGAGGGGTAGCAAAAGGAAGTTAGCAAGTGGTAATTGTGACTTTAGTTAAGCAAAACTTTCAGAATATTGTGTTGTGTAGATGTCAAACGCAGATTCACAATGAAATTTGCAATTGGAATAATGAGCCGTCGGATGTGCAGGACATTCTTGGAAAGTGTGCTCGACGACGTGATCCTCCACCTAGAACGTTACGTAAGCTCGGTGCGGCAGGAAGAGTCGGACAGAATCCCTCAGAACACCAACAGTCGTCTTATTGAAAGTATTGTGCATCGTTTCATACCTTGTTGCATCAGTAGAGATGGTTCAACACGTTCTCGAGGCCGTGTGAAAATGATGACCTTAACGTAAGGTCTTTGGACGCTGTTTAAAGTGCATAAAGCCGTTATGAACAAGTTAAATTTTCGATTAAAGTGTGTGAATAAATACTTTAAATAGATTCAATATACATCAATAGGTAACGATTTTCTAAATTTCTCGCAATAACAATATTATGCATAATATCCCCTACTTTTTGTGAACAGTATAGTTTGGATCCAAATTAGATGCAGCATTATGTTTAATCTGATCTGGATCCAAACTGTTTGCAAATATTGGCTATTTGCCTGTAGAATATTAAGGGTAACTCTGGTAAATACAGTTCTGCATAAATCAAAATACCATGAGACCTGCCTAGAGCAGCACTAAAACTGCGCAGGGGGGGTCAAGTGTGACCCTAGGGATTTTATTTGAACAAACTTTAGAGGGATCCACCAGGAGATACTAAGTACTGTAAAAATTTCAAAGCTTAGGGCCTAGCAGTTTTTTACAAGAAGATGTTTTAAAGTTTTTTGCTTTTTCAAGCATATGTTTGCGCTTTTTGCCTTTTATTTGAACAACTTCTGTAGAGAAGCATCAAAGGAACATCATGAGCAGGTTGAACTCTTCCTAAAATCGTCGGGTTCAGAGGAGATGTCGTTTGAAGTAAATGCGAACGGACAGACGTACGACGGACAGTGAGCGGTCACAATAGCTCACCTTGAGCCTTCGGCTCAGGTGAGCTAAAAACACACAGAAGGCATTCCAGCATCTTTTCAGATTTGATTTGATGTGTTATAATTTTACATCCCTTTAACAGTAAATCAGCTGAACATTGCAATGTGACTAAGTACAGCTGAAAGAAGACCCCAGATGCCACTCATACAAGAGTAACATGACACATATTCAACCTCATGCTTTAAATATACAATGTAATAGACTTTGTTTAGATAAAAATTCAGAAGAATTAAGTGTGATCGAGATGGGGGAAAACTGTGGCGTGTAGTCTGTTCACAAGATTTCTCTATAATTTTACCTAGCCATCTTCTTTTTAACCAGACATGACTCATAATCGAACTTGCAATAGATTTATCAATATAACAATACTTGAGCAACGTTTGGACAAGATTGAGGAAACTGTAGCCTGTAGATGTATTACATTATCTTTTTTACCAGTGTTGACCAAGAGATCTTCTTTTTGACCAGACATAGTTAACCTTTATCTAGATTTTGTAAAGATAATAATTTATAGCAAGTATGATCGAGATCATGGCAAGCATGTAGTATGTTTACACATATTTTCTACGATTTGACCCAGTGATCTACACGACTCGTGTTCGAACTTGCCAAGTTTGGAGCCAATATGATGAAGATTGACCAAAAACTGTGGCCTGACACCTCTAGTGTCCATAATGGACACAGCACGATCACAATAGCTCATCATAAGCACTTCATGCTCAGATGAACTAAATAAGTACTTACTAGTTCTTGTTTTATTCCATGGTCTTTAGGATTGACTCCACATGCGTTCAAATACACTGAAAAGGAAATAAAATAGTGACAGTTAAAACAACATCTATGTGTATCTTTTACTCCTCATCATCAACAAGACCTATTTCAAGATGGCAACCGTTGACATATATAATATACAGTAAAACCTCGCTATTACGACCACTAAAACCAAGGCTAATTGGTTGCATAATAGACAGGTGACAGCTTAAAGCTAGGTGACAGTGAAACAGAAAGCTCCTAAGGAGCTTTCTGTTTCACTATCACCTTGCTTTAAGCAATCACCTATCGTAAACACCCTAATAATTAACATTATTTAGTGGTCGTAATAGAGAGGTTTTACTGTACATACATTCAAACTTGTATCAACACATTCAACCCTAGCCACAAGTATACTTGTCCTTTGCAAGGAGTGTACCTGTAAAACATACATTTGTCCTATGCAAAAAGTGCAGACCAGATCAAAGGAATCCTAAAGGAGCCCTCTAATCAGGGTCTGCAATGTTTATCAATTTGCACCATATTGCAGAAAACAACCCTAAATAGTCATAAATGGACTAAACGTACTTGGAAACTGGAATAGTTCAATAACAACTTCAAAGGGTGAATAGGTTAACCCATTACCCCATGGCCTGCTTCTAGTTTTAAAATAAGTGACTACCGGTATTTAAGCAGGTTGAAAGTAAAGCAGAATGCGCCCTAAGGCGCATTCTGCTTTACTTTCAGTCTGCTTTAAGCTTCCACTTGATGGATTAAAGAAAATATTCCTTATAATACATATCATGACTATATAAATTGAAACTGTTGTCTTCAGTGAAGGAATAAACTGGATACACTAAAAGGCGTTTCTATAAGGGAAAGGGTTAAGCAACCATACAGTAAACAAGCATTGAGATATCTGTTCATCAGAGGCTGCATAGAAGCTTTCTGCTTTACTTTTATAGTAGTTTTTCTATGAGACTCAAGTCATATTTTATTTAGTGGTTGCTCAATACGAGTTTCAGCAATACTACTGAACTTTGAACAGCATTAGTTCCAAGTTGTTTTTGTAAATATTTTTGTTGTTGCTTGAAGGATTGCAATGGTTTCATTTGCATAGAGTTAGGATCCTAAATTTTATGACAATTGATCAGTACAAAAATAATTTGTTACGGTAGTTGTTGGATTATATTTCTGGAAATATACAGAAGATGTAGCCAATTTAACTCTTTCCACTATAGAAACTCCTTTTGACATTTTTACTGATTCCTGATAGAAATACACTTTCATGCTCCTAGCCTGTGCTGATAAAGAGTTATGGCAAAAACCCTTGCATCCTTACAGGTGGTAGCTTAACCCATTACGCTATAGCCTTTTTCTAGTTTTAAAGACAGATGATCATTTAAACCAGGTTGAAAGTAAAGCAGAATGTGCCTCAATACACATTCTGCTTTACTTTCAGCATGCTTTAAGCTACCATCTGCAAGGATTTAGAAAATACTTCTTATGATTCATATTCATGGTTGAATAAATTGGAACTATTTTTTTTCAGTGCAGGAATAAATTAAAGTTGTAAAAAGGTGTACCTATGGGGTAAATGGTTAAAACAAGCTGAAGGTAAAGAAGAAAGCTCTTATCTATAGGATCTGTATGCTTTACATTCAGCTTGATTTAAACAACTACCTGTCTTATATACTGTCAGAAAACAACTCATGGGTGACTGTGTCAAGATTATAATTAAGATGTATTTATATAGAGGATAACTGTTTTTTTCAGTGTAAGATCGAAATTTAATCCATTGAGTGAACATCAGACGTTATATTTTCACGAGTGGCGAAGCCACGAGTGAAAATATAACAGTCTGATGTTCACGAAATGGATTAAATTCGATCTTACACTGAAAAAACACAGTTATTCTATTTATTTATGCTTTTAAGCCACTTTTTAAACGAAATTGTTTAAAAATTGAAAGCGAACGTACATTATTTATCCCGTGTTGAGCCCCACGTTTTATGTCGAACACATGCGCGTGACAGTTGGCGGTATAATGACGTCATCCGAATGACTTCGTTGCTCCCGAGTTTGGATTCGTGCTCTTCCGGTGAGTAGTTCGCGACAAATCGGACTGCCGGAATTTAACGATAAGACACGATTGACTACGATTCTTGGGGAGCCCTACGGGGAAAATTCATAATAAAAGCGATTGGTGATAATCCACTGCAGTGGATTACCAAGTGATCATCCACTGCTATATCGTGGTAATCCACCGAAAAGCATAAATAAACAGGGTTTAAAGGTTTAAATAGCTATCCAAGTTAAATCCAATTGTTTATAATAGTTGTATGATTTTAAATAATTACACTGAAAGCCAATTGTTAAAATGAGTAACAATACTTTTTGTCAATAAATATGATATATAATTGATAATTGCACGATTGCATAAATATGGGTAATGCTATTTCAGGAAACTATAGTAAAATAGTAAGTGTTTATATACACAGCATTCTTACTCCAAAATAACGAGTTGATCCCATAAGCTGCTACTAAATCAAGCTTTGCCTTGTCTAATGGACTCAGCTGAAAAATATAAATATACATCAATTAATTAAATATAAATCAATTAATTAATCTCATTGGCTCTTTTCCTAACAGAAAAATCTTTTTATACGAATTTACCTATTCCTCAAAGAAATGATTTATTTTCTAACCAGTCCTGATTAAGAGTTCAGAATACAGTTCTGGAAATTTAATTGCCCTCATTTTATGGGTTTTCAATAATAATTGTCATGGACATGTAATTATCTGATAATTTGAATATACAAGTACATTTAATATAAACAACATAAAATTTCTACTTATTATTCTGAGTATTAGCTGGACCAATATTCAGCCTGTTCTCATATTGCTAAAGTTAAGGATGTTCAATAATAATGGTCATTAAAAATGATGTACTAGTACAGTAGTACACGTACATGTAGTTGCCTGATTTTTGCATACATGTATTCTCAACCAAAAAGGAAATTTTCATTTAGTATTGATTGTAAGTACATGGTTTTTTTTACTTTGATAATTAATTTAATTCAATTTATTTGATATTTGGCCTTAGTCGACCTGGAGAAGGCCTTTGATAAGAGTATCCAGCCCAACATTGCAAGACAAGCACTAGATTGGAACCCTCAAGGCACCAGGTGAAGAGGAAGACCAACAAACTCCTGGCGTAGGACTCTCAATATTGAGCTCCGAATGACAAGGATGTCGTGGGGAGAAGCCAAAGCCCGGGCCATGGACCAAACTGAATGGCGCTCTGTGGTGAAAGCCCTATGCTCCGACCGGAGCGAAGAGGATTAAGTAAGTAAGTAAGTAATCCAGGAAAGTCCCCTGCTGCGCTTTGAGGAGTCTTGGAGTTCAGGAGTGGGCTGTGCGTGTCATTCAGGGTAAGTTAAGCATGGAGTTTGGAGTTGGTGTCAGTGTGCATCAGGGTCCTGGGATCTGTCCTCAGCCCCCTGCTTTTCATCCTAGTGCTGGAAACTTTGTTATGCAAGTTCCGCACTGGTGTTTCATGGGGATCGATCGAGCTTCTGCATGCAGATGACCTTGCTGTGACTGCAGACTCACTGGAAAAATGCATCGCAAAGCTGAAGGCATAGAAAGACTGTATGGAAAGCAGGGGCTGAGAGTTAACATGAAGAAAACTCGGGGCATTTGCCTGTGCAGTCTGTCGGAGTAGGGTCTGAGTGAATTCTATAATCGAGTGATCCAAGTGCAAACTGTGCAGTGGCATCAAAGGAAGACTCGATCACCATCAGCATTGACTATATGTGTGTCCAAGATGCCATGACCAGGCTTGTTCAATTGATGGAAGACCCAGGTAGCTGTAGAAGGAACTCGATTAATTTGTTGTAGCAGCCAGCTTCTACTACCTGTGCAGACAGAGGCTGTGAGCTTGCCATTATCACCAGATGCTGTTTTGGGAAAGTTTAATACACTCCTCCTGACGTCAAAACATGTATCCCATTAGTATGTGGAAAGGTGTTAAACGCCTGTGCTCGCTACACCATGTTACATGGAAAAATGTAACACTCTTAGCCAACAGAACACTTGGATTCCTGCGCCACAACATAAGAACAACCCATACAGGTATAAGGGAGATGGCGTATAAGACCCTTGTCCGTCCCCAACTGGAATATGCAGCAACTGTTTGGAGCCCACATACGAAACAACACATCCAACAGGTTGAGATGGTACAGCGCAGGGTTGTATGTTGGGGGTTGTACGTTGGACGTGCAACAATTTCTCAACGTATGATAGTGTCTCCCACATGAAAGAGCAGCTAGGCTGGAGGTCCCTCCAAGACAGAAAAATAGACTCGCCTGGTCATGTTTTACAAAGTTATCCACGGCCTAGTTGCTATTCCGCCATGTGACCCCCGTATCTTCAACACCCTATGCTAGCTACGTGTCATGCACATTCCCTTTCATACAGAAAAATCCACACCTCTGTGAACTATTATAAATACTCTTTCTTTCCGGCAACAATCATTCTATGGAACAGTCTACCCTCGCACATCGTCTTGCTTCCTGATCTTGAGCATTTCAAGCAGGCAGTAAGCGGTGATAGCCATACTTATTAAATTGAACAGTGTTTGTATCCTCTTTTACCTGTAAATTATTCTCTTTTAACATGTAACATAGCAATTATTATCAAAACTCAGCTCTAATTTTCTTAAGCTTTTATGCTTTTACTTTTTGCTAACCTGCACTGACGCGCAGCTGCGCATAATTCTTGAAAGAGGGTGTCGCAGTATACAAAGAAAGAAAAGAAAGAAAGTGAAACCTGGTCACCATCTGCTTTGGACTTACAGCAGCTTCGCAGGAACAACAGGTCAATGATCTGCTGGATCTGCAACATCGAAGACTCAAACAATAGATCTTTAGGTCCACATAGAATGATATATATGCTGTATGTAAGAAGTGACAGCGACTTAGAGAACTAGACATCTGAGATACTGATGGTATGGATACATCGTTTGTGCCACTTCATGCACCAATTCAATCATGAGTATGGCATTTGTTTGTTTGTTTGTTTATACTGCTATACACCTCTTTTGGGTATAATACAAGCAGGGGTACTTATGAGGTGCCTTTTATCTCTGTGGTGCCTTTTATCTATATTTTTTATAATTTGCACTTTGTTAATAATCTCTTTTAATCTAGCACACTGTTTTCCGACAGCGCCTGTCAATAATAAGATTTACAGACGTTTCGGTAAATGACCAGTTCGGTAAATTGATTTTATATAGTGAAAGTCTGGACGTTTCGGTAAAAAGGTAAATTATAGTAATTATAGGATTAAGTATATCGCACATCGCACCTCTCTCGGTAACAATGAGATTGTGGCACAGGGTTTGTGCCAAGTTTGCAGGGTTGTTTTAGTATGTGTTGATCCTGATCTACCAACAGATACAATTTTACCTGTTTACCAAACGAAATAAAGGGAATGTGAAGGGGGTAAAAATAACTTGATTTCTTCAATATTTTTTTTTCATTTCTTCTATAAGGAGATGAGATTATTGTTACATCTCAAAATAATTTACAATTTATTGCCCCAATTCGGCATAGAAATTTTACCAATTCCAGAACTAGATCGTATAGTTTAGACCCAACCCATTTGCAAGACGCTACAAGGTACAAGTGATTAGAGATCAAGCGCCATCAGTTATTGATCTAGCGAAAGGTGTGATATACAGGTACATAAACCTATAATTACTATAATTTACCTTTTTACCGAAACGTCCAGACTTTCACTATATAAAATCAATTTACCGAACTGGTCATTTACCGAAACGTCCGTCACCCAATAATAATCAGTGATCGATTGACGACAGTAATAAGTTGAAGTGCACCAGGGACTGAACTTGACCAGTCATTTTATCCCGACACCATAAACCAGTCGTAATTCTAAACTGAAATCCTGAGCGCCAAGAAGGGCCCGAAGTCATAACTACCAATTTTTAAGTCTTTGGTTTGACCCTGCAAGGGGTGTTTGATATCAATGAGAGAAAAAGCGTGGCTCAGTGGTAGAGCGTCCTCTTGCAGTGCGGGAGGCTGCGGGTTCAATCCCAGGCTGGATCAAACATCCCTTGCGGGGTCAAACAATAGACATGACTTCCCTTCTTGGCGCTCAGGATTTCAGGTTTAGTAATTTATAGCATTACGACTTGTATCTGTATCAATACATCGTAGAATCCTTAAAGGCTTTTACACGACTTGAGGTGTATATAGCAGTAGAAAAGAAAGACAGACAGACAGAGAAACAGACACAGACAAATACGGACAGACAGAGACAGGCATACGACTGAAAGAAAGGAAATGAAAGCTATACATGTGACATAGAAAACATATTGACAACTGATATCATACCACTGCATTCATTTCTACTTTCGATGTTTTCAGTAAAGGTGTAAATCTGTTTTCTACTTCAGTTAAAGCACTGTCGAAGGATGACAACTTGTCTCTCAGTTCAGGTGGAATATTTTGACGTTTTGTGTCGGCCATGATTAATGAAATAATCTTAGTTTCAGCAAATTCATGAATAAACAACTTAACGCGAAAACTGATCACACTTTCTCGGCACATCTGTTTCCGGTTGGGTGCGGGTAAAAAACTGACAAGATGAAAGACGGTAATTTCGTACCCTCGCCTTTTCGTACTCTATTTTGTGGATAGTTTCATACCTGTATTTTGGTCAGTCTGTATCGTTTCAAATGAAGTAGTCATTTAGTACCCTCATTTATGATCATTTCTATCCATTCTAGAAAAGAAGGCAAGAATCTTTAACAAATTTCGTAATAAATATTTTTGGTCATTTCGTACCATTATTTTTTGTCATTTTGATCATTTCGTAACCTCGATAACTTGTGTTGCTTTAAATAGCTTTAATAGTTTTATTAAGACATATATTGAGAAAATGGTATATAATATTTGTTTCAGAATTGAAAAAAAAGTCATTTTGATTTTGCTTATTTGCCAGTTCAGAGATGTTAAAAGCTTTTAACATCTCTGGCCAGTTGTACATCAGCTACTGTAAAGGTTTTGAATTCTAAACAGGATTTGCGACTGCGTTAATTGGTAGCAAACATATGCATATAAATGCATTAATTGACTTATTATTTAGTTTCTTTATTTCTTTGTTTGTCAATTAAAAAATTGCCCCTGAAAATCACCGTGATTGGTTAGTCATACATCGCACCTTTAAATGGGTGTGCAGAGACAGTGTATAGCCAGAGATACACGGCTCCAATGATTTATACATACGAGACCGTTGAGCGAGATTTCGCTAGAACAGGTCCTCGCGAGTTATATAAGCGTCAGCGACGATCGGGAAAAAGGTCGATATTTGGAATTACTTATCCAATTGCTTCGTTAATACGGTCTACAGTTAATTTACAATACAAACGTTCTTTAAAGAAGCCTCTATTTCGAAGTTTAACACAAAAGAATAATAAGAATAAAGTCTGAGCATCAATTAACCCCTCCGTGCATCGCACACACGTTAATTAGTGTTTGGAAAATGCCGATTGAATGTGACGGCAGTTTGCACGAAGGTGTGAATGGACCCATGGGTGGCCTCATTATAATTTAATTTATAGCAAAATGCTTGTACAGATTGACATGAAAATTTCGCCATAACTGTATCTTAATATAAGCTACATGGACAACCCATTCTTATTATTGTTTGAATGTTCAAACTGATGTTTAAGCGTTTACGGCAAGACGATATTGCATCGATCTTCAATCGAAGCACCAGTGGGTGGCCTCATTAAAATTTAATTTATAGCGAAATTCGTGGACAAATTGACATGAAAATTTCACCATAACTGTATCTTAATATGGGCTACATTGAAAACCCATTCTTATTCATGTTTGAATGTTCAAACTGAAGTTTAAGCGTTTACGGCAAGACGATATTGCATCGATCTTCAATCGAAGCACCAGTGGGTCGCCTCATTAATATTTAATTAATAGCAATTAAAATGCGTTGACTGATTGACATGAAAATTTCGCCATAACTGTATCTTAGTTTGAACTACATGGATAACCCATTCTTATTCATGTTTGAATGTTCATACTGAAGTTTAAAGCGTTAACGGCAAGACGATATTGAATCGATCTTCATTTTTTTGGAACTTACCAGCAACATATTTTCCGTTGATCCATTTATACACTTTCTCGGTTTAATCCACAACTCATATTTTGGTTTCACTCGATTAGAATCACAAAATATTGTATAAAAACGAAATTAAGTCAATATTTATAAGTCAACTGGTTGATATGTGTATTTTTTCCCCATTATCGCGACGCTGTCATTACCTGTGCTGGTCACGTGACCGCATCGACATACGTCACTGCCTCTCAACGGACACCTGTTATACGGGGAAAGAAGGAAAATAAGGGAGCCGTGTATCTCTGGCTATACACTGTCTCTGGGGTGTGTGATGAAATGAAATAATTATCTGGTTACATAATCATTGTACATGTAATTGAAAAGTGAATTGATCCATGATTGCTGATATTTCTCTAAGTTTCTTTTAGGTATTTTGACATTGAACGTATTGAAATGAGAGTATGAAAGTTTGATCCTGATCGATCAGAAGATGTGCTCTAGATAAAGACCCGCGACTGCTTAAAGAAAGATGAAGCGAATGAAGTCTCCTGATTTGAACATTGAACACGTAATATAAAGTTACAACAGATTGGCTGCCTTCGTGGCGAGGTAATTGAAAACAGCTGAGCACGTAAACCTCCAACTTGACAGTCAATTCCAACGCAGAGCAGCCAGGTTTGTCATGCGAGACTATATGAACGCACCAGCTCAGTATCACCCATGCTTAACGACCTCAAATGGGACACCCTACAACACAGACGAAATGTAACCAAAGTCACCATGTTGTACAAGAGGTTGCAGGTCAAAACGCCCCCAAGTCAAAACGCCCCCATTTTGTTCAAAACGCCCCCATAATTGGTCAAAACGGCCCCATAGCCTGGTCAAAACGCCCCCATTTTTTCTTCATATATATAAAATGTAAAATATTTATATATATTTGTATCAAAATATTATGTATATATATATATATATAAATGTATCAGTAAGAATTGTATGAATTTTTTTTCGATTTTTGTTCGATTTTTTATAACTTGCGTTTTTTTCACTTCTCTTTCAGGTGATTCCGTTTGTCGGCCATAGACGGTCGCCGAAAAATGGATTTGAAATTTACTGTATTAAAATTGATTGAGGTGTATTTACTGCAATAAACGTAGATGGAAATGCATGTTGTGTTGTTAAAATATGTGTTTGGTGTGTGCGAAGGGTCCATTTGAGTGAGAGTATAACATATTACAAAGAAACGAAACCTTATAATGAGCCCCAGCGACGAGTATACTCGTCATGAACACAACAATCACCTATCAAGCGTACACTTGTCCTATGCAAACAGTGAAGACCAAAAGGTGAATACCCTGATCAGAGGCTTAATAAATTGAGTAATAGCGACGAGTGTATTTATCAAGAGTAAATTTGTCCTATTCACAGAATAAAGACCCAGATCAGAGTATGCTCGCCATGAACAAAACATAAACATTTCCAGAGTTTAATTGTCTTGATTATACAAACAGTGAAGAGCCTGGTCATTTGTAAGCGAAGTTTGTATAATTGAGCAAAAACACCATAATTATAAATGGAATTAATTTAATTGTAAACTGGAATTGTCCATTTAAAGATTCAGGGATAAATAGTAAATCCTTCAATTAATCATAAAACAAAGAATCTTAAACTTAAAGAATAAAAAGCTTGTAACCCGGCAATTAAAACGAAATCAAATAACTTTGAAGGAGTTCAACACCAACGAAGCTATTGGACGTTTGGTACGCTATATGCAGCGCCACTGGTTCCAGTCATCAGTGTGGTCTGTTGATGAATGGTGTATATACGGACAGTCCGTTCGTACCAACAATGACGTTGAAGGTAAATGTCGTAAACTGTTAAACACTTTTTAAACTTAATAACACTGAAAAAAGTGACAAGCTGTGCCGGAAAGAAATTGCAAATATTAGCTAAGTGTTAATGGATAAAAGCTGTTGGCAATTATTGACCAATGTTAACCCACTCACCCGTACATATGCATTCTATGTTACTTTCAAACTGCTTTAAGTGATCACATGATTTCAAAACTAGCAACAGACTATGGGGTAATGACTTAAAGGACACGTAAGGTTTATACACCGAAAAAATAGACTGGAAAGATGTTATTAATACTTATCTAAAAAGTCTGTTGAAACTAGACTTAACTTGGCCGAAATATTACTCGAGTTTATGTTTCTTTTCGCAGGTTGGCATAGACGCTTAAATGCAAAGACTGGTGATTCTCCTCCACTCTACAGACTGATCAACCTGCTAAAGAAGTATCGGAGCAGATCGACCTGGTGACCGAGTTGGCACTGAGACGGATCCAGAGGAAGTCTACTCGGTCCATGCAGAGTCGATTATTCAAGGCATGGGATCTGTACGCCAGTGGAGAGCTCAGCACCACAGGACTATTGAAGAAAGTCGCGGGAATCTACGCACATCGCACGTTACGTCAGCGTCAGGATTCAGATAGTGAATGACTGTTATAAAGTGGTTTAAGTTATAGAGTGAAAGGTTTGAACACTTGTGTTGTGGCAATTGTTACAGTGGAGAAAACGTTATTCAAACTATTTGCCACTCAGATTGAACATAGAAGTCAGAAGTTTAAAAAAGTTGCCATTTTGTACATTCCATTACGTTCTTGCATTTAAACGGGAAAGAATAACGATTTCTTCACTGTATCTGTCCCTGATAATTTGTTATTGTCTCATTAACTCATTCCGTTCAATGGTTCAAATCGAATTTCAAAAATGTCCAGTTAACTGTGGACAGTTATTAAAGCATGGGGGTTTAGGTTAATAATATACTTGAAAATGACAACAGTGTAGACCCTGATCAGAGGGCTCTGAAGTAGCTTTCTGATCAGGGTCTACATTGTTTGCATGGGACAAATGTAATCATCATAGATACACTGTTTGTAAACGACGAGTATACTAGTCGCTAGGGTTGAATGTGTTATTCATTGTAATTCCGTATTTATTATTTATTTAATTAATTCAATTTTATTTCCTCTACGACGCGATTTTATATTTTATTACGTAAATCTATATGTATAAGATATATATATATATATATATATATGTGTTTTGATTAAGAAAAAATATATAATAGAAAATTTGAGGTATAATATGGAAATCTTTATGTAAATAAAAATAAACTGTCAGCTGTTTCCGTAATTTTTACAATCCAAAATCAATCAGCTGCTACAGATCACGAAGGTGTGATTACTTCGTGTACAGGTAAACAAACAAAGAGCAGTGAACCATAAAGTACACAGGCGATTTGATTGACACGTACACAAAGGATATCTTATCTGGCTTGCTGGCAGACATGCAGTAGCGTAAGTAGTGAACGACCGACTATTAAAGTACCTTCTCTTATTCAACCTATTAATGATGTAAATATAGTTTAATTATGGAAATAAAAATAAAATAAAAATGGGGGCGTATTGAAAAAAAAATGGGGGCGTTTTGACCAGGCTATGGGGGCGTTTTGACCAGGCTATGGGGGCGTTTTGACTATAAATCTGTACAAGACTATCCACAACGTGGTGGACATCAGCCCAGACCCTCCACTCCACCCCTCTAGACCAAACAGAATCCACAACCAGATTCCATGCTCAAAATCAGTTTACCAACATAGCTCCTTCCCTGCCATTATCATATTGTGGAACCATCTGCCACAGCACGCCGTAAACATACAGTCACTTGACGGCTTTAAAGCGGCAATGTCAAGTGCCCAAAACCTGTAAATCAGCAGCTTATTTTTACTCTGCTTTTAACTGTACAAAGAGACATAACAACACCGCCAGTGCTTCTTTTAACTGGCTTTTAATATTAATATTAATGATCGTAATTGATCAACGCCACACCGTCTGTTGCGCATGCATATTATAGCAATATCGCGAGTATACTCTATGCAGAGTGATGCGATAAATGAAGATGATGATGATGAATTATGTCTGTGACAAGCTGTCCTGTTAAGCACAGGTACGCCAACAACAACAACAACAACAGAAAGCTCCCTTAGATTGTTTCATCTTGCTTTAAAGGGACTCGCAACCGGATGGTGTACTTGTCAAAATAAAATAAAATACTCAAATAAATTTGTGGCATTATTTGGCTTCTGACATTAAAAAAATATGATCAGTCCAAAAAAAATCTCAAGAATCGTCACCGAATCTTAGTTTTTTTAGATATTTTCCATCGTTTTTCTATAGCGTCAGCTGACGGTATAGTTGTTGTTGTTGCTTCTCTACACGGGCTCAGACATAAACCCGAGCCGAATAAAGTTCTATCAATCGCTACCAGTGAAGTACGTTAATTCGCTACCATATATATAAAGAGCGATGGTAGTCGAGGCGGTAAAGGCGTTTCCTTATTGTTCATGTTTGTCTCAGCATGGAGGGCCACGGGTTCGAATCCCACCAGAGCTTCTTTTTTTTTTTTTTGAAATGCATTTTTTAACAGAATTTATTATCCTAAACTAAATCTTACCCATTTATATAAGCATTTGACATATATTTACAAATTACTATTTTTAATGCTAAATCCGGTTGCGAGCCCCTTTAAGCAGTCACCTGTCTTTAGATCCAAATATACTTCTAATTACTTTTAGTGCAAAATTGCGAAAATTAGATCAACACAAAAACAAACACAAACATTTTCTGCAATCCATGATATGCTAGTGACTTAGCGTGTATGTCCCCCAACACCAATAACGGCACGACAATGTTGTCTCATTGAAACAACATAATTATCTCTGAGGAAAGCTGATGATGGAAACTTGTTTTTCTGTGCTCTTTCGTACTGGAGATGAACATTTTAATTATCACATAGGACTGAGGAATTCGATAAATGCAGAAGGTCGAAGAAATAGATGGATGAAATGCAGTGGAAGATTTGTGCAAGCCAGATTAAAAAAATTGATGCAGATCAATATTTATCAAGTTCAACAATGCTTATGGTAACCACTGTGAAGTCGTTTTCTGTATACATAACTGCAAATATAAGTACCAACCTAAAACTTATTATCCAAATAAAACAATTATATCACCAAGCCAAACAGTCTTCGCCTATGCCCTGTAGCAAGTTGCCACAAAATACCAAGCACAGCGCTAAAATGAAAGGAAGTTATCTAAAATAAACAGTGAACATGTACTATGCAAAAATAGAGACTTTACAGTGGATACTGATCGGTTTAACTCTGTATATAAACATCATTTCATAGAAAGCTTGTTATTATTCAAATATTTGCAGCAATGCCTGCAAGTTCTCGACAACGGTGATGAAAAAAATCCAAACTTCACGTCTTAATTTTATGTTAAAATGCTTGGGGTCGATTTCAAAATTAACGGAGACGTGAATGTGTTCGCAAGATGTGTTTTATTCATTTTCGGTTTTCATTTAAAGTGCCTTTTTTGCATAAAGTCCCTTCAGTAGCGTGCATGCCCACTGTCCAGCCTAATGGAAGCAACTCTTTGTCTCTAATGTACTCTCTAATGACGTCATCTTGGATGATATGCCATTCTCGTGAAAGAGCATGTTGGGGCCGTTTGTCGCGTCTATTTGGTAATTGTTCTGCATTCGCCACCCATCCCACCCTTAAACACGCTCTATTGGTTTAACACATTTGGTGGCATCGCAGGCCAGAACATGTCGTTGACGTCATTCTGGACCTTGTGCGTGCAGTGAAGATCTGCCCAGTATACGGTCTACGAGTACAGATAGGGACGTGACTCTGCCACAGACGATTCCTTATTGTCTCGGCAGTGATCCCAAACCGTCGAGCAGTAACCGTTACTGGGATTAAACGTTTACATCGGTACGTCAACGTAATAGCGCGATCGTCTAGTCACAGATCTCAGACGATCCCGGACATAACGAATAACTCTGTAACGAGTAGTCAGGCTGTGAACTGCATACCGGATGCGCTCAAAATGACGCGCAACATCAGTTACTGTCGCGCCCACCGTAAGCATGCCAACTTGTCTGATTTCTGTTGTTTTCAGAAAGATTAGGCATCTCAGTTTTAAAACGCAAATGTTTACAATTTTGTTTTTCGGTGTTTGGATACAGACTTCGTGTGTCTATGGTAGTAATTTACTTGAAATGCACCCTGCATAGGTCAACTCACCGTCAGTGATAAATACCGGAAGTGGAAAGCGTGCTTCGTTGTGTGCGGTACAACTGAGCGAGAATATGGCTATGTGTGTTCTTTATCGATCAGTTCATTATGAAATGTGTGTACAATTAATGAAACGTTACTAAAACCTCGCTGAAACCGACCCTATAGTATGTAAAGTTTCCCTTTTTTGAGTATAATAAAAACACGTAAAACCAGGAACACAATACAATCTACTTACAACAGAAACATAAATGCCAAACCTATACTGCTGACGAAGGGCAACACCAGAATCATAGTTCAAAGAAAGAACGAAACAAAATGCACATGCAAGAAAATTGTCCTATTTACAAGGCAAGTGATAGTCACTAAAAACTTAACCCAAATAAAGAAAAACACAAGAGACACATGCAAGGAAAACATTAATGTGAAGACTTCACTGCTGGTGAAAATAACCGTAAACAACTTACCTCTAACAAAGAACAAAACAAGAGATACATGTAAATGCAAGAGGAAGAGGGATGTGTGGTCTATAGGTTACAGGAAATTGTGAGAATAAAGTTAAGAAGACTTGATACACGGGTTTCATAGTGGTGTCTCTGCTGGACCACACAATATCTGCGCATCATGTAATCAGCTGTGGTATCGTCATAGTAAGTGTACAACTTAGTAAAAGTGCCGCGTGAAAAGTCTAAAGTTTAAAAGACAGATATGGTCAGTCTCTGGTGTTACCAGCCTTGGATGGTAAGGAATGAATACGTAGAAATTGTTGTCATTAACTCCAATATTGAAAACTGTCGCAATTAGCAAAGGAAAATAAAAAGTTTCTATTGAAACAATAGGTTTTAAAGTTGACACAATTATTTAGAGAAAAGATTAGTGACACATCATACCTTTCATGCAATTACATGAACTTCCACGTGGAGGTAAGATAAGTCTACATAGACATGTTGTTGATAGTACTTCAAATGTTAACTGTAAGCACCCTTCTAAGGAGAACCCCAAACTATCTTACTATCTTGCAGCGGTGCTGACGCTTAATTGTCATAGGGGGATGTTTTTGTTTATTTGACTGAGATTATCCCCTCTGCCAAGATCTGAAAGAAATAGCAGTGTCGGTGGTTTTGATGCAATGCGCTGCTTTGCAGCGCATGAGATTGACCGAAATCACCTTGAAGTTATCTTTCATCATCACCTCATCTCATCATTCATCGGCGCTGTATGACTTATTTTGTGTCAAAGTGCCGTAAAACCCAACTCATCCTGCCATCTAAGGAAACCGGATTATACTGCAACAATATCACTTACACTGAAAAGAAATTATCTTACATATTACCATCAATTTCAGAAAAGTAGACCAAACAGAATTGCCGAGGTACTGATTCGGACGGTGAAAAACAGCAAGTTGCATAAAGATATTGACACTGTGGTTTACAGGAAATGTCGCAAATGAAACACAAACCAAACCAAGAGAACATTCAAACCAAGAAGAGTCACAGACAAAAGAATATGACAAAAATGAAATAACTGTGTACACAAACCAAATTCAAACGATAAAGAAATTGTAGATTTAGGGAAATGGAATGAGACAACAGACGAAAATATGTCTGTAATAAACATTGGCACAATGGTGATGAAAAACGTTCTAGAAGAGGGAAGACAAACAGTTTCTTAGCACACGGATGGATGGATGAGTTGGGTTTTACGGCACTGCGACACAAAATAGGTCATATAGCGCCGATGAATAATGAGGGATGATGAGATGAGATGACGATGATTTCAGGAAGATGATTTCGGCTAATCTCATTCTTTGCACAGCAGCGCACGAGATCAAAACCACCACCTGCCTTCCTTTTAGTTCTTTGTAGAGGTAATAATCTCTGTCTAATAAACAGAAAATATTCCCTATGACAAATACGCCCCAGAACTGTGGCCAAGTAGGAAGGTCTCTGGGGGAGGAGGAAGGCACTTTCGGATAAATATTCTAAAGAATTCTTTCCCACTTTATTTTTGTGACCAAGCTAAGAAGGACAACAAAGCAATAGAAATAAAGACTTCCTAATGCAATCAAGGAACCCTGATAGGAGAGTGGTATATCACATTCCAATCTTATTCTTTAAGACAAAAAACTTCAACGTAAGTATATCAACGAAAAAGCCAATCTTTGGTGAAGAAAATCAAAGAAAACAATCAATAACTGCAGGGGAACTAAAGTCACAGGACACCGTTGCCAGCATAGTTCATTGTAACGAATGCTACAAACTATTTAAAAGAACTACGAGGATCTCCTCCATACTGGGATACCGTAAAAGAAGATACAGTTGCTCTCATCAGACAACTAGAAATTCCAACATGGTTTTTGCACACCTTTCTTCAATAGAAACAAAATGTATGTAGACACCTCTGTTACGAATACTTGCTTGGACAAACTGTTGATAAAAATGCAGCATTATTTCAAGAAATATAAGATTTCACATTGCAAATTAAGAAAGATCTCATTCAGAATTACCCTATTACTTGTGTCAGCAATTTCGACTTCAAAGTTCAAAACTTTATTATTATAGTCCTAAAAACGAACTCACAAATGGAGATGTTATAAATGGATGAGTTGGCGTTTACGGCACCGTGACACAAACTATGTCATATAGCGCCAATGAATGATGAGGAATGATGAGATGAGATGAAGATGAATTCAGGATTGCGGCTAATCTCATTCGCTGCGAAAACCGCCGACCAGCATTCCTAATGCATGCAGTTCTTGGCATAGGGGTTAATTTCAGTCTAATAAACAGCATCAATGCCCTGCAACAATTAAGCCCCAGAACCACGACAAGACAGTAAACCCTCTGGGAGATGTTATAGACGTTTTGCTTCAAAGAAGAATTTAAAATGAGAGAAGATCATCGCACATACAAAAGCTAGTATGGACTAAACATGCACCACAATTAGATGTTGATAAACAGGATATACAAACGCTATAAAACATACAACATGTGGAAATGATGATGCCCTTGGAGACCCATAGCTAGGCAATTCAAAGCACATTCAAGGGCCTGCAAGAGAATAAACAAACAAGAATATATATTTGGATTTCCATTACCACCAAACTTATAGAACCAATTCCCGGGGATGTAACACTCGATGAAGTTAAAAAAAATACATTAAAATGTGACAACAAATACCAAAAGAAATAAATATACATGTTACGACAACATCAGCTTGACATTCAGTAATTTTCTAAAACAAATAAATAGAAGTGAAGAAGATTACATTATGGTCGTTTCGTCATCGATAAAAACAACGAAAGTGTTTCTGAGAAAAAATAAAACAATGGAAGAAACTAGCAACAGTTACTGCAACACAGTTCTTTAGAGGGATTACAGTAAATCTTAGACCCTATACATGTGCCATGTACATTGTCTCAATCATATAACAAAGACACAGAGAGGGATGATCGATTTTTTTGTACAATTAATGTATGCCAGGTAGAAAGGAACGGACATAATTGACATAATATTATGCTTAACATTCGGCCCGTGTGCCGAGTGCATTTGTAGTAGAAAGAAAGCAGCACTCGATTTCTGTGCGCCGAATTAGTTGCCAGTACATGTAACAGCTTTCAATTTCCGTATGACGAAATATCACGTCGTAAAACTGATAGTTCTGGATACCTCGTCAAATTTAATTGCACCCTTTTACTGTCTCTTTCTTTTCTCGTTCCATCCTTCCATCTCAATCAATGGTTCACAGTTGGTAATTGTAGACAATTTCAGGCACATGGACTCATCTCAGAAAATCTTCTCCTTGGTGCAGGAATCAACACCCGCATTGGCAATAACAAAAACATGACTCTCAGCACATCTGTTAGTTCAAAGTATACCAAGCAGGTGTCTTAAGCACTTTACTATATGGCAGTGAAACCGGGACAGCATATTCGAGACAGGAGACAAGACCCAATACCTACCACATGCAGGGTATGTTTACGTTGGTTCCTTGGTATCATTTGGACAACGTCACCAACGGCAAAGTTCTCAGTAGAGCAGAGACAGCATCTATCTTTACCATGCTGAACTATAAACGCTTTCGCTGGATGGGCCACGTGCATCGGATGGACAAGGGCAGCCTCCCAAATACTTGTTGTATAGACAATTCGAAAAAAGGTCCACATCCAGTTGGCCGGTCTTACCTCAGGTACTTTGATGTTTGCAAGAAAAGTTGATATTAACAATAAACTACCATGTATTACAAAATGGCAATCGACATTAGTTGTATGATCCCTCTTATAAGTGTATGTACTGTTTCAATAAAGTCTAGTCTTCACTAGTAGATAATTTGTATATGAATCAATCCTTTGACTCAGTGACAATTACCACATTTGGCCGTCAGTGATCATAAAGTTACTTTTATCCACCTGACTGTCTTGTACGAATTGAATTCTTCTTATAAAAGATAAGCTTGGCTTTATATATACAATGTATATATAATTATAATATAGCCACATGAAGACATGAAAATACACAATATTCATGTATGGTATTTGTGTTATCTGGAAGGCATTCGACAGAGTCTGGCATAAAGGACTTATTTTAAGAGAAAATGGTATTGGGGGCAATATTATAAACTGTTTGTGAAATTACTTTAGTGGTAGAAAACTGTTCTACAGTCTACAAATTCCAAATTAAACTATATAAGCATGCGTGCCACAGGGTTACATCTTAGGTCCTCTTCTATTCTTAACCTATGTGAATGATATAGCCCATAGATTGTTAAGCCTGACTAGATTATATACTGATGACAGCTTATTATTTTATTCTACAGGGTCTATTGAAGAAACGGAAGGGATTATAAATCACGATTTACAATGTATTTCATCTTGGACCAAGCATTTGCTAGTAGCTTTTAACCCCAATAAAACCGACTCAATGTTTTCAGTTTAAAACATTATGATCATTCACCAAACTTAATATTTAAAAAAAAAACTTTGTCGAAAACCACAGGCATTTGGTTTTGACAATTAATAACAAAGGTAAATAAAGTGCACATGTATATTGACAATATTCTTATTGATAATAAGTTCTGCTTGAAAGTTGTTGGTATTGTGAGAAAATTGAAAGTGGCTTAATATAGGAAAGCATTGAATCAGACATAATCATCTTATATTAGAACTGTTCTTGAATGCTCATCAGTAAACAGGAATAGGTGCTCCATTAGTTGCTAACATCGCTCAACTTATTACAAAATGAAGCTGTACGAGTTGTTACAGGCCGCACAAGATCTGTTTCCCAAGAAATGTATACAATAAATGTGGATGGGATTCACTGTCAGTCAGACGTAATAACCGAAAATTGTGTTTTATGTACAAAGGTTTCAACAACTGTGTTCCGTCTTATATATCAGATTTGTTACAGTCGCAAAGCTCATTCAATCCTAGTGACGACTATACTCGTCATTTATAAATAGCGTACCGACTAGACTCAGATCAGAGTGATATTAATGGAGACATAAGACGCTGCCTGTGATTAAAACTGTTTGCAAATGTGGAAAGAGTGGAGTTTTTCATTTTTCAATAACGCGGTAGGCTACTGGGTTCGTCAACTTTTGTTAATTTGACCTCGGGGCACATGTTCAAAACACGACACTGAAAATTACTTTAGGCTCAATACGGATATCTTAGACAGTTTCCTATATCAGCCACATAAAGAGATTTCTTAAGTATACTTGACCAGGGAATATTTTGACAATTAACCGTTTTCCTGCTGAAAATTCACATGTAAAACTTCGCCCATTATGAGCATATCTATATCTAAATTATAACATTGGCTAATAAACAAGGAAAATTGTCCAGAAAATGAGTCCAGACTAAAATATATCTTATTATTTAAGAAAATAATACATATTCTGGCCAGACAACTGCTTTAGGAGCTATCTCTTCTGGGTATACGCAGTTTTCAATAAGCATCAATATACATGTATGCTACTCAGATAGTATTGACAGGAAAAGGGTTAAGTCCTCGAGTAACGTTAAGTACTTGAGTATATTTTGACAATTCACCACTCTCCTGCTGATTAGCCATATATAAAACTTCGCCCACTATGAACATATGGATGTATCATCTAAATATTTTGTTTACATTGGTTTATATAATAATGAAAACTTTCCTTCAGGAAAGAGTCTACACTTACGTCAGACATGCTATATTAAAAAACAGTACATGCCCTGATCAGACAGATGTCTGGTCTAGGTCTACACTGGTTTCAAAAAGCATTAACATATTATATTGGCAGGATAATGGTTAAGTGCTCGTTTCGTACAGACGGGGAGGGGTGTGACATAACAATATCTTTCTTTGTTTCTTACAACACTTTATTGTGTCCGCCAAACAGCAACTTACACACACTCATTCTAATGGCAGTGTAAAGATGAACACCTATGCATTATGTGTTCTCCAGAACGTAGCACTGGTTGATACTACTAAAAGTCTCATGTCCATGGTCAATACCAATCATATGTTGTGACTACTTTAGTTGTTTAATCAAGAGTCAAAATATAGGGTTGTGTTACACGAAGAACAGGTATAATATGTCGTTTGTTAGTGTGTGACACACCGCTGTACACGTTTTTAAGTGTCAAAATGGTTAGAAATAATTTTTTTGCAGTATAATAAATTCATTATACAGTTTTTCCAAGGGTACGTAAGGATTTATTCCCGGCTGGTAAAATCATGTAACCATCGCCTAACGGTTTGGGCAACATGATTTTCCTCAGTCGGGAATAAACACTCACGTACCATGGGAAACATCAGTATAACTAATATTTTAATTCACCAAGGAATATACATATACAGTCAAACTTCTTTACATCGAACTCGCTTAATGGAACACATTCGTATTTCAAAGTTAAAACGTGGCTAAGCCACGTTTTAACTTTGAAATACGGATATGTTCCACATAAGCGATATTTAAATAATGAAATACACTATAGAAATACGGGTAAGTTCGACTTAAATGAGTTCGACTTATATCATGACTGTTTTTCACGGTATATTTTATTCATTATGAGATCCCAGAATGGCACAAGCAATGTTCTACAGCTTCCTCCCCTGAACACTTGCCGAATATTTGTACGCCTGTTTTCTTTGGAAAACATTTTTATCCCGCGTCTTGCCTCAAACGTGGTCTGTCCTCTGGTCACAATCAAAAGGTGCCAGAAAAAGAAACTCAGAGCAAACATAACACCAAATAGACTTAAATACAGCTGGATAAACATGAACAAGTAGCTGACCGATGGAATAGAACCTTTTAACAAAGAGAGCATAGTTTTCACAAATAAAATTATAAACGTTTGTGGTCCGTAGAAGCGGACACCATACATATAAAACATATACTTGGCAAGCAAAAGCAAACCATAAAATGTGCCTATACCCATGTACAAGGTGAAGTATATGAAATATAAGTGGTTGGCCCTTCCTATGCAAACTCCCATGAAGAAACAATGATGGTCTCTTTTGATAATACACTTTTGACACAGCATACAATGGTGAGTCCTTGGAGGCACTATGAGATTACACTGTCTACAGAAGTGCATACTTGCTAATGAACTATTCATGTCCATACTCTTGTCTTCACACACTATTCTCATCCTGTTGTTGGAAGCTTGCAAAAATTCTTTCTTGACACTCTTCCCTGATTTCGCTTTGAGACTGTCACATGAGAATGCCCTTTTGTCGTCATCGTTTACACCTGAATCCGTGAGAATACACGTGACAAACTGACTTATAACACACGTGAATAAGTAGCTGATGACGAGTCTGTGGCTGTTGATGGTCCAGTTATTTTCATGGTAGCAGGTCGGTAGGATAGTAAAGATTGCTGTATGGATAACAACAAGATTAACTGTCCATAAATACACAACACAAAACAGGTTCACAAACGCTTGGAACCTGATCTTGATCGGTTGATCCTTATTAAATATAAGACTATACACTGACATTGTAAGTATTGCGTTTTCTTATATGAATACAAATGTATTATAAAATCCAAATAAGCTTGTAATTCACATTTATTTGTTGCGACATGTCACTAGATAAGCTTAGTATAGAAACATGCACGAGCACTTTATTTAGTCAGTCTAGTGTAACAGTGTTAGAGAGGTAGTTTGAAGTGCTTGTTATCTAGACACAAGCTTAAACCCCTTCACTTCCGTGATGTCATCTAAATTAAACAATTGTCGTCTGCTTTAATTTCTCAAATTTAAAATTTACCTGTATCGACTAATCTAATATAGGAGTGAGTGACAAACATTTTGGATCCTGATCAGACGCCGCGTCACGCGGCGTCTAATCGGGATCCAAACTGTTTGTAAATAACCGTTTAACTCGGGGGTAAGGTAGTGAAGGGTTTAATATTTGTATGCCACCGGTTAGCAAATTTAATCAATAAAAACATGTACACAGTTGGTTTTACCCTTTATCTGCCAAAATCCCGCCTGTTCCCAATTTGTCGCAGGCAAATACTTTCCAATGAAGTGTGTTTGTGTTTCCTCTTCTTTCACCACTTAGTCCGATTCTAAGCAATTAATAAAAGATTGGACCCAATATGTAAAAAAATAAATAACATATATAAAACTTAAATAAACAGTCCAGACTCTGATCAAAGGCAGTTTATACTGTTTGCATATTGTAAACATTATACAGGTTTCTAGCATATGAAGAGTTTGAGGCGTCAAAACACGTTTGGCAGGAAAAAAAGGGGTACAATACTCCCTCTGTATAACAATACGCAGTGGGAGACAACGAGTTTGTGTGTTGTTCGGAGGTAGTTGTTATAGGGACGCGGCGTCTGATCTGAATTCAAACTGTTTTCCACTCTTCATTGTGGTTTATTTTGGTCAAAATTTCCAATATAAACATCAGACGGCAATTTTAAGCAGAAGATATTTCAGTAGTGAAAGCGTTAGACAAAAATGTCTCCTTTAAAGAGAAGCAGCGATTTAGACGTTGTTGTAAGGAGGGAGTCGTTGTTCGGAGGGTCGTTGTAGGGAGGGAGCACACTTTCAGTGCAGGAACTGAGTTGTCGTGATATTTATCAACTTTCTTGATCCTGATCAGATGCCGAGTTTGTCACTCGGATTGTCAATATACAGAAATAAGAAAGGTAAATTGTTTGCAGAATTATAGCAGACAGCATTTTGAGCAGACGACTTTTATTTCGGGTATTAAAAGCTTCGATCTAATTCCGCGTCAATAACAGGTTTAACCCTTTGAACCATAGTCCCGCATATAGGCGTCCTTTTCAAACAGTGTACATGTGAATAGTACACTTGTCCTATGCAATCAGTGAAGACCCAGATCAGAGGGCTAAACAGAATAGGTAATGTTACTGTACGAATAGTGTACAGTAGTCGCTGTTAACCCTTATCTGTTGTTGTATCGTCTGCTTTGAAAATGTCGTCTGCAAAATGTGTTAAATTAGAATTTATACATTTCTAAATTACGTAAACATAAAGACGAGTGTCAAACCGGTTTGGATTCAGATCAGGTGCTGCGTAACGCGGCATCTGATCTGTGTTTAAACTGTTTGTAAAAACAGGTCCAGTTGCAGTTTGCATGCTAGATTTAGAACCTTTATATTTCCAACAATACCGACTACATGTATTTCAAAATTGTCAGCTGCAGCTGCAGTTTTATTCGATAGCATGTACTGTTTATGTATTTTAACTAGGATTTTTAACGTCAAACAGCCTGGTTCATTAGTTAACGGCCAGTTATTCGACCGCCTTTCTGAATTCCAGCCTTCAATCAGGTCACCTAAATGTATAAAGATATTGAGAGGCATTACCGATAATCTGACAAATGATTGGATTGGTGTATGGTAATCCAAGCCGGGTTTAACCCTATTCACTGTCATGACGGTATCTACCTCAAACAAACGGCGTCTACTTTCATTTCTTAATTTAACTTTGTTTGAATTAAGTTATTGTGTCGACTTAACCCATTACTCCATGGACTGTTTCTGGTTTTAAAGTCATGTGACTAACTAAAGTAGGTTGAAAGAAAAGCAGAATGTGCCTTCAGGCACATTCTGCTTTACTTTCAGCCTGCTTTAAGCTAATATGTACATTTTGTAATTGGATATAGAGAATATTTCTTATGGTGCATATTTATAACTATATAAATTGTAACTATTTTCTTCAGGGGAAGAATATATTAAAGGCACAAAAAGGTGTATTTATTGAGTAATGGGTTAAAGAGACTCAAACAAAACTAAACGGCTCATTTGTTAAAAAAGAGAGAAAATACTGAAATGAAAGCAAAGCTGTAGCATTATCGTGCAAGTCTCAAATTATCGATAATATGTCAAAATCGAATCCATTATTGTTTTTATTTTTTATATACGTCATATCTGAATGCGTCTCTGAATATGAGATGATATTATAAAAAAAATGTTGAAATGCATATCAATGAAGTAATGAATCAATGGGTTAGCAAACGTGTGCTTTACTTGAGCATTAACCATTAATGTTGCTACATAGCCTGTTTCTTGTATTGAAGATAAGTGATGACTTAAATCGGGTTTTAAATGAAGCAGAAGCGCCTTAAGGCGCGTTCTGTTTCACTTTCAGCCTGTCTTAATTAAAGCGGCTCGCAACCAGATGGTGTATTTGCAAAAACAAAAGATGGAGTAATGGGTTTGCAAACATGTGCTTTACTTGAACATTAACCATTAATTTTGCTCCATAACTTGTTTCTAGTATTGAAGGTACGTGGTCACTTCAAGCGGGTTCTGTTTCACTTTCAGCCTGTCTTAATCTTTTAAGTTGTCATCTGCTATAAATGTTATACAAGATATTGGTTATGATGCATATTCATGAATGTACAAACATGTGCTGTCTCTAAAAATTAAACCTTTACACCATAACCTATTTCTAGTACTGAAGATAGGTGACCGATTTCGACTTGAGCCGCGTTCTGCTTTACTTTCAGGCTGCTGTAAGCTTTATGCATAATCTTTATACTATAAAGTATATAAAATAATTTATACATATTCATGACTGCATAGACTGGAACTATTTTCGGCAGTAGAATTATAAATGACAATAAGATGCGTTCAGTAAACGCATATATGCCCCCGGTGGACAGTTGATGATAACCAGGGTTTGAATTGAGTCGGAGATCATTCTCAAGCATTTGATTGGTCAGATTTGAGCCAAAAATACTCTGATCAATGGACCCAGAACTAGGTTATTAAGTTTGGAACTAAGTAAAATAGATGGACAACTAATAACATTTACTAAAGTAGCCCTCCTGTTAAATCTGCATGCGACATCAGTGTTGCTGCCATCGTGTCAAATCACGGTACCTTCAACTGTCATTTATTATGTTAATATCCTCTGTAAGTGCCTTTGAACATGTAGTAACTATATATATTTTCTGCAATTTCAACGAGCAAGTGACGTCTATTAGTCACAAACAACTTCTTTCTAGTAGATGTTCATTTATATATTATTTGTCTTTCATGAACAACTTTATAATCCTGTAGCTCATATGCACTGCACCAATAGCAAAGTGAAACTCTAATTTTACACATATGTACACTGTCACTTTTCATCATGGTGTCACAATAGTGTTATTTACATCAGTAACTACAAGATACCCAGCAATGGTCACTGAAGTAACATGCATGCACAGTGCAATTTGTCACTCTTAACTGATTTTGTATACAGATGGTCAAGGCATGATCCACTGGTGTGTGTAGGATGGCAAACATGTTTACTGAATCTCTTCTGTTCAAAGTTTCTTAATGGGTGTACTTTGTGAAAGTAGAATTTTTCATTGAAATCTCCAGTTATTATGACTTTTGATGTGTCTGGTATATTTGTACACAGCAACAATATGAAGACACTCACCTGTATGAGCTGTGGTATTCACTATCAAACATTTAAAGTTTCTGTCTGGGTAGCTACTGGTTCTGTGTGCCTTGCATAGGATTTATTGATAACTATATAGCTAAACCGCCTGCAGTTCTCTGAAAAGTGAATTCTGACTTATCACATCTAAAGCATATTGCACTATTCGCAGGAAGAAATTTAGATGTACCCTGTGATTGTGCTATACAGGTTTCAGCGAGTACAACTATTGCTGATTTGCTGCATTTAGGGTCATTGAGAACTTTTTTAAAGTGCAGTGGTAGTGACAGGGTATTCAGCATCGAAATAAGATTGTCTTTATCCAATGTGATGTAGAATTACTGTGACGGTGTTTCATGTGGCTCTGTACTGGTTTACTGGCCTTGAATTTCTTCTCCTCGACGTCTTTCAAGTACAAGCCACTAATTGTTTTGAATCTACTTAACGCTAGATAAGCCTGTCCATTGTGAAATATGTTTGCAAAAGACACTATTATTCTATCAACTGTTAGTCCCTGAAGTTTGTGGATGGTACATGCCCAGGCAAGTTTAAGTGGGAATTGGAATCTGTTTATTTTAAGGTTCTTGTTATTTGATGTTATACTAAAAGTTCCCTCTATCCGAAGAACATGTGTTTTTTCAGGGTAGTTTTTCAGGGTAGAGTCATCAAATGTCACTAATACAGCATCAAATTGTAAGTGTGTCCTTTTCCTGTTGATAAACCCAACAGCAGTCCCTTGTGATCCATTTACGAGTTCATCAGAGATGTCAACATTCCGCACCAACATAACTAGTGCTCCAATGGCTAGCTTTACTTCATTAGGCAGTCCAGCAGTAAATTTTGATTAAACTTTTTTAAAGTCTTTGATTTCTTGTCTTTAGCTATTATAGACTCTACAGGTGTCCCTTGATTGGCCAATTTGTTCTAGTTATGCTAGTCAACATCCTTGTTTCTTACATAGACATGTAAAATATTGCCTGGATAATCCTGTTTAATCTCACTTTTTCAACTCTTCATTATCTTCAGAAGTGTGTGTCTCTGTTCTAACCATTTTAATATTTCTGCAAATCTTTGATCATCTCGCTGTCTCATAATCTCTGTGAGTTCAATAAACTGAAACTTGGAGCACAAAGACACATACATACGAGCTATATTGGGGTAGTTGGTACAGGTCTCCAAATGATAAAAAAGATAGTCCAACCAATATAGCATAGAAAGCCATCAGTTCTGACAGGCGGTAATGAAGTTGTAAAAGTAGATTGTTTCCAACCATTGATATTTCATCAATAATCAGCAATTTCATTCAGCTTGCCGAACTTTTGGTAAAATTTGGTTTGACCGAGTGGTAATAGAAATGTAGAGTTGTTCCTGAGATGTTGTATGCAGCTGTTTCCAGTTGGTGTGGCGAGAAGGACATATACTTCTTCTGGACCAGTGTCAGCTTCTTGAAATGTTCTAATCGCCATTTGGAAAACAATCTGAATGAAGTAGGATTTTCCTGTATCAGCACCACCTATTTCAAACAGATATGGTGGATCAATTTTCTGACCTGTCCTAATTGATAATGATTTTTCATGGAACCACTGAGTAACCTTTGCAAAAGCATCTCGCTGTTGACCATTCAGGGATTAATTATTGATTGCTGCTGACCGTACCAAGGCGGGCTCCTAGATTCACTTTGCTTTATGTTTGTCTTGCGTGTTGTTTTCTATTTAGTGTGTAGATGAAGGAATGGTATTGCGCGTGTGCGTGTGTGTGTGTTTGTTATGGTATGACTGTGTGTGTGTTCTGCTTGAGAGGTGGGTGTATTGTTTGTGTTGCGTTTCCTGCTTGAGTCTTTCGTATTTATCTTACATGTGACCAGAATTCTAAATCCTCTACAAAATGTGGTCTAGCGTCTAAGCCAATATTTGTAACACTTGACACAGGTAAACTGGGCTTGTTGTTTTCATCAGTCATATTGCTATCTGGAATCAACGGAGCAAAGATCGGGTCAAGTTCCTTTGGAAAAATGTCATCATCACCATATTCCTGCTGTACTTGGGCTGAAGTATTGTCGAAATCATGAACAGGTGGACCAAATTCTTCATTCTGTTCCATGGCTTCTTGTATAATGTCTCCATTGTGTTCTACTTCAGATTTGTTAGCTGTAATAACTTCAATTTTCTTGTCATAGTACTCTTCATATGATTATACACTCAGCAATTCATCATTTTCATCTCTCCATGGCAGAAACAACATCTGAGAGTAGAAGTATTATTCTGGCCTCTTTTGCTGTAACACATGATAATAAGTTGTACAGCTTTCTTTCCTCTTATTTTCATTGTTCCTATACCATCTTTAAGCTGTAATGTGTCAGTGTATTGATTTTCTTCTTTGTCTTCATAATCTGAATCAACAGAAATCTGTGATACTTTTGTTGTTATGTAAGAAATAGAAAAGTGTTCTAAACACAAGTGTGTCAATCGATTAGGTCTGAATGCATATCTTTCTATTATATCTGTACCATATATTTCATTATTGTCATCTTCCATACATTACTAGTATATGATACGTATTGGCTTCAACAGACGTACACGGTATTCTAGGAGATTGGATGGGACAAAAACTGTGCAGAAACACGACTCGAACAGTGTTAAACTCAACAATATGAATACTGCTTCTTGAGCACTGACTTCTCTAGCTTTCAAGAATGCTGATGCACATGCTTTCATTTGTTCTTTCCATCCTGAGCATTTAGCTTCTTTTGACACATTCTGTAAGACCGTACTCCTTTCTCTTTCATCCTTTGTTATGAAAGCCAGCATATATGCTATACTGGCATAGGCGTCCAAACAATACTGAATGTCAATATTGGCTTCCCATGCTTGCAAAAGGTCACTGTTGTAGTAATTTACATTTCTTTCGAGTAAGCTTCTCTTTAAAATGACCGTCTTCCCTCTTTTAGTAACACTAAGAGCATACAAATACTGTTGTAATGTGATGTCTGTTGAAAGTACTATATTTTCACATGTTGGCTGTTCTGTTTGGCTGGTACCTAAAGCATCAAGTCTGTCGGCAACTTCTGTCAACATATCAGCTGCCACCTCAAAGGTTGCATTAGATAATACTACATCTTCTGTATCTAGTGGTTTTACTATAAGTATTGTTGGTGGTGGAAATTTAGAATAACCAAAACGACACGCTGTGTCTTTGTGTATGGTGGTGTATTGTGACAAGATCATGATGAACAGGAATGTCTTCTCTTGTTGAAATTATTTCTCTATGTGGAACAACCTTCTTGTCTAGAAACTTGCAGGAGTGTAATAGCCACCTGAATTCTCAAGTTGTTTGAACATGCGAGTAAACATAAATATTCGAACATATATATTCGCAACATATGGGTCATACAAAAAATCTCTACTTCTGTTGCCCACGTTCCATCATGGTCCAATTTTGAAATCCTCAAGTATTCATTGACTGACAATTCGTTTGGCAAAATGCTTTCAAAATCACCAGAATGTAGAATTATATGTTGAACCAGCATTTGTCTTTACTTATTTCAGTTCCAGAAATTAAAAAAGAAATGCATCTAAAAAGCAGTTTCCATCTCCTGAAATGGCTTGGACTCCATATGGTTTGGTGAGCTGTTTACACACCTGTGCTAGATCTGAAACAGAATGACCATGCACTGAAACTGTTGGCATTTTAACTGCTGCCACCACGATCTTATGGGATTAAATAATTGACTAATTGATTCCACTGCTGAAACAGTAATATCAGTGGCTGTTTTGCACATTTCACCAACAGAACAGAACATTATCTTTATTACTCTCAGGCATACAAGCAGCATGAGGAATTATAAATGCATGTACATGAGGTATCACGTGACAACAGTGAGAAAAAGTATTTCGAATAATAGTATGATGTTGATAGTACTATTCTTTTGAGCGGGGGTTGGATCTCGTAAAAAACCTATGAAATTATAAAAGATAGAGTCAATTTCATCCGCTTTTAAATCTATGTTGTTTTGTCTTGTGTGTGTTTACTGGAGTAGCTTGGCCGTGAGTAGGTCAATGCAGAATGAATGGCATTCCATAATGACCTATCCACGGGCGAAGCGTGCTAATGTCGCATATATATGCAGAGGAGATTGGTCGCATAACGTAAGATTGTATTCTAAGGTAAGTTGTTTACATATATAAATTATATCTGTTGTTGTACTGGTGTTACTTTGGAATGAACTGTTAATGGGATTCGAATAAGTTTTGTAGGGTTTTGTCTCCTAATACCAGACAGACAAATGTCCATTCTTTGTGTAAACAGCACGGGCCATGAGCATGTGCTCAGTTGCTGTGCGCTTGTCCAGTGCCTAGGCTGTTTACAGTTTATATTACCAGATGTATGTAATGACTATTGACTAACACGAGACAGAATTAAACAAATTATAAGTAAGTATTGAGACATTCAACATATGCATTTATAAACAAAGGACCACCTCTCTATGACAAGCTAGATATTTAGTAAGTATTTACAGGGAATATTTGGATCCAGATCGGACACCGGGTAAACCGGTGTCCTATCCAGGTCAGCTGTATCGCTGTTGATTAACAGGTCGATGGTTCTAGTAAAAGGCAATTAAACAATTGAGATGAGTGTACAAGAAAGCCGACAACTCTATTAGTATTGGCATATTATATCTTGTGGCAGAGAGTTGGTTAGCAAATAGTTCAGATTTATGCAGTCATGGAACTTAAGCTGGCTGAAAGCAGGACAGAAAGCGCCTCTGTCCCCAATTTAAGTGATAATCCGTTTTTAAGATTATAAACAGGCTAAAATACAATAGTTATTTCATAGTATATAGATCAAATTCAATGCGGAGATTGTATCTTAAAAACTTATAAAGGCTTAAAAGCTGGCTGAGAGTAGCGAAGAATGCACTGAAAGCTCATTCTAACCTACTTCAAACCGCTTCAAGCGGAAATTTGTTTGCCACACCAGGAACAGTAGTAACTGTAGTAAATAAAATACAGTAACTATTACATGTACATAGTATCCTATATAAGTCAGTATTTTTAATACAGTGCTAGAAGCATTTACTTAACGAAAATAAAGCAGAGTGCGTCTTTAGGCTCGTTCTGCTTTACTCTCAATCCGCTCCATGCTATACCCTGTTTTCAAAACAAGAAACAGGCTAAAATACAGTAACTGATATGTGTAAATCAGAGTTCGCACATTGATTGAAAGCTTGAAGCTGACTGAAAGCAAAGCAGAATGCACTTTATGGTGATTTCTATTTTTCTTTCACACCTCTTCAAGTGGTAACATGTTTCCAAAACTAGTAAGTGACTATCATCTAGTAAGTGATTATATTAACTACTTGTATTTTCAAGAGAGAAGGACAGTATATCAGTTTAAGATATAGTAAATACTGTTCCTTATTGTATTTCTAGGGGTATATTATCACAACAGATCTTCTCTATGCTCTAGTTGGTGGCAGTTTGAGGTCTAAGGATTGAAACTTGAAGAAGGCTGAAAGTAGGACAGAACGCCTAAGGCGCGTACTGCTTCACTTTAAACACACTTAAAGTGGTCATTTTTGTTCAACGCCAGAAGGGTTAGAGATCTCAGGTAAGTTTCTATTACCCGCATGTGGCCGGCTCCATCGAAACGAAATATGGAGCGGGTTTACAGGTAATTAGAATGAACACAATGTATATGGCAGTACGCTGTACGAAAAGAAAGCGAATGCAGAAAGCGCCTAAAAGGGCCCTCCATATTACCTTCCTCCGCACTGAGCAGTCATCCGCAACTGGGGACTGCCACCAACCGCAGTCGCTTTGAATATTACCGTTCATGTATATTAAAGACAGCAGAATTTGGGGATTTGCACTTTCAACCCTATAATGACGTGTTTACTCGTCGGATATAAACTCTGTATCTGTAAATAGTACTTTTCTTATGCAAACAGTGTGGACCCCTGTCAGACGTCTCCTATGGGAGCAATCGGATCGTTTGTCACTTGTCATTTATTGCATTGAACTCGCCCGTTAGTTTGTAAAAGGAATAAACTGTATTCTGAGAACTCGGGATCTTTGTAATTAGGAGTCACAATGTCGAATGAGCGAATATTCGTAAATTGCAATTTACATTATAACATATCGGAGAGCGCACATTCTTCATGGGTAAGGTCACGAAGCTTTGATCCCGATAATACTCTTGTGTTGTGTAGACGTAGCTTCGCTTTGGTTATGATTCACACAAGTCAAAATAGTCTCTGCCCTTTGACAAGTGTTGAATCCAGTCAGTGTTACTCTTTCACAATAGTTGAGTTCACATTTATCCTGATCCTTTTTTGATTTTGTCTTTCTCAGCATACATGTCTGTTCACATTGTTTGTTGTCACTGTTTATTTCTATTGCTCCTTTTTCTTCACTTTTCAAACTTGTCTTTCTCAATCAACTTTCACATTGTTTGTTGCCACTGTCCTTTTTCATTGTTCCTTTCGTTTCAATTTTCAAACTAGTCTTTTATTGACGAACAATGGTATTGTAAGTACGCTCCCTATGTTTGGACGACTTTGACTTAAGGTTTCTCCTGAGAAAACCTAGAGTACGGTTTGCTGATGTAGTAATGCGATCAACATGTGCATTCCACGACAAGCTGCCAAGACAACGAGCACTACTGACGGTCTCCAGAGTATGTCCATGCAATTTGTATTTGGTGGGTATAGGGACTCTAGCCTTTATGGCTTGGACTACCTGGCATTTGGAAGGTTTGAAGCTCATATCCCACCTAAGAGACCACTCCTGTAATTTGTTTAGGTCTGTTTGAAGCGTAGAACCGTCAGTCTCTTCGTCGTCAATTGTAAGATAGACGGCAGTGTCGTCTGCAAACAGCCCGACTTGCGAGGTGATGTTGTCAGGCAGGTCGTTAATATACACCAGGAACAATATAGGTCCGAGGATAGACCCTTGAGGAACTCCTGATGTCACTGGTATAGTGTCAGAGCTCTCTCTCCTTCCAGTACCACTGTCCGAGTCCGACCGCCGAGAAATGCTCGTATCCAGGATAGGGTCGACCCATATATGCCATATTTGTGTAACTTGTATAGCAGCTTCTCGTTGGATACCATGTCAAACACCTTACTAAAATCTAAAAGAACCAGGTCAGTCTGTTTACCCAAACTTGCATTTCTCACTAGGTCCTCTACAAGCATCACCAGTTGTGTTTCCGTGGATCTATTCTCCCTGAAATCATGTTGGATATCATGTACAAAAGTCCATTTTTATACAAAAACTCAACAAGGTTGGAAGCCACAATATGTTCCATGAGCTTGCACACTATAGACGTTAGGGAAATAGGACGGTAGTTTGCCCCTACAGCTTTTTTTAACCTTCTTGTACAGTGGAGCTACGTTAACAGATGTCCAATCCTTCGGTACCTGGTCCGTTTGAAGGGAAACTGTAAATATTACTTGAAAGATTGGCACAATCTGCTGTCTTGCATGTTTCAGACATGAGAAAAGTTTTTATGCTCCCCTTTATGGGGGGAGCATATAGTCGCCGCTTTGTCCGTCCGTCCGTGTTTCCGTCTGTTCGTCCGTCCGTCACGCTTTTTTGTCCGGAGCATATCTCTTGAACGGTACACCGTAGATTGATGGAACTTGATACAGTGATAGAAAATGACATGAGGAGGTGCAGTACACACGAACCGTAATTCTCTTATCTCCCAATTTTGAATTATCTCCCTTTTTCTCATAAAAAAATCAAATTTGTCCGGAGCATATCTCTGGACCGTTACACTGAAAGTTGATGAAACTTGTAACAGTGATAGAGGATGACTAAAGGAAGTGCAGTACACAAGAACGGTAACTCTGTCATCTCTCAATATTGATTTATCTCCCTTTTTCTGAAAATACAAAACAATTTTGTCCGGAGTATATCTCTTGACTGCTATACCGTAAGTTAATGGAACTTGATACAGTGATAGGTGATGACATAAGGAGGTGCAGTACACAAGAACCATGACTCTGTCATCTCCCAATATTTAATTATCTCCCCTTTTCTATTTAAAAAATCAATTTTTTTCTGGAGCATATCTCCTGAGCATTGCATTGTAAGCTGATGAAACTTCATACAGTGATACGAGATGACAGAAAGAGTGCTGTACTCAAGAACCATAACTCTGCCATCTCCCAATATTGAATTATCTCCCTATTTCTACATAAATTAAAAAAAAATCAAATTTTCTGACGCACTGTAACTTGAACCTTGATACTGTGTTAGCGGATGACAAAAAGAAGTGTAGTACACAAGAATTATAACTCTGTCATCTCCAAATATTGAATTGCCTCCCTTTTTCATAATAAATTCATTTTTGTCCGAAGCATATCTGCTGAATGTTACATCGTAAGTTGATGAAACTTGTTACTGTGTTCACCTACTAAACATGCTATACCTTGGGCTTTTTCTTTGTGGGGAGCATCCATCGTTGGGAACGATATTCTTGTTTTGGGTTTGACAATGCTGATGAAGTTTCATTTTCCTGATCTACTCCAATAATTTCATCTATATATTTCTCATGTGAATGTTTGACCTTTTTCCTTGTGTTATGTCTAAGTTCAAGGTATTTTTCTCTGTCAGAACGTTTTTTTTGTCATTTTATGTCGGCAATACATTTTGTTCCTTCGTCTAGCCGTACGTCTAATGTCTTGTGTAATCCAAGGAAGAGAGGATTTACCTTTGGTGACTTTTGAAGAGATACATCGATTCATGTGCAGGTCCAGGGCGGTTTTGAATTCATTCCACAACACCTGGACATTTTCATTTCTAAAGTTAGACAAAAAGACTTTGTAAATGTATCATTAATTGTTATCACTGCCTGTTTCCATTGTTCTTTTTGCTTCATTTTTCAAACTTGTCTTTCTCAACATACTTTCCTATTGTTTTCACTGTCTTTTTCCATTTTTCCATTTGTTTCACATTTCAAACATGTTTTTCTCAACCTATTTTAACATTGTTTGTTTTCACGGACTTTTCCATTGTTTCTTTTGCTTCACTTTTCAAACTACCTTCCTACTTTGCCGTAATTCTGGGGCGACTCGCAACCAGATGGTGCATTAAAAATAGTAATTTGTAAATATGTGTCAAACGCTTACATAAATGGTAAAGAATTAGTTTAGGATAAGAAATTCTGTTTAAAAAAATGTATTTCAATAAAAAAAATATTGGTCTCTGGTGGGATTCGAACCCGGGGCCCAGCATTGGCGGACAGAAGGCAAAATAAGGGAAACCGCTTAGACCAATGGACCACGGAACTATCCGTTTATCTCGGATCGATTTAACGTATTTCAATGTGTAGCGATCGAAAGTGCATACAACTTCGTAATTCGGCTCGTGTTTATGTCTGAGCCCGTGTAGAGAAGCAACAACAACAACTTTACCGTCTACTAGTCGGTATAGAAAAACGATGGAAGATATCTAAAAATCTAAGATTCGGTGACGATTCTTGAGACTTTTTTTGGACTGATCATATTTTTTTAATGTCAGAAGCCAAATAATGCCACAAATTTGCTTTTATTTGAGTATTTTATTTTATTTTGACAAGTACACCATCCGGTTGCGAGTCCCTTTAATTATCAAAGGGAATTATTTCTGTTTATTAGTCCGAGACTATTCCCTCTGCCAAGAACTAAAAGGAAGGCAGGTCAGTGGTTTTGATCCCATACGTTGCTGGTCAACGAATTGGATTAGCCGAAACCATCTTCTTGAAAGCATCATCATATCATCTCATCACCCCTTCATCAATCATCGGCGCTATATGACCTACTTTGTGTCGCAGTGCCGTTAAACCCAACTCATCCATCCATTCAAACTTGTCTTTCTCAATCTACTTTCACATTATGCTTAGTTTTAAACTTTTAAATTACACACACAAAGAAAATTGAAAGTTAACCGGGAGCTTTCGCCCGTGAACTACAGGCTTTGTCGACCAACTGTCGTTTCACTGAGACTTGGCATCGCTCAAGGCTGTAGTGAGCGATGTTAACGCATTGTCCCAGATGTGTGGCAAGTTGTAGCGGCATCCGTCCTTGTTTAGCGCCGGCTTGTGTGCCCATGGCTTGGGCTTACCCGAATGTTTCTTTTATCTGGCCGAGCTCTTAAAAACCCTTCATGTCTTCCAGGCCGGGCAGTATCTAGATACTGCCCGAGCAGCATCTATACTTTATACTTTGGTACACCATATCCAGGCTCGTAAAAAGTACAAAATCGGAATTACTTAATAAACAATATTACAAATTATTTCAGATGTTGTGTCTAATTAACCCTAATAATGAAGATATAATGAATGTTGAAAATAAGTCAAACAGATCTAAACAGATTTAAACTATGAAACTGTGAATAACTGCCTGTGTAGCTCAGTGGTAGCTAGAGCGTCCGCTTACAGTGTGGGGGTTGCGGGTGCAATCACCTGACGGGTCAAACCAAAGACTTGAAAATTGGTAGTAATGGTTTCCCTCCTTGTAGTCTCGTCAATGAACCCCCTGTGACGACAAGCTAGTTTTTGACGGGTGTCGCCCTCCGGGTCTCATGGCAATAGGCCAAAAACAGGGAGGAAATTAAGTTTTGCCTCATTCCTTAAAATCACAGATTGAGTCACATTTACTAGTTAAAATCACACAATTATTGCTAAAAGTCATTTTGAAAACAATTTCTGACCTCAAATTAAGCTTCATGTTGCTGTTCATCTTATTTTAAACTTTTCAAAACACTCCTTCAGAGGTTGCTTTTATGTTGTTTACATGGCAGCTAGTACACGCTGTACACAGAGATGATATACACACTGATTTAAATCTCTGGATTACAAGTCAAATTAAGCTTTTTAAAGATATTTTGTTTGGTACTGGACCTTTCCACATTAAACTTAAATGTAATTGTAAACTTAAATGTAATATGTAATTGCTATATTTCTGAGGGGCCTTCTCAATATTATTTTAACTGTAATATAATGCACAGGGGCATGGATTTTTTACTGGTTTAAAAGATAACAATTAGTTCTTTCCTTCGTTTTGTCAAGCATGCGGCCAATTTTACACTGATTGGAAGCAGCATCCTTCTGTTCCTCCAAACTGAGCTAATAGCCCTGTATTCTTTATTTCCACAATAGCTTGTTCAACACATACCCTGTTCCGGCATATGATCCGGTTCAATTTATCCCTTTATTTCGTTCTCTTTCATATCGTTTATTATCCCCTGCCGAAAGGCAGAGGGATACTGTTTTAGGTCTGTCCGTCCGTCCGTGCGTCCGTCACGTTTTCCGTCCGCAACTGTATCTCCGAAACCGATAAACAGATTTGGATGAAACTTGGTATACTTATTTGTCATCATAGGAGCACTGTGGAAAATGAAATTTTTTTCAGAAAATTTTAGAAATTTATGAGTTATCTGCCCTTTTTGTGTTAAAAATGCCATATTTAACAGTTTTTACACTCTAGCAACTACAGTATTCAACATATTTCGTTTATACTTGCACACAATGTCTATAAGTACAAGTTCTTGCAGGTGTGCAATTATTGTAAAAAAAGGATACTTGTGACAAGAGTTATCTGCCCTTGATGTACTTAGAAGCCTAAAAATATGCATGGATTTTGAAAAAAACTTTCTTGAATTATGTATGGCTATTAGTTTTCAAATGAATTTGATTATTGTTGAAAACAGAGAAATTAGTCATGAATTATCTGCCCTTGATAAGTAAAAAATGCCATATTTAACTGTTTTTACTCTCTGGCAACTACAATTATGAATGGAGTTAAATGATACTTGCACACAATGTCTATAAGTAAAAGTTCTTAAAGGTGTGCTATTATTGTCAAAAAAGGATACTTGTGGCAAGAGTTATCTGCCCTTGATGTACTTAGAAATGCTAGAAAATGCTTTATTTTAATTTTGTTTACATCCTAGTATCTTTAAATATGCATGCATTTTGATAAAAAAAAAAGCTTAAACTATGTATGGCTATTAGTTTTCAAATAATTGTTATCATTTTTGAAAAAGGAGAAACTAGTCAACAGTTATCTGCCCTTGATGAGTCGAAAAAACCATATTTAACAGTTTTTACCATCTAGAAACTACAGTCTTTAGGTTAATGGATTTTGATTTAACTTACACACGATGTATATAAATATAAGGGTTGCAATTATTGTCAAAAAAGGATACTTTGTGGCAAGAGTTATCTGCCCTTTATGTACTTAGTAATGCTCAACATGGCTTTATTGTTTACATGCTATTGTGTACAAATGTGAATGGATTTTGAAGAAAAAAAAATTAAATCATATATGGCTATTATTTATAGAATGAGTTCAATTATTGTCGAAAATGTGCAAATTAGTCAAGAATACTCTGCCCTTGATGAGTTGAAAATGTGTTTACACTCTAGTAAATTCTACAGTTCTGAATTTTTTTTAATAATACTTGCACACAATTATAAGTTCTTGAAAGTGTTTAATTACTGTTGAATTTGAATCAAGAGTTACCTGCCCCTGTCATACTTAGATTTATAATGCTACAAACGGCTTTATTTTTTGTATTGTTTAGGCTTTAACATGTACAAAATTGAATGGATTTTATAAAACTTTGTAAAAAGCTTTTGAATGTTGATCTTTAAAGACAGGTGATCACCATTTGCCCCTTCCTCCCACATTAGTGTTTGCCACTTTCTTCTGGACAATCGCTGCGGCAGGGGATATCAGCTCTAGGTGCTTGTTTACATATAGTTGTTGCCGGGACAAAGGTGCTTCCAGTGAAAGCAGTGTCATATTCGAAAAAATGTCCTGCCTGACATTTACATGTTGCATAGGGTCGGGGTGGATTTTGTAAAGAAATGAAAACCGATCTAATCTGTTGGAAATTATCGTTTTCGTCCTCTGTAGATTGGAGTAAAGCAGGAAGCGAAGCTAATATCAGGTGCCGTCGATTATTATTCCTCTGAATAGAACCGTAACAAGCATTACATGTGTACTTAAAGACATCTCCTGACGACCTTTTGATCATAACGCCTTGCCAGACAATTTCCTTGCAAAAATCATGGTTCTTGTGGACATGTCGATAGCGAAGAACCATTGAATCGTATCATGTGCAACCCGACCTTTATATATGATAGTTTGGTTAGAATTAACCATTGAAAATCGCTAGAGCATGATTCTAACACGAGTTTGGGTCACTATAAGAAATAGAACAAGCTCATCGTGGTATACCACACTCTTCCCTACCCCGCGCCTCCGCGGTTAAATGACGTGACGAGTTACGTAAAGACCATATACTTTTAATCAGTCATGTTACTGTAATTTCCCAATTTTCCTGTCTTGTTTCATGTTATGTTTGTTCTAAGCCAGATGGTGGGTCGGTAAATGTATATTGTGTGTGAATTCTCTGCTGTACGTAAATTTGCTGTTGCGTGTTAGATTCTTGTAAAAGCCGCGGGAACAGTTATTCGGTCGAAAAACTGTATCCGCTGAGGAAATAAGTATGAAACATTTGATTTCCTTTCTAATTAATTTCTGTAAATCTGGTCATGTTAGAATCGAAATAATCTGTGTTCTACCGTTGTTAAACGGTATTTTACAACGGCTGGTCGTTGTGATGCGCAGGAATTGTCCACTCAGGCATTCGGCCTTCATGGCCAATTCCTGCGCATCACAACTCCTAATGGTTGTAAAATACTGTTTAACAACGGTAGAACATAGATTATTTCTTAAGTATAATCTTGGCCTCACCAGGTTAATTGAGATTGGTATACCCGTCGGTAGATTGTGCTGTGCATGCTTTGACAGTTACATTGACACCTCAAATACAATGGGGGGGACTCCATCAATGGGCTGAGGAAAAGTCTTTAACCTGATAGCAGAAACTGGTCCATATGCACACAGTGTAGGCCCGTACACACCACTAAATTACAACTTTTTCCCGAAAATAGGACTAAAAGAAAAAGACCTAATTTTATTGATTTGTTGCGGCAGGTCTAGAGAGACTCTGTCTGCATATCTATCATTTTCGTTTTGGGGCAGGTAAAATTCAGCTACAACACCTTGTGGGGTTTAATAGACATAACGACACGAAAATCCTGTGCGTACTTCCACTAATAGGCACTTGGCGCACAAACTGCTCGAAATTACCCGTGAGGGTGTGAAGCAGAAACCACGAGATAGATAGATAGTACCAGCTTATCATACCTGTATGAATTATCATCGGATACAGCAAGAAAACAATGAATACATGTGTATATAGTAATGCGAAAGTGGAACACGATTTGCAGAACTTTCATTGTCCATTGGGGTTGGCACTTCGTGCCATGTGTGCTAAAATGAATTTTTAGACCGTGTCATGACAGAACTAGACTTATTGACACGCAAAGAGTGTAGACCAACATCAGTCGCCGTTGCCACATAAGACTATTTCCACGATTTCTATACATTGATAATAAACTTGAGAGTGTTCTGATCAATGATAAATGGTGTAGACCCTGATCGGACGACGCTGCGGCTGATCTGATCATACACTGTTTTCATTTCAATAAGTCTGGTCTTGTCGAGGCACGGCCAAATTTATGAATATGAAGTTTGGAGTGCTTCAAAATAAATGGATATTTTTATTTAACCAATATCATTGTATGTATTTTGAGAACACCCCACTTTTATTACTTATTAAGTTTTACATTTACATTTACATTTCAATGTGGAAAGGTCCACTAGGATGGTGTATTTTTGCATCCTGAATCTATTGGTAGTCTTACTTTTAAAAATAATTACTTAGATCTATTTTTTAGAAATTTGATGCCCAACAAAATCCGTTGGAGTTTAATTAAATAGAGAACAGAAATTATCCTCCAAATGTTGAGTCTTATTGCCGGTGTACAGTGAGGACAGCGCCTGAAGTCTAAAAATAGCTCGCTGTCTGTTACTGTACACAGGTGGACTACGTACCCTCCTTGGCGCTTAGGATTCCGGGTTAGCATTACGACTGGTTCGCCTGTGTCAGGATAAAGTGACCGGCCGGGTACAGTCCCAATGGTGCACATAAAAAGTGCCCCTTCTCATAACCATCAGGATTGATTGACAGACAGACAGTATATATCTTTATTTTCATCTCAGATACACAAGGTACAACATGAGGAATTGTATACATATATTTTTAACATAAAATGAAAAAGGAAGATTGCGAAGAGTAATAAATAGAAAAAAAGAAATAACCTTTAGTTATACATATATACAGTGATGTCGGCGCTGCCCATGAAGGGTCTAAACTTTAGCTGGACTAATGCAGTCGGTCGGGAAATTGCTTCGCTTCCCCGAAAAGGTATAGCTGAACTCCCCCGAAAGTAGGGAAGACATCCGTTTATATAGGAAATAGCAAAATTAATAATAATCCGAATAATACTTGTATCAATAGCAATACAATATCGGAGAGGGGGTGTGACCTGTGCTGTTTCCTTTAGGGGACCGTTTTGACACGGGCCACTAAATATGCGTGCAAGTCATGCGTCAGTCTTTTACCCCAAACCCAATTTCCGGACAACAGTTATCTTTCCCTTGAATTTCGAGGGATAATGTCTTTTACCTGCGCCGCTATGCCATGTTCTAATGGATCATATAGGCTTAATAAATGGAAACGACAGCTCTGTGATATATGTGGGTGCAAACACATGGAAATTGACTGTAAATGTGATCCACCTTTCAGGTAATACATTCAGGTAATGGCATTCATGGGAAACTGTCTAGGTTAACATTAAATTTGGACCCCATTGAAAAATGACGGTCTTTTTTTAACGTTAAAAAAAGACCTCGCGGGTCATTTTTGGCCGGATTGAAAATGCGGTCTATAGATTGGCGAATGCCGTCCGTCTGTCCGTCCGTCCTCACTTTGGTTGACCTTTTTGTTAGTGTCAGTTTTAGCCAAAGCTTAAGTCCTACAGCAACCAAATTTGGCATGTACACTTATAGTGAGGTCATCATCACATGCCATGGGTAACTAGGTCACTGTGACCTAGATTTCACGGTCAAATGACTTAGAGAATTCTTGGTTAACCTTTTTGTTTGCATCTTGGTTTATCTTTTTGTTAGTGTCAGTTTTAGTCAAAGTTTTAGTCCTACAGCAACCAAATTTGGCATGTACAGTTGTAGTCAGGTCATCATCACATGCCATGGGTAACTAGGTCACTGTGACCTAGATTTCAAGGTCCAATGACTTAGAGAATTCTTGGTTAACCTTTTCGTTTGCGTCTTGGTTTACCTTTTTGTTAGTGTCAGTTTTAGTCAAATTTAAGTCCTACAGCAACCAAATTTGGCATATACAGTTGTAGTGAGGTCATCATCGCATGCCATGGGTAACTATATTATATATATAAGCAAAAGTGCAGACAATCCGGCCATACCGACCTTGGCGGTTTCTCGTTTAACGTTGAAAAATGACCGGGAGGTCAATTCTCAACGATGAAAAGATACCCTACCCATGAAATTATGACTCCTGAATTTGTCTGTTGTAAAATGACCGGGAGGTCATTTCTCAACGTTGAAAAATGACCCGTGTAAAGTTTCAACGTTGAAAGTTGACTTAACCGGTGCATAATTGCCTCATAGACTTAATTGTGATTAACTGACTACTGGTATGAGCCTTGAGGGGGTCATTGTTCAACATTAAAAAATGACCCGGGGTCAATTCTCAATGTTTAAAAAGACCCTACCAATGAAATTATGACCCAGGGGTCATTTCTCAACGTTGAAAAAAGACCCTACCATTGAAATTATAACTCCTGAATCATCTTCTTGTAAATGAAATGGGGGTCATTTCTCAACGTTGAAAAATGACCCATTTAAAGTTTCAACGACTACTTGTATCGGGGTCATTGTTCAACGTTGAAAACTCAGACCCAAGGGTCATTTCTCAACGTTTAAAAGACCCTACCATTTAAATTATGACTCCTGAAATATCTTCTTGTAAATGAAATGGGGGTCATTTCTCAACGTTGAAAAATGACCCATGTAAAGTTCCAACGTTGAAAACTTAACCCGTGCAGAATTGTCTCCTAGACTTAATTGTGATTAACTGACTACTAGTTTGAAGGGGTCATTGTTCAACGTTGAAAAATGACCCGGGGTCAATTCTCAACGTTGAAAAAAGACTACCCATTTTAATATGACTCCTGAATTATCTTGTTGTAAAAATGAGCGGGGGTCATTTCTCAACGTTGAAAAATGACCCTTGTAATGTTTCAACGTTGAAAATTGACTTAACCTGTACAAATATTTCTCCTAGACTTAATTGTTATAAACTGACTACTGGTATGAGGGGTCATTGTTCAACGTTGAAAAATGACCCGGGGTCAATTCTCAACGTTGAATAAATACCCTGCCCATTAAATTATGACTCCGTCATTATCTCATTTTGAAATGACCGGGGTCATTTCTCAACGTTGAAAAATGACCCCTGTTAAGTTTCATCGTTGAAAGACCCGTACAGATATCTCTCCTAGACTTAATTGTGATTAATGTACTACTGGTATGAGGGGAGGGTGTCATTGTTCAACGTTGAAAAATGACCTTGGGGTCATTTTTCAACGTCGAAAAAAGACCCTTGTTACGTTTCATTGTTGAGAGACGACTTAACCCGTTCAGAAATGTCTCCTAGACTTAATTGTGATTAACTGACTACTGGTATGAGGGGCCATTGTTCAACGTTGAAAAATGACCCGGGGTCATTTCTCAACGTTGAAAATAGACCATACCATTGAAATTATGACTCCTGAATTATCGTCTTGTAAATGAAATGGGGGTCATTTTTCAACGTTGAGAAATGACCTCAGTCATGTTACAACAAGATAATTCAGCGGTCATAATTTCATGGGTAGGGTCTTTTTTCAACGTTGAGAATTTACCCCGGGTCATTTTTCAACGTTGAAAAATGACCCCCTCAAACCAGTACTTAGTTAATAACAATTAAGTTTAGGAGACATATTTGTACAGGTTAATTCATCTTAAAACGATGAAACTTAACACAGGTCATTTTTCAACGTTGAGAAATGACCTCCGTTCATTTTACAACAAGATAATTTTAGAGTCATGATTTCATGGGTATGGTCCTTTTTCAACGTTGGGAATTGATCCTGTGTCATTTTTCAATGTTGAACAGTGCGCCCCTCCTCCCACCTTCATACCAGTAGTCAATTAATCACAATTTAGTCTAGTAGACATATCTGTACAGGTTAAGTCGTATTTCAACAATGAAACTTAACACGAGTCATTTTTCAATGTTGAGAAATGACCTTCGGTGATTTTAAAACAATATAATTGAGGAGTCATAATTTCATGGGTAGGGCCTTTTTAGCTCACCTGGCACATAGTGCCAAGGTGAGCTATTTTGATCGTCCTCTGTCCGTCGTCGTGCGTCCGTGCGTCCGTTCGTCGTCAACAATTTCTTTAAACTACATCTCCTCCGAAACTACTGAAAAGATTTTTACCTAACTTGGCCTGAATGATCCTTATATGGTCCTCTTTCAAAGTTGTTCAAACATTTCCGGTCCGTTGCATATCTAGGTCACAGGAGCTAAAAATAGATTTTTTCAATGAAATCTTAAAAAATCTTCTTGTCTGAAACCACAGTACCCTGAGCTTAGATATTTGGCACAAAGCATCGTCTTCAGGTCCTCTATCAAGATTGTTCAAATTATGTCCCTGGGGTAAAAAATGACCCTGCCCCGGGGATCGTAAATTTACATAGAGTTATATAGTGAAATCTTTAAACATCTTTTTCTCTGAAACTAATATGGCCAGAGCTTTGATATTTGGCATGATGATTCTTCTAGAAGCCCTTAACCAATAGTGTTAATATGGTTCTGGTCAGTTGCATATCTAGGTCACAGGAGCTAAAAATAGATTTTTTCAATGAAATCTTAGCATCATCTACAGGTCCTCTATCAAGTTTGTACAAACTATGCCCCTGGGGTCAAAATTGGCCCCTGGGGTCAAAATTGGCCCCACCCCAGCTCACAGTTTTACATAGAGTTATATAGTGAAATTTTCAAACGTCTTCTCCTCTGAAACTAATATGGCCAGAGCTTTGATATTTGGCATGGTGACACTTCTAGATGTCTTATACCAATAATGTTCAAATGGTTCTGGTCGGTTGCATATCATCTACAGGTCCTCTATCAAGTTTGTACAAACTATGCCCCTGGGGTCAAAATTGGCCCCATCCTGGGGGTCACAGTTTTCAAACGTCTTCTTTTCTGAAGCTAATATGGCCAGAACTTTGATATTCAGCATGGTGTTACTTCTAGATGTCCTTTATTTATTTTGTTCAAATGGTTCCAGTCTGTTGCATATGTAGGTCACAGGAGCTAAAAATAGATTTTTTTCAATGGAAACTTAAAAAAAATCTTCTTGTCTAGAACCCTAGTACCCTGATCTTAGATATTTGGAACATAGCATCATCTACAGGTCCTCTATCAAGATTGTTCAAATTATGCCCTTCGGGTTAAAAATGACCCCGTCCTGGACATAAATCATTATCTCCATTTTGATGTACAGCTATTCTCAGCTGAGCGAAATACATGTATGTCCCATGGGGCTCTTGTTTTAGTTCACCAGAGCACAAAGTGCTTAAGGTGAGCAATTGTGATACTACTCTGTCCGGCTTTTCCTGCGTTGGTCTGTCTGTCAACAATTGCAAACAACTTCTGAAACCAATAGCCCCAGTGTAACCAAACTTGGTCAGATACATGCTGTTGGCGTGAAATGCAGCCTGACCTGGGCTCGAACATGGACCTTCTGTCTTCTGTTTTAGTGCTCTATAGACTGTGGGAAATGGATCACTAATAAAATATTATCTGAAAATGTTAAGTGTAATGAATCACTAATTGGTCACTCTCTGAGATTTGTAAGTGTAATGAAGCACCAATAGATCACTATCTAAAAGTATAGGTATAATAGATCACTAATGTACTACTTTTGCATGGGGAGCAGAAGAGTGGTCCGTCCATTAGTGAAACATTAAATGTACTACCAATTGACCACTACAACTTGCTACTAAATAGTGATACATTGATGATAAATTGATGATATATTTTTGATTTATTAAGGTACTTCGCAGGTGCGCTTAGTTTCCATACAAGGTGTTATGAAACTTTTCATGAAGAATGATAATAGCCTAAGAAACAATGTGTAAACATATATGCAAAATTTATCGTGTGGTTTGTCTTTAAGGTCTCTTTTTCTGACAAAAACCTGAAATTTTGATGATTTTATTTTTCTCAAAAATAAATAAAGCTAATGACTATAAGTCTCGCCCAATAAGTAGTCCACAACATTCATTACAAGAAAAGCTAAAAACTTTTGAATAAAGGTGTTCAGAAAGATGTTATCAGCTATTTAAATTATGCAAAATGCTTAAAAATTGAATTACAAAAAACTGACTCATTCAATGTATATTTGTTTTCATTTCATTCAAATATATGGTTGATGAAATAGTTAGTCTGAAAAAATTAGAAAATATTACAGTCAGGATTTGTTGTAATAACAGATTTTCTTATTAAAATGAGGGACATTTGAAGTTGAAATACAGTTACCTACGTTAAAATTAAAATTGTCATTAAAATGCATTACTATTTATCCATGAACTTGCATACAAGGTTAATTATATTGTTTAAACATAATAATAATTGGCAATATCGATCTTGAAAAGGTTGACGTATTGATAAGCGTCAATGTGTGGCTTTATAGTTCGATCAAATCGTATACATGTATACCCATTTTATTGACTTGTAAGTCATTAAACTAAAACGTACATGTAAGTGGACATATAATTGGACCGTATATAACATCACTAATTCTAATCGACGATGACTAAACATAACATGTCCCTTGATCACTGCGTTATGGATTGACAAGTCAATAAATCCGACACTTAAAAAGAATATTTGGATCGGATGGGTCTCGAACCTATGGCCTTTGAATTGCTAGTCAATCACTCTACTGACTGCGCTATGAAGGATTATACTAAATCGTATCAACATTTCCTTTATATAAATTTTCTAGTATAAGCACGTAAGGAAAAAGTCTATGTCGTCAAGACGCATATCCGCTCGCCCGCAAGACCGACTTCCGTATGCGAAAGGCCTTAAAACATTTTTAGCTCGCCTGTTCGTAGAACAGCAGAGCTAATGTCATACCCCCGGCGTGAGTGAGCGTGAGCGTGGCCAAGGTTAAAGTTTTTTGGACAGGTTGTTTTAAAGTTTAATGCTTGTGCTAGGGGGCTGAAATTTTGTATGGAGATTCATTTGGGGTTAAACATTGATGTTATGAAGTTGAAATTTAAAAATGATTTTAATTTATTTAAATTTTGAACATGTTTTGGACTTAGGTTTTTTGCTACAAAACACCAGGTTAAAGTTTTTTGGACGGGTTGGTTTTAAGCTTAGTATTTGTGCTAGGGTGCTGAAATTTTGTATGGAGGTTCAATTGGCGTTAAACATTGATGGTATGAAGTTTAAATTTAAGAAATGATTTTAATTTATTTCAATTTTGAATATGTTTTGGACTTAGTTTTTTCTTGCTACAAAACCCCAGGTTAAAGTTTTTCTTGATGGGTTGTTTTAAAGTTTAATACTGGTGCTAGAGAGCTAAAATTGTGTATGGAGTTTCATTTGGTGTCAAACATTGATGTTATGATGTTAGAAGTTAAAAATAATTTAATTTTTTACAATTATTGATGTAGTTTGTTGCTACAAAACCCCAGGTTAAAGTTTTTTGGACGGGTTGTCTTAAAGCTTAATATTTGTGCTAGGGTGCTGAAATTTTGTATGGAGGTTCATTTGGGATCAAACATTGTTGTTATGGAGTTTAAAGTTAAAAATGATTTTAATATTTGTCAATATTCGACATGTTTTGGACTTAGGTTTGCTCCAAAAGACCAGGTTAAAGTTTTTTGGACGGGTTGTGTTAAAGTTTAATACTTATGCTAGGGTGCTGAAATTTTGTATGGAGGTTCATTAGGGGTCAAACATTGATGTTATGGAGTTAGAAATTAAAAAATATTTTTAACCTTTGTCAATATTTGACATGTTTTTGACTTAGGTTTTTTACGACAAAAGACCAGGTTAAAGTTTTTAGGACGGGTGGTTTCAAAGTTTAATACTTGTGATAGGGTGCTGAAGTTTTGTGTGAAGCTTCATTCTGGGTCAAACAATGATGTTATGAAGTTGGAATTAAAAAACAATTTTAATATTTGTCAATTTTTAACTTGTTTTGGACTTATAATTTTTTACTGCAATCACCAGTCTTTTTTACTGCAATCACCAGGTTAAAGTTTTTTGGACGGGTTGTTTTAAAGTTTAATACTTGTGCTAGGGTGCTGAAATTTTGTATGGAGCTTCATTTGGGAACAAACATTGAGGCTATGAAGTTGGAATTAAAAATGATTTCAATTTATTTCAATTTTTGACATGTTTTGGACTTAGTTGTTTTCACCTCAAATCACCAGGTTAAAGTTTTTTGGACGGGTTGTTTTTAAGTTTTGTATAACTTGATTAAGACTCATTATTCATTCAATAATCTTTCTAAACTGAATGTTTTTATACTTAAATTTCAAGCAGGCGAGCATCAAGTGGCTTTGACACCCATTTCTGGTTTTGTTTGGGATGAGCTACTAGCCTCCTACAAATTCCTCTCCACAAACAGTGTTAGGTTTGGTACAGTGACATATACATTTATGAATTGTTTGTGGATCCGCAACTGGAAACGCTGCCTTATCTAAAGCTTATGGCTATGATAATATGTCTTACTACAGTCTGTGACTCCTCGTCTTATTTCAGATTATTCCCTTTCCCAACCCAGTTTTATGATTCAGCACAACGAGAAAAGTGGAAGCTGTTGATTGGCAGACAAAGTGGACAAAAGCTATGGTCTCCCGCTAAAGACAGTAGGGTGTGTAGTGAGCATTTCGTAGATGGACGGCCAACAGAGAAAAACCCATTGCCAACCCTAAAACTAGGCTATAAAGATGTGGCAAAAAGATTGAAAAGGATGAGCTTCTTTCAAGATCCAGAACCCAAGAAAGTGAAGAAACCCTATGTGATCATACTGGAAAACAATCAGCAGAATGAGTAATATAGTATTGTTATTGCTAAGCTAACCCATTACATCATAAATATGCCTTAATATATTCATATATAGAAGGATAGTTCCAATGTATACAGTAATGAATATGCACCTTAAAAATATATTCTATATTATTGCAGATAATAGCTTAAGGTTTTAGATGGGTAATGCTTATCGAAACGAATCCGCAAAAACTATACACCATCTCATTCAGTATCCAATTCTACATCATTTTCCAGAGTTTAAAGAATTTTCACCTCATATAACTGAAATTATGGATATTTTTGTCTTGTTACCCTACTTTTCAAAAAACGTCCTGAAATGACTACCCCTCTTTTTTCTTTCCGAGGATAAAAAATTACAAATATTAATAAAAAGATCGAAATTTATTCATGCATTTATACCTAAGACATTGTTGTATACAAATACAAGCAGAACAATTAAATATTTTGCATAATACATTAAAAAAAATCTCTTATATTTCGGAAAAAATAATTTTTGTGTCAATTTTTTCTCAAAAATCATTTTTTACGTTTAAGCAAACCTGAGATTTTTACAAAAATTAGGCAGGGGCATTCATACTGACTACACTTAAAATTATCTACCATGTCTCTAGAACAAAATAAAAAAAATTAGGAGGGTTGACCTCATGTAACTTGAGAAAAATGAAATTGTGTTTGAGAGGGGTCAACATTTGTGGGAAAGTAAAATCAAGGAAAATTGAAGTTTTTTGATACAACATGCACTGGCAGGGGCGTAGCCAGCGATATGCACTTAAGCACGTGCATAACATCAGTTTGAAAAATGAAACATGGCTAAAAATGGCATAAAAACCGAAGGCTAAGGGGGGTTAATTAGACCTTAAAGTCTAAAATGAAGATTTCAAACACACTTCAGAGCTCACCATTTCAGTTCTAATTTCCATTTTTCTCCCCGGGGGAGGACCCCCGGACCCCCCTCCATCATTGATCAATTTCAAGTTTTAGAAAACCAAGAACTTAGTAATTACAAAGAACTTTCATAGTTCAAGTTTCAGAAAATCAAGAACTTAGTTACTACAATGTTGGCAGCCTGAAAAACTTCTACAGTGTTTCGTGTACTTCTCATGAGTCTTAAAGTCAAATAGTTCTAGCAGTGGAATACATTAATAAAATTAGTCACAAAATAAGGTTATGTCTAATAAAACAGAGCCTTCAAAGTAATTGTATGGTTCACGTTGATCGTATTCAGTGTCCCTATTCCCTCCAAAAACACTTCAGAGCTCACCATTTCAGTTCTTATTTCCATTTTTCTCCCCGGGGGAGGACCCTGGACCCCCACTTGCATTTTTCAAGTTCGAGTTTTGGAAACTCAGGATCTTAACAACTACAAATTTAAATCAGCATCATAAACAACAAATACGGTGCTTCATGCACCTCTCGTGCGGCTAAGAGTCAAATTATTATAGCGGAAAAAATGTTAATCACAAATTTATTGTTATGTTATTACGGAGCTTTGAACACGATTGTATAGATCGTATTCAGTGCTCCAGATCCCTCTAAACACACTTCAGAGCTCACCATTTCAGTTCGTATTTCCATTTTTCTCCCGGGGGAGGACCCCGAACCCCCACTTGCAATTTCAAGTTCGAATTTCGGAAACTCAGGATCTCAACTGTTAACTATAAATTTAAGCGGCATCATAAAATACTACACTGCTTCTTGTATATACCACTCGTGCGGCTAAAAGTCAAATTATTTTAGTAGAAAAAATGCTACATGTAATCACAAAATTTAATTTTATGTTATAACGGAGCTTTGGAGACAATTGTATAGTTCACATAGATCGTATTCAGTGCACCAAATCCCTCTAAACACACTTCAGAGCTCACCATTTTACTTCTAATTTCCATTTTTGTCCCGGGGAGGCCCCCCGGACCCCCACCAACAGGAGTGGGTACCCCCCTCCCGCACCCTCCCCTGATGTGCGTAACATTCGTTCAAGCCTGGCTACGCCGCTGACTGTCATTTGCAAATAGTTGTGGTATTCACAAAAATGTCGATTTAATAGCTATTGTCTGTTTTACAAATTATTTTCTGCAAGATAAACAATATTCTCCAGCAAGAAATGTGAAAAAAACAGTCAATCTTGTATACAGCAACCACCTTGCGAATCAGTCTGCATACCTCTTCATTATGACACTAGACTAATTAACTCAGGGTAGAAATAGTGAAGAAAACACCTACTGAAACATTCTGAATTAGTTCTATCCTGCATTAAACAGACAGCTCAATACCAGACAAAATATGGGTATTCACTTGAGTGATCGCTTAATACAAGATTGACTGTAAAAGTTGACAATGATTACCAAGTTTCATAATAAACAGCTGGTATGTTGCAACCCAATAATTGCAATAGATATTTAACCCTTTACTCCATAGCTTATTTTAAGTATTGAAGAGACATGGTTGCATAAAGCAGGCTGAAATTACAGCAGGATTCATTCTGCTTTACTTCCAGTCTGCTTAAACTATGTTCATTCTGCTTAGATAAAGGATTTTTATTATGCATATTCATAACTGTATAAAATTAAACTATTTACTTTTAAGAGTGAAGGAATAAATTAAATGTGTTAACATGAGTATCAATGGAGTAAAGGGTTGATTTAGGAAAACATGTTTAGCATGTACCACAGGGTTGATTTACAGTGAGACCTGTATTTAATAGGCAGTCTGTTCCTCTACCTTTGTTGTGGTTCTAGGGCTTATTTGTCATAGGGAATGTTTTCTGTTTATTAGACCGAGATGATCCCCTCTGCTACAGTGGAGAAAAGTAAACGTAAAACACTAAAATGCAGATAAGGACCATGTTTTGACAATTCTGACTTTTCATTGTTATCTGAGTGGCAAACAGTTAGGAGCCTGATCAGACGCCGGGTTTACTGTTTACTGTTTGCACTGGAAATAGTACTTTTAGCGTAAAAGCGTTTACTGGGAAAGAACAGCGTTTTCTCCATTGTAAGAGCTAAAAGGAAGGCGGATTGGTGGTTTTAATCCGAACAGGCTGCTTTGGAACAAATGAGATAAGCCGAAATCATCTTCCTGTAATCATTATCATGTCATCTCATCATGCATCGCTAATCATTTATGGGCGCTTGTCTCGCAGATCCTGGCAAATCTAGCTCTTCATTGGCAGACTCAACCATTTTACCGCCCGCACAATAGTTATGATCCACTAAAACATGTTTTTCTTTTATTTCCGCACCGGCCACTCGTGGATTTGCAAACTTTTCCACTCAGGGCTCAATTTCTCACAGGGCCCGACACGATTGCAAAAAAACGTCAGAAGTATATACCTTCTCGCGATTTTTTTTCTCTAAAAATAGCAATCGTGTCGGGGCCCCTGTGCGCAGTCAAGCATTACCCAGCTAAGACCTTAAAGCAGGCTGTGAGTGGGAGAGTGCATTCTGCTTTTCTTTTAAACCAGCTTTAAATGGAAGTGGTCAAGTGGAAAAACCCTAGACTAAAATACCAGGGATTGTGAGTTTGATCCCCTGCCAGACAATGCTTTTTCGATGAGACTTTATAAACCAAGATCTGATGTTTCAGTGCTGTACACAGGGTATCCCAATGAAATAGAGGTTAACAATAACAAACAAACTTTAAGTGGTCACTTGTGTTTAAATCGTGAAACAGGCTATGGGGTAACGGGTTCCATATTTTTGTAAAGATATGTTTATATTTCAAAATAGTATTTCTTGCCAGTTTAAGTCATTTTACCCAAATGATTTGACAGGAAAATTGTAATACAGAATACACCCACCTTTAACCCATTACCCCATAATACACCTTGTATAACAAGAAATATTTTTTATCTTCTAGCAGATGGTAGCTTAAAGCAGGATGAAAATAGAGCAGAATATGCCATAAGGCACATTCTGCTTTCCTTTCAACCTGCTTTATGCGGTCAACTATCTTTAATACTAAAAACAGGCTACAGGTTAACTAGGTCACTAGGTCAAATCTCATTAGATCTGAATGAAATATAGTCAGAATATTTGGCTTACATAAAATCTAAGTCAAGTTAGAATGTGGATCATGTCTGGTCAAAAACTAGGTCATTAGGTCAAATTATAGACAAATCTTGTTAACACCCTATAAGCTTCAAATCTGATTAAAACTTGGTTGATTTGATTTGTTTTGATTTTACGTCGCTTTCAACAGTATTTCAGTCATATCGCAATGTCCAGCTAATTACAGGTAGAGGAAGACCCCAGAAGTCCTTTATGCACTGTTTCAGACACAAATTGGCAACTGGGTAGAACCACTGACCTTCAGCAAGCCAGCTGGAAGGCTTCCCCACATGAAAAATCCGAACGGCCCTACTGGGATTCGAACTCACAGCGGTGAGGAGCTTAGTGATGTAAGTCACAGTGACTATACCACTAGGCCACGGAGGCACCGATTAAAACTTGATGAAAATTGGTCAAAATGTTTGTCTCATTGACATCTAGGTTAGGATTGAATGTGGGTCATGTCAGGTCAAAAAGTAGGTCACTAGGTCACATCATAAAAATACATTGTTGATACTCTAGAAGCGACAAATCTAATTTGATCCAAATGAAACTTGCTCAAAATATTTGCCTCATTGAAATCTAGATCACGGTTGAATTTTGATCATGTCAGGTCAAAATCTAGGTCACTATAGGTCAAGTTTTACATTGTGTACCATGTGATCCATATAGGGCGGACCATGGTGGCCCTTATTTCAAACATTGGGAAGGGGCCTCTGTCTTTTGTTTTGGGGATTTCAAGCGCAATTTTCAGGCAAATTGGGAAAATGTAGGCTCACTTTCACGATTCAATAGACAAACGAGTCAACAAAGATCTAAGAATCACATGTCAATATATTAGTAAAATCAGCATTGGAATTGTACATTAGGGAAATTCTTTTACCAAAATTGGGAAAAAGAGTCTTTTATAATTGGAAAATCACCGAATTTTGGCCGCTGTTATAGAGGGTAAAAAGGCCCTGTTATTTGAAGAATAAGTAGGGTTATTGCACTTGCCCTGGTGTCGCTGTTGCTCTCTTAGTCTAACCAATTTCTATTGCCTTTATGGCCTCTGTCTATATTATCTACTGAAATCTCCAGGATAAAATGGGCCCAAAGTGGCTAGAGTGAGGGACCAGTAACTCTTGACCGAGAATCTAGAGTGATGGACCAGTAACTCTTGACTGAGAATCTAGAGTGATGGACCAGAAACTCTAGCCTTTGGTAAAGTTGACACTTTACCTTTGATAGTAATTAACGTCCTGATCTGATTTTTACCCTATAATTAGCTCGCCTGTTCGTAGAACAGCAGAGCTAATGTCATACCCCCGGCGTGAGTGAGCCTGAGCGTGGCCAAGGTTAAAGTTTTTTGGACAGGTTGTTTTAAAGCTTAATATTTGTGCTAGGATGCTGAAATTTTGTATGGAGGTTCATTTGGAGTTAAACATTGTTGTTATGAAGTTGGAATTTAAAAATAATTTTAATTTATGTCAATTTTTGACATGTTTTGACTTAGGTTTTTCAACTACAAATCACCAGGTTAAAGTTTTTTGGACGGGTTGTTTTAAAGCTTAATATTTGTGCTAGGGTGCTGAAATTTGGAGTTAAACATTGTTGTTATGAAGTTGGAATTTAAAAATAATTTTAATTTATGTCAATGTTCAACATGTTTTGAACTTAGGTTTTTCAACTACAAATCACCAGGTTAAAGTTTTTTGGACGGGTTGTTTTAAAGCTTAATATTTGTGCTAGTGTGCTGAAATTTGGTATGGAGGTTCATTTTGGGTTAAACATTGTTGTTATGTAGTTTGAATTTAAAAATGATTTCAATTTATGTCAATTTTCAACATGTTTTGAACTTAGGTTTTTCAACTACAAATCATCAGGTTAAAGTTTTTTGGACGGGTTGTTTTAATGCTTTATATTTGAGCTAGGGTGCTGAAATTTTGTATGGAGGTTCATTAGGGGTCAAACATTGATGTTATGAAGTTTGAATTTAAAGATAATTTTAATTTTTGTAAATATTTCACACGATTTGGACTTAGTTGTTTTGACTACAAATCACCAGGTTAAAGGTAGCACAGGTTGTTTAAAGTTTAATATAACTAGACTAAGACTAAACATTAATTTAATAATAGTTCTTAACTGAAAATTGATTTTCTTTTGATACAAGATGTTTTTTAGACTTAAACTTTAAACAGGCGAGCATCAGGTGGCTTTGACACCCATTTCTGGTTGGTATACATGTACATATAAACAGCTTAAAGTCCCTACTTTCCATGTTATTTTCAGTTGGCCCGAAAACAGAGAAATACAGATCCATAACTCTTGTCACTGCCATTCTTTATTGCTGGTGTTACATGAAACTTGACCTTTTCTTGAGAATCCACTCATGGTTGTTTTCCAACGTTGATGATCTACTCAGTCTATTTTCATTGTTTAGAATCAACCCAGGGTTTAGAATATCATTTAGGACAAGATGGTGAATATTTTGTTACATATGTCTAGTGTCTGTATTAAGTGTAAAGCATCCCAACTTTGGTATTCAAACTTAGCCCACTCTACAACCACCCACCTCCACCACAAAACCACACCTTTTGACACCTCTAATTTACTCCTCCACTGAAGAAAAAGTTTCAATCTATGCAGTAATAAGGATATATTTTAAGAAATATTTTCAATATTCTAGCAGATGGTAGCTTAACGCATGTTGAAAGTAAAGCAGAATGCACCAGAAGGCACATTCTGCTTTACTTTTAACCTGCTTCAAGTGTTCACCTATCTTCAGAACTATAAACAAGTTATACTATATAGGGTAATAATTTAACACACATTTTAGCCAATGAGATGTTGTCAATACACATTCATGTACTTATGCTGTTAGTTTGTTATTTCAGTTACCATAAACTACAGCCAGGGAAAAAAGTAGCCAGCACCGTCGGCTCTGAACTTGGTGTCCGTGATATTTCCAGTACAAGCCTTTCTGTAGACAGGTAAAGTACTGAATTATGTAATTTATGTTACAGTGAAACATTTATGGTCCACAGAACTGTCCGACTCCAATGACTGTTATTTACATTTATCCCATGCATTTGGGATACAAGAAGTGACTGTGACTTTGAGAACAAGCTATCCGCGATGGTATGGAGACGTCATTCCTGCCACTCTATGCACCAACTCAACCATGAGTATGGCAGTTACTGGCTCCAGAGGTAGAGGGAGACCAAGAAAGTCCTGGTCAGGCTGTGTCAAGGCTGACATGAACATCTGTAGCCTTGCAGCTATAGATCCACAGAACAGAGAAGCGTGGAGATTGTGTGTTAGACACACTAGCCACCTGCTGCCTACCCCAGTCCCTGGGACACCCACAGCAGTTGAAAAATAAACTCAAGATCAGGTCAAGTCAATTTAGACAGCATACATTTGGCAGATTTTTAGCTCAGGGTGAGCTTTTGCAATCCTTGAATGTCCGGCGTGCGGTGTGCATCGTGCGTCTTTCTCAAACTTGCCCAGATTGTATATTACCATAAGAGTTCAGATAATTACGATTATGGTTGAAATCGGGCCTATAGGTCAAGAATGATCTACCTTTGAATTGCTGAAAATGCCATATTTAACAGTGTTTACACTCTAGAGACCACAATTTTTATCCAATCTTTTTCAAACTTGCTTAGATTGTATATGACTATAAGAGTTCATATAAGTAAGATTATGGTTGAACTCGGGCCAATAGGTCAAGAGTTATCTATCTTAGAATTGCTGAAAATGCCATATTTAACGGTGTTTACACACTAGAGGCCACACTTTTTATCCAATCTTTCTCAAACTTGCTCAGATTGTATATGACTATAAGAGTTCATATGAGTATGATTATAGTTGAACTCAGGCCAATAGTTGGAGAGTTATCTACCTTTGAATTGCTGAAAATGCCATATTTAAGGGCGTTTACACACTAGAGGCCACGATTTTTATCCAATCTTTCTCAAACTTGCTCAGATTGTATATGACAATAAGAGTTCGAATAAGTGCAATTATGGTTGAAATCGGACAAATAGGTCAAGAGTTATTTGCCCTTGAATTGATGAAAATGCCATATCTAAAGGCGTTTACACTCTTGCAACTATAGTTTTCAATGGCTTTTGATTATACTTGCACACAAAGTATATAGCTACAAGTTCTCGAAGGAGTGCAATTATTGTTAAAATCTAATCATTGTGGCAATAGTTATCTGCCCTTGATATACTTTGAAATGCTAGAAAAGGCTTCATTTCAGTATTGTTTAGGCTCTTAAGTTACCTGCCATTGATTTACTCTACTATACTAGAATTATGAGGTTGTTTACATGCTATACTACAAATTTGAATGGATTTAGATAAAACGGGTGAAACAGAAAGGTAAAGCTATCAGGCTTCAGTACAACAGGTGAGCGATATCAGGGCCTTCAGGCCCTCTTGTTCAAATATGCTTCCCAACCGATGTATGCCTACCTATTAGCCGAAAACCATGACCATCGTCTAAAATTCTTTTATATAATATTAATGAGACAAATGGCATTTTGGCGCCAAATTGTCAAATTAGTGACGTTTAATGTTTACAATTAATCGTCATGTTAACTGTAAACGATCTGTGATATGGATTTAACATACATGCATACTTATAAACTGGAAATAAATTTTAGAAATTACAGCAAATATAATGTAAATTAAAATATAAAAAATGAACTGATTTTTTCAGTTAGGCGAAATAAACAACAATAGAATAAATGATCGGCAAATTAACATGAATTGCTAGGTTCATGGAATTTGCAGATTATTTTCTGTCGTTTATTTCGCTTATACACTGAAAAAAGTCAGTGCATTTCTTAATTAAATGGAGGATAGAGTATAACTAGGCGTTTCCTCTGTAGCCGTACATGCAAATCACCTCTATAAACTGTACTTAAACCATTACCCCATTGCTTGTTTCGCTTTGAATATGTTTGACCGTTTGACCACTTAAAGCAGGTTGAGGTTAGGGTACATTCTGCTTTACTTTCAGCCTGCTTTCAGCTACCATCTGCTATGATATGAAATTATTTCTTATGGTACTCATTCATTAGTGTGTAAAGTGGAACTATATTGTGTAATACAGGAATAAATGAAAGGCTTTAAAAGAAGTAATGGGTTATGGTATGTTACTGCTTAAAGCAAGACGAAAATGATGCGGAAAGCTCCTAAAGCTTTCATCTAGCTTTAACGCTTTCCCCATAGCCTGGTTGTATTATTGAAGATAGGTGACCACTTAAAACAGGTTGAAAGTATAGCAGAATGTGCACTATGGCACATTCTTGTTACTTGCAACCTTCTTTAAGCTACCATCTGGTAGGATATAGAAAATATATCTTAATAATTTTCGTGCATATTCATTACTTTATGAAGTTGAACTACTTTCTTCAGTGGAGGAATAAATTAAATTTGTAAAAATGTGTATCTGTGTAGTAACAGGATAAAATATGTTCAAATGAAGTCAATTCTGTATTTCAGCTCCCATGGTGAAAGATTAAGCAGAACCGAGAGGACAGCTGAGAAAGGTCCAAGCATTCATGCCATTCAAGGTCTTCCTATCAATGTCCCATTCATCTTGGATTTTAAATGTCCCAGTTCTCAATCTATGCACCAAAGTGAACCATACATACTCATTAAATATTCAGCAGTGTGTGAACAATTACCAGAAAGGCCATTTAAAGTCAAAGTTAAAGAAAACGTAGTAGAAGTTGATAAGAATGCAGGCACAGATGAAATTTTGTATAATTTAACTGTAACAAACAGTGCTAAAACTATGATTTCACCAGAAACAGATCAGAATAATGTTATTCAAAGTGGTGCCATGTCAAAACCGGGTGTAAGTCTGCTAGCAGGTAGTAGAGATAGGATTGCAAACCAACTTTTGAAAAGTCACCTTAAATCTAAAATAAATTCAAGCCAACTTTTGAAAAGTCACCATAATTCTAAAACAGTATTTACGTCTAAACATACTGGTGTTGCACCAAAGAATAGATCAGATATTCCTAATGTGAATGGGCCTGTGAAGGTTGGAATAGATAATACAGAGAGAAAGGGTTGTACTACAGATTCAGTTGGCTTAAGTGAACATGGTAGTGAAACAACTGTAACTAAGTCTACTGATAAAGAAACTCAGACCAGACTTGTTGTGATAAGAGTTAAGTCAGAACCAGAGGACAATGGACAGCATGAACAGATTGCAACTGAATTCTTAGTTCAAAGAAATACAGATGAACAATCACACTTCACACATAGCAATAAAAAGACAAAACTTGGTGATAACATTTCATAGATTAATCCTACTCAAATAGCATAAATTATAAGAACGCTTTTAAGCTCACCTGGCACAAAGTGCCAATGTGAGCTATTGTGATCGCCCTCTGTCCGTCGTCGTCCGTCCGTCTGTCAGTCCGTCGTCCAACTTTCTTTAAAGATCTTCTTGGAAACCACTGAGCTAATTTCTTCAAAACTTCATAGGATTGTTCCTTGTAGGTTTCTCTCTCAGATTTCTTCAATAATTTTCCTACCTTAAAAAACATGGCCGCTAGTGGGTGGGGCAGATTTTCCTTATATGGCTATATAGTGAAAACTTTAAAAATCTTCTTGTCTGAAACCGCTGGTTCAATTTGAAAGTAATTTCACACAAATGATCCATTGGTGACCCTCTACCAGATTTCTGAAAATAATTTTGATGTCTTGAAAAACATGGCCGCCAGTGGGTGGGGAACATTTTCCTTATGTTAGTGTATAGTAAAAACTTTAAAATACCTTTTTCTGTGAAACTACTGGTCCAAATTGAAATCAATTTTACACAAATGGTCCATTTATGGCTCTCTACCAGATTTCTTAATTTCATTATGTTATCTTTAAAATCATGGCCCCCAGTGGGTGGGGCAAGTTTTCCTTATATTTCTGTATAGACAATCTTTAAAAATCTTTTTTCTAGGAAACTATTGGTCTGATTTAAGAATATTTTTACACAAATAATGATTCATGGGTGACCCTTTGCCAGTTATCTTCAACTAATCGTCCTAGCTCAAACAAGGCCGCCATTGGGTGGGGGTTAATTTACCGATGATGGCTTATGGTGAAAACTTTACCATTACTGGTTCATTACCATGACCGTAGCCATGGGTACTGCAGGTGAGCAATTTGGGCCGCATGGGGCTCTTGTTGTAAACAGTGTAGATCAAGATCAGACAGCTCCAGAAGAAAGTGTCTGATCAGGGTTTGCACTGTTTCCAGATACGATATGACTGACATGAGTCTGCACTATTTTCTAGGATATTTACCAGATTTTATTTATAATCAATGCAAAAGTTCAGATGATTGTGTTCATAGTGGGCAGAGTTTTATATTGGAATATTCAGCAGGGGATGGGTAAGCGCAAACAATGCCGCATTTTAACCCATTACCCCATGAATACGCCTTGTCACCTTCGCCTTTAACTTATTCTTCCACTGAGGAAAACAGTTCCAGTTTATACAGTTATGAATTTGTACCATAAAAAATAGTTGCTTTATCCTAGCAGATACCTTAAAGCAGGTAGAAAGTAAAGCAGAATGCGCCATTAGGCGCATTCTGCTTTACTTTCAACCTGTTTTAAGAAATCACCTGTCTTCAAAACTAGAAACGGGCTATGGGGTAAAGGGTCAACTTGGCTTTTTAGTTCTCAATAGTACAACCAAGTATTACAAATAGTAGACAATGGTCATAGGGCTCCTATAGGAGACATTTGATATGGGTCTACACTGTTTGCAATGGATATACATGTATTCTTAAATATATTGCATATTAAGAAACTATGCAAGTCTTAGCCCTGTCCTCCATAGCCAGATGTGCAAATCACCTTTGTGCAACTGTGTTTAAGGCAAGATACTGCTTTACCCATTACCCGATAGCCCTTTTCTAGTTTTGAAGACAGGCTACCACTTAAAGTAGGTTGAAAGTAAAGCAGAATGTCATTCTGATTTACTTTCAGCCTGCTTTAAGCTACCAACTGCTAGGAAATATTTTGTATGATACATAGTCATGAGTTGACAATGTAAAGTGAAATCCTTTTTTTTGTAGAGGAACAAACTAAAGACATATGAAAGGCATACTTACGAAGTAAGGGGTCATAGCAAGATAAAAGTAAAGCAGAAAGCTCCTTTACTAGTTTTCTGCTTTACTTTCTGAAATTCATTTTGCTTTAAGTTGTAACTTGTTTTCATAACCATAAATTTTTATTTATTTTTTCGCTTATGGAGGAGTAGGGAGAGTTCCTCTAAGGGGCTTCTGAGGAGGAATGGGTTAACCCATTACCCCATAAATATGCCTTTAATTTATTCCTTCACTGAAGAAAACATCTCCACTTTATATAGTTATGAACATGAATCATAATAATTTTTTATATATCCCTGTGGATGGTAGCTTAAAGCAGAATGTGCCTAAAGGCGCATTCTGCTTTACTTTCAACCTGCTTAAAGTAGTCACCTGTCTTGAAAGCTAGAAAGTGGCTATTAACTAAATTTTTCTGACATTTTGATTTAAAAAATATGTGACCGATGCTGTACTTGAACTGGCGACCCTCAGCGTACAAGGCAACTACAAATGCCATTCATTCATTACTGATTGAGCTAACTAGACAACAGCCACAAACCTTTCAAGTTGACTAATGTAATCCTTTGGATTATGATTTAATCTGTGGCAGCTCATGTACTAATATAGGAGGTTCATCAGCCTAGTCTGGAATTGGTCACAAATTTACAGGAAACTCCGTGTGAATCGTATGATGACAGATGTGTGTTCGCTTATTAAGTTTTCTATCATGAAATAAATTAAATGTTGCTATAGCCAATGTTTCTCATATGACAGAGTGTAATTATACCCCCACCACCTGTGTTTGGAGCTACAGTACTGAACCTTATTAAATTAACAATTTTTGCGATTCGCTTGCAATTCGATGGCAATTCGCTTGCGATTCAAAAAAGTAATTTTACCCTCGGGTAAGTTTTCTTAGATGGTGTATCTCACAAATGTTCGCAATATGTCTTCGTTAATTTTATCGATTCCATTTTGTCACAACCGCTTCGGAAAATTCGCGTAAAGCTATTCAAGCGTAGGATTTGTTTTTTGAAGTGCCCGATTCGATGGCAATTCGCTTGCGATTATCAATTTAATTTAATAAGGTTCAGTACTGTATATAGGAATCACCTTGTCTGTCCGTCACATTCTTGTGCCACACTTTTATTAGCTCACCTGGCACAAAGTGCCAAGGTGAGCTATTTTGATCTTGCTGTGTCCATCGTCCGTCCGTCCGTGCTTACGGGAGGGTTCTTATGTGGCTAAAATTCTTAGCCTCATAATTAAATACATTAACCTGGCCGTCTCTTGTGACATTAACCTGGCCATTTCTTGTGACATTAACCAGGGATATTTTATTAGACATTAACAGTTGGTAAAGCTCACCATATATATACTACTGTGAGGCCAAACCTGGCTGATGTCAGAAGAGCGGAACTGAAAGCAAAACTTTTAACTGGAACTTACACTCTGTAGTCTAACAGAGCAGTTTTCAACCAGTATTGAAATCATCAGTAATACGGAAGGGTTCACACAACTGGTGTTAGATAGCACACATCCTAGCGTCAGCAAAGACCACAAACCTTCTGAAGAAGAAGTGACACAGATGGAGCTGTTATCAAGGGAGTTAATCTGGAAGCTACATCTACAAAGGTGTAGGGAGCTAGCAAAGGGTCCTTAACTACTTAAAGCCCTATTCCAAGTCCTTCATAGCAGTCCCCCCCCCCCCAATCACAGCTTGATACTTGGTGATTAGATCGCCCTTATCAGGGTATGTTTATTACAAACAAATTATCACAGCAGGGTACTAATTGATAGATGTAGACCAATATAGGTGCAAGTGATAGCTGTGCATTTAACCCTTAAGCTGTGCATCGTGAGTTGACTGTTATTTTTTCAAACAGTTTGGATCCAGATCTGATGCTGCATAATGTTGCATCTGATCTGTATCCAAACTGTATACCAGTTATCGCTGAGACTTTTTTAATTGAAATATGTACAAATCAAATTTAAATATTGTTTGCAGACGACAATTTAAAAGCAGAAGATATTACCGCAGGGTCAGGGTTAAGCACACAGTGATATTGTCTGTAGATTAAAAATTGATGAAATTTATTTTATTTTATTATTCTGTAATTTTGGGTCTTATACTACATAGAAAAACAGTGGGATAGTAATCTAGCTTTAATAAAAAACAAAATACTACCAAGCAAGTCATGACATTACATTTACAATCATCAACTTTCAAACTACATTTAAAAACTGCAAACTGCATAGATCCAGATCAAATTCTCAGTTACAAAGCACATGAGCTGGGGCCATACTAATGACTTTAGGACAAATAGATATACCCTGATTACTGAAAACTAAGTTATTAGCAAAATATTTGATATGTTTGATCAGCATGAATCTTTTTAATAACAATTCCAGTTTCTCGTAAAGTCTAGTCCATTTTAACTATATGATAAGGTTGCTATAAAAGTTAATAGTCTAGTCCATTTTGACTATATGGTAGGGTCGCTATAAAAGCAAATAGTCTAGTCAATTTTGACTATTAAATCTGAAAAGTGTCCAACGGTATAATTTACCCCTGTATCATAGCAAATGGTAGCTTAAATCAGGTTGAAAGTAAAGAAAAACGCTTTACTTTCTTGGCATTTTCTTGTGATTTAACCCATTTCTCCATAAAAACACATTTGCTCTACTTTCAACCTGCTTTAAGTGGTCACTTGTATTCAAACAAAGAATTAATCCTCTGCAAACATGGTCTAAATATTTATATAACTCTGAATAAGTACTTTACGAAATATAGTATTTATCCTAGCAGACGGTTGCTTAAAGCAGGCTGAAAGTAAAGCACATTCTGCTCTACTTTCAACCTGCTTTAAGTGGTCACCTGTATTCAAACAAAGCATTTTAAAGGGTTAATCTTCTAGAAAACTTATACCACTGCTATTAGTTGACAAAATACAGATGTTAAAAAGTGTAGAAAAAGGTTTCATAACTTGATAATTTGACAATTAAAGGAAATGATCTAGATGCAAACCTTTAGTTTTTTGTGAAGGCCTATTCTTATCTTTATATGTATGCAATAATATCCCAGTGTTGAAATGGATCAGCTAGATCCCTTATCTACCTGTATTAATACCTAGTACCCTAAGCCATGATGCCCTAGGTGCCTCTGGGTAATATGATGTAACAGTTGTATATCAAGCCCAACCACAATATACAATCCAATAGACATCCTGCTGAGCCAGGAATAGGCCTTTAAGGGTTTACAAATGTAATAACCAGTAGCGCTGGTAACATATTATGGGTGACAGACTAAGCGTGCCACTGCCTAAGTGTCCCACTGTCTAAGTGTACCATTTCTAGACTAAGCGTGCCACCTATGAAATTATATAGGGTAGATCTGTTGGGTGGTCAACAATGATGTGTTAATTACACTTAATAGTTAATTGTTCGCTAACTATCTATCTATCTATCTGTTCATACTGCAACACCCTCATATGAGTATTACGTGCAGCTGCGCGTCTGTGCGAATTAGTTAAGAAAAAAAGTAAAAGTAAGACAGAAGGAAATGTTGTAATATAGTTTAAAAGTCTTGTTATTTTTTAGCAAGAATAGAATGTACAGTTAAAAGAGGATAAAAACACTGCTGCTTAATTAATAGAAATGCTGCACACTGCCTACAGCCTGCTTGAACTGGTCAAGATCAGGCAATAGGACAATGTGCGCAGGTAACTTATTCCACAGTATGATGGTCGCCGGAAAAAAAGAAAATTTGTAGTAGTTAGCTGAGGTAAAAATCTGGCGAAAAGAGAGAGGATGCATATTGCGAGTCATTCGGGTAGGGTGCTGCAGGTATGAGGGTGCGGGGAGGGCAACTAGGCCGTGGACTATTTTGTACATAGTGACTAGTCGGCAGCCGGTCCGTCTGTCTTCAAGGGTCCGCCAGCCTAGCTTCTCCTGCATTCTTGTAACGCTGTCATAAGTCGAGTAGTTGTTGCTAGTCCACCTCACTGCTCTACGCTGGACCTTTTCCACCTGTTTGATGTTCTGTTGTGTGTACGGCGACCAGACAGATGAGGCATACTCGACTTGGGGTCTCACAAGAGTCTTGTATGCCATTTCACGAATGCCTGGGTGTGCCGTCTTTATATTACGTCTTAGGAAGCCCAGGGTTCTGTTGGCTTGCTGGCTGATGTTCCTGATGTGACTGTTCCAGCTAAGATCTGAGCTAAGTGTCACACCAAGATACTTACCTTCTTTCACTGCCTCCAGGACTTGACCATGCAGGATGTACTGGGTCTTGATGGGGCTTGCGGACCTAGCGATATGCAAAACATTGCACTTGCTAGGGTTGAACCGCATGTCCCATCGGTGTTCCCAGTCCTGGAGTCTGTCAAGGTCAGCCTGGAGAGCAGCTCCGTCCTCTTCGCTGGATATGGTCAGGTAGACTGCAGTATCGTCTGCAAAGAGTCTTACCTGAGATGTTATACTTTCCGGCAGATCATTAATGTATATCAGAAAGAGGATCGGACCAAGGACAGAACCCTGGGGCACTCCAGACGTAACGGGGACTTGTGAGGATGAAGACCCATCGAGTACAACTGTCTGTGTCCTGTTGCTGAGAAAGGCCTCAATCCATTTGTTGGTCTTGCCGGTGATGCCGTACGCTGTAAGCTTATGCAGTAGCTTCTGGTGGTTCACAACATCAAAGGCTTTACTGAAGTCGAGCAGTATTAGGTCTGTCTGTAGCCCCTGTGAAAGCTTACTGGCAATGTCTTCCACAAGTTGGATTAGCTGCGTTTCACAGGAGCGTCTGTCTCTAAAGCCGTGCTGCAAGTCGTAGAGAATGTCATGAGCATTGAAGTGTCGCGACAGTTGCGATGCAACAATGTGTTCCATGGTCTTGCACATTATACAAGTCAGGGAAATGGGCCTGTAGTTAGCAGGGTCGCTCTTATCCCCTTTCTTGTATAATGGGCAGACCATGGCCGTCTTCCAGTCGTCTGGTACTACACCACTCTCATAGCTTTTCTGAAAAATGACTTTGACAATTGGGGCAATGGCATGGTGCAGGTTTTTAAGAACTGTCGGTTTAATTTTGTCTGGTCCAGCCGCTTTATTTGGCTTCAAACCTGCCAGTAACTTGGATATGCCACTGCACCCAAAGGTAATTTCAGGAATGTCGGGATATGATTGAATGTGTTCTTGTCCGTCAGTATCAATGGGCTTGGGTAATGTGAAAACGGACTGAAACTGACGATTCAGTGCGTCCGCCTTGTCTGTATTGTCGGTCAACAGTCTGTTTGTCGTTTTGTCGAGCAGAGGTGCAATACCATGAGAGTCTAACTAGTGTGGTTTTAACAGGCATCCAAACTGCGACCAAGTTTGGATCCTAATGACATTTAACACATATAGGTGTGAAATAAAACAAATGCTAAAATACTTTTTACTTTCATTTTGTGTGCTGTACTAAAATGGATTAGATCTATAGTGTTGGATATATATCATATTCTTTCAAGGAGAAAAGTGAATAAGTGTGATAAAGTGGAACATCTAATTTCGAAGTTTGTACATTTATTAACTTCATGTTTTTAACACCTAAGATTCAATATTTCACAATTTCACCTCTTTAATACATTGTTATGAAAAATATAATGTGATAACATAATATATGGTACAGTATTAAATATTCCGCTATATAATTCATATGTGGCACGCTTAGACCTGAAATGGCACACTTAGACCCGGTACGCTTATAGTCAGTGGCACGCTTAGTCGATAACTCACATATTATAATATAATCCTCCAATAGTATGTGAGAGGCCATGAAAGATGTGATATCTAATTTTATACTATCCGCGATAACCCAGCGGAAGATATATATATTTTAAAACTGTGTCGGTAGCGTACATAGTGAACTTTTTATTGGTTTTAAACATACCATTGTAATATCGTACATAGGCATGCTATAACATTCGCGATTGTGCACAAAGTGTCATCTATAAACCCACTACCAGGGCGCCATACTACCAAGGACATTACTTGGGTACTCCGACAAGTCAACGGAGGAAACTTACACAACAACAACAACAACAACATGGCAAGCTGTCTTTCTAGAAGTTTGTATTCAACTGAGTTTGGAAGATGTATGATGTTTAAAAATAGTGACAGGCATGCTCTGCCGATCAACATTTCAATAGGTTCACCCCCTATGAGAATGTAGACTGCTGCAGTAGATGTCCGTTCAGGAAGGCCTTGTATGTGCTTGAGTATATCTTCTTCTGGTAGTTTTCAAGTTTCTGTTGGGCAGTCTTGGAGATCTGCTGTACTTCTATACCATATAGAAATCTGGGGGTTACATACGTCCTCCATATTTTATACGAAACAATTGGTGAATTTCCCCCTCTGGCGTGCAGGCCAGGGCCTAGAAGTGAATATACTGTATTTTGCGCAATCTTGATTCTTCCCTCGGTGTCTACATTGTTTTTCTCATTTCTGTTGATGCCTATAATGTGTGAAAAAACAATAAATTATCACCTAACAGATTTAACTAATATTTTCCCCCCCCCCCCTATATAATCCTATATGTGGTACGCTTCGACCAAAAATGGTACGCTTTGACTTGGTACGCTTTGACCATGGTATGCTTTGACGGCATAACCCGTTGTTACTCTCTATATTAAGTGATTATCACAATAAATGTAATTTTACCCTAACACCGTACGTGTTAAGGGCAATCAAAACAAAACCCAAAACCATGGGTCCGAAAACTACCGATATTGAGAAAAAGATTAAGAAAAGAGCGAGACAAAAAAGATATACGGAAAAGAACGTGCATTTGGGGGACCAAATGGAGAGATGGAAGATGATTAAAAGTGCCATTGGCGCTGAAAAAGACAGTGTAGTGGCTCAACTGTTAATCGAAAGGCAACTTTTTCTTTCTTTTTTATTTATTTGGCCTTTGCCGGCTTTGTTGGCATGTAATTTGTGTGGAAAAAGGTATTATTTATTTTCAAAATATCATTATAGTGCAATTTACATAAAAATGGGGCTGGCATGTAGTTTATATATAATTAATCTGTTTGCTCTAGTGCACAGTCCTAATACTATATACCTATTCGCCATTGTACACATTCGCCTTCGCGGTCCGTACGTTCACCCAACAAAACCCAACACAAACCAAGTTAACCAACAAAACCAAACATGAGTTAAATCTACTACATATAGGCATTTATATCGATTTTTTTAGGGGGGTCGGGGGGGGGGGGGGGGTCTTCCGGAATCACGGCGTCAGCGTTGCTGTTGGTTAAAGTTTTGGGGGTAAGTGTAGAAATGCACTAATACAACGTGATTAAGCCCATTTTCTTTCTTTCCCACTATCACAGTTACTTGGAAGTCCATGCCATTGAACCCAAAATCACCCTGGGTGCAGACAAATGGAGAAACCAGTCACCTGAAGAAACTTGTTGGTCAGAAGAGGGTGATAGACATCTGTCAGACTTAGGAGACAGTGATATTGAGTATGATTTTATTTCTATGATCAGGGTTCCTGATAAGGGGAGTATTTCAAAACTAAAATCTTAATTTCTGAATTAAACCCTATGGTGTTACAACTCATGGGAGTTACAGGCTGCGTAGCCTATATCCTGTAGAAGAGGTATCACGGTATTTGAATCGTCCCTTCAAGACGATTCTAATGAGTGGTATCTACATATGATTTGGTGAGAAAATGTTGGATTTGTTCGGTTTACTCCCTCTTATCTGCAACCCTGATGATTACCAGCTACCTGCATGAACTAAATATATGTTTAGAAAGTCAGAGTTTTTCATATGACTAATATAAATATTGGTGTATGACTTTTGGAAGCTTTGGCACTAGGGCAGTTTGATTTGTATTAACCCTTTACCCCATAGCATCATCTTTTAGCATTTTTAAATTATTCCTCCACTGAAGAATATAGTTCCCATTTGTACAGTCATGAACATTTACCATAAGAAATATTTTCTGAATCCAGCAGATGGTAGCTTAAAGCAGGTTGAAAGTAAGCAGAATGTGGTCACCTGTTTCAAAACTAAAAAACAGGATATGGGGTAAAGGGTTAACCATTGGCTGTTTCTATCTTTAAAGACATGTGACCAGCAGATTAAAAGTAAAGCAGAATGTTCTTTAACTCATTATCCCCTGAAACTTTCAATGGAAACTTCCAGTTTGCAATAAAAGCTGGTCCATTATAGACTATTTAGGGTTGTTTTTTGTAATAAATTGCAAAATGACAAACAGTGAAGTCCCTGATCAGAGGCCAGGGCTCCTGCAGGAGCCCTCTGATAAGGGACTTCACTGTTTGAATCCCCGATGATGTACAGGAATGTTCTTGAGCAAGACATGTACCGCGAATTGCTCCTCTCCACCCAGGGGTTAAATGGGTACCTGTGAAGGGTCTGAGTCGGTACTGCGGCTGCATTTGACTGCGCCATATGTTAGCAGTGCTCATAGGCAAGATGGCTCGATGATCAGGGGAGTATATGTACAGTCGGCTGAGCGGTCATTCGGACTGAAAGTAGACTTTAACTTGGTATATTACTTTTTTTACACATTTGGTCAAGGAAGCATATATGCGTCGCTAAGGCTCAATGTGCTAAGGCACTTTTTACTTTACTCACAGCCTGTATTATAAGCTATCCTCAACTAGGATATACACTCAGAGGATCTTCTAACCGATCACATTTTAAACTCAAATTTATCGGAACAGAAAATAACACACTGACGTAATCAGTTTTGTTTCAAATACTAGGTTGAATGTGCATTGAATCGAATTATTGAATTTTGATTCGTTCTCTACGTTACGTCACACCTCCAAATTCGACGATTTAAGTATTTTGCACGTGCGAAGCGTGTATGGGGAAATTGGTAAACACGGCTTTTGATTATTTGTTGGTCATCAATCGTCCTAACAGAAAAACATTTAACATGTCGAAAATGCGTATTGTGCTAATCACAAGAGCACTCGAAATGTTGGGTTCAGAGCCAACGTGAAATACCACGTTAACGTCATGGACATTTTACGTCCTGGGTGCTCTAAAACCGTTTACATTAAACATCAATATCTTATTTCACCAACTGCAACGCATTTCAACATGTTTTTCGCCAATATCTGCTTGTTGTGAGGAAATTTTGTCTGACCGGAAGTGTAGAGACTAACGTCATTAGCGCCTACAGATGAAAAACTCACTATATGGAATCTTTCATTTTGGTCACCACACACTCGGTCGTATGTTTCCACGAATGTACGGTGGCTGCTCGCGCATGTCTGGACCGTCGAATATGTCAAAATAACGTAACGTAACTGCGTTAACGGCATAAACGCCAATCGTTTAAATGCAAAATTTTAACTTGGCGCGTCAAAATTCACCCTTTTTTATTGATACATTAACATTGCACGTCGCTGAAGCCGTTTAGGGTGGCATTCTTTGAGTATTCTGTAAATTTCACTAAGCCACTGCTGACAGCTAGTGTCAATTTTGGTATTTTACATAGTATAAGAAAACAGACCAGGAGATGCTTCAGTAATCTTATTTCAGTGCCAGTTGACAATATTCCATCAATACTTAGATAGTAATCATTTAAGTGCTACATATGGCACCAATGTCGCGTCGAAAGCTGGTACCCCAACAGACAAATGTCATTCATGACATTGTGACTTGTCATTTTAGGGCTAGGTTACAATTTCATTCATATTTTCCATAATTCGTGATCAATTTTAATGAAACTTTTCTTCCTGTTATAAAACATCTCTATCTCATGGAAAACGTAAATTTTGGCAACCGGATTAACTAGTTTTTAGAGTAGCACCTTTAAATCTGACTGATCGGTTAGAAGATCCTCTGAGTGTAGAGTATTAATTTCTCATGGTACATATTCATGTTTTTAACATGGCATTATTATCTTCTGTGTAGCAAGAAAATACAGGTATATGTATTGGGTAAACAGTTAAATTGAAAATATATCTACAGAAAAATTATTTTTACACTTTTCAAAGAATCACAAAAAGACAACTCGACTGTTTCATAAATGCATGTATATCATTAGGTCTCCCATCTATATCATGAAATATGTAGCTTTATATTATCGTTGTTAACTCATTCACCATAGACACTTTTACTGGACAAGTCAAATTAAAAAAAGTCTAGTCCAATAGTTAGCAATATATTTCAGAACAACAAACACAGTAGACCCTGATCAGAGGGCTCCTTATGGAGCCCTCTGATCAGGGTCTACACTGTTTGTATGGGGCAAGTGTAATCCTCACAGGTACACTGTTTGTAAATGACAAGTATACTCGTCTCTAGGGTTGAATGTGTTAATTTAAATGTGAACAATGTACCAGATGAATTTGGTATAAAATAAATCAGAGTTTTCTAGCTTGACTATAATAATTTATATTAACTGGACAATGACCTTTTCTTATGCCTGTCTTGATGGGACGTATTACGTAAACACTGCAGCAAGCAGTTCAAAATCTTTTTCGTTTGATTTTAAGTTCTATTTGACTTTTAATGTCCCTGTACAACTCACTATAGGGGATATTGTTTTTGTCCTGTCTGCCTGTCTGTCTGTCTTGTCAGTGTCTCACTGCCCGTCTGTCTGTCTGTCTGTCTTGTCAATAAATTTGGAAATTCATGTGATAGAGATTTCAAATTAGGAATCTGTATTCAACCCAAGAAAATATTGAGCTCATAAGAACTTGGGCCATGTCTAACAGAGGTCAAGGTCATTTAGAGGACAGTTAAACAGACTGAATTTAATCACAAGGGATCGATAGACACTTTATATATTTCACATGGATGCTTAACTCAAAAAGCTCTTGAGCCCAAGTCTCAAAAACCTTCCTACTTTGTCGCGGTTGTGGGGCTTAATTGTCATAGGGAATGTGTTTATTTGACAAAGATTGTCCCTTCTGTCAAGTACTTATTGGAGGTTGGTGGTTTTGATCCCATGCACTGCTTTGCAATTTATTGCAAAAATAACAAACTGTAAATATCCTTATTGAGAGGGGTTCTTAAGATCTGTAAGATCTCTGCTCTTTGTCTTCACTGTTTGCATATGATAAGTGTACTATTCACAGGTACACTGTTTGTAAAGATACTTATACATATTACTAAGATTCAAACTGTTAATACAGTCGAACTTTGATATCTCGAACTCAGTTAAGTCGAACATATCCGTATTTCAAAGTTAAAACGCGGCTAAGCTGCGTTTTAACTTTGAAATAGGGGTATGTTTGACTTAACCGAGCAAAAAATAACACAATTCATGTGTCAACAAATCGGATAGTTCGAACTTAGCAAGTTCGAGATATCGAAGTTCTAATGAAGCATTGTCTATTAACAATTTTCAGTTCACACTGCAACTCATCGGATGGAGAACAGACTTCAGCTCAGAAAGTTCCAAAAATCGACGTCATTCAGGGTCTTCCATTAAATATTCCATTCACCTTGGATATTAAAAACCCTAAATCTCACTCCAGTTGCAAGAGCAAACCTTATATACTTATTGAACATTCCTCATTGTGTCAATCTGAACCAGTCTACCCAGTTCATTTAGGTCTTAGTAAAAACAATGAACAAGTGACTGGTAGTTTGTCCCGTGATAGTGAAATAACGGTACCTTCAATGACAAATGATGATATAGGAAACCCTGTTGTTATTGAAAGACTTATCAAGGTTGAAGAAAGTACAACAGACAGTTGTTCTAGTGGCTTTAATGTAAATATAGGAAATGTACATAGACCTGACAGAGGAGACAATGGAAGTCAGACTCCAGATCAGGGGTCCCGGAGTTTTGTTGTGATAAAGACTGAGCCATATAAGGATGGAGAATAGGAATAGTTAACCAGTGAATATACAGTAAAACTCTCTCTATTAAGACCACTAAAAGATGGCAGATTGATTTTTTAAAAGACAGATGACAGCTAAAATTAGCTTAAAGTAAGGTAACAGTAAAACAGAAAGCTCCGAAAGGAGCTTTCTGTTTTACTGTCATCTTGCTTTAAGTTAACATCTGCTTTATACCACGGAGGACTGACACCGGTGTCAGTCCTCCGTGCTTATACACAGAATAAATTACTCAATTTAGTGGTCATAAATAGAGAGGTTTTACTGTAGTGCTGACATAACTAATGATAACCAATCAGACAGTACATGTATGAATAAAAAGCCAAAATTTAATGATGACAATTTAGGCTTGGCGTGTTAAAGTATGTGACATGAAATGCTGTGGAGCACAATGAGTACAGTAAAACCTGAGAACGTAACCATAGCTTCTGGACAGAGAAAATAAATTGGTTCAGAAAGATTTAGTAGTCATTATAAGAAGTGAATTTGGCAGCCATATTGGATAAGTCACAGCTTAACCCTTACACTATCAATGACGCCAAGATGTGCCTTTGTCAATATTCTGGATCCTGATCAGAATTGTAATGCAGGGTCTGACCAAGATCAAAACTGTTTGACACTCATTTCACAATTTCATCAGTCATATTGCCTTGAATCTAAATTTGAAACCATGTCACAGACAACAGTTTTGAAGCTGACAACAATATGGCGGTGAAGGGGTAAATAGTAAATACCTCATGATAAATTTGGCAGTAAAAGTGTTAATGTAGGATAAAAATAATATCTGCAGAAAACTCCTTTTAATTACTCCCTCATTACTGTTTTCTAGCTTTAACAGTCATCTGTTTTAAAGCTCTATATTAGTGAATTTTTAGCAAAGTAGAACAAATGTTTTGAACCAAAAATGTGTTAGAATTAAACTCTCTCAACATTAAGTAACTCATTTGGGTATTAAGTTCGCTTGTGGATCTTTTAAGTCATCAAATCATGAACTGAACCAGTCTGCATGGAATTCTGAGAAGTTTAATAAATACTAGTCTTAATTAGCAAACATTTATAGGAGCCATCTGATCTAGGTCTACACTGTTTGCAAATGTAGCGAGGATACTTTAAACAGGTATGTGGTGTTGAAGGAGTTAAGAAACTTCCAGTTTTCGGTTTTACTTTATATTTTGTTCCCTTTTACAAGGGAATGTCATGGCCAAGTCACTAAAACAATCGTGAAATGTTTTAGACATATTTATAAAGGTAACTGATTAAGGCAGGCTCAAAATAAAGCATAGAACTTTGATTAAAGCTTTCTGCTTTACTGTCACCCTGCTTTAAGCAGTAACCTATCAATATACTGGAAAGGTATTGTTCATCTGACTGCTATTCTACGTAGGAAAGCTTTTAATTTGAAGTTATCATTTCTGATCACTACACAAATTGTAGACCAATGTTAACAGCATATAAGGGTCAATTGCACAGCTATAATCCCCTAGATTGGTCAACATTTAAATTAGTACCACGCTGTGATAATTGGCTTGCAATAAGCATAACCTGATCTTATCTCCAAGTATCAAGCTGTGTTTGGAGGAGGGGGGTTAATGCTATGCGAGACTTGATTTACCCCTTTAAAGTTATTCTTTGTAAACTACTTGACACCTTTATTAGAGACTCTTGTTATGGAACATATGGAAGGAATTAACTTATTTACTAGCCATCAACATGGGTTTCGGCAAAAACATGCCTGTGTTACCAAGTTATTATTAGTGGTTGAGAAATGGTCGGAACTTGGAAAGAGGAGACAGTATTGACTGAATATATTTAGATTTCGCCAAGGCGTTTGATACGGTTCCATATCGAATGCTTTTGCAAAAAATATTTATAGAGCAAATGCGGGTATTATCGGCATGCGGGTATTATCGGCACTCCCAGACAGCATCTAGTATTTCGCTCACATACAAATACATGACTACGTCATCCGAGCTTTTAAGATGTGGTTATGGCGTCACTTTATGCTGTAGACGATTTACAGTACACTGCGGCCTTGTTTAATCTTTAATGTGTTCCTTTTTTTAGCTCACCTGAGCACAAAGTGCTCAAGGTGAGCTTTTGTGGTCGGTCTTTGTCCGGCGTCCGTCGTCGTGCGTTGTGCGTCAACAATTTCTTCAAACATCTTCTTCTCCAAAACCACTGGCTGGATTGCAACCAAACTTCACAGGAATGTTCCTTGGGTCAAGCTCTTTCAAAGTTGTTCAAAGAATTTGAAACAATGCAAAACTCTTGTTGCCATGGCAACCAAAGGGAAAAAAATGAGGAAATCTTAAAAAATCTTCTTGTTAAAAACCAAAAGGGCCAGAGCTTAGATATTTGGCACATAGCATCATCTACAGGTCCTCTATCAAAGTTGTTCAAATTTTGCCCCTGGGGTCAAAATTGACCCCGCCCCGGGGGTCACCGTTTTACATAGAGTTATATAGTGAAAAGTTCAAACATCTTTTTCTCTGAAACCAATATGACCAGAGCTTTGATATTTGGCATGGTATAACTTCTAGAGGTATTTGACATACATTGTTGATTTGGTTCCGGTCTGTTGTATATCTAGGTCACAAGAGCTAAAAATAGATTTTTTCAATGAGAACTTCAAAAATCTTCTTATCTGAAACCATAGTACACTAAGCTTATATATTTTGAACATAGCATCGTCTACAGGTCCTCTATCAAAGCTGTTCAAATTTTGTCCCTGGGGTCAAAGGTGGCCCCGCCCCGGGGGTCACAGTTTTACATAGAGTTATATAGTGAAATGTTCAAACATCTTTTTCTCTGAAACCAATATGACCAGAGCTTTGATATTTGGCATGGTATAACTTCTAGAAGTCCTTCACATATATTGTTGAATTGGTTTCAGTCTGTTGCATATCTGGGTCACCGGAGCTAAAAATAGATTTTATTCAAAGAAAACTTCAAAAATCTTCTTGTCTGAAACCATAGTACACTGAGTTTAGATATTTTGCACATAGCATCGTCTACAGGTCCTCTATCAAAATTGTTCAAATTTTACCCCTGGGGTCAAAATTGGCCCCACCCCGGGGGTCACCGTTTTACATAGAGTTACATAGTGAAATGTTCAAACATCTTTTACTCAGAAACCAATATGGCCAGAGCGTTGATACTTGGCATGGTGTAACTACTAGAGGTCCTTCACATATATTGATGAATTGGTTCTGGTCTGTTTCATATCTGGGTCACCGGAGCTAAAAATAGATTTTTTCAATGAAAACTTCAAAAATCTTCTTGTCTGAAACCATAGTACACTGAGTTTAGATATTTTGCACATAACATCATCTACAGGTCCTCTATCAAAGTTGTTCAAAGTTTGCCCCACCCTTGGGGTCACCTTTTACACATCTTCTTTTCTGAAATCAAGTGACCCATCCTAGTGTCACCATGGGCAGGTGAGCGATCAAGGGCCATTCTGGCCCTCTTGTTATATGACCTCATATTTCAGATTGTAAAATAATGTATCTTATCAACTGTGTTAAGCTTGGTCCGATGAAAACACGTGCATGTTTGCTTCAAAAGTTACTTGCAGAGTCACTACAGTTTCACACCTACTTAAGTCTGTGCTCTTTACATGAGAAATGATTCGAAATAATGAAAAACAAAGGGAATTGAGGGAATGTAAAGGTGCCGACAAGTACAGTCAATATTTGTAACAGTAGTCTATTATCGGCACCCTCTGCTGGTGATCGGACACCATGCAACTTTATTCCGGTAAGAGGTAATCAGCGCCTTTTCAGGATCCAACTGTCTCTTACCTCGGTTAATCCTTGTAAAAACAGTGTGCTTGGCCGTGCGTGTAATTAGCAATGTTGTCAATTTACCAGTGCTGGAAGATAAACAATTATACTTTATAAACACTTTCCATACCCAACCCTATTTACCTACTGTATTAATTAAGGAACTGCCAGATTAAGAGTAATCTCTGAATACACGTGTCATGATTTATGTCGAACATGTAATAATAAATGCAGAATCAAACTGTTGAACAAGTGTCTGGCTAGTGTGTTCTGATCATTTCCCTGGTTATATACCACAAGGGCATTGGGCAAAAAAAGGAATTCAGCACCGTAATATAGCCTAGCATAATACATGTACTGTATTTTTTTGTTTGTTTCATGTCCTTGTGAGATTTAGTTATGAACAGATGGTCTAATTTCGTTTACACAAAAGGATGTCGGTCAGATCAAAGGATTTAGGAATGGTGAGACCGTCTTCAAGCCTAGTGACGAGTCCCCATGGCAGTGTAGCTGCAGTTTTTGTGTAAGATATATATATGGATATATATCTATAGCCAGAGCTATACTATTGAATACTAAGTAAATTATGAAATGGGCGGGGCTCCTCAATTCTGCTGTGATGTTTTTGTCACATCGTGTGTAAAAAGTGTCGGTGATAATGTGCGTTTGTTAAGTATGTATATATGAGCGGATAATAATTGGATGCTATTAGAGGCGAAAATTCAAGGTGATTATCTGATATATTTTATTTGCAACTTCTTTTTACTGCCAGCTTTATAATCAAACTTACAGCAGCATTGGAAAGCATCAGTAGTTAAAAGATGCCGAATATTCGTTTTGATGTTCGGCCATATTGGCATGAGGGGAAACAATACTTCATAAAGGATATTTTTTTTTACTATTTCTATGAGTATGGACACCTACTAAAATAATTTGAAATAATTTATTATGTAGTCTGACAGAAATAAATAAAATTATAGTAAATAGAGTAAATACGGTATATAGTGCGTCATTCACCGATACAGGTATTAGAAATTTCACTGGTATTCCGGTAGTATTCTGGTATTGTGAAGGGTCGTGTGAGCACAGATGTTAAGTAACGTAAAATTTTTGAAGTGCCGATAATAGCCTCAAGGTGCCGAAAATACCCTCCAAAGGGTACAAAGTCCATCCTTTCATAATAGTAGTTATTTAAGTAGTTGCAAAGTTTCTATTATAAAAGAATTAACCAATGAAAATATTTGTTACATATGACAATGACGAATTTAGCGTTAAATAAAGTGAAAGGGGGGATTTCATTGGTTGGTTTTTAAGGTGCCGATAATACCCGCATTTGCTCTATATGGCATCAGAGGTAAAGTTCTAGACTGGAGTCACTGGATACAGTCGTTTCTATTAGATAGACTACAACAAGTCGTATCGGTGGTTCGTGTTCGAGCTGGATCGAAGTAAAGAGTTGTACCCCCCAGGGTAGGGTCTTGGTTCCAACGCTGTTCTTAGTTTTCATCAACGATCTACCCGATGTTGTTTGTAATATTTTCAAGTTATTTGCCGACGATACAAAAGTTTACAGAACTATTACTTCTTCTGAGAACACTGTTTCTCTAAAGTGACATAGTTCATCTTCAAAATTGGTCGGACTCTTGGTTATTTCGCTTCCACGCTGATAAGAGCAAATGTTTGCACCTTGGGAAGAAGAATCCCAACCACCAGTATGTCATGGGCGCAACAGAAATTGAAAATGTTCATCATGAGAAATATCTTGGAGTCGTTTTTGACGAATGATTAAAATTAAACTAACATATTGCTCTCAAAGTGAAAAAAGCAAACCAGACTTTAAGCATGATTCGTACTATATTTACTTGTATGGAACCAGAGATTTTCCTTCCATTTTTAGCTCACCTGAGCACAAAGTGCTCAAGGTGAGCTTTTGTGGTCAGTCAATGTCCGGCGTCCGTCGTCGTGCGTTGTGCGTCGTGCGTCAACAATTTCTTCAAACATCTTCTTCTCCAAAACCACATGCTTGATTGCAACCAAACTTCACAGGAATGTTCCTTGGATCAAGCTCTTTCAAAGTTGTTCAAAGAATTTGAAACCATGCAGAACTCTGGTTGCTATGGCAACCAAAGTGAAAAAATAAGGAAATCTTAAAAAATCTTCTTGTCACAAACCACAAGAGCCAGAGCTTAGATATTTGGCACATGTCATTACCTATAGGTCCTCTATCAAAGTTGTTCAAATTTTGCCCCTGGGGTCAAAATTGGCCCCGCCCCGGGGATCACAGTTTTACATAGAGTTATATAGTGAAATGTTCAAACATCTCTTTCTCTGAAACCAATATGTCCAGAGCTTTGATATTTAGCATGGTATTACTTCTAGAGGTATTTGACTTATATTGTTGAATCGGTTCCGGTCCGTTGCATATCTGGGTCACCGAAGCTAAAAATAGATTTTTTTCCCATGAGAACTTAAAAAATCTTCTTGTCTGAAACCATAGTACACTGAGCTTAGATATTTTGCACATAGCATCGTCAACAGATCCTCTATCAAAATTGTTCAAATTTTGTCCCTGGGGTCAAAATTGGCCCCGCCCTGGGGATCACAGTTTTATATAGAGTTATATAGTGAAATGTTCAAACATTTTTTTCTCTGGAACCAATATGACCAGAGCTTTGATATTTGGCATGATGTAACTTTTAGAGGTCCTTCACATATATGGATGAATCGGTTCTGGTCTGTTGCATATCTGGGTCACCGGAGCTAAAAATAGATTTTTTCAATGAAAACTTCAAAAATCTTCTTGTCTGAAACCATAGTACACTGAGTTTAGATATTTTGCACATATCATCGTTTACAGGTCCTCTATCTTAGTTGTTCAAATTTTGCCCCTGGTGTCAAAATTGGCCCCGCCCTGGGGGGTCACCTTTTACAAATCTTCTTTTCTGAAATCACGTGACACATCCTAGTGTCACCATTGTCAGGTGAGCGATCAAGGGCCATTCTGGCCCTCTTGTTTAAAAGTTTGGTTCGGTCGCACCTTGAATTTGCTAGCTGTGTTTGGTCACCAATCTACAAGAAAGTTGAACTCGCCATAGAAAACGTACAAAGACGTGCTACCAATTTCCTTAGTCTTTGCTCATATGACATATCTTTAAAAGTTTAAATTCAGCAATCATGGCTAAATTTAAAGATATGTCATATGAGCAAAGACTAAGGAAATTAGGCTTGCCTACAATTATATATAAGAGGGATCGTTCTGATATGTTGCACATTTTTAGCTCACCTGGCACGAATTGCAAAGATGAGCTATTGTGATCGCCCAGTGTCCGTCGTGTGTCGTCGTCCGTCCGTCCATCGTGTGTCGTCAAATTTTTCTTCAAAGATCTTCTTGGAAACCACTGGGCCAATCTCTTCAAAACTTCATAGGAATATTCAAATATAGGTCATCCAAATGAAATTGTAGTTGCCATGGCAACCAATTTAAAACAATTAAAAAATCTTCTTGTCAAACACTACAGCTAGGTCCGAATTTCAAATAATTTTACCCAAATGTGCCATAGGTGACCCTCTGTATGATTTCTTAAAATAATGTTCCTATCTTAAAAAACATGGCCACTTGTGGGTGGGGCAGATTTCCTTATATGGCTATATAGTGAAAACTTTAAAAAAAAATCGTCTTGTCAAAAACTACATGTCCGACTTGAAAGTAAGTCTATTCAAATGATCAACTGTTGATCCTCTACCAGATTTTAAATTAAAAAAACTATTTTGATATATCAAAAACCTGGCCGCCAGTGGGTGGGCACGTTTTCCTTATGTTACTGTATAGTAAAAACTTTAAATATCTTCTTCTCTGAAACTACTGGTCCAAATTGAAAATAATTTTACACAAATGGTCAATTGATGACCCTCTATCAGGTGTCTTAACATGATTTCGTTATCTTAAAAAAAATTACTGCCAGTGGGTGGGGCAAGTTTTCCTTATACTTCTGTGTAGAAAAACTTTAAAAATCTTTTTCTCTGAAACTATTGGTCTGATTTAAGAAGAATTTACACAAATAATGATTCATGTGTGACCCTTTACCAGTTTTCTTCAAATAATCTTCCTAGCTCAAACAACATGACCACCAGTGCATGGTAGGGGTGAATAAGTGAAAACTTAATTAATCATTACTGGTCCACATTACCAGGAGTCTTCAGGAGAGCGAGTTAGGGCCGCATGCGGCTATTGTTAAAATTTTGAACAACTATGAAGAAGTTCATTTGAACAACATCAACATTGCCACAAATACAACTAGGGGACATATATATAAACTAGGATTCCAGACTGGGCCAGAACAGAAGTAAATAGAGAGGTTTCGATTTCTTACTTGTACGGGTGCGTGTAACCACAAGTTCCCGTTCACGAGTAAAAATTTTGTAAAGAGGTTTCGATTTCTTTTACGTGAACGTGTACGTGTGGAGAAAACGTGATTATTTCCCAATAAAAGCGTTTTGAACGCTCAAACTATTATTTCCATTGCAAACAGATTAGATCCAGATCAGACGCCGGGTAACCCGGCGTCTGATCAGGCTGCAAACTGTTTACCACTCAATCTACAATGAGTCGTCAAAATTGTCAAAAAAATTGTCATTTTACCCATTTTAATGCACTGCGTTTGCGTTTCGTTTGCGTTTAAACGGGAAAGAATAACGTTTTTCTCCACTGTACATATTATGTTTGCACGTATTTTCTAAATCATGTTTCGAAAGTGGACAACTTTTACAATCATGCATGATGTAGGTCTTAATTAACTGTGTTATGTTAATCTTGGTGTAGCCTACAGTGGAGACACGTCATTCTTTCCAAATAAACGCGTTTACGCTAAAACTATTATTTCCCCCAGCAAACAGTTTGGAGCCATATCAGACGCCGGGTAACCCGGCATCCGGATACTTTTCCAACAGTTTGTATCTCAGATGAATTAAATTGAGATAAATTTCAAAAATGTAATTTTCTGCATTTAGTGTATTGTGTTTGCCTTTCGTCTTCCATCGATGGGCATGTCTGCATCATTTATTGCGTCGGCGATACTTTCCCAGCTTTTTGGTTCTGGAAGAGGTTTTGTGCTAACACCTCTCTCAACAGCTTGACATCAAGCGTTTCGTTGAAACGAACCATTTTTTACGGGATGATGCCATTTTATGTAAAATAAGATCTAGCGTTGGATTAGGTATCGATCTATACATATTAGATATATATAGATTCGATATATAAAAAGATCTATACTCATATAAGAGAAACATGATCATATTTTATGTCTTACATTAGATCCAAAACGGGAGAGAGAGGTAGAGAGAGAGAAAGAGAGAGAGAGAGAGAGAAAGGGAGAGAGAGAGAGAGGGAGAGAGAGAGAAAAAAAGGAAAGAAAGAGAAAGAAAGAAAGAGAGAGGGTAACAGAGATACAGAGATAACCATACACAGCCAGAGAGACAGAGAGAGAAAATGAGACACACACAAAGAGACAGAGAGGCAGAGAGAGACAGAAAGAATGAGGGAGAGATATAGAGATGGAGCGAAATAGAGTAGTAAACAAATAGAGAGAGAGAGAGAGAGAGAGAGAGAGAGAGAGAGTAATAGACAAACAGGGACAGATAGAAAGAGAAGGAAACACAAACACAAAGATACAGAAAAACAGAGAGAGAGAGGGAGAGAAAGCAGACAGAGAGATGGAGATAGATAGAGATAAAGAGAGAGACGAACTGACGGATCGGACAGATATGCAGACACATAGACATGCACAATCGGAGACAGACAGACAGACAGAAACACAGAGAGAAAGAGAGAGAGAGAAAGAGAGATAGACATACAGACAAAGGCAGATAAAGACAGACGCATGTCTACATGTTTACGTAAAGCTGTCAGACTTGACAATTTTATTACGGTGCACAAGAAAATAAATATAAGAATACAGAGAAAAAGAAAGGAAAGATAGAAGAAAAAGCACGGGCAGGGCACGCAATAGAGAAAAGGAAGAAATACAGAAAAAGTTGGTTAGTTGCTACATCCCAAGAGACAGTACGTGTGACCACTCCGGCTTGCGAGGCGCTACCAGGGACGAATCCCCGCCGGTACAGCTCAGAGTCTCATACAGGATATAGCAACTGGATCGGTCCCCATTAGAAGGGCAGAGTAGACAGCTCCCTCTTGAAGGATGCCAAAGAGGGAGCCTCAGCTACAGAAGCTGGTAGGGAATTCCATGCCGGTACTGTTCGTGGAAAGAAGGTGTATTTAAATTGGTCAGTCGATGGAGAGAAATGTCTGTATTGGAGAGAGTGTTTCGATCTTGTTGACGTATGTGATGTTTCTAGATAATTTGAAGCTTGAATGTCAATTAGATTATGAACGATCTTAAAAAAGAATGTCAGCTGGATTTTAGATCTTCTAGCTTCCAGTGTTTCCCAACCCAGTTCCTCGAGCATGGAGCTGACACTGCTGGTGTTATGGTATCGATTCAGGGCAAATCTTGCAGCTCTTCTTTGGACCATTTCTATCTTATGGCAGTGCTTTTTGTGAAAAGGGCTCCATGCTGCCTTGCACGCACCTTGAACACACATACATGCACATGCTTTTTATTGTTTTAGTACTCAGGGAAGGAGTATATGTATCATTTGAAAGGCTCATATCAAGTTTTGTCAGTCGTTTCAAGCGACTTTTTTGGCTGTGGATTATAACGTGTAACCGTGTTACCTAATTCGATATTTAACTCTTTAAACTCAAATCTTTTAAATAAATAAATACATGCAAAATGAAGATAGGGGTTTGTACCAACATTCTATTTAAATAACATTTACATGAGCTATATAAATAATAGGAATACAATGATGATTAACTTACAAGTTTTACTGAAACGTATAGACTGATTTCTACCAGTTCTCAACGTGTAAATCAAAAGGTAGGTGCGCATACCTTAATTACGTCACGATGGTATTCTGCAGGAAAGCGAGTCACACGTATACGTACCAGTACAAGTAAGAAATCGAAACCTCTCTAATGACTCTCAGAATGATTTGTCAAGTGACACAGTGGAATCCAAGAATGTCAACTAATCAACAGTATAAAGGAACACACATATCCCCAGCCAACGTGCATGGCAAGTCCTATGGCGGAGTTAACTGTTTAATACAACTCTCTCTAAATATTTGGCTTTAAAATTTCCTACAATTTCACGAGAAGTTTATTTCGAGCTCTATATTAAGTGATCATCACGGTTGATAGTCACAAGGCCGACCCTACCTAAGACCGACCTTAATTTGTATAGTAGACCTATAGTCACAAGGCCGACCTTATCTTTATATAGCAATTTAGGTTTCACACCTATTTTACAGGTATGTTAGTCGCGTGGTGACAATTATCGATAGACGCATAATTATTGTTCATACCCAGATCATAATCGCTTTATATTTGATGCAAATGAGTGTCATTGCAGAATTTCATTACCCTATCATACATATATTACTGCCAATTGTTCGTGAGATTTTTAACCCCCCCCCCCCCCCTTCACCATTTCATTGTCGTTGCTTCAATTTTGTTGTCTGCAATGTTGTTACTATGGGTAATTCACTTACTTAATACCTCAGACCCAGGCCATGGTCAGTTGTTGCTGCATATATGATATAGGTAGTTCAGACCCAGAACATTATCGAAAAATATCTTGATAACGTATAAATGTATCTTTTACAGAGTGTACATTGTCTGAATTCAATATGTAAACCGTGATTAGATTTTCTAAAGGAAAAAAAATGATACAGAATCGACGTTTTTTTTTTAAATTGTTAATATTCTCTTCCTTTAACACACCAAGAACATATATATTCAAAACGCACACACATTTGACACAACTCACATTTATATGTATTTATATTACAGTGTACACTGACGAGAAACATATATTTAGCTACATTCAATATAAATCATAGAATGACAAGAAAGATATTTAGCTACGTATAATATAAAGGTACCTGAACAGGGCTGCCGACTCTCCCTAATAATAAAATTGTTTAGATTTTTTTTTAAATTTTATCCATACCTTTATTTAATTTTATCAAAATCTCCTGAATGTATAGAAAATGTTTTTATTTTGTGTGCATTCATGATTGTTGTTAGAAGAGACTTATGGTAGCCCTGTCGTACATATGTACATTACACAAGATAGAGCATTAGCATAAAAAATATCATGTAAATAAATACTAAAGTCTTTTAATTCTAAATTGATAAATTAATAAAGGTTTTTCATTAATTATTATTAGCAGATAGAGTCTATGACAATTTGCACTATATTACATATATATACACATGTGGGAATGCGGGTGAGTAACAGACAAGACGGACGGACGGACAGACAGACAGACAGACAGACAGACGTAAACAAATGTAATTTGAACGCAAAAATGAAAGTATTTAATAATAATAAAAGACAAACAATGCAGACCTTGAAACTAACGTGATGTACAAGAAGATACACAATATACAAATATACAGTTTAACATCTAAACTACTAGTAGAACACCGCTATTACTACCACTAAGTTGTGTCAAATGTTAATCGTTTAAGACCGGTGACTTCTTAAAGCAATGTGAAAATGAAAAAGAAAGCTCCTACAGGAGCTTTCTGTTTCACTTTCACATTGCTTTAAGAAGTCACCTGTCCTTTACACGGACAATTAGCCTTCTATTCAGTGGTCGTAATAGAGGGGTTCTACTGTACTGTAACTGTTGCTCATGTTGTTGAGTAATTTGCAGAGTCTAAAACGCATCTTCAGGATCTTAAACAATATATAATATACACATAATTAACTTTTAAATCATAATTTTTAAATGATAAGGCACTGGATATTTAATAACAGTTATTTAACATTGTATGGACGATGGCACGCGTATTGCACGTGGCGCTAGAGATACTCCAATTTCTGATTTGATCTAACGTGTCTGACTATAAATGCACCCGTGTTAATAAAAGTATTTAATCAGGGTCTACACCTTAAATACACATGCTAATTTTAGGAAAGATGATGGGAAAGGATTTTTAATAGAGGTTTTTGCTTAATGTACAGACGAGTCGCGCGGTTGGCACGTGGCGATATCTAGAGATACTCTAATTTCAGATTTACAATTAGCTTCTTATGAGTAAGTAATTAATAACTCGGCATATCATATACTGTCGGTCACATTTTTCTCATGAGCTCTTGAGAATAACAATTTTTTTTTATAAAAAATTTTGGATCTTGATCTGGATCGAAACTATTAAATCTGCAGGCTAATTGCCATCACGCCCTAATCACGAATGGAGACGTTGTTCTTCATTCGTGCCCTAATGGAATAGGCTAACATTGATAAAAAAAAAACCATAAATGTTTAAGAATTATTTATAAACATTAATTTTTTAACAGTCTTTTTTTTTTAAAAAAAATAACATCCTTTTTTAAAAAAAAATATTATGGTGATCATGATCTGGTTCTGAATTATTATAACGGTTTTTGCGACAATTGCCGACTCGTGTCGGTTAGGTAAAAACATAAATGTTTAATATATTTATAAACAATTTCATGTCTATTTTTAAATTACATGATTTTTAATAAAAAATATTAATGTTTTCAGGATCTGGATCTGAACTATTAGTTGGGTCTTTGCAACAATTGCCGGCTCGTGTCGGTTATTTACAATCTACTATCAAATACAATCCGTAAAAGAGGTGTGAAAACCTAATTGTTATTTAAACATAAGGTCGGCTATGTAACTATAGGTCTACGATACAAATTAAGGTCGGCCTTAGGTAGGGTCGGCCTTGTGACTGTAAATCATCATCACAATAAATGTAATTTTTACCCTAACACCGTACGTGTTAAGGGCAATCAAAACAAAACCATGGGTCCGAAATCTACTGATATTCAGAAAAAGATTAAGAATAGAGCGAGACAAAAAAGATATACGGAAAAGAACGTGCATTTGGGGGACCAAATAGAGAGATGGAAGATGATTAAAAGTGCCATTGGCGCTGATAAAGACAGTGTAGTGGCTCAACTGTTGATCGAAAGGCAACTTTTTTTCTTTCTTTATTTATTTATTTGGCCTTTGCCGGCTTTATTGGCATGTAATTTGTGTGGAAAAAGGTATTATTTATTTGCAAATTATCACTATAGTGCAATTTACATAAAAATGGGGTTGGCATGTAGTTTTTATATAATTAAACTGTTTGCTCTAGTGCACAGTCCTAATACCTATTCGCCATTGTACACATTCGCCTTCGCGGTCCGTACGTTCACCCAACAAAACCCAACACAAACCAAGTTAACCAACAAAACCAAACATGAGTTAAATCTACTACACATAGGCATTTATATCGATTTTTAGATCACCTGAGCCGAAGGCTCAAGGTGAGCTGTTGTGATCGCCCGCCGTCCGTCTGTCCGCGCCACCGAAATGGTTTAGAGGGCCTTTTCTGGCCAGATAATGGTAAACATAACAAAAGAAGACAATAGAGTTCATTCCGTAACAATAGAATAAGGGGCCGTGGCCCGTTATTCAAACAAAAGAAAATAACAAAAGAAAAGGCCCTCTAACCCATTTCGGTGGCACGTCCGTCTGTCCATCTGTCCGTCCGTTCAAATTTACTTCAAGCGACATCTCCTCTGAAACCGCGAGTTTGAGGGAAAAACTAAATTGCTGACGGTATTCCTTGGATGCTTCTCTACAGAAATTGTTAAAATAAAATTCAAATGTGGACTACTTATTGAAATTTATTAAAAAAAGTGAAAAACTTTAAACAAGTTTTTTGTAAAATACCACTGTTCCCACACCTTAGATATTGCATGAATAGTATCTTCTACTAAATCACTTTCAAAATTGTAAAAAATCAAAACCCTTAAGGGTCAAATTTGACTCAACCCTGGCCATATCAGTGCTTTTTGATGCAGGTCTGACAGTAAAAACTCTCTAATGATCCGTTTTTATACAGACCCATTGTATCTTCCAGGCTAAGAAGCTACCCTTATACTAAATGCAACATTTTTGCAAACAGTTTGGATCCAGGTCAGATGCCACATAATGCTGCATCTAATCTGGATCTAAACTATTTGCCACTCATTTACATATTTTCTTATATTTAGAAAATATAAGTTATTATTTTTTACATATTTCACATACAAACATTTGGAGCAGACAACAGTTCAGCATGATAATAGTCATTTCTCCCTGAGACCGTCTCCTATTGCATAACTGACCCATAGCTAGCTCTGAACTCAGGTCACTGAGAATGATGTCTGCTATTTTATGCTCAAGCACAACTTAGTTCGAGGCATATTACTTTTGGTCTGTCTGTTTGTTTGTTTGTGTTTTGTTTGTTTGTTTATCTTTCTGTCTATCAGTCCACAATTAATTCTTGGCCATAAACAGTATGGATCCAGGTCAGATGCCACACAATGCTGCATCTAATCTGGATCCAAACTATTTGCCACTCATTTACATATAGTTTCTTATATTTAGAAAATGTAAATAATGATATTTATTAACCTATTAACCCATACATATTCCTTTTTATGTCTTTAATTTATTCTTCTACAGAAGAAAATAATTTCACTTTATACAGTCATTGTTGTCTTTAACAATTGCTTCAAATGACATCTCCTCATATACCGCTGAAAAGATTTCAACCAAATTTTACACGAATGTTCCTTGGGTCAAGTTCTTTCAAAATTGTTCAAAGAATTAAAAACAATGTAGAACTCTGGTTGCCATGGCAACCAAGTGAAAAAATAAGGAAATCTTAAAAAATCTTCTTGTCTGAAACTACAAGGGCAAGATCTTAGACATTTGTCACATAGCATCATCTACAGGTCCTCTATCAAGTTTGTACAAACTATGCCCCTGGGGTCAAAATTGGCCCCGCCCCGGGGGTCACAGTTTAACATAGAGTTATATAGTGAAATTTTCAAACGTCTTCTCCTCTGAAACTAATATGGCCAGAGCTTTGATATCTGGCATGGTGACACTTTTAGATGTCCTATACCAATAAGGTTCAAATGGTTCTGGTCGATTGCATATCATCTACAGGTCCTCTATCAAGTTTGTACAAATTATGCCCCTGGGGTCAAAATTAGCCCCACCCGGGGGTCACAGTTTTTAAACGTCTTCTTTTCTGAAGCTAATATAGCCAGAGCTTTGATATTCGGCATGGTGTTACTTCTAGATGTCCTTTATCTATTTTGTTCAAATGGTTCCAGTCTGTTGCATATGTAGGTCACAGGAGCTAAAAATAGATTTTTTCAATGGAAACTTAAAAAAAATCTTCTTGTCTAGAACCCTAGTACCCTGATCTTAGATATTTGGAACATAGCATCATCTACAGGTCCTCTATCAAGATTGTTCAAATTATGCCCCTTGGGTAAAAAATGACCCCGTCCTGGACATAAATCATTATCTCCATTTTGATGTTCAGCTATTCTCAGGTGAGCGACATCACAGGGCCCCGACACGATTAATTTTTAGGGGAAAAAATTGTCAGAAAGTATATATAGAGACAAGGGATACAACTGATTTTCAGTATAATCTCACCCCATCTCGACAAAACCGGGCATATCATGAATAAATATTGATGAAACGACACCATTTTTGCATTTCTGTCTAGCTAATATGATACCCTTCCATAAAAACATAACATAAAACCAACTGAAAGCATACAATTTTAACAGTAACTGCGTCCACTCATTGAAATCACCGATTTTCGGAAAACGGGACAGGTGTTCGTTCATAGCCAACACAGCATCAGACACCTCTGTACGCTTGTTTAGGCGGTATTTTAGAGCATTACAGTAATACAGTTCCATAGATATCAATTTTGACACATATAAAATCTGATTTGTACTCAAATCATTGCCATACCATCAACAAATTAGCATGTTTTCATCGGCAGTAAAGTTATTCTTGTACATGTAAGCTTTTTTGGTACGGCAATGATTTAAGAAGAAATCAGCTTCGATCGGTGTCAAAAATGTATATCTATGCAACTGCATGACTGTCATGTTCGATATTACCGCCTAAACAAGCGTGCAGTAGTGGCCAATGACTGTAATGCTCGAAAATATCGCCTAAACAAGCGTACAGTAGTGGCCAATGCTGTGTTAGCTATGAACGAACACCTGTCCCGTTTTCCGAAAATCGATGATTTCAGTGAGTGGACGCAGTTACTGTTAAAATTGTATGCTTACAGTTGTTTTTATGTTATGTTTTTATTGAAGGGTATCATATTAGCTAGACAAAAATGCAAAAAGGGTGTCGTTTCATCAATATTTATTCATGATATGCCCGGTTTTGTCGAGGTGGGGTGAGAATATACTGACAATCAGTTGTATCCCTTGTCTCTATATATACTTTCAGACAATTTTTTCCCCTAAAAATTAATCGTGTCGGGGCCCTGTGAGCGACATATGCCCCATGGGGCTCTTGTACATAGAGTAATATAGTTAAATTTTCAAACGTCTTCTTCTCTGAAACTAATATGGCCAGAGCCTTGATATTTGGCATGGTGACACTTCTAGATGTCCTATACCAAAATTGTTCAAATGGTTCTGGTCGGTTGCATAACTAGGTCACAGGAGCTAAAAATAGATTTTTTTTTCTATGAAACCTTAAAAAATCTTCTTTTCTGAAACTACAAGGGCCAGAGCTTAGATATTTGGCACATAGCATCGCCTACAGGTCCTCTATCAAGTTTGTTCAAATTATGCCCCATGGCGTCAAAATTGGCCCCGCCCCGGGGGTCACAGTTTTACATAGAGTTATATTGTGAAATTTTCAAACGTCTTCTTCTCTGAAACTAATATGGCCAGAGCTTTGATATTGAGCATGGTCACACTTCTAGATATCCTTTACCTATTTTGTTCAACTGGTTTCAGTCTGTTGCATATGTAGGTCACAGGAGCTAAAAATAGATTTTTTTTCTGTGGAAACTTACAAAAATCTTCTGGTCTAAAACCCTACTACCCTGATCTTAGATATTTGGCACATAGCACCATCTCTAAGTCCTCTATCAATATTGTTCAAATTATGCCCCTCGGGTAAAAAATGACCCCTTCCTGGACATAAATAATTATCTCCATTTTGTCAGTTATTCTCAGGTGAGCGAAAATGCCCCATGGGGCTCTTTTTTTTTTTTTTGGGGGGGGTCTTCCGGAATCACGGCGTCAGCGTTGCAGTTGGTTAAAATTTTTGGGGTAAGTGTAGAAATGCACTAATACAACGTGATTAAGCCCATTTTCTTTCTTTCCCATCACAGTTACTTGGAAGTCCATGCCATTGAACCCAAAACCACACTGGGTGCAGTCAAATGGAGAAACCAGTCACCTGAAGAAACTTGTTGGTCAGAAGAGGGTGATAGACAGCTGTTAGACTTAGGAGACAGTGATATTGAGTATGATTTTATTTCTATGATTACCAGCTACCTGCATGAACTGGCTCCAAGGTTATAAAGCATTTTAGCTGAGTCTGAGTGTGTTCCCAAGCTCAAATCTGACAAATCAAATGCTTGGGAACGAGTTTAGACTCAGCTGAAATGCTTTATAACCTCGGAGCCTGGATGATGTGTTTAGAAAGTCAGAGTTTTTCATATGGCTAATAAATATTGGTGAATGACTTGTGGAAGCTTTGGCACTAGAGCAGTTAGATTTGTATTAACCCTTTACCACATGGAAGCGCCTTTTAGCACTTTTAAATTATTCCTCCACTGAAGGAAATAGTTCCCATTTGAACAGCCATGAACATTCACCATAAGATATATTTTCTTAATCCAGCAGATGGTAGCTTAAAGCCGGTTGAAAGTAAAGCAGAATGTGGTCACCTGTTTCAAAACTAAAAAAGAGGATATGGGGTAAAGGGTTAACCATTGGCTGTTTCTATCTTTAAAGACATATGACCACTTAAAGCAGATTAAAAGTAAAGCAGTATGTTTTTAGCTCACCTGAGCCAAAGGCTCAGGATGAACTATTGTGACCGCTTTTCGTCCGTCTGCCGTCGTCCGTCCACATTTTCAAACAACATCTCCTCAGAAACCACTGACCCAATTTCAACCAAACTTTGTCAGAAGCATCAGTAACAAGGGGGAACGAAATGTTGTTCAAAGTTTTTGGCTAGAGTTATTCCCCTTGCTATAGGACCAGATTCTCTAGCATGACCGTATGAACAACTTGTAATGCATAAGAAAATCTTTAAAAATCTTCTTCTCTAAAACTGAAAGGCCCAGACCTTTGATATTTGGTAAGTATCATGACCTAATGGTATTCTACCAAGTTTGTTCAAATAATGACCCCCGGACCAAAAATGGCCCCGTCCTGGGGCTTATCAGTTTTTCTTAGGAAAACCTTTAAAAATCTTCTTCTCTGAAACTGTAATTAAAATCTTCTTCTCTGAAACTGTAAGGCCCAGATCATTAATAATTGACATGTAGCTTTGCCTCATGGTCCTGTACCAAGATTGTTCAAATTATGACCCCCGGGCCAAAAATGGCCCCGCCCCTGGGCTTATCAGTTTTACATTGAATTATATAGGAAAATCTTAAAAAATCTTCTTCTCTGAAACTGTAAGGCCCAGATCATTAATATTTGACATGTAGCTTTGCCTCATAGTCCTCTACCAAGATTGTTCAAATTATGACCCCGGGTAAAAAATGGCACCGCCCCAGGCTTTATCAGTTTTACATAGACTTATATAGGAAAACCTTTAAAAATATTCTTCTCTGAAACTGTAAGGCCCAGATCTTTAATATTTGACATATAGCTTTGCCTTGTGGTCCTCTACCAAGATTGTTCAAATTATGACCCTCGGGCCAAAAAAGGCCCCGCCCTCGGGCTTATCAGTTTTTCATAGGAAAACCTTTAAAAATCTTCTCTGAAACCGTAAGGCCCAGATCATTTATATTTGACACGTGGCTTTGCCTTATAGTCCACTACCAAAGTTGTTCAAATTATGACCCCCGGGTCAAAATTGGCCCCACCCCGGGGCTTATCTTTTTTACATAGACTTATATAGGAAAACCTTTAAAGATCTTCTTCTCTGAAACTGTAAGGCCCAGATCTTTCATATTTGACATATAGCTTTGCCTTGTGGTCCTCTACCAAGAATGTTCAAATTATGACCCCAGGCCAAAAATAGCCCCGCCCTCAGGCTTATTAGTTTTTCATAGGAAAACCTTTAAATATCTTCTTCTCTGAAACTGTAAGGCCCAGATCATTTATATTTGACAAATAGCTTTGCCCTATGGTCCTCTACCAAGATTGTTCAAATTATGACCCCTGGATCAAATTTGGCCCCACCCCGGGCTTATCAGTTATATCAGCTATATCAAAATGTTGTCTTGCCCAGTCAGCTTCTATGGTACAATGTCTCAGGTGAGCGAAATGTGGCCCTCTGGTTTAACTCTTTGAACCCTAGTCACGCATAGATGCATCATTTGCAAATGCCGTACATGTGAGGAGTACACTTGTCCTATGCAAACAGTGTAGACCCTGATCTAGGGCTCCTTAAGGAGCCCTCTGATCAGGGTCTACACTAATTGTCATTTTGACATATACACTTAACGAACCTTCTAACTGTTCACTTATATATGGTATTATATCTCCGGTGCTAATAACCAGATCGTGCTAAAACTTTGCAGAAATCAAGAAGACATATTTCTGATGGTACTATGTTTACTTTATTTCATACAAAACAAAAAAAATATAAATTTGAGCGAAACATATGAGTGAGTAAAAAAAGTTGGTTTCACAAAAAGAAAGAGGGGACGTATACAGTAACCTTAGGTGCAATTCCCTACTCTTATTCGCTGGTTATTTTAGATACCCAGTGTAAAGAACTGATCAATACACTGGGCTCCGTTTTTTATAAAGTCTTATCCGAAGGAATTGGTCGGGCGGGGGATCGATCTCACGACCCCTGGTATCGTAGTCGAGCGCATTACTCTTCGACCACGTCCGACGGTGAGTGTAACAAAAATTTATTAAAACAGTATTTTTGTCAATTAAGACAAACAAACGGATTTAATTCAGTAACGTAATTGTCCAGCATCGTTTATAACAGCCTGACGTTGATGTCATATCGACGTTAAGCATAGTTGAACGGCTATTCAACATCGCTCGATCAAGATATTCGTCCAACAACATGTTTTCCTAATGTGCGGCTTGATAGCGAATGCAAGAGAAAAATATCGAAACAATTTCACAACAGTTCACGATTTTCTCGTGCAAATTAAGTATTTTGTCGTTTCATGCTTTACTGGGTCTTCAAACATTTTTTTTCAAATTTGATAACGATATGACATTTCAATGTCCGTCAATAACCAACACGCAAAAAATTGTGTAGAAATTATTATAAATAACAGTTATATAGCGAAAAGAAAAGTGCACAGTTAGAAGATTCGTTAAGTGTATTGTAAAAATCAACCCTAAAAAGTCCAAAATGGACTAGACTCGGTTATAAATTAGAAGTGTCCATTGAAATTTCAGGGAGGTAAGAGTTAATGCACTTTCTACTTTACTCACAGTCTGTATTATAAGCTACCGTCTACTAGGATATAGAGTACATTTCTCATTGTACATATTCATGTTTTTAACATGGCATTATTATATTCTGTGTAGCAAGAAAATACAGGTATATGTATAGGGTAAAGGGTTAAATTGAAAATATAATATCCACAGAAAAATTAATTTCTATACTTTTCAAAGAATCACAAAAAGACAACTCTACTGTGTCATTAATGCATGTATATCATAAGTGTCCCAGCTATATCATGACATATGAAATATGTAACTTGATATTATCGTCGTTAACTCATTCACCCCAGAAACTTTTAATGGACAAGTCCAATTAAAAAAAGGTCTAGTCCAATAGTTAGTAATATATTTCAGAACAACAAACAGAGTAGACCCTGATCAGAGGGCTCGTTATGGAGCCCTATAATCAGGGTCTACACTGTTTGTATGGGACAAGTGTAATCCTCACAGGTACACTGTTTGTAAATGACTAGTATACTCGTCTCTAGGGTTGAATGTGTTAATTTAAATGTGAAAAATGTACCAGATGAATTTGGTATAAAATAAAAGGGGGTTTTCTAGCTTGACTATAATAATTTATATTAACTGGACAATGACCTTTTCTTATGCCTGTCTTGATGGGACATATTACGTAAAACACTGCAGCAGTCAGTTCAAAATCTCTTTCGTTTGATAATTTAAGTTCTATTTGACTTTTTATGTCCATGCACAACTTAGTAATGGGGATATTGTTTTTGTCCTGTCTGTCTGTCAGTGTCTCACTGTCTGTATGTCTGTCTGTCAATAAATTTGCAAATTCATGTGATAGAGATTTCAAATTTGGAATCTGTATTCAACCCAAGAAAATCTTGAGCTCATAAGAACTTGGGCTATGTCCAACAAAGGTCAAGGTCATTTAGAGGACAGTTAAACAGGCTGAATTTAATCTTGGCCATAACTTTGGAACTACACTTTATATATTTCACATGGATCAGGGCTCCAGATAAGAGGGAGTAAACTGAACAAATCCAACATTTTCTCACTTATTTCAGAACCAAATCCTATGGTGATACTACGCATTAGAATAGTCTCTTTGAGACGATTCTAATGAGTAGTGACACCATAGGGTTTAATGCAGAAACAAAGATTTTAGTTTTTGAAATACTCCCCTTATCTGGAGCCCTGATGGATGCTTAACTCAAAAAGCTCTTGAACCCAAGTCTCAGAAACCTACCTACTTTGTCGCGGTTGTGGGGCTTAATTGTCATAGGGAATGTGTTTATTTGACAAAGATTGTCCCTTCTGTCAAGTACATGTACTTATTGAAGGTTGGTGGTTTTGATTCCATGCACTGCTTTGTAATTTATTGCAAAAAATAACAAACTGTATATATCCTTATTGAGAGGGGTTCTTAAGATCTGTAAGATCTCTGCTCTTTGTCTTCACTGTTTGCATTTGATAAATGTACTCTTCACAGGTACACTTTTGTAAAGATACTTATACATATTACTAAGATTCAAACTGTTAATACAGTCGAACTTTGATATCTCAAACTCAGTTAAGTCGAACATACCCGTATTTCAAAGTTAAAACGCGGCTAAGCTGCGTTTTAACTTTGAAATAGGGGTATGTTTGACTTAACCGAGCAAAAAATAACACAATTCATGTGTCAACAAATCGGATAGTTCGAACTTAGCAAGGTCGAGATATCGAAGTTCTAATGAAGCATTGTCTATTAACAATTTTCAGTTCACACTGCAACTCATCGGATGGAGAACAGACTTCAGCTCAGAAAGTTCCAAAAATCGACGTCATTCAGGGTCTTCCATTAAATGTTCCATTCACCTTGGATATTAAGAACCCTAAATCTCACTCCAGTTGCAAGAGCAAACCTTATATACTTATTGAACATTCCTCATTGTGTCAATCTGAACCAGTCTACCCAGTTCATTTAGGTCTTAGTGAAAACAATGAACAAGTGACTGGTAGTTTGTCCCGTGATAGTGAAATAACGGTACCTTCAATGACAAATGATGATATAGGAAACCCTGTTATTGTTGAAAGAATTATCAAGGTTGAAGAAAGTACAACAGACAGTTTTTATAGTGGCTTTAATGTAAATATAGGAAATGTACATAGACCTGACAGAAGAGACAATGGAAGTCAGACTCCAGATCAGGGGTCCCGGAGTTTTGTTGTGATAAAGACTGAGCCATATAAGGATGGAGAATAGGAATAGTTAACCAGTGAATATACAGTAAACTCTCTCGATAAAGACCACTGAAAGATGGCAGATTGATTTTTAGCTCACCTGGCACAAAGTGCCAAGGTGAGCTATTGTGATCGCCCTGTGTCCGTCGTCAAACTTTTATTTAAAGATCTTCTTCTTGGAAACCACTGGGCCAATTTCTTCAAAACTTTATAGGATTGTTCCTTGTAGGGTACTCTCTCAGATTTCTTCAAATATAGGTGATCCAATTGAAATTGATTTTTTTATTATTGTGGTTGCCATGGCAACCAATTGAAAAAACTTTAAAATTCTTCTTGTCAATAACTACTAGTCCGATTTAATTAATTTTTTTACCCAAATGTGCCATTGGCGACCCTCTATCAGATTTCTTAAAATAATTTTCCTATCTTAAAAAACATGGCGGCTAGTGGGTGGGGCAGATTTTCCTTATATGGTGAAAACTTTAAAAATCTTTTTGTCTGAAACCATTGGTCCGATTTGAAAGTAATATAAAACAAATGATCCATGGGTGACCCTCTATCAGATTTCTTAAAATAATTTTGATATCTAGAAAAACATGGCCGCTAGTGGGCGGGGCACATTTTCCTTATGTTACTGTATAGTATAAACTTTAAAAACCTTTCTGTGAAACTACTGGTCCAAATGGAAAATAATTTTACACAAATGATCCATTTATGACTCTTTACCAGATTTTTTTTTAAAATCATTTTGTTATCTTAAAAATATGGCTGCCAGTGGGTGGGGCAAGCTTTCCTTATATTTCTGTATAGAAAATCGTTAAAAATATTTTTCTCTGAAACTATTGGTCTGATTTAAGAATATTTTACACAAATAATGATTCATGGGTGACCCTTTGCCAGTTATCTTCAAATAATCTTCCTAGCTCAAACATGACCACCAGTGGGTTGGGGGTGAATTTACTGATGATGGCATATAGTGAAAACCAAACCATTACTGGTCAATTACCATGACCGTAACATGGGTACCAGGTGAGTGATTTAGGGCCGCATGCGACTCTTGTTTAAAAGACAGATGACAGCTAAAATGAGCTTAAAGCAAGGTAGCAGTAAATCAGAAAGCTCCGAAAGGAGATTTCTGTTTTACTGTCATCTTGCTTTAAGTTAACGTCTGCCTTATACCACGGAGGAATGACACCAGTGTCAGTCCTCCGTTCTTATACACAGAATAAATTACTCACTTTAGTGGTCATAAATAGAGAGGTTTTACTGTAGTGCTGACATAACTAATTATAACTAATCAGACAGTAAATGTATGAATAAAAAGCCAAAATTTAATGATGACAATTTAGGCTTGGCGTGCTAAAATATGTGACATGTCTGTAGTGAAATAAAATGCTGTGGAGCAGAATGAGCAGGCTCAAAATAAAGCAGAGAGCTCCGATTAAAGCTTTCTGTTTTACTGTCACCCTGCTTTAAGCAGTAACTTATCAATATACTGGAAAGGTTTTCGTTCATCCAACTTTTCTATTCTATGAACGAAAGCTTTTAATTTGAAGTTATAATTGCTGATCACTACAAAAATTGTAGACCAATGTCAACAGAGCAAAGCTCTAGATAAGGAGAGTATTTCCAAAGGTTTAACCCATTACCTCATAGCCTGGTTGTAGCTTTAAAGACAAGTGACCACTTAAAGCAGGTTGGAAGTAAAACAGAATGTGCCTTAACGCGTATTCTGCTTTACTTTCAGCCTGTTTTAAGCTATATAATATATATTAGAATATAGAATAAAATTTCTTATGGCACTAATTCATGATTATAAACTGGAACTATTTTCTTCAGTGGAGGAATGAGTTAGAGGTATAGAAAGGCATATTCATGGAGTAATTGGTTAATCCTTATATCTACTCAAAATAGTTAGGTTTGTTGTGACTACCCAGTAGAATCATCTGGAAGAGACAATTCTAATGAGTAGTTACACCACAGGGTTTATGCAGAGAGAGATAAAGGATAAACTGTTGGAAAAATTAAGTTTATGGTAAAACCTCTCTACCTATACATTGTGTTAATTATTAGGTGTTTACGACAGGTGACTGCTTAAAGCAAGGTGACAGTAAAACAGAAAGCTCCTAAACGGTTGTTTTCCCTTCACCTTGCTTAAAGCTGTCAATTGTATTTTATACAATCAATTAGCCTTGTTTTATGGTCATACTAGAGGGCATATAGTTGCCGCTTTGCCCGTCCGTCCGTGTATCCGTCCGTCTGTCTGTCAGTCTGTCTGTCTGTCTGTCTGTCCGTACAAACATTAGGATACATATGTGGCTAAAATTCTTAGCCACGTAATAGAAAAACATTAACCTGGCCGTCTCTTGTGACATTAACCTGGCCATTTCTTATGACATTAACCTGGCCAGTTGTGGGACATAGGGTTAGGGAAAGGGTTAGCCTCCAGATCATTTTTTTCCAAGTTAGAGCAAAAAGAAATTGTCTCTTGTGTGGCTAGCCACCCAAAAGAATACAATAGAAAATAGCCACATAAGTATCCTAATGTAAGTACGTCCGTCCGTCACGCTTTTTTTCCGGAGCATATCTCCTTAACCTTACACCGTTACTTGAAGAAACTTGCTACAGTGATAGAGAATGAGAGTGGGAGGTGCAGTACACAAGAACCGTAACTCTCTCATCTCCCGATTTTAAATTATCTCCTTTTTTCTGATTAAAAAAATCAATTTTGTCCGGAGCATATCTCTGGACTGTTACACTGTAAGTTGATGAAACTTGTTACAGTGATAGAGGATGACTGAAGGAAGTGCAGTACACAAGAATGGTAACTCTGTCATCTCCATATATTGAATTATCTCCCTTTTTCTAAAAATGCAAAACAATTTTGTCCGGAGTATATCTATTGACTGCTACACCTTAAGTTAATGGAACTTAATACAGTGATAGATGGTGACATAAGGAGGTGCAGTACACAAGAACCATGACTCTGTCAACTCCCAATATTTAATTATCTCCCCTTTCCTATTTAAAAAAATTCAAAAAAATTCTGGAGCATATCTCCTGAGCATTGCATTGTAAGTTGATGAAACTTGAAACAGTGATACAGGATGGAAGAGGGAGTGTTGTACTCAAGAACCATAACTCTGCCATCTCCCAATATTGAATTATCTCCCTTTTTCTACATAAATTTAAAAAAAATAAAAAATTCTGCCGGACTGTAACTTGATGAAACTTCATACTGTATTAGAGGATGACAAAAAGAAGTGTAGTACACAAGAATTATAACTCTGTCATCTCCAAATATTGAATTGCCTCCCTTTTTAGCTCACCTGAGCCAAAGGCTCAAGGTGAGCTGTTGTGATCGCCCGCCATCCGTCTGTCCGTCCGTTCAAATTTACTTCAAGCGACATCTCCTCTGAAACCGAGAGTTTGAGGAAAAAACTAAATTGCTCACGGTGTTCCTTGGACGCTTCTTTACAGAAATTGTTAAAATGAAACTTTAAAGTGGACTACTTATTGAAATTTATTAAAAAATGCGAAAAACTTTAAACAATCTTCTTGTCAAAAGTACTAGGCCCTAAGCTTTGATATTTTTACAGTAGTATCTCCTGGTGGATCCCTCTAAAGTTTTGATCAAATGAAATCCCTAGGGTCACACTTGACCCCACCCTGCACAGTTTTAGTGCTGCTCTAGACAGGTCTCATGGTATTTTTGATTTATGCAGAACTGTATTTACCCTGAATATACTACAGGCAAATAGCCAATATTTGCAAACAGTTTGGATCCAGATCAGATGCAACATAATGCTAATTTGGATCCAAACTATTTGCCACTCATAAACCAACTTAACATTTTCTAAATTGTTTGTTTGTACATTTTTCACATACAGTAGGTTTTAAGCAGACATCATTTCAGTCTGGTAAGGGTTAGCCCCAGCAGCTGCTAGATGCTACCGTACTCCCCAACTATTGCATGATATTTGACCTCAGTGACTGACTAACAGAACTGGCATGTTGTCTGCTAAAGTTTAGAAATGGTTCAGTCTGCTTCATACTTAGAGAAACAGGATCTGGAAGTGATCCACTGACAGTTATGTAATTCTGTCTTATGCCATATTTATACATGATTAATAATGGTTTTATTAGAGTTATCTGAATGTCTTGTCATTTTTTCTTGTCCAGGAGATAATATCCAATTCAACCCACACCCCCATAAATACTGATGTTTGTTAACCTATTAACCCATTAATATGCATTTTAGGCCTTTAATTTTTTCCCCCACTGAAGAAAATAATTCCACTTTATACAGTCAGGAAAATGTAAGATAAGATAATAAGTTTCTATATTCTTGTAGATGGTAGCTTAAAGCAGTTTGAAAGTAAAGCAGACTGTGCCTTAAGGCGCATTCTGCTTTACTTTCAACCTGTTTTTAAAACTAGAAACAGGCTATGGGGTAATTGGTAAAATGAAATTGCATATTTAGAAAGAGCCTGTTGCATATCTAGGTCAGTCCTGGACATAGATCATTATCTCTATTTTTTCAGCTATTCTCAGGTGAGCGAAATATGCCCCATGGGGCTCTTGGTTCATAAAAAATCCGTTTTGTCTGAAGCATATCTCCTGAAAGTTACATCATAAGTTGATGAAACTTGATACTGTGTTCACCTACTAAACATGCTTATACCTTGGGGTTTTCTTTGTGGGGAGCATCCATCGTTTGGAACGATATTCTTGTTTTTGTAAAAATAATTCAAAACCATAATTAAACAGCTCAATTTCCATTAATGCTTATGTCTTTCATAAGATTTTCTCTGTCCCGCTGGCGTGGTTATCTGTCAAATGTGCAAAAGAGATAGCCCGGGGATGAGGGTGACCTTAAATAAGGTGATTCTGACATTAAACCATCAAAACTACAGTTTGGTGTTACTTTTGATTTTTCTCCAATAGCCTGTTCATTCGTTTGCACCACACACTTTTAGCTCACCTGAGCATTAAGCCGTTGAAATCTAGGTTTCAGTGCGCACACTTACAATTGCTCTTGTTCTCATAATAAGAGTTTTACAAGGACTACTCACATGAGCGCTAAAGAGCTATCTTGGCCCATTTTTAGCTCACCTGAGCCAAAGGCTCAAGGTGAGTTATTGCGATGGCCCTGTGTCCGTCGTGCGTCGTCCGTCGTCGTTAACAATTGACATATCCTTCTAAACCGCTTGACAGAATTCAACCAAACTTTACAGAAATGTTCCTTGGGTCAAGCTCTTTTAAATTTGTTCAAAAAATTAAATACAATGCAGAACTCTGGTTGCCATGGCAACCAAAGTGAAAAAATAAGGAAATCTTAAAAAAATTTCTTGTCTAAAACTACAAGGGCCAGAGCTTAGATATTTGGCACATATCATCGCCGACAGGTCCTCTATCAAGTTTGTTCAAATTATGCCCCTGGGTTCAAAATTGGCCGCGCCCCGGGGGTCACACTTTTAGATAGAGTTATATAGTGTAAATCACTGATATTTGCAAACAGTTTGGATACAGATCAGATGCCACATTATGCTGCATCTTATCTGGATCCAAACTATTTGCCACTTATTTACATAGTTTCTTTAATTTAGAAAATGTGAAGTATGATTTTTTTTACATAATTCACATTCATTGTTTGTATAGCAGACAGCAATTCAGCATTATAAGAGTTAAGACCCCAGCTGCAGAACTGGCAGAACAGTATTACATAACTGAACTCAGGTCAGCTGAGGTACACTGTAACTAACAGCAACATATGGTGTTGTCTGCTACATTTTTTTATGCCCCTGCACAACTTAGTTGGGGGCATATTGTTTTTGGTCTGTCTGTTTTTTTGGTCTGTTTTTCCATTTGTTAATCTGTCAGTCGACGACTTTAATCTTAGCCATAACCTTGGAACTACATAAGTTAGAAACTTTATAATTTGGGTCATGTCCTACAAAGGTCAATGTCATTTTTTGAGTTATTTCCCATTGTCATATTTTCTTGTCCTGGAGATAACTCCAGTTCTACTGATGTAAACCCATTACCCCATACATAATTATGCCTTTTTACGCCTTTAATTTATTCCTCCTCTAAAGAAAATAATTCCATAGTCATACAGTCATAAAAATGTAAGAAATAAGAAATAGTATCTATATCTTAGTAGATGATAACTTAAAGCAGGTTGAAAGTAAAGCAGAATGTGCAATAAATAATCATACGGAAATAGATGTAGCTTAATGATAAGAGGAAGTGTCATGGATAAGGGCCATAACCCTGCCAACAATTCTTTTTTAAGTTATTCCAATTTATCATGTTTTTTTTGTCTGGAAGATAATTCCATTTACAGCTATATTAAAATGTTGTCTTGCCTAGAAAGCTAAGGCACAATGACCTCACATGAGCGAATTAAGGGCTATGGGCCTCTTGTTTATTTTCCATGACGAAGAGCCAAATTAAAATAACTATTTTTAGCTCACTGAGCACGAAGTGCCAAGGTGAGCTTTGTGATCGCTTTTTGTCCGATGTAGTCTGTCCGCCTAGTGTTGTCAATTTTTAGCTCGCCGGACTGTGTCCAAGAGCTTATGTTGTCACCCAGTTGTTGGCGTTGCTGTTCCCGTCCCCTTTCGCGTTAGCAGTTTCAAGAAAAAGTTTATAACTCCTAAGTCCATTGAGATATTGCTTTCATATTTGGCATATGTGTGTATATGGACAAGACCTAAACATGCACACAAAAAGTTTGACCCCTGTGACCTTGACCTTAGGGCCTGCTATGAGGTTTCGAAATCTGCATTTAGGTTTTGAAAAATGCCTATTACTCCTATGTTCATTAACATATTCCTTATATATTTGGCATGCATATGTATATGGACAATACCTGTTCATGTATACAAAACAATTCAGCCAAGTGACCTTGAACTTAGGGCCTGCGTTTAGGTTTTTAAAAAAATGCTTATAACTCCTTTGTCCATTGAGATATTGCTTTCATATCTGGTATGCATGTGTATATGGACAAAACGTTACCATGCAAACACATATAGTGTCATTGACCTTGGAGTTAGGGCCCACGTCTAGGTTTCAAAATGTGTATTTAGGTTTCTCAAAATTCCTTTAACTTCTATGTCCCTTGAGGTATTGCTTTCGTATTTGATATGTGTGTGAATATGGACAAGACCTTTCCATGCACACAAAATGTTTGACCCCTGTGACCTTGAACTTAGGGCCCACGTTTAATTATAGGTTTCCAAATCTGTGTTTAGGTTTTGAAAAATGCCTATAACTCCTATGTTCATTGAGATATTCCTTTTATATTTGGCATGCATGTGTTTATGGACAATACCTGTTCATGCATACAGAATGTTCAACCCAGTGACCTTGAACTAAGGACCAGTGTTTAGGTTTCAAAATGTGTGTTTAGGTTTCGAACAATGCTTATAACTGCCATATCCTGCGATATATTGCTTTCATATCTGGTATACATGCGTATATGGACAAGACCTTACCATGCACACAAATATTTTTAACCCCCCACGTGACCTTGGCTTTGAAGTTAAGGCCCTCATTTAGGTTTAGAAATCTGTGTTTAGGTTTCTCAAAATGCATATAACTCCTCTGTTCATTGATATATTCAATTTGTCTTCGGTATGCATATGTATATGGACAAAACCTTTCCGTACATTTAAAAAGTTTGACCCCAGTGACCTTGACCTTGAACTTAGGTACCACGTTTAGGTTTCGAAAAATACTTTTAATTCCTATGTCCCTTGCGGTAATACTCTAATATCTGGTTTGCATATGTTTATGGACAAGACCTTTCCATGCACACAAAAAAGTTGACATCTGTGACCTTGACCTACGAGTCTGATTTTAAGTCTCTAAATGTGCCGAAGGCGAGCTTTGTTGTCTCTCTGGCAACTCTCGTTTCTTTAAAGATCTTCTTGGAAACCACTGAGCAAATTTCATCAAAACTTCATAGGATTGTTCATTGTAGGGTACTCTCTCAGATTTTATCAAAATAGGTCATCCAATTGAAATTGTGGTTGCCATAGCAACCACATTGAAAAAACTTTAAACATCTTCTTGCCAAAAACTACTGGTCCTACCAATATGCTCAATGGGTGACCCTCTATGGGAAAGTTTTCCTTATATTACTGAAGCTTCAAAAATCTTTCTCTCTGGAACTACCTATACTTATCCAAATTTGAAAATAACATTACACAAATGATCCATTGATGACCCTCTTCAAGATTTCTTAAAATAAGCTTGTTATCTTAGAAAACATGGCCGCAAGTGGGTGGTGGCAAATTTTCCTATATTGATGTATGGTAAAAATTCAGCAGTTTTCTTCTCTGAAACTGCTGGTCTGATTTAAGAATAAATTTACACAAATGATTCATGTGTTTTCAGCGGATGGGGGTGGATTTACCTATAGTGAACAACTTACGAAAACTGATTACTGGTTCGATTTGAATTTTTTTAATATATAAATGATCGATTGGTGACCCTCGACCAGATGTCTTCAAATACTTTTGCTAGCTTAAAACATGACTGTCGGTGGGTTGTCGGGGTTTCCTGATATGGCTAAATAAAAGCTAAATACAAAACTTATTATTCCAAAGTCACTTGCCCGATTTGATGTCACCATGACAGTTACCATTGGTACGCGGTGATCGATTAAAGGCCACATGCAGCTTTTTTCACAAATGATTAATTGTAGACCCTAAACACCAATGGCTGCCAGTTGTTGGGTCATGTTTACCATTAAAATCTTATTGTCTGAAACCATTAGCCATGGTCTACCAGGTGATCGATTTAGGGCCATCATGGACGTCTTCTTAGCTCACTTGGCACCTTGTACCAAGGTGCGTTATTTTGACCGTCTTCAGTACGTCGTTCGTCTATCCGTTGTTGGTTCGTCGTCAACAATTTCTTTAAAGGACATCTCCGAAACCACTGAATCAAATTTGACCAAACTTGGAAGGAATTATCCGTATATGGTCCTTTTTCAAACAGTTCCGGTCCGTTGCATCTCTAGGTCACAGAAGCTAAAAGTAGATCGTTTTAATGAAAACTTTTTAAAAGAAAAACACCTGTTAGAAACCACAAAGGCCAGAGCGTAGATATATGGCACATGGCATAATCTATATGTTCTCTATCATGAGTGTTCAAGTTTTGCCCCTTGGATTAAAATTGGTCCCGCCCAGGGGATCATCGTTTACATAGAGTTATATAGTGAAATCTTCAAACATCCTTACCTTAGAGCTTTGATGTTTGGCATGGTGACACTTCTAGAGACCCTTTACCAATATTTGTGAAACGGGTCCGGTTTGTTGCATATCTAGGTCACAGGAGCTAATATAGTTGTTTTGTCAATGAAAACTTAAAAACTCTTCTTGTCTAAACCACAGCCTAGATATATGACATAAAGCATCATCTGAAGGTCCTCTATCAAGATTGTTCAATATTATGCCCCTAGGGTAAAAAATATACCCGCTCCGGGGATCGCAATTTTACGTATATAGTGAAATCTTCAAACCTCTTCTTCTCTCAAACTAATAAGGCCAGAGCTTTAATAGTTGGCATGGTGACACAACTAGAGACCCTTAATCAATATTGTTGAAAAGGTTCCGGTCTGTTGCATATCTAGATCACTGGAGCTAAAAACATTTAACAATGAAAACTTAAAAACTCTTCTCGTCTAAATCACAGCCTAGATATTTGACACAAATCATCATCTGAAGGTCTCCTATCAAGATTTTTCGAATTTTGTCCCTGGGGTAAACATTTCCCCGCCCCTGGGATCACAGTTTTACATAGAGTTATATGGTGAAATCCTTAAACCTCTTAATTTTTTCTCTGAAACTAATATGGTCAGCTAAGAGCTTTAATGTTTGTCTTGGTGACACTTCTAGATGTCCTCTACGAATATTGTTGAATGGTTCCGGTCTGTTGCAAATCTTTGTCACAATTGCTAAAATTGAATTTATGAAAAGTCTTCATGACTTAAACCATGCACAAAGTCACGAGCTAAGACATGTGACAGAACACTTCATTTGCTGGTCAATCAGCCAGATTTGTTAAATTATGCCATTTTGGTAAAAAATGATCCAACCTCAGGGGTCACATGACCCTTGTCTGGGGTTTCCCAGACGAACGGTATTTAGGCCCGCATGGGTCTCTTGTTTCTTATTTTATTAGGGCCCTCCACCTCGGAGTCCAATAGTGATCAGCCTGCCCGTCAGGCAGCCAGTTTGTCAGATTTTTAGAAAACTTAAACAATCTTCTTATCTGAAAACCTAGTACACAGAGCTGAGATATTTTGCACATAACATGATCTACATGTTATCTATCAAGATCTTTCAAATTATGTCCCTGGGAAAAAATGCCCCCCCCCCCACCTACCCGGGGTCACATATTTACATAGAGTTATATAGTTAAAATTTCAAGCATCTCCTTCTCTGAAACTTATGTCGCAAGTTCTAGATGTCATTTGCCAATAGTGAAGAAATAGTTCCAGTCTTTTGCACATCTAGGTCACAGGAGCTTAAAATAGATTGTTTTCAATGAACACATAAAAACCTTTTTGTCTGAAACCCTTGTACACAGATATTTAGCACATACATGTAGTATAATCCACAGGTCCTCTTTCAAGATTTTTCAAATAATGTCCCTGCGGTCAAATATGGCCCCGTCACCATTTTAGTACAGTGGTAAATACACTATTCCTACCCATTTACGCGTTTATCTATGCGTAAGAAACGCATAGTGAACGGTTAACGAACGCTGAACGAACGGTTAAGGCCTAACGATTTGAACGCGTTTAAACGCGTTAATAAACGAATATACCCAAGATGTTGCGATTGGGGCGTCCGTTTTCGTTTCACGCGGAGATTTCGGATCTTATCGATGATTGCCGTTTTCGAAAAATCCGAATGAAACGGGTTTATCAAAAACAAGAATCGATTTGTCACTGGAGCATTTTCGCGATAAAACTCATATTGTAATGCGATTTTTGAAAACATTTTCTGTAAATGAGACGCCTCTTATCAGGATCTAAACTGGTTTCGCTTATAGAATTTATATAAATATAGACAGTTTGGATCTCGATCATAATGCTGAGTGACTCGGCGTTTCATCGAGATTATTTCTGTTTGATATGTATTAGAATAATTCCTTCCATGTTGATTTCTATTCAAACGGTTTGAATCCAGATCAAACGCCTGGCTGTATAGATCGGCATAGCATCAGGATCCAAACTGACAGCTTTGAATAAACCCAATTACTTTTCATAATAGTTAACACTATCGATTTAGATGTAGATGGGACGCCGAGTAGTTCGGTTCTTATGTTTTCAGCTAAGAATGAAGCATACGGTCTTGATTTCATTTTTAGCTCACCTGAGCACAAAGTGCTCAAGGTGAGCTTTTGTGGTCAGTCAATGTCCGGCGTCCGTCGTCGTGCGTTGTGCGTCGTGCGTCAACAATTTCTTCAAACATCTTCTTCTCCAAAACCACTTGCCTGATTGCAACCAAACTTCACAGGAATGTTCCTTGGGTCAAGTTCTTTCAAAGTTGTTCAAAGAATTTGAAATCATGCAGAACTCTGGTTGCTATGGCAACCAAAGTGAAAAAATAAGTAAATCTTAAATAATCTTCTTGTCACAAACCACAAGAGCCAGAGCTTAGATATTTGGCACATGTCATTACCTATAGGTCCTTTATCAAAGTTGTTCAAATTTTGCCCCTTGGGTCAAAATTGGCCCCGCCCCGGGGGGTCAACGTTTTATATAGAGTTAAATAGTGAAATGTTCAAACATCTTTTTCTCTGAAACCAATATGTCCAGAGCTTTGATATTTAGCATGGTATTACTTCTAGAGGTATTTGACTTATATTGTTGAATTGGTTCCGGTTTGTTGCATATCTGGGTCACCGGAGCTAAAAATAGATTTTTTCCATGAGAACTTAAAAAATCTTCTTGTCTGAAACCATAGTACACTGAGCTTAGATATTTTGCACATAGCATCGTCTACAGATCCTATATCAAAGCTGTTCAAATTTTGTCCCTGGGGTCAAAATTGGCCACGCCCTGGGGATCACAGTTTTACAAAGAGTTATATAGTGAAATGTTCAAACATCTTTTTCTCTGGAACCAATTTGACCAGAGCTTTGATATTTGGCATGGTATAACTTCTAGAAGTCCTTCACACATATTGTTGAATTGGTTATGGTCTGTCGCATATCTGGGTCACCGGAGCTAAAAATAGATTTTTTCAATGAAAACTTCAAAAATCTTCTTTTCTGAAACCATAGTACACTGAGTTTAGATATTTTGTACATAGCATCGTCTACAGGCCCTCTATCAAAGTTGTTAAAATTTTGTCCCTGGGGTCAAAATTGGCCCCGCCCCGGAGGTCACCGTTTTACGTAGAGTTACATAGGGAAAAGTTCAAACATCTTTTACTCAGAAACCAATATGGCCAGAGCTTTGATATTTGGCATGATGTAACTTTAGAGGTCCTTCACATATATGGATGAATTGGTTCTGGTCTGTTGCATATCTGGGTTACCGGAGCTAAAAATAGATTTTTTCAATGAGAACTTCAAAAATCTTCTCGTCTGAAACCATAGTACACTGAGTTTAGATATTTTGCACATATCATCGTTTACAGGTCCTCTATCTTAGTTGTTCAAACTTTGCCCCTGGGATCAAAATTGGCCCCGCCCCGGGGGTCACCTTTTACAAATCTTCTTTTCTGAAATCACGTGACCCATCCTAGTGTCACCATGGTCAGGTGAGCGATCAAGGGCCATTCTGGCCCTCTTGTTACAGTTTGGCTCTAGATGCAATGCCGAGTTACGGGAGTCTCATCCATATTCAAACTATACAGATATAAAAATCAACCCGAATTAGGATACTTACTTTGATAAGCCGCAGTTTTATTACCCCCCCTATCCGGCTTGTGACGCAACACTATTAGCGGCTTGCCATGTGATGTAACATGCATGCCACATGTGCTATTTGGAATTCCGCATGTTCATAGTAATAGTTCAGTTCAGTTCAGCTTTATTAGCATATCGGCAACTAAATTGCCTTTGGCTAATTACATACAGACAAAGAACATGGCATAACAAACACAAACATATGCTAACACAAAACATTAATACTAAATACAAACACTTACAGAATTACGAAACAGTTAAAGATTCAAGGGTTTTTTGGCGTAAAATATTTGCCTTCCTAACATAAATTGAAAGTTTATTAATTAAATTTCTATTACTAGAACTAACTAGTGAATTGAATTTTCCTATAGATGGCCAAGAAACATTCCCTAAAAACTGTCGACGTAAATTTGCATATTTTGGACAACACAATACAAAATGATATTCTGATTCAACGCAGTTCAAATTACACATCCTGCAAAATCGATTCTCTCTTACAATACCTGTATAACTTTCTGACTCTATTTCTAGAGAATGAGACGATAGTCTTAACCGAGTAAATTGAATTCTGTTAGAGTCATATCTTATTTTATCCAGATATGGCTCGTAACAGAATTCTTTTTTGAATTTACAATAAAATGACAGTTTTGACATATTTGTTATAGAGGCATTCCATTCTTGAATAAATTGGTCTCTTATGCGTGTTTTAATTGAAGGAAAATAAGACACATTATTGTTAAAATTGTGCCTTAATTCAGTGTAGTAATAAACACAATTTACAGAATCCTTTTTAAACCGTATCCTTTATATGGGAAAATAAATGTATGTTCATAAAACTCTCACAGGATAACCGTTCTTCTTAAAAGAAAATGATTCAATGAAATTATGTAAGATTATATTTACTCCACTGTAACGATATTTGCTAAATTCTTAAGTAGGATAAGACCGGCCTCCACGTCATACATGGATTACCTCCCTTTCTCCATGATTACTCCCCTTTCATCCGGGCTCTTTTAAACGCGTTAAGAAACGCGTAAAGAAACGGATAGTAAACGCGTTTAACGAAACGGATAGTGAACTGTTAACGAACGCTTAACGAACGCGTAAGAAACGCATAAGAAACGCGTAAAGTGGGTAGGAATAGCGTATTTACCACTGTAATATCGAGAATTTTTCAAAAATCTAATATGGCCGGAGATTTGGTATGGTGTCATTTCTAAATGCCTTTTACCAATATTGATGAAATGGTTCCGATCGGTTTTATTTCTATGTCACAGGAGATAAATATAGATGTCTTTAATGAAAACTATAAAAAAATTGTCAGAAACCCTATAGTACGCAGAACTGATATCCGGCTCAAAGTACAATCGATAGGTTACCTATCAAAATGTGCAAATCATGTCCCTGGTGTGAAAAATGACACCGTCAGGACCATAAACCATTCTCTCCATTTTGTCAGTTATTCTCAGGTGAGCGAAATTTGGCACATGGAACTCTTGTTTTAGCTTGCCTTAGTCGAGGGCTCAGGATGAGCTATTATGACCACTCTTCTTCCGGCGTCCGTCTCGTCCTTTCATATTTACAAATGCCATCTCCTCTAGAACCATTGGCCTAAATTCAACCTCACTTCGTCATATGCATTAGTTGGGTGGAGGAACGAAACGTTCTTAAAATTGTGTGGATGGGGTAATTATACCCCGCTAACGAGTTTGTGGGGAGGGGGTTATATAGGAATCACTCTGTTTGTCCGTCCGTCTGTCTGTCTAGCTGTCCATTCTCGTAGATGCAACTCCTCCTACACCGTTCATCGGATTTACAAAATACTCACATGTTAGAGTACCATGGAAAGATGTGCTTGCAGAAATATATTTCCGTTCCTCCATTTCTATGGGTAGATAATTCCAGGGGAGATAAAATAACTTTTTATTATTGTAACAGGCTTTGCAAGCTTTGTACCTTGCAATCGCAACTCCTCCTACACCGTTCATCGGATCTACAAAATAACTTCACATGTTGATAGAGTATCATGGAAGATGTGCATAAGGAAATTTATTTCCGTTTCCCATTCCCAAGGGCAGATATTTCCAAGGGGAGATAATTAAACATTACTGTAACAGGCTTTGTACATCGTTAACGCATCTCTTCATACACCGTTCATCGGATTTTTTGTACAAAATAAATTCACAGGTTGATAGCGTACCATGGGAACTTGCTTTGATTATGGATGAAACTCAAAGGTAAAATGATCAGGTTCAATTACCGCATTTGAATGATATATAGGCATCTAAGACCCTATTGTTATATCTAGATATTGCAGTGAATCCCGCTTGTCTCCTTGATGGAAGATTTCATTACAGATATAAAAGGGCGATATTAAGACACTACAGTATTTGTTCACAAAGCAGAGCATTTCAAAGAAAGTATCAAACAATGTAGACCCTGGTGAGACGACGCATAACGTGGCATGTCATCAGGGTCTACACTGTCTGTCAATTACCTCATTAGTAGACATAGGATTAAATCAACGTGCCGTAACCACTCAACGACTGTCTTTATTAATGATGGAAATGTTCACCACACGCTTTCACTTTCCCATTAACGTCCTAATATTGAGCTATTTTACGAGTGTTTTACGACCTGAAATCTTCGGAAATGTTTCTACTGTTATAATAAAACGCTCAATATGTTGATACTAATTACAGCAATAAAATTGTGAACGTATTTAATGTTTGCAAATGCTGAGTCGTTGAATGATAATCCCTGTTATGCATCGGATACACATACGCGGCATTTGATCTGGTTCTACACTGTTTGATAATTATCACTGGTTCAACCTTACACTGAACAATTGATGTGTCCACTATTCAAGTACAGGGTTCCCTCTCTACAGCGACACTCGATGGGAGACACGGATTTTGTGTTTTGTTCGCATGTAGGGAGGGAAGGGGGGGGGGGGGGGGTAAACTTGGCTTACATTTGCAAACAGCTTGAATCCAGATCAACGCGGCGTCTGATCTGGATTCAGCTATATGTATTTGTCACTCGTCATTATCTTTATTCTATCAAAATGACCACTTACATGCCATTTGAGAGAAAAACAGCAGACGACGATTTTAAGCAGACGATATTGCAGCAGTAAATGCGTTAGAATAATTGTCCTGTTTCATGGGTCGTTGTAAGGAGGGGGTCGTTGTTGGGAGGACCGTTGTAGGGAGGTATTTGAAATCGAGCTGTTATGATACATGCTAACATCTAGCCACAAAAAAACACAGTGTGTATCGTACTCTGTGTTCCTTTGTTCTGTGTGTTACCTTAGCCAGCCAAATTTGCTAGGGGTGTCAAATTTCGCATGTCTGCAAACACGACATACCAAGAATTGGGAAACAACATGCGATCATATTCGAACTCAATATTTTTGAATTCTGGTAGATATCCAGTGCAACACAACTTAATTTGAGACTTACTTCAAGGTGAATGAAAATTGGCTACATTTTATTTTGCATTTGTCTGAAATTCTGTTGAAAAAACGGGACGATTAACTAACAATTTACCTAGACACTGTATACATCTGCGATATATGATGAGTATTTGTTTTTAGACATAATTCAACTTAATGTGTACTGCATATATACAGGTTGTTTTTTATTTGTGACCAAACTTCCATGATCAAAGCGTAGTTCCAAACGTGTCCTAAAATCAAACGGATCTACAAAAGATAGTTATTGAGAAATGTTGTCTTACAAAATATTATTAACCTAACAACCAACAAAAAAGAAGCAAGCGATAGGCTGGCCAATGTTCTAACCGTAAACATAGAAAAACACACACAAAGATTTCGCTTTCAAGTGGTCAGCAGACTGAAATCAAGTATGGTTGCTATCGCGATGCTATGCATGTGAAACTGGACTTAAAACACAACAGCGACATATATTGTAAGACTGTGCTTTGATAATAGTGTGACGGAAATAAACGATATATAAACAGTTCTACAGTCTGACTGTGGAAGCTGGCTTTTATAGCCAGATTGTCTAAGCGCTTATCTCGGTTGCGAAGTTAAGCAACGCTCTGCGCGGTCAGTACCTGGATGGGTGACCGGCGGGGTATACCTTTGGCCCGGTACACGGCACACATTTGGTGGCAGCGGATGGGATATGGGCTGACATCACCATCATCCCCATGTCTCTGCCCTTAGGACTGCCATGTGAGCAGGTTGACTTCGGGCGAAGTCAAGAGAAAGGGGGAGAAATGTGACGGAAATGGACGGTATATAAACAGTTCTACGGTCTGACTGTGGAAGTCGGCTTGCTAAGCGTTTGTCTCGGTTGCGAAGTTAAGCAACGTTCCTGGATTGGTGACCGACAGGGTAAACCGTTGGCCCGGTACACGTTACAGTAGATATTCGTGTTGCATTGTTTATATTATTTTATATTATAATGTCTTATAAATAGTTTTTAAGTACGGAAAGAAAGTTTACCGGGTAAAAGCCTGAATTTGAAATGAACTGACAATACATGTATTTGGGATTACTTTTCCTAGCATATACAGAGACCGTAATGGCTATGACATCTAAAAAACATAGTTGGAGGGTTAATAATATATTCATAATCACAAGAACAAATCTAGTCAAGAAACACTTTGTTATTGAAAAGGAAGAACATAAAAATACATATAAGCTATAAAGGTCGTCTTTCTGATGTTTATTGGATTGTTTATAAACCCCTTAGCATTGCTGGCTCATTTTAAACGTTAAGGCCCTTTTGGCGTTTACTAAACTTACCGACACGCAAAAAGGGGCTATACTAAATAAAGAGTAGAAAGAAGTATTTTATTTCACGATTTTCGCCGCTTAGATATAATGTAGTACATGTAATTGTCTTAAAAAGTTGTCTACAATAATATTTCATTCCCATCCGTTCACTTTCCCAACAGACGTTAATTATTTTAGAGGGTTTTAGTGGGTGGGATGCAAGAGCAATACATACATGTACAGTTTAAATCCAACATGGCAGATGTGTAGCACCGATACGTTGGAGACTGGCCTAAAAATGCCTGAGTGGGATCGAAATAGCCACCTCTGTGTTACTCTCGTGCTTTACTGCTGGAGCCCAAATCCGCTAGTATACCCGCTTATCGTAACACCATGTAAGCTGTAGATCTACATTCATGTTCTATCAATCTGATTCAGAACTAGAAAATATTTCAAAATTATTTATGCGTTTACTAAGATCTACATCTTCAAAGCCAAATGATTCGATTGATGGCGAATTCGAAACGGATTTGTTTTCATTTACATAATCAGATGGCCAGTGAAAAATCTTAGGCGGAGTTTTCTCCCGTTCGTTTGTAAATATTAGATAAACTGTATCTTGACTCAACTGTTCTACACTGTCCAGATCATCTTTCAGGCAATTTTTGTCTTTAACACAATCCGGTTCCGGAGACAGGCTGATATCCATTTCGCTCACAGTCGAATTATCGCTAAAGGATGTGCGATCGTTGCAAGGCGTTGGGATTGCAACAAACTTTCTCTTTGTCTCAACATCATGTTTTGCATTTGTCTTTTTGTTTAAGATAGTTTTAAGATTGATTAGGACATCGCAATGCCGATGCCTATCATATATGAAAGCGTTAAAATAGCCTTGTTCTACCATACTGGCAACATCAGTTTTGGCAGACATCGATGACGGAAACCTAGTTGGTGAGGTTCGGCTCGACCTTGGGCTTTCAACGCGACCATTAATCGTTGGTTTCTTACTCAGTCTGTCGATATCGTTCAGATCGGGTGCGCTGTATGAACCTTCTTTACGTACAATCGTTTGTGTCGCTGACACACACGTGTTATTACTTTCCTTTACATAGAGCTGGTTTGCACCATCAAAATCCTGTGGAACAAACACAATCTGCGAGCCGTTTATTGACTTTATATTCTTTGATGTCACCGTTTTATTATCCAAAAACAGTTCACTATTACTGTATCTTCTAAGGTGTTGGTCTTGTTCATTGTCTGGCCATTTATACATGTCATGATTAGAGGGTTTCTTTAGGTTCGACTCTCGAATAAAAATAACTCTTGCATTACATCTTAGCGCAGAGTCGAGCTGGCTTAAACATTTTCTACTCGACAGGGATTGGTCATCCATCAGAAATATAAACACGTCTGAATTGGTGATTGCTTTAAGAACCTCGTCTCTGTTATCATCTCCGTCCGCGTTTGTGCAACGTACAAAGTAACCCTGACATAGATCCAGGATTACTTTCGTCCATTTGTCACGTACATTTATTCCACAAACAAATATGCTCTCAACAGGCCTATCATTTAGAGATGTTTTCTCATTTACCGAGTCATAGGGAACGGAAATAGTCGGAGCATCCGGTAATTTTATCCGGCAATTATTTTGCTGAGCATTATGTGTTGAGCCTGTGGCCAGTTTGCAATTTCCGACAGAATCCATCGTACTAGACAAAGCACTGTTTGACATCAATTCATGAAACGTGTCACACGCCTTATTTTTCATTAGCTTTGGGTGAATGTTACATAAATCGAATGCCGTCTCCAGAGAGTCTTTATGTTGTTTCATCCGCTGAATAGCCCCTCTAAACGTTGACCAGAAAGTTTGATGGTGGCGTTTACATGGAAGTTCAGGCAGCTTTCGCCGGTTAGAATTGATTTGCTGCCTTCCAGTTGATATGACATGGGATAAAATATCTGAAAAGAATAAATACGTTTTATAAATATATGTACTGAAAACTAGAATTTGCATAAAAATAACATGTAAATAGGTGCCAGGGGCCCTATTTATAAAACTCCGTACGACAAATGTTGTCGTAAATCAGATTATAAAGGTTTCCATTATTATTTATTTCTCCATATAGTCCTGTTTTGTCACATCACTTTGGAATAATCTTGAAAAGACGATTAAAAAAAGGATTAGAATGAGAAATCAGAAATTAAAAGTATTTTAAAGTTTTGACCTTCGACCGTTTATGTCGTACAAGGTTTTATGAAACGGGGCCCCTGGCGAATGCGTAAATATTAGTTAGGGAACAATATACATATTAAAATGCAATAAAATGGAATGAGCTCTCGGGATTCGAACCTGTGCGAAAAAAGGTACACACAATTAAAAATCCAATGATTATTTTACATGTATACCGATTATATCTTGTAAATGCTACCGGCACAAATAAAGCTCACATTTGCTTTGTCTAAATGGCTGTTTTTGTTTGTTTTGTAAAGCTTTTCTAACCAGAATTACAGTTTGAATTGCAGGGACAGGTAAAGTCGAACTAAGTTTACAAGACGATTCAGTACAGATGCGTGCTTAATTTAGTAACATGTTTGGTTTTCAATCCCTACCCCACTGATACATCAAATGGACAATTCAAGTTTCCATTTTAATCTGGTCTGGCTTTTTACTACTATGTAGGGTTGTTCGTTTTGTAATATATTGCAAAATAACACACAATGCATACCCTGATTAGAGGACTCCTTTAAACACCCTCTGATCTAGTTTTCATCGAACCAGTGTAATTTTTACGTGTGCAATATTTGCAACTACATGTACATGACGCGTATGTACGTAACTATTTGTCGCTGGGTTAAACACATGTAGGACAAAGGTATTCAGAAATATCCCGAAAGATACTCGTGCTCACTTTGCATCTTCTTTTTGATGGAATGACCAAAGAAGGTTTGCTGTATACATTTACTTTTCTAGACAGAATAGAAACCGTTATTAGATCTATTCTCTTAATAGACACGCTTATAGTAAAACAATGATACACCTTTGCAATAGTCCAACTTTTTGAAGGCAACCTCTTCAATACATATTTTATACTTAGTTTGGGGGCAGAGTAAAAGGCGCGTAACGCGACACCTGATCAGGCTCAAACGGCGTGTCCCTCATTTTATTGCATTGTAGCAGAGTTAGGTTAAGATCATTACTGCATAGTCCGGTTAAAGCGTGGATTTCAGATACATGTTCTTAATTTGTGTAACACGTTTTGACTCAAACATTTATTTACATTGCAAACTGGTTGAAGCCCGAACAGACACCGGATAATCAGGCGTCTGGTCAAGTTATACTGTTTGGTGCTCAGGGGAAGATAAATCGCCAAAATGTATAAAAATAGAAATAAAAAAAATAAAAAACGCACAAAAACCCCAACAAACCACTTTTTAAGGTTATTCATCCACTGAAACCTGAAATAAATAATTACAATTTCCAATAGGTTTTGTTCAAGTTTGACTTTTGAGAGGAGTTTTAACGATTCTGTGCGAAATGTCAAACAGTGCAGACCCTGGCCACAGAGGCCCTCTGAACTGGGTACTCGTCACTGGTACAGTATTTGTAAGGAAGTATCAGGGTTGCCATAAGTTGATCATAAAAATCCTAAGATTTCAAATTTTCAATTTTCCAGACGCAATTTTACTAATCGTACCTTTACCCCATTGTCTGTTTCTTGTTTTGAAGACACATGACTACTTAAAACATGTTGAACGTAAAGCAGAATGCGCCTTAGGGCGCATTCTGCTTTACGTTCAGCCTTTTTTAAGCTACCATCTGCTAGGATAAAAATCCGAAGACTTAGGAAAAATCCGGAGAAATGGCAGCCCTGAAGTATACTCGTCGCTAGGGCTCAGTGGATAAACCTCTTTACTGATATATCCTGCTATATAACATTTGCAAACAATTTGACACTTAAAGTACATGTATGTACTTTTTGTGTAAATATGCTTGAATCTAAACAGCAGACGACACTTTTAAACAAGCGATATTATGATTTCGAACATTTTTCCCGACACTCGTAAAGCCTCTAATACACACTATACTATTAATGCTACTGTAGCACACGTGGACACGCACGCACGCATGTCATAGAGCAGCAAAGTAAAGTAAAGGTTAATTTTGTCATTATTACAAATACATGTAATAATGATAGCTGAACTCGAAAGATACAACAAAACAAACATACTTAAGCTACATTTAAAACGTTTGAAACTTTCGGAGAATCGATTCATGAATAACATCTTCGTGTTTCAAGATCAACAGTTTAGCAGGGCTGCCATTAGTTGACATGAAAAATCCTAAGATTTCCAAATTTGCATTTTTCAAGTGCGAATTTACTAATCGTACCTTTGCCCCATAGCCTGTTTCTAGTTTTGTTGACACGTGACTACTTAAAGCAGGCTGGAAGTAAAGCAGAATGCGCCTTATGGCGCATTCTGCTTTACTTTCAGCCTGCTTTAAGGCCTTTCGCTACCGGAAGTCGGTCTTGCGGGCGAGCGGATATGCGTCTGGACGACACAGACTTTTTTCGTACGTGTTTATACTAGAAAATTTATATAAAGGAAATGTTGATATAAATTAGTATAATCCTTCATAGCGCAGTTAGTATAGTGGTTGACTATAGTGGTTGACTAGCAATCCAAAGGTCATAGGTTCGAGACCCATCCGATCCAAATATTGTTTTTAGTGTCCGATTTATTGACTTGTCAATCCATAACGCAGTAATCAAGAGATATGTTATGTTTAGTCTTCGTTGATTAGTACAGAACAGTAGAACAGAACAGTATATTTATTACACGTAAACATTACAGTTTCTGGTGTTTTACAATATACATCTTATCAATTTTTACTATCAAGACATTATAGATGGATGAACGTTGTTATCATTTACTATTAATTTCAAGTATTAATTCTTTAAAATATTAAATGTAAATTTTACTTTTAATTCATTATATATTAAATGTAAAGTTTAATATAGTTTGGCCAAAAAAATCAAGTATAGACGCATGCGCACATGCGCATACGTATGCGAGCTTATGCCCACATACGTACGCTACATGTACCATTTATGGAGCTCGTGAAAACATTTCCTTAAACATGTGTATGTTTAAATGCACATAAAATATATAGTATCACTCTACACAATGCACCTAAGTCCATTGCACTTACATACACATAGCTATGCATAAAGATATTTTAACCTAGATAATTTAACAAAACATGTATTAACACATATCATTTTACCATTTGTTTTCCGTGTATAATTTTGTAGTATAGAATTCAACATATATATACATGTAGCTACAAGAAACTACTCTCATACTCATACAGTAGTACTCATATAGGCCCCGGTCGATTGGAGTGTCTAATAATATATGTATATGTTATCAACATTTCTGACATTCACCTGTCATACATGTATGTATACATGTATGTATACATGTATGTCATATGTTAACATGTATACCATATTTAGTGTTTAGCGCAAATAATACAACAATACATGTGTACATATGTTACCTATGGTGCCTATATATGTACAAAACATATATTCTCTCATTCTCATCATATATCTGAATCGCTACTATTATACAATATTTACAAAGTACATGTATATACATAACATTTCTAGGCATCACGCATTACCCCCGTTTAATATATCATAACGTAAATTGTTCGCTTTCTCTATGAATTTGCTTAACTTATATATTTCGCTTTTATTTTGTGTACTGAGCAATACAATTAGTTTATACATACTAGGTCTATTTCTGTAATAGGGTTTAATATAATCAATTCTTAAATTTTCGTATGGTGCACATTTAAAAATAAAATGATACTCGTCTTCCACATCTTGTTCATTGCAAATCTGACATAAACGCAAATTTCTCTCGATTCTTTCGTATCTTCCAGTGTGAATTCTTAAACTGTGATCTGATATTCGTAACTTTGTTAATATGGTACGTAGCTTTCTACTAACAATAGTATCTAAATATGGCTCAAAATTCAAACTTGGCTTGCAATATTTATATAAACTGAGAGTGTTACTTGCGTTAACATTTCGTTGCCATTCCTGTAGATATTCATCAATAACGCGTTGTTTGAATATTGCTAAAAAACTATTTTCATTTATACCATAGTTATCTTGCCAGACGTGCAAAAAGCCGTATCTGGCGAGCAAATTTTCGACTTTACTAAACCAATTACTTTTACCCTCAATTATGTCTTTTAGAGATTCCTCAACTATTGTGTTAGTAAGGATATTGTTTGATTTGCATATCTTAAACCAATATTTTATAATACGTACATATCTATTTATATACAAAGGGTACCTACCCAACTCACCATAAACCGCTACATTGCATGCTGTTTGTCTGACACCAAGCACATTTTTGCAAAATTTTAGATGCAACCTCTCTAATTGATTGGATTTCGTAAATCCCCAGATTTCACACCCATACGTCAAAATGGAATTAACAAAAGCGTCAAATAATTGTAAGGCGATTTTTGGTTTGGTTTCGTACTTTTTAAGATTTGATATTAATACATTCATGGCTTTTAGTCCCTTGCCATACAAGGTTTGCGTATTTAAGTTAAAATTGCCTGTATAGTTTAATGTTACGCCTAAGTAGTTAAAATCGTTTACAATATCAACCTGTTCATTGGCATATATCCATGTTTCGTCTCTTCTTAATCTACCTCTCTTTCTAAAAACCATTACTTTTGTTTTAGCGACATTAACCTCTAGACCCCATTTATTGCAATAGTCATATAATTTGTTAAGTGAAAGTTGTAAATATTCCGGATTGTCCCCTAAGATCACCATGTCGTCTGCGAATAGCAGTAATATAATACATATATCTTGAAAATTCAAACCACAATCATTGTTATCCTGTAAGTATAATTCAAGGTCTTCTACGAACAGAGAATACATGATCGGAGAAATGATCTCCCCCTGTCTTAGACCTATCGCGATATCGAAGTAATCTGAGTAATTATTGCATAATTTCACACATGATTTAACAGACTTGTACATATTTCGGATAATACGTAGAACTTTGCCATTAGTACTAGTGATGTTTACGGTCCAAGTATATGTCCACTTACCTGTACGTTTTAGTTTAATGACTTACAAGTCAATTAAATCGGTAAAAATGTAAACGATTTGATCGAACTATAAAGCCACACCTTGAAGCTTATCAATACGCTAACCTTTTCAAGATCGATATTGCCCATTATAATTATGTTCAAACAATATAATAAACCTTGTATGCAAGTCCATGAATAAATAATAATGCATTTTAATGACGAAGTTTTAATTCTAAGGTAGGTAACTGTATCTAAACAACAAATATCCCACATTTTAATAAGAAAATATGTTATTACAACAAATCCTGACTGTAATATTTTCTATTTTTTTCAGACTGACTAGTTCATCAACCATATATTTGAATAAAATGAAAACAAATATACATTGAATGAGTCAGTTTTTTGTAATTCAATTTTTTAGCATTTTGCAAAATTTAAATAGCTGATTACATCTTTCTGAACACCTTTATTCAAAATGTTTTTAGCTTTTCTTGTAATGAATGTTGTGGACTACTTATTGGGCGAGAATTATAGTCATTAGCTTTATTCATTTTTAAGAAAAATAAAATCATCAAAATTCTAGGGTTTTGTCAGAAAAAAGACCTTAAAGACAAACCACACGATAAATTTTGCCTATATTTACACACATTGTTTCTTAGGCTATTATCATTCTTCATGACAATTTTCATAACAATCGTATGGAAACTACGCGCATATGCGAAGTACCTTAAGCTACAATGTTCTAGAAAAAAATCCGAAGATTTAGGAAAAATCCGGAGAAACGGCAGCCCTGGTTTAGAACCAAATGAGACGCAGAGTTTTTCAATAGTTATCACAAATTTGCCCTTAGAGTACAGAAGATTAAATGTCCATTTAACATAAATTTACCATTATCCGTGGTCATTTCGACTATAGGTATACAATGCAAGTCCAACAATATATAACGGTTTACACGACATCTAGTTTAAACAAGTCATACTGCTCTCTCCGATACATGGAATAATACGTTCAGAACATATAGTGTTACCTAACAACTGACCTCCACAGAGCAACGATCATTGCATTTGCAAACAGTTTTGGATCCAGATCAGACGCCGAGTAACTCGGCGTCTGATTAGGATCCAAACTGTTTGACACTTGTAGGTATATTTCTTTTTATGTTAAATAAATATAATACAAAACTAAATGCTACACGTGGTGCAAACGACATAATTATTTGAAGTAGGTGATGGTATGGGTTAAGGGTTAGTTATATATTGTTACCTAGTGACGTCAATGTAAATTGAGTAAATATATTCATGGCAGGGAAACGAATCGGCCTAACTTTTAAGAACGGGAACTCTTAAAATAAGTGTAAATAATTATCTAGCGACCGTTTAAAGAGAAGAAATAGTTACAATGTAGAAAACGACGCGAGCTAGCCACTACGAACGTGTCAATTTCTGATGCTCTTGGTAAAAAACCTCGCAAGTAAACAAATGCTTTGTAGAGTTCATGATTGCTCCTGCTGATGTTTGACGACAAGGTTGTAAGTGCTAATTCATCGCTAGGCGAGGCAGGTCAATGACGTCAGTGGTTTGTCAGAAATCTGATTTTCATGTCGCCTCAATTAATTATTTCTTTACTATATTGTCACCTGCTTAAACACCATCGCCTGCATTTTGGGTCAAGCTCTGGGAGTTGTTTGCATTTAAACTAAATAAAAACATTGTAACGAATGTCAAACAGTTGACCCCTTCGCTTCCATTACGTCATCAATTTTATGCAAAAAATATTGTCGTTTGCTGTTAATTCTCAGAAATATTAAAATGACAAGTGTCAAACAGTTTTGTTGACGCGGCGTCTGATCAGGATCTAAACTGTTTGAAAATAGCTATTGTACTTGGGATAGTGAAGAGGTTAAATCCTGATGAGATGCCAAGCTGTTTGGATCTGGATATATAATTTGTTTTCCAATCTCTGTAAATCGTCACTGGTAGTAATTGAGTTAATTATTATATTTCTGAAGAGCATTATCTTATAGCACAATACTACATTCAGTAACACCTCGATTCTACGAACTCGCGTTAGTTCGAACATACCCATATTGCAAAGTGGCTTAGCCACGTTTTAACTTTGAAATACGGATATGTTCGACTTAAATGAGAAATACTTATCAAAATTCAACCTACGAAATACTGGTAAGATCGAATTAAGCAAGTTCGTAGTATCGAGTTTCAACTGTATATGCTTTTAAAAATATCATGAAGATATTTATATTACCAACCATAATCTATATGCATGTAGTATTGGTGGTGGTTACTCCATTCACTGTCTCACCCCGAGTACACTGGTTATTTGCAAACAGTCTAACACGACGTCTGATCAGGTTCCAAACTGTTTGACACTCATTTCTAATAGTTATTAAGTCACTCATTGCTAATATTTATTTAGATTTTAAAATCAGACGACAATTGTATGAGGACAGATGATGACATTGCAGTGATTGTTGACGTCATTGCAATGAAGGCGTTAACAAACTGAATCAAAGGTACACAGTAATTGATTTTGATGTACATCTACTTTAAGCAACAGATGAAGTAAACAACCGCTTTGTTGATACCAGTTCAAAGGTTCACTATCAATCTTCTCTCATAACAAAAAATAATGCACATGCTGAGAAAACCATTAAAAGTTATTAATTAAAGCCTTCACTGCCATGACGTCTTCTATTTTAAACAGTTGTCGTCTGCTTTTATTTCACCAATTTGATTTTTAGGTATTTTGACTTAAGAAATATCGAAAGAAATGGGTGAAACAGTTTTGATCCTGATCATACAGGCAGTAATGGGGTTAATTCCATTTTTGTCTGTATAATATCGTCTGCTTTAAACTTTTCGTCTGTAGTTTTTTTTAAATTAAAATTACTTTTCTGTTCTTGTAGTTACATCAGAGTTAAACAGTGTTGATGCTGACACAAGATAAACTGTGACTTGTAGGGAAGGGATATAAGCATTTTAGTACATATATCTTGATATGGTCTAATGTGAATTGTTGTTGTCGTTTACAATTGTTTCCACTTTCCAGTGTTCATTGTACACGTGTATCAAATAGTTTGGATCCTGAGCAGACGTCGCCTTACCGCGGCTTCTTATTTGGATTTAAATTATTTGCACAATAAGTTAAATTTTGTAAGGCGAGATTATGTTAAATATTTATCATTTTATATTATAAAGTTTATTTATACAAGGTTACTAAGGGTCATGAAAAAGTCAGGAGAAAATGATTTTTTCAAGGTCTGGGGAAAGTCAGGTACTTTGGAAATTGGTCGAGAAATTTTGTGGGTCTGGTAAATTCATTTAAAATTCAGGGAACTTTACTTTTGGAGACGTTAAAGTTCACCATTTTCAATCCTGAATTTCAAACTTTTCTTGGAAAAGGATCCCCTAAACCCCACTTTCACGGCAGATGTATTTAGAAATTGTAAATAAATGCAGTAATATTTGCTGTTGGTTGTGAAAATGTGAGCATCACATGTGCAATGGGTGCTGAGAAAATGCATGCTCTCTGTTAACTATAATAGTATACCCTTTTTGTCTTGTCAGGGAAAATAGAAATTGGCCAGGGAAAAGTCAGGGAATTTTGGTCTGCAATAGGTGAGGGAATCGTAGCACTAAACGTTTTTACATGCATCCCAGTTGTCATTATTCCACATCACACACCATTTTGTTTTACAAATATTGCACGGACACTGGGGAAGTATTTCAATATTGTCAATTATTGTACCATATGCTGACACTGATTGGAATTACTTGTTCACACGCCACAGAAGTGATACATGAAGTTCTAACAACTTAACTGTTTTATTTCCAGTACGATGAAGATGACGTCACGACAGTGAGGGGGTAAATAATTAAATCACGTTTTATTTAAAGCAGATTAATGATAAAAATGTTCCCTCGTGTCAAACCACAGCGTTTTTGCTACCTAAAATAGCACAGTGGTGATAACTCGTTGACTATACTACTAATTAATACGCTCGTACCAATGGGACATGGAATGAACTGTTAGTATTGTATTAATAAGAGCACAGAATGTTTCATAATACGTTAACTTTCAAAATGTCTTGCCTAAACAGAAAAACAAAAACAAAACAAAAACCCCAACAAACAAACAAAGTACACACTTATTTTACGGCCAGGTAGAATTCAAAACAATATAACTTAATTTTCTAAAAAGCAATATATTAACATATATAATTAATATATTGGATTGATTTTGTTTATGAGGAACAACTAAAGCCACAGGGCTCGTCTTTCGAAACGTCGTACGACATATATTGGCGTAAGTCAGATTATAAAATTCCACATTATCATTTACTTCTCTATTTAATCCTGTCTGTGACATCTCTTTGGAATCGTCTTGAAAAGACGATTCGAAAGAGATGTCACAAGACAGGATTAGATGAAGAAATCAGAAATGAAATGCATTTTAAAGTTTTGACTTACGACCGCTTTTTTCATGCGACGTTTCCTAAGACGGGCCCCTGGTCACACCAGGTTTGCGACGGACTTTGCGACCACCTTGCAATCGGCAATATTTGTCATTCATGCCTCGTTATTTCTTTCCAACTCTTTGCGTTGTTATGTATCGCATTTTTGGAGACGTGGTATGCATTTTCCGACCAAAGCCGTAATTAAAAAGTAGGTAACGTATGACCCTGTATGTGTATAATATATACAGTGGAGAATCTGTTATTCTTTCCCAATAAACGCGTTTACGCTAAAACTATTATTTCCTATGCAAACAGTTTGGAGCCAGATCAGACGCCGGGATAAACAAGAATTATCAGAATTGTCCAAAAGTTGTTCTTTTCTACGTTTTAGTGCTTTGCGTTTGCGTACGTTTGCGTTTAAACGGGAAAGAATAACAGATTCTCCACTGAAGCAAGTATGATGCCCGTGACATCACTTAAACCTCTTGCCGAAATATCGTTTTAGCTGTCTTTAAATTGTCATCGGCAAAATTTGTTAAATTCGGATGCTTGCACTTATAAATTGAAAAATAAGTGTTTGGATCCAGATCAGACGCCGCCTTATACGGTTTCTCATCTTTATTAACCCCTTCTTGATCAAATTTATTTTGAGTTTTTTATCCCTTCACCGCCATATTATCGTCTGCTTCAATTGCGTTGTCTGCAATATCGTTTCAAGGTGAGATTTAAGGCAGTTTAACTTTCATAATTTCATAACAAGTGGCAAACAGTTTTGACCCTGACGCGGCGTCTGATGAGGATCAAAACTGTTTGCAAATGCGTTTTATAACGTCATTTGCGAGTACCAGTCAAATCGCGACCGACAGGCAAAGGTTTAACATTTCTTCGACATTGGTTGATTTTACAACCAAACCTTATTAGGGGACCGCTGAACGCTAGTCTGTTGATCTTTAACCATTTCTCTCTCAATGACGAAAAAAAAAAACCCGCATTTGCAAACAGTTTGGATCATGATCATACGCCGCATAACGCGGCGTCTGATCATTATCCACACTGTTTGACAGTCTAATGGACAGTTCGTCAGTCATACTGCCTTAAAATTTACTTTGAAACGATATTGCAGACAATAAAAATGAAGCAGACAACAATGAAATGGCGAAGGGGTAAACATCTCACGAACAATTTGGCAGTGAAAGGATTAAACGCTAAATGTAGAACTTTAGGAGCATTCTGCATTATATATATCCATCATTCAATGTATCAATATATATTAAATTCATCACAACGTTTAACCCACTGAACCAATTTGACGAGTTTATACGTCCTTTATAAACAGTCTACCTGTGAAAAGTAAACTTGTCTAAAGCAAACAGTGTACATGTAGACCCGGCTCAGAGGGTTCTCTAGTTAGACCATATCTTTTGTTATTTTGCAGTATAGTGTTACTAACAACCTCTAAACAGCCAAAATGGCCTTTAATTGAAAACTAGAAATGTCCAATTGAAGTTACAGGGGTAAATTTTTTAAGGTGGTGGTAATATGTTTGCTATATTTGACGGAAAATATATCAGCTTCATTCTTTTAACTATAGCCTATCGCCAAGTGCCAATCAGTTTTATGATTGCCAATTAAAAATGGATAAAACTCCGACAAATAAATGCAAGTGTTTTACTAAAACGTGAAACTACGCTCGTTTGTTTGCAGCGGCCGCTCAAAAGAAGAACAATAGACATATTGTAAGATAGATGACTACTTGATGCAGGGCAAATGAACACTATGCCTTGCTTTTGTCATGCAGTAAGAATTCTCCTGGGGCCCGTTTCATAAAACTTCGTACGACAAAAATGGTCGTAGGTCAAAATTTTAACATACATGTAATTTCTGAGTTCTCTCTCTAATCCTGTCTTGTGACATCTCTTTTGAATCGTCTTTTCAAGACGATTCCAAAGAGATGTCACAAGACAGGATTAGATGGAGAAATCAATAAAAATTTAGACTTTTATAATCTGACTTACTACAACATTTTTCGTACGAAGTTTTATGAAACGGACCCCTGGTCTGTAACAACATCTATGAGTCTTCATGTATATTTGTCACTTATATAAGATTAACTATAATGGTAAAGCTCCGACGGAGGTTGGTACATATTTGAGCCGTGCCATGGGAAACCCTAAATTATTCCGTTGCAAACAGTGTAGATCAAGGCCGGCAACCGCGTCAAAGACGCGGCGGCTGGTCATGATCTACACTGTTTGACACCCACATGCATCTAAATCATGTTATGTAGCTGTAGTATATATGGTATTTGCCAGCGTAGACCAAACTCATATGCAGAGCCTGAGATGACAGCGGATCTTGGTCTTGACAATGTTGCAATGCAATAAGGCAGGTTTTGTCATGGCACGGCTCGTATATTAAATTTTATGAACCGTGGACAGTGCCAGATAGTACCACTACTTGACCCGCAATGTTACAACTTATTTATTGATACCAGTATGAAAAAAGGCATCATGGTGTAAATTGGAGTTACTTTGGGGTCATTACGACTATTGTCTCTCGAGCGATGCATTTAGCACAAGTTGACGTCATTAACAAGTTATGAAATACTACATACTAAAGTGTGTTGCCTACCTCTTATATAGAGAATAACCTGTCAGTGGCGGATATTTTAAAGTTTACCCGGTTCAGGACCAAAATGAAAGTCGGGGCAGGATAAATAACTTTTATTTGTCATCCATACGTCTATATGAAACATATTTCTCAAATTTAAATTTGAGGTATTTAGACTTAAGAAATATGGCAATGAGTGTCAAACGTTATTCTAACAAAAAACGTGTTTATAAAAACTCCAAGAACTGATGTCGGTTGTCATAAACGATCGACAAAAACAGTCGTAAGTCAAATTCTTAATATATATCTCAATATGTCACAAGTCAGGATTAGATGGAAAATAGTAATTGAGTTTTTAAAATCTGACCTACGACTATATTTGGTCGTACGACTTTTCGTACGACGGACTCAAGGTCAGACGCGTTCCTTGGTGTCTTATAATATACTCAGATTGGCAAAGCTCATCAAATTCAGCAAATAGCCATACTCAACAATTTCATAGTTATATACCTTCTCATGCCTTTACCTATTCCTCGTAAAGATGCTTTTTTCATGTGTCTGCCTTGTCCTGGTGATGAGCTTATTGGAAATAGTTCCTACACTCTGAAAAATGTCTGCCTTCAGGAGCTTTCTGTTTTACTTTCAGTCAGCTAATTTAAGCAACTCCTTGTCTTAACCCATTACCCAATAGCCTGATTTTAGTTTTGACTATCGATTACCTCTTAAAGCAGGTTGAAAGTAAAGCAGAATGCACCACAAGGCGCATTCTGCTTTACTTTCAGGCTTCTTTAAGCTATTATCTGCTAATATGTAGACAATATTTCTGTATAAATTGGACATATTTTCTTCAGTGCATGAATATATCAGAGGCGTAAAAAGGGTGTATTTATGGGGTAATGGATTAAACACGAAGACAAACTGCGAAGGAAAGAATAAAAGGAGCATGCAAAACACTTACCTCAGCCTGTTATCCAATTGCCGTCGACAGATGTAATCATTGCAGCCTGATAAAAAGTCTGTTACAACAGAGGTCGTGTCAATCACTGTTTGTCCCCTATGGAAGCTATTCGATACATTAATTTAGTTTCTATTGTCGTCTGTCGCTCTGCGCCAACCTGATAAATATCTCAACGCTGCACACACATATCGTTGCTATAGCGACGCATTGGTTAAATTACGGAGAGTAATAGTACATGGTTAATAAATAAAACAATGTTCGAATTAGACTATTGTGAAATCGCACGCAGGGTCGATGGCTCTCAGGTCGTCCGCAGACTGACAAGTTGCCGACACCGCCATTCTGTCATTTTCTGTCATGCATTGTATAAGTTCTTTCTGGGGATGCTGCTCCTGCATCAGGACGTTAACCATGGTTATGTCTGAATGTCTTCAGTTTCGTTTCCAATGTTAAGGGGCCCACCTTGCTAGCTGGCAGTTCATTGTGTCTCATATCACTCGAGGGTATCGAAGCGCTGATGTTGGTTCAATATCTAGTAGAGTATCTAATTATGTAGTGGAAGGTCGTTGGTTCAATCCCCGGACGACTCTTTATTATTTCACTGACAAAGTATACATAGCAATCGCCACTTCGCTGCTATCAACTAAATGGCTGCCATGACGTCATCAGTTTTAAACAATTGTCGTCTGCTCTTATTTTAAGTATTGAAATGGGTGATAATCAAGACGATTTCAAAGAGATGTCACAAGACAGGGTTATCTGGAGACATTTGTCGTACGAAGTTTTATGAAACGGACCCAGCTTGAAAACTGAGATTTATCGCGATAAATGCGCCTTAGTAATTTGGCAATCTGTCATTAAACAAATGTCAAAGTTCAATTATTCAATAACTTGTAGCAGAAAAGCACATTTTTATTTTCTATCATTACGACATACATGTACTAATATTTTGTCCAATTAGAAAGCGAAGAAAAAGATAGTTTAGCGGAATATGTTTATAAGGACGGTGACGACAATGGAAATAAGGAAAATATATTTCCTTTTTTGTGTTATCCTTGGTTTCTAGTGAGCATTACATGACCCTTATATGATTGCTTTAATTATGCTTTGTCATGTTATGTACACTTTTTACCGAAATAAATCTATCTATCTATATAAATTATCTGATAAATATATGCGTAAAAAAAGCTTAGTTATGCATTCAATAACAATGCTACATATTTAACAAAGTCCATACACGGAACATAGCTTTACTTATCTTATTCATATACATGTACAATGTAAAGCTATACCAGGGTAAGTGTATAGTCCAGATTTTGTAAACACACAAAATGTGAAGTTTATGTGTAATAAGATTATATGTTATATAATTATGCTATTTGTAATATAGATGTAAATATGTGTGTATGTACATACATACTGTAAACATAGAGCCATAATAAAAGTGGTTTATATATTACACTTATAGTAGCATCTATATCTATCAAACATATCATCAAAGGTCTACTCCCCTTTGAGCAATACTCTTGGTAGAAGATTCAGGGGTGTTGTAACGAGGGCGGTTTACATTATTTTAGCGTATAAGTTCATCCATCAAACACAAATGTACCACTATGCTTTCTTGTCAAAAAATATATTTGTAATCGCTACAAACTGTAAAGTTTACGTGAAATAAAATTCTGTTCTGGAATGAATTTATTATTTCTTAAATAACATGCATATGGGAAGGATAAAGTTATATAAGTTGCATCATGGTCACTCACTTCCCGTTGGATTCTGCAAAACTCCGAAATCTAAGTAGATATGATTCATGTCCATTGTAATATTAATATGATCTTATAAAAGCATTATGACAACCCAGTGTCTGATCTGGATCTGATCTATTTGAAATGCAATTAGTAACTGTAATCGCATATGCCAGCAGTGGATAGAACAACACCAACTAGCTTGAATGGTCAACATAACGTTACTGAATTCAGGTTGAAGGTTCTGTAGTATTTGTTTTGTTGCCTAGTCCGACTGCCCTAACATTGACAAACAATTTGGCTTCTGATCAGACACTAGTCGTTGTCTGGTCAGGATCCCTGAACTGTTTGACACTCAAATTAATGTTTCTTTCTGAAATCTAAATTTTAGAAAATAAAGCAGACCATAGGAAGATGCCATGAGTACAATGACAGCGTTAGAGTATTTGTGACGTCATTATAGCAGTGAAATGGTCAAAGAGACGTAAAGCGTTGGAATGGATTATGTCATAGCATTGTAACTTCATGATGTGTTGACAGGCAAGGTCTGTGATTGGCAGCAACGTCTGAAAATGTAAATGTCTGTCTTCACTGGGGAATGCGTCATTCTTGTCCAACAAGTTATACAGGAAGAATCAAGAGTAGCGTAACCCGGAAAGTTGGAGCTAGATCAGACACTGTCTTATTCGTTGTCTGAACAGGGCTAGAGTGCTGACCACTAGAATTAGAATTAATTTTCAACAACTTCAGTATATCATTGCATTGCTTGTGTGGTTTGAAAGGGAAATACTCGCATTATGTTCTAATGTGTAATGTATATAGCGGACATTTTCCAATAAATATTAATCTCTCCATGGCACTACCATGACGTCCTTTGTTTTTCGTCAGTCGTCATCTGCATTTATTCCTCAAATTTATATTTGAGGTCCATTGAAGAAAGTAATATTGTTATGAGTGTCAAACTGATTGGATACTGATCAGATACCGTGTTGTAAATAACCATTGTATCCCGGGAAAGGCATCGAAGGAAACAATTCCGTTGACTTCTTTATCTGCTGAATCATTTTAAGTGTGCAGTTAGAAGTTTTCTGTATGCGCATACATGTACAGTAAAACCTCACTATAACGGCTACTAAATTGCGTTGATTATTAGATTTTTTATAACAGGTGACTGCTTAACGCACTTTGTTTAAATATGTTACCTGTCTTTTATAAACCAATCAGCCTTCGTTTTCGTGATCATAACACAAAGGTTTTACTGTACGCACTTTTTTGTGTGGTCTCAACACATCGTTGTTGTCCTTCATTGCAGCAGATTCGCTTTAACCCATTACCCTATATCCTGTTTCTAGTATTGAAGATAGGTGACCACTTAAAGCAGTTAAGCTACCATCTTCTAGAAAATAAATGATTTCTTAAGATATACAATTTATATTCATAACTGTATAAATTGGAACTATTTTCTTCAGTGGAAAAATAAATTAAATGCGTTAAAGGGAGTATTCATGGTGTAATGGTTTAAGATAGAAGATAGAACGCCCCTTAGAGATCGGATCGATATCGGTCAATATCGGTGCTCACGTAGTACAGATACATGTATTGACCGACATTGGTTCCATTTCATTAGGGGTGTACAACCTCAAATCGTCACGCATAGAAAGGAACCGATATGTTCACAATAAAGAAGACTGGGTGTATATTTTCAAAGAATATTAATAGCAGTTTTGTACCAAGGCCAGACTAATTGAGCCAAACCTAGCGATATTGCTCGTTAATTCGCGTTTGCTTATTTGGTGGCACGTAAATATGTCAGTGTCATTGAGAAACATTGGTTAAACATATGGCATATATACTGTTATACCCTTCACTTGTCATCATATTGTCGTTGTCAAATCACTTTTTTGCATTTTTAAATTGCAGAACCCACAAACGAGAGTCAAAACACTTTATATATAGGTCGGACACCAATTTACCCGGCGTCTGATCTGGATATCAACTGTTTTTATCACTTTAGTAATATTTACTGTAATACTATGCAGATTATTGTTGCAAAGGACAACTTTTGTAGACAACAAAAACAGCGTGCTAACAGTTAACACGCATGTCTGTAAAGTGGTTATGTTTTCGTTTGTCATAATGTCAGTTATTGTATTCGATTATCTTCATGATCCCTCATCTGGCGTCTGTTTTTTTTTTAAAGTGTCTCTTAATTTTATTTATCAAATTTTGAATCTGCTCTTTTTAATACAGAAACATCGATTTGAGTGTCAAATACATGTAGTTTAATAGTGATGGTTAGATCCGCGTATGAAATCTAACTATTCAGATTTTAAGATTTTTGATAAAAACTCTCCAATAAAGTAATATTTATTCTAATGGCAAATAATTACTCATAATATACTCATAATGTTTCATATGTTGAATTTAAGATTGAATACTTGGGCTGAGACAAACGGCAAAATTGTTGAAGAGCAAAATGGATTCCGAAAAGAAAGAAGTACTGTGGATCAAATTTTATCTTTGACTAATATTATCGAAACTCGGAAAAAGCAGAAGAAACCTACTTTTTGTGCTTTTATTGATTTTCGGAAAGCTTATGATATGATCAACAGAGAAAAACTTTGGCAAAAACTGATATACTCTGGAATAGGGGGTAATATGATTAAAGCTATTAAATCTTTATATACCACAGTTACTGCTAGTATAAGGCTTGGTTCTTATAGTACAGAATGGTTCAATATTAAATGTGGATTAAGGCAAGGCTGTATTCTCTCCCCGATCCTTTTTAATTTATACATTAATGACTTAATTACTTTTTTGAAGTCTTTGGATATTGGTATTCAAGTTGGAGACGAAAATGTTTGTGTCTTCTGTTATGCTGATGACATAGTACTCCTTGCGGAAAATAGTAATGATCTCCAGTCTCTTTTAGATAACCTAAATATTTGGTGTGGCCTTAATAGTATGACTGTTAATGAAAGTAAAAGTAATATTGTTCATTTTCGTCCAAATGCATTAAACAAGTCTACATATGTTTTTAAATGTGGAAACTCTATTCTGAAAACTGTTGACAGGTATAAGTATTTAGGAGTTGTGTTGAATGAACACTTAGATTTCAACACAACTGCTAAATCAGTCGCACAAAGCGCAAATCGAGCGTTAGGTCTTTTGATTTCTCGCTGTAAATTACTAGGTGGAGTGCCCTTTAATGTTTTCTCGAAATTATACGATTCAATCGTTTGGCCAGTTATTAACTATAGTGCCCCTATTTGGGGAAATAAGGAATATACCTGTATCAACGCTGTTCAGACTAAGGCTATGCGGTATTTCTTAGGCGTAGGTAAATATACGCCAAATGCCGCTGTGTATGGTGAAATGGCATGGGAACCTCCAATAGTAAAGCAATGGGGTTGTCTAGCTAATTACTGGTGCAGACTCTCTCGTTTGCACTGTGATCGGCTAAACAAACGCATTGCTCTGTGGGCCAACAAGAAAGCATCTGCTTCTTGTATAACATGAAATCAAAACTTTCTGATCTTGATTTAACTACTTTTAGCAACATTGAAGTTAGAATTTGTAAGAATACTTTGGTAGAAAATGTAAAACAATCCACAATGTCTGATTTCAAAACAACCTGGACTAGAACAATAAATAGGACCACTGCCATTTCTGGAAGAGGGAGAAACAAACTGAGAACTTACAGAGTTTTTAAACAAAATTATGATGTTGAAAAATATTGCCTTGTCATATTACCACCAAGTCATAGGTCAGCTTTCTGCAAATTTAGATGCGGGGTTGCCCCTATACGTATCGAGACAGGAAGATATGAAAATATGGCTGAAGAAGATCGCAAATGCTGATTTTGTAAAACTGTTGTCGAGGACGAGGCACATGTAATTTTAGACTGCCCTATGTATAAGGATTTTAGAACAGATTTACTTCTTAAAGCTTCTAATGCATTTGTTGACTTTATGAATTTTAATAAACTTGATCAGCTAAAGGTTTTATTTACCCATCCCAGTCTAATACGTATATGTGCCAAAACCTGTTTTAATATTTTAAAAAGAAGAACCCAACTTTTATGTAAGTAATGCATATTATTTTTATTCTTTATAGATTAACGTTTTACCTATCACATGTGCTTGCTGCTAATCAGTTCATCTTTGATCTGATCAAAGATGATAACGGCTTTTTTACATCGTTTCTTAAAAATACGCTGTAGTGTACGTTTTCATTTTCAAATTTTCACAACCTTTTTTCTTAAAGCAGATTTTAATACATCGATTATCAGCATGCACATGGTCTTACTTATGTATATAAATTGTAATAGTCATTAATGAATTGAATCAATTCTATGATATTTGATCTGTGATAGTCTCCTATAATTCTTAGTAAGAATGGCTGTGTACGCCATAGTTTCTGTATATATGATGTTTGTTAATATTTATGTATGTACACAGATGAGACTTAAATAAAGATATAAATATAATATGTTTCCAATGTGATAGTTGATTAAACCCCAAAATGTTTGGAAGTTTTTCTCTTGACACCGCTAAAATGGTGAATAACCATTGTTCTCGGGTTAAGGCAGTGAAAGGGTTAACTCTTTCAACACCATGGACCTGTTTCAAATATAATCAATACACTAGCAAGCAATGTAAAGCCAGATCAGAGGGATCCTATAGGATCCGTCTGATATGGATCTACACTGTCTGTTAGTTTAGACCATTATTTATCAAACTACTAAAATTATAAGTAGCCTGGCTCATGTTTGGATAACTAAACATCCACAAGGGAACCTGATAACCCACAAGAGTTACTAAGTGTTGAAAGAGTTTATATCTATAATCGACACATAACCAAACAGGGAAACTATTATAGGCATGAGCATGCCATTGCTCATCTACAGTGGAAAAGACGATATGTTTCCCATTTAAACGAAGCTTGACGCAAACGCAATAACAATAAAATGTGTAAAATTGGGAAAGAATAACATCTTCTCCATTGTAACACCCCTATGGCCAAGACTGAATCATCCCAACAAACTAAATGGAAGTTTCCATTAAAATTAAAATAATAAATTTAAATAAATATGTAAAACTATAAAAGTAATACATGAACAAAGAAATGTTTGCCTTTTGGATAAACTTTTAGCCTGTCGTAATATATTTTACTTTGAACTGTCACCTGCAAATTGTGTCAAATTAACCCCTTCACTGCCATGTCATCAATTTTAAATAAGTTGCCGTCGGCTTTTATTTTTAAATTCAAATTTTAAGTATTTCGACTTAAGAAATATTGAAATGACTCTCAAGCAGTTTGAATTCTCATCAGACGCCGCGTCACGAGGCTTCTGGTCAGGCTCCAAACTGTTTGCAAATATTGTGCACGGGTAAGGCAGTGAAGGTGTTAAGAGTTATGCTCGTTGAAATTGAAGATACTTAAAGTTCGACGACGTATAACAAGCAATTTGAATTCAGATATCAACATTATACCAGTCAAGTCTAGATCGGCAGGCAAAGGGTCATTAAAGAACCAAAGTAATGCAGAGAGCTTCTTTAGTTGCTTTCTGCATTAATTATGTAGTGCAATAAAGACTATATTTACTTGTGTATGTTTGTTCGATTGAATGGTTGTTCAACACAGGGGTGACAGTATATAAAGATAAATATTTACATTTAGAGGTGTCCTTGACGCTTGTAAATCATACTTTAACTATACAGTAAAATCTCTATGTTTACCCAACTTCATATACCGTCTGATGTAAAACTGTCGTCTGTAAAATATGTCAGATTTATATAGGTTCATGCATTAATTGTAAATCCTTAAGATTAGAGACAAACAGTTTGGATCCAGACCAGACGCCGCGTAACGCGGCGTCTGATCTGGATCCAAACTGTTTGCAAATTATACAAGTCAATACATGATCGGCATGCATACAAAGGGTTAAGACCATTCAAACAAACATTTACTAATATCGTTAACCTTTACAGTGGAGAAAACGTTATTCTTTCCCAATAAACGCGTTTACGCTAAAACTATAATTTGCGGTGCAAACAGTTTGGAGCTAGATCAGACGCCGGGTAACCCGGCGTCTGATCAGGCTTTAAACTGTTTGCCACCACGATGAACAAGAATTATCAGAATTGTCCAAAAGTTGTACTTTTCTACGTTTTAGTGCTTTGCGTTTGCGTACGTTTGCGTTTAAACGGGAAAGAATAACAGATTCTCCACTGTAGTACACAACGTCATGGCCGTCTGCTAATTATGTAGTCGTCGAAAACTTTCAGATTAAAGTACATGTATCTGCATTTTTTAATCCGAAAATATCCACAGAGTGTCTAAAACATAAGTTACTCGGCTTCTTATCTAGATCCGGACTGTTTACGACCGTCATTACGATTTTCCCATTCGATGTTTAAGTGACAAGAGTAAAGCACCACCGACTTGAAAGTTCAAAGGTACTCTCTTTAAAAGTGCTTAAGACAGATGACAGCTTAAAGAAGGACGAATATACATTATTTTCATCTTGCTTTAAATATTCATCCTGTATAACACGCCATCTGGTAAATGGCTGTAAAAGCGAGGCGTCAGTGTGCTGAGTTAAAATATTGAAATTGCTTTCATTAATATGCAAATATTAGTTTATGTACCTAGGGCCTAAATGTCTCTATTGAGACTGGTTAAAATCACCATCGCGCATAAAACGGACGTTTCGGTAAACTTTTACAGGGGGTATGCGATAAGTTGGTGTTTATAAATTATGTCTTTGTACTTCGACCCATCATTTAACCCTTTACCTGATAGCCTATTTCTAGTATTGAAAATAGGTGACTACTTAAAGCAGGTTGAAAGCAAAGCAGAATGCGCCTTAAGGCTCATTATGCTTTACTTTCAGCCTGATTTAAGCTACCATGTCCTAGAATGTAGAAAATATTCTCTATAATATTATTATATATTCATGGCTGATTAAATTGGAACTATTTTCTTCAGCGGAGGAATACATCATTATCGCTTTTAAAAAAAGGCGCTTCTATGGGGGAAAGGGTTTATTAAAGACGGATGGTATGTAATACACGTGGCAGCTAAAAGCAGTAATTTAAAATAGGAGCTTTCTGCGAAACCTTCAGTTTTAGCAGTGACTTTCTAAATACATAAAACAGATTTCTTCTGAGTGTCCGTAATAGAAGAACTTTGCAAGCGATTTAAATTCAGATATTTGTTTAGTACTTGTACAATGTAAAAGTAACACAGACTCTTTGTTACTTTTTCCATGCATTGAGCTGTCACAATACGGATACTTTACCTCGTTTTGAGGCGAGGCTTAACACACGTTTGACTGTAGATTCAAATTCCAGAAACCATTTACCGCTATTGGACTCGTTACAACACATGTAATGTTGATTTTCGAATTTTTAGATGAGCCGCGTCATAAGAAATCTAGACTCATTGCAGTGCAAAAGTTATTACCAGGCAAAAAAGGAAACGTCTACACTGAAAAAGTGTGTGCCTTTCATTAACTTTTATTCAACATTGTGGCGAGAATTGCGAGCCAATCTATCAATGAGAAAATTAAAAATGATGTTTTGGTACAGAAAAAAGATATCTGCATCAGTTAAAGGAAATTTAAGTGAAAAAATATGAACTATTTTATTTAGAGATGATGCTATGAAGTCATACACTATAAACTATAGTAGACGTTTCTTTAGGAATGACGTCATAACATGTTCTGTACCCGAGTTTGGTTTTATTGTATATAACACTGCTAAAATGCTTGCTTTCAAGTTTTAGATGGTTGTGAGTGTCCAACATGGTAGACCCTGATTAATCTTTGACGAGGCAGCTGGTCTGGATCTACACTGTTTGAAATTCAAAACAGATGGTTTCCATACGGCATGGCTCATATTTACTACCTAGAGCGTCATCCTTAACTTACGAACTATGACTGCCATTTCTCCGGATTTTTTCTAAATCTTCGGATTGTTTTCTGGTACAAGGTAGCTTAAAGCAGGCTGAAAGTAAAGCATTATGCGTCTTTAGGCGCATTTTGCTTTACTTCCAGCCTGCTTTAAGTAGGCACGTGTCAACAAAACTAGAAACAGGCTATGTGGTAAAGGTACGATTCGTAAAATCGTACTTGAAAATGCAAATTTGGAAATCATACGATTTTATGCCAAATTATTGCAGCCCTGTGGCAAAAGTGCAATACATTCGTATTAGCGGTATAATCTGGATAAATAATTTATTATTGTTTTTGTTGATGGTGTTGCATTTAATTCAGCTAACTTATAACCGGAATTAAAATGTATAACGAGACAACAGCCGCACTATGAAAAGTACATGTACTTCTAGCGTTAATTAGTTTATGTACTTTTGTAAAATTAAGTTAACTCCTTCACTGCCATGACGTCATTGGCTTTAGATAATTATCGCCTGTTTGTATATCTCAAGTTTAAAATACAGGTACATGTGTATTTTATTTAAGACATATTGAAATGAGTGTCAATCTGTGTGGGCGTGTGATTGGAACCAAACTGTTTGCAAATAACAATTGTATCCGGAGTAAGGCAGTAAATGGGTTAAACGTACTTCATCTGCAACATAGGTCACGTTTAAGCTTGCCTGAGCAAAGCTTAGGGTAAGCTGTTATGACCGCTTTACGCTAGGCGAGATCACCAGCCGTACTTGTGTGGCTTAAAAACCTGATCACATAAGTGAACAAAATTAGCCTGGTCATCTGTTGTGACACTAACCTGGTCATCTCTTGAAACATTAACCTGACCATCTCTTGTGGCATTAGCGGGCCATTATGGTCTATTAGTGGTAATAGAGTTAGGATTTGTATTAGTTTAAGAACCTAAACATTCTATTTACAAACTAATGCAAACAGAATTTAAATTTAGGTGGCTATAGCCACACACAAGAAAACAAAGGGAATAGCTACGTACGTCCGTATGTCTGGTCGTCCCTAATTAGTGCGTTACCGCCCTATACTGTCTATATATTTACATGGAGTTTGATTAAACTGATAAAAAGTATAATCTATATGGCCACAACTTCTCTGATGAGTTCGATTATGGATGAAATCGGAAAATGAGGTCAAGAGTGTGTTGTGCTGAAAATACCATAGTATACGGTGTTACCTACTTACTGGAGTTTGGATTTGTACGTGAGATATCTGCGACCTATTCTGATGCAACTGTGGAAATGACATTTTCTTGAAAATGTTGACCATTGTTTTAAATCTCCTTGTCAAACAGTTTAGAATCTTGTCTAAGTAGCTCGTCTATTCAGGCTCCAAACTGTTTGAAATGGATTTAAGTTCTTGTGAGTGCAAATGAACAACGGCACGCCATGAATGCGCCCCTGATCGGGTTTCGATATAGTAGTTTGACAGGGCTGCCATAAGTTGAAATGAAAATCCTAAGATTTCCAAATTTGCATTTTTCAAATGCGATTTTACGAATCGTACATTTACCCCATAGCCTGTTTCAAGTTTTGTTGACACGTTGCTGCTTAAAGCAGGCTGGAAGTAAAGCAGAATGCGCCTGCTTTAAGCTACCATGTACTACAAAAAATCCGAAGATTTAGGAAAAATCCGGAGAAATGGCAGCCCTGCTAGAAGCGTAGTTATTCGGTGTCTGGTCAGTATCAAAACTGATTGACACTGGCCGAGTGAATTAATGGATGCTACAATTTCAAATTTGCAGGGAATAAAGTTGTAAGGTGTTTAACCCTTTCCCCGCTATAGGCGACTATATATAAAATCCATGTTTCAAACGGTTACGATCCAGATCAGACGTCGTATAATGCGGTATCTAATCAGGACCAAAACTGTTTTAAATGTTCAAAACATGCTGCTTATTATTATTAAGGCTATGTTAAAGTAAAGCAGATTTATCCTACATGAGCCTTCTACTTAATATTCACCTTGCTTTAAGCAGCCATTTGTCTTATAGACGGCAACTCTTGTTCTATAATAAAGAATATAAACTGAGTGTTTATTGTTGCGGGAAATTATTATACCATACAATACTACTAAGCGCTCACACTGCGACTATCCTGTACGTTTTATCACAGGCGAACTGTAGTTTCAATATTTAATGTTGACATCGTTCTCTTTAATTAACAAAATTACGATCAATTTCAAAGGCAGGCCATGGCATATGTAATTGAAATTGTACGACCTTCAATAAAGCGAAGACCTAAACCCCTTCACTGCTTTACACCGAGTACAATTGTTATCTGTAAACCGGTCAAGTTGGATCCTAAGCACACGCGGTGTCTTAATGGACTCCAAACTGCTTGATGCTTAATATAAATTCAATATTAATTTGGTCAAATTACATATACATGTTATTCAAAATTGAAAGATAAAAGCAGACAGCAATTATATATAAAGCAGACAATATCATGGCAGTGAAGGGGTTAACCATTACCTACCGTGTATACAGTGGAGAAAACGTTATTCTTATCCGTTTAAACGCAAACGGAACGCAAACGCAAATCACTAAAACGTAGAAAAGTACAACTTTTGGACAATTCTGATAATTAATGTTAATCTTGGTGGAAAACAGTTTGGAGCCTGATCAGACGCCGGGTTACCCGGCGTCTGATCTATCTCCAAACTGTTTGCAATAGAAATAATAGTTTTAGCGTAAACACGTTTATTGGGAAAGAATAACGTTTTCTCGACTGTACTAGTGAATGTACTTAATTAAACCTGTAGTAAGCAGCCAACGGTTTGACAGTAAGCTTGTTCTACGACAGACTGAGGCTAAATGCAGAATAAATGTAGAATCTAATGCCCCGGAAGGAGCTGTCTGCATTACATTTGTCCTGCATTAAGAGTCACATTTATTTGCATAATGCTAATTAAAAGATTGATCGGGTTTATATGAATGAGTAAAACCTCTCTATAGCTAACACTAAATTATGTTAATTAGTTTGTTCCTAATTCAGGTGACTTCTTGAAACAAGTTGAAAGTAAAACAGAAAGCTCCTGATTGAGCTATCTGTTTTACTATTACATTGCTTTAAGCTGCCACCTGTCTCTTATACAATCAATTAGCTTTATCTAAGTGAGCGGTTCAGAGAGGTTATACTGTGCAACCTTTATTATGGAAATGGCCATTTTATGGTAAATACCCGTCGTAATAGGATTTGGGTAGATTAAATCTTTAGACGGGGTCCTAACACATGTCGCTCTCCGTTCATATAAGCAACATTCGCTTAATCCAGGATAAATCTGCTCGATCGTGATTTATATTTTCGCTTAATGCCGTACAGGGATAGGATACAGTCACGCACACATACTGGGTATTAATTATGTGTATGTCTTGCACGGTATACCATTGCGTACATGGAAATATGTAACGGGATTTACAGAAAAAACAGAAGGGAAGGTAAGTTCATTTAAAGTGTGAATATCTGTATTAAATATATGTTTAAAAGGGTTTAAGAGGGTAAACAATGAGAATTCTATTATTTACGCCCTCCCATCTTTTAAAACAGAAACTTACACTAAACACATTCAACCCTAGCGACGAGTATACTCGTCATTTCCAAACAGTGTACCTGCGAGGATTACGCTTGTCCTATGCAAACCGTGTAGACTCTGATCAGAGGGCTCCTTTGGGAGCCCTCTGATAAGGGTCTACACTGTTTGTTATTTTGAGATATATTGTTAAAATCAACCCTAAATAGTAAGAAATGGAAGTGACTTATTTTGAAATTGGAAATGTCCATTAAAAGTTTCAGGGGTGAATTGAATTAAACCCTTCATTGCCATGATCTCATCTACTTTAAACCATTATTGCTTGTTTTCGTTTCTCAAATTAAAATTGGTCACAGATTTGCTAAAGAAATATCACAATGAGTGCCAAACAATTACGCGGCATCTTATCAGGATCTAAACTGTTTACAATAATCATCATTCATAAACGGAATGAGTCAGTGAAGGGATGGACGTGAGTGATACAGTCTTTCCATGAACAACAACAAAAAAGAAACAACCAAAGATTGGTGACTACTAAACGCAGATCATAAGTTCATTACTGTTTGGCAGTAATCTGTATGGATACAGCTTTTTATGAAGAACATAGAACATACTTTATTCAACTTGTACACAATCAGGTACCTCGTTACATAACATACAATCATACAATACAAAACATACATACATGATCAATGTGGAAACAGTATAGGTCTTCTAACAAAATTTACTTAGAAAGTACATAGAAAGCACTGTAGGATGCACTGCACTGTAGAGAGAACTGTGCATCCTACTGGTACTTTAGCTATTTATGACATCTTTTGAATGGGAGCACTTAACGCAATATTGACTTATAGAAGCTGTTTAAGAGCGTCCGCTGGTCAAAATGAACTAGACATAATTTGAAACTAGAAATTTTCCATTTAAGTTTCGGGAGGAGGGGCGGGGGTTAATGCGTTTTAGGAAGATATATAAATTTACGTGTTACTCTTCAAAGCGAAATCAAGGAGCTTGTTTAACTCATTATCATATACCCTGTTTCTAATTTGGAAGATAAAGAGCCTTAAAGCGCATTCTGGTTTACTCTCACTCTTTTTTAAGGTACCATTTGCTAGCATATAGAAAATATTTCTTATGGTACTTACTCATGACTGAGTGTAACCATTTTCTTCAGCGGGGAAATAATTCATAGAAATAAAACATACAGTAAAATCCTGCTGTTACGATCACTTAGCGCATTCATTAAGGTGTTGGTAGCGTAATTCATAGGTGGCATGCCGCTTAAAGCAGGCCGGTGAAAGTAAAGAAGAAACTCACACTGAAGCTTTCTGCAGTACTTTCATCTTGGTTTATGTCGTCATCTGTTCCAAACTCTACACTGCCTAACCTCGAGAACAATGGTTATGTTCAAACAATTTGCATTCTGATCACCATCAACGCTGTTTTGGCACTCATAACGATATATTTTTTTTGTCAATTTGAGAAATTAAAGCAGACAACAGTTGTTCAAAGCAGATAACGTGTCATGGCGGTGAATGGGGTTAGAGCTTCAAATGCGTCTTTAACCCTTTACCTGATAGCCTATTTCTAGTACTTAATATAGATGACTACTGAAAGCAGGTTGAAAGTAAAGCAGATTGCGCCTTAGGGCGCATTCTGCTTTACTTTCAGCCTGCTTTAAGCTATCATGTGCTGTAATATAGAAACATATTCCCTATAATACATATTCATTACTGATTAAATTGGAACTATTTTCTTCAGCGGATGAATAAATCATATCCGCTGAAAGGCGCTTCTATTGGGGAAAGGGTTAAAGATCAGGTGTTTGATACAAATTTGCCTGTACAACAAGGGGTTATCACAAACATAGAGCAGGTAGAAACATAAACAAAGGCAAATAAAGCTACAGGTCAAGGGCCTAACTCTTTCACTGCCAATGGTGCCAATAAGCGACTTTGCAAAAAGTGTTGGTCCTGATCAAACGCCACATAATACGGCGTCTAATCAGGAACCTAACTGTTTGAATAGTTCTTCCGTCTAAAAAGCCATACATCTGACTTAAAAATATTGCAGACGACTTTATCAAAGCAGATGATATTTTGGCGGTGAGACGGTTAAAGCAGACAATAAAACTTGGAAGTGAAAAAGTTAACTCCTTCACTGTTACAATGACATGCTTTGCTTTAACCCTTTCCCTTATAGAAGCGACTTTTAGCACATGCATTTTATTCATCCGCTGAAGAAAATAGTTCCAATATAAACCGTAATGAATATGTGTCATATTTAATACTTTCCATATTCTAGCTGGCAAAAGCTTAAAGCAGGCTGAAAGTAAAGCAGAATGCGCCATATGGCGCATTCTGCTTTACTTTCAACCTGCTTTAAGTAGTCACCTATTTTCAAAACTATAAACAGGCTATGGAGTAATGGGTTAAACAATTTAACTTGCTTATTTCTCATAGTTTAGGTCATTTGACTAAAGTATTATCGTAATAGGTATCAAACAGTTTGGTTCCTGGTCAGACGTCGGGTCACATGGTGTCTGGTCAGGATTCAAAGTATTTGTAAATAACCATCGTACCCGAGGTAAGGTATAGTAAAGGGGTTAATAAATTACCAAATATTAACTTTACTGACAAGCTATGTACATATTTAACACTTTAAATTCAGTGACATGCAGCTATAACTGCAGCTAGACAGAAAGTGTATGCCAATGGTTAAGGCAGTTGCTGCTTAAAGCATGATAATTGTAAACCGAAATATCAAGAAGGAGGTTTCTGTTTTACTTTCATCCTACTTTAAGCTTGTACATGTACATGTATGTTATAGCATCATCGTCCTCCAATTGAGTGGTCATTACAGTTGGACTTACTGTATATTAAGTATTTCGATATCTAAGTCTTGGCTTTATAAACGGCCTTGACAACAACCTGTCTTTCTTAAACATAGTTTTGTAACGAATGTTCATCAATTTATTGAACCAACTTCAGAAACAAACTCTGATTTATCAATCATAATCAGCCAATTGTAAATGAACAGGTTGGATCCAGATCGGAGGTCGAGCTAATCAGCGTCTCGTCTAGGTCAGAAGCGCAGTTTCAAAATCTTCAATTAGAAATATATCAAAACAATTTCCCAAACCAATACGCAGGCATAGCTGGATAGACAATGAAGTAAATTTGTAGTACATGTACATGTACTTTCACAACTAATGTAAGTCATACATTGAACTGCAGACATATTATACATGTATATGAACATTTTTTGCAATGCGAATAGATACATGAATAAATTTGGAGTATTGCAAGCTAATCTAGACCAAGACAAGGATTTGCACTTTTTCAACAGAACTTAACAAAAAATGCGTCCGTGATGAGTATCTATTAGACCTGATCAAATATCGGTACTCTAGATTAATAGATATACCGCTGTTCGCAATATTTGGAGGTACAGCGTTCCCTCCCTTCAACGGCCCTCCCAAGAACGACCCCCTCCTCTCAACGACTCTTGTCGTTGTCCCCAAACGAAACATTTATGTCCACCTTTTTATGGTTGCAATACCGTCTACTTAAATTTGTCGTCTGCAGTTTTTCTCAAAGTTGCATATAAGTGGACATTTTGATAGAATTAATAAAATGTCGAGTGACAAACAGCTTGCGTCCAGATTAGACGCCGCGTTACGCGGCGTCTGATCTGGATTCAAGCTGTTTGCAAATATAAGCCAAGTCTCAATGTTCTCTCCCTATAACGACTCCCTCCGAACAACGCACACACCTTTTGTCTCTCATTCATGATTGGGTGTCATTGTAGAGAGGGAGCACTGTACTTGTCCACTAGAAATAACTCGTATGTATTAAGATATTCTATATTTATATTACAGCTGATTGAATCAATGGTTTCTAAATCCGACCCTTTAGTCTGAAAAGATGGTAGATTACGAAACCTCGACCCCGCGCCTCCCGCGTATAAGTATTGACTTTGAGACACCAGATAGTGACTATACAACCACCCCAATCTCCTACAACCATAATGCCTACAGCACCACACTAGGACAGAGCAGATATCCTGTCTCCGAAGACCATTTGTTCCTACTAGACGGAACCTCGAAAACTAGATTACCGAAGTCTCCACTGGTCTCGTTTGATTCTTCCTCACTCTCTGCAGATAATAGAAAACATATCAGTCGACAAACCAATGGGAAACGTCCAGATCGACTTGCGTCTACTCACTCTAGTTTCTGTTCTCGACATTGTCCCTCCTCGGACAGTAGTGACGCCAACAGTAATAGTGTGTTTACAGTGCCTTCCAGATACTCAGACTCCTCTCAAAAACCATTCTCTAAGAGTGCCAGATCCTCGGATCGTAAGTTGTCGTTCGGTATGGCTCCCGTGTCTCACAGCGCTAAGAGTTCGAGAACAGAACAGTCTGGTACAGTGATATCGGACGGTATGAGCCCTTACAGACTGGACCTAGTCGACTGTGAGCCTAATGCGAGCCTTCCCTCTAGAGAACCTACCCCAGAAACAGACAGGGATGTCTGGAGAGCGCCAAGGATAACACGGTCACAGTACAACGGAATAAAAGACAAACTGTTACAAGAGGGGAAGTTTAAAGAACGTTTGATAAAGTATTTTAGACAAGAGCCAAAATGGTGGGAGGAAAAGTCAGATAGCGAAGATGATGGCTATGATACAGACCTCGATAAGCAACTAGGTACGTACATTTATTATACTGCAAAGTTTTTTACGGTTTCAACAATTTATTTCCACCCATTTCGGCATGCTAATTCTCCTCGGACTAGGCTTAAACTAGGAAACTGGATTTGTCCTTTTGAAGTTTCACAGAATAATGAAATATGTACTCTATGGTTCTAACGTTTAGTACATACATGTATAGTAGGCGAAAATGTGACTGAGACTGTAACAAAATGTCTGGATACAGCTGAGACCCTGTGGTACGTCTTATGAAATGTCGTACTACAAAAAAGGTCGTACATGCAAGACGAAACTTTAAAATACATCTAATTACTGATTTCTTTATCTAATCCTGTCTTGTGGCAGCTCTTTGGAATCGTCTTGAAAAGACAATTCCAAAGAGATGTCACAAAACAGTATAAGATGAAAAAATCAATAATAACTGAGAATTTTAGAATCTGACTTACGACAGTATTTGTTGTACGACGTTTCGTAATCCGGGTCCAACAATCAGGATCGAAACCGTTTGACACCCAGATATGTTTTGGTTAGGACACGCTACCAAATCATTTTTTAGAATTGTTGCAGACAGTATTTTTTGCAGACCACAAGTACATAGCGTGAAGCAGGTTAAGCCATGCGGCAATTTTGTTGTCGTGTAAAGAATTGTAAGGACTAATCTTTACATGTAGTTTTTATATGTTTATATTTCAGGATTTGACTTGATCGCTGACGAAAAAACGAGAGAGATTCTAGAAGATGGGGCGTTTCCTGACTACAAACACGACTGCCGGAAATTTAGAAGCAATCCTAATTCCTACTTTCTTCGACACTGTTTGGACGATGATTTCAGCATGCGCTATAGGTACTTCAGTAAAGGAGACTCTATTTCAATATCCAAACAAATAAAGGTAAGTATACGCCGATCATGTGTATAGACATATTTGCCCTCTGTATGTCCGTCTGTATGTTCGTCCGTCCGTTCATTTTCGGTCTAACCGTCCGTCTGTGTTCTTCCTGGACGCCCGTCTGTAGTCTGTCTAATAGCGATAAATTATTGGCTGTTTACAGCCCTTTTTTATGATGTCATGCATGCTGTCAAAATTGCGCTCTGACTCGACATGACACACGCCACTTAACTTAGTTTTGCTCTCAATTATTTGTTTCAAATATTATATGATTGTTAAAACATTAAATGTATTTTTGCAATTATAATGGATTGCTAGTATCGTTTACATGCTGAATTTCTTTTCATCACTTTTATCTTAAAATCAAGCCATAACATGTCTATGGTGATCTGTATGTTTCTTCATGCAATTGAAATTTGTGTGTTTAACCATTTACAGTAAAATCCCCCATTAAGACACTACTTTGTATCATTAGATGTTTATGGCAGACTACTGCTTAATGGTGTATCAAACTCATGAATTTGCGAATTTTTTAAAGTTTATAAAAAACACTCTATGATGGTTTTGTTTTGAAGAGTTATTTAAGATGAATGGAAAAAAATGTACATTTTGGTGTACAATTTTTGTTTGGCTCTATGGCCATTTATAAAAGGTGTGTCAGATTAGGATTTGATTTTTCTTGTTTTGTCCTTTTCAAAGAAGCCGCTTCAATAAAATCTGTTTCAAATGAAAACAAACATGGTAATTTGGTTTTGTGTGGAGTGGTCGCTTACTACAAGATGAGAGGAAAAGGAGCTGTTAACTCTTTCAACACTAAGTACATGTAACTCTTGTTGCAGAATCACCTGACGATGAACTCTATAGATCTGTCTGACAATGGTGTTGGACCTCGAGGCATGAAATACTTCAAAAACATGTTGTACACCAACAAACATCTCACTGAACTGGTAAGAATTTACACCGGAAGTTCAAAAGGGTGGTACTATGATAATTTCCCGTTTAATCTTGGCACGCTGTGTAAATGCTGTCTGCAAGGTTTGTGGTCTGCAACAATTCCAAAAATGGTTTAGAGACCCTACCCTAAATAGTCCAAAATGGACTATGTTTAATTAGAAACTGAAATTGTGCATTCAAAATGTCAGGTGTGAATGTGTTTAAACAATAATGCAGAGACCACTATTGAAGAAGACGGTACGATAGTGCTGAATGGTAAAGAGTTAAACCAGACGGTAAAATGTGACCTTGAAACATGAAAACAGATGCTTTTTTTGAAGAGAAAGGGCTGAGCTATTTCTTCAAAAACTTGTTAAACTGACTCGCCCATAATGACTTTAGTCAAAGTTTTATCGAAACCGTTAGTCTATTTTTCCTTTACTGTTTTTGTTTGCGACGTAGGAAAAACCGACAGTGACTGAAAAGGTTTTTGTTACATGTACCCCGTTATTACAACCAACACATTTCCAATCGGCGAAGCTCTCATCAAAGCAGTATAATGATACACTGTAATACTGTATCATCTACACGTGTATCAACAATTTGCCTCTGCTATAGGGTCAATAAAGCTGTACATAGGAAGGGTGATACGTCATTTAACGTATACAGTAAAGTTCGATATCTCGAACTCGGTTAAATCAAACATACTCGTATTTCGAAGTTAAAACGTGGCTTAGCCACGTTTTAACTTTGAAATACGGGTATGTTCGACTTAACCGAGCATGAAATAATGCAGTTCATGTGTCGAACTATAGGATAGTTCGAGTTAAGCGAGTTCGAGATATCGAAGTTCGACTGTACCAGAAAAGATAATTTTCTGACCATGTTTATGAGATTTTCTGTAAAGTAATTAACCCTTTTATTGCCCAAATTAAACCGTCTGATTTAAACCTTTCAAATGCTAAAATGGTCGTCTGCAATATTTTGAAATTTTCAAAGTTTTGATCTAGAAAATATTGACATGAGTTCCAGACAGTTTCGATTGTGATCAGCTGGGTCCTGTGAAAGGGTTAACCCTTTCCTCCCATAGAACCGCCTTTAAGCACATTCAAAATATTCTTCCACTAAACAAAATACATGTAGTTCCAATTTTTACATTCAAGAACATTTACCATGATACATGTTTTCTTTATCCTAGCAGGCGATGGCTTAAAGCAGGCTGAAAGTAAAGCAGAATACGCCTTAAGGCGCATTCTGCTTCACTTTCAACCTGCTTTTTGAGGTCACCTGTTTTCAAAACTAGAACCATGCTATTGGGTAAAGGGTTAAACAAAACAAGAATAAGATCGATAGAAACACGAAGTTCTCTCTTCATGATAGAATTAACGTCAGAGTGAGAACGGCAGTGACCGGTTGACAACCCTTCCTGGTAACTAGGCAGATGGTAAACAACTTCCACTCTTTATTTCCAGACGCAAAAAAGTCTTAACCCTTTCACTGCCAATTTAATCGTGAGATTTTTACCCCTTCACCGTTTCATTGTCGTCTGCTGTTGCAATATTGTTGGCTGCAATATCGTTTCAAAGTTATATTCAATATTATATATATATATATAACTGACGCAATTTCAAAAAGAATGTCAAACAGCTAAGTAACGCGTGTGATAAGGAATCAAACAGTTTGTAAACGCGCTGTTTGGTGTCATTAGGAGTGAAAGGGTTGAACCCTTTACTGCAATGACAACGTCTGCTTTCATCAATTGTGATCTGCTTTTATTGCTCAAACAGATACTCAGCAGACGCCGCGTAATGCAGTGTCTGATCAGGATCTAAACTGTTTGAAAATAACCATTGTACTCGGGGTAAGACATTGAAGGGATTAACGACATCACACTTGTGAAAGCGCTTACAACGAAAATCTTTAGGATCTAAACTTTATTGACATTCGTTTTCATACATTTAGATGCATTTTGAAAAATACCTAGATCTACATGTATAACATAACAGACGGCGTGAGCGTTGAATAACACCCGTTGTTTAAATGTCATATATAACTAGTTAATTACTATGCAAATGAGGTACGCCACGATGTCGTTTACTTGTGATGTCATTAAAATGCGTTTTATGAGTTCAATTTCCAACGTCTTCATTCCATCATGTAGATTCAATTTATAGATTTTTGGTTAATCAATATTAGATCTACATGAAAGTGTTTATTAATACATATAATAACATAAACACTATTATGCTAGTGAACGGGGTTAATTTGGAACAACTTTTTTTCTGTATAGATCTACTTATATCGCGCTTAGCATTCACTTGACCTAAAAGGCTGCGATAAATAACTTTTCTAGGTTATGTTATAAAAAGAATATAACATTCGTGTTAATAATTTATTGGATTTATAAGACTCGTTTAATAAATCCAATAAATTATGAACACTCATGTAATATCCTATATGTATATAAATAATTTAGGGTAAAACAGTCTGACTGGATTAAAGAAGATGGAGTCTGTCTTACAAAACGTCGTACGACAAAAATGGTCGTAAGTCAAAAATTTAAAATAGAAAATCTACCTCTAATTTCAAAGGGATGTCACAATGCAGGATTCGATGGAGAAATAAATAACATTTGAGAATTTCCCATAGACCAAAATGTAACATTTCGCATGTCTTTTACATCTATCCAAAAATGTCACTGTCATTGATGTCTGATCTGTTCGACATTCTAATGCTATGCGACATTCTTTAGAATGTCACATAAGGGCAAGTTACTCTAATGTTCCTTGATGTTCTTTCAGTATTATTAAGAGCTCTTTGCTTCTTATTTTATAAAACACGTATGAGACGATTCCAAAGTCATAAGATCGGTGTAATTATATTAATATTAGATGGGAGTTTGCGTGACATTTAAATTTTCAACCCTCGAAACAAGAATGTCACCATCGGCTTCGCCTCGGGTGACATTCTGTTTCTCGGGTTGACAATTTGAATGTCACCCAACCTGCCATCAAATATATATATAATATCCGTTCAAGTTCCGCATTTAACCCTTTCAATGTCAAACCTCGTCAGGTTTAATCCTTTCTTCGCCCTTATATCGCCTGCTTTAGTACTTTGGTATGAAGTATTATCCCAACTTAAGGTTTAAGCTAGTATGACTTATGAGGCATAGATACAAGTGTCAAACAGTTATCCGGCATTTGATCAGGATCCGAACTGTTTGTATTAATATTCTCTAGTCGCCTATGATGGTGAAAGCATAGAAAAAAATATCCGAATGACATATACATTGCACTTCGATTCTTGTTGGACGTCCAGGTTCTGCTTATTATATGAATTTTACAATAGAAGCCCTTTATGACCATTTTACAATAAAATCCCGCGTATTGTATAATCTCTCCAAAGAAGGCTAATCTGTGGTGTTTAACACACATGAACCTAAGTCGCAGTGAAAGTTAAGCAGAAAGTTCTGAAAGAATTTATAAGTTTTCCTGCCATCCTACTTTAGTTAAACCACATATTAACCCTTTACCCCGCAGTGTGATTCTAGTTTGAAAATAAAGCAGGTTAAAAGGAAAACAGAATGTACCTTAAGGCGTATTCTGCTTTTCTTTCAGTGTGTTTTAAGCTACCTACCATTTGCATTGATGTAGAAAACCTTTCTTATGTTACATATTCATGATTAAATAAATTTAAACTACCTTTTGTATTTTCTTCGATGGAAGAATGAATTAAAGGTGTAAAATGCACATCTATGATGTAACGTTCGGGTTGAACTGAAAACACACCATTTGCCGGTTGATCGTGACTATTTTCGGATCTTATTGTATTGTCCTAGCTAAGATGTATTTATTAACCATTTCCTCCCTGAAACCTCAAATAGACAATTCTAGTTTTTAATTTAGTCCAGTCCATTTTTGACATTTTAGGGTTGATTTTTACAATAAATGTCAAAATGACAAACAGTGTAGACCCTGATCAGGGGCCTCTGATCAGGGTCTTTACTGTTTGCATAGGACAAGTGTACTCTTTACATGTACCCTTTGTGCAAATGACGCATATATGCATGACTAGGATTCAAAGAGTTAATTGGGTCCAATAGCTGACACTAAAGAAAAGACAACCACTTCCAAAGTCACAATTAGTAGCTTCATGACTAAGAACTGTTATAATTTTTCCAAGCTGATGGGGAATAATATTATTCTGGAAATCGAGTTATCAACGACAGACAGTAGTTATATCCGGATACAACGGCCTGCGGATATATCGCTATTTTTGTTCTCTCCTCGTTAATTTACAATGTGTAATTGATACTTTACCCAGAAAGTACTGCAGAATGTAGGTCCTTTAATACTACAATTCAAACAATGCATCTTGCTGTAAGCAATAGTCTTCATTTAACGCTGAAAACACACCCGCATTTGAGTTGTGAGACTTTACTAATATACAATTCTCCGGAATACATTAATAATAAACATGACTGTTTTCTTTTCTATAGTTAAAAGCTCATGTTGGTAACACTGTTTAACCCTTTCCCAAATAGCTTGTTTTTCGTATTTAAGATAGACTTTTGCTTAAAATAGACTGAAACTACAGAAAAATACTCATTAACTTGCATTCTGTCGTACTTTTAGACTGCTTAAAGCTACCATCTGCTAGGATATAGAAAATATTACTTATGGTCCATAATCATGCATGAGATTGACAGTATCAAGTGGAACTATTTTATTCAGTAGGGTTTCAATTAAAGGGGTAAAAGGCGTATTTACTGGTGAATGAGTTAAACTGCATAAGTATCACGTATACTTGGGACAATGTTATAATTTCCGCAATGTAGAAATTGAGTGCTGTTTTACACTGTTGTGTGGTTTATCATAATCTAAATGGCAATTAGTGTCGTGCGATATTTGTCTTCTTACAGTGGATAATCTGTTATTCTTTCCCAATAAACGCGTTTACGCTAAAACTATTATTTGCAGTGCAAACAGTTTGGAGCCAGATCAGACGCCGGGTAACCCGGCGTCTGATCAGGCTCCAAACTGTTTGCCACCAAGATAAACATGGACTATCAGAATTGTCCAAAGGTTGTTCTTTTCTACGTTTTAGTGCTTTGCGTTTGCGTACGTTTGCGTTTAAACGGGAAAGAATAACATATTCTCCACTGTATCTGGCTCTAAATTGTTTACAACTAACATCACGATTTAGTAAATACACTTTTACTGAGAGGTTTTATTGCATTTAAAGTTTGAATGACAAACAGTTTTGAACCTGATCAGATACCAAGTTTCCACAATAAGAACTTTGATTTTGCTAAATAGGTCAAAAGGAATCAAGGTAGCCCGTATGACGAAATGGCAATTGCACTTCAATTCCACTAAACAGAATCGTAAACAGTCTTATAACATTCAACTGTTTTCTTCACTAACTGGTTGCAAATCTTCAACCCGTTCACCGCCAAATTTCGTCTGATAAAATTCGTCGTCTGCTATTTGATGCAAAAATGATTTTTTGTTGTGACTAGAAATACTTATATGAGCGCCAACGCGTTACGTTTCGCCTGATCAGGATCAAAACTGTTTGCAAAGTGGACTTTAACCCTTTACCCCATGGCCTGATTTTAGTTTTGAAAAATGGTGACTGCTTAAAGCAGGTTGAAAGTAAAGCAGAATGCGCCCTAGGGCGCATTCTGCTTTACTTTCAGCCTGCTTTAAGTTACTATCTGCTAGGATATAGAAAATATTTCTTATGGTACATATTCATGACAGAATAAAATGGAACTATTTTCTTTGGCGGATGAATAAAATGAATGCGCTAAAAGTCGCTTCTATAAGGGAAAGGGTTAACTACTCGTCTTTGACCGTGAAGGGGTTAACTTGATTTTACTTTTTCAGAATCTGTCCGGCAACAATCTGGGTCCTCTTGGCGCCAAATACTTGAGGTCTTCTTTGATCAGCAACTGTTTCCTTCAGAAGCTTGACATATCAGGTAATACTAGACAAACTGTATTCTGTAGAGAGTTATAATAAAATGCCATGTCCCTTATAAGATCGGGCAATGTCGGTCAATATCGGTATTCTACGTAAAGTGTTAGGTCATTGTCGTCAACTGTCCGATCGTACCGAAATATGCTCGAACATTGGTGCGTGATACGAGGCAGGGGTGAAATCTTGAGATTTTGGATATTTCATCGCAAGTTATTATATTGTACCCAAATTTTGGAACGCTCGAATGTAGATTATAACACTTGAAATGCAATATTTAAATTGTCCACCTCAAACTATGACGCCATCTGCTTTAAACAATTCTGCTTTAATATTTTAAATTTATCGTAATGAGTGTCAAACAGTTTTGATTCTGATCAGACGTCGGAATACGCGGCGTCTGATCAGGGTGCAAACTGTTTACAAACAATCATTGTATTCGGGGTAAAAAGTGAGGGGTGCGAGAGAGAGGGAGAGAGAGAGAGTGTATTTACTGTAATACATGTATCATCAACAAATATTTCATGCGCTGATCATATTTGTGGCGGACAAATCTATCTACTGGTTTCTTTGTTTCTGTTTGTAGATAACAACTTTGGCGAGCAGGGTGGGAAGTACATAGCGTCGGTGGTAGAGGTAAGGATGAATAAAGCCTACAAGGAAAATACGTTATTTTTTTCTCAGCAAACGCCTTTATACTAAAACACGTTCAGTCGGGGGCATCCTGTTTTACCCATGTCTGTCCGTCCGCTCATTCGCCCGTTCGTTCGTCGTCCGTCCTACATACAGTACATGTACATCCTTCTTTGTACGGCTTCTAGTTGTTCCAGCGTTAGTAACACTGTGTATACCCGTACACAGGATATTGGTACCAGCGAGTCGAGAGAGTTAGCCGGTCGCTCTGCAGTTCAGGTATGTTTTTTCATGATTTATAGCATAAAATGTATATGCTCAACATGTCTATGATATCGTTTTAAAGCGTGATGTTTCTGGGATACACTGGTGTCAAAACATTTCTGTTTTATTTAGAGAAACTCTCGTAAAACATATATATATGCTGCCTGGTACCGGTAAATAACGACGATTGCTGACGAAAATTTATGATATCAACTGTTTAAAATGATCCAGACTACAATCTTTTCATAAAACATTCGATCCTTTTCATAATAATTCCTGTGACTCACTAATACCACACTGTTGGGTCATACTTTTAAGAATAGAATTAAAACAAATTTGTGTCAAGTGTACGGCATATTGGTTGTGAATGAAATTTCACTGCACGGTATATTGATGTGTCACTGTACGGGGGTTTGGTACCAGGTATTTGACCCTTAAAACGTTTTGCTCTGTCACAGCTCATCCTCGGGGTGTTACTTTCAGCCAAAGGTAGCTGAATACCGAGAACAGTCTTCCTATTTATAAATTATATACTTTTCATTGTTAATTTACTTAGAATAGATAAACTAGATCTAGAGCGAGTATACCTAAGAAGTTTAAATTGAAACGATGAATACACTTTGAACATATTCTAATAGCTATTCACGTAATGGGACACTTTTAAGCGAACGAGTAACTGTATCGGACTTTACCTAATTCGAAGATTTCTATTAAAAATCTAACACAGAGTCAATAATGATTGCGGTATATTTATGATATCAAACTAATCCACCCACTTCTACAATATTGAAATACACGTATACAACTATAATTTCCATATGTGTTTTTCAATTTTGCACGGACATATCGTGCAGTAAGATTACTGGGTTATGCGGTATCATTTACCACAGTGCAATCAGAATAGGTTGCCCACTTTAAAGTGAGCGGTATTCAATTCAACCCAGAGTTCTTTTCTTTAGAAAACTGCCGCGGTCGTGTTACACTTGCTTGTTATTCCTTATCTTGCTGAATTGTCGTCTGATTCAATAATATCGTGTGCGAAGAACCACTAAGTCCTTTTTTTCAATAAGAGTGCTAAACAGTTTGAATATGGATCAGACGTCACGTTAAGCGGCGTGAATATAGATCAGAAGTTGCGTTAAGCGGCGTCTTGTCTTGACCCAAACATTATCCAATGGGCACTTAGGGTTACGTGTATTCGAATGAAAGAGTTAAAATTGATATTTAGCACACATGTTGCTCAGCACGGACTGCACGCCTGTAATAATGAACATTAACAGTAAGTGTACAATAACAGACGTTAGAGGACAGTTTTTGGATAGCTCTGCGGGGTTGGTATATCCTTTAAAGACATCTCCGGTCATAACGCCTTGCCAGATAATTTCCTTGCATAAAACATGGGTCTTGTGGACATGCCGGTAGCAAAGAACCATTGAAGCGTCCCACGTGAGACCGTACCTTTATATTTGATAATTTGGTTAGAAATAACCATTGAAAAGCCTTCTTGAGCATGAGTTTATCTGGGCCTCACGAGGTAAACTGAGATTGGTATACCCGCTGGCAGCTTATGCTGCATGCTTTTTCTCGCCTTACGAGAACAATGGGGGACTTCATGAATGAACTGAGGGTATATCTTTAAACCTTTTTAACTTGTTTTAGTTTTGCAGACGGATGAGTACTTAAATACATTTCTTTCATTCGGTTGTAACACCAAACCAGGTAAAATGTGCGAGTTTTGTCCTTACTGCTATCTTGTCTATGGATACTCATCTAAGCGTTTTATGTGAGGCCCTTACCTTAAATTTGAAAGTTTGGATAGTAAAACCCATTGAAAAAACCCTTGAGAGCGAGTATGTGAGGGCCTCTCTAGACAGCTTGAGATTGGATGCATTGGCTTTTTACACTTTACTACTGCGTTACCTGTATGTTCACACCTAGTGAGAAAAACGGGGAGGGGGGGGGGGGGTTCCATCAATTGACGGAGGAAATGTCTTTCAGGCAGGTTTAAAGTAAAGCCGAATGCGCCAAGGTAAGATGCATTTTGAGTTACTTTCAGTCTGCTTCCAGCGACCATCTGCTAGGATAAAGGAAACATGTCGTATGTTACATCTTCATTACTGTATAAAATGAAATAATTTTCAACACACGGGGGAAGAATGAACAAGAGTTGTCAGAGAGACAACAAAGCTCGCCATTGGCACACTCAAGGCCACCGAGGTCAACCACTTTTCATGCATGGAAAGGTCTTGTCCATGTACACATGTACACATACAAACCAAATATGAAAGTAACACCTCAAGGGACATAGGAATTACATGTATAAGCCTTTTTTGAAACCTAAACGTAGATTTCGAAACCTAAACCCGGGACCTAAGTTAAAGGTCAATGTCACTGGGCTGTTTTTTTGCATGCATTGAAATGTAGTGTCACTACACATGCATGCTAAATATTAAAGGAATATCTCAATGGATATATGAGTTATAGGCATTTGGAGAAACCTAAACGCAGATTTCGAAACCTTAAGCTGGATCCTTAGTTGAAAGGCAAGGTCACTGGGGTCAAACTTTTTGCATGCAAGAAAGGTTTTGTCTATACACACATGCACACGGAATATCTCAATGGGCGTTGGAGTTTAAAGGCATTTTGAGAAACTTAATGCCTATATACTTACATGAAAATGAGTTATTTGATATTTTGTTATGCCTGGCTTCAAGGTTATAAAGCTTTTGAAATATGTCTGAAATCATTCCCAAGCATTTAAGTTCACGGTCAAGGTCACAGAGATCAATTTTTTTGCATACAAGGAAATGCCATGTTCATATACACATGCACTCTGAATATGAAAGGAATATCTCAATGGACATAGTAGTTATTGGCCATTGGGAAACTAAACACAGGTTTCGAAACCTAAACGCGGGTCCTTACTTCAGAGGTCAAGGTCACTGGGGAAAATGATGTGTGTCCATGGACAGGGTTTGTCCATATACACATGCATACCCAGTATAAAAGCAATATATCAAGGGACATAGAAGTTAAGGGCATTTTTCGAAACCTAAACACAGATTTCGAAATCTAAACTTAGATAGATGGATTTTTTTAGTTTCGTCTGTTATAGTTATAACTCTCCCCTCCTTTCTACATTGTTCAGGTATAATTTTAAAGTTGCACACGTTTGCGGAACAACCACGCTAGCGAAGGTATTTTAACTCCTGACATCCATGCCTCTCTATCAAGTGTGATATTACCTCCCGGAACGTTGGTAGTTGTTTCTTACAGTAGGTACATTTGTACAGGTCCATAATCTGTAAAAAACAAATGACAATGTACAGAATGTATACTTGTACAAACCAAACTGCCGTCGATTTCGATGTAGATTTAAGCAAGATGCCGTACACTGGATTGAAAGGTTTTTGCAATATGCCGTTCACTAGCGTATCAATTTGCCGTACACCTAGCCAAATTTCATTTCGGGTTTTTAAAGCACATGCGGCAAATACAATAGTTAAAGCTTCATAAATATTGATCAAGATAGTACAAATTACTCGTATAACATGAATAATTCTCTTATGCAGTTATAAAAAAAATATTACAATGATATTTTGTCAGCAAACGTTGTTATTTACCGGTACCAGGCAGCATGTTTATACGTCTTACGAGAGTTTCTCTTGGTAAAACTGAAATGTTATGACATCAGCATGATCCAGAATCATCACACTTTGATACAGTATTATTTTCCATATTGATCTTAGACATATAATTCAGGAAATCACGAAAACATACCTGCACTGCAGAGCGATCTGCTAACAAATCCATAACTTTCTCGACTCGCTGGTACCAATATCCTGTGTACGGGTATACACAGTGAGTAACAGCTCTCCCCTTCTGATAGGCTAAAACATAGCCGTATGCCCACTGTAAACATTTCGGAGTAAGAATTAAAAAAACTTGTCATCATTGTTTTAATACAGAACTTGGATCGCTCTTTTAAACAAAAAAGAAGCATAGTTCCCGCTTATCGTATTGATAAGACAATGCGTTTGATATGTGGTAATTAACTAATTCATCCCTGAAACGTTTAATGGATAATTACAATTAAGTCTGGACCATTAAGACTATTTAGGGTTGAATTTAACAATCTATTACAAAATGACAACAGTGCAGACCCTGATTAGAGTGCCCCTTCAGGATCAGGGTCTAAATTGTTTGCATTCTACCAAGTGTACTTTCCCCAGGTACACTGTTTGTTAGTGATGAGGATACTCGTCGCTAGGGTTGAATTTAAATCAATAGAAAAAATTAAAACCGATGTACATGTATTTTAATCTACATACAACGCCTCTTGAGCGACATTCCAGTTAAAACAGGAATGGCGATCTTTAGGGGCCAATAGTTGTTTAATTATTATTTATTTCATTTAATGCACATGACAGAAGAAATGTAGACTGTCTACAAAGTGGCAGTGAAATAACTAATTGTTTGTTTTATTAATCAGGATAACGTTAATCTGAAGCATCTGAACATATCCAGGAACGCCATTGGAGACTCTGGGGCTGACTTGATTGGTACAGGCTTAGGTGAGTGCTTTGTCATTAACTCTTTGCATGCTGGGTAAGTTTTTCGTGTACAACAATTGTCGTCTTCTGATGTTCTAAAAAATAGCATTCAAAACAGGGTCAGAATGTCAAACAGTTAGGATCCTGATGAGACGCCGCGTAACGCGGCGTCTCATCTGGATCCAAACTGTTTGCAAAGATATTCACTGTGGCAGATATATCCACCGATAGCGTGCAAAGAGTTAAGAACAGTGGATGAGAAACGAATTCTTACGGGCACTTAATAGCTAAACTGTGTCAGTGGGGTAATCGAAAGATACCAACATCACCATTATCTCGATTTCTAGAAATTGAGATATATATTGGAGAGATATGGAGAAATTTGGAAATCGGGAAATTCGGTAGTGAAATCATGCAATCGAGAAATCGTGAAATTTGGAAGAGAAACCGAGCAATCGAGAAATTGGGAAATTTGGAAGAGAAATCGAAGTCGTGATTTCGTGAAGTTGAAATAATGTAATTCTTCTGTGTGAAATGTTGAAGGGAAAATGTCACAGTGGGTATTTCATACATTTAAGTAATACAGAAAGTTCGTAGAAAATATGGCATATATAATCAATAAAAGAAGCAAAATGAGCATTTCTCACAGTGCAGGTCATATCATTTCAGGTCGAAACATATCGCTGAAGATTTTGGACATTAGCGGTAATCACATATCCCCTAAAGGAGCCGTGAAAATTGCAGAGAGTATGAAGGTCAGTCAGTCTTAACCATTGTCCCCTATTTCCTGTTTCTAGTTTTGAAGCAAACGACCGCTTAAAGCAGGTTGAAAGTAAAGCAGAATATGCCTCAATGCGCATTCTGCTTTACTTTATTTCAGCTTTTCTATACCATCTGCTAGGACATAGAAAATATTAATTGTAATGAATTTGCACCAAAGTGTTCTAATTTCCTAATATGTATTCCAGCTGAATTTATTTTGATGTTTTAACAATGACTAGTTTATGTTGATTTTAGAACAGGGTATTCACCAATTGCAACATATAAGTTTCCAAGCATGCAAAGAGTAAAACTTATTCAGTTGGACATGCACTTATCTGTTGTCAGGGCTCCAGATAAGGGCAGTATTTCAAAAACTAGAATCTTTATTTCTGCTGTAATCCCTATGGAGTCACTACTCATTAGAATCGTCTCGAAAAGACGATTCTAATGAGTAGTAACACTTTAGGAATTGGCGCTAAATAAGTGAAAAAATGTTGGATTTGTGCAGTTTACTCACCCTTATCTGGAGCCCTGTGTTGTCTTTCAGAAAAACACTGAGCTTGAAGTACTGATTGCTGCAATGAATGGTTTCGGGGAGGAGGGCGGCAAGGCCATGATCAACGCCCTGAAACTAAACACCGAGATGAGAGTACTAGACCTATCAGATAACAGAATCACAGACTCTGTCATCAAACTTCTTATCTCATCACTCAATGCTCTCGGTCTAAAGGCCATCAGGGTAAGATCTAGTGGACTCTTTTCTTAACTTTTAACTTCACAGCCTTTTCAGGCTCAACTCATTGAGACATGGTGACGAATATACGGGACATTTGCAAATAAAATACATGATTGACAATTTGTATACCTTAGCAATTAGTGTAGATCCTTATCAGACGATTCTTTGCTATGCAAACAGCGTAAACCATGATCAGAGTGTTCCTATATCAGTATGGAACTCTGGTACGTCATACCAGTAGCTAATAGTTTACTTATAACCAGGCCACCGGCCCATACACAAATACAATACATGTAATACTTTGCCAAATGCATATGTGGTGTGAACAGTAACAGGAGTGCAGTGAGCAAAAAAAATGTGTTCATATAAATTAATGTTTGTTTGTTTCTTCTAATTAACTCATTCACCCCTGAAACTTTCAGTGGACAATTGCAATTTCAAAATAAGTCTAGCCCATAATCAATATATCTCAAAATGACAAACAGTGTATACCCTGGTCAGAGGGTTCCTTAAGGAGTCCTCTGATCAGGGTCTACACTGTTTGCATAGGACAAGTGTACCCTTGACAGGTATATTATTTGTTAATGACGAGTATACGCGTCGCTAGGGTTCAATGTTTTAATGGTTGGTATAGGCCTACTGCATAATTTAACCACGTATGGTCGAAAGGAAAGAAAACATCGTATGGATAGTTAGTATAATACCATTCACAAGTTACTTCATATCAAATATTCTGTCCTTCTTTTAAATGCAATATATATGCATATGAACATTGCTAAATTCCATATATCATTCTTTTTTAAGACGTATAAAATTCTTTAAAATATGATGTTGTGATAAATGTTCTGCAATGTTTACCACACGAAGATCTTTGAAGAAACAACAAAACATGATAAAATGCAACTTATCTTCTACTTCCGTTTCACAATATATGTACAACGAGTTAATTGATTAATACATTTTTTAAGTAATTCGGCGTCAAATATTGATCTAAACTGTTTGTAATTGCCGGTCAAATCGTGAGTTGCAGGGGTGAAACGATGATAAAGTGCCATGTAGCTTGCTCTTGATGGTTAGCCATGATATAGAAACTTACATGTAGCATATATGTATCAACTGACATTTTGCAGCGAAAACGGCAAACAGTCATTTTATTAGTTTAATCTCCAGTATTTTGTTCCTTTTCTAGGTAGCGTTTAATCCGATATCGACAAAGATAGCCATTGACCTCCTGACGGGAATAATGGCGATGACATCACCAATCACGTTTGTCGATTTTGAGGTAAAATAAATGAAGTTAACTCATTATCCCCTGAAACTTCCAATGGACTATTCCAATTAACAATAAAGGCTGGTCCTTTTTAGACCATTTAGGGTTGTTTTAAATAATATATTGCAAAATGACAAACAGTGAAGTCCCTGATTAGAGGGCTCCTGCAGGAGCCCTCTAATCAGGGACTTCACTGTTTGCATCAGACAAGTGTACTCTTCACTGGTACACATTTGGTAAAGGACGCATATATGCGTCACTAGGGCTCAATGAGTTAAACATGCTTGTTCCCAGATATTATACACATTTGGATAGCAATTATCGCTCACATAGAAAATAACATAATATGCAGAATAAGATTAAATATAGAGCACAGCATTACAATTATGTACCCTGAGAACAATGTGCAGTCAGATCAGATTCCACCTCTGGTCAAGTTTCAAAGTTGTGCCATGTAAGTTTCAATATGTAGCCAACATTTTCAAAAACCTGCCATTTTCCACACTTTATAACACTGTGCTAAGATTCTTTTAAACGGAAAAGAATAATATATTTCCCACTGTATTATTCCAGGGTTTGCACGTAACCGATGAGCTCAAAGGCCTCGCTAACGCTCTACACATCGTTCACAATATCGACGTGAACTACTCGGAACCGCCATCGAAAAGGGAGACCACTGCAGATGCACTAACACGAAATCTGACGATACTGTGTGACTTCATGGAAGGTAACAGTGTCGTGACATCAACTCAGCTCTTACATACTATTCTTTTAAAATGTGCACCTTCAAAGTCAAAAGTTAGAATGAATAAAGAAGAAACCTTATTGCTTACATTTTTATTATTGGATGCCGCCCACAATATTCATTCTCCATGGGCATGCGCAATGAAAACGGCACAGAAAGGTTACAAGCAGAACATGTAGTGTAAGCTCCAGTAACGGAACTTGGCTTTTTTATCCTTTTTTCACAATTTATCTGATCTGGGTCTACGTTGTTTGCATAAGACAAGTTTACTCTTCACATGTGCCCTGTTTGAAAAGGACGAGTATATAATAGCCGCTAGGGCTCAATAGGTAAATTTGAAATATCTGTTTGTAAGAAATTAAATATGCCGATACGGTGGATTATAAATACGTTAGGCTATTCTTTAAAAAAAATGCGTGTGTAGAACCATTGATGTTCCTTGCAAACAGTATTCCAACATTGTACTACATGTATGTTATTTCATTAGTATATACTCTACGTGTAATCTATTAATTTCCAGACGAGGAGATTGAGGTAGATGATTTATTCCCCGACTATGAAGACCTTGAAGGGACGAGAGAGGGACAGATTATGATCACAGTAAAGGAGGTCTTGTGCGCACTAGAGGTTCAAACATTTGTCTTCATTCTAATGTTACCTTTTCATTTAACCAATTACCGAATAGCCGGTTTCTAGATTTGAAGACACCTGACCACTTTAAGTAGGTTGAAAGTAAAGCAGAATACGCCTTAAGGCGCATTCTGCTTTACTTTCAGCCTGCTTTAAGCTACCATCTACCAGAATATAGAAAATAGTTCTTATGGTGCATACTTTTCTTAGTATAAATGTGAACTATTTTCATCAATGGAGGAATGAATTAGAGGTATAAAAGGCGATGGGGGTAATGGGTAAAGCGTATTAATCATTTACAATATAGAAGATACAGTCGAAAATCGATAACTCGATTTCGTTTTAGTGAAAAATTCCCGTATTTTCATAGCTGAATATGAAACATTTCAGTTCGATTTAGTGGATTTGATTTGTTTTGATTTTACGTCGCTTTCAACAGTATTTCAGTCATATCGTGACGTCCAGCTAATTATAGGTGGAGGAAGACCCCAGAAGTCCTATATATGCACTGTTTCAGGCATAAATCGGCAACTGGGTAGAACCACCGACCTTCCGCAAGCCAGCTGGAAGGCTTCCCCACATGAAAAATCCGAACGACCCTACTGGGATTCGAACTCGCAGTGGTGAGGAGCTTAGTGATGTAAGTCACAGTGACTATACCACTAGGCCAAGGAGGCCCCTCGATTTAGAGGAAAATTCCCGTATTTTCATAGCTGAATATGAAACACCTCAGTTCGATTTAGTGGAAAGTTCCCGTATTTCATAGCTGAATATGAAACACCTCAGTTCGATTTAGTGGAAAATTCCCGTATTTCATAGCTGAATATGAAACACATCGGTTCGATTTATTGGAAAGTTCCCGTATTTGATAGCTGAATATGAAACACCTCAGTTCGATTTAGTGGAAAGTTCCCGTATTTCATAGCTGAATATGAAACACCTCAGTTCGATTTAGTGGAAAGTTCCCGTATTTCATAGCTGAATATGAAACACCTCAGTTCGATTTATTGGAAAGTTCCCGTATTTCATAGCTGAATATGAAACACCTCAGTTCGATTTAGTGGAAAATTCCCGTATACTCATAGCTGAATATGAAACACTTCAGTTCGATTTATTGGAAAGTTCCCGTATTTTATAGCTGAATATGAAACACCTCAGTTCGATTTATTGGAAAGTTCCCGTATTTCATAGCTGAATATGAAACACTTCAGTTCGATTTATTGGAAAGTTCCCGTATTTCATATCTGAATATGAAACACTTCAGTTTGATTTATTGGAAAGTTCCCGTATTTCATAGCTGAATATGAAACACTTCAGTTCGATTTATTGGAAAGTTCCCGTATTTCATATCTGAATATGAAACACTTCAGTTCGATTTATTGGAAAGTTCCCGTATTTCATAGCTGAATATGAAACACTTCAGTTCGATTTATTGGAAAGTTCCCGTATTTCATAGCTGAATATGAAACACTTCAGTTCGATTAATGTGAAAATTCCCGTATTTTCATAGCTGAATATGAAACACTTCAGTTTGGTTTAGTGGAAAATTCCCGTTTTTTAATAACTGAATATGAAAAATGTCAGTTTGATTTAGTGGAAATTTCCCGCATTTTCAAAGCTGAATATGAAACACTTCAGTTCGAGTTAGTGGACGAATCTCGTACAATACTTACTCTCTACAACAACACTCAGCGGGAGACACATATTTTGTGTGTTGTTCGGAGGGTGTTGTTAAAGGGCGGGGAATTAATTCCCTTAGAGTACATTTGCAAATAGTTTGAACCCAGCGCAGACGTCGCATTGGGTCCAAACTGTTTGTCACTCGTCTTTATGTTTCTTCTATCAAAATGTCCAATACTTAACTTTGAGAAAAAACGACAACGACACTTTTGAGCGAACGATATTTTAGCAGTGTATGCATTAGACATAATTGTCTTATTTTGGGAAACAGTGGAAAGCATTGTTGTAAGGAGGGACTCGTTATTCGGAGGGGACGTTGTAGGGAGGGAGCACTGTATTTCCTTAGTACTGAAGTTGAATAACTCGAGCTCGCTGAAGTCGCACCTACGCATTTCTTAACATGACGTAACTTTGATACGATTCTGATAAGCAGTCACAATATCACTTCGTAGAAACAGAAGGTAGTTGGTATCTGAGATGCTCTCTTATATGGAGCTCTAGGTTATAGCGTTCTCTGTTCATTTGCTTTTCTATACCAAAGCTTCTATCTTGCAAATTTACCCTTTACTCCAAAACCTACTTTTAGTTTGGAAGACAGGTGACCACCTAAAGCATTCTGCTTTACTTTCAGCCTGCTTTAAGCTTCCATCTGCTAAGATATTGAAAATATTTCTCACGATGCATATCCATGACTGTATACATTTGAACTATTTTCTTCAGTGGAAAAAATAAATCAAATGAATAAAAAGACATATCTATGGATTATTGGATTAAAAATTGAATTGCTGAATTATCGTGGTTCTTAAAAGTGTGACCTGCCTCCAATGTCATAAAACTTTTGAGTTCACTCTGTCGTTCTCAAGCATTTGATTGGTCAGATTTGAGCCTAGGCTGAAATCTGACCAATGAAATGCTTGAGAACAAAACTCAAACTCAATTGAAACGCTTTATAACCTTGGACCCTGCATAAAAAATCAATGTTTATAATTCCTTTCAGGTGTCTGGCAAAGTAACACGCAAAGAAAAACTACGAAAGCTAGCGGCGAGACTGATGAACGGAACACAACGAAAATTCCAAATCAGGTAGACAGACCAACTAGCAGAATATTATTTCGAACACTATAGCAGACATAGCATTACTTTAGGACTATATTGTGAGAAAAAACCTTAAAATATAGATTCTAACATTGCTCTATTCTGATCTTTCTACCTCTAAGGCTGATCTCGTGTTTTGGAAAGTTTGGATCCTTTTTTCAAACAAATCCATGCCCAAATACACGTCACATTTTTGTTACATGCATTCAGCCATAAAAGAGAATATTCTCTTTGCTATTATGGCTGAACACATGTAACAAAAATGTGACGTGTATTTGAACATGGTTTTCTTTGAAAAGGGCCCTTAGAGATAGACTATTAGAATAGCACAATGTTATAATTTAATGCTATTTAAATTCGCTATTTGAAATCGTGTTATCTTTATTGTAAAATATAAATATCAAATAGTTTGGATCATGATCAGACGCCGAGTTACTCAGAGTCTGATCAGGATCCAAACTTTCGAAAATACGAGATTAACCCGGGTAAATAAGTTAGGGGATAAAGCAGGGGACCGTTTCATAACACTTCGTACGACAAAAATGGACGTAAGTCAAAACTTTAAAATACATTTAATTTCTGATTTCTAATATCTAATACTGTCTTGTGACATCTCAGTGGAATCGTCTTGAAAAGACGATTCCACAGAGGTATCACAAGACAGGATTAGATGGAGAAATGAATAATAATTGAGACTTTAATAATCTGACTTACGACAACATTTGTCGTACGAAGTTTTATGAAACGGCCCCTGATGTTTTGTAAACACTTTAAGTTAACATAGTGACGAGCATACTTGTCCTTTACAAGCAGTAAAACAATGTACACTTGTTTCATGCAAACAGTGCAGATCCTGATCGTATGGTTCCTGTAGGAACTCTCTGATCAGGCTCTATAGTGTGTGTCACCTTGTAATTTATTGGAAAAAACCCAACCCTAAATTGTAAACAATTAACTAGGATTCTCCATTAGAAATGTCCATGGGTCATTAATGACTTAATGGTGTTTTTCAGGGATTCAATATAACCGCGGTATGCTACATTACTAGTATTGAACGATATATTTGCTACAAATAAAATCACATAAAAACAACAGTCTATTCTTATCGCAATCATTGTATATGCTTAATACGTTTTAACTCATTCACCCTGAAAGTTTTAATGGATAATGGATAATCTCAAAAACATCTAGTCCTTTTTTGACTTTTTAGGGTTGATTTTAACAATATATTTTATAATGACAAATAGTGTAGACTCTGTCAGACCAGAGGGCTCCTTAAGGAATCCTCTGATCAGGACCAAAATGATTGCATATGATAAGTGTAATGCTCACAGGTACACTGTTTGTAAATGACGAGTATACCCGTCGCTAGGATTGACTGTGTTAATTTGCTTTTACAAAAGGTCAGGACCCAAATCAGAAGATTATTTATCCTACGTTTCATCAGGAACCAACGTCTTTGAAACTTGTTTCGATGTTTTCCCAATAGGACATATCCGCATATTAATAGACATAAGCATCAATACGATACATTTGCAGCAGACGACAGTATAGCGCAATTGTTTCTTTTTTTGACGATTACGGCTGGTCAATTAGAGACGCTGTACATAATCGTTCCCATTAGTACCCCTCATTACCTGTATCTAGATAGATGAGTCTAGCAAATTTTTTATGACATTACACGGAAATAAATAACAGTGAAAACAGGGTAAATAGTCCGTTAACCCATTCAACCAGGAACAATTTAATGGAAAATTCCAATTTCAAAACAGTCTAGTCCATTTTTTGACTAGAGTTGATTTTAACAATATATTTCAAAATGACAACCAGAGAAGACCCTGATCAGAGGGCTCCTCAAGGAGCCCTCTGATCAGGGTCTACACTGTTTGTATGGGACAAGTGTAATATTTACAGGTACACTGTTTGTAAATGACGAGTATACTCGTCGCTAGGGATGCATGTGTTAAAATAAGATAATATTGCATTTTAAAAGAGAAAATATGAGTAGCGCATAATGCAGGACAAAAGTAATGCAGAAAGAGCTTTCTGCATTATGCAGTCATCTGGTTTAAGAGAACGTTATACTATCTTAAAGAATGATTGCTAAACGAAAGTTAACAGAGCCTGTATCATATATACGTTATGTATAAAAAAAGGCGAGAACCAATCAGTATCGTGATATATAGCGTATGCTAGTTTTACTCTTTTACCACCGTGTTCTGCTTCAATTCTTTCTCTTATAAATATAACATACACTTGCTTCGAAGTTATAAAGCACTATGGCTGAAGAAATGTCGATTCAAGTGCCAAACAGTTTGACGTCGGATCAGGATCCAAACTGTTTGCAAAGTTGATAGAAATCGCACATTGCAATGGCAGGGTTTTTATCACTTGTATTGTCTTTGAACTTTTTCTTTTAACATTCGATATCATTAATTTATATAAATCAGTGGTTGGTCTATCAATTCGCAGTTTGAAATGGTGAATGAATGGCAGAATATACGGGATAAATATATCACCTTAACACGTTGAACGAAACACAGCAACTATACTCAACAAAAAAGTTCAGGATTTTTTAGAAAAAGTATGTAACAAAAGAATTCCGAAACAAACCATTATCTATATATTCTTTTAATTTATTAGATACATTTCATTGCTTGAAAAAATATGTTTCCTTTAGTTTGTCATCTCTAAATCCTTGCTGTAGTATTGTGTTAAGTAACCTAGGGGTCAAAGTAATTTTCACAAAACTATTGTAAGTTTTTTTTAAACAACAACAACAACAAAACCCCAACAAATGATATTAGTAAGTGCATGGGTTGTATTTTTCAATATTTTGCGAATTGATAAACATACCATAATCAGAGAGTTTGTTTGTTTGCAAAGGACAAGTAGACAATGAAAATGTACACTGAAGTAAAGAAAGCGTATACTCGTAGCTAATGTTCAATAGTTTAACAGCACACACTGCAAGATTGACTCCCACCGCGTGTCCATAGGTGTTTTCTTTCTTCCTTCAGCGAGTTGGCGCTTGTGTATGACCAGGTGATCTGCGGTAAAGACCCAGTCCGAGAGATGCCATTGCGAACTCATTTACGGCGCTCCATTAAGGACGAGCGGGCCGAGAAAGAGAAGAGAGAACAGAAGAAAGCCAACAAATACTCCTCCAAACCACAGCCTCCTAACAAATCTAAGGGCAAGAAAAAATGACCCGTTAACCGCAATCTATTTTTTAGACATTGCAAACAGAGTATACCGAGATCAGCAGGAATAGAAAATTGTGTCGGAAAAGCATGTGCATTTCTTAAAGTATACAAAGAGACAAAGTTTTGATCTGGACACTTTACATGTACAGTAAAACCTCTCTATTACGACCACTAAATTATGTTAATTATTAGGGTGTTTACGGTAGGTGACCGCTTAAAACAACGTGACAGTGAAACAGAAAGCTCCTGTAGGAGCTTTCTGTTTCACTGTCACCTTGCTTTAAGCTGTCACCTGTCTATTAAACAATTAATTAGTCTTCGTTTTAGTGGTCGTAATAGCGAGGTTTTACTGTATAATAGACTCGATCTCAACTGACGCCTCATTAGGACGTGGCGTCTGAGACGGATCTCCATTGTTTGCAATTAGTTTTACTACACTATTGTTTGCATAGGACAAGTGTATTCATCAAATGTATACTGTTTGTTAATGACGAGTATTCTTGTCATTAGGGTTGGATGGGTAAATACATTCTCAGTGATTGTGACATTGTGATTGCTGACCATTTGATCACAAAATGCAGTGCATGTATGCATGTCCAAGAACCTGTGCAGAACATGTATATATATTACAGTGCTAAAGAATAAAACCAATGTAATACTGATATGAGCTTTAATTTATTTATCTTAACCCTTTCAACGCCAAACACGGATACCCGGTGCCTTAGTCATTATAGTCACTGCTTCTGACAATTACTTAGCTTTCAGCGATTTTGGTTCGAATTCTGGTCAGAACATTAAGATTTTTTTCCATAAGGGAAAACCTTCCAGCTGACTTGTTAAGGGTATAAAAAAATCGTAGATCATATCTTTAGGAGAAGGACAAGGTTTCTTAATAATCGATGTCAGAAGTCAAGGTCAAATTGACATGAAAGTAGAACGCAACACTGGACACTCCTATGTATATGCGGAAAGTTGGTGGTTCTACGATTTGTTTGTCTATTTATACGCGAAATAGTATGTATTTAAAATTGCATCTTTGGTATTCCGCCACCTTGACGTCATGATTTATTCACAGCCAAATTCAACAATCGATTGGAACCTTTTTGCAGACAATGTAAATTTAGGCGTCTGAAACTTTATGCCGTGAAATGTAATCGGCTGCTCTTATAAAGTAACATAGATCTATCTACCCGCTCAGACCCGGGATCGAACCCGGCCGGTTGTCAGGCTCATAGCCAAGCATTCTATCACATCGCCACAGAAGCGCGCTTGTAGGCCTACAGCGAAACAATACAAGAGCCCCATGGGGCATATTTCGCTCACCTGAGAATAGCTGAAAAATGGAGAAAATGATTTATGTCCAGGACGGGGTCATTTTTTACCCAAGGGGCATAATTTGAACATTCTTGATAGAGGACCTATAGATGATGCTATGTGCCAAATAGCTAAGATCAGGGTAGTAGGGTTTTAGGCAAGAAGATTTTATAACGTTTCCATTGGAAAAATCTATCTTTAGCTCATGTGACCTACATATGCAACAGACTGGAACCATTTGTACAAACTAGGTAAAGGACATATAGAAGTGTCACCATGCCGAATATCAAAGCTCTGGTCATATTAGTTTCAGAGGAAAAGACATTTGAAAATTTCACTATTTAACTCTATGTAAAACTGTGACCCCCGGGGCGGGGCCAATTTTGACCCCAGGGGCATAATTTGAACAAACTTGATAGAGGACCTGTAGATGATGCTATGTGCCAAATACCTTTGCTCTGGCCCTTGTGATGTTTTACTAGAAGATTTTTTAAGTTTTTAAAGAAAAAATCTATTTTTAGCTCCTGTGACCTAGATATGCAACAGACCAGAACCATTTGAACAAAATACGTAAAGGATATTTAGAAGTGTCACCATACTAAATATCAAAGCTCTGGCTATATTAATGTCAGGGAAGATGATGTTTGAAAATTTCACTATATAACTCCAAGTAAAATTTTGACCCCCGGGGCGGGGCCAATTTTGGCCCCAGGGGCATTATTTGAACATCCTTGATAGAGGACCTGTAGGCGATGCTATGTGCCTAATATCTAAGCCCTGGCCCTTGTAGTTTCAGAGAAGAAGATTTTTCAAGTTTTCATTGAAAAAAATCTATTTTTGGCTCCTGTGACCTAGATATGCAACCGACCAGAACTATTTGAACAATATTGGTAAAGGACATCTAGAAGTGTCACCATGCCAAATATCAAAGCTCTGACCACATTAGTTTCAGAGAGAAGAAGACGTTTGAAAAATTTCGCTATATAACTCAATGTAAAACTGTGACCCCCGGGGCAGGACCAATTTTGACCCCAGGGGCATAATTTGAACAAACCTGATCGAGGACCTGTAGATGATGTTATTTGCCAAATATCTAAGCTCTGGCCCTTGTAGTTTCTGACAAGAAGATTTTTTAGGATTTCCTTATTTTTTACTTTGGTTGCCATGGCAACCAGAGTTCTACATTGTTTTTGATTATTTGAACAAATTTGAAAGAGCTTGACCCAAGGAACATTCCTGTAAAGTTTGATTGAAATCTGTCAAGCGGTTTAGGAGGAGATGTCAATTGTTAACGACGACGCACGACGGACGACGCACACCGCACGACGACGGACACAGGGTCATCCCAATAGATCACCTTGAGCCTTTGGCTCAGGTGAGCTAAAAAGTGATGATGAACCTATTATATACACAGCGGCATATTCCCAAGCGTCCCGAATTTCTGTATATATCGACTTGGAATCGAGCATAGAGTACACGCAGTCACAGACCAAGTTGGGCGCCAACTGTAACTGTGTGTTCTAATAAAGATACATACCCGCTCAGACCCAGGATCGAACTAGGGGTCGTCAGGTTCGCATTCAATTACTCTACCGCTCACCATAAAAGAGCGAGTGTACAGCAAGGACGTGCAAGTGGTGATGAACTGTGACACAAAAATCATTTCTTGATGTTTTTACTAAAAGGAGAAATAATTACAACAAAGTATTACAGGGACTGAATCAAGTCTAGCTATGGGGTAACGGGTTAAGACCCCTGATGTGACCATGACCTCTAATTGACCATGACTTTGTGTGACATGACCTAACTTCTTCTGAGCTCAAAAGCTTCTTAATTTGAATAAACACGCCACATATAGGAAGTTCCTATCACATGTAGTTCTAGAGTAATGGCCAATGCTAAATTAACCCTGTTTGACCTCTAAATGGCACTGACCTTTGTCCGACATGACCCAACTATTACTAAGCTCAAGAGCATCTTGCTTTGAGTACATCTATGCCAAATATGAAGTCTCTAGCCGATGTAGTTCCAAAGCTATAGCTTATGTTAAATTAACCCTATTTGACCTCTAAATTACAACGACCTTTGTCGGACATGTCCCAACTTGTACCGAGCTAAAAAGCTTCGTAAGTTGAGTACACAAGCCGAATATAAAGATAACACGTGCAGTTCCTACGTAATTGTCAATGTTTAATTGCTCATATACATGTAACCTCTAAAAGACCTCTAAATGACCTTGACCTTTGTCAGACATGGCCAAAGTTGTACTAAGCTAAGGATTTGCGAGGTGAGTACACATACCAAATATAACCACAGAGTTATTACCAACGTTAAAGTTATTGACAGACAAACAGACCAAAAACAATATACCCCTGACCAAGTCGTGCGGTGGCATAAAAATGTCCGTATTTACCCCGACCGCTCATTACTCCTACCAGATGCTGTCTTTCCAAATACTGATTGTAATGCCGAGAGGCACCTTTCCCGTGACTTCATACAATATGTTGCGCCATCTACACCCCCCCTCCCTCGCCAGTTCCTGGAAAAGCAATATTCCTTTGACGCCGTTAATATCCATTTACAATTAACAAATTAAAGGCATACTCGTTAAATGAAATATGTAGATTAGTATTATGCACTTGTTCAGCTGCTCAACTATTATGTTTTCTTTAGGTCACGTGTAGGAAAAACCATGTCCGTCCGTGTGTAATTTAGCCCAACCAATCAAATTCAAGGTCAATTCCTGTCAATGCTCTAGTGCTGCATTCCATTCGTTTGTAACTTATAGTCTGTTTCAATGCAATTTAATCCGTAAATGTCAGCTGTCTGGACTAAGATCGGGTTCCATGAAAGAGGCTCGATCTTAGAGCCATGCAGTTTTATGATCCAAACGTTTCATGTATTGGAAAAATAATATTTGACTTGTTTCGAGTTTCTAAAATTAATCTTCATATACGATATAGATCTATCTAGATTTCTAAAAACATTAACAAAAACAGCCTGGAACAGGCTCGACCCTGGTTCCAAGTAAGTATAGAAATAGGAATTACAGTTTCTCAACAGTATATCTCTACTCTATAACATAGGCCTATCTCAAAGATGATTTTTTAAAGGCAAATCCATATTTATATTTAGATTTAACTATAAAACAATGTCGCTGTATGATAGCATAATACTATACATTAATACGCATTACGCTGAACAGATATCGGTAGTCGGGAGGTGGGAGCCTCCTTTGGTTCGCACCTTACGAATACCGATGTCTGGAAGAGTCTATTACCGGGCACAGCCCCCTCCCCCCCCACCCATCACCTTATTAGATATTAGTTAAAATTAGTTAAATATAAAAACCACGTGACAGTAATTACTCATATTCTTTTGTTGTACCTCATATATTCTATGTTATGTAGAATTCGAGAAAATAAAGTTCTGTTCTGTTCTGTAGCAACAGGGGATAATATGCTGTTGCCTAAACGCTAAAGTTGAACATTTGAATGTTTACTATCTAATTATGTATCGTATGCTAAACTTGATTTAATCGCGATTGCTTTAATTCTTCTTTGAAATAACATCTTATAATACTATTATAATAGCTTGAATGACAGTCATTTACTGACACTAACCCCTTCTCTGCCTTACCCCGAGTGAAGTTGTTATTTGCAACCAGTTTGGATTCTGATTAGACGTCGCGTATGATCAGGATCAAAACTGTTTGACACTCAGTACGATGTTACTAACTTCAATTTACCTTCAATGAACATTCGAGAAACTTTCATGCCCTGCATGACTTAGTCGGGGCATATTGTTTTTTGTCTGTGTGTCTGTCTTTTTGTCTGTATACAATTTTAACAATGTCTATACCTTTAGAACTACATGTGATATTCGGCATGTGTACTCAACTCAATAATAATACCCGACAGGGTCAATGCCGTTTAGAGGTCCATGGGTCATTTTTAAAAATGTCCTTAGAATTTCGAAACTACATTAGATACAAACTTCATAATTGGCATGTATGCTTAATTCAAGAAGCTCTTCAGTAACATACATGTTGTATCATTTTAATTTACAGCAAATCAATACATTTCAGTTAAGACAAAAAACTCGGGATCATTTGTCTTGTTCTTTGAAATAGACGGCAATTATGTAAAGCACATGGCGTCAATGTAGTGAATGGGGTTAATGTGTGAATCAACAATTGTAATATAAATAATTCTAAACCGGTTATTATTTGGCAAAGCTGTTCAATAACCCATAGTTTTATTTCTGGTTCGATTCCTAGCAATAGTCCATTGGCAGATGTCAATACCCTCTCTGAGTACGAAAGTAGCTTTAAGTAAGTATACAGTTGATTTGAAAATGTCCATTTCATTTCACCTGCTAATCATCAAGGCTGTCAGCCTCATTAACCCTAGCGCACGTCAGTTTCAACAACCAGAGTGCCCTTTGCAACATTCTGAGGGAATTCTTAAGCCCTTTGATTGGCTGTAGGCGACAAAAAGTCAATTTTTCAAACAGAAACCAGATTAATCGCAGCGTAACGCAGTTTGACGCTCGTAACGATACTACCTGATTATCATATGTTTAGAAGCTATATATAGCCTCAAAACGTGTCATATTGAAAAGAAAAGAAAACAGATTTGAGAGAACTATATCTGTGCAGTCCAAATCTCAATTATTGACATCCTAGAAAGATTATTAAATGAATGGCGGATGTAAATCGAGAGACTCGTGGCTAAACAGCTATTAAAACAAGATGTGCTTGTTTATATAATGACCTCTAAATAACTTTCTAATCTTTCACTGTTATGACACAAGTTGTACTGAGCTCAGTGGCTTCTAAGTGGAGTACTCATACCAAATATGAAGTACATGTACCTATCAAACGTTGTTTCAAAGTTATGGTTAAGGTTAAACTAGTATGGCTGACTAGTAAATTACCTTGACCTTTTCTGACATGACCGAAGTGATACTGGGCTCAAGACCTTCTTGAGTTGCGTCCATATGCCAAATATGAAATGTTTTAGACTTTTTTAGATGTAGTTTCAAAGTTAAAACCAAGTTTATATTTAGCCTATTGGACCTCCAAATGACCTTGTCGTATTTTTGACAAGGTCAAAGATTTAACTTTACGTTTCGATGGCACCTCTAGTTGATACACACAGCACCTATGAAGTCTCTATGAATATAAAGCTTTAAAGCGACCCGTGCAAATAATTTAACCTGGTAGATTTGTGACAAAAAACGAAAGTCTAAAACAAGAACTGGGTTACAGTAAGTGACAGATGCTCCAACGCGTTTATTCACTTTATATCTACTGAAATGCCTTTTGTTACACGCAGACCAGAAAATATACCCATACACATTTGAAAATGGTACGCTACCATCCATCATCCCAAGATGTACCCGCATACCGGTAGTAAATATATAGGCTATATACTCTGGAAAAGCTTTTTTAATAATCGAGACCACTGGTTTTCGGCGCGTAAGCAATGACCCCCCACCCCCCTCGCTGCTACCCCCCATAAATCTTTCAAAATGAGTCAAAATACATCCATATGTTCAACAAACATCCTTAACAAATGTTTCAAGAAGTTTCAATAAGTTTCAAAAAAAAAAATTTTTTTTCGTATCATGTATGTATACAATGAAAAGGTGGATGTGTATTCAGGGCCATCAACTTCCCAACCTTGTCATTTTGTCATTTTTGGGCCGATTTTGACAAATGATGGCTTATTATTTACATTTAACAGTTCTGTTCAAAGAAAGTTAGCTCACAGCCCAAGCAAGACACGAGCACAAGTGAAGAAATAAAAAGTTCGATAGGCACCTTATATCGGAATCCTTCTGTCACCTTAATTTTTGGACTTGCTCGTCAGTCATTCACTGATTCAGCGATTAACAAGTGCATTTGCGACCATGCATTACACCATGGTACGGGTAATTAATAGAAAATGAAATATATTATAAATACCTTTTGAATTATCGGTAAATGAGCATTTCTGTTACGAAATAAATTTCTAGATAACTTTCGTTTAGTTTCGGTTGACAAACGGATATGATATCATTGGTCGTATTCGAACCATTCAATTTGTTGTCAACGAAAACTAGGCGGAGCAAATGATCGAAGATTTACTGATGACAACGTTTTTGACCCGACTCGAATCGAAATTGTGGTCAACGATTTGATGGTTTGACAACATTTTGTCAACGGAAAACATCAAGTGGTGATTCGAATAGAACCTGTTGACAACACGTCCAACTAACGCTATAGTTGTCCTGATTCGAATACGACCAATTGAGGCGCTTGACTTTTGCGTCATTTCCTGCTTTGAAGCTGGTTCTCGGGTTCGCTAGAATGATAATAGTTTGACTGGGCAACCAGTCGTTTGTTTGGGAAAATTTTGCGTGACAGATGGTTTCCGAATAAGGGGTCTCCCCACCCTTCGAGTCCCCATGCGCGTGTTCGCCGATTGCTTTGAATTTTTTACCAATTATCGTCAAAGAAAACTGTTTGCTGTAAACAATGAGCCATCATCTGTCCAGATCGTCCAAGATTTGACAAAATGACAGGGTTGGGAACTTGAGGGTTGCTTCTGCAAGGCGCTTTTTCATGGCAGCCTTTACTATTTTACTTATAAATTAGCAAAAAAAAAAAGTTTTTTTAAATTTCACGAAACTTCAGGAAATGTTCTTTTATGATGATTATTGAATGTATGGATAGATTTTAGGGTACTTTATCTACGTTTGGTGGTGGTGGAGGGAGTTATAGCAGCTAGGGGTAGTGTCATAGCCAACGGGCCGAATGCCTATGATCGAGACCATATGGCAAGGTCATGGTCAATGTAACCCGAACACAGTAAGACACACTGCGTCATGCCAACGTGTAGTTACACGCCAAATTTGGAGTTCGCTTATTCATGAGCATTATAGGAAATATGCTCCGGACAAGCTGCTTCCATAATTGATACGTATCAGTCAAGATTAAGGCCATCGTGACCTTAAAATGATAAGAGACACCACGCTTTCCCATACACTAGATTTGGAATCCCTAGCTGATGTGGTATAGGATATATGATACGGACAAGCTTCTACTATAGTAGTTTGCCCTAAAATGGTACGCTAGACCGTGTCATCCCAAGATATGTTCACCTAAAAATGGTACGCTAGACCGTGTCATCCCAAGATATGTTCACACAAATAGTATTGTATTTGTTTCCCCGACTGATGTGGTAAAGGAAATATGCTCAGGACAAGTATTTTGTTTTATAAAAGAAGTCAAGATCAATGTCAAAGTTCGAGTGCATCTGAAAATTGCATGTGACAATCTGACATCCTAAAATGGTACTTTTACAATAGTATCTCCAGTAATAAGTATATAGTTTAGGAAACAATGTGCTTACAATTCTTTCCTTTGGTTGGGTTTAAGGTCAGTGGCCTGAAAATAGTACGTGAACATCAAAATTCACAAATGTGGCATCCCTTTAACTGATATGGTTTAGGAAATATGCTCCGGGCCAGTACAATGTATATTACATGCATATGATTGAGGCCAATGCTAAAGGGCACGATGGCCTTAAAATAGTACGCATTACTCGACCATTCCAAGATGTATTCATACACTAAATTTGGAACCATTGCCTGGTAAGGTAGAGGAAATATGCTGAAACAATTTAAAAACAAAAACAAAAAAACAATTTGTTAGTTCATCTCGCTATGTTTTCCAAACTCTTAGCTTCAAATGGTAGGCCACATTCCGCTGTCCCAAGATGTACTAACTAAAACTATTTGAAACAGATACAGTAATTTCGGCCATCTTCTGTTAAAGGTTCGATCGCTGTATACTCTTGTTGTTTGAAGTAATAGTATAACCAGTCCTAATGAGTACACGATTTCGCCATTTACACCGGAGTAATTTTCTGAATGTTTTAACCATTTAGGTGACTCATAATGAGCTGGGTTTCCCCATATCTTACTATAGAGCTGATATAAACAATGTAGACCCAGATGAGACGCTACAAATCCTGCGCCTCATCTATGTCTTCACTGTTGTATTAAAGACTACGGCAGTAACAAACCCTTGAAACAGAGATAACATATCATCATTTGACTATGTACAACCATTTACTTTATCCATGCATACGCTTAACTGTTGTTTTTTTATTATTGATTTATCGTCTTGAGCTTTAATTTATATTATAAATGTGATATAGTTTAGGCATTGATTTGTTTTTGGAAAGGACTCACAAAATACATGCTTAGATTTGCTACCGTTTCATCCACTAAGCGTCTGATCAGGATCTTTATTGTTTGCGGTGGTAAAGTACTTATTGTCTGCGGTGGTAAAGTATTTATTGTTTGCGGTGGTAAAGTACAAACATTACTGACTAAAGGGACTCGCAACCGGATAGTGTACTTGTCAAAATAAAATAAAATACTCAAATAAAAGCAAATTTGTGGCATTATTTGGCTTCTGGCATTAAAAAATATGATCAGTCCAAAAAAGTCTCAAGAATCGTCACCTAATCTTAGTTTTTTTTTAGATATTTTCCATCGTTTTTCTATAGCGACTAGTAGACGGTATAGTTGTTGCTGTTGCTTCTCTACACGGGCTCAGGCATAAACCCGAGCTGAATAATGTACTATCAATCGCTACCAGTGAAGTACGTTAATTCGCTACCATATATATAGAGAGCGCCCGTAGCCGAGGTGGTAATTATTTGTCATGTTTGTCTCCGCATGGAGGGTCACGGGTTCGAATCCCACCAGAGCTTCTTCTTTTCTGTTTTTTTTAAATGCATTTTTCAACAGAATTTATTATCCTCAACTAAATCTTACCCATTTATATAAGCATTTGAAATATATTTACAAACTACTATTTTTAATGCTAAATCCGGTTGCGAGCCTCTTTAAAGACTAATGATGTAGAACGTGATATGCCGTCGGTAGACGTTTTATTTTACAACTGATAAATACATTCACGATTGGTCACATCCACGTGTTTATCTTCCACTGAAGTGTTTCGCCGTTTTTAAGCCACACGCTCGAGATAATAAAATGGTGTGACTGTCTGTAGCATGGCATCTGATCAGGATCCGCAGTTTTGCACTTGTGTCTCTTCAGTCGTACTGCCTAAACGTAACTTTGAAACAGAGTGTGCAGACAGCAGCAATACGATACATTTTGTAATATATAAGGGATATATATATAACAGACGGGCAATTTCGGCAATGAAGGTACATGTATTAGACACTTTAAAAGAAAGGCTACTGGTCAGCATTTCTACATCGTTAGCAGTAGGTGTTGATAGGAGATCGCTTTTCAAAGACCCCGGGGTTCGTCATTAGCACTACTGGCATAGTTTTCTTGTTTCTGACGCACCCATTAACTCACTGTCCCCTTGAATGCTCACATGACAATCTTGATCTACACTGTTTGCATAGGACAAGTTTACTCTTCACATGTATCATGCTTGTAAGTGGCGCATATATTAAAGCACAACGGGTCGCGAACGGTACATATGTAGATATCAAATACAACACAAACGTGTCAGGAGTTGCTCCTTCCCAATTTCCTATTACGATATTCTGAACAACGATTCCCTCCTTACAACCATGCCTGCCAAACAAGACAATTTCTTTAATTGTTCATTCCTATAAAATCCCTCAGAATATCGTTGTAGAGGGAACATTGTACTACGTTATATTAACACAGGGGAGATAATATTGATATACGAATCATTTACTTCATTCGCAGTTTTCTCCCTTGCAAAAATATCCACTCAAGACGTCAAGCAAACTGCTTGTATCAGGTAGTTATTTTTTAAAGGCAGAATGTCGCCCAAATGGATGTTTAAACCGCGCAATTTCTTATATATATGTACATTTTCTATGTATTAAAACTAAGCGAAAACGGTTGTCAGACCCTTTCTTTAAGAATCATACATAAATGTGCCGATTTCTTATCGAGATGGTTGGAAAAATAAGCTCTTTGTTTACATAACAAATCTTCGTGTCGGCTTCCGAGAATTTCCGCATGGTCGAAGAAGAGTCACGTGATCGATCCGATTTTTTCTGTGTTACTTTAGAACATAATAGTTAATAATGGTAAATAGGTAACAGTGGAGAAAACGTTATTCTTTCCCGTTTAAATGCAAACGCATCACAATTAAACGCATAAAAACACAACATTTAGACAATTATGACCATTCATGTTAGTCTGAGTTGCAAACAGTTTGGTGTCTGATCAGACGCCGTGTTACTCGGCGTCTGTTCTGCTCCAAACTGTTTGCAATTGAAATCATGGTTATAGCATAAGCGCGTTTATTGGGAAGGAATAACATTTTCTCCACTGTAAGGAAGGTAACAGTGAATACATAGTCGTACACAATCCTACTTGAGATAAGTATGATCATCGTGCAGCACGAGAACGCTGCGCTAACTTTAATGATATTTTATTCTTTCAAATTAAACGCATTTATAAACAAAACTATTATTACCATTGCAAACAGGTTGGAGCCAGATCAGACGCCGGGTTACCCGGCGTCTGATCTGCCTCCAACCTGTTAGCTACTCAGATTAAAAAATAGTTAAAATTTCTAAAAGTAAATTTCCACAGTGTAGTGAATTGCGTTTGCGTTTAAACCGGAAAGAAAAATATATTCTCTACTGTATATTGCGCACAATAAATACAGCTATCAATGTCTCTTGCTGAATGTAGGGAATACTCATCCCTTTTAAAGTTTTAGAATGTTCCAATCTAAAAATAACTGCCAAGTCAGAAGAAAACACTATGAAAACATCTTTAAATACTGGGCGCAAGCCGAACGAACTCGGAAAATCTCCGCCGTTGATCGGATGTCAACAAACCGATTTAAAAATCGACTTCTTTCCACCAAATTCATGGGTTTGTAAGCAATGTTGCCTCCATATACATAGCGGATTATTTCTTTTTATGTTTAGATTACGTATGCGCCTGAATGTTCAGGTTTAAGAAATGCGCGATTTTCGCTACTTGACAGCTACATACTGGCTTTAATCAAAGGAAGTTATCAACTGAATTAGAATATTAATATGCGCAGCTGTATAATAAATTCTCATCTTTACAACTCAAGATACACGTGTATGGTGTTGAAAATAGGTGCCATAAAGAGTACACTATACAAGGTCTTGTTCTATGCAAACATAGTAGACCCAGATCAGAGAGCTAGTAAACCCCCGATCAGGGTCTACACACTCATTTTGCAATAAATTGTACAAAAACAGTTTTTTTCCGGACAGATACGGGATGGTTCTCTTTTGTTTCTACAATTTATTGCAAAATGGCAACGTGTAAACCCCTAGCAGAGGTTTATGAGCTCTCTATTCTGAGTCTACTATATTTGCCTAGGACAAGTGTACTCTTCATGTGAACACTTAACAGGTCTATTCTTTGCATGGGTCCAATTTTCACCGTTTGCTTCTACAGCCAAACACAAGCTACAATTATACTAAATTCATTTTTTTCACACAATTACTGAATTTCAGTAATGTATAAGCAGCAATTTGCCAGAATATCGCCTAAAGTAGAGATGGACGTATTTACCCAATAATATTTAAAGTCTAGCGAATGAAAGTAAAGTGACAAGCTCTTTGTGCATTAAAGAGATTCGCAACCAGAATTAGCATTAACAAGAGCCCCATGGGGCATATTTCGCTCAGCCGAGAATAGTTGACAAAATGGAGATAATGATTTATGTCAAGGACGGGGTCATTTTTTACCCAAAGGGCATTATTAAATTTGAACAATCTTGATAGAGGACCTGTAATGCTATATGCCAAATATCTAAGATCAGGGTACTAGGGTTTTAGACAAGAAGATTTTTAAAGTTTACATTGAAAAAATCTATTTTAGCTCCTGTGACCTACATATGAAACAGACTGGAACCATTTGAACAAAATAGGTAAAGGACATCTAGAAGTGTCACCATGCAAAATATCAAAGCTCTGGCCATATTAGTTTCAGAGGAGAAGACGTTTGAAAATTTCACTATAAAACTATGTAAAACTGTGACCCCTGGGGGCGGGGCCAATTTTGATCCCAGGGACATAATTTGAACAAACTTGATAGAGGACCTGTAGGCGATGCTTTGTGCGTAATATCTAAGCTCTGGCCCTTATAGTTTCAGACAAGAAGATTTTTAAGTTTTCACTGAAAAAAATCTATTTTTAGCTCCTGTGACCTAGATATGCAACCGACCAGAACCATTTGAACAAAATAGGTATAGGACATCTAGAAGTGTCACCATGCCAAATATCAAAGCTCTGGCCATATTAGTTCCAGAGGAGAAGACGGTTGAAAATTTCACTATATAACTCTATGTAAAACTGTGACCCCGGGGCGGGGCCAATTTTGACCCCAGGGGCATAATTTAAACAAACTTGATAGAGGACCTGTAGATGATGCTATGTGCCAAATATCTAAGCTCTGGCCCTTGTAGTTTCAGACAAGAAGATTTTTTAAGATTTCCTTATTTTTTCACTTTGGTTGCCATGGCAAAAAGAGTTCTACATTGTTTTCATTTCTTTGAACAAATTTAAAAGAGCTTGACCCAAGGAACATTCCTGTAAAGTTTGGTTGAAATCTGTCAAGGGGTATAGGAGAAGATGTCATTTGAATCAATTGTTAACGACGATGGACACAGGGCCATCCCAATAGCTCAGCTTGAGCCTTTGGCTCAGGTGAGCTAAAAACTTAGATTAGAAGACTTTTCTTGAGGGTGTTTTTAGACTGATCATATTTTTCTAATGCAAGATGCAGGATAATGCTACACATTTGGTTTTATTTGAGTACATGTATTTTCTTTTATATGAGCAAATACACTATCTAGTTGTGAGTCGCTGTAAAATACTTTAATCTTGCTTTAAACCTTTCCTCCACATAAGTATTAACAGATTCTGTTAAATACATTTGGTTGCTTTAAGCAAGGAACTTAGTGTTTTACTTCATCTTGCATTAAGCAGTATCTTGATATAAAGACAGTTGGATACAGGCCGTTTGAACTTCTGGCTATGGAGTTAAGGGATATCTCAATGCATTCTCCTCCATTGGAAAGATGCTGGAAACAAGTTTAACCCTTTCCCCCCACAGAAGCGCCTTTTAGTGCATTCAGTTTATTTCTCCGCTGAAGAAAATAGTTACAACGTATACAATCGTAAAATATGTATCATAAGAAATAGTTTCATTATTCTAGAAGATGGTAGCTTAAAGCTGGCTGAAAGTAAAGCAGAATGCGCCTCAAGGCGCATTCTTCTTTGCTTTCAACCTGCTTTAAGTGGTCACCTATCTTCAATACTAGAAATAGGCTACCAGGTAAAGGGTCAACCCCTCCACTGCTGTACCTCAATTTGCAAACAGTTCCGATCCAGATCAGACGCCGCATAATGTGGCTTCTGATTTGGATCCAAACTGAACTCAATTATATCTTACCTAAACCCTAATATAAGATATAGAAGATAATTGTTCTGATTACATGTATATTAATGATGACCTAGTTTAAGACCACAGGAAGAGGAGATGTGAACTTGTACAAGAGTTGATTTTTATAAGTATGTGTGTGAAGTTTTGTGAGCATCCATTAAGAATTGAAGCCTGTAGAATTTTGAAGTTGAAAATTCAGTCAATTTCTATTTATAGTCAAGTTTTGGACAGCAGGACATGGAGACGAGACACAAACTCGTACCTTTGTTAAGTTTCATGAATATTTGAGAAGAAATGCAGCTTGTAGAGAGGGGACATTAAAATTCTGTCTTAGTCTATTCATGGAACTGGTGACCTAGTTTTGGACCCCAGGAAGAGGATAAAAATTGTACAAGGGGTGATGTTTGTGAACATGTGTGTGAAGTTTCATGAGATTTGGATAAAGAAATGCAGCTGGTGGAGAGGTGACATTGAACATTCTATTTATAGTAAAGGTGGCCTTGTCTTGGACTGCATGAAATCAAGATGCAAACTTTTTCAAAAGGTGATGTTTGTGAATATGTGTGCAACTTTTCATGAGCATCTGATGTTTGTGAACATGTGTGAAGTTTCGTCAGAATCTCAGAAGAAATGCAGCAAGTAGAGAGGCAACTTTGAAAATTCTGTCAATTTCTATTTATAGTAACAGTGACCTATTTTTTGACCGCTCAAAGTGGTGACCAAACTCATACAAGCAGAGTTGTTTGTGAACATGTGTGTGAAGTTTCGCAATAATTGGACAAGAAATGCAGCCTATAGAAAGGAGACAGCATCGTGTTAAATACACACATTGTGACATACATACAGGCAGGTGCCGCAGATCCCTGTGATTATACACTTGACGACTCGTCGCGAGGGTACAGCAATTTAATTACAATTATGCTATAACAAGGGCCACTATGACCCTGTATCACTCACCTGGTACAAAAATGTAAAACTTGACTTATTATAGTGACCTAGATTTTGACCTGACATGACCAACATTGAACTGTGGCTTAAATTTCAATGAGGCAAACATTTTGAGCAAGTTTCATAAAGATCGAATGAGATTAAATTTTTGTAGTTTCTAGAGTGTTAACAATGTACTTTTATGACTAAACCTAGTTTTTGACCTGACATGACCCACATTCAAACCTGACCTAGATATCAATGAAGCAAAAAGTTTTACCAAGATTCATTAAGATCAAATGAGATCTGTGGCTTTTAGAGTATCAACAAGATATTTCTATGATTTGACCTTAGTGACCTAGTTTTTAATGGCCAATAATCTTCTTCAAATTTGACCTAGAATACATCCTGGGCAATAATAAAACTAATTCATTTAAAGATAAAGTGCAAAATGTGGTCTCTAGGGTGTAAACATAGGTTTTTTGGATGATTTGACCTAGTTTTTGAACAGACATGACCCACATTTAAACTTAATCTAGATATTTATTTGACAAACATTTTGACAAGTTACATTTGTAGCCTCTAGAGTGTTTAAACAAGTTTTTTCTATGATTTGACTTAATGACCTATGACTCAACATGACCCATATTCAAACTCAGTCTAGATATCAATTACCGGTAGGCACATATTCTGACCAAGTTGCTTTAAATTTCAACGAGATTTGTAGCCTCTAGAGTGTTACAAGGTCTATCTATGATTAGACCTAGTGACCTAGTTTTGCCCGGACATAACCCACATTCAACTTGACCTAAATATCAATGAGGTAAACATTTTGATAGAGTTTCATTAAGATCCAATGAGAATTGTAGCCTCTAGTGTTAACAAGGTTTTACTATTATTTGACCTTGTGACCTAGTTTTTGACCGGACATGACCCACATTCAAAATTGACCTAGATTTCTTCAAGACAAATATTGTCATCAAGATTCATGAAGATCAGATGAAATTTGTAGCCGCTAGAGTCAATGAATCAATTGTGAACACACAGACAGACAGACGATGGACATCCAGCAATTCTAATAGCTCACCTTGTGCCAGGTGAGCTAAAAAGGTATATTGAATAAAGAGAGAAGAATTTCATAGAAGAGAAGTCCACTGTTTTATTGTAGCTTTGAGGTTTGTACAGGTTCATGTCATTTTGTTCTTGACCCTCTCAATATCGCCAACATGGGTAACAGTGGTCATCTCCTCCTCCACACATCCTTCTTAGTCGAGCTGAAAAAAAATGAGAAACATCATAAATATTTAACTAGAAATTTGGACATTAAATCTAAACCATTCTAGTTACCATTATTTTAATTCTATGTTTCTCAACCAATCAGCAAGGAAACTAAGGAATTGATAAATTATTATCTTACGGAACCAAAACACAGTGTGCATACCTGGTAGCAAGTTTCATAAAATTTCGAGATCAAATGAGAAATGTAGCTTCTAGAGTGTTAACAATGTATTTTCATGATTTGACCTAGTTTTTGACCCGACATGACCCACATTCAACCATGACCTAGATATCAATAAGGCAAATATTTTAACCAAGTTTCATTCAGATCTGACGATATTTGTAGCCTCTAGATTGTGTAAAAGGTTTTTCTATGATTTGACCTAGTTTTAAACCGGACATGACCCACATTTGAACATGATCTAGAAATCAATGAGGCAAACGTTTTGACAAAAGTTTCATGAAGTTCTAATGGGTTTGTAGCATCTAGATCTAACTGGAACCAAAAGACAGTGTGCATACCTTCACCTGGTAGCAAGTTTCATAAAATTTTGAGATCAAATGAGATATGTGGCTTCTAGAGTGTTAACAAGGTTTTCTGATTTGACCTAATGACCTAGTTTTTTGGCCAAACATGACACACATTTGAACTTGACCTAGATATGAACAAGTTAAATATTGTTACCAAGCTTTACAAGATCTGATGAGATTTGTAGCCTCTAGAGTGTTTAGAAGGTTGTTCTATGATTTGACCTTGTGACCTAGTTTAAGACACAAATTCGAACTTGGGTCTAGAAATCAACGAGGCAAACATTTTAACCAAGCTTCATTAAAGATCTAATGAGATTTGTAGCCTCTAGAGTGTTAACAAAGGTTTTCTATTATTTGACCTAGTGACCTAGTTCTTGACCCGATATGACTCACATTCAAACTTGACCTAGATATCAATTAGGCAATATTTTGACAGTTTCATAAAGTTTATCGTTTATTAAGATTTAATTTCGCTTTTAACAGTATTTCAGTCATATCACGACATCGCGCTAATTACAGGTGGGGGAAGACCCCAGAAGCCCTTTATGTACTTTTTCAGATACAAATCGGCCTTTATGTACTGTTTCAGGTACAAATCAGCAACTGGGTACAACCACTGACCTTGTGCTAGCCAGCTGGAAGGCTTTCCCACTTGAAAAATTCGAATGCCCAGACTATGATTAGAACCCACAGCTGTGAGTAGTTTCAAAAAGATTTAGTGAGATTTGTAGCCTCAAGAGTATTGACAACAATTGTGGACAGAGACGGACATCCAGCGATCCTAATAGCTCAGGTGAGCTCAAAAGTATACCCTGTCAACAGTCTAATTTATTAGCCAATTAAAGATAATTATAGAGGTCCAGATAAATCACACATTCAGACTCAGTGTGTAAATGACCAAGTGTGTGTTTATTTGATTTTTTTATGTGAAAAATGGGGGTAGGCCTCTATTAAGGAATGGGCCTCTAATACAGATTTTACGGTAATCATTTTTCTATTTTACAAAGTTTCTAGTCAAATATTTGGATTAAAAGTTTTCAAATATACATGTATCAGTATTGATTGAAATCCTAATTTCTCGGTCTCAGGTGCATACATGACACTATTCTTGTCATTTGTTACTCAGTTGTTACTGCGTCGCAGTCTTAGTAAATAATATATATTTTTAATCTGTATTGCACAAATTACATTGAGTGTCAAACAGTTTGGGGTTCAGATCAAGCCCCACTTTTGAGAAAGTTAAATTTACTGCTAGCATCAAATGGCATCACTCCACCAAAAAGTGGAAATGTGACCTCAGTGTTTTTCCTCCTTATATAACTGCCTCCTATAAACGGAGTCATTCCCAATTACCTCAACTGACCATTTTCCCCAATATTTGGTAATAAAATTCCCCAATTCGAAGAGTTAAGATCAAGCAGAGTTTATTCTAAGCATCTTTAAAATAAATCCTGCTAATGCTAGCTGAAAACCTATACCCTACAGAGGGTATAAATACTATAATGGGTCAATTTATTGCTAGTAGTCAAATTCAGTTTGAATTTTATATAGTTAACTGTTTGATATGATCCACGTAAGATTCCCAATTTGACTGAAAACAACGCAAATGTTTCCCAATTTGACAAAAAAGTTAAACGAGGCAATTATTTCCCAATTAGCTTGGAACCGGAGTCATTCTCAATTGGCCTAAGGAAAACCCTGGACCTATTACAGAAACATTCTACCATGTACGATGGAAAAACGGGTAGAGCAAAATTTGTTCAGGCTAACACACAAGCCAGAATGACTGACAATGCCATACCACAATATATCCCGGGTCCAGTGATCAAAGGGAATATAAAAATAAATTCATATGGTATCCTTCATAAATTTACCTTCTTGAAGCCAATATCATCAGCATATTCTCTGAAGCATCTTCGGCACATGTTCAGACCATATTTTCTGATCAAACCATGAGTATTTTTGCAGACCCGGCTGAAAATAAAAGAAGACATCTCTTGTCATGAATTATATAAAACAAGAATATCGTTCCCAACGATGGATGCTCCCCACAAAGAAAAAGCCCAAACATATTTCCTATGCTGTTTTCGTATGCTATTACAAACCAACATTTTTCATACCGTCGCCAATTTTGGTCAATAAAACTTTTAAAGCATTTTTAATTTATCGGAAAGGGGGCATTCTTAATTCATTATAAACCATTTAATTGAAATATATGCTTTTAAATACGTTTTCTCAGAGTGTGATATTAGTACACAAATCATACTTTCTCTACTGTTTTCGTGTGACATTAGTTATTACGGACAGATATTTTTCATAGCGTCGCCGATTCGGGTCAATTTTATTGGCGATTGTAGGTCATCAAAGGCAACTTTTTGAGCCTAAATGACTGTTATTAGTTCAAATTATTATCATTAAACAGTGTTCAGGGTTCACCCTGGCTTAAAATTTTCTTGCGCCAAAATAATATTTTTGGAGCCAAATTTTTCGCCATTTTTTATGTATGTTATACATACATGTGATATTTTCTTGGACCAAAATAGGGAGATTTTGTCATTTTAATAGGGGGATTGGGGTGCCAAATAGGGAGCTTTTTTCGCCACACCTTTTTCGCGATTTTTTTTAAATCAGTGAATCTAGATAAGTCTATAGACCACTAAGACAGAGACAATTTTCACCCAGAGATATACTTTTTATAATACTGATTCTAGCATCTAGGCTGAAAATTAAGCAGAATACTCTTCAGGAACATTCTGCTTCAGTAAAAGTTTAAGCCTGCTTTAAGCTAGATCTTACATCTGCTAGGACAGGGCTCGAACTTCGCTCTTGCGAACTCGCAAAATGCGAGTGGAATTTTGAAAATGCTAGCTGAAAATTTCAGCACTTGAAAAAAATTGCGAGTGTATATTTTGATGTTCAGACGTTCCAAAATGTAAGGTTATAATGGTAAAGACGAATACTGTCTAACCCTTCTAATCATGCAGTAATTTAAATAATTATGGCTGTTCGCCCATCTCCTTCTTTTCATATCTCGGCTATTTATAACTTCGGGAAACCCAGCACTTAACGCATGCGCATGATTGATAGCCCGGCTTCATACGTACCAACGCCGAATCAGCATAAGAAAAAGGGGAACCAGTCTATTAGCTAGTGACCGCAAACTGCGAATGTTGATGTAAATTAAACTCATATATCAACGTTTTCCAGTCGACTCGTCCTTCTAGGGTTTATAAACGGAAGGCTGACGAGACATTTAAGGAAGAACAGCCGAAAACAGACTGAAAGCTAGCCCAAACCAAGTTACGAAACTCACGAAGTAATTGGGTTTTATTGCTTTGTGCGAAAATGGGATGAACCACGGCGTCGCTAAAATCTGTCCTAAAATGGTAGAAAGAAATGAGCATCTTTCTCGAACATAATATTATGGAGTACGATAGTGAAAGCGTTTTCGAAATATAGAGAACTGTCTGCTGACTGTCTTCACCAAAGATAAAAAAAAATCATCCATAAACATCGAACTCTGAAAATATAACACGAGCCTTTCGCCCCCTTGACAAAACGACCCAGTTACAAAGTTTCAGCTATAGTCCGTGTTTAATTAATCTGCGAACCTTGCTGTTTTGAATGAAAATTGACTATATGGGATGGACTGCAAATAAAGACTTATTTAGAGTTAAGAATAGTAACTGTACAGTTTATACACAAAAAGACACACACTAGTTATTATTTTTGAAACTTTATTTACATGAGTAATCTAGCACAGAATGAGATACAGAATGAAAGTTCAACAAAGTAATGTTTATGAACTTTATCTTATAATTTTGATCAAAATGATGTGAAACGTCAATTTGTAGATAAACGTATTGAAAAAGCAAGTTGGAACCTGGTTTTGCAAGTAGAAAATATGGGCACTTGCAAAGAAATGCAAGTGGGAAAAAATCTAAAGTTCAAGCCCTGCTATCAAAAGTTAACTTGTCGTCACAGGGGTTCATTGATGAGACTAGCCGGGTCCAATCTGAATCACTGTTTTTTTATTATGTGTTTTTCTCTCACAATTTTTTAAGTACCCCCCCTATCTTTTCAAAATCCCCCCTATTTTCATAGGATTTCTAGAATAGACACTGTATCAAATATGTCGAATACCGGTAGGCAACCCTACCAATTTGACTCGGGCCGAATCACCCGCTGGTTGACCCATACCGAGGACGGGAAGGTCAGTAATTGCTCAATGAACAATGGCCAAAACATTTTTTGAAAGGTTTAAATTCTATCAATCAAACTTGAATATTTCCTTACGATGGGATTGTATAATTAAATGCTTCTTAGTTTTAGGTAATTCCATTCAGTTTAATTCAATGTTATCCAATGCAGCGTGTTCACGGCGAAAACTAGTGACATCGTGAAAACCATGCTAAAAATTAATAACACGGCGCTGATCAGCATTTATTTCGCTACACATGTAAAGTGCTGCTTAATGTGCACAAAAATATGTGAAAAAACAGACATATTTACCAATATCTGGATCCTGGGCCGTACTTTCTTGGATGCGAGTGCCACAAATTTGAGAACCCCATGGCGGATTATTTCGGAAAGGAAGCACGGTGGTTACCCCGTTCATAAGGTACGGCAAATTCGGCTTAGGTATTTTCCGGGACTATTTTGTACAAAGGCACAGGTTCAGGTTGCATTTTTCTACGGATTTTCCCGAACCTTCGGATTTTTATCATAGCAGATGAGATGGTAGCTAAAGCAGCCTGAAAGTATAGCAGAATGCACCTTAACCCATTACCTATAGCCTGTTTTTAGCATTGAAGGTAGTTGATCGGTGTGTGGAAAAAATGCCAGAGGAAAAAATGCCATAGGAAAAAATGCCAGAGGTAAAAATGCCATAAGAAAACGGAAAATATGCCATAGGTAAAAATGCCTGAGGAAAAAATGCTATAGGTTTATAAATAAAATATGAAATTTATTTATAATATTTTTATCAAGTTATAAGAACTTCTGAAGCAACATATTGATATTTTATTTTGATAATTGAGTGAAACTTTCAAATAAAAGTTTGATAAAATAAAATAAAAAATGGAACTAATTGGTATTAAGTGTATGGTTCATCCATTTAAAAAAAGACATGCTCATAGTAGCTAGACTGTCAGTGTCGGATCAGGATCCAAACTGTTTGGCATTAATACGTGTGTTCTTTATCATTTCAAAAATCAGTTAGCTATTTAGAATAAAATTGAATGTGCCATCACATTTCCTTACTAAAAAAGTGACAAACACACATTTATTTATTTAAAAACAATGCTGAACATAAGTCTAGAATCTACACTGTTTTCAGATATAGAGAAGAAATTTACTGACAGTGACAAACAGGCATACGAGTGTATGAAATAAATAGGAAAATAAAATTGCAATCAGTGTAGAACCTGATCTTGTCGAAAACACTTTGTTGACTTTTTCTTGTCTTTCCTATCTACCATTGCTTTGCTATACCACTGGAATAAGATTTGCAAACAGTGTAGATTCAGATAAAAAAAATAAAAAATTGGCATCTGACCTGTATTTAGACTGTTTCAGAAAAGCAGTCAGGTTCTGCACAGTTTGTTATTTTGCAATATACTGTTAACCTCAACCCTAAACTATAAAAAAAAAATGGACTAGTCTTAATTAGATATTTGAACTGTCCATTACGAGTTTCATGGTTGAATGAGTTATGTGTCAAGTGTCATAATTAAGTGGGGATTAACACCTGCAGTCTGGTATAATCTGACCATAACTTGCTGGCTGGTTTTGTGACATGATCAAAAAACGTGTTTTATAGTTTGGATCATGATCATGATCTGACATTGATAGTTTAGCATGAATTCATATTAAAATATTATATACTCTACAATATAATTTAACCAAATATATATATTATAAAAAAAATCTAGGCACTCTCTTCTAAATATAAATATTAATTTCAATAAATAAATCTACCCATTTTGTGTTAAATCTACAAGACCACTTCATTAGTACCCTCAATATGGTGTTTGATAAGTACTTATAACCTTATAAATCATATTAAAATACATAATTATTAACAAAAAGATATGGACTTATGGCATTTTTTCCTCTGGCATTTTTACTTATGGCATATTTTCCGTTTTCTAATGGCATTTTTACCTCTGACATTTTTTCCTATGGCATATTTACCTATGGCATTTTTTCCTCTGGCATTTTTTCCTACAATCAGTTGATCACTTAAAGCAGGTAGAAAGTAAAGCCTTAAGGCACATTCTGCTTTACTTTCTTCCTGCTCTAAGCTTGGATATAAAAAACATTCTTTCGATACATATTCATACTGAATATATTCGAACTATTTTCTTCAGTGAAGAAAAAAATAGAGGCGTAAAAAGGTGTATGTATGAGGTAATGGGTTAAGGCGCAATCTGCTGTACTTTCAATCTGCTAACTAGGCAATCGCGTTTGAAAAAATAGAAAATGTGGAAATTTTATTTTTCTAAGCAGCTAGTTAGAACTATTACGAACTTGATGAACTTTTAGACTGACAAATCGACATTCCTTAAAGAAACGGTCAACAGTGGTTGCTAATTTGTTAGTAGAAATATTCGGTTTCATTAAGATAGGGATTCTCAAATGATATAAAATCGATTTATATTTATTTTTGTCACACTTAGAGATCACTTTTCCGGCGTCTGAGACGCCGACTCTGTCCGTCCGTCTGTCCCTCCGCGCTAACATTTTGGGTATATGGGACTAGGTGACGTAACATAGAACAAAATAAAACAATAGAGCTGTTTTTTCCGTTAGTCCATGTTAGGTTTATGTGGCTTTTTTGGTTTAAATGTGGCTTCTTTATGTGGCTTTTCACACCTTTTTAACAATGGGAAAGTCACATAAACCTGAAATAATGGAATGGCCGTCCGTCTGTCCGTCACGCTTTTTGTGTCACGCCTCATAACTCCTAGTCTACTGAAAGCTTTTAAGATGAAAATTCATTTATGGAAAGAGCTTGATAAGTGGAAGTGTATTGCACAAGGATCATAACGTTTGTATCAATAGTGTGATAGTTATTCTCCTTTACCAACATTTTCTTTTCATGCAGATTACTTCTGTTTTACTGAAGATTTTGAAATGAAATTTCTTTTATGGAAAGAGAATGTTTAGTTATACCGATGTCTGCTTGCAGGTGACACATGTGTTCCGAGGAACCCATCTATTTTATTTAAATGAATCATTTACTGAGTAATTTTAGCTAGTTTAGTTATTCATATAAACATAGACATAGACACATTTTATTTTACGTCGGTTATTTCACGGAGTATGTGTATTTACTCCGTGATTATTTGTAACAGTGTAACATAAGTCCAGAAGGGCTTTTATTCCGACAAAAATATGGAAAATCAATGATAATTAACATTTGTATAACACATCATGCAAATAAGTATCACATTTTACGTACTAAAAACATGCATATTAAAATAAGATAACACGGGACATAATGCCTATATCGTATACACCCAGATCGGGTTCCCGGCAAGTAAGTCGGTGCTGATCTGGGTATTTGACCCTCTACACTGTCACACGTAATTTGGATCAAAGGTCATGGACCTGGATCAGTTGTCAAGTGTTTTGGCACATGATTCATTTTCATTCATCAGAGATAAATTTCATTAAAATTAAGAGCCTGTGACAAAGCTGCTTATCGTGACATTTCTTCAACTTCTTCAATCCGCATTCTCGCAAAACCCCTATAGAGGGCATTTACAGCAAGATCCGTTGCGACATAAGCCTAAGATCTCATTAAAACGAGTTTAAGTAAAGCGCTGAGAGCAAAAAATGAGCACAAAAGTGCGACAGATAAGAGAGGAGTAAAACCATATATCCCCTAAACTCAAATTTGGAAAGAACTGATCACCAACTTACTCATAGTACACGAGAAACACAGAAGCACATGAAGCATATTAAAAGCTTAAAGCACATAAAGCTACATATAAACATTGACATATAAAACATCACAGCATGCACGTACAGGCATAAAAAAAATACAAAGCACAGTCAACACAGTCAAAAGCCCCTCAACTCTATAGCCGTACCTTCTTTAGTTATTAAAATACCCCCCCCCCCCCCAAAAAAAAACAAAACACAACCAAACAAACAAACAAACAAACACACACACAGTATTTCTTGCTCAAATAGGGTATTTAAAAGTTGTCTGACCAAGGGCGACCCTTAATTGCACATAATTTAATATTTTAAGTGAGTTTAAAAGGTTATTTAGTAATGGATGGAGTTCTAAAAACAATGTTCTTGGAGTAGAAGGTTTAAACATAGACTTTTCAAGAAAATACACATAGTCAAGCACATTAAAAGCACGTATAGCATTCTATGTAGAGCACAGGGAACATTTGCACAGGTCCCCATTCCAGACTTGCAACAGTCTCCGAAACTGTGAATTAGACCCCAGGGCCGGATCCAGAAATTTCTGAGTGGGGGGGGGGGGGGGGTATGGGAGGGGTTGTACCCCTCCCATAAGGGGGGTACGGGGGGCCTCCCCCTGAAATTTTTTGAAATTAACATCAAAATGGTGCATGCTGAGGGCATTCTAGAATGATGTAAACATCCCTATGAAACATAAAAAAGTGGTTTCATAAGACAGAAAGAAGATTTAAACGTAAACTTGAGAAGAAGAAAAATCGATTCTCAGAAAACTATAATTTAGGGTCGGACATTTTTTTAATTAACACCAAAAATATACATTCTGGGGGCATTCTAAGAAGAAAGTTTACATCAATAAATGATGCAAATATCCAAACACCACAAAAGTGGTATTATAAGACAGAAAGAAGTTACAATCGTCATCAAGAGGGGAAAAATCTATTCTCAGAAAACAGTTACTATTACTTTCAACCATGATCATGCAAAGATTTTCATCAATCAAAACTGAACAGAATTCTGCTCCAACAAACTTAAATTAATATCTCACCTGCCAAGTGTACTCGTCACAAGTATACTCCACTATATATTCCACTCCAGTCCACCTTTAAAGATTTTTTAACGACACACGACAAAACCTGCTGCAAACGGTACATATATAATACACCTTTAAGGGACAGGGATACTATATTAATTATTATATAGTGTATAGTCCAGGGCCGGATTTAGAAATTTTTCAGTGGGTGGGGGCACAGCTGGGGAGGGTATGGGAGGGGGGTCTGCCCCCCCCCCCCCGATTTTTTTTTTGAAATTAACATTAAAATGGTGCATTCTGATGGCATTTGAAAACATTCTTCGAAGAAAGTTTACTTTAAAAGAATGATATCAATATCCTTTATGAAATCCCAAAAATAGTGTCATAAGACAGAAAGAAGATGCATGCAATTTTTTAACGATACTTGACAAAACCAGCGCTGCAAACAGTAAATAATACACCGAAATCTTTTGAATTTAACAATAAAATGGTGTATTCTGGTGGCATTCTGAGCACATTCCTAGAAGAAAGCTTACTTCAAAAGAATGGTTTAAATATCCTTAATAAAACCCTAAAAGTGGTTTCAAAGGACGGAAAGAAGATGAACATTTTTAACGATACTTGACAAAACCAGCACTGAAAACAGTACATAATACTGGGATTTTTTTTTAAAAATTAACCTTAAAACGGTGCATTCTGGTGGCATCTGAGAACATTCATAGAAGAAAGTTTACTTCAAAAGAACAATATAAATATCCTTTATGAAATCCCAAAAGTGGTTTCATAAGACAGAAAGAAGATGCAACTTTTCTTAACGATACCTGACAAAACCAGCGCTGAAAACAGTACATAATACGGTGAAATCTTTTGAAATTAACAATAAAATGGTGCATTCTCATTCTGGTGGCATTCTGAGAATATTCTTAGAAGAAAGTTTGCTTTAAATGAATGATGTAAATATCCTTTATGAAACCCCAAAAGTGGTTCACCGATAATGATACTACATGTTTAATATTCATAGTATAAACTGTCCCTTTCATTGGGCATAGCTCATGGGGGAAGTTGATAAAATTGTGACAACATGTACACTCCATGTGCAGTTCATCGGCCCTTGATGTACTCGATTATACTAAAATATATGTTGTATTCTAATATTGTTTACACATTGGGATGGGTTTAGGTTGAGCTTTTTAACTTCGATTATGGGTGAAACTCAAAGGTATACCTATCAGGCTTCATTACAACAGGTGAGCGGTATCAATGCCTTAAATACCCTCTTATTTACGATTAAATTCAAGGTTCTACTTTTACAATATATCACAAAATGACGTAGTGCACCTTGAAACTAACGCTCCCCACAAACATTACATTGACAATTCCAATTAAGACTCGTCCATTTTTTACTTTATTTAAGGTTGTTTTATACAATTTATTACAAAATGTCAACAATGCAGAACCTGCGCGTTTAGGAGCCCTCTGATCTGGATATTCACTGTTTGTACAGAACAAGTTTTCCAGTCACTACTTAACTGTTAACATATTCAATTTATTACAAAATTACACACAGTGCAGACCCCAGAAGCTCTTTATGCACTGTTTCACTAGGTATGGTTTAAGATCATTCAGGTATGAAGTTGTCCGGGCATGGAACAGTATCCCTAACGAAATAAGAACCACAGCTTCATACCTGAATGGTCTTAAACCATACCTAGTGCTATTGGCTATTGGAACATTGGCTAGGTTGTCTTTCCTGAAATTATAGTGAGAATTTTTGAAATCAATTAAGTCTTGTAAATAAAGAGGAGATTGGTTATGTAATATCTTAAAAACTTCCCCAGCGATTAACTTCAAACGACATACATGTGTATGCAGAATATTTCTATTTGTAGCTACTAAATTAAAAAGGTCCGGGAGAGGAGACGGAAAACCATCATAAAGGAATCTAAGTGCCCTTTCCTGAACCATTTCATTTTTGAACATTAGTTTACGTTAGGCAGGCTACTGCATCAGTTTGCATCTAACGAAATTAATTGATTAATAATTAATGTAATGCTAAGTCATGGCCAGCTGACCACTACATATCTATAGATAGAGCAAGACTGGCGAGCATTAAACTATGAACAAAAACGTTGATACTGCTGACTCCATCAACTATTTGATGTTAAAATGAAAACTTGGGAACTACTAAGTGAGAAAATTGCAGTGAGGTGAACAGATAAAAAATAAAGATACAATATATTTATATTCATGTAGTAGTAGAGACCAAATGCATCTGTTGTTGCATAAGCGCTTTCTACTTCTTTGGCCTGTTGGTATTTTGATCTCTTCGGTTTAATTTTTTTTCAATTTCATTCAGGCTTCCGCGGAATTTCACAGAAATTTTCATGTATGCATTTTCATTAATTCATATATTAAACATTCCGATTGACTTAATATGTTTAAAACTTCTTTTTCTATCTACACAGCTCATATATTGTTCGTTTCGGTCAATAGTTATTTATAAGTGATAAAAACATATATTCATAAGTATTGTCTTCAGTTATCACCATATGCATGGGTGGTAGCACTTGGCATCAAATTTCTTGGGCTTGTTATTGGACCCCTAGTGACTATTTAACCTGGCTTTGACTGCATTTAGTGTGGGTGCTTTTACATCACTATTTGGGAGGGAGTTCCATTGGTTCACAACCCTATGATTGAAAACCCATTTTCTAAGCTCAATCCTTGCTCTAGGTCTATATAACTTCCAGTCATTACCCCTTGCATTTCTTTCACCTCTTAATGTTAATACACTGGTTGCAGTTTTGTCTAACCCATTATTTCCCAGTTTATATACCTGAATTACATATGCCCTATCCCTCCTGTATTCCAGGGTAGGTATGCCAAGTTGCCGTATTCTCTCACTGTAGCTATAACCTCTCATACTGTTTAACATTCTTGTAGCACGCCTCTGGACATTTTCTATAGCAAAATGATATTTTATGTAATGGGGTGACCATATCATGGAAGCATATTCTACAGTCATGGGACATAATTATTCGCCACCATGCGAAATAGTTGCTATTTTTTAACAGTCTTTCTCAACTGTTTATTAGAATTAAAACGCTAGTAAATATTCAATGTAGTTCTTTTTGGTTTTAAGAGTTGGAGCAAAGATCCGTAAAATGTTTTCTAGTCTCGAATTGAGCATGTAATCACATTTGGTTCTTGTTGCTAGGTAATTTTAGAATGTACATGCAAAATTTGAACCTTGTTCACATTAAAAAGTTGCCATGGTAACAATAGATGGAAACTATGTAAAACTTCATCCGATTAACGAACACCTTACATGTGCGATTAAAAGTAAAATAAGAAAATGTAATTATTGAGCCCTGTTGCTTCATGTTCAGTCACACAGTTCTAAAATTTAATCGGCAAACTTGATTTCCCATAGACTCCCATGTTAATTGTTAGCATCTTTTGCATGTCAGTAAACTTGAATATCAACAATTTCTGTAACTTTCTTTAGTTTCCTTTTGAAAGCGCAATGTTGTGTGGGAATACATGTTTTTAAATTAAAACGTTCTTCAATTCTAGATATGGGTCCTATTTATTACCATAGCAACCAGTTTAGTGGAACGAGTCAACTTTTTTCATTTATATTCTAAAGTTGCCTAGCAACAGATGTTCTGGTCCTAACAGCAGAGAATAGATAATATATTTGAAAACTCAACACTCTCATTTGTAAACTGCCATACACTGTTGTGTAATTTTGTGTTCGACAATTTTGTGGCCTAACCAGAAATGTAAAAAAACTTTTAAAAAAGTGTGAAAAAGGTCAACATTTCGTATGGTGGCGAATAATTATGTCCATTGACTGTATGTGTGGCCTTACTAATATGACATCAGTCAGGACTGGATAGGCCCCAATGGACTTGAAGATGATCCAAATTATCCATCGACCATCTTTAAAAAAAAAACCTTAATATCTGAGCGACTGTACAAATAAATTCATCTGAAATAGAACTATGAAGTCCAAAATTTCAGAAAGTTTGGTGAAGATCAGATGGAAAGCAATGTGTTTGTGAAACACAAATGCCACCCACCCAGCATCATGTTTGGTATTGTAATGTCAAGGTCAAGGCCACAAGGTCAAAAATGTTTATATGGTTGGAAAGGGTATGACACATGTAGGTTATAAAAGGCCCAGGTGCAAAAGTGCAAAAGTTATAGCCAAGGTTAAGTTTTTGTTAAAGTTTGATTAAATAAGTCAAGTTCAAGGTCACATGGTCGAAGACGTTGGTATGGTTGGAAAGGCCTTCACAAAAGAAATATACATACAAAATATGAAAGTCCTGTGCTTATTGGGGCAAATGTTATAGCCATTGAAATAATTTTACAGAGGTAGGTCAATCGTCAAGGTCAAGGTCAAAGATGTTGATATGGTTGGAAAGGTCTTGACACTAGGAAGAAACATGCCAAATATAAAAGGCCAAGGTGCAACAATGTCTAAATAGGTAAAATGTCAAGGTCATTGTCACATGGTCAAAGACGTTGGTATGGTTGGAAATGTCTTGATACAAGAAATATACATTCAAAATACGAAAGCCCTATGTCTACTGGTGCAAATGTTATAGCCATTAACTTTGTTTTATAAAAGTAGGTCAAATATTAAGGTCAATGTCAAAGATGTTGGTATGGTTGGAAAGGTCTTGACACGAGGACGAAACATGCCAAGTATAAAAGGTCCAGGTGCAAAAATACAAAAGTTATAGCCAATGTTAAGGTTTTAGTTAAAATTGATTTAATAGGTCAAAGGTCAATGTCAATGTCACATGGTCAATGACGTTGGTATGGTTGGAAATGTCTTGACACAAGAAATATACATACAAAATATGAAAGGCTTGTGCCAACTGGTGCAACTGTTATAATCATTTAAAGATTTTTTACAAAAGTAGGTCAAGTGTCAAGGTTAATGTCACAAGTTCAAAAAGGTGTGTATGGTTGGAAAGGTCTTGACACGAGGAAGACACATGTCAAGTATAAAAGGCCCAGGTGCAAACATGAAAAAAGTTATAGCCAATGTTAAGGTATTTGGTTAAAAATTGATTAAATATGTCAAAGGTCAAGGTTAAGGTCACATGGTAATAGACGTTGGTATGGTTGGACAGGTCTTAACACAAGACATATACATACAAATTATGAAAGCCCTGGACCTACTGGTGCAAATGTTATTGTCATTTAAATGTGTTTTACAAAAGTAGGTCAAATGTCATGCTCAATGTCACAAGGTCAAAAAGATTTGTATGGTTGACGGTAAAGGTCTTGACTCGAGGAAGACACATGCAAAGTATAAATGGCACATGTGCAAAAATGCAAGAGTAAAGCCAATGTTAAGGTATTTGGCACATACAGGCGGACGGACAAACCAACAAGCAAACAAACAGAAATGACAAAAACTATATACCCCCGAATCATAGATTCTGGGGGCATTAAACAACAGAGATTGTACCAGTCGAATAATCAATATGCTGATCTGTATCTGTTGCAATGGTATGTGTGATAGGCCTACTCGAAAAATATCGAGGAAACTATACGTTTGCGCAAAAATGATAACAAGTCGCGTAGGTAATGGTCCTGTAGAGCTTATTTGAATTCGTCGATGGTTCTATTTTCGATGATGCCAGGGGAAACACTTTTCATCTAACCTGCAATTCCTTTCAAATCCCCGAGACCTTCCTACCTTTCTGCGGTTCTGGGGATGTTTCTGTTTATTTGGCCGAGATTACCCCCACTGCAAAGAAATAAAAGGAAGACAGGACGGTGGTTTTGATCCCATTCGGGGACAGTTTATTTATAAGTCAATGGTGTGACTCAGCCATGGTTTATGTAACGAATCAACAATGTCATGTTCTATTCTATGTTGATTGGGGTAAAGTATACATATGCGTGAATGAGGGATAAGTGAGATAAAAAGTGAGATAGGTCTTTCAATAGGAGGGTCAAACAGTTTGGAACCTAATCAGACGCTGCGTCTGATAAGGATCAAAACTGTTTGCTAATTTGCCTTTAATCGCCTCTAAGAGATGTTGGCGCTGATAGAGTTAATTAAGCCATATTGTTGTTGTTGTGTTTGTAGATTCCCCTGTTGACTTGTCGGAGCACCCAGGACTTGGGAAGTCCTGGTAAATATGGCGTTCTCACTAATAAAGTTCAGAAATGAAAATAAAATGTTCAAAGCAGAATAATATACTGCAACTTTGCCAAAGTTTGGTATGTGATTTTTGATCTAAATGTCTGTGATAATGAACTGATAGTATATTAGACTGTGATAAACAAAGCACTTAAACGGAATAAAACCAGCCGAACTATATCCACTTTAAATGCATACTTTTTAATAATCCATTTCTGGACCTAAAATATTGCCACATTAATTTCAAGTAGTATGTATTTTACCAACATTTAACGAGTGTATCCCATTGGAAATACTTTTTTATTTTAATGGGTTCGCCTTAGACATTAAGACTTTACCATTTTGAAAGCACGTGCACAATATTAAATTGTTAATCTATCTATCTCTGTATACTGCCAACCCGTCTTGTGAGTATTATACACGTCATGTAAACACCTTAATTAAATTTAATTTAATTCAAACCTTAATTTATGGTGTGCATGAATATACTTGCCATTAATCTCTCACACTTGTTTAAACGCTCTTAATAAATAAATATTAATACTCGGATTTATCACGGAGTAAATACATGTGTATTTACTCCGCGTATTTATTCAATACATGTACCACAAGATATTTTATGAATTGTGATTTTCATGTGTTGACTGACCATTGTCCTTAAATGCCAATAAATAATGCGCGGCTTGCAACGAATGCGATTAAGCAAACTAATCTTCCAGACATCATTATCACTTACTCTCATCAACCCCCAGCATTCATTGGCGCCATATGGCATAGTGGTCAGGTACATCTAATTACAGTTATGAAATGTCCTTGGACATAGTCTGTGTCGCAGTGCTCAACATTTAACCCAACTCATCACATCATCATTATGAATCTTCATGATTATGAAATGTAGTGTTGCATCCGGCCTCTATACTACGTGAACTACGTGAACATTAGAGGATTATGACTACACGCCATATGAACACTGACTATTCAATGTATTACATACTGTTCCTGTTCTCGTTTCAGATGACCGTTGTCATTGTTGATCATTACAGACATTAAACTAGTGAGACACAAAGAGACATTGTTCTTATTTATGACAACGGTCATATATTTTAGGTAGTTGTCGATACCAAGCTTTGTAAAGATTTAACGATCTTGTTTTTGCTTCATTGTGATTCAGAGACAGAATGGGCTTTACATGTCGCAAACCATTGACTGCCTTCCCAGAGGCCATCTTTATTTACCCTGGAAGATACAGACCACATGACACCTGGCATGAGACCCTTGTTGCTCGAGAAGAGGCACTACGAAATCGCCACATGAAAGCTGCAGAACGATTGTCTGAACATACAAAGAAACTGTTGCCACTTGTTGTCGGTGATAATGTTCGAATCCAGAATCAAATTGGACCTCATCCTCTCAAATGGGACAAGACTGGTATTGTAATTGAGGTGCGCCAGTACGACCAGTATGTTATCAATGTTGATGGATCTGGTAGGGTTACACTACGGAATAGGAAGTTCTTGAGGAAATACGTACCTGTCCAGAAACCACCACCAAGAATGACTGTCGAGAACGACATCAAGTTTGAAAAGATTGTACCATATATCCCCATACAGAGTTCCCATAATGCTGACAGTCAGAAGGCACCTGCTTATCCTTCTGTTCACAAGCCCTTACTGCCACAAACAGTCACTACGCATGTTGATGACAAAGACTTTCCCCACAGAATAAATCACCTTACATCACTGAGCTACAAACACCAGTCATTTCCAAGCAACAAGATAAAATACTTGACCCTATAAGAGCTACCTCAAACTTTGAACGACGGCGTTTAGTCTTTGAAAACAACGTCGAGCCAAGAGCGACACACAGTACACCACAGCCTACAATCAGTTCTGACAAGACCCCACCAACTCGTGATGTCACAGTGGTCCAACCTACCATGGCAAATACCATGACTCCATTGCCAGCTAAGACTCCAAGACGGTCTAGTAGAAACACTCGCAAACCAGCATGCATATGGACTATAATATGAACACTTAGAGGACTAACAAATGTTTCGTGTTATTTTATGTATGTTCAGTTGTGTTGTTTAAATCAGAATGGCATATAGACTATATGAACAATTAGAAGACTGACCAATGTTTTACGCTCCTTTGTGTATGTTCGGTACGCGTTTTGCTGTTTAACCAGCACGGCATATGGACCAAAATATGAACACTTAAAGGACTGACTAATGTTTCACGTTCATTTGAGTTAATTGAGTTTGTGTTGTATTATAGATACCAGCCCGGCATATGGACCATATCATATAAACAACCAAAAGACTTAAAGGCAATGTTTCATGTTCACTGTTTCAACGTTTATCCTGTTTACTAATTAGTCATTTCCATGCAAAAGACTTGGGGAAGATAGAGGAACACTGACCTAAGGGTCAGTGATGAAGAGGTCAAGACAGCTGCCTATATCTCACTCGTACGACCACACCTAGAGTACTGTTCCTCAGTATGGAGTCCCTACACCAATGAACAGATAAGGAAGATAGAGATAGTGCAGAGGAGGGCAGCCAGGTACGTCACTAACAGACACCACAACACAAGCAGCGTCACCTCTATGCTGGAACATTTGCACTGGGAAACACTAGAGTCTCGCAGAACCAAAGCTCAACTGTTAATGCTCTTTAAGATCACTAACGACTTGGTTGACATCCCAGCACAACTCTACCTCATCCCATGCAGCTACTATAGCAGAACCAGATCAGCTAACAGTAAAAAGTCCCTGCAGCCATCAACTTCAACAGCCTACTACAGAAACTCTTTTTCCCCTAAAACGATCACTACATGGAACAGTCTGCCCTCGGCAGCTGTTGCGTCTCCTGACTTGGTATCCTTCAAGCAGGAGCTATCTTCACTGAACTTCTAGTAGGTCTCCCCCAGCTTCAAGTACCTCCTAATGATTCCTGGGGCTGTGCCGGCCGCGGCCACCGTAACCGGAGAGGTTCAGGTTAAAGGGGCGAAAACGAAGCTGGTAACTCTTTACTATTTTTCTCTCTGTTAACTGTCCCACTTTTCAACCTATCTATTATTTCACTTTTTCTTTTTCTGACAAACCACCTGTCGCATAATAGTCAAGTGTGAATGTGATGACGTAACATGTAGATGTAGATGTGTAGATGTATTCAATGTATTACATACTGTTCCTGTTCTCGTTTCCAGATGACCGTTGTCATTGTTGATCATTAAAGACATTAAACTAGTGAGACACAAAGAGACATTGTTCTTATTTAAACATCGCCCTTTCAAACCAAAGAATTAAATACAATTTAATGTATGCTCAAACGAATGCACTGACTTTAAATAAAGTTTGAATTGTATCGGATTCATCGTATATAGGATGCCGAGAATTTTCCTAATGCCGCCTTATAGAAAACTATACGGTCACCTAAAACCAAGGTATAGACTGGCACTCGAATATGAAAAATGAACGAAAAAAGGAAATAAAATGTGATTGTACCGGTCTAAAAGCGAAACTGTATTTCCGCTTCCGGATAAATTGTTTTCATCGACAACCAAAAATGCAGAACATGAAATTTTAGGTTTGATTGCTTCAGTACTGTGCATCCTTTAACAATTTCACGATGTCTGTTGTCGACGTCGCAAAGCAATCACCTCAACAGGAGGTTAAAAGGTAAAAAAACCCGTTTGTTTTTCGCAATGAAGTAACAATTAGTTCCGTAATCCGCAGACTCGTCGTCACAATTGTCTCTGCTGAGTGCTGTAGAGGCTCTCATGTGGACTACATCTCACTGGTAATTTTCTCATTTGTATTTTTGTTGATATGGTGCGGATGTAGGATCAGGATTGCGCTTTAGGAGAGTCGGTATATGTGAACCTTCCTGTTGCTGTGATGTACACGCCCAACTCCTTCTGTATGGCCTCCCTCCAGTTGTCTATTATCGGGTGTTGTTCAGTGCCTAATAAGGTTTGTATGTCTATCGATAGTATGCCAAGGTATCTCTGCAGGGACCTGGAAAGCACTTCTCTATGGTCAGAGTAGAGTTCACACTCGAGTAGGAAGTGTTCTGGCGTCTCTTGTGACCCACATGCACATAGCGATGACACTTTCTGGCCTGTGGTTGCTCTGTAGGCGTTTAACTTTGAGTAGCCTGTCTGGAGTTGCAGAATAACGTTGTATGTATGCTTGTCAGGAAAATCTAAGCGCCTCTTATGGTCCACTGTTGTTGAGATATAGCTCATGCAGCTATAGTGCTGTCCTGAAATTATTGATGAAAACTTAATACATGTCAGCTGTTCAATCAAGTATGCAACAACACAAGATGACTCGCAGTCCCAAATAGCAAAATCCTGCAATACAAACATTCATTCTTTGTAGACACTCTATGAACAAGGTGCCAGACAGCCCTAGGAGATACTCCCCAAAGAATCAGTTGCATAGCTCAGTGGTAGAGCGTCCGCTGTCAGTGTGGGAAGTCGCAGGCTCAATCCCCGAGTTAAAACAAAGACTTAAAAACCATAGTCATGGTTTCTCTCCTTGACACTCAGGATGCTTTTTTGTAGGGATGTGTATATTGCGAGAAATTTTGTATTGTAATATATGACGATAGTCCATTACTGTTTGCAATATATTGCGTGTTATTAAAGTGAACTAAAATGTCTAATGTATCTGGGGCGATTTATGTTCAGACTCAGACAAAGTTTTAACCGATTTTATTTTAAGAAGACCGTCACACGCCAGTATTTGATACACATTTATTGGAAATGTAACATGGTGAGAAAAATATGCAGCCAGACCGGGGCTCGAACCCGGGACCACTTGCTTACAGGACAAGTGTTCTACGGACTGAACCACCGGGCCGCTTACATAAATCTCTCACCATTTAATTATAACGGGTGGGCTCAGATCAGGGTAGGATTGCTTACCAGAGCCTCGTTACCAGTCTGTAACCATGGAGAAAGGACAAATGGAGAAGTAACTTATACTCAAATCTGTATTTTCCCGAAAATGGTGTCGTCCGTTACCTGTATGTGCGATAACGCTTAATCGATCGATAATTCAACTGCACCGGTACGTCGATAGCGGGCTATCACGTTTTTTATCGTGTTGAATGGTTACCTACTGTTAGTTTAAGTTATATAAAATCCTTAATTTTCACCCGATTGTCATTATAATGGTCTTAAAAGAAGGCTAAGATATTTATCTTTCACTTGTAAAAATAACAGATTTTATTTTTAAAATTGATCAGTTTTATGGCGAGTTAAAGAGTGGTTTCCAAATGAATTTGCCGATAAAAGGGAGCAAGCACTCGCGCATAAATATATCAAGCCCCGTTACAAAACCTTTCATAAAACCCTCAATTTTCGACCGATTTTCAAAGAAATGGTCTTAAAGGAAAGCTTAGATATTTTTCTTTCAGTTGTTAAAATGCAAGTGTTTATTTTCGAAATCGACAAATTTTATGGCGAGTTAAAGAGCGATGGCCAAATGAAATAGTCGATAAACGAGAGCAGGCGATCGCGAAATATATACTACGTCCCGTTTCAAAAACTTGAATTTAATCCATACTTTTCGTCCGATATATATATATATTTTTTAAAAAATGTCTTGATATAAAGCCGTGACACTTATCTTTCGGTTGTAAAAATACCAGGGTTTTTCTTGAAGCGAAAAAAGTAATGATGACCTACAAAGGTTGCTGGCTAATGAAATGACTAGACCAACTCGCGTAAGAAAAGAATTCCTTCCGTATTAAAACTTAAGCAAACTTCTAAACTTCTAAAAATGTGTTCATGCATTGTTACAATGTTCTACATGGAGGAAATATTTCCTTGGAGGCAAAAAAAAATCCATTTTGTATGTAAAGAGACATTTGAAAGGAGTGCGCGTCAAACGGCCAAAATCCAAAACGGCCAAAGTTGTAACTGTATTATTATATCGTATGTGATCATTATTATTATTGAAAGGAAAATTAGAATTATTAACATATTACTTAAAAAAGGGAATTTAGGGTTAGTTTTACATCCAGACTAAAATATACATATTATCCGTCCCATTTCTATGAAAGAGGTAACAGTTTGCATTATCTTCAGAAATTAATTGCAAACATGATAACATGAGATCTCCGTTTCTTTCTGCTTTACTTATGTCTTATATAACGGAGTAAATTATAAAGCAGCCAATGCCTTAAGCAATCTATTTTACTGACTGCTTAACTCTTTGCCTGCTGATCGCGACTTTACTTTTTTTTTTTTGCAAACAACTTGGATCAAGATCAGATGCCGCGTAACACGGCGTCTGATCTGGATCCAGAATGTTTGACACTCGTCCTTAGCTTTATTTACTTACAAAATGTCTACCATATTACACATCACAAAGGAATGTGACACATTAGGTAACCGTATACAGAACCCGCACCAAATTAGCAGGACAATTATCAGCGTCATAAAACTCTCCCAGCATGAAGTCCATGCTTCTTGAACATGCCGATTATCTATGAAGATGGACACCAGCGGGTTGCCACTTTAATAAAAAAGATCAATGCTACCCGTGCGTGTAACTTGAACATGTGTTTTTGACTTCTGTAACCGCATGATGTTTATATATTATACAAATCACAAAAAATAAAGATAATAGAATTGAATTGAAAAAAAAAAAAAAAAAAAAAAAACCAACATCAATGCACCTGGTTTGGTTGATGACTGGATTAACCCTCTCATTACTGAATACCAGTAACATGATGACTATTGCAATTGCAAACAGTTGTAATCCAGACCAGGCTGCAAAAATGTCGGATTCATAGAGTATGTCTCTTGAAATATAGTTTACCCCTTTTTCAAATTAAGCTCTTTATGACACACTTTACCTTTTCTCCGCATGAGGATCATCAGAGAGACAGACAGACATCCATACAGAAAGATGGAGACAGAAAAGAAGAAGCGAGAGACTGACAGACAGAGATAAGAGAAAAACAGACAGACAGAGAGACAGTCACAAAGAGAAACAGAGACATAAATACAGACAGTGGCAGAGAAATATAGACACACACAAACTTCATAGGTAAACGAAAAAATACGTTTTTCTCTCATTTTCAAAACCTCACTAAACTAACAATTTATAAGCTATCGCCTAAAATTTTGTACTAGTCGTGAGATCATGGTTTAATAAAACATCTGTATTAAAATTTATAACGAAAAGATAGCATTAAAAGCATTTCTATTAACACCAAACTTTCGTAGGAAAAATGGAAAATACAGTACTGTACGTTTTCTCTCTCATTTTCACAAACTCACTAAACAAACAAATTATAAGCTATCGCCTCAAATTTTGTACTAGTCGTGAGATCATGGTCTAATAAAACATCTGTATTAAAATTTATAACGAAAAGATAACATTAAAAGCATTTCTATTAACACCAAACTTTCGGAAAAACATTGTTTTCTAGCCGCCAGCGAGCGCCACTGATTGAACGACACGATAAATCGCGAGCAAGCCGGATACTTCTCCATTTGTCCTTTCTCCATGCTGTAACTTAATCAGTCCAATTAAAATTACTTTTATTATTAAATATTCAACTTGTTGAATCTTCAAGCTTTCCGGTGGTATATAGTGTTATATGTTTAAGTGACTGATAAGTTCAAAATATTCCATAATGTTCCTAAAATTAGGCATTTTTTCACCATTTTCATGTTGCACTTAAATTTTACTCTTTTTGCAAAATGAATGATTTAAAGAAAAGCAAACAGACTGAATGATTGTGTTTATTTCATTGTTGAGGCGACATCAGAGAACAAAGTGTTTTTTACTGCATCAAATTTGGATGCTAAATGTGGTAAATATTGGGAATATACTTGATGCATACCCTCGTTACCAAAATCATTATTCTGACCAATCTGGAACAGGTATAATGATTTTTTATTAATACATGAAGGATCAATGTGTTTGTGTCTTTTAATACTTTAATAGACATTCAACTTTCAGAAAAAAACATTTGCGACCTCACAGTCTTTAATGGTTTCCACAGAGTGGAGTCGAAATTTGGGTATTTTTGTGTAGAGTCCGTAGACCAATGTTTGGCATGATGCAGTTTTAACATTCATCATCTATATCCAATTGTAAGGTGATTTTCTATTGAAGACTGATGGAAATTAAAAGCAGCATAAGTCTACAAGGCATACAAGGACTTTGAAAGAAAATATACTTCGGCAAACTTTGTCCGTAGACCGTAGAGTCCGTAGACCTGAACTTATGAGGCTAATAATTTTAATAGTTCCAACTTTCAGAACTTACTAATGAATTTATCTGATAGCTATCAACCAGTATAGATAAACTTAAACAGCCCAAGTACAATTGAATAATCAAAATCAGGTTTTGAAGGAAATTATCCAAATTCAGACAATTTCTGTCACAAAATAATCATTGAAATGCAATTAATGCTTAGTAAGAGTAGTGTATAATATCATTAAGAGTCTGTTTATAATAAATGAATTTCCACAAAATACCAAGTTAGGAGATCATGATTCTCTTTAGGTGAAAAGTCTACGGACTCTACATTAATTTACTTTTAGTTATTTCAAATAACATAAGTTGGTTTTATTTATTTTGAAAACTAAATTAGAAGCTAAAATGAACACAAGGAGTAAGATAGAGGGTCAAACTGCTATATAGAGCAAGGTGAGATGCCTCCAAATCTGCCAAAACAAGGACAGAAATAATGAGGTGGTATCAATAGCACAACAGGGCCATGGTGGCCCCATATCGCTCACTTAAGAATACTTTCCAGTTCAATATGCAAATAGATAAGAAACCTGACACAATCTGAACTATCAAACATATCCGCAAATTGAAATCTCACTTAATAAGCTAGACCAATTTGGCACTTATAGGGGCATAATTTGAACAATCTTGGTTCACTAGATAATACTATAAGCCAACTGTTACAGCTCTAGACCTTTCATTTACTGGTTCGGCCAAAACACTTTCAATGTATGGTATGTGATAGTTGTGTCTTGTGACCCCTGGGTGGGGTCAATAATTTTGACCTGATCAGTGGTGTAATTTGAATAGTCCTGGTAGAGGTCCATCACATGAATGCTAAATACCAAATATCACAGCTGGACGCCTTTCGCTTTGGAACAAGAACCTTTATAAAGTTTTTACTATATATTAGCCTACCAGTTTGTATAATTTGTGACCCCACAGGCAGGGCCAATTTTGACCCCAGGGGCATAATTTCAACAATCTTGGTAGAGCACCACCATGTATTTCTACATACTGAACATCACAGCTCTAAAGCCTTCCAATGGTACAAGAACATGTTTAAAGTTACATTATGTAATCCAATATTGTAAAACTTGTGACCCCCGGGCAGGGAAATATTTTACCCCAGGGGCAAAATATAAGTAATCTTGGTGAATGACAATCACATACATGTAATGCTACAAACAAAATATCACAGTTCCCAGCCTTCCAACTGTTTGGAACAAGAAGAGTTTTAAAGTGCTCATTGTTCAACTCTATGTAAAACTTGTGACCCCCTTGGTCACTTGGCCAAGTTTGACCCCAGGGATATATTTTCAATGATCCAAATTCTTGGTAGAGGTAGACTACCATAGATAATATGCTACATACCAAATATCACACTTCTTACCCTTTTGATTAGGTAAGTTTCATTATAGCCTTAATGTTAAACTTGTGAACCTCCACCCCACCCCACAAGCAGGGCCTTTTTACATCCAAGAACTATAAATTGACTAGTTTTGGTACAGGTTCAATGTCCATTAAAAATTTATTTGCATCATTTGATGCTATATACCAAATATCACAGCTCTACCCATTTCAGGTTGGAACAAAAACATTTTTAAAGCTTTCACTATAATATGTAAACCTACGTAAACCAATCCCCTCCAGGCAAAGCCAATTTTGATATCGGGTCATAATTTCAACAATATTCATTCTTGGTAGAGGTCCATCATGTGATGCTACATTTCTAAATCTTTCAGTTTGGTACAAGAACATGTTCAAAGTTTTTTATATATATATAATTCTATATAAAACTTGTGACCCCGGGATGTGACCAATTTTGACCCCTGAGGCATAATTTGAATAATGTAGGTAGATGTTCATCACATAATGCTACAAACTGATTATCAAAGCTCTAAGCCATTTTGGAAATAAAAGATGTGTTAAGTTTTCATTATAATTATAAACCTATGTTAAACTTTATATCCCCGGGGTGGGGCAAAATTTGAACCAGGAGCAAATTTGAACATTCTTGGTAAAAGTTCACAGCATAATGCTACATGAGAACTTTGGTTGTTCTATGGCTGACAGAGCTTCGACAAGAACATTTTGAAAGTTTTGACTTTAGGTTATCAATATTATGTGAAGCAAATTGTCAGCAACAAGAGCACCGACAGATGAGTTTAGTACTCATTCAGTGTACCAATAAACTAAATTAGACATCTGACAATTGGTGTTATTACATCAGTGTTCTGAATGATAATGAAAGTTCAGTTGCAACTGTTGCCACTTCTGAAATGTTACCATTGGCCCTATAAGTATGATTGTATGAAAAACTCAGACTCTGTAGACTTGTGCATCTGGTTCAGATATGATACATTTCTTACAATAGTAGCTATAATTCACATATTTCTCATATGTTGTGATGTTTCTGGTTCATTTTAGTTCATTTACTTATATTATCTTATTATACTAAAACTAAAAGTAAATTTATCCTCATATCTAAAAGTACTACTCTGCCAAATGCTGATTAACATCGTGCACCCACAAAATGTAGGCAATTTAAAGATTTTCTTGCAAAGTGCTGTCTTAATAAAGATTATGTTAACTTTAATCAACTGCACACTGCCCAACAGGCATGTAAAAGTGTTGCTGATGAATGCACTAATCAGTGTAGAGTCCGTATACTACATTGCTTTATGTATAGATACAAGTTTTTGTTCTGTTATATACATTCAAACTATTTGTTATCTCTGGTTTACAGTTTATAGTTATTCAGCTTGTTAAAAAATGTTAAAATCATACAGCTTCTTGTGCATATCACATTTCATATGTAAAAACTGGAGTAAAAATACATGAATGTGAAATATTATCCTATATAATTGAACCAAAAATTATTTCTTACTGAAGTTTTCTTAAATCCTTAGAAATGGCAGTTCCAAAATAGGAATTTCACTACCACTTTATATATCTAGGGACCACTTTTTAATGGATAAAGTATGTGTGTGTAATTGGTAGAGTCCGTAGACTTTTTGAGATCTTATTTCAAAATTCTGCTATGCAACGAAAAATAGTCAAATACCTTGTGATTTCTATTTTTTCTCTTCCTTATTGATATATTTGTAAGATACTGTAAAATAAATACATCTGACTTTCCTATATTTACCACAAAACTATTTGGCATGAAATAATACAGTTAAGCTGATACAAGGGTTCATGGTCAACTCGCTACATGTGTTACATTATCAATTTATAGTCAATTAAATATGTTTTATCTCTTTTGCACAACCATGTTCCATTATTCTGACCAGTTTTCAGTTATGAAATAGTAAAGTTTTTCATCAAACTATCATGTTTTTGATTAACTATGTAGTGTCCGTAGACCCTTAGACCTGTCAACTTGTAGCCATGATAACTATTTTACTAGACATGACTTTTGTATAAAATTTCGGAGAACACTCCCTCAGTACTTGTACTTTCACTGTAACAAAAAATATAGACAGTGCAAGAAAGTTTTTATTTTTGCAAAAGTGCAACATGTTATCCCACCCTGATCTGAGCTTACCCGTGAAACTCAACCTGGCTACACACATGCCCTCTACACAATAAATTGTCCCGAATTCTGAATTAAAGAACACTCCACGAGTTTCTTATTATTATTTCTGTACACTACACGAGTTACAAATGATCCTAGGGGTTATTTACATTGGGCACCAAATGTAACATGGTGAAAAAAATATGCAGCCAGACCGGGGCTCGAACCCGGGACCCCTTGCTTACAGGGCAAGTGATCTACCAACAGAACCACCGCGCCGCTTACACAAATCTACTACTAGTCTACTATCGGATTTTTGATTAACGTTCAGGCTCAGGAGCAATATCCACATCAATGGGCCCCCTTCCAGGTAGCTGGCTTGCTGCACGCATGGCAGTTCTTACACCTGATCTCCAGGTGTCTCTCTCTCGAGGGTCGATTGCAGAGAGGTTCCAATCTCTGCAATCCTTCTCTGTCAACCCTTTCCACGTCATCCTAGGCCTTCCAGGCCCACATGTGCCAGCAACATGTATGTTACAGGCTGCCTTCAATGCCCTGCTGGATCTCTCTACGTGACCCTACCACCTCAGCCTTCTTTCCTTTAGGATGAAGTCTAGGTCATCCAGGCCAAGCTGCACCAGGAGCTTTTTCGACCTGGTGGTGGCAATGTCCTCTGGCTTGATGTTGCAGATTTGTCTGACCATAGCACGATCATTTCGCTGGAGACGGTGGAGATTCGGCTTTGACAGTGGCCATGTTTCGCTGGCGTGAAGCATCACACTTCTCACACAAGTGCTGTATACTCTGCCACGTGTCTTGTATGAGAGGTGACGTGATGTGAGGATTGGTAGCAACTCCTTGAATTTTCTCCATGCTGCTTTAACTCGGGTAATGGTACTAAGGTCACAACCCCCTGCTGCTGAAAGCATTTCTCCGAGGTAACAGAAAGAGGCTACCACCTCCAGTTTGTCCTGTCCTACCAGAATCTCAGTCTGTGGTCTCCCGTCGAGTGGCCGAGCGCATTTGAATGTGGGGTCCTCTCTTAGGCGCTTTAGTCCACTACACTTCTTGTGGACCCAGTTCCTGTAGCTGCTGCAGAATATGCTGTTGTTGCCTATGCCAGAACAACAGACTGCACATGGGAACTTGCCTGAGCTCTCCAATACATCTAGGCCTGAGTGCCACAGATCATGATCTTTGTCTTCCTAGCATTGACTCTAAGACCTTTCTTCTCCATGCCTCTCTCAACATTTAATTATAAACTCAACCCGGCTACCTAAACTACGTTTTTTCATTCAGATATGTAAACTTTTATTTATGTTTTATATAGGTATTAATTCTGTTATGCAATCAACTATTATTATATTATGCTTGTGCTAAAAACAACAAGGGGAGAATCCCTTTCATTGCAAGTGGCTTATTTAGTTTGAACAAAACAAAATTATAAATATTGGAAAAAACTTTTTTTAAGCTTCAAAATTGTATCGTATTGTTTTTAGAACGTATAGCAATAAATTATTATGTATATATATTGGAAAACCTGTTTTATTGCACATCCCTACTAATTTGATGTGACAGGTGCAGTCTCAAGGTCTCATTGCAATAATGCCTGGTCTATATGTGGTATCTGTATCTAATACATTGTAGAATCCTATAAATGCTTTTACAATATGATTATTTTGGCCAAATTCTGTATATTACAGACCAAGTCAAATTTACTTTTTAGCTGACCTGGCACAAAGTGCCAAGGTGAGCTCTTTTGATCGTCCTGTGTTCGTTGTCCGTTTGTTCGTCTGTTCGTTCGTCGTCCGTCGTCAACAATTTCTTTAAACAACATCTTCTCCTAAACTACATGATGGATTTTAATCAAACTTAGCCGGAATGATCCTTATTGGGTCCTCTTTGAAAGGTGTTCAAATAGTTCCGATCCATTGCATATCTAGGTCACAGGAGCTAAAAATAGATCATTTCAATATATGAATAAAACTTTAAAAAATCTTCTTGTCTGAAACCACAGTACCCTGAGCATAGATATTTTGCACAAAGGATCATCTACAAGTCCTCTATCAAGATTGTTCAAATTATGACCATTGGGTCAAAAATGACACTGCCCCGATGTCAAAAATTTACAAAGCTTTGAAAGAGTTATATAGTGAAATCTTCATTGTGACTTCAAACATCTTGAATCTTCTCTGAAACTAATATGGCCAGAGCTTTTATATATGGTATGGTGACACTGCTAGAGGTACTTTACCAATATTGTTCAAACAGTGTTGGTCTGTTGTATATCTAGGTCACAGGAGCTAGAAATAGATTTTTTTCAATTAAAACAAAAAAACCCATTATTGTCTGTTTAACCCTTCAGGTCTAAATAAGATAAATAAGATTTTACACAAAGCATCATCTACTTGTTCTCTATCAAAATTATTCAAATTATGCCCCTGGGCTAAAAATTGACTCTGCCCCAAGTTATATCGTGAAATCTTCAAACATCTTTGTCTCTGAAACGGATGGCCAGAGCTTTGATATTTGGCATAGTGACACTTCTATTTGAGGTCCTAGTTTCTCAGTATTGCTGAAATGGTTCTGGTCTGTTGCATATCTAGGTCATAGGAGCTAAAAATAGATTTTTTTCAATAAAAACTTGTTTTGATTAAAACCACGGAGCAAAATCCACAACTCGAACCTATCAAGTAAATAAACAAATTATTCCCCGTTGGTGAAAAATGACCAAGCAGAGAGTGCTTTTTCCAGGTGAGCGATTTACGGCTGCATGCAGCTCTTGTTATGCATTTAAGTCATTCCTCCAATGGAGAAAATAGTTCCAATTTATAGTCATGAATGCATATTATTTAAGGAATAATTTGAATATTTATTGTATTCATGGAGGTATGGAAAAAAACCTGGTCACACTGTATGAAACCCCAAAGCGAAGCGGTTTCATACAAAAGTGTGACCGGGTGTATGTTCCAAATTATTTCTTATAATTTAATATCACTACTGAATTTAAGAAAGTAGTTAAATAGAGAATCTGACACAAGTGTTCATTATTTAACACTTTTAGAACATAGGTTGTAGTCCTTAATCTGTCATATATACTTTTCGCCAAAACGCGACATTGTTTTGTAGTACTGTCGTCGTCAATGACGTCATTTGGCGGCCTGCTTCATGCATCGCTTATAGAGAGCAGTTGGACTAAGAGAAAGTAGTCCCGACAAGGCATGACCTGATTTTTTTTGTTTCATGGGGTTATGAAAATAAAATTACAGCCAATCACAGCTAACCAAAAGTAATGAAAACAAACAATATTAAATTATACAGTCATGAATATGAATGAGAAGAAATATTTGCTATTTCTAGCAGATGGTAGCTTAAAGCAGGTGAAAAGTTAAGCAGAATGTGCCTTAAGGCACAAATTCTGCTTAACTTTCAATCTGCTGTAAGTGGTCACACATCTTCAAAACTAGAAATAGGCTATGGAGTAAGGGGTTAACATCTAGAAAACTTACTTTCATCAGATTTTTCATTTTAGATGACTGAATGTGTATATGTTTTTGTTTACATTTCAGTGAGCCTAAACCTTCAAAGTGGCTGGATGCTTACCAAGACCCAGTTGCTTCCCTTTACACATTTACTCAATGTATAACTTTAGCTGACATACAAGCAGATGGGGATTGGAAGTTGATTATTGCTGACCTTGGCACTGGGGCCTTCAACATGAAGCTCAAGGTTTATAAAGGTACCAATAACACTATAAGTCCTAAGATATGACTAATGTGTAATGCCACCATGGCGCTATGCGTGATTTTTGTGTCTGTAATGCTGAGCAATGTGTCATTGTAAGGTATGCCATTTTAGTGGTACACATGTTTGCAGCCTGTTATGCACTGTTTTATGCAATGCAGGGTCAAAATGAGTTGTATTGGTATGCACTGGCACGCAATGGCAGTACTATTAACCCATTGCCCCATAGCCTATTTCTAGTTTTCAAGACAGGTGACCACTCAAAGCAGGTTGAAAGTAAAGCAGAATGCTTTCAACCTGCTTTAAGCTACAGTCTGTTAGGATCTAGAATATATTTCTTATTGTGCTTATTTATGACTATAAATTGGAATTATTTTCTTCATTGGAGGAATAAATAAGAAGCGTAAAAAGGCGTATCTATGGGGTAATGGGTTAAGTACCACTTGCATATTGTTCACGTCTTCTGTACCGCATTGTCCTGCAGTGATGTGCTGCTCATGTATGACACAAAGTTTCCACTGCCTTAACCCATTACTCTATAGTTACACAATTTGACACCTTTAATTTATTCCTCCACTGAAGAAAATAATACAGTCATAAATATTATCATCAGAAATGTTTTCTTTCTTCTAGAAGATGGTAGCTTGAAGCAGGCTGAAGGAAGTGCATTCTGCTTTACTTTCAAGCTGCTTTAAGTGGTTACCCATTTTCAATACTAGAAACAGGCTATGGAGTAAAGGGTTAAAGCAACACATTGCCCCAACAGTTTTGTGCATGTGTGCAGTTGTTGGTTGTCATCGTTTGCTTTGATGTGTGATGCTTTGCAGCATGCAATATGTATAGCGTAGGTTTCATACCTCGCAATTGGCCAATTCAACTTTTGTACACATTTGTTCCGTTTTGGAAAGTGCAGTTGGTAGTGTTTGCTCCGAGTTTGCAGTGTTCATGCAAGTGGTTCATGCAAGTGGCACACACATAGCACAAACATTGATGTATACTAATTTTTATACATTTTGAAATTTCCCCAATAATATGGCCTGCACCCAATCACATCACACACTCCCCATGTTCAATCATGAAGACTAATATAAACATTGGTATGCAGAACCCGGAGTATGACGAGTAATATAAACATTGGTATGCAGAACCCGGAGTTACCAAAATGCTGAGAAACAAACTCTATAACTTCCTGCAGTCAAATTACAGTATCAACCTCTTCACTGCCATGATGTCAACTGCTTTAACCCATTACCTCATAACTACACCTTTTTACGCCTTTAATTTATTCATCCACTGAAGAAAATAGTTCCAATTTATACTGTTAATAAGAATCATAAGAAATAGTTTCTATATTCTAGCAGATAAAAGCTTAAAGCAGGCTGAAAGTAAAGCAGAATGCGCCTTAAGGCGCATTCTGCTTTACTTTAAGCCTGCTGAAAGTGGTCAACTATTTTCAAAAATAGAATCAGGCTATGGGGTAATGGCCCGGGTTAAACAATTGTAGTCAGTTTTTCTTTTTAAAATTTAACGGGATTTTGACTCGAGAAATACATGTATTGAAATTAGTGGAAAAAAGTTTTGATCCTGCTCATGTATTATTATTATTATTGCCTGTAACATGTGATTTTTTGCTGATTTACTTAGTGTCTTACTGGAATTCAACTTGATTACAAATACCAATCAATTTATTTTTTTTAACTCCATAGTACACCCTTTTACACCTCCTATAGAAGCGTCTGATCTGGGTCTACACTGCTTGCTAATTTTTACCAGTATTTATTAAACTACCTAGAATTCATAGTATACTGGTGCATGTTTTGGTAACTAAAATGATCCACTAGGGAACCTAATAACCCACAAGAGTTACTTAGTGTTGAAAGAGTTAATCAGCAGCTAAATAGTCAAAAATAGACCAGACTTTATTATAAACAGGAAGTATCCATTTGCAGTTCCAGGGGATGAATGGGTTTAGCAGCAGGTTAGTTTTTCATGTTCACTAAAGACTCACTGGATTATCAGTGTTGAATTATTCAGAGGATTTCAAAACCAGGAAAATATTATTGTATTGATTTTTGTTGCAGCGTAAAAAAAAATGTATTAATGACTAATTGAATAATGTGAATTTCCTTAGAGATTTAGTCTTAATAGTTGAGTTGTGAAGTGAGAAAATGCACTCTAACTGTTGAACCTGTGTTCAATTGCCATTTAATGAACACATGAAAAAATTTCTTGAGATAGTTAATGCAGACAACAGTAATGCAGAAAGCTCCTATAGGAGCTCTCTGCATAATTTTTGTTCTGTGTTAAGCACTCACCTATTTTGTCCTGTTTTTGTACTGCTTTAACATATTAACTACTAGTATTGTGACTATTATACTCATCATTTACAAAATTAATATTTAGTAGTGTACCCATGAAGTTCACTTGTCCTATGCAAACAGTGTAGGTTCTACATGAGCCCTCTGATTAGAGTTTGCGCTGTTTGCCATTTTGCAATATAACTAAATAGTAAATAAATTTCTTCATACATTACCAGAACAAACATGAATGTGAAGAACAGTTGAATCCTGATCAGATATCAAGTTCTCAGCTTCTGGTCTAGATCTACATTGTTTGTATCATTTATGCAAGTCAATTAACCCATTTCTCCCTATATATGCCTTTTTTTGTATGCCTCTTATTATTTCTTAGTAACATTAATGAAGGAAAGTAGTTCCATTGTGGGAAGTTCTGAACATGAAACGTTGAAATATATACAGTGCTTCCTCTCTACAACGACACCTAAGGGGAGAAACAGATTGTGTGTTTTGTTTGGAGGGAGTTGTAATAGGGAGGGAAACTAAAGACTTAGCTTACATTTGCAAACAGCTTGAATCCAGATTAGACGCCGCGTAACGCGGCGTCTGATCTGGATTCAAGCCATTTGTGACACCATTTCTCATTATGTTTTTCTGTCAAAATGTCCACTAATAAGTAACTTTGATAAAAACAGTAGACGACAATTTTAAGCAGACGATATTGCAGCAGTGAAAGTGTAAGACATAGATATCTGGTTTGGGGAACAGCATCAAAGGTTGTTGTAAGGAGGGAATCATTGTTCGGATGGCTGTTGTACAGTGGAGAAAACGTTATTCTTTCCCAATAAACGCGTTTACGCTAAAACTATTATTTGCAGTGCAAACAGTTTGGAGCCAGATCAGACGCCGGGTAACCCGGCGTCTGATCAGGCTCCAAACTGTTTGCCACCAAGATAAACATGAATTATCAGAATTGTCCAAAAGTTGTTCTTTCTAAGTTTTAGTGCTTTGCGTTTGCGTACGTTTGCGTTTAAACGGGAAAGAATAACAGATTCTCCACTGTAGTGAGGGAACATTATACTTGTAGAATGATTCTCCAATGTCTCTCCAGATGGTAGCCTAAAGCAGGTAGGAAGTAAATCAGAATACTCCTTTGGGAGCATTCTGCTCCTCTTTCAATCTGCTTTAAGTATAGTCACTTGTCTTCACTATATTATACTTTGTGTATATTATGTACTAGTTTTTGTGTATGGGCCGGAGGCCTAATATAGCAAATAAAGAACTGAACTGAACTGAACTTGTCTTCAAAGCTAGAAACAGGCTATGGGGTAAAGGTTAAGTCATCAATAACGGTCTAAAAGTTATAAATTACATCTCATTAAAGTTGTATCAACATAACATAGTTAAAATCAACTTAATACTGAATTGAACAATGTTTTCAGATTGCTGTTGGGAGATAATTGTTTGAATGTGATTTTGAAAATCATTTTGTTTTTACAGGCACTGACTTAATGAGTGAGAATACAATAATAGACCTACCAACTGGGGTAGTCACCTTCTACATGGATACACATGAGCCAAGGACCCCAGGTGAGCCGTCAAGACATTGAGTAAAACTAGGGGCTCCTGGATAAGATATGAGGGTTGTGATTTAATCATTTTATTATATGATATATCTATCATTTTTAATTTTATGTCTGCACCGAACCCTATGCCTTGACAGCTCATTAGTCACTACTCATTAGAATAATCTCTCAGAGGCAATTACTAGTCAGAACATGGTTTATTGCAAACATACACTTTTAACTCATTACTCCAAAGATATGCTTTTGAATCATGCCTCGACGTAGCAGTTATTCCTCCACTGATGAAAATAGTTGTAATTTATACTGGCATGAATATGTATTACAATAAATATTTTCTATAATTTATCATATTGTAGCTAAAAGCAGGCTGAAAGAAAAGCAAAGTGCACCTTTAGATGCATTCTGCTTAATTTCAACCTGCTTTAAGTGGTCAACTTTCATTAAAACTAAAAACAAGCTATGAGATAATGGGTTAATATTTGAACTGCTTTGCTTATTTAGGATAATGATAGAGCATCTTGAATCTAAGTGAATATGTAATCCAAAATTAACCTTTTACCAGTATGAATGAGGATGTGACTGAAAACTAGCATATACTGTTTAGCTTATTACCACATAGCCTCTTTTTAGTATTAAAGATTGGTGACCTCTTAAAGCAGGTTGAAAGTAAAACAGAGTGAAGATAGGTTACTTCTTAAAGTAGGTTGAAAGTAAAGGCACATTCTGCTTTACTTCCCATCTGCTTTAAGATACCATCTGCTAGGATATAGAAAACAATTTTTTGTGAGTATTTGTGACTGTATAAAGTGGAATTGTTTTCTTCAGTGGAGAAATTGTTCAAAGGCATGGAAAGGTGAACTTAATTTGATGGGTAAAGGGTTAATAGTCAGTGTAAATAGTGTCATTATAACATCAAGAGCCAGTTAAGCTAAAAACAGCACTATTTTCATTATTTTTGTCTCGCCTGCGTTAGCAGAAGCAGGAGTGCATGAAGCCTTTCTTTTGCAGACGATGGCATCAACAATTACAGAATTAGTTATTTGTAATTCAGTTATTCCTCCATGGATTCTTTCCATATTTGGCATGTAGCATGGTCTGAAGACATTTATTCACACGCTCAGACATTGGTCTCACGGTCAATGCACTTTAAACGAAGATGAATGGGAAATTATGAAAACAGGTGTCTGGGTAACCCTTTCTTCCACAGCCATCATTGTAAGTCACCTTTAACCCATTATCCCATAGCTTGTTTCTAGTTTTAAAGATAGGTGACCACTTAAAGCAGGTTGAAAGTAAAGCAGAATGCGCCTTAAGGCGCATTCTGCTTTACTTTCAGCCTGCTTTAAGCTAACATCTGCTAGAATATAGAAATATTTTATAGAAAACATTTCTATGACTGTATAAAGTGGACCTATTTACTTCAGTGAATTAATGAAAGGCTTGAAAAGGTGTATTTATGGGGTAATGGGTTAACAAATTGATAAGGTTGATTTATAAATTTTGATATGAATTGATATATAGTAATTTTGACTTTAACCCATTACCCCATAAATACGTATTTTTACGTCTTTACTTAATTTCCCCCAATGAAAAAAATAATTTTCATTGTGTATCACCCTGATAAAGGCCTTTGTAAGGCTGAAACATAGGTAAATAAAATCAGTCAACACAACACTGCTTGTTTGTTGGTTCTACATATTTGGAGCTTTTTTATAGTATTCAATTAATTCTTGCTATTCCGGTTTTAGCCTAGCTGAATACTCTTAAAGGAACTTTCTGCTTTACTTTCATCTTGCTTTAAGCTGCCACCTGTTCTTGAAGCTATTACTGAGTACCATTTTGTAGTGTTGCTATCACATTATTGATAGAGATGCTCAAAGGAGCTTCTCTAGAGGAATGGGTTAAGCTACATGTACCACCTGTCTTGAACCCATTACCCCATAAATACATCTATTTAAGCCTTTAATTTATTCCTCCACTACAGATAATAATTCCAATTTATACAGTCATAAATAAGCAACATAAGAAATATGTCCTATATCCTAGTAGGTGGTAGCTTAAAGCAGGCTGAAAGTAAAGCAGAATGCGCCTTAAGGCACATTCTGCTTTACTTTCAACCTGCTTTTAGTTGTCACATGTCTTCAAAACTAGAAACAGGCTATTGGGTACTGTGTTAATATAAGCTATTTACACATATGGCTCTGGAGGAAAGGGTTCCAGCCAGTATAGTTTCAGATTTATGAATGAGTAAATTGCTGAATGCTTTCAAAGTTTTAATGCTCCGTTTGTGCCATAAAACCTAATTGTGTTGAGATTCACATATACCTTAATGGTAACTTTACTGTTTCATATGAATGATTCATGTTGTTATTACTCATAAATGGTCTGATGAAAATACTTCCATTTATTGATGAGCCAACTGTCTTGCCAGGGCATGTTTTTTTGGTTGTGAAAGCAGAACGTGGGGGTGCATCAAACATCTTGATTTTGTTAAAACATTAAAATTTTGTTTTCACACTCTTTCTCATTGCCATACCTAAGTCCAACTTTCACAACTAGTTCTTCATACTGCTTTGAAATCCTACATAAATAAAAGACATTGTGGTATTTGTCCATAGGTAGCCAGTTCGATTTATCTGGCATTTGTCACAAATTTTTCATGTGATTAAGTTTGAAACAAAATCTGATTGTGCTTGTCAGAGACACTGGTATAAAAGAGTATTGTAATTACATATATTTGAATTATCAGGCTGATGGTCTGTCTATATATGTACTGCTATAGACTAAATCGTAATCCAAAGGATAACATACTCTAATTGAAAAGCTTGTCGATTGGTAGAGCTTTGGCATTGTAAACAGAGGGTCACATGTTGGATTCGGTCATCAGTCATAAATTTTGCATGTCAGTATATCAGAAAAAAATTCTGATTGTGCCTTCCCTAGATGTTAGAGTATTATAATTATTAGAGTTAAAATACACTGATGAACCATCTATATTTGTACATGTATATGTATTATCTTCAGCCATTGCTGTTGCTTCTGGACCATACATTTACATCTACAAGAATCTGCGGCCATACTTTAAGTTCACACTTCCTCCTTTAGAGGTCAATCAGGTGGAGGAAGACCTGTGGAACCAGGTCAAAGAGGTACTGTCATTTATAGGTTATTCACGTTTTGCTTGTCTATTTCCTGTGCTGCTTTGTCAGCTTTGGTGTCTTAGTAAATGTTTTGTTTTTAACTCAGTTTTGCAGAAATTTGATCTGGAGTGTCGAATTGTTTGGATCCAGATCAGGCCTCACATAACTGTTGGCAACGGTTATAAACAATTTCACCAGCAGGGTGCTGGTTTACCCCATTGACAAGTTATTTAGACCTTTACTAACAATTTGGCTCCACATAAGATCTGGTGGGGGTAAAACTGTTTTTTTATGGCCTGCTATGAAGTGGTACAGGGCATATAGTGTTATCCTTGTCTGTACATCAGTCAATATGAGTGTCATCTCATCTCCCCTCCAATCAACTTCACATACTGATGCGCCTTAATGAGTACAGCATGTGTTGCATTGTAGTTTCTGACCTTGACCCCTCTATGACCTAGTTTAAGTTTTTGCATTTGGGTCAGTTATGGACTAATAATTTATTATAAAGTGCTTGCATTTAATATCAAGCATCCAAATTTTACAAGCACATTTCTATTCAGTTTCAATCACCAATTTGGATCCAGTTGACAAGATCAGCTACTACGTAATGATGCTTCATTTTAAATTAATTTATCTTGATAGGGATTTACCAAGGTCTTCATACAATCTGCAAGATATGGGTTAACACTTTGAACCCTAGTCCCGCATATAGGCTTGCTTTTCAAACAGTGTACATGTGAATAGTACACTTGTCCTATGCAAACAGTGATGACCCTGATCAGAGGGCTCCGAAAGGAGCCCTCTGATCAGGGTCTTCACTGTTTGTCACAATGCCAAACATTGACAAAAACAACCCTTAAAAGTCAGAAATGGACTAGACTAAAATGGAAACTGGAATTGTCCATTTAAAGTTTCAGGGAGGAAAGAGTTAAGAGGTTTTTTTTTTTATAGAAGCTTAACCCTTTTGAAATTAATTGATAATGTCTGTGCTTAATCCATTACTCCATAAATACCCCTTTCTATGCCTTTACCTCTGAAGAAAATAGTTCCACTTTATACAGTCATGAGTATGTATCAGAAGAAATATTTCCTATATCCTAGAGGATGGCTGCTTAAAGCAGGGTGAAAGTAAAGCAGAATGCACATTAAGGCACATTCTGTTTTACTTTCAACCTGCTTTAAGTGGTCACCTGTATTCAAAACTAGAAACATGCTTAACCTCCTCATAAGCAACAAGTTCACCAAAAAAATCAGTTTCAGGAAAGTGACATGGATTTCGATGGAGAAAAATGAATTTATTAGTATCATGATCGGCCAACAATAACTAAAGATGGGGTAAGGGGTTAAGGCAAGTTAAGGGGAAGAAGAAAGTAATATTAAATCCTTATCCTTTTATATTATAGTCGACTCCTAAACTGTTGTCTGCAATATTTTAAGATTTATTAGTTTTTTTATAACTTTAAATGAAGAATCAGTGTTAAAGTGTTTTGATCCTGACCTGCTTCTAGATTTCTGTCTGACTGATCTAGATCTTTACTGTTTGGGTATGCCAGGTTAATATATTCTCTTGACTGGTTTAGTGTTATATACATCATTTACAATGTTTCTGTGACTTTCACTTGATTACCATCCAGGGAAATTTAGTGCGAACCATTCATTCAGATTAGGAATGTGACTCTCTGCAGACCGTTAACCACTTAACACTGAATTAACTCTTATCATGCTGAATTGTAATCTGCTTCAAATATATTGTTTGCAAAAATAAATCAGAATTGGATTTTTAAGCATTTTAAACTGATCAACGGTTGAAGATGAGTGTCAAACAGTTTGATCCAGTTCAGACACCATGTTATGTGGTGTCTGATCTGGATCAAACAATTTGCAAATATCAGTCAAGTCACGCTTACCATAAGGGTTAATGTTGTCTGCCGAAATTTAGAAACTCACTTGGTCTCTTTTATATTTCCTGAAACAAGATCTAAATGGCAAATAGTTTTGATCCAGATCAGGCCCCACATTTTCAGGATCCAAACTGTTTGCAAATGGTCTTCAATACCAGTTTTCAGTCATGAAAGGGTTGACTCTTGCCATGCTAAAATGTCAACTGCTTTCAAAATTTGCAAAACAATTCCATGAAGCTTTTCTAGCCATTTTGTTTGAAGATATGATAGTGATGTACAGTGGAGAAAAGGTTCTTCTTTTCCTAATAAACATGTTTACGCTAAAACTATTACTCCCATTGCAAACAGTTTGGAGCCTGATCAGACGCCAGGTAACCAAACTGTTTGCCACTCAGATTAAAATGAATAGTCAAGAGTTGTCTAAAAATTGTTATTTTCTCCCTTTTAGTGCATTAAGTTTGCATTGCGTTTGTGTTTAAACAGGAAAGAATAACGTCTTCTCCACTGTAGCATTAGTGAAGCATTATGTCTCATCTGAATCGAAATTGTTTAACTCTTTCCTCCCTGAAACTTTAAATAGACAATTCCAGTTTCCATTTTTGTCTAGTCCATTTCTGACGTTTAAGGGTTGTTTTTGTCAATGTTTGGCATTATGACAAACAGTGAAGACCCTGATCAGAGGGCTCCTTTTGGAGCCCTCTGATCTGGGTCTTCACTGTTTGCATAGGAAAAGTGTACAATACACATGTACACTATTTGAAAAGAATGCCTATATGCGGGACTAGGGCTCAAAGGGTTAATTAAAATACCAGTTTTGTATTACATAGCACAATAGAGATTTCAACTAGTGTCAACTATATTGTCAACAAAATCATGACTCAGTGCAACATGCTGTAGATTCTGTATAAACCTATCTGAAATCTTTGATCTGAGAATACATCCAGAGATAAAGTACCATCTCTCTTGAACAACACACCTTAACCCATTACTCCATAGCCTTTTTCTAGATTTAAAGACATGTGTTCACTTTAAATAGGTTGAAAGTCAGGCATAATGCACCTAAAATTTCAGTCTGCTTTAAATTTCAATCTGCTGGGATATAGAAATTGTTTCTTATGGTGCATATTCATGACTGTATAAAGTGGAACTAAAAATGTATTTTCTTCAGTCTTGGAATAAATTTGAAGCATAAAAATGTGTATCTAAAATTGGAGTAATGGGGGTAATCGAAGACCTAAGGAATTAAGGTAGAATTGGGATCTTTAAAAGCAGGTGACTGCTTAATGTAGGACAAAGGTAATGCAGAAAGCTCCCAATGGAGCTTTCTGCATTACTTTTGTCCTACATTAAGCTGTCAACAGTCTTAGAAATCAACAATTTTAGTGTGGTATGAGAGAGAATCTATTGCACCACAGGAATCTCCTCCTAAAATATTTACCCTAATCCGCCTTTGAAATTGTCATTTTCAATATTTTTTTCAAGTTGACTTTAATGTTTTTACTAATTTAAACCTTAAAATGAGGCATTAAGTGACATACAGTTTCAATCAGGTTTTGAAATTGATTGAAATTCTTAGGTCTAAAAGTAGGTTAGTATTTGACCTTTATCTTGTCAAGGTATCATCCTCCTCAAAATGGTTATAGTGTCTTCATGATTGTCATGTCTATTTTATGTCTCTGAATGAAGAAACACAAATATGATATTAATATGATTTTAATTAGACACACAATTACTCTGATCTGGATCCAAACTGTCTGCTAATGCCAGGGAAAATCACACTTGGCAGGATAAGAGTTTAATATCAGGATTTACAATTAGATATTGAGATTCATCTTTTGATGGTTCGTAACTCTTTCACTGCCAAAGGCGCCCAAAGGTGACTTTGCAAACAGTTTGGATCCTGAGACGCTGCATAATGCAGTGTCTGATCAGGACCCAGACTTTTTGACATTTTTATTGACATTTTTTTCAGTCAAACAGCCCTAAAGCTGACTTTAAAAATATTGCAGATGACACTATCAATGTATAGGATATTTTGGCGGTAAAAGGGTTAACCCTTTCCCCAATAGAAGCGACTTTTAGCGTATTTAATTTATTCCTCCGCTAAAGAAAATGGTTCCAGTTTATACCCTCATGGACATTTACCATAACAAATATTTTTATATAACCTAGCAGATGTTAGTTTAAATCAGGCTGGAAGTAAAGCAGAATGTGCCTTAAGGCACATTCTGCTTTACTTTCAACCTGCTTTAAGTGGTCACTTGTCTTCAATACAAGAAACAGGTTATCAGGTAAAGGGTTAAAGCAGACAATAAAACTTGTTAGGGAAAGAAGTGACCTGTTTTATGCAGAACTTTCCATTTGGTTTATTTCACTTTCGAATCATGACCATTTTATTTTGATTTTCAGAGCTGTTTTTAGAAAAAATTAAGAAAACTGTAAAATGAACAAGCTCCTTTGGGAGCATTTTGTAAATTGTTTTTGTCCTGCATTAAGCAGTCACCTGCTTTTAAAGATACCCTGTTGAACAAATTGTCTTTTTTAATTCTTTGCATGCTGGATAAATATTTCGTCTGCAATAATTATTGTTGTCTGCTATTGTTCTGAAAATAGAATTTTTCTAAATTTCTTTTCAAAATAAGGTCAGAAAATTGTCAAAAAGTTTTACACGGCGTCTCATCCGGATCTTGTTTGCTCAGATAATTACTACTCCGCTGCCAGCGTTCAAAATATAGTTTACTTTTAGCCAAATGTTCTCTTGAAACTTGCTGTGTTTTACATACATTTTTATAAAGTTGACATGTCCTTCCATTTTGCTGCTTAAGTTCAATCAGAGTGTCAAGCAATTTGGAAATGGATGACATACTGAGGTTTCATCATTTCATTCAGGTCCAAACTATTTTCAAAATTCATCAGTATATGTATTTAGCCTGAACAGGGTTAAGCCTGAATAATTCAGGTTATTATAAACGTATAATCCCCTTCCTTGGGTTTTATATGTTTTCCAGAATTTATCACTGGTTAGGTAACTTCAAACTTGTGTTAGACAATCAATAGAAGCATGAAGTCTAATAAGAATATTTAACCTATACTGGTATATACTTGTTGCAGGACAAGAGTTATGCAGAAAGCTCCCATAAACCATTACTCCATAAATATGCATTTCTGTGCCATTAATTAGTAAATAGTTCCACTTTATACAGTAATGAATATGTACTGTATAAGAATTATTTTCAACATGTATTCCAGCGGGTGGTAGCTTAAAGCAGACTGAAAGTGAAACAGAATGCACCTAGTACATACTAAGGTGCATTCTGTTTCACTTCCAGCCTACTTTAAGTGGCTACCTGTCTTTCAAAACTGGAAACAGACTATTGGGTAAAGGGTAAAGAGCTCTCTGTACATGTATTACTTTTGTCCTGTATTAAACTGGTACCTTTATTTAGACTATATCATCTTCTTTTACAGTGATTGGATAACAAAAGTTTTACAGTTTTTTTTACAGTTTTTTTGGCATGAATGAGACTGAGAGTGCATAATACACAAAAACTCTCTATTATTACCACTAAAAAGAAGGTTAATTGACTGCATGAAAGACAGGTGCCAGTTTAAAGCAAGGTGAATTTATCTTGCTTTAAGCAGTCACCTGCCTTAAACACCTAATAGTTAATACAATTTAGTGGTTGTAATACAGAGGTTTTACCCTACCAGATTTTCTTGAAATAATAGGACAATTAACTTAGTAACAAAACAGTTGCTTGAGCATAGTTCAGTACATTCCATCACTTTGAAAGGAATGGCCAATTATACTCTACAGATACAAACCCAACGTTCACTGGATCTCATTAGAGGCTTACCACCTTAATGTCTACCATGTAGTTTTCTTTGGATGGTTGCTCAATAAGATTTGAGTTTTATTTTGAAATGGTATCATTTATCACAGTCTGCCCTAGTTCACTTTGTTTCACATGGATTTGTTTCAGGGAAAGATAAATGTGTTTGTCCTGCGGGAGATGTTAGAGGGAATGAGGTTGGTACTTATTTCTTATGATCTCGTGTCTTCCTTTTGAAATTGGAAAACATAGTGAAACTTCACTAGGAAAACCACTTAAATAACGGCTTAGGTACTTTAGTTTTAAACCAGGTGTTGCTTAAAACAAGATGAAAGTAAAGCAGAAAGCTCCCAAAGGGAGCTTTCTGCTTTACTTTCACCTTGTTTTAAGTTTATGTCTGTCTATAGAATCATTGACAAGTCTTCTGTTTTGTAGTGAGAATTGCAGAGTTTTTCTGTATATCTAATAACTTGCATAGAGGCTTTTTAGAAAACTAGGTTCAAGCTCGTTTCACATTATCTAACCCCTTTACTGACATGGCATCATCTACTTTTAACTATTTTTATCTGCTATCAAATCATAAATTGAAATTTTAATTAAATTTACTCAAGTGATATTGTAACACAATTTGAACAGTTTGAATCCTGGTCAGATTTCAAGTTACACGGCATCTGATCAGGATAAAAACTGTTTGCAAGTAATCATTGTACCCGGGGTAAGGCAGTAAAGGGGTTAATTATTTTGCTTAAAATTCAACTTGCTTTTAAATTTTAATCTGCAATTTCCTTATAACTTCTAAAAGTTATTTAGTTTTAATCTTTAGTACAGAAAGCTCAATTATTCCAGATTTAATATACATTCCTGATTATTCTGACAACCAAATGGAAGAATAGCTGGCAGTGTTAAGAAAGGTTGGCAGCACCACGGAGCAGGATGAAAGAAAAGCTGAAGCTCAGTTTAAAGCTTTTATACTTTAATCTTGCTTTAAGCAATAAACAGCCATCAACAATAACATGAAATGTTTTATTTTGAATTGTAGTTGTATTGAGATTAGACCATTCAGTGAAATATTTCTGAAGGGGTCAATTGAAATGTGGTAAATTGACAATTTTACATAATGGCAGCATAATACTCTGACAGCAGAAGCAGTATATATAATGGCACTTCTGGAGTAATATGCACTAATCCAATACTCGATAAAAATACCTTTTTACACCTTAAATTTATTCTTCCACAGTAGAAGATAGTTATATTTAAACTTTATATAATCATGAATATGTACTATAAAAATACTTTTTATATCCTAGAAGATGATAGCTTAAAGCAGGTTGAAAGGAAAGCAGAAAAATTGGTTAGTTCTGTACATTGTGAAACAATACTGACAGCATGTTCTTGTTACAGAGCTGATGGGACATCCCTAACTGTCAGATCACTCAGATTTCTACAGCTGTCAGATACTAACGACCTAATGAGCTTCTGTGAAGTCTACAAGAACTCACCTCTCAAACGCCAGACAGTGATCACATGTCTGAGTACCCTGAAGAAATCTATGTCTGAGGAAGATGCCATCAGCTGTCTGGTACTGGGTACAGAGGATAAATCAGTCTATGTCCTCGATCCAGAGGCCTTCACTGTGTTGAGCACTGTAAGTCAGTTTGTGCGTTCTGGTGTCTTAACCCATTACCCCATAGCCTATTTCAAGTTTTGATTACCTAAAGCAGGTTGAAAATAAAGCAGAATGCGCATAAAGGTGCATTCTGATTTAATTTCAGCCTGCTTTAAGCTACGATCTATTTGGAAAATAGAAAAATATTTATTAGACATTTTCATTATGATATAATGTGGAACTATGTTCTTCAGTGGAGGAATAAATTAAAGATGTTAAAAGGAGAATTTATGGGGTAATTGGTTAAGGAAATCACATGACTTTGTGCTTGTGGGAGATGTGGCTGGTGTAGTAGTGGGAAATATAGTATTCTTTCCGTTAAACCTTTTTTATTGCATGGATATGCCTTTATACGCATTTAAGTTATTCCTCCACTGAAGAAAAATGTTGCAATTTATAGTCATGAATATGCGCAGACAGAAAGTGTTTCGATATCCTAGCAGAATCTGATAGTAGCTTAAAGTAGGCTGAAAGAAAAGCAGAATGCACCGAAAGGTACAGGCTGTTTTACTTTCAACCTGCTTTAAGTGGTCATCTGTCTTCAAAATTAGAAAACAGGTAATGGGGTAAAGGGTTAAAACAAGATATACAGTGGAGAATCTGTTATTCATTCCCGTTTAAACGCAAACGTACTCAAACGCAAAACACTAAAACTTAGAAAATAACAACTTTTCGACAATTCTGACAATTGATATTAAACTGAGTGGCAAACTGTTTGGAGCCTGATCAGAAGCCGGGTTACCCGGCGTCTGATCTGGCTCCAAACTGTTTGCAATGGAAAAAATAGTTTTAGCGTAAACGCGTTTATTGGGAAAGAATAACGTTTTCTCCACTGTAAGTGAAGTAGAAAGCTCCTACCAGAGATTTCTGTGTTACCTTTTGCCTAATTTAATGAACTACTGTATATGTCAGAAACACTAAAACAGCATTTGGAGTAAATGGTTATAGCTGGCTAAAAGTAACCAAGATAATCCTTGCATAAACACTGAAAGAAGACTTTTTGTGAGTTTATCATCATCTACCATACCGGTAGTCATCATGTATGTGACAATTAAACAGTTGTACTTAAACTTTAATGACTTGAAACTTGCTTAAATCATACTGCCGGAAACTTCAAATTGACAATTCCAGTTTCCAATTAAGTCAAGTCCTTATTTGACTATCTAGAGTAGATTCTAACAATATATTGCAAACTGACCAACAGTGCAGACACTAATCAGAGATATCCTCCATGACTTTTATTTGTGTTTCAGATGAACTTACCTAGTGTTCCTGTGTTCCTGAGTGTCACAGGGATGTATGATGTAGAGTACAGAATTGTTGTAGCTTGCAGGAATGGCTGTATATATACACTCAGAAGGTGCGTTACTTGATGTTACATTTGTTGTACAACATTATTACTTTTTGGATTTGTCTGAAGTTTAAATATGGTTGGAGTGTTAGGATTTCCTCGTAGACATGTCTTTTCATTCTTCTACCTTGCCCTGATTAAGACCTTTAGGAATCTTTTCCTACCCCTCAACAAAGTGCAGTGATACATTTAGAAATCAGAAGAATGAGTCCTCCGGATGCACAATCTGTAAAATAATGAGTCATTTAGACATAAACTGATTCCTTGAGTTTAAAATTAACCCATTACCCCATAGTCTATTTCTACTTTTGAAGACACTAAAACAGGTTGAAAGTAAAGCAGAATGTGTCTTAAGGTGCTTCCTGCTTCACTTTCAGCCTGGTTTAAGCCACCACGTGCTAGACTATAGAAACTGCTATTATGTTTCATGACTGTTTCAAGTAGAACTATTCTCTTCAGTGGAAGAATGAATTAAAGGCATTACATGCATAATTATGGAGTAATGGGTCAATAAAGGCCAGAAAAATTATAGGTCCATGGGACTTGCATTGTTTCAACATATGAGTCCCTGTCAAATTTAATGAGTACAGGACGCACAGGTAAGATTATCACTGCAAAATGCTGCTTTAAGTAGACCCAAAGTAAAGCAAAAAACTCCTTGTGCTTGTCTTTTTGTCTATTCACCCATGAAACTACAGGTGCACATTTCCAGTTTTCAATAAGTTTGCCCATTAAAGTTGTAATCCTTCTAAAAGACATGTACTTAGTATAGTCTTTGAATTTGTTTATTATGTAGAATCAAATAAAGGTTGAATGATGCATTTTGAAAGAAAATGCATAAAACTTTAAACAATCAATTGATGTACAACCAAAAATAAATACTGTAGAATAATGTCAGATTCAACTTAAATGCTTTATAACCTTGAACATTGGTGACAAAGACCACGTTCTTAAACGAATACTGTCGAGATGGGTATGGCCTGAATTATGTTTCAACATAATAATTGGATTTTCCAAAGTATAATAGAAAATTTTTCATCATGTTTTTCTTTCTCTGTAGAGGTGTGACTGATGTGGTCAAAAACTGCATAGAACTTTCCTCACAGCCAGTTGGAATGGAGAGGCTCAACAAGACAATCTATGTGGCCTGCATGGACCAGACTCTCAAATGCTTCACTTCTAAGGTGACTTTTTTTTTTTGCTATCTACAAAGCACAGTGACATTAAGCAGTCACCTTGTCCAGTATTAGTTCTTCTTCCAATCTAAGTCTAGCTTTCTTTTACACCCTCTCCTTCCTATATTTTTACAGTGTTTTAGACCGATTGTTGGATAAAGCAGGCTGAGTGCAAAGCATAAATCTTATGTAGGAGCATTCTTGGTTACTGTCAGTCAGTTTAAGTGATTGCATGTCTTAAGTATCAGACATACTAGCCGCCTGCTGCCTACCCCAGATGCTGGGGCACCCGCAGCATAAGACAAATGAAATCAGGATTAAGTAAGTAATTAAGTAACCAATTGATCCATAGATATGCATTTCTGCTCTAAGTAAAGTACTACTTATCGTCTATTACCTAGGAAGTCCTGAACACAAAACACAGGTGGCATTTCGGGTTATTTACCAGATGGTAGCTTAAAGCAGGTTGAAAGTTAAGCAAATTACTCCTTAAGTAACCCTCTGCTTTACTTTCAACTTGATTTAAACTAAAAATAGGTTATGAGTTAAATGGTAAATCACTGAAAATAGAAATAAGGGATGGGTGAAGATAAGTGTAATTCTTAAATTTCTATGCACCTAGCCAAGCCTATGTTGTTACTTTCATCTGAATCAGAATGACTGGCAATCCTAATGAGTTTTAAAAAAATCGAGTGCTTGATTAAAACATAATTGAGCAAAAAATTGGGATATCTGGGGTTATCTTAAAATTCTCATAATTTGGAAAGCCTAACTGCAACATTTTATTTGATTTAAGAAAAAAATAATTGAATATAATCAAATAAAGTTTTGATTAAGCCAACCAATCTTTGTTTATGCTAATAAAGGTGTTAACTCTTTGCATGCTAGCGTCTGCCACAGTGACTACCTTTGCAAACAGTTTGGATCCAGATGAGACGCTGCATGACACAGCGTCTCATCGGGATCCAAACTGGTTGACACCCTGACCCTGTTTTGAAAAGAAAAATTAGAACATTCTGATTTTAGAACATCAGCAGACGACAATTGTTGCAGACAAAAAATATTACCCAGCATGTAAAGAGTTTAGAAAGTTTAATTATGACCTATGAAAATGAACAACATTCCTAATATCATGTTCTTCTGACCCATTACACCATAGCCTGGTTTTCTAGTTTTGAAGACAGGTTCCCTTTTAAAGACGTATCTGGGAGTTTTTTCTAGCGCGGAGAATTTTTTAAACTTTGCATATAAGTAAATTGATATAAATGAAAGTAAAAACAGTCTTCAAAAACATAGGTCGCCTTGCTACTTTTTGTATAATTTACGCTTTTTTAGAAGTACTATATTCAAATTTTCCGAAATTAGGCCTCATAAGAAGAAAGTCCATCAAACACACAAATATCGATACTTCAAGTCCAATTTTAATTAATTACATGTATATGGAATAGTGTTACAAATGAATGTAAAATAATTAGATTTGAGTGGCATTATATAGATTTTACGCATTAAATATGTGCAAAATGAACTCAAAAATAGTAAAAAAATCGAGCCTTTTTGCAAAAATAAAAAATTCTAGTGCGGAGAATTTCCTATTTTTTTCTATAACAGTAGATAATTATATAACAAGTATAGAACCAATGAGAAAACAGTACCTCGCCTTGCTCGTTTCAGAGATATGTTCAATTTTATTACCTCCCTTTATCAGTGAATATGCACTTTTTTAACAACTTTTTTTTAAATGGTCTAAATGTTATACTTTATACAATAATACCCACAGCTATACATAAATGTCTTGCATTGTGACATATATTATGAACTTTAGAAAGTTCTGCTGAAAAATGCAGTGTTGTCCTCATCTCAAGTCGGAGTGAAAAATGAAATGCCCCCTCCCCCCTCCACCCTAAATATGATGCTGATGGTGCATAATTCATTAATTCTTTATTCACAACTTTATGTTTATTTTCACACATATTTTCTTTGGCTTAAAACCCATTAAAGCTATATGATAAATGAATAAAGCTACATAGAGCTGCATGCATATTCATACATCAAAGGGAGGTAATACATGTTCAAATATTTCAGTTCAGAATGTAGGAAGTATCCATACTCAAACACTGAATTTGGAATAGGTAACTGGTAAGATATAGGATATATGCTCAGAACAAGCTTTTTGTAAAATCAAGGTCAAAGGTCAAGGTCACAGTGACCTGAAAATGGTATGCGACACTTCGCCATCCAAAGATGAACTCACACACCTACTTTGTTATCGGTAGCTGATGTGACAAAGGAAATATACTCTGGACAAAAAGTAGACCCACCAATAAACACATCTACAATCATTATTCAATGTGGGCAGTGAGTTAACATAACCATTCATAAGATAAAATATCATAACAAGAGCACCGCAGTGCGGCAAAACACGCCCGTCATGGCCGGCGGGTGTCAAAGTCGTCCGGACTCAGGCCCACTGGAAAAAGTCGCCCGGAGTCCAGGCCCGACTATCGTTCTCAAAAAGACTATCACAGGAAGGGGCATTCTGTCCCTGCATCCGACTCCGAGTCAATGTCAACACTAAATTCACTCCCTGTCACATTATGATTATTAATGCTGTCTCGAGTCGGCGAGTTCCTGGTGAAAAAACTAATGTTTTCCAGAGATTTCGAGCACTTTTTTGTCACAAATGATCCTGATTTGCGTCTCTTCATATCCCCAGGAATTTTAAAAGTTTTTTTAACGATATATAACGATAGTTGAGTAAATATTGTATTCGCGAAATCCGATGATCTAGACGCTGTTGTGATCGTAAATAATTACACCCGCGATAGGAAAATACAGAAAAGAGCGGAAAGGACATGCGCGTTTGGGATGCGCAGTAACAACTCCCGGATACGTCTTTAAAGCAGGTTGAAAAATAAAGCAGAAAGCACCACAAGGCACATTCTGCTTTAATTTTAGCCTGTTGAAAGCTACCTTCTGTTAGGATATATAACCTATTTCTTACAGTACATATTCTTGACTATATAATTATAGTGGAACTATTTTCTTCACTAAAATAATGAATAAAAGGTGTTGAAAGACATTTATGGAGTAGCAGGTTAAAGAGTCTCTTAAAGCTGGATAAAATAAAGCAGGAAAATTCCTGAAAATAATATTCTACATTACTTTCATGTTGCTAAGCTACTAAGTGTATTTAACAACAATAAAATCTAATTCATGTGCTTTTATCCAGACATAGTAAGGTATCCTATAGCAATTATGTGAAGGAAAGGGTCAGCCCTTCTGCTGTAAATATCCCATATTGAAGCTTTTGGGAAAAAAGTGTAGACCCAGATCAGGCAGCTCCTAAAGTACACCTTTTTAGTTCTTTGATTTATTCATCCGCTGAAGAAAAGATTTCAACTTTATACAGTCATGAATATGTACCATTAGAAATAATTTCTACATCCTAGCAGATTGTAGCTTAAAACAGGCTGAAATTAAAGCAGAATGCACCTTAAGGTGCATTTGTATTTACTTTCAACCTGTCTTAAGTGGTCACCTGTCTTCAAAACAAGAATCAAGCTATGAGGTAATGGATTAACATAACAAAAATGATACTTTATTTGAGTGTCTTTAATAACTGAGTTTTACTTTATTTGTTTGCAGGGAAAGAAGTTATGGAACTTTAAGCTGCCAAAGAGTATAACCACTATAGAAGTTGTAGACTACAAGCCAAAGGGCTTCAAGGCAGTGCTGGTTGCCCTGTCTAACTCAGAGGTCCATGTCTACAAGGTGGGTATCCCCATTACAATCGTAACTATAGTATACTCTCCCAATTACACAATACTTTATGCCAATGCGTCGTGAACAAGTATAACAAAGTTTATTGGGAAAAGGGTTGAATTAACGTTTTTAAACATTAATGAAGACTTAAGTATTAACACAGACTACATAATAGTTAAAGTGGACAATAAAACAGACCCAAGGCTATAAAGATTTTAGTTGAGTCTAAGACCGTTCTCAAACATTTGATTGGTCAGATTTGAGCTTTTGTTCTACAAAAGCTTAAATCTGATCAATCAACTACTCGAATACAATCTCAGACTCAACTCAAAAACTTTATAACCTTGGACCCTGGTAGTTAAAGAGTTGACTTAAGAAACATAAATACAGGTGTCAAACAGTGAGGATTCTCATCAGCTGTCAAGAAAGCTGGTGTCAAGTCTAGCTTGGCAGGATCTTAGCTAATATTTTCTTCCCATCATCACTAGATTTTCAGCATTTAAGAAAAGTGGTTGCTAAAAGTAGGTTGAAAGTAAAGCAGAAAGCTCCTGAGGAGCTTTCTGCTTTACTTTTTACCTGCTTCAAGCAGCAACCGTTCGGTGTATGCAGGCAAAGATTCTCATGGGTATTTTTATCGGGAAAGTGTAAGGTAGTATAAGTATGAACATGTATCTCTATAAAGAAAAGGTAAGGCCGTAATAAGGTCATCCTGTAGATGAAGAGATTATCTGTATTGATACAATTCCAGGGCTGCCATTTCTCTGGACTTTTTCAATATTTTCTTTAATTTTTATCCTAGCAGATGATAGCTTAATGCAGATTGAGAGTTAAGCAGAATGCGCCTTAAGGCACATTCTGCTTTACTTTCAATCTGCTTTAAGTAATCACGCTTGAAAAATATAAAGTTTGAAAATCTTAATATTTTTCATTATCAACTTATGGCAGCCCTGCAATTCTGCATGTACTGTCAATGTGCACTACAGATCCTTCTACTGTAATGACTGTGTATATGTAGAATATAGTGTTGACAAAATGTACAATAACTCTCAACAGACTTTGATCTGTGCAGAAATATTTATTAACTTTGTCAGCCTGTACTTATACTGTCACTTATATAGACAAATCTGAGCATTTGCAGACTGGCAGATAGACTTATTAGAATTGAAAACATAGAAAATGTGGGAGACCAAAGAGATTGCTTTTGTCTTGATTTGTAATCATGTGATTTGAGAGGATATTCAACTAATCTTTAACAGTACATTGTATTTGATGTAAACCATTTACCCCATAGCTTGTTTTTCAGTATTGAAGACAAGTGGTACCTTAAAGCACATTGTACTTTACTTTCAGCCTGCTTAACCTACAATATGCTAGTGTACTTCTGCATCAGTGATAAAGGAAAGAAAAACACCCAACAATTTCAGTTACATTGAAAACAGCATTTTTCAAGAAAACAACATGTATAAATCTTAGCGTGCTAAATATTATTGCAGTCTGCTACAACTGTTGTCTGCTAATGTTAGAAAATTAGATATTTAAAAAAAAATCAAATTAAGCATCTCATCTGGATCTAAACTGTTTGCAAAGGTAACTACAGTTTTGCTGCTAGGGTGCAAAGAGTTTAAGTGAAATACTTTTTTGTGCTCTCTTTGCATGCTAGCAGCAGATATGCCCCACAGTAATTACCTTTGCAAACAGTTTGGATCCAGATGGGTAACATAGCATCTCATGAGGATCTAAATTGTTTGACACTCTGACCCTATTTTGAAAAGAAATTTAGAAAATTCTATTTTTAGAACAGTTGCAGACGAAAAAAATTACTCAGCATGCAAAGAGCTAATACAGGTTGACTGTATGGTTCAAGAGTTATGACGCAAGTGCGAAACAGTTTGGATCCTGATCAGATGTCAATTAACTCAGTGTCTGATTTGAATCACAACTGTTAGTAAATGCAAAATCAAGTCACTACTACAGTCTGTATTAATATCAAAAATTAAATCTACACAAAACATCTTTCCACAGGAGAAATATCTGGTGGATGTAATCAAGTTAGAAGACACAGTGACGGCAATGAGATTTGGCAGATTTGGCAGGGAAGATGGCGCGCTCGTCATGGTCACAAGCGGTAAGAGTAACTTAGAGAAAAGTGAGGAGGTCAAGCAATAAGAACATTGAACACATAATGGACCTAGATCAGTTACTACAATTCCATTGAGGTGTCTTATCAGGGATTGGTTTGTTTGCAATAAACATTCACTTGTATGTGTGTTAACCCTTTACCCAATAAAAGTGTCTAATAGCACTTTTATTTATTCTGAATCTGAATCTGATCTGAATCTGAATCGGAATGAATACGTCACAGTAGCCAATTCTGGCTTTTACGCGACGGAGTGGTGTGCGCTTAATCAAAATGAAACTGATCTGAAAGTCTTTTCCTAAAAATGTCCACTGATTCAGAATTCACTGTATTTTCATCTAACTTGTTCCAATCGTAAATTGTTCTGACAAAGAATGAATGTTTATAGTTTTCTGATTTTGCTTGGATAGGTTTGTAACATTTTGTATTGTTATTCACGAAGTTTTCAACAATGTTTTTATGGTCAAAGCCTGCAAATCTTGTAGCCCTGATTGCCCGTTTTTGTCTCTGGGGTTGAATGTAATGACTCTTGTCGATCGCCGGTATATGCCCTTCCACTACCTTGTACAGTAGAGCCAGTCTCTGATGTTTCCGTCGCTCTTGAAGAGAAGGAAGCCTTAGTTATTTGAGCATTTCACTAACACTTCCTTCATGCCTGGAATGGTAATCCCTCTTAATGAATCGGGCTGCAGAACGTTGAATGCTTTCAAGTTTGTCAATATCTTGTTTAGAATAAGGGTCCCAGATAGTTGCCCCATATTCCATTTTTGACCTAACTAGGGCGAGGTAAGCATTTTTTCTACAGCTTTGGGGACAGTGATGTAGATTCCTCCTTAAGAAACCAAGAATGGAATTTGCTTTTCTCCTTACCAAATCAATATGTGTGTTCCACTTCATGTTATCTGAGAATGTGATACCCAAATACGGATTATTTTGCACCTGTTGGAGAATGTGATTCTGGATGGTGTAAAAGTGTGTAGATTTTTGTTTAATACTCATTTGGTAACATTTTTTCGCGTTAAATTTCATTCCCCAGTTGTCCGCCCAGGTTTGGAGGCTATCCAAGTCTTGTTGTAATTTAAGATGGTCGCTGAAATTTTTTATCTTTCTGTAGATAAAACAATCGTCTGCAAATAGTCTAATTTGAGATTTGACACATTCCGGCATGTCATTTATATGACAGAGAAATAATAGCGGACCCAACACTATTCCTTGAGGTACTCCTGATCCTACGTTCACTTCACCAGAGGTTTCACCGTCAACTACAACACACATTTTCCTTTGTGTAAGAAAGTTCGCGATCCACTCAAGGATGGTCCCTTGGATGCCGTATGCTTCAAGTTTCAACAGAAGACGTTTGTGGGGAACTGTGTCGAACGCTTTACTAAAGTCGAGTATCATCACATCAACTTGTTCATTAGCATCAAATGATTGTAGTAAGTCATGAGCCGTTACCACTAGTTGCGTTTCACATGAATAACCGGTACGAAAAACCATGGTTTAAAGAAGTGAGCACATTGTGTTTATCTAGGTGGTTTAACAAGTGACGGCAAATAATATGTTCCATGAGCTTGGAGAGAACGCATGTCAATGATACTGGACGATAGTTTTCTGGCAAATGTCTGTCACCTTTTTAGCTCACCTGGCACGAAGTGCCAAGGTGAGCTTTTAGGATCGCTGAATGTCCGTCGTACGTCGTCCGTCCACAATTGTTCGTTAACACTCTAGCGCCTACAAATTTCATCCGATCTTCATAAAACTTCATGACAATGTTTGTCTTGATGAAATCTAGGTCAAGTTCGAATGTGGGTTATGTCCGGTCAAAAACTGGGTCACTAGGTCAAATCATAGAAAAACCTTGTTAACACTCCAGAGGCTACAAACCTTAATGGATCTTTATGAAATGTAGTCAAAATGTTTGCCTCATTGATATCTAGGTCAAGTTTGAATGTGGGTCATGTCCGGTCAAAAACTAGGTCACTAGGTCAAATCATAGAAAAACCTCGTTAACACTCCAGAGGCTACACATCTCAATGTATCTTAATGAAACTTGGTCAGAATGTTTGTCTCATTGATATCCAGGTCAAGTTTGAATGTGGGTCATGTCCGGTCAAATACTAGGTCACTAGGTCAAATCATAGTAAAACCTTGTTAACACTGTAGAGACTACAAATCTCAATGGATCTTATTGAAACATGGTCAGAATGTTTGCCTCATTGATATCTAGGTCCAGTTCGAATGTGGATCATGTCCGGTCAAATACTAGGTCACTAGGTCAAATCATAGAAAAACCTTATTAACACTCTAGAGGCTACAAATCTCGATGGATCTAAATGAAACTTGGTCAAAATGTTTGCCTCATTCAGATCTAGGTTAAGTTTTAATGTGGGTCATGTCCGGTCAAAAACTAGGTCACTAGGTCAGATCATAGAAAAACCTTGTTAACACTCTAGAGGCTACAAATCTCAATGGATCTTAATGAAACTTGGTAAACTTGGTCAGAATGTTTGCCTCATTGATATCTAGGTGAAGTTTGAATGTGGGTCATGTCCGGTCATAAACTAGGTCACTAGGTCAAATCTTAGAAAAACTTTGTTAACACTCAAAGGCTACAAATCTAATTAGATTTTAATTCAACTTGGTTAGATTGTTTGCCCAATTGATATCTAGGTCAATTCGAATATGGGTCATGTCAGGTCAAAAACTAGGTCACTAGGTCAAATCAAAGAAAAACAGTGTTAACCCTCTAGAGGCAACAAATCTTGTTGGATCTGAATGAAATATTTTCAGAATGTTTGCCTACATCAAATCTAGGTCTGGTCAAAAACTAGGTCACTAGGTCAAATTATAGAAAAATCTATTAACACTTTAAAGATTGATTGTGGGTCATGTCCAGTCATAATTTGGGTCACTATAGGTTAAGTTTACATGGTGGACCAGGTGAGCGATTTAGGGCCATGGTGGCCCTTGTTTAAATACTGGTGCGATGTTGGCATTACGCCAATCACTAGGGAGTTCACCATAGTCAATAGATTTCTGGAATATAGCTGTTACCGCAGGAGCTATCTCTGAAGCACATGCTTGTAAGATGCGGTTAGGCAAACCATCTGGTCCAGCTGCTTTGTTTACTTTGACATTCTGAAGTAGCTTGGTTACCCCTCCAGTGTTGATGGTGAGTTGAGGAATGCTTTTATTTACACGCTTAGGAAATATTGGGGGATTAACGTTCTCATCTTTAGTGAAAACTGACTGGAATTGTTCAACTAATATTTCAGCTTTAGCCTTTCCGTCTGTGACAAAGTGGTTACCAGATTTTAAAGGTGAAACACCAATATTGTCTTCTTTCTTTGATTTAACAAATTTCCAGAAGGGTTTACTGTTATTTTGTTTTAAACTTTCATTTATGGTATCATTTATGTAACTCCATTTAGCTTTCCTGATTTCACGCTTACATTCACGCTGGTATTGTCGGAAGCGCGTCCAATTGTTTGTTTTCTTAGCTCTCTTATAAAGCCTGGCCTTTCGACGGAGAGCACGCTTGACTTTACCTCTTATCCATGGAGTTGAACAGTTGGATTTGACCATTTTCGATGGTACGTGAGTGTCTACTGCCATAAAAAACTCAGATTTAAACACCTTCCAAAGGTCATGAACAGAGCTACCTGATTCATATAGTTCAGACACTTTGGTAGATAAATCAGATATTTTTACTTTCAAATCATCCCAGTTTGCTTTTGAAAAAAGGAAGCATTTCCTTGGCTACTGCCTTGAATAAAAAGGTTTAGTGTCAGAGTCCACTACCACAATGTCATGGTCGGAGATGCCGGGGGCGTTTGAGGAAGATTTGATGAGCGAAGGGTTAGTTGAGAAAACTAAATCCAATAGGTTCATTTCACGAGTGGGTTTGTCATGGATTTGTGTCAAGTTAAAGTCTATAGCTATATCAATTAATGCTTGCTGGATGTCTTTGTCTTGTCCTTTATTTACAGTTAATGATTGCCAGTCAATGTCTGGGCAATTGAAGTCACCGGCTAAGAGAATCTGGTTGTCTTTCCCAGCAGTTGCTAGTTCCTCCACTGAAGAAAATAGTTACCATTTATAGAATCATGAACATGTTCTATAATAAATATTGTCTATATCCAAGCACATGGTAGCTTTAAGCAGGCTGGAATGAAGCAGAATGTGCCTTAAGGCACATTCTGCTTTACTTTCAACCTGCTTTAAAAGATTACCTGTCTTCAAAATTAGAAACAGGCTATGGGGTAAAGGGTTAACTCATTACCCATAGTCTGTTTTTAGTTTGGAACATAGGTGACCACTTAAAGTAGGTTGAAAGTAAAGCAGAATGCGCCTTGATTGGTTTATACACACTTTGGTCATAGTAATAATCTGTGTTTAGATATACTGTACCCATATTGTATACAGTACTTCTTCACGAGATTCAATGTCAACTGATAGGCTAATAGGCAATGACTAAGCCAGCATCTTTGACAAGGATCATACAAACACACAATATTGTTTAATGCAGCCACTTAACTCATTGAAACCTGAAATTAAAAGGGAAAAGTCCAGTGTCTGATTAAATCTAGTTTCAGGTTGTTTTTTAACAATTTTCTTAGAATGACAAACAGTGCAGACCCTGATCTAAGGGCTCCTATAGGAGCTTACTGTATTGTTTTCATTCTTCATTAATCACTTCTCTATCTTGAGAATGCCTGAAACGGCTTCAATGGGTAGCTGCTTAGCATAAGGATGACTGTACCTATTTATTCCCAAAACAAGATTTTATATGAAGTCATCATGGAATGAGTTCAGAATACTCATGAGAATTTTCTCTTTAACCCATTTCCCCATAACCTATTTCCAGAATTTCTAGGCACATTCAGCTTTACTTTAAGTCTACTTTAAGCTATCATCTGCTAGGATATAGAATATATTTTGTATGCTGCATATTCATGACTGTATAAATTGGAACTATTTTCTTTAGTGGAGTATTTGAGTAAAGGTGTTAAATATAAAGTAAAATATGTTTATGGAGAAATGGGCTAAGGCAATTCAAATTAGTAATCACAGGATAGGGTTCAGTGGAGATATTAATCCTTAACATGCTGGAACCCGAATTTTACATTTTTTTTTGCAAACAGTGTAGACCCAGATCAGAGGGCTCCTATAGGAGCCCTCTGATCAGGGACTACACTGTTTGTCATTCTAATAGTTTTTTAAGGGACAAATCTTTTGTGAGTCCACATATATGTTATGTTATCTTGTTTTTATTAGAAAATGGATGAGTCAATTTGAAAATACAGCATTTTAAGGGTTAAGGAGAAAATAGTGGAAAGTTAAAGTTTATTCCCTCTTATCTGATGGCCTGATAAATGTCAACACTCCTTGATACATGTCTCTTGACATGAATTAGCTAATGGAAAGGGCCAATTGAATGCATTCAATGGAACAAACATGTCACAAACACTCATGTTTATTATACCGAAGTGGCATTTGTAGATATTGGAATGCTTTTGTCTGCAAGATGACAGTGTGTGTGGTTTAGTTATTTACCCAATAACCTGTTATAGTTTTGAAAACATATTAGGGCTGCCATTTCTCCAGACTTTTCAGAGATTTTCGGATATTTATCCCAGCCGATGGTAGCTTAAAGCAGGCTGAAAATAAAGCAGAATTACTTTCAACCTGCTTTACGTAATCTCGCTTGAAAAATAGAAAATTTGGAAATCTTAGGATTTTTTAAAGTCAATTTATGGCAGCCCTGTCATGTGATTCTTTGAAGCAGGTTGAAGCTTGATTTAAGCTTCTGTATGGAAAAATAATTGAAATGTCATCCATGATTCATTGTAAGAACTTTCTTCCTAATGATTACTTTTCTTAATGTAGGAATAATTAGAGGCATTAAAAGGAATATTTATGGGTTAAAGAACAATTGTGTGTTCATTATATTTTCTGATAAATTAATTATTGTGAATCACAATTTGTGATGTTAGATTACACTGCTAGTCGGTTAAATATTCTTAACCCCAATAGCTAACTGTGCAAATCACTTATATTCATCAGTTTTAAGCAGGTACCTTTATACCAATTCTGCTTTACTTTCAGCCTGCTTTAAGCTGCCATCTGCTGGGATATAGAAACTATTTCTTATGTAACATATTCCTGACTGTATAGAATTTTTTTTCTTCATTTGAGACAAATATTACAGGCGTAAAAAGGTATATTTATGGGGAAATTGGTTAAGAAATACAGAAGAAATTTGGTCACATATGATATAAAAGTTCTTAGTAAACTAGGTTGTTTACAGAAAGAGCTTTTTGACAAAATAACCTGTGTTTATGGGTCTAGTAATGTGTTTTGTGAGACAGTTTGTAGATGGAAAAAGAAAATAGTTAAACCAATTCAGTTTTGTCTGAAGTAATAATAAGACTTTAAAGTTACAATTTCAGTCAATATCCATTCCACAAGAAGTTTATCTTTAGAATTTGGTTGATTTACTTGTCACAGACGAAATAATTTAACCCATTACCCCATAAATACACCTTTAATTAATTCCTCTACTGAAAAAAATAGTTCCAATTTATACTGTCACAAATAAAAATCATAAGAAATATTTTCTATATTATAGCAGATAATAGCTTAAAGCAGGCTGAAAGTAAAGCAGAATGCGTCTCAAGGCGCATTCTGCTTTACTTTAAACCTGCTTTAAGTGAACATCTATCTTTAAAACTAGAAAAAGACTATGGGGTAATGGGTTAAAGAAGTTCTGTTGATGATTTGAAGTACAGTAGAACCTTGATACCTCAACCGTACCAAAGTTAAAATTGTTTTGTTCACATTATTGTGATGATTGATCACAAAATATAGAGTGATTCCCAACACTAATCCCCATCTGAACATACAACACGGACTGTATTTCCAGTATCTTTCTAGATGCTGTTAACCCATTACCCCATAAATACGCCTTTTTACGCCTCCATTTTATTCATCCACTAAAGAAAATAGTTCCAATTTAAAGTCATGAATATGTATCAAAGAAATATTTTCTATATCCTAGCAGATAATAGCTGAAAGCGCATTCTGCTTTATTTTCAACCTGCTTTAAGTGGTCACCTATATTCAAAACTAGAAACAGGCTATGGGGTAATGGGTTAAGACTGAATCTGAAATGGCTCCAAATTGTTTCCATATTGTGAAAATTAATTTCCTACATTCAAAAGGTTAACTCTTTTGCAGCCAAAGGCAATTAAAGTTGACTTTACAGCAGTTTGGACCCCAATAGTATACAGCATAATGCAGACTGATCTTGATCCAAATTGTTTTACACTAGTTTTGCATTTCTTTACTCATACTGCCTTTAAATTTAACTTTTTAACATAGTGGGGAATGGGTAAAAACACACAATGAATTTGGCAACAAAAGGGTAAAATACAGTTTATGGGACAAGAAACAATTATTTCTCAATATTGTTTTTAAGTGTTCACTTTTAAACAGAATCCATCAAATCAAAACTTAGCTTGTGTGACATTAGGGTGGATTGGAGAAAAGCAGTACAGCATTGTAATAAACTTTATATTTGTAGTGTAGAATTATCAACACAGTTACAGCATTTCTCAATTCTAAATTCAATTTGTTTTAAAGATTTGTTAGAAATGCTGTTGTAATTGCCTTTGGTTTGATTGAAAGAAGATTGCTCTCTTCCAAAATTGTCATTTTATGGCCTGTAGAGAATTAAGATGTAGTGTAGTTTATGAGATGTGTCTAAAAGTTATACAAGTAAATGGAGAAAGTCTATTGCCTGTTTGCCACGGTAAAATATCAATGGTGTTTGGTTACAGTAAGCCTTACTATAGTGAATGGTGAATTACTCCACAATAACCCTTTACCTCATAGCCTGTTTCTAGTTTTAAAAACAGGTGACTACTTAAAGCAGGTTGAAAGTAAAGCAGAATGCACTGAAAGGCGCATTCTGCTTTACTTCTAGCCTGCTTTAAGCTAATATATACTAGGAAAAAGGACATCTTTTGTATGATACATATTCATTACTGTGTAAAGTGGAACTATTTTTCTCAGCAGAGGAATAAATCATAGGCATAGAAAGGCATATTTATGGGGTAATGGGTTCAAAAATAACTGGTAAAAGTTGATTTTTGAGGGCTGTTTCCAGATAATGTTTAAAAGTTAAACAGTTGAGATCCTGATCAGAGGGCTTGATCCTTTACAATTTGTCTATTGTCTGTTTGCCATGGTTATATAAGTTCAGTGGTATTTCATAACATTTAACTTACGATGGTTCATGTTACATTTAGATTATTTCACTATGAAAATAGATAGGAAGTTTAAGTTGATTTTTGGTGTTGTTTCCAGAGACTGTTTTAAATGTGTAAAAGTATTATTACAGTTGTGCCTTATAGTCCCATTAACTTGCTGAAATCAATTTGAACGTTATCATAGTTTAACCAATTACCAAATAAATATGTCTTTTTACGCCTTTAATTTATTCCCCTACTGAAGAAATAGTTTCACTTTAATAATGCACCATAAGAAATTTCTATATCCTGGCAGCTTGTCATTTAAAGTGGGCTGAAAATAAAGCAGAACTTGACTTGAGGCACAGTCTACTATGCTTTTAAGCTGCTTTCAAGCTGCTTTAAGTGGTCACCTATCTTAACTACTAGAAACATGCTATGGTGTAATGGGATAAGGTGAAATATTGGTTGTTAGCATTGACTCCATTGAGTTTAAGCTCTGAAAGCTCAACACTGTTTACCCAGTACCCCATAAATAGGCCTTCTTATGCCTCTTATTTATTCCTTCACTGAAGAAGAGAGAGCAACTTTATACAGTCATGAATATGAACCACAAGAAATATTTTTGATATCCTAGCTGATAATAGCTTATAGCAAGCTGATAGTAAAGCAGAGTGTGCCTTAAGGCAAAGTACATTCTGCTTTACTTTCAATTTGCTTCAAGTAGTCACCTATCTTTAAAACTAGGCACAGGCTATAGGGTAATTTCAAATGTACAGCCGAGTCTCATAAGTCTTTCCCCAAAATGGCTGCCATTTTGTTCTCTACTCTAAGTACATGCAAACTTTAAACATCAACCAACTCAAACGGCAAATGCAACTTACCTGAAACTTTCAGTACTTTGAAATAGACCCGCTTTCTCTGAGAATATGCCAAATTCTTCTTGGAATACTCTCATATAGTGATTGTACATAGGCCTGACTGTAACGATCCCAAATGGCAAGAACACGTCTGATAAGCTCATCCTTAATTTTGATATTCACTGCACGCTTGCACAAGTTAGTTTTCAAAGATTTCCACACATTTTTTAGCTCACCTGAGCTAGCTCAGGGTGAGCTTTTGCAATACTTGAATGTCTGGCGTCCGTCGTCCTTTCTCAGTTGTGCGTCGTCTGTCGTCAACAATTTTAGTGTCTACATTCTAAAGGCCACAATATTTATCCAATCTTTCTCAAACTTGCTCAGATTGTATATTACCATAAGAGTTCAGATAAGTTCGATTATGGTTGAAATCTGACAAATAGGTCAAGAGTTATCTACCTTTAAATTGCTGAAAAGGCCATATTTAACAGTGTTTACACTCTAGAGGCCAAAATGTTTATCCAAACTTTCTCAAACTTGCCCAGATTGTATATTACCATAAGAATCGGTTGAGTTTGATTATGGGTGAAATTGGACAATTAGGTCAAGAGTTATCTACCTTTCAAATGCTGATAATGCCATATTTTACAGTGTTTACTCTCTAGAGGCCACACTTTTCATCCAATCTATCTTATACTTGCTCAGATTGTATATGATTATAATAGTTCATATGAGTTTGATTATGGTTGAAATCAGACTAATAGGTCGAGAGTTATCTACCTTTGAATTGCTGAAAATGCCATATTTAAGGCTGTTTACACTCTAGAGGCCACAGTTTTTATCCAATATTTCTTAAACTTGCTCAGATTGTAAATAATCATAAGAGTTTGAATAAGTGCTATAATGGTTGAAATCGATATAATAGGTCAAGAGTTATCTGCCCTTAAATTGCTGAAAATGCCATATCTAACAGCCTTTACACTCTTGCAACTACTGTTCTCAATGGATTTTGATTATACTTGCACACAAGGTATATAGCTTTAAGTTCTCAAAGGAGTGCAAATATTGTTCAAATCTAATCATTGTGGCAATAATTATCTGCCCTTGATATATTTTGAAATGCTAGAAAAGGCTTCATTGCAGTATAGTTTAGGCTCTAGTTATTTGCCCTTGATGTACTCTACTATACTAGAATTATGAGGTTGTATTCCAAAATTGTTTACATGCTATACTACAAATTTTATTGGATTTAGATTAAAAACGGGTGAAACAGAAAGGTAAAGCTACCAGGCTTCAGTACAACAGGTGAGCGATATCAGGGCCTTCAGGTCCTCTTGTTATTATATTTAAGTCATGACTTTAGGCTGGTCGAACCATTGTCGGGATATTATCGTTCTTTACCATTCGATGGTGATTCTAGATTTATGCTGAGTTGCATAGTCAACCATGACACTGTATCTATAGAGCTTATTTGAGAGTTTTTTAGCAATACATGGCTACAAATGTGTGTCTAGAGTTTCAATATGTTTCTCGGAATTGATATTACCATCAACTGATGTCAGGGATCCAACTCCGTTATAGGTTAAACAGCCCCTGAACACAACAGATGCTTTGCAAAATGGGCCGGGTCTGCGTGGTTTTCCTTGGCCTCCCACTTCGGATCTTGTTTTCGGAGCTCCTTCGCTCTTGAGAACTCTTTATAAACTTTGAAATGGTAGATTTATGATGTTTACCAATCGTGAAATTTTGTGAGCACTTTGAGAGTCCTTATTTAAATTATGAATAGCGTTTTTTTCTGCTAGTGTGTCAATTTCTTGCGTTTAACACTTGATATGTTACGAAGCAGACAATCAAAACACGTCAGTATCATTTGTTTACGAAAAACGGAAAAGTTATCCGTGTAATCATGAAATTCACTGTGTTAAAATTTCAATCTTCCTAGTAATTAAATCCCGGCGCTATTAAAGTTTTTCGAACGCGGCCATATGCGGTACCGATATCGGTGCCATGTTTTGGGGAAAGACTTATGACCCTCGGCTGTACTACAGTGGAGAAAACATTCTTTCCCAATAAACTTGTTTACGCTAAAACTATTATTTCCAGTGCAAACAGTTTGGAGCCTGATCAGAAGCCGGGTAACCCGGCGTCTGATCAGGTTCTAAACTGTTTGCTACTCAGATTTAAATAGATAGATGGAAATTTAAAAAAGGTTTGATTTTCTACAGATTAGTGTTTTGCGTTTGCGTTTCGTTTGAGTTTAAACCGGAAAGAATAATGTTTTCTTCGCTGTACCTTGCATATTAACCCTTAGCCTGCCACTCACGACTATAGCTCCATATGCAAACAGCTTGAATCCGGATGAGACGCCGAGTAACTCGGCGTCTCATCCGGATCCAAGCTGTTTGACACTCGGACAACATTTTCAGCAATTTTGAGCAACTTTGAAGCACTTTGAAACTTGAAGCAGACGAGAAATATAGCAGACGACAATTTATTTGGCGGGCTAAGGATTAAGAGTATGTAATAACTAAGGAATACCTTGGGAACAACTGCACTGCAATATTAAATCCTACAGGAATTGGTATACAAATCAATCTACTGTAACATTATTATAGCAAGCAAAATATTTGATTAAAAGTGTAAAACAGTTTGTGAACATAAGCAAACTTAAAATAATGCACATTTGTATGTCCTAAACATTTCTTTCTGCAATTGTTTTTCTGCAGCAATTGTCAGATTATAGCTTTACATATTTGTGTAAGAAACCATTTGATTGATATAAATTTTTTGTTACTTTAACCCATCATCCCATAGCCAGTTTCTAGTTTTGAAGACAGGTGACCACTTAAAGCAGGCTGAAAGTCAAGCAGAATGCGCCTTAAGGCGCACTCTGCTTTGCTTTCAGCCTGCTTTAAGCTAACATCTTCTAGAATATAGAATTTGGTTTTTTTCATACATATTCCTGATTGTTTTTATTGCAACTGTTTTCTTCAGTGAAGGAAAACAATAAAGGCCTAAAAAGGCGTATTTATGGGGTATTGGGTTAATGGTCTCTAAGTTAAATGAGGTGTATACTTTCAGAACATTTGCAGTGCCGTTATCTGTCCTTTTGTCTTGTTGTTGCTCAAACTGTAGGCATGGCTTGTAATTTGAGCATTAACCCTTAAAGTAGCTTGAAAGTAAAGCAGAATGTGCTGTAAGTCATATTCTGCTTTACTTTTAATCTTCTTTAAGCCATCATCTGCTAAGTTATCTTACATACTACTAGATTCTAGATATCCCATTGGTCAACTGAGGTCACGAGAAGACCCCATAATAACTGTATGGGGTTAGTAAGATGCCTCAAATCCACATTCGTGAGGTCTTTACTAGAGTTAATTCCCTTGCTTATGGTTTTCTCCAACTTATAAAAATATTTTTTATTTATCCGAACGTTTTAAAAATGCATACAGATAATTTATGCTTTAGTGGCCTGAAATTCTAAACATTAGTAAGTTTTATAATGATAAAAAAAAAATAGAAAAAAAAATAGGAAAATGTTTTTGAGTAATAAAATTAGGTGTTTCTCTTTACTATTAAACGGAGGTAATTCATATTGTTCGTTATATCATAATTTGAAACAATAGGACCTTTGTTCAGACTTCTAACACCTTAAAGGTGTTCAAAATGAGTATCTTTATGGAGTAAATGGTTAAAAAATAGATCTATTACAGAAAATTATGCAAAATGATAAGTATAGAAGATTATAGATTTGAAATACTGTTTAGATATGGTGTGAGTATTACATTATGAAGCTGTTTGTAAGAGAGTTACATCCGCTCAAAGTCATACTATTCTTACGTGTAAATGCATTAAATTAAAAGTAGTCGCCTTGGTAAGATTATAGTGATAATGTACTAGAGATCTAAACTATTGTTTATTTTTCATTGTTTCTGCTAAGATTTAACGTCCCTTCTAGGTTCTGAGGTTGATTCATCCCTTTATTGCTTTTTCTGAGACTTAAATTTTCAAAAATAGTGTTTTTTATTAATTCTAATATTAGATCTACATGTTTTAATTTTTATTTTAAAAACAACAGGAATAAAACCTTAATTATTACTAATATTTAAAGAGTTAAAAGAATAATAATAGTCATTATAGAATGATACATATGCAAAAAAGAAAAAAGATGAATGTCTTTCCAGCGTAAAGTGGGGTAATTCATATAGTTTATATAAAGTAAAGATTAAACTTAAAATACTTCAAATCAAAGGTAGGCGGTAAGATAAATTTGTTATGCCATGCTTAGTGTACCTAATATTGAATATACAGTGCCATTAAATATTAATATGGGACGAGGCGAACACAGACATGTTATATATGCTATATCAGCTGGATATATATGTAGATGATTTGACCGGTTTGCTATGGAGTAAAGAGTTAAATGGTTTTGGCATTGTCAGTGTCTCCACTACAGTAAATTGTTGCATGCAGTGTTGATTCCTCCATTAGTAAGACGATTGTCAATTTCTGTGTTTAAAAGGTTTGCATTGCAAGACAGGGTTGTACATGTATGGGCTTGGATTCTGCTGATCCTGACATTGTTCAAAGTTGGTATAGGACACCGGTACAAGGTTTCTTGACAGGGTAGTGGTATACTATGGTGCTTTGGAAGGAAAGGGCAAACACATACTATTGGGCATATTATCATTAGGAGGAATGGTTAACTCTTTCAACACTAAGTTACTCTTGTGGGTTATTATGTCCCCTTGTGGATCATTTCAGTTACCAAAACATGAACCAGTCTACCGAGGCCCACATGGAAGATTGGGCTTGCCTAAATGTGTAGCCTCAGTAAATAAATTTGTTATTATTACTTTGAATTCTGGGTAGCTTGATAAATACTACCCGGTAATCTAAATTAGCAAACAGTGCAGACCCTGATGACAGGGTTTCTATAGGAGCCCTCTAATCTTGGTCTACGCTATTTGCAAACGTTACAATGAGTATACTTTAAACAGGTCCATGGCATGGTGTTGATTTGTTGAAAGAGTAAAGCTAAGCGTTATACTAACAACAAAACAGTTTGCCTAGGAATGCCAATGAACCTGTTGCAGCTTTTCCCATCAAATATGTCTCTCTGAATGATTCCCAGATTGCTGTAGAAATTAACTAGTATATTTCTCCTGGTAGAAATTCTGTGTGGGTATAATTTGTTTTACGGTTTTTGATGGTTTGTGCTGGTGTAAATAAGGTATAAAGATTAACCCATGAGATTTCTAATGGAGCATATATGTGGAGAAATAATTGGAGTGATTGTAATCTAGGGAGCTTAGCTGCAAACCAACAATGAGCTATTGTTAACACATTCAACCCTAGTAGACTTTTCAATGATAAACTTGTCCCTGTGGAAAGTACACTTGTCCTATGCAAACAGTGTAGACCCTGATCAGAGGGCTCCTGCTGGAGCCCTCTGATCAGGGTCTGCACTGTTTGGAATTTTACAATACATTGTTAAAATCAACCCTTATAGTAAAAAATGGACTATACTTCATTGGTAATTGGAGTTGTACATTAAAATTGTCAGGGATAAATGAGTGAGCTTCAGTACTTGAAATACTTTGTGATGTTTCTTACTACCCCTTGTCATCCTTACAATTTGCAAACAACTATAGATCAAGGTGAAATGAAGAGTAACTCAGCATCTCACTCCAGCTCCAAGCTATTTGATACTTTAGTTGATATATCTCTAGAAGTAGAAAAAAGAAAGGCTATTTTGAGATACATTTATTCCTGAAGATCATTTTCAGATACTTTATTGCCTAAAGGTCACTGTTTTGAGATACATTGATAGAGGTCATTTTCAGATACATTGATTCCTAAAGGTTATTTTGAAATACATTGATAAAGGCCATTTTCAGATATGTTGATTCCTGTAGGTAATTTTGAAGTACATTGATAAAGGCCATTTTCAGATACCTTGATAAAAACCATTTTTAGATACATTGATTCCTAAAGGTCATTTTAAGATACATTGATTAAGGTCATTTTCAGATATGTTTATTGCTAAAGGTCAGTTTGAGATACATTGATTTTCAAATGTGTTGATTACGTAAGGAAATTTTATGTACATAGGTAAATGTCATTTTCAGATACATTATTCCTAAAGGCCATTTTGAGTTACATAAATTGATAAAGTCCATATCATATATATTGATTCTTAATGGTTATTTTGAAGCACATTGATAAAGGTCATTTTGAGATACGTTGATAAAGGTCATATTCAGATACATTGATAAAGGTGATTTTGAGATACATTGATAAAAGGTGATTTTCAAATAATTATGTTGATTCCCTATTAAAGGGACTCGCAACCGGATGGTGTACTTGTCAAAATAAAATAAAATACTCAAATAAAAGCAAATTTGTGGCATTATTTGGCTTCTGACATTAAAAAAATATGATCAGTCCAAAAAAAGTTTCAAGAATCGTCACCGAATCTTAGATTTTTAGATATTTTCCATCGTTTTTCTATACCGACTAGTAGACGGTATAGTTGTTGTTGTTGCTTCTCTACACGGGCTCAGACATAAACCCGAGCCGAATTACGAAGTTGTATGCACTTTCGATCGCTACACATTTAAATACGTTAAATCGATCCGAGATAAACGGATAGTTCCGTGGTCCATTGGTCTAAGCGGTTTCCCCTATTTTGCTTTCTGTCCGCCAATGCCGGGCCCCGGGTTCGAATCCCACCAGAGACCAGTATTTTTTTTTATTGAAATACATTTTTTTAAACAGAATTTATTATCCTAAACTAATTCTTTACCATTTATATAAGCGTTTGACACATATTTACAAATTACTATTTTTAATGCACCATCTGGTTGCGAGTCGCTTTAAGGTCATTTTGAGGTACATTGATAAAAGGTCATTTTCACAGAAATTGAAGTTAGTATATTGTCTCAAAGCAAATCATATTTTTAAAGCTAGACAACTTAATTGTTCAACATGAGAAAGCTAAATAAGATTAATGATAACAGAGGAAAAAGCCACGCCTTGACACAAAAACCTTGTATGAACTATATTTACATTGGCTATTAGAGTGTTCCCCCCTCCCCCCTCATTGTGCTGACACTATTCAGATACAAATCTGTCAAAGCTAACTTACATCGTTTAGGATGTCAGAAAGTTGTTTTTCCCATTGCACTGCTCAAATAGTGAAATACAATGCAAATGCTAATGTATAAACAAAAATTACCAAAAAATCCCACAATTTAACCCCTTCCCTCATAGAAGCCCCTTTTAGCACATTTGATTTTCCTCCACTGGAGAAAATAGGTCCAATTTATACAGTCTTGAAAATGAACCTTAAGAAAACAATTCTAAATCCTAGCAGATGACAGCTTAAAGCTGGCTGAAAGTAAAGCAGAATGTGCCTTAAGGCACACCTTAAGTCACATTCTGCTCTACTTTCAACCTGTTTTAAGTGGTCACATGTCTTCAAAACTAGAAACAGGCTATGTGGTAAAGGGTTGATATATTATTGTTGTCTATTTACAGGTGGTGGTCTGATAATAAAGATTCTGAAGAGAACAGCAACTTTTGAAGAAAAGGATCTCTCTGGAGGTCCACCATCAGCCCAGAATGTCAAACTAAATGTTCCCAAGAAAACCAAACTGTTTGTTGATCAGACACTAAGGGAACGAGAAAATGCAGTCAGTAAGTAGGAAGTTGTTTTTTGCGAGTTTAGGTAGAGTTAAGTTAATTGAAGTCCCACTAATATATATTGAGTGATCTATACAGAAGGCTTTATATGCATGTTTAAGTCAAGTGGCTGCTTGAGGCAAGTTGAAAGCAATGCAGTAAGTTCCTAAAGAAATGTTCTGCTTAAAGGGAAATGAACAGCTAGGGTTAAAGTCAGTCTTGTATTGTAGCTTTTTTCTTAGGCACAATAAAAAAATACCTGTGTTTCCGCAAACCCGACCAAGCCTAGTTTTTCCCTCCAACTATAAACATTTTTTTTCATTTTCGGAAAATGTAGCAGCGAATGTAGGTTAATTTTGCAGAGCATGTGACAGTCGTTTTTTTTTCGGAGCGTGTAATAGAAGCAATTCTCCACTTAACTGTTTAAAAGGCTTAGTTTATAGATTAGATAATTTCAAGTGTTTAGAAATTGATTGTTAAACAAGATTTGCTCTAAATCTGTCATAAAGCAGGGCCTCCGCTGGGATTCGCATTTGTCGCCAAATGTGAAGAAAATTTCAACTTGGCGATAAAATTTTAGTTCTGGCGAAATTGATTGCGACAAGGAATTTATAAGGTTACTTTTTTCATAAGTGACTTGTATGTTTCTGGCTCTTATTCCCGGGGCGCTAATGCGTGTAAAGTTAATTGGTGAAGTACACAGCCAGCACCCTGGTGTTACGTAATACAAGTGTCAAAAACTCAAACACGCGAGTAGGACAATAATCAATTAAAGAATATAGATTCGGCTTATCTTTGTTCCGCCTATCTCCCATTCTGCTTGCGTAATTGGTTAGCCTCAACGTGATTGACAGATCAAAAGCATTTAATGTCCAATCAGATTGCACCTACATACAGTCCAAACTCGTTAATCCAAACTCGCTTAAACCGAAATTCTCGTTAAACCAAATTTTTCTCCCAGTCCCAATTTTCCCCCTTCTTATTCTATATAAACCAACTCCGCTTTATCCAAATTTCGTTTATCCGAATTTTCCGTTAATCCGAAGTATTAATCTGGTCCCTTTGAAAAGACTTACCCTCAAATTGACATGCTTAATCCGAAGTGCAATTTTCACACCTCGATCGGGTGTCAGACTGGTCATAATACCCCCGCCAAACACTCGCGAAAACTAATTACACCGCCTAAAGACTGTACACAATGTTTGCAGTATTGGCCAATTAAACACATTTGTATCCAATAGTAACTGTAGAGATCTTTCAAAACACAAGTGGAAGGTGTTGACATACGTTGCTCAAATGTTTGTAACCATATTCTTCTTTGCGATATTGAGATCGCTACTTCACTTTGAACGTTACATGTACGTATGTAAATCGTTTACAAATGCGAAAAAAGTATTATCGCCGTTTTTCGAAGTTTCAAGCTTTTGTTACGATTTAATATTTATGACATAAATGTATTAGATAAATTATAATGTATTTCAAGATTTCTGTTATCAAAACCGTTGTCGTAAAACGTGCCGCTTTGTTTATGTATGCATTGTGTAATGTCTTTACGAATACACATATGGGTACCGACGCGTATACATGTCCGTAAGTAGCAGAGAGTAAACAGAGGTTTGTGTTTAGTTGGTTTCATTCACTGGGTTATGGGATTAAACAAAGTTATCAAATTTAAAGCACATCATTATTATTGCACAAGTATTAAACCGAAACAAAAAAAATAACCTTTCTTACGTAGATGCATTAACTGAAAAGAAATATTACGGGAAGGACACTCTATCAAAATACGATGACCGGAGATGACAAAGTTAAAACAAGATGACTGTAATCGATCCACTCTCTTAATTCGTACTCCCGTTAATCCGAATTATTTTTCTTGGTCCCATGAATTTCGGATTAACGAGTGTGGACTGTATCTTGAAAGAAGCTATCGCGAGTGTTATTGATACAGGGTGCATTAAACTTTACACGGCGGTCTAAAAAGATTTTCAGAAATAACTACGTAAAGTTGTAGAATAATAAGCCTAAATCGAAGAATCATACATTTCGAAATCTGCGTTTAGGTTTTGAAAGATTCTTATAATCTTCTTTTAATGTCCCTTGAGGTATTGCTTTTACATTTAGTATGCATGTGTATATTGACAAGACCGTTCCATGCATACTAAGAAAAGTTTGCCCCTCAGATCTTGACCTTGAACTTAGGGCCCTTATTTAGGTTTCAAAATCTGTGTTAAGGTAACTCCTATGTCCCATGAATTATTGCTTACATATTTGGTAAGCATGTATAAAAAGACAATACCTTTCCATGCACACAAAAAGTTTAACCCCTATGAACTTGACCTCAGACTCTGCTTTTAAATTTCAATATGTGCAGCCGAGGAGCTTTGTTGTCTCTCTGACAACTCTTGTTATTTAGTGTTTTAGGAATGAATGAGGTAATCAGTAACATTGTTCTTAATAAAATCAATATGTCAGCTTGATTTAATATTGTATGAAAAAGAGCATTAATGGAGTTCCCATGTCTTCATTAGAAAACTGTCTCTTTATATTATTGGAAAATTGAGTTATTTTGCATGTTTATAATGCAGAAAATTTACAACTTAATAAACTACAAAAAATAACCAGCCATTAGTAAACCAAGATATGTTTATAGAGTTTACAGTTATGACCACTAAGCGGAAGGCTATTTTATTGTATATTATACAGGTGACAGCTTAAAGCAAGGTGACAGTAAAACAGAAAGCTCCTTGTTTTAAGCAGTCACCTGAGTGTTAAACACCTAATTATTAATACAATTAAGTGGTCGTTATATAGGTTTTACTGTACTATTTTCTCTGATATCATTATCTGTGGTTTTAATTCTTTGAATGCTTAGTTACATTGCTGTCTGCTACTTTTCTGAAAATTGTATTTTTTAAAAATTTTGTTTCAAACTAAGGGTAAGTGTGTCAAACAGTTTGGATCCTGATGAAACACCGCATAATGCGGCATCTTGTCTGGATCCAAAATGTTTGCAACAGAAATCATGGTTTTGCCATCAAATTTAAAAGTAAAGCAACTAGTCTCCAGCTGTTTGCGGAAGTCTGTCTTGGATATTTATGGCAAGCAATTTGTGAGACTGTTGCCAGGAGTTACCTGCCTATAGAAAGTGATTTAGTCACAGACAGCAGACATTTATATTTTATGATAACCTTAAAGACATCCCTAGATGACCTTTCGATCATAACGCCTTGCCAGACAATTTCCTTGCAATAATCATGGATCTTATGGACATGTCGCTAGCAAAGAACCATTGAAGCTTCTCGTGTAAGACTCTACCTTTATATTTGATAGTTTGGTTAGAAATAACCATTGAAAATCACTAGAGCATGAGTATAATCTGGACCTCACCAGGTAAACTGAGATTGTGCTGCACGTGATTTGGCAGTTACATTGACACCTCCAGAACAATGGGGTGGTGGTCCCTCAATGGACTGAGGAAAAGTCTTTAAGGAAGGTGTATTATATATATACACAATATAATCCTGCATAGTAAGCACTCAAAAAAGACCTGTTTTCAAAGTTAGAGGCAAGTCGTTGTTTAACCCATTACCCCATAGCTCAATATTTCTAGTTTCGAAGTTTTGTGACCACTTAACCCTTTACCTGATAGCCTATTTCTAGTTTTGAAGATCGGTGACTACTTAAAGCAGGTTGAAAGTAAAGCAGAATGTGCCGCATTCTGCTTTACTTTCAACCTGCTTTAAGCTTCCCTGTACAAGAATATGGAAAATATTCCCTATACTATAATATTCATGACTGATTAAATTGGAACTATTTTCTTCAGCGGAGGAATAAATCATATCCGCTAAAAGGCGCTTCTATGGGGGAATGGGTTAAAGCAGGTGGAAAGTAAAGCAGAATGCACGTTAAGGCACATTCTGCTTTACTTTCAGCCTACTTTACCTAACCCATTAACCCATAGCCTGTTTCCAGTTTTGAGGACAGGTGGCATCTTAAAGCAGTTTGAAAGCAAAGCAGAATGGGCCTTGAGGAGCATTCTGCTTTACTTTCAGTGTGTTTTAAGCTACAATTTCATAAGATAAAGAAACTATTTCTTATGGTACATATTCAAAACTGTATAAATTGGAACTACATTATTTTGTGGAGGAATAAATTAAAGGTATAAAAATGTGTATTTTTGGGGTAATGGGTTAAGCTACCATCTGCTAGAAAACAGAAAATATTTCTTATGGTACATATTCTTGACTGTATAATTAGATCTTTTTTTTTCAGCGGAGGAATAAATTAAAGGCTTAAAACCGCATATTTATGGGGTAATGATCGAGTTAAAGTAAAATGAAAGTAGCAGCATTCTGGTATACTTTTATCTTGGTTTAAGCTGCTACCTGCCATAATTCTTTCAGGGAATACTCACTTGAATGTCTTTCACATAATGATAGAATTTTACAGTATATAACCGCAAGTTTGTGATATTGATTTTGTCAAATGATAAATAAATTTCCTCAGCAGAAATGAGCACATATGGTCTGTTTGTAAAGAATGAAAATTTATATCCACTTACCTAATTGGTCCATTTACAAACTTGGAATTTTCAAATCATTTGAGTGAAGCAATCATAGCCTTTAACCCTTTACCTGCTTATAGTTTTCAGACAAATGACCACATAAAGCAAATCGAACGTAAAACAGAATGTGCCTTAAGATGCATTCTGCTTTATTTTCAGCCTGCTTTAAGCTACCATCAGATCTGCTAGGATATATTAAAGCGCTTTTGAACACACAACTCTTGTGTGAAAAGAGCGCTATATAAATTGGGTATAATAATAATAATAAAAAAATATTTCTTTAGGTACATAATTTATTCATGACTGTATAAATTGGAACTATTTCATTCAGGGGAGTAATCAATTAAAGGCATAAAAAGGTGCACTTACAGAGTAATGTGTAAACTAAATCACATTGAATCTCATGCCTTAACCCATTACCCCATAAATATGCCTTTTTACGCCTTTAATTTATTCATCCTCAGAAGAAAACTGTATACAGTAATGAGTAATGTATCAAAAGAAATATTTTCTATATCAACATCAACAGTATACTCCCGAACAATCAAGGCTGATTATAATTGGGAGGTTAAAGATGGTAACTTAAAGCACATTCTGCTTTACTTTCAACTTGCTTTAAATAGTCATCTGACATCAAATTTAGAAACAGGCTATTGGGTAATGGGTTAATAATAAAGTTTAGAGCTCAAGATAAAAGTGTGTATTTCTACTAAATACCTTATGTCTCCACCAAAATCTATGTTGTGGCTTCCAATATGAATTGTGAGTATTCTGATGAGAGTCACAGCATAGAGTTTGTTGGAAACCTGAAGGAGAAAAGGCTAGAAATATTTAATTTGCTCAATCTTATCCCGGAAGTCTGGTTAAATCATTGGGAAAAGGGATTGTTTCGCATGTTTTAAAATGCAGAAAATTTAGAACTAATAAAGGACAAAAAGCTAACCATAAGTAAACCAAGACATGTTTATTGAGAAAGCTACTTTCCCTGATATCATTATCTGTGGTTTTAAAGTAAAGCAACCAGTTTCCAGCTGTTCATGGAATTAAGTCGTGGATATTTATGGCAACCAATTTAGGAGACTGTTGTAAGAGTTAGTTACCTAGGAAGAGATTCAGTCACAGACAACAAACGTTTATATTTTATGATAACCACAAGGAAAGTGTATTATACAACAGTAAAGTTCTGCATACCCACAACTTGAAAGAAGACTAATCTTTGTTTATAAGGCAGGTGGTCCACTTAACCCATTATTCCTCAAATATGCCGTTTTAGGCTTTTAAATTATTCCTCCACAGAAAAATACAGTTCCTATTTATAAAGTCATGAATATGTACCGTAAGAAAAAGTTTCTATTTTGAAACAAATTATAGCCTAAAGCAGGCTGAAAGAAAAGCAGAATGCGCCTTGAGGCGCATTCTGCCTTACTTTGAACCTGCTTTAAGTGGTCATCTGTCTTCAAAACTAGAAACAGGCTATGGAATAATGGGTTAAATCAAGATGTAAAGCAGAATGCTGCTTAACCCTTTACCTCATAGATTGTTTCAACCTGCTTATTAGCTCACTATGTGCAAAGATACTAAAACATTTAAACCCCTGTATAAACACAGAAGTAACATAGCTATGTTTAAATTCTCTATAAAATACATGTGCACTGTAACAGCTTAACGTGGCATAATACGTTTTGAAAATTGGTGTACAAAGCAATGGAGTGCCATTACGGCGATGAAAATTGTAGTTAAATTGAGAATCGAAATGATAAATTCATACCAGTGTATTTTCGTGCAATTGAACGCTGGTTGTTGTTGAGCTGTTGGTAATTAAATCACTCGGCCTACAGCTTCGTGATTTAATTACAACCAGTCTCAACTCCTACCCATGTTCTATTGTATTATAATACACTGATATGAATTTATTTTTTCTTAAATAAGTTAAGCTGCCATCTGCAATAACATCATTGGCATCTCTTTAATTGAGAGATAAAAATAGCAAGATTTTGCAGTGAGTGTTCAATATTGATTTTGGCAAATGAGAAAATAGTACATGTATTCCTCAACAGTCATAAACATATACTGTCATTTTGAATAGAATAAAAGTCTTTTATCACCAGCACTTACCTAATTGGTCTACTTCAAAGCTTGAAATTATTAACTCTTTGAACACTATTTAATATTGTCATCTCAAATAAATGTCATCTGCTACTAGTCTAAAATTAATTTTTTCCCGAAAATGTTTTCAACGAAAGTGTCAAGGTTTCAAATAATTTTGGATCTTGATGCGATGCCGATTACTTGGCATCTCATCAGGATCCAAACTGTTTGCAATGGTAATCAGGATTTAAGCGTTAGCGTGTAAAGAGTCATACACAGTCAAACCTGTATGAAGTAACAACAGCTACCCAAAGATGACTGATGCAAATCTCTGAAATGACTGTTTATTATCAGCAGGTCAAATGTGATGTAGAACGCTGACAAAGACCTTTTTTCTGCATTACTTTTGGCCTGCATTAAGGCAGTCACCTGTCTTGAATGTTGCCCATAATTCTCTAGAATGTCTCCTTTACTCAAGTTTTACTGTAGAGTTTGAAAAAGTATTTTCTATAATTGTGTATGACTGTTTGATCTTAACATTTTCAAAGATTGCTGAGCATAATTTTGATTTCAATTGAGATTTTTAGTAGCAGGATAATTTGATGTGAATAATGAGGGAAATTTCTAAGAACTGTTTACAGTAAAAGCTCTCTGAACAGGGCACTCTTTGGAAAAGAAGGTAGACAAAGAAAAACAGCTGAGTACTTAATGAAGGATAAAAGTAAAGAAAAAAGCTCACAATGGAAGCTTTCTGTCTAACTTTTAACCTGCATAAAGCTGTCAGCTGTTACCAACTGATTTAGAGACCAAATACTTAGCTTTGTATGTGTCCAGTTTAGAGAAGTATCTCTGTACCTGTATTTTTATGATCACTTATTTCTTAGCATGCTACAGTGGAGAATCTGTTATTCTTTCCCGTTTAAACGCAAACGTACGCAAACGCAAAACACTAAAACGTAGAAAAGAACAACTTATGGACAATTCTGATAATTCTTGTTTATCTTGGTGGCAAACAGTTTGGAGCCTGATCAGACGCCGGGTTACCCGGCGTCTGATCTGGCTCCAAACTGTTTGCACTGCAAATAATAGTTTTAGCTTAAACGTGTTTATTGGGAAAGAATAACAGATTCTCCACTGTAGCGGTGAAACCATGATGTACTATGCAAATAGGTTGGATCCTAATGAGATGTCACATAATGTGGCATCTCATTAGGATCCAACCTGTTTGACACTCTTAGCCTGTTTTGAATATTTTCTTTAAATTCTATTTTAAGAGTTGTAGCAGATGGCAATTGTTGCTGAAGAAAAAATTATCCATCGTGCAAAGAGTTAAACCGAGAGCAACACAATTAAATTAAACCTGTTGGAATTTCTTTCAAACCATTTCTATGCTGAATTTTTTACATGGTCTAATTCAACTTTGAAAAAAATGAGCAGTGTATGTTGATTGTCAGGGATATTTAAGAATATATTTCAGGAAAATGAAAGTAAAATTAACATAGCAGTTTCCTAAAGGAGGCATCTCAGCATGATCTGCACTGTTTGGAAAGTATGCATATACATGTACATGTTGTGATTTCCTGCATAGAAAGCGTTAACCAGAATAGAAACTTGGCTTCAATTTTTTTTAAACTTTGTTTTGATGCATCAGTAAGTGAAACAACGTTCATCAGGCATCAAACAGTCTGGTCTTTGAGACAGGTGGCAGGTTGGTAATACAGGGAGACTGTAATGATGAAAGCTCCATTCTGCATATCTTTTGTCTGTTGTTCAATAATATACTGCCAAATTGCATTAACTTTATCCAATTTCTTGCAGCAATGCACAGAACATTTCAGAGGGATTTATACTTACTGAGACTGAACACAGCAAGGGAGTATGCTAAGGCCCTCAAGAACAGCATGAACCCCATCTCATCAGACCCTACAGAACCACTCAAGTTATCAGCCCAGGTATGGTTCTTGTATTTAACCCATTACCCCATAGCCTGTTTCTAAATATATAGCTTACCACTTAAAGCAGACTGAAAGTAAAACAGAATGCGCCTTAAGGCGCATTCTGCTTTAATTTCAGTCTGCTTTAAGCTACCATCCACTAGAATATAAAAATATTTCTTATAACGAATACATATTCATGACTATTAAAATTGAAACTATTTTCTTCAGTGCAGAAAAAAACAAAAGTCGTAAAAAGGTGCAAGGATGAGATTATGGGTTAAAATGAATAAAACAGGGTCTCCATTGTATGCCATTTTGCAATCTATTGCAAATCCCAACAACACTGAATACCGTAGTAAGAAATAGACTAGACTTATTGAAAACTGTTATTTTGTATTTGAAGTTTCCAGGGTGAATCAGGGTGAATTATAGAAACATGAAATGTCTTTCTATGAGGAATGGGTAGTAATATGGGCTGGGGAAGTGGAGGGAAAAACTAAACCCATAGCCTGGTTTCTATTTTGAAGGCAGGTGACCACTTAAAGCCAATTGAAAGTAAAGCAAAACGTTTCTTGTTTGTTATAGTAAATATTATGAATAAAGTGGAACTATTTTATTGAGTGGAAGAGTAAAATACAGGCGTAAAAAGGGATATCTATTGGGCAAAGTATTAAGTATTGCTATACCAGTTGTTCTCAGTAACATGTTTGTGTTGTAGGTACAGGGTATAGGCCCAACATTCAAGCTGACTGTGCAGCTACAGAACACCTCCCTCAGTCAAGCCTCCAGTAACCTGAACATCACATATGACTTTGACGATAAACTCTACAACTTTAAGAGGACCTATATACCTGTAAGTACAGTAAGCTTGTTGGAATGTAACAACCGAGGTCTAACCATTTTCTACACAGAATGTTAAACCCCATCTAATAGCTTATTTCTAGTTTTAAAGACAAGTGACCACTTAAGACAGTTTGAAAGTAAAGCAGAATGCACCAAAATGTGGTTACTTTCAGCTCTCTTTAAACTACCATCTGCTAGGATATAGAAAATAGCCTTATGGCGCATATTCACGACTATAAATTGGAAATATGTTTTTCAATTGAAAACTAAATTTAAAGCGTAAAAATGCATATTTTTAGAGAAATGGTAAAGCCTATGTTCAAGAGGTGTTTTCTAGACATGACCTAACTTTGTCAACTTATGATATGATAATTAAAACAAAATGGTCTTAAGGAAAGCCTTAAGCACAGAAAGCATATAAGTGCTAGACAAAAGATTTGCAGAAGTTTTCTACAGAAGCTTTTTGTTTTACTTCTGATCTGGTGCATTAGACTATATGACCTGTTGTTAGATGTCTTCAAAATTTCCAAAGAAATAGCTGCTTTATAATACCAATGTTAGTGTTTGCAGGTTGGCGCTGGGCTTATGATTGAACCATGTCCTTTAGCTATCATTTAAAATCTGACACTCTTAACCCTTTACCGCATAGAAGCACCTTTTAGCGAATATGATATATTCCTCCGCTGAAGAAAAAAGTTCCAATTCAATCAGTCATGAAAATATATTATTGGGAATAGTTTCTAGATTCAAGTACTTGATAGCTTAAAGCAGGCTGAAAGTAAAGCAGAATGCGCCTCAAGGCGCATTCTGTTTTACTTTCAACCTGCTTTAAGTAGTCATCTATGTTTAATACAAGAAATAAGCTATCAGGTAAAGGGTTAACGGCAAAAATCTTGGTTCTGTCTATTCACCAAATATGCTAGACTGTACACCTTGTTTACCACTTGTTTGTATTGTATATTCAGGTTCCAATGCTAGTGCCAGGTCTTAGCTATACATTTGAAACTTACATTGAATGCCTCAATGACAAAGGAGTGTCAGACACAGTGAAGGTAAGTAGTCTGAGCTCATTGACCCCCAGATACAATGCACTTTAACTCTTTGAACCCTAGTCCCGCATATAGGCGTGCTTTTCAAACAGTGTACATGTGAATAGTACACTTGTTCTATGCAAACAGTGAAGACCCTGATCAGAGGGCTCCGAAAGGATCCCTCTGATCAGGGTCTTCACTGTTTGTCACAATGCTAAACATTCACAAAAACAACCCTTAAAAGTAAGAAATGGACTAGACTAAAATGGAAACTGGAATTGTCCATTTAAAGTTTTAGGGAGGAAAGAGTTAAATGGAGTATTCCGATCAATATTTAAATGAAATTGATTTTTGACAACTTAATGTAAGTTTATAACCAGGTTTTCTGCAAAAAAAACCAAACCTGGTTATTAGATTGGTGTATTTTCTTTTGGACTACATGTAGGTTAACTCATTCACCCCTGACACTTACATTGGACAATTACATTTTTCTATTAAGTTTAGTCCATTTATAACTATTTAGGGTTATTTTCTGCAATATATTGCAGAATGACAAACAGTGCAGACCCTGATCAAAGGGCTCCTTTAGGAGCCCTCTGATAAGGGTCTACACTGTTTGCATAGGACAAATGTACTCTGCACAGGTGTATATTTTGTAAAGGGCAAGTGTACTTGTGGCTAGTGTGTGTTGAAGTGTGAAATGGCATTTTCTATTGCTCTTTATCATGACATGAAGAAGTGTAAACAGGCAATTCTGTGGGGAATAGGATAGGGTGTGGGAGGGCAATTTTACAAGGAAATGAATAAACAACTGCCATAACCCTTGCCATTTTCAGACTTTTCATATTCTGTTTAGAAGCTGAGCAATAAAGCATCTCATAGACTCATAGTGATCTTTATAGTGTATTGGCATATCGTTTGTTAACCTTCTTTACTGTTATGATGTCATCTGCCTTTAACTATTGTGGTCTGCTTTTATTTCTCAAGTTAAAATATAGGTATTGATTTAAGAAATAATGAAATGTGTTAAAACAGATTTAATCCTGACAAGAAATTTAAAATTTAGGTATCTATTTTGACTTAAGAAATAACAAAAAGTTTGTCAAACAGTTTTTAATTCTGCATTATTCAGGATCTGATCAAGACCCAACCTGTATGGCTGTGATGGGGTTAAACAGGCATGCAGTCTATACATTACAGAAGTAAATAGGAGTATAATAACTTTTGTCCTGCATTATGCAGTCACCTGCCTGTTAAGATCCTCATTCTTCATTAAAGAAAATGGGCTTTACTGTTCTGTACTTTACTGTACTGTACAGTAAAACCCCTCTATTACGACCACTAAATTTGGTTAATTATTAGGTGTTTAAGGCATGTGACTGCTTAAAGCAAAATGACACTTAAACAGAAAGCTCCTAAAGGAGCTTTCTGTTTCACTGTCATCTTACTTTAAGCTGACACCTGTCTTTTATACAATCAATTAGCCTTCGTTTTAGTGGTCATAATAGAGAAGTTGTACTGTATTTCTATTGTAGGTATATGTTCTGAAGGAAGGCCGAAGTGTTCCAATCATCACAGGAGTCATTAGCATGCCTGTCAGCGAGACACTAGTAGTGGTATAAACAACTGATACAAGCAGTGAGCCTACTGTACATTTCAATTGGCAGTAGAATACACGGTTAAGAGCTTGTCTCAGGGCTCCAGATAAAAGGGAGTAAATAAAATATTTCAAATATGTTCCCTTTCATGTTTCCAACAAACCATATGCTGGGACTGCATATTAATCCATTACTGCATAGCCAGTTTCTAGTTTTAGAGATAGGTGACCACTTGAAACAGGTTGAAAGTAAAGCAGAATGCATCCTAAGGCACATTCTGCTTCACTTTCAGTCTGCTTTAAGCTACCATCTAGGATATAGAAAATGGTTCCTTTGATGCATATTGATAGGTGTATAAGGTATAACTATATACTTATTTCTGCAGTGAAGGAATAAGGCTTAAAAAAGCGACGGCCGCATATTTATGGAATAATGAGTTAAAATACTCTCCAAGAGAGAGAGAGTGATCTGAGTCATCACAGGGTTTGTTGGAGATTTTAGTAGCTGAAATACTGCACTTATCTGGAGCTTTGTTGGTCATGTTAAAGAAGAATGTTATGGATGGATTGTATACCTGGAAATATTGGCAGGTGCTGGTTAAAAGCAAGAAGAGAGTAGTGATGTTTCGTTTGTTGAGGTTCTCTGTAGACTTCCAGGCATTGGCATGCAACTCATAAGACTTCTTGTTTGTGATACAGACAGAATTTGGAAGAAAGCAGGGCCCCAGATAAGGGAAGTAGATGTATTTCAAAAACTAAAATCTTTAAGTCTGCACCAAACCCTATTGTGTGACTATTCATTAGAATTGTCCTTTGAGACTTTTCTAATGAGTAGTCACACCAAAGGGTTTAGTGAAGACATGAAGGATAAAAGGTCAGAAAACTTAAGTTTACTACCTCTTATCTGGAGTCTTGTGAGAGTAAAGAAACTTGCTGCTTTACTTTCATTCTGCTTCAATCTTTCACCTGTGCATAACACTACTGAGTTTTCAGTTATGTCAAAACTACAGCGGGAGACTGCATGTTTGGAAGCTTCATTTGCATTATGTTTCCTTTTGTTAATCCCATGTATTGATGAGTTTGCAAACAGTTTGGATCAAGATGAAATACAGAGTAACACTTGGTGCCTTATCTGGATATAAGCTAGTTGACAGTCCAAAAATATTCCTGAGGGAATAAGGAGGGGACCAATTATTTGCAAGAACTTGTTTAAAGTAAACTACAGGTAGATTTTCTATTTAACACTTTCACCTCATAACTTGTTTTCAGTATTGAAGACAGGTGACCATTTAAAGGAGGCTGAAAGTAAAGCAGATTGCACCTAAAGGTGCATTCTGCTTTACTTTCAGCCTGCTTTTATCTACCATGTATTAAAATATTTCTTATTGCGCATAATCATGACTGTTTAAAGTGTATCTATATTCTTCAGTGGAGGAACAAGTTAAAGGGGTGAAAAGGCATATCTATGAACTAATGGATTAAAAAGACAAGTAGGGTGAAAACGAGTCATTACTTCAGCCTAATTTGAATCTCTTTCTGTGCAGATCCTAATGGCCTTTATGCACTTAAGTTTGTCAATATGAATGCATTTAGTACCTTGCATCTTATCACTGCACAATTTGAAAGACATAGTCATAAATCTGTTAGAAACTCTCTTACAGAATGAAATTGGTCAAAAAATATCTTATTCATTATAATGTAATTTGACAAAAGAAAATCAATAAGATCTAATATGGTTTGTATGTACAGTAAAATCTCTCTAAACCAAAGACTCTTTTGAAAGGAAGGTAGGCCATAAAAGACAGATGACTACTTAGAGCAGGATAAAAGTAAGGCAGAAAGCTTCCTTAGGAAGCTTTCTGCCTTACTTTTATCCTGCATTAAGCTGTCAAATGTTACCAACTGGTCTAGAGATCGAAAATATAATTTTTGATAAGTGTCCTGTTTAGAGAGACTTCACTGTAAATAGAATACTCCTTACTGAGAGCTTCAGTTTGCCTGAAGTAAAAAGGAGTGTTTTAAGAAAGTTTTCACTTTGATCATCATGACAAGCCTTATTATTTGTTGCTGCCTTCTAAGTAGTGAAGTATGGCACAATTGTGTACAGTTATTATCATACATTCTATCACCCCTTGTGCTCACCCCTTTATAAATAAAGAATGAATGTATCTTTGTTTAAATTCTCAATAAAACACACGCTGTAATAGCGTAATGTGAATATGGCTTCGGTAATTTGTTCACCAAGATTTAATGTACATCTTTGTAAATTGTATTTAAATTAAAGTGTTAGAATCAAATTGATAAATTTATACCAGTGCATTATCGTACGATAGAACACAGATAGTTGTTGAAATGATGTTAATCAAATCACTGATCCTACAGTCTCTTGAATTAACTACTACTTTTCTCAACTTCTATCTGTTTTCTATTGCATCATAATACACTGGTATGAATTCATTATTCCTTAATTTGAACTACAATATAATAACCACTCAAAAGATGATTCATTTTTGGTGAAAAGACTGGTGATAGCTTCAAATATGATGAAAGTAAAGCAAAAAGTTCCTTTAAGAGCTCTCTGTGTTACTGTAATCCTAGTTCAGGGAGCAACTTGTCTTGGGCTTGTGCTGGGATTTATTTTGTAAGGTTTAGGAAAACATGTATTAAGTGAATTGATCATTGTCCGTCCACTAATTGTTAATACATATACAGTAAAACCTCTCTATAACAGCCACTAAATTAATTTAACTATTTTGTGTTTAGGTGAAAGTAAAACAGAAAGCTTCTTTAAGCAGTCACCTGGTTTAAACACCTAATAATTAACATAATTTAGTGGTCGTAATAGAGAGCTTTTACTGTATTATGGTCTTGTCTGTATGGAGCAATCTCTATTGTCAGTTGATGTGTATTGACTGTGATGATTTGTATTTGTAAGATAAACTATTTATTATTGATTAAAATAATAAAATTGAAATGAGTGACCTTTTCCCATTTTTTTTGTAGTTCCAAGACTGTTCTATTTTTGGAGCGTATCAAGACTATTAAATCTAAATGGTTAAAATTGAGTTTGCCCTTTTAATATAATTTTCTGCCAAGCATATTAGCTAATAATTGCAGAAATGCATTGAAAAAGTATTTTTTAGTTGGCTAGAAGTTGGGTTTGATGAAGTCAATGGTTTTTACATTTTACCAGCATAACAAGCATTCAACTACTTGGCATGAATCCTCATCTCAAGAAGCGTTCAGCTCAGTACAACTTTGGTCATGTCCGACAAAGGTCAAACTCATTTAGAGGTTATAAAGGCTGAATCTAACCTTCGTCTTAACCTTGAAATTACATTTGATGGAGTCTTTACATTTCGCATGTACACATACTCCACTCCAGAGTCAATACTGAGCCTAAATGAGCCCAGTACATGTTGGGTCATGTCTGACAAAGGTCAAGGTCATTCAGATATCATGGTCACATTAGAGGGCATGGTGGTGTACTTACATCTTGTTCATTTAGTGATGGCTTTGGTACACGTTTTACTGTATAGTTTACTAGTTGACCCCTGACTCTTCAATAGACACTTTCAATGTTATAATTTAGTCATTTTTAGCTCGCCTATTCGGAGAATGGGGGGGCTTATGGAATCACCCCGGCGTCGGCGTTGGTTTTTCATGGTTAAAGTTTTGGGGTAAGTGTTGTAATGCACTAATACATCATGAAATATTTACATTAGGAAGCTGATATTTGGATTGGAGGTGCCCTGTGGGTTGAACATTGATGTTGCGTAGTTAAAATTAAAAAAAAAGTTTAAATTTAGTCAAAATTTTACCTTTCGTGGACTTAGGTTTTTCGGCTGATTTCTCATGGTTAAAGTTTTGGGGTAAGTGTTGTGATGCTCTAATACTACTTGAAAAAATTGTATAAAGAAGCTGATATTTGGAATCAAGGTGTCCTGTGGGTTGAACATTGATATTGCGTAGTTAAAATTCAAAAAAAAGTTTAAATTTAGTCAAAATTTGACCTGTTGTGGACTTAGGTGTTTCGGCCGATTTCTCATGGTTAAAGTTTTGGGGTAAGAGTTGTAATGCACTAATACTACATGAAATATTTGTATTAGGAAGCTGATATTTGGATTGGCAGTGCCCTGTGGGTTGAACATTGATGTTGCGTAGTTAATTTTTTTTAAAAAGTTTAAATTTAGTCAAAATTTCAGCTTTTGTGGACTTAGAGTTTTGGGACTGAAATTTCAAAGTTAGTTATGGAGTTGCACTTATACTACATGACATTTGCATTAGGAAGTTGATATTTTGAATGGAGGTTCCCTGTGGCTTGAATATTAATGTACTGATACACTTTTCTTTTGATAGTTACCTATTTAAGAAAGGTTTAATTAGGCGAGCTTTGCTGTTCTCTGACAGCTCTTGTTAAAATGTTTAAGTTTGGTTCTTTATAAAGTATTGCAAACTGACAAACACTCATCTGATCTTGGTCTACATACACTGTTTGGAAATAGGACATGGGTACTCTTCACCTGTACACCGTTTGTAAAGGATGCTATGATTCAATGTGTTAATTAACACTATCAACACTGAATAGCACTTGTGGATTATTAGGTTCCCTTGTGGACCTTTGAGTTATCAAAATATGAACCAGTCTACTTGGAAGTATTAGAGATTTGATATACACTGGTCTAAATTAGCAAACAGTGTATATCCTGATCAGATGGTTCCTATAGGAGCCCTCTGATCAAGATCTAGACTGTTTGCAAATATAATGGGTATATGAACCAGTCTACTTGGGTATATTGTAAATAGGTCCATGTTGTGGAAAGAGTTAAGCATATTCGGAAAGGTGGTGTCATAACGTACATCCATTTTATTGAGCGTGACTTGATTTAAGATGGCCCTTCCATTATACCTGTAACATTCTTGTAAGGAAGACTAATAATTACAGTAGCTATTTCTCCTCAAATATTTACAAACTGAAATGCCAATAATGCCCAACGGACACCTAGCTGTCTGATAATAAGAAACATGTGATACGCCAACCAATTAACCCTTCTTATGCTCACTTTTTGGACTATTCTACTTTTACAAATGACCATTTTATGCTAATTTTATGGGCTGTTTTTGGAAAAATTTCAGAAAAAACATACAAAAAAAACAGTGCAGTAACGGATCAGAGAACTAAATTAGCCCTCTGATCAGTGTCTACGCTGTTTGCAAAATATACATAATTTCCAATATAGAGAAGGGATTAAAATATATTAGATTTCAACCGTCACCTTGCTATGAATGGACTGTTCGACTCTCAAGTCTCCTTGAACAATAGATAAAACAGTAAAACCTCTCTATTATAACCACTAAATTGTGTTGATTGTTAGGTGTTTACTACAGGTGGCTGCTCAAAGCAAGGTGACAGTAAAACAGAAAGTTCCTTCAGGAGCTTTCTCTTTTACTGTCACTTTGCTTTAAGCAGTCACCTGTCTATTATACAATCAATTAGCCTTCGTTTTAGTGGTCGTTATAGTGAGGATTTACTGTATTTTGGGTGCATGGTTTCTCAGTCTGTATGGACGTTTGTAGAGAGTGTATATTCCTTCTCCGCCATGATAGTCCAGGAGTCAAGGGGCTAACTGTGGAAATGCCGGATGAAGTTTTTTTCTCTGCAGTTTTCAATAGTCTAGGGGGTCCTCATCAAAATCAAAGAGGGTGCCCGGTGATATCCCTTGAGCATTTCTAAAAATATGCTAATTAAGTCGGCCATTACTGAAATTCCGTTATTTGGCCCTATGTCAATTAGTATGCATCCTACCATAATGAAATTGATGTCTATGACCAGGTTATCAGGGTCTACGAACATGTTAAAACCATGGTTTCAGGAATTAAATGTTTTGGACATATGCAAATTATGCTAATGAGGTCGGCCATTACTGAATTTCCGTGATTTGGCCCTATGTCAATTAGTATGCATCCTACCTTGATCAAATTGGTGTCTATTACCATGTTATCAGGGTCTACGGACATGATAGACCCATCTTTTCAGGAATTAAATGTTTTGGACATATGCAAAGTATGCAAATGAGGTCGGCCATTACTGAATTTCCGTTATTTGGCCATATGTCAATTAGTATGCATCCTACCATAATGAAATTGGTGTCTATATCCAGGTAATCAGGGTCTAGGATCATGATTAACCCATCATTTCAGGAATATTATGTTTTGGAAATATGCAAATTATGCAAATGAGGTCGGCCATTACTGAATTTCCGTTATTTGGCCATATGTCGATAAGTATGCATCCTACCATGATGAAATTGGTGTCTATAACCAGGTTATCAGTGTCTATGAATTTGATAAACCCACCATTACAGGAATTAAATGTTTTGGACATATGCAACTGATGCAAATTATGCAAATGAGGTCGGCCATTACTGAATTTCCGTTATTTGGCCATATGTCGATTAGTATGCATCCTACCATAATGAGATTGGTGTCTATAACCAGGTTATCAGGGTCTAGGAATATGATTAACCCACCATTACAGGAATTAAATGTTTTAGACATTTGCAACTAATGCAAATTATGATTTCAAGTATGCAAATTATGAAAATGAGGTCGACCATTACTGAATTTCCGGAGGTTTTTTTGTAACATCTCTTTAAGTTTATTTTATTTATAACATAACAGACGGCATGAGCGTTGAATTACACCCGTTGTTTAAATGTCATAATTATATAACTAGTTAAATTTAAATAACTATGAAAATGAGGCATGCCACGACGTCGTTACTTGTGACGTCATTAAAATGCGCTCTATGCGTTCAATTTCCAACGTCTTCTTTCCATCATGTAGATTCAATTTATAGATTTTTGGTGTAAATAATCAATATTAGATCTACATGAAAGTGCTTATTAATACATAACAATAACATAAAGATTATGCTAGTGAACAGGGTTAATTTGGAACAACTTTTTTCCTGTATAGATCTACTTATATCGCGCTTAGCATTCACTTGACCTCAAAGGATGCGATAAATAACTTTTCTAGGTTATGTTATAAAAAAAATATATAAAAAAAATTTATTGGATTTATCAAACTCGTCGTTTTAGAAAACAATAAAAACTTGACAAAGTCTCGTTTTTATCGTTTTCTAAAAGACTCGTTTAATAAATCCAATAAATTATGAACACTCATGTAATATCCTATATTAAGTTCATGAGCTGCCATCTTTTATAGTTGCTTGATTTACTACTATATATATCTTTTATTCTTCCAGGTCCCCTCACCAACAAAAGTAAAACGGGCGGGGATAACATGGGCGGTATAGGGACATTTTTATTGGTTTGCATCCTTAAACGGGTATATTCCTATTGAGGAACTGGGGGTTTAAAGTAAGCTTATGCCATATTATTACGCAAATCTCACTTACGAATGCTCTGAAGTTCCCATTCACTTCCCTACTTCCGCGCCAAATAACTACCATTTATATGCCTGAAGTTAGAGCGCAATTTATGAGACTATTCAAATGGGTGACAGACGCCATTGGCTTTGAATATATATATCTTTTATTCTTCCAGGTTGATTATCATGGAGCCTGATCCTGAAGAATGTTTCTTCAATTGGAAGTTCAATTACCAGCACAAGAAGGAACCTTTCATTGCTGCAAAAGCTGTCCGTATAACAAACATAATACATGAACAATGTAGCAAGTTATATGAAACGTCTAGTGACCTTCTGATGAGTGAACGCAGTTTGATAATCGCTATGGCGTTTGTGGCGAACAGTATATTTTGAAGTGTAGGATGACACACAGCTTTAAAATTTGTAACATTTTAAAAATATTTCTGTGTTCTTGTCTAATGCATTCTGAAGCTCTAAAAGTTAATCATCACCATATAACTTGCTACATCGTATCATGTTTTTTATATGGACAACTTTTGTTATACGGACATTCTTCAGGATCAGGCTCCATGATAATCAACCTGGAAGAATAAAAGATATAATTATATTCAAAGCCAATGGCGTCTGTCACCCATTTGAATAGCCTCATAGATTGCGCTCTAACTTCAGGCATATAATGTCAAGACAGAGAAGAGGAATTTTACAACACTGCATGCTAACAGTTTTGATATTACATGTATTTAAATTCATAAGCTATTGATAAACAACACATTAGGGCAGACAATGTTTTGAGAGAAAAACGAAACAAAACTAAAACAAAACCCAATCAAGACAGGTGTTTTAATCTATTGTGGATTAGAATCCGTGTCTTATATTTCGTTTTTAGTGCGCGAAAGGTGAACTCATTAGAAACATCACTAAACTCAAATGAAATGTAAAATCATTTAGGATTGATAGGTGACTTCAAATAAAAAAATCTGTTTTGAAAACTATTTTGCGTTGCAAACGCCTAGTTATAAAATTTGAAACTACACAAGAATATGCTTCATTTTCCTCTCCTTATTTGCAAACGTAAAACCTTTACCATCTACCATTGACGTTTTGATTATGTATTTATAGTTTTGAATTTACCTGTACTGATGGGCCTATGGCCTTTTGTATCAATAAACTATCTATAATGGTAGTTATTTGGCGCGGAAGTAGGGAAGTGAATGGGAACTTCAGAGAATTCGCAAGTGAGATTTGTGTAATAATATGGCTTACGCATACTTTAAACCCCCAGTTCCTCAATAGGAATATACTCGTTTAAGGATGCAAACCAATAAAACAATGTCCCTTTACCGCCCATGTAATCCCCCGCCCGCTCAACTTTTCGTGGAAGGGGGACCTGGAAGAATAAAAGTTATATATAAGTAAATCAAGTAACTTTACTCAGCCAAAAAAGAAAGTACCCATCGTATATTTCTATATAAATAAAGTAGCAACTGGAATATATTCTGACTATTTTTTTTATCTGGACTGTAGAATAATTCCTTAGTGACATTTTGTGTAAAAATGAAGTCGACGCGATGTTTTTTATTTGTAAAATATTGGGCGAAATGACATAGGGATCGATTTCAAAATTGACACTTTCTTGGATAAAACTGAGTTCACAAATAAGAAAGGTTTTATATCATTTTAAATGTCGTTTAAGCACACAAAATGCGCTTTAAGCAGAGTCTGCTTTAAGTATTGAATTTGGAGTCAGTATCTCATGTGTCAACAAGTTTGTTTAATAATAATATACATCAAATTCATCATGGTAGGATGTATACTAATTGACATATGGCCAAATAACGGAAATTCATGTAATGCTCGATCTCATTTGCATAATTTGCATGATTTGCATATGTCCAAAACATTTAATTCCTGAAATGATGGGTTTATCATGTTCGTAGACCCTGATAACCTGGTTATAGACACCAATTTCATCATGGTAGGATGCATACTAATTGACATATGGCCAAATAACGGAAATTCAGTAATGGCCGACCTCATTTGCATATGTCCAAAACATTTAATTACTGAAATGATGGGTTTATCATGTTTGTAGACCCTGATAACCTTGTTATAGACACCAATTCCATCATGGTAGGATGCATACTAATTGACATAGGGCCAAATAACGGAAATTTAGTAATGGCCGACCTCATTTGCATAATTCGCATATGTCCAAAATAATTAATTCCTGAAATGATGGGTTTATCATGTTTGTAGACCCTGATAACCTTGTTATAGACACCAATTTCATCATGTTAGGATGCATACTAATTGACATATGGCCAAATAACGGAAATTCAGTAATGGCCGACCTCATTTGCAAAATTTGCATAAGTTGCATATGTTCAAAACATTTAATTCCTGAAATGATGGTTTGAACATGTTCGTAGACCCTGATAACCTGGTCATAGACATCAATTTCATCATGGTAGGATGCATACTAATTGACATATATGGCCAAACAACGGCATTTCAGTAATGACCGACTTAATTAGCATATTTTGAGAAATGCTCAAGGGATATATGTTCAAAACATTTAATTCCTGAAATGATGGTTTGAACATGTTCGTAGACCCTGATAACCTGGTCATAGACATCAATTTCATCATGGTAGGATGCATACTAATTGACATATATGGCCAAACAACGGCATTTCAGTAATGACCGACTTAATTAGCATATTTTGAGAAATGCTCAAGGGATATCACCGGGCACCCTCTTTGATCTTGATGAGGACCCCATGACTATTGAAAACCGCAGAAAAAAAAGTTCATCCGGCATTTCCATGTTCAGCTTAATATCGGCATTTGACTCCCGGACTATGAGCTTACCTGCTTAAAACCACCATCATTTGTTTTGTTTCTTAAATTTTGATTTGAAATAAATTGGCCCAAGAAGCATCGACATAAATATCAAACACTTTGGATCCAGATCAAACGGGGATCAACTGGGCCGGGCTTGGAGTGCGACATCTGCAAAGACCATTGCACTCGATGTAAGGTAGTGAAAGCGTTAATGATACAATATAAAATATACATGAGTTTTTTTGGAATTCCCCCAGGTGACACAGAATAATATCAAACTAAATGAACAGTAAAGTATTACTTTCATGTCAAAGACGGAGAATATCTGAAAATAGAATAACCGTACATCAGAAAGGTCGCACAAAAGCTTTGTGTCCTTCTTGGATTAACATTTTCCCCACGTGCAGGTAACCTGTTTTTCAACGTTTAAGACTGATGGTTGCTTTAAGCATCCACCTGTCAAGAAGCAGGCCACTATTTCAATGGCTCTTTAACCCATTTAACTGCAAAGGCCGGTAACACTGATAATTGCAAATAGTTTTGCTCCTGAGCAAACGCCGCATAACGCGGAGTCTGGTCAGGATCAAAACTGTTTGACACTCATATAGTCAATGCTCCCTTAAGTCGAAAACGCATTTGATTCCAAATTTTATAAATAAAAGGGGACGAAAAGCACAAACAGACTACAATATTGTAGAGAGAATGCTAGACAGGTTTTTACGTCATACAGGGCATGGTAACCCAACGAAAATGTTTCTTGTGAAGAATAAGTAAACATGGAAGAAGGCGCTTCCATGGTTAGGAAAAAGTTAAGCTATGATCTGTCTTAACCCACTGTCCTCTAGTAACCAGTATACGCATCCTTTACTAACAATGTACCTGTGAAGATTAAATGTGTGCTTTGTAAACAGTCCAGACACAGAAGAGCTATCTGATATGTTTGTGAAATACTATGTACTATGGTATGACCATGACCTTAAACTGTTATTGACTTTTATCTAAAACGACCCAAGTTGTACTGAGGCGAAGGGATTGGGGCTTATTGAGTGGGCTAAGATGACAAACACGAAGTCTATCACATGTTGTGATATTGAATTTAGTCTTTTTGACCTCTAAATGACCTTGACTATTTTCTAACATGACCCAAAGTGTACTGAGATCAAGGGCTTATTGACTTAAATACACTTGCCAAATATGATATCTCTGTCGTACATTGTTCTAAAATTATATATACGATTGAATGGAATGAAGTGTATCAGGGCTCTACCAACACAGACAGACAGACACAACCAATATGTCCACTATCTTCCATCTCGGGGACATAGAAACCAAATTAAACTTGGCTTTCTTCAGACAAAGATGGCAATACAAAGCTATTGAGAATTTATTTAACGTAACAGTTGGTTTAACTGGTAGATCTAGGGTATCTACAATTATAATTATTTTTAACACTCATATAAAGCCAACTACAGACACTCTTGTTTTAAGAGACCATTTAATAGATGATACATTAGTAGTCTTTAATATAGACCAGTGCTTAATGCAATATACACAATACTGCAAATACTTCACTTAACACTAATTTTGCATTACTTTTATCCTAAATGTCAATGCTTCTTCAATAAGAAGTCGTTACACAATGTGATCATGTTTATCGCATGTTAATATTAAACTCTTTATGTGTGTGATTACGATATATAATATGTTTTGTTTTGATCTTAAACTTATTATCATTTCGTTCACATACATTCTGCCAATCAATATATCGTTGATCTGATCAATGGTGGGAATGGACATTACTGAATAAGGCATATTAATGAACTTTTTGAATATCAGAATTTTAATTATAAACTTTATGGCATAGGTTTAAGTTTTGAGATTAGCACTATGTATTTGGCTTTAGTTTTTATGCTTTGCTTTAAATTGCTGATGTTTGAAATATGAGCTTCAGGAAAATAGTTTGCTCTGATGATTACTTGATAGTCTCTTAAGTCTTATGGTTCTTATTTGAATTGCATGGTTAATGTTGATTAAACTATGCTGAGACTGAAATAAATGTATTGTATTATTACACACACTATTGACAGGTACATGTAGTACGGTATTTATTTCTATTGAGCCAAATATTGTATTAATTAACTCTGAGAATGGCGTGGATACCTCTTAAGATTAGTGACCCGTTATTAATGCAGAATGTAAATAATACAAAAAGCTCATATGGGAGGATTTTCTGTGTTTATCTGTTTCTTGCATTAAGCAACCACATACATTAAATTATGCACGATCCTATAGAAGCTTTCTGCATTATTTTTATTCTGCAATAAGCAACCATATGTATTAGACACTTCAATTGTGTCTTCTATTGGGTGGCCGTTTAACCCTTTCGCTCTCAGGCTCTGTAAAACTAACATATACAAACAATTCGTATCCAGATCCGATCAGAGTTTAAACTGTTTGACACTCAAATCAATGGGTTTTTTTAAAATTAAAAACGCTTAAAAGTCCAAATTTTATAAATAAAAACAGACGACAAATTTAAGCAGTCGATATCATGTCAACGACTGTGTTAGGCGGTTTTTGACGTCATATTTAAAACAAGATCGACTGTAGTTATTTTCTTCCAGTATTTTCATTTATGAAATGCCATTAATGCCCAACGGACACCTTGCTGTCTGGTTAGAAGAAACTTGCGCCAGGCTAACTAATTAACACCTCTACTGCCTTACCCAGAGTACAGTATACACTTGTTTCATAGGTACTGAGGGCTGAGGGAACAGTCAAATCATTGACCCGAGGTAGCAGGGAAGACCTTGAGAACTGTTGCCCGAGGCCAACGGCCGAGGGCAACAGTTCTCAAGGTCTTCTCTGCTACCGAGGGACAATGATTTGAATGTTCCCGAAGTAAATATGAAACAAGTGATTTATTACCGGACTCTCTATTTAAGACAGATCTAGTTCCTGAATTGTACATGGCTGAATGAAAAGCTAGATCTAGATCTACATGATTTGAACAACTGTATAAATTCTAGAGATTATTTAGTTATCATATCTTTATTTAATTCACTACAACAACTGAACGCACAACCACTGTAGATCTATTTAGAAAAAGTTTCTCTAAAATATTCATTTTTTCAAATACGATTTGAAATGTAATCATTTTCTTATTGACTAAAATTGATTGACACTTAGTTTCAATTGCGTCATAAATTCATGATGACATGACGTCATTTAGAATGTAACGTCATAATTTGTTTAAAAAAAGGAAGATGCTAGATCTGCAAGCGGTTTAACATTCTTTATTCAAATTTCAAATTCAAATTCAAATTCTTTATTTCGCTCAGTACATGTTTTCACATGAATACATGAGGTTAATTGAAGGTGTAATACAAACTAAACAGGTAATGAAAGAGAACTTTTAACAATTAAGTATTTTAAAGATATTAGCTACAGGCTCAGGTGGGAGAGCTACAATGAAATTTACAATTAAACCGCCGTTCGCGGAAATGTTTAAGTTTTGTAAGTTGCAATAAATAGATTTGAAATAGATAAAAATAGATTTATACATCTGTAGGGACAGTTTATTTCCAGATGAGACACACGGTTACTTAGCGCCACAGCTAGTTCCAAACTGTTTATTCGGAGTCATTCTTAATAATACTAGAATTATCTATATGTAGCCTTTTTAGGGTATTGTTCGAGAGAGAAATATGGCCCGAAAAAAAACCGTAAGATGCTAGATCTATGTAGATCTAAGACGAGTTCCGATGCAGAACATGTTTGCGCACCATTGTCGCGCAGGCAACAGTGCCGTTCAACAGTCGACTGTTGACCGGTCAACAGTCACCTAGCATAAGTCTGGGAATTCTTTACCAAAAAACAGTCAAAAAATGACACTTAAATAGAGAGTCAGGTAATAATATACATTTGTTTCATAGGTACTGAGGGAACAGTCAAATCATTGACCCGAGGTAGCAGGGAAGACCTTGAGAACTGTTGCCCGAGGCCAACGGCCGAGGGCAACAGTTCTCAAGGTCTTCCCTGCTACCGAGGGACAATGGTTTGACTGTTCCCGAAGTAACTATCAAACAAATGATTTATTACCTGACTCTCTATTTAAGCCAGGCACTGTTTTGTAAAAAAGATGTCTAACATATTCATACTTTCAATTACGATTGAATTATTATTGTTTCTTATTGACTGAAATTGATTGACACTTTGTCGAAATTACGTCATGTATAATATGACGTCATTATTTTTGTAACGTCAAAATGTGTTTAAAAAAAGGAAGACGTTAGATCTGCAAGCGGTTTGTCGCTTTTATTCGGAGTTACTCTTAATTTTAGGTCTAGAACTATATAGCCTTTAAGGGGATTATTCGGGAGAGAAAAAAGACCCGATCAACTCCGGAAAAGGCTAGATCCTTAAACAAAAATCTGTATCATAAAGACGCCTTATTTGGTCCCGCGATGCAGAAAAGTTTTGCGCACCATTTTTGCGCATGTAACAGTACTATGTAACAGTCAACTGTTGCCCGCTGGCCTCAGTCTGGTTAATATTTCGGAAAACAGTCAAAAAGGCTTAATATTCACTTAAATAGAGAGTCAGGTAATAATAGTTATTGTAAAACCGTGTTTACCCTGATCAGACGCCGCGAATGGATCAGGATCAAGGCGGTTTAACAACTATTTCAAATCATCTGCAGTCAAAATACCTAAAAATTAGATTTGGGAGATAAAAGCAGACGACAACTGTTTAAAATTGATAACGTCATGGCGGTTAAGGGGTTAAAATCACAACAATTTAACCGGTATCCTGCTATTACATGTGCTGCTTATAGTCAGCAATAAATCTAAACTCAAAAACGAAGTTTAATAGTTTTGACCAAGACGTGACGCTTACTTGTTCGGCACCTGATCGGAACCGAGACTATTTACATTGTACCATCGGACCATAAAACTAAAGTAACGCTTAACAGACTACAGTTTAAGTCATATTTATGTTTTAATATAGATTGTTATTTGTTACAGCATATTGCGTTTAGAATTACCTGGAAACAGTGGGTCAAGGTGATCTTTTAAAAGTTCAAGCAAGGTTGACCCAATCACGACCTTACCCCGAGCTCTGTAATCATTTGCAAACAGGTTGACAATCATAACGATATTACAGTAAAACCTCTCTATTACGACCACTAAATTTTGTTAATTATTAGGGTGTTTACGGTAGGTGACCGCTTAAAGCAAGTTGACAGTGAAACAGAAAGCTCCTTTAGGAGCTTTCTGTTTCACTGTCACCTTGCTTTAAGCTGTCACCTCTCTATTATACAATCAATTTGCCTTCGTTTCAGTGGTCGTAATAGCGAGGTTTTACTGTACTTTATAAATATTCAATTTACTTGAAATATAAATTTGAGAAAGAAAAGCAGACGCCACTTGTTTAAAACAGATGACTTCATTGCAATGAAGGGATTCACCTTTTGTCAGCTAGTCGAGAATTAACTAGAATTTTCACACAGACTAGATCCAGACCAGAAACCGCAATACGCCGCGTTTGGCTAGGATCCAAAGTGTTTGATTCTCGAGTTGATAAGTTAATCCTGCAGTAAAATATTCTGCAAACATTTTCATAAGATTTATGTCGACTGCAAATTCATATTAAGATTTATGCACTTCAGAATTGCAGAAACGTAAAGACAAGTGTCAAAACAGTTGGAAACTAGACCAGATGTCGCGTTACGCAGCATCTTATCTGGATCCAAATTGTTTTCAAGTTCCAATAAAGTCTCGAGCTTAGACAAACTGTTAAGACGTCTTCATCTAGAACTGATATATGTATATATAAGACTACAACTAATTACACACAACAATTGTGTAGCAGACGGTATTGTAGCAGGCTAAAAGTTAATCTAGTTTAAAACTATCAATCTTACTTTAACCCCTGCACTGCCTACAGTGGAGAATCTGTTATTCTTTCCCGTTTAAACGCAAACGTACGCAAACGCAAAGCGCTAAAACGTAGAAAAGAACAACCTTTGGGCAATTCTGATATTTCATGTTTATCTTGGTGGCAAACAGTTTGGAGCCTGATCAGACGCCGGGTTACCCGGCGTCTGATCTGGCTCCAAACTGTTTGCACTGCAAATAATAGTTTTAGCGTAAACGCGTTTATTGGGAAAGAATAACAGATTCTCCACTGTACCCACGGTTCAATAGTTATCTGCAAACAGTTTGGATACTGCTAAGACGGCGCGTATCGCGGCATCCGATCGGGATTCTCACTGTTTGACACAGTTGTCGTCTGTCAAATACGTCATCTGTACATAGAAAATCTCAAAGAAAATACAGATTTACATTTCATTTCTTTTTATAAGTTAAACATCTCTATTACGACCACTAAAACGAAGGCTAATTGATTGTATAGAATACATATGACAGCTTAAAGCAGTCACCTGTCGTAAACACCTGATAATAAACATAATTTAGTGGCCGTTATAGTATAGAGAGAATTTATACCTCTAGAATCTAGATAGACAAACTATTTGCACACATATCCATGAAACGCCGTATGATTCAGAGTCTCATCTGGATACATTTATCACAAATTCATCCATACCATTCGCTTGCCGATCGCGACTTCACCAGTATTTGAAAACAGTTTTGATGCAGAGCAGACGATCTTTCTACAGAATAAGGACTTAACTATGAATCAACGAAAGTATGCCAATAGGTATATATATATATAATATTTATTTTCGTGATTTTAGGAGAGTTTCTCAGAAACGATCCTGCTATTTTATCACCGTCTTAATTTGACGTGGTTTTAGATTAATTTAAAAATCAATATAACCTGCAAACTTTCAAAGAAATTTAAGATGAAATAGATCTAAATCAAATGCGATGGTCATGACGTTGCACATAAATATCTAAACTATTTAACTTAACCCATTCACTGCCTTACTCAAAGTACAATTATTAGTCGTATTTACAAACAAATTGGCAACACACACGAGATGGATACTTTCATCGAAAGGCAAACGTTAATTATTTCATCGCCATTACCGCCTAAAGGCAACCTTGCAAACAGTTTGGATCCTGATCAGACGCCGCGTAGCTGTTTGACACTCATATCAATATTTCTTATTTCTAAACAATCTGACTTGAAAAAAATATTGCAGACGACAGTATCAATACAGACGATGTTTTAGCGGTAAAAGGGTTAAAGCAGACGATAAAACTTGGTAGTGAAAGAGTTAATACATGTACAATTATTGATGTCCTAAAATATTTATGAAACTGCTATATGTATCTTAATGAAACATTTTATGGCATCTATCTCTGGAATTATCCAGATTGCCTACTAAAGTATCGAGTACTTGATAATGAAATGTTTCAAACAAAGTGTTAATAAGTTATGCATTCTCGTTTAATTGACGCATATATGCGTCATTTACCAAAACTGTACCCGTATTGAGTTCATTTGTCTTATGCAAACAGTGAAGCCCCTGATCAAAGGGCTCCTACAGGAGCCCTCTGATCAGGGCTTTCACCGTTTGTCATTTTGCAATATGTTGTAAAATTCAGCCCTAAATAGTTTAAAATGGACCAAACTTTATTTGAAAAATGGAAAAGTCCATTGAAAGTTTCAGGGGATAATGAGTTAATCAGTAACTAGACGCATGCGCTATGTGTACTAAAATCAAAAAAAGTAAGACGGTCTAGGTTGTAATTATACCCTGTAATATCTTATTTCCCCGAAGCTACTATGTTGAGAACTAGAATTTAAGCTGGTGGAAAATTATTTTTCCTTAACCTTAAACATGCGTTACTCGTAATTGTCTACAAATCTTGGTATCTTCAATCTTTCTGAGAGTTTGCTTAGCAACCTTTTCTTTCACAACTGTCACCAGGGTGTAGAACACATTTTACCCAGACGAGACACCGAGTTACCCGGCGTCTTACCTGGATCTAAACCGTCTGTAACAATTATTACAATGCCGTATATTGCAGAAGGTTAAGCAATATCTGAAGTTGTTAAAAGTAATGCAGAAATTAAAAGTCCAATATATTCTAAATGGCAATTAATGGATTCACTTATCAAATATATTATCGGAAAAAGCAATATGAAATTCAATTTGTTTTCAAGAACGTGAAACTTTAGAACATTAATTCTTGAGTTTCGCTATTTGATTTTATTACTTCAATCAGAACGTGTACTTTTGTCCTTACATGCTTTGGTCTGAATACATTGATATTTGCCGACAATTTCAATTGCATATAAATTAAATATGTAATACGACGGTGCTAAATTTGAACACATTCAGTCGACACTCGATAATTCGAACTCGCGTTAGTTCCAACATACCCGTATTTCAAAGTTAAAACGTGGCTAAACGTATGTTAACCCTTTACCTGATAGCATTGTTTCTAGTATTGAATATATGTGACTACTTAAAGCAGGTTGAACGTAAAGCAGAATGCGCCCTAAGGCGCATTCTGCTTTACTTTCAGCCTGCTTTAAGCAATTAACTGCTAGAATAAGGAAAGTACTAAATATGACACATATTCATTACGGTATAATTTGAAACTATTTTCTTCAGCGGATGAATAAAATGAATGTGCTAAAAGTCGCTTCTATAAGGGAAAGGGTTAAGCGAGATCTATTTATGAAATACTGGTAAGGTCGATTTAAGCGAACTCGAAGTATCGAGTTTCACCTGCATATGCCTGGACATTGGAATGAACTATCCCTATATACTGGCTGGAAGAGTTCAATATTAATAAACAATGGTGATCTAAAGCATGGCAGTGTTCGTCCATACAGCATAAACATTTAAATTGAAACAGCAAACAGTGTAGACCCTGATGAGATACCATTTAAAGCGGCGTCTGATTAGGGTATCCACCATTTGCTACCAAAAATGAAAGTACCCACTTTTGTATTCTAAATAATCAGCGTCTTATACATAAACTGTATTTAAATTTTATTTTATAGAAAACAACAGACGACATGAAATCATTGTGGCTAAATAACTGGCACATTGCATTGAAAATAAAAGTTCTATAACTCTTTTTATGAAAATAGCATTTTTGCTTAGAATTTCTTTTCCATAGAAGAAAAACAATTGTACTCATATTCAGCAGCTAGAAATCTTTCTTAAAGACAATAAAATCACATTAGACCTTCATTCATGACAATATTCACAGCTTTATTGAGACTAAAAAGTCTTAAAATATCAAATTACCTCCCTTTGAATTGAAATAAGAACAAACTTTAAGTGTTTCATGTTCGTTGCATGTGTCGTTTAATCTGAATGTTTTTACTGGCATACATTGGTGATCGTATGGGCCTTTAAAAACTCAAACAAAACTGTAGTTGAAAAAGTACTTTAAAGATATTGAACTTGAAAATTTACTTCATGTGAAGTAAATGTAACAAGTGGGCAACTTCCTTTTTGGCTGAGTATATTAGACTGGCCTGCGAATTTTCCCGATTTAAATCCTGTAGAACACATGTTGGACGAGCTAGGACGTCGTGTTCGAACAAATCACGCAATCAAAACGGTAAATGACTTGGCAGCAGCGTTACATGTTAAATGGAACAATTTGCCTTCGCCGTAATTACAGCGTTATTACAGCGTTACGTCAACACCATGTGCCGCCGATTCACGACATGCATTGGACAAAATGGTGGACACATGAGATACTGACTCCAAATGCAATACTTACAGACCTTTTTGGGTGCTTATACCACATTCAAAATGAAATTAAACCTTTCGTGTTTTTAAAAGAAAGTGTCATTTTTGAAATCGACCCCTATGTCATTTCGCTCAATATTTTACAATAAAAAAAATATCGCGTCGACTTCAAATTTTCACAGAATGTCATTAAGGAACTGTACTTCAATCCAGATAAAAGAAATAGTCAGAAAATATTTCATAAAGATAGAAATATACGAGGGGTACTTTCTGTTTTGGCTGAGTATATATAGCCACACTACTTTAATATGTTGAACGAGCCGGAGTGATAGAGGTTCGACTATACCTTAACCTAAACAATATTGACAATGTCAAAATGTTGAGTTTTATATATACAGTCGGTTAAGGCTAATCGGCAAATCATTAAAACTGATGAGCTGACTGAACCCTAGCGACGAGTATACTATTCTGCACTCGCCAGGGTCTGCACTGTTTGTCATTTAAAAATATTTTGATGAACATTTCAATATACATAGTCTTAAGCAGAGTAGACTTAATTGGAAACTGACTGCAATTGTCCATTAAAAGTTTTAGGGATGAATGAGTTAATGCAGGTTCAAAATAACGGAGAAAGCTCATCTGCATTATTTTAAGCATGCATAAAGCAAATAAAGAAACTATGAATTGTTTTTATCCTGGAATAAGATATCAACTATTTCAAATAATACCAACTGGCGTTTTTTACTTCTTAAAAGTTATCCTTGTTTGCGAACAACACGGACATATACCAGACTCTGCGTATCACGTTGTCTAGATAAGATCAAAACTGTTTGACAAACGTATCAGCACGTCTCTAGTCATAGTCTAAAAAAAAAAAATTGTCAGACGACAATATTTCTTCAAACAATATACTTTAGCAATTAAAGAGTTTCACGTTCGCATACTACATTATTGCTTGTTTGCGGACTGTAGATAATACTTTCACCTTGATGACATTTCCTTTTTTCATCCTATAACTTTTTGCACGATTACGATGAAATCGTGTATACCCTTTTTAAACCGTTTGGGTCACAGGTACTTGACACATATATCTAGATCTGTTACCCAAAAAAAAATCATTTTTTTGGTTATAGATCTAGATATATGTGTCAAGTACCTGTGGTTTGGATCTAGATTAAACGCCGAGTAACACAGTGTCTCATTTGGATCTAACTTACTTGAAAATTTGACCCTATTTTGTAAAAGAAATTATAGAAAATTCTGAATTTAGAACGAAAGCGGACACGTGCTGCATATGACTATGTCAGTAGGCATTCAAAGATGTTACTCTTTCAACAATAACTATAACTCTTGTTGGTTATCAGGTTCCCCAGTAGGTCGTTGTAGTTACTAACACATGGACCAGTCTACTTGGAATTCTGTGTAGTTTAATAAATACTGGTCTAAATAAGCAAACAGTGCAGACCCTGATCAGAGGGCTCATATAGGAGCGCTCTGATCAGGGTCTACACTTTTGCAAATGTAATGAGTAAACTTCAAACAGGTCCATGGTGTTGAAAGAGTTTACACCATTCCCTGCCTTACTCCGAGTACAATGTTTCTGCATACCGTTAGTATCCTCACTATCCTGATAAGACGCTGCATACAGCGGAGAAAACGTTATTCTTTCCCAATAAACGCGTTTACGCTAAAACTATTATTTGCAGTGCAAACAGTTTGGAGTCAGATCAGACGCCGGGTAACCCGGCGCCATTGGCGTAGCTTCCTATTAGGCAAGTAGGCACGTGCCTACACTTTTTTTTCAGAAGTCCAAAAAATAAAAAAGGCTAAAAATGCAGAAAAAGAAATAAAATTGAAATCTAAGGGGGGTTAGGGGTGAACCCCAATAAGTTTTACATAGATTCATGTTAGTATTTTTCCATTATCAAACGCGGGAAAGACATCAGAACGCATCTAGAGACTATCTAGGAATAAAAATTTCCCGGGGACGCATACCCCCGGACCCCCTAGTAAGGAAGAGTACACTTATTAATTGGTCTAGTCACCCCGTTGGCATGCATGTTCATTACCGACGTCACCGATGTTTCACCTCTTGATATTATGCCCGAGTCTTCTGAGGTCACAACTAGGTCACCAAAACCCATTCTGACGTCGGTAATGCTTGCCCTGTATGACCAGAATACCCTGACGTCACCGCTGGTAGTCCTGAGTAATTTTTCACCGATGTTTCAGCCTTGATATTATGCCCGAGTCTTGTGAGCTCACAACTAGGTCACCAAAACCCATTCTGACGTCGGTAATGCTTGCCCTGTATGACGAGAATACCATGACGTCACCGCTGGTAGTCCTGAGTAATTTTTCACCCCGTTGGCATGCATGTTCATTTGTACATGCAACTGCCTTATGCAAACACACGCCACTGCTTACACCCTGTCCTCATATTTGCGACGATTTTAAAAGTAAAAAAATGCAATAAAATAGGAATAGGATGGTTTTAGAGTCCAACTTAGAGATTAATGGAAGACAACCTGTCAACAATTACGTAATAGTTAGAGTTTATTTCAATGATTCTTAATGATTAAGAAGCCAACAAATGAGGGAGCCTGCGAATATTAACACATGCGCAATGCTTGCTAACGTCTAAATCCAAGTCTCGAACACTTCATAATTAAATTGCCAAATCTCGTTAAATCCCGTAGACTTAATAATTAAACCGAGCGAAAAATTGAATTTTGTGGCTTGCTGATTGGCTGAAAGAGTAGGCCAAACACTAAATTATATTAACACGGAACAGACAATTTAATGTTATTCTCAGCCGACTTTTTACATATATTTATAGCAGAATTTCACCTGTCTTGGACGCACAAAACGTCCTCAGAACAAGCCAAATGCCATCTAGGAACCACCTCATGATCAACTTGTCCCGAAAAGAAAGTTACGTCCAAATAATTTCAAGTAGCGAATCTGTTAATGAAAAAATTACGGTATAAGACCCTATGATATAGGCTACTAATTGACGTTGGGTTGTTGTTGGGTTTTTTCAAGAAAATAATGCAGACATATTCTTTTGCAAAAAATTACAATTGTTTGTTATTTTAAGCTTTTCATTTCATTACTTCTTCATATAAATGTCTCCCCAGACCCTCCTTAAATGCGTTTCCAGTGTTGTAGATCTCAAAAAATTTCCGAGGGAACATGCCCCCGACCCCCTAGAAAAGGTAGCGAGTAGCGAGTCTGTTAAATAAAAAATTACGGTAGGTATCAGACCCTATTATATACTGATTGACGTGGGTGGGTGGGGGTTGTTTTATTTTGTTTGCTTTTTTCTCAAGAAAATATATGCAGACATATTCCTTTGCAATAAAATAAAATTGTCCGGTTTTTAAGCTTTTCATCTCATTAATTTTTCGTATAAATGTCTCCCCAGAACCTCGTTAAATGCGTCTCCAGTGTTGTAGAACTCAAAATTTTCCCGGGGGAGCATGCCCCCGGACCCCCCCTAGAAAAGGTATGCCTACACTTTCATTTTGGCCAAGCTACGCCCCTGGGCGCCTGATCAGGCTCCAAACTGTTTGCCACCAAGATAAACAAGAATTATCAGAATTGTCCAAAAGTTGTTATTTTCTAAGTTTTATTGATTTGCGTTTGCGTACGTTTGCGTTTAAACGGGAAAGAATAACAGATTCTCCACTGTAACACATTCTCTGGATATGATCCAAAATGTTTGACACTCATTATGATATTATTTTAGTCAATTTGCCAAACTTTAAATTTAAGAAATAAAAGCAGACGACACTTGTTTTAAAAGTAGAAGACGGTTTTCTTATTTAGCAGTGAATGGGTCAGGTACGAGCGTATGAATTTATTGCTCCCTGAGGAAACCGTCGGTGCCAGTCAAAACATAACGATTTTCGTGAATATGTTGATACAATTTAAACTTCTCTATTACGACCGCGAAAAAGAAGGCTAATTGATTGCAACAAAGACAGATGACTGCTTAAGGCAAAGTGATAGTAAAACAGAAAGCTCCTGAAGGAACTTTCTGTTTTACTTTCACCTTGCTTTAATCAACAACCTGTCATAAACATCTGATAGTGAAAACAATTAAATTTAGTGGTCGTAATAGAGGGGCTTTACTGTATTCCCTGTTTATGACCTTTATCTTTTCATTCCTCTAAGATAGAATTGTCTCGCATGTACAAACATCTTGCAACCAGATAAGTTGTCGGGTAAATCGTCGTCTGATCAGGAATCAAATTGTTTGGATCTCGCATTGATATTTCGCCGTTCAAACCACTACCAAACAAAATCAGAACTTGCAGACGACAATATTAAAGTAGAAGATGATTTACAGTGGAGAATCTGTTATTCTTTCCCGTTTAAACGCAAACGTACGCAAACGCAAAGCGCTAAAACGTAGAAAAGAACATTTTTTGGACAATTCTAATAATTCATTTTTATCTTGGTGGCAAACAGTTTGGAGCCTGATCAGACGCCGGGTTACCCGGCGTCTGATCTGGCTCCAAACTGTTTGTATTTGAAATAATAGTTTTAGCGTAAACGCGTTTATTGGGAAAGAATAACACATTCTCCACTGTAGTTGGATAAGGTTTGAACGTACCCGTATGTATTATAAATTACCTAAATAGGAATTTAATGGCAGTTCGAGATTCAAGAGAGACTCATAAACACATATAGACTTTTCTTCTTATTAGTGTAATTATCTTCAGATTAAGACGGTATTCTTTCCCATTTCAAACAAAATTAATGCAAACGCCATGAAATACAATGCAGAAAATGACAATGTTTATAAAAATCCAGACCATTCTTATTTAACTGAGTTGCAAACAAATTAAATCTTGATCAGGCTCCGGGTATCACTGCGTTTGATCTGGGTCCAAACTGTTTGAAATGGAAATAATTGCTTTAGCTTAAACACGTTCATTGAGAAAAATAACTTCTTTCCCACTGAAGGTTACAGTTTTTGAACATTGGTCGACCTACTTTCTCGTCTATGATATCAAGGTCTTACTAACACATTGAACTCTAGCGAAGAGTATGCTCGTCCTTTACAAAAAGACAAGAGTACATGTAAATAGTATTCTTCTCCTATGCAAACATTGTAGACCCTAAACAGAAAGCTCCTAAAGCAGCTTTCTATTCAGGGTCTGCACTGCTATGTTTGTAACTTTGCAATACGAGTATATGTCCGAAATCAACCATAAATAGTCATGAATTGACGAGGCTTAATTGGAATCTGGAATTTTTCATGATGTCAGGGATGAATGAATTAACCTATATGTGCCAACGATCTCATATATGGGACATAGGCAAACAGTGTAGACTCTGATCAGACGCTTCATTATGCGGCGTCTGAGCAAAGTCAATACTGTTTGCTGATAGGAATTTCAATATATAAAAATTGAAAGTTTAGATCAGGCACCCCTTAGATAAAGAAACGGACTAATCCAATATATAAGCATGGAAGAATCCACTTGGCATAAATGGTTAAGCTGTTGACACTTCACGACTACATGGCCTTAACCCTTTCAACATCAATTTTAACCGTATATTTGACTCATTTCGCATACATAGTCTCGTCGGCTAATATATTTCGTTCGCACGTGTATGCAAAATTCAATTTTTTGAAGGTCTGACTGAACAAACAATAATATGTTTTTACAGTTTTCTATTTTATTATTGTGTCACATATAAAAGTAACATAAAATAGTTACACATGTCATATACTACCAAGCTTTTATACAAGGCCGTCCAGCGGCCTATGAGACACTTTATATATTTGTAATTGCCTGAGCAATAGCAGAAAATGCCGACCAAGCACTGGATGCACGCTGATAGCCCATCTCCCAGGATCGACCTGTACTCTCTGAAATTTGTTTGGCGCACAATCATAATAATTAGCCCATGGTTCACATGTGTCATCCCAAAAGGCAAGTTTCAAGAAGAAAGCTTACGCTACCGTCTTTCAAATCCAAACTATACCCCATGGAACAACACAGATCCCATCTTTAAGCACTTAGACTAGTGGCAGTCCAGAGTAAAAGGACCGAGGCCTCAAAAACACTTATAGCGCGATTGCAATACTCAGTTCTCGTCATCAGCACTGACATAGTTGGTACGTTCTTTGCTGGATTTATTAGATAGTCTCTAAGCCATGTTCTACATGGTTCATCATATTTTCTTCACGTATTTCATTTGTACATGTACACTATGTAACATAAATAAAAGAACATGAACAATGCTAATATATGCACACACTAAAAGACAGTATTTCAATGGTTAACCTTAAACTAGATTATTTGCAAATAATCAATACATTTCTCTTAAACAAAGGAAGAAAGATGTGTCTACTAAACTTAACACATTCAGTATTTCTTTAAAACAACGAAACAGAAGTAATACATGTCTCTACTAAAATGAGAACACACAGTGTTACAGATGGTTTGTAATTGCGTCGAGAAATCAATTATTAAAATAATTAATGTAGTTAGAATAATGCAAAATAGGAAGACATGTACACGCACTTGTACACGCACTTGATTTCAACCAAATCTGACAACAATATTATTCCGTACATTTAAGAACCCCTAAGATGTGCCGTGTATTGGCGGGCATCTCAGTTGAAGGTGTGCAATTGGGCTAAAATATACAAAGTGTTGGTGTGTGAAAAAAAAAGATACGTTAAGTACGAATTAAAGTTAAGTCTGTATCATGCAAGTCCCCCTAAGACGTGCCGCGTATTTATTTTTCATACTTGGCTCATAGTCTATTTCTTAGCCCTATATGCCACCTTCAAATTTAGAGTGTATTTTACCTCTTCACGGCTCTTCTATATTGCTCTCTGACATACTGGTTCCTCAGTAATAATGGTTTAAAGATAGATGCATTAATTTGCATTATTAATGAAGAAACATCGACACCAGTGTCAATCAGTTTGGATCTTGATCAGATTATACGATTTGAAAGTGTCTTCAGCTGAAATATGGAGTGAAATTTTGAAATTGTTTTTACAATCAATGCAGACGACCATAGTAAAGCAGATGAAATAGTTAACACATTCAACCCTAGTGACGAGTATACTAGTCATTTACAGACACTGTATATGTGAAGAGCACACTTGTCCTATACAAACAGTGTAGTCCCTGATCAGAGGGCTCCTGAAGGAGCCCTCTGATCAGGGTCTGCACTGTTTGTCATTTTGCAATATATTGTTCAAATCAACCATAAATAGTCAAAAATGAAATAGACCTGACTAGAAAATTGGAGTTGTCCGGTGTCCACTAAATGTTTCAGAGATGATTGAGTTTACCAATCTTATCTGAGTCGTTGATATCCGTGTCTCTTGGCATGTGTATATTGGTTAGTAGATGAGCGGAAATTGGCTATACGAAAAAACATTAAAAATTCACCAGTGGTCCGCTAGTCGAAATCTATTGCATAAATGAACATTATCTCGTCATGTGTGAACTGGCTAACATTTACAAACAATTTGGATCCAGACAAGATTCCGAGATATTCAATGTCAAATCAGGATCGAGACTATTGGATCATTTTATTGTAACTTTCTTCATTTATAAAGATTTCCATTTTGAAAGAATGTATGTTTTAGTGGATGCGTCGAATTGAGAGCAATTTCTACATGGTCAAAACTCAATTATACCTACAATATTTCACCTGATTTTATTTTTCGATCTTCTGATTTTGAGTGAAGAAAGCGTTATTTGTTTTCCTTTAAACGTTTTGTTTTTGGATCGTAGTCAGTATATTTTAATCCGAACGGTAAGCAGCTTGAAGCCTTACCAGACGCTTGGTTAACGGATGTCTGATCTGGCTCAAAACTGTTTTAAAATGGATGGAAATACGTTTAATTGCGTTAACACATTCATCGAAAAAGAATAACGTTTCTTCACTGCGGTAAGGTGTCCAATCATGATATTCATACATGTATTGTTGAAATCAAAGACAGACAACAGCTTACAGGGAAGAAGAAGTTATGCCTTCCCTTTTAAACGCACGAAATTGCAGTAAAATGTAGAAAATGACAACGTTTTGACATATCTGGCTATTTATTCTAATCTGAGTGGCAAAGAATACATTGTTCTATGCACACAGTGTAGATCAAGACCTAAAGAAGACCTCAGATCAGTGTGTTTACTGTTTGATATATAGTACAGAAATCAACCCTAAATAGTCATATATGAACTGCATGGACTTAACTGGTTCAAAATTGTTCATTGCAAGCGTCAGGGGTAAATGAGTTAAAAGACAAAACTTACAGGATTTTACGTTTCATGATTTATCTTATTGATCGCAAAATATCACACCCACGCCTCGTGCACATTTGCCTCTTTTGGAATACAATCAATTTAACTATCCATAAAAATATGGAATATGATTAGCCAATCTCCAGCTTTACTTCTCCATTTTCTTGTAAGTTAGTAATTGTAAGTTTTGATATCTTTATAGTAAAACAATAGTAAATCATTTCTTGCGAGAGGTCCTTTTATAATGCATATATATACAGTACCCCTCTATACCGACTACTAATTGAGTAAATATGTTCGGCGTATACGGCAGGAACCTGCTTTCAGTAAGTTGAAAGTTACGCACAAAACTCATATATATTTAGGAATTTTCTGCTTGAACTCCATCTGTATATGCAACTTTAGTATACATGTACCTTCAAAACAAGTGTTGTGCCCTGATCAGACTGTTTGCAAATAACCATTGGACTCGGGGTAATGTAATGAACTGGTTGATATCATGATGAGGTCTCCGATTTGACTGGTCGTAATATAAGCATTATACTGGACAGTGTTTGAAACAGATTCCTAATGCTGGACACTTGCTTTTGACGGACATTAACTCTTTCGATACCAAGTTTACCCCTTCGCCGTTTCATTGTCGTCTGTTTCAAATTTTTTGTTTGCAATATCGTTTAAAAGTTAGATTTAAGACAGTTTACAATAATGTAACTGACGTAATTTCAAAACAAGTAGATCTAGCAAACAGTTTTGATCCTGATCAGACGCCGCGTCACGCGGCGACTGATCAGGATCAAAACTGATTGCAAATTTGCTTTAAGACGTCATTGATAGTGAAAGGGTTAAATCATCATAATACTTCCATCCATCCATCGATCTAATATTGATATAGCTAATTGCATATGTTCATGTTTGTATGATTGTTCTTTTCTATCAAGCTTTTTCTATTTATGAAAACCGAACAATATTCAAAGGGTCGCGTACTGGTTGTTCTGCCTATCAAATTGTTCTATTTATGAAGAGCAAACAATCCTCAAAGGGTCGCGCACTGCCTACTCACCTGTTCAGTGTCATTGGGTTTCCTAGGAACTTCTGAAACTACATTCTTAACTCTTTGATGGAAGCATAACGCCAGACTAATTAGATAATGTAAGAATGGAACATTAATGGATTTCTCATTATTTCCCATTATCGATGTCTGTTATCATTACAGAAAAATCACACAGTACAACTGTATATATAAAGTTTACTCAATAAAAAAAGTATGGTATTCTCTAAAGAGAGATTACTGCTAAATGCACGACAACATTAATACAGAACGTCCCATATAAGTGTTTCTGTATTAAATTTGCCCTGTTTTGAGCCACATACTTTATATAAGACCCACACATTCATACTCTTTGGAGTGACCTCTGTCAATGTTTTATTGTATATATGTTTTGATTTGTGAAAATGAACGTAGATGACTAGAGTAAAGAACCTCGTCGAACTTTGACAGCATAAGCATTGATACGCATGACACACAATTTGAATCCTGTAGTTATTAGGTTAGAATTGTATACTGTAAGAACCCTTAGTATTGGGACAGACAGACCCGAGAAAGGTCCATACGATTTATCATTCATTTTGTACCTTTTTGACCGATCATTGAGTAATTAAAGTAACTAGTTCAAATTCAAGGAAAATTAGAACAGTTATACAGAGTGTCCCAAGTTTAAGGAATTTAACGATATACTGAGAGTCTGGGCTCCTCATGTTTTACTGATTGGAACATGGTACATTCCCCCGAGTAAAAGGGTCATATGCATGAAGTAGCGTTACGGCATCATTCTAGTCAATTGACCAAAGTTTTAGCCTTATAAATAAAAGCAGACGGCAATTGTTTAACCCTTTCCCCCCATAGAAGCGACTTTTAGCGTATTTAATTTATTCCTCCGCTGAAGAAAATAGTTCCAGTTTATACCTTCATGAACAATTACCATTACAAATATTTCATATAGCCTAACAGATTTTAGCTTAAAGCAGGCTGAAATTAAAGCAGAATGTGCCTTAAGGCACATTCTGCTTTAGTTTCAACCTGCTTTAAGTGGTCACATGTCTTCAAAATTAGAAACAAACTATGAGGTAAACGGTTAAAAACAGATGGCGTAATTGTGGCGAAAAACCTAATTAGTAGAGTCCCTGATGAGGAATTAAGATGGTCGAATTTCTTTTTAAAACCTTTGTATACCTTATCGATAATGTAAATCGTTTTAAATATGAAACTCGAGTTGTGATATGAATAATCAAGTCAGATGGATTAAGTGACACATGCAAGTTATGGCATTACTTGCAATAATATACCAGTAGGGCCTAGCGTTGAGATCCACAGAGGAGGATTGAATGATAAACCAATACAAGCTTGTAAATAAAAACATACGTCGTATACACCTTTACATCGACGTTTGTTATGGTTCCACACTTTTTACCTTTCATGTCAAATTTTCATAGATCAAAACTGTTCAAAAGTGAAAAAAAAAACATTTGGAGAAAAAAACTTTGAGAGAGGACAAATAATGACAACAATGTGCTCACAGCAAATACCGACTATACGGATTGTCATTTTCAGACATTTCGGAACCAAATAATATACCAAGTGACTTTGCGTTCGATAAGAATCCAAACTCTTTGTCATTCATATCCAATTTTCAAATTCATATTCAAATATTCTGTTTTTCTCGGGTTGTACACATGCTTATATTTACAAAGCCTTGAGCACCTTCCTCAGCATACACATTTTCATACTATTCTAACCGAAATCACTGCCTTACACCGAATACAATGGTTATTTGAAACAGGGTCGGCGTAATACAGTGTCTGATCAGGAACCAAACTGTTTGAAATTAATTTCTATAATATTAAGCCAATATTTATATATAAAAAACAACCAACAAGACAAATATAAACAAACGATAGTTGTTTTTAGCAGACAGCGTAATCTTAGTGAATGGGTAAATGAACCAAGAGGCATAAAACCTAAGATATTGGAAATAAAAGCAGACGACAGGGTTCGAACATATGATAGTGTGGCAGTGAATAGATTAATGTATTCATCTTCAAAGATTTGCCATGTTTTTAATACCATGTATTGTGTTTACGTAAGTATGCAAGGATTCAAGTGAGTTCTAAAGTTCCGAACTAACTATTCTAAGAAGTGGAGATAAAAAAGTTTATCTAATGATAGTTTTATGTTATAAAATCATTAGTAGATGTTTTCAGCGGAAACATTTATAACGATGCGTTCGTGTTTATACGCACGATATCCATTTTCCTCTAGGTTTCAATAATCTAATATTGCAATAATGTAATATCTTTTAAAAGTATCGTGTTAAATGGTCCAAATTATTCATAGGGTTACTTCTAATACCATCTGCATCACATTTCTCAGTCTTGACCTATCTCGAATATCAAACGAATATTGACCAATTGCGGAAACCCAACTCGGGCCAGTGACATCAAGCTTTGCACGGACCAATATGTACGAGTAAGTAAATGGACTGTTATCTGTCAATACTGAAAGATGGCTTGATGTCAGATGGTTTGCAAACATTTCAGTAAGCACTCATTTCAAAGCTAGACATTCTAGACGCGAAGCGCTGTAACAGCTTCTAAGTGTGTTCGGTCTTGCTGACATTCGTAGTGCAAAAAATAAATATGTCATTGTCGATAGATTTCTGCAAGTTAAATAAGAAGTGTTATTAGGTGACAGCAGTTCAATCGTGTTGCTATGTAACTGTTTATTTTTTTTCTAACATTGTAATCTGATATTTACACACATATCGTATTTACAATTCCACAAATGTTATACATTTTCCATTGTTATTTAGTAGTGTAATAAAAACGAAATATATCTCATATAAGACATGGCAATAAAACAGCAATCGGTGTCAGGTTATATTTGTAACTGCAAACAGTAAATTCCGTCTGCTTTCACCATTATCATGCTAAGTGCGACTTGGGTAATATTCGCAAACAGTTTGTATCTAGATCCAACTGTTTGCCACTTACAGGGCTGCCATTTCTCCGGATTTTTCCTAAATCTTCGGATTTTTTTCTAGAACATGGTAGCTTAAAGCAGGCTGAAAGTAAAGCAGAATGCGCCATAAGGCGCATTCTGCTTTACTTCCAGCCTGCTTTAAGTAGTCACGTGTCAACAAAACTAGAAACAGGCTATTGGGTAAAGGTACGATTCGTAAATTCGCACTTGAAAAAGGAAATTTGGAAATCTTAGGATTTTTCATGTCAACTTATGGCAGCCCTGCACTTATATTTATTGTTTCTTCAATCTAAGAAATATAGATATGATTTTATACTTTTTTGCCGACGATCTATTTAAAGCTGACGACAATTCAGCATAATAAGGATTAAGTTAGTACAGCGCTCCCTCTCTACAACGACAATCAACGGGAGACAGCAATTGTGTGCGTTGTTTGGAGGGAGTCGTTTTAGGTAGGGAACTATGCAAACAGCTTGAAATCAGATCAGACACCGCGTTACGCGGCGTCCGGTCAGGATTCAAGCTGTTTGTCACTTGTCTTTAAGTTTTTTTTACTGTTAAAATGTCAATTATATAATCTGACGACATTGCAGTCGTGAATAGTTTGGGCATAATTGTCATGTTAAGGGAACTGCAACATGGGGTGGTTGTAAGGAGGGCGTCGTTGTTGGGAGGGTCGTTGTAAAGAGAGAGCACTGTAGTACACTTATGATGTTGAGTCGTTGACGATCAACGGTACTCTACGTAGAGCGATGGGCCATTATTGTCAAATGACAGTCGACACTTAACATTGTTTGAACCATGGTTTGGCACGGACCGTCAGTTGATAGATCGCTCTGAATAGAGTATCGATATTGACTGACATTGATCCGATCTCAGTTGGTACGAACTAGACTACATTCTTTATTTGAGTCTCATCATGGTTACAACAAATATAAATACAACAGAAAATACATCATAAAATACAACGTAACCATACCATTCATAAATGAATTATAAGCGACTATGTTAAGTGAAATTTACATTCAATGTCCTTTTAACTATTGCACATACTTATATACATCTAATAAGATACCAACCACATATATTGTATATACATGGTAGTCTAAAATACATACAACTTCCATTAATCTAGGCAACCATACCGTTTTAACAAAATGCTATGACTGTCTTTAAAATCTGCAATAAAAATCGAATTAAACTTTGACAGACAAAAGGACCAAACAAGTCAACTTAAAGAATATTATAAAACATCGACTAATATCTCAAATCAGATTTGAAATAAACTGATTAATGGACGTTGTATATATACTGTTATGAAATACATTTGAAATTTAAAATAATAATTAATACATTATTTACAATAAAAAGTAATCATTTATGTATTAAAGTTTATCTGCTTACGAAAAGCTGTCGTCTATGTAAAATATTAAAACAGGTTTTGGCACAAGTTCTAACCATATTTGTGTTGGAAAAGATATATCTTAATTTATCTGTAAACATGTAACTTGGTGAAAAAGTTGTGACCCAACTGGGACTCGAACCCAGGACCTCTGGCTTACCATGCCAACGCTCTAACCACTGAGCTACCGAGTCACCCAGAAAAGCCAATCAACCATTTCACCATATTCTCTACCCGGCTACACACACCCCCTCTACACAAGAATTCGTCCCGAATTCTTATTAGAGAACACTCCACGAGTTTCTTATTATTATTTCTGTACACTCCACGAGTTACTTATTATTATACGGGTTATTTACGTTGGGCGCCAAATGTAACTTGGTGAAAAAGTTGTGACCCAACTGGGACTCGAACCTCTGGCTTACCATGCCAACGCTCTAACCACTGAGTTACCGAGTCACCCAGAAAAGCCAATCAACCATTTCACCATATTCTCTACCCGGCTACACACATATACCCTGAATGTCACACTTTTATTTCTATATTTGGAGCTACGTGTATGATGTTTTGATAAGTGGTTGTAATAGATCTTGTATAATCAAACGAACGAAGTAAAGAAAGACTTTTTTTTTTTTTCACAAATTCCTGTCACACAAGAGTCTGCCGTCTACAAAATATGCCAGCTGCAATAATTTTCAGATGTTAAAGATTTTGGAGCTTGATCTTGATCACTGCGTCGAACAAAATCAAAACTGTTTGACCCTTCTTCTGTCAAAGTCCCCCAAAATCTAACTTGAAAATAATCAGCAAAGTATCAATGCATACGAAATGTTGGAGGTGAAAGGGTTAAAGCAGATGATTACACTTTGCAACTAAAGTATTGGTGATTTTCCTACGTTTTTAATTTAACATTAGAGTTACAAACAGTTTGAACCCTGAATTACTTACCCGCGCATACATATTTAGATATGGAACTGGATTTTACCCCGGGCTCATGTATTCTTTTCTTGGAAAATCGGAGCTTGTACACGTATTGTATTTTCGTATCTGTGAAGTTACACACATTTTCTTATACATACATGTACATACCGGTAGTATATTATCCATTTCTTATGAGTCGAGCACCGATGGTCCAACCCGCCTTCCATAGGGTAATGATATTAAACTGGACAAATCCAATTTTTATTTAAGTATTATCTATTGTTGACTATTCTAAACGCTTTTGCCTGCTGATCGCGACAGAACTGACTTTTTCAAACAGTTTGGATCCAGACCAGACGCCGCTATACGCTCATCTGTACATTTCTTAACTTAAAAAATGTATCAATCTAAAAATAACAACTTTTGCAGATAGCAATTTTAAAGCAGAAAATATCACCACAGGATAAGGGTTATAATGACCAACAGCGTTGACCCTGATTATTATTATTATTATTATTATTATTATACCCGATTTACATAGCGCTATTTTCACACAGGAGCTGTGCGTTCAAAAGCGCTTCACATGAAATTATATAAATGTACCTACAAAGTGAGAAAGACAAAAAACTACATTCACAATAAAAATGATATAATATTGAGATGCATGGAAACATGGAAATTCTTTCAATATTAATACCAAGATTATAAAATTGTTATAGTAAGTTTGTAAAAACATTTTTAAAATGAGTCAAATAATTAAAAGATCAATGGCATGATTAAAAAACAGAGTGGTTTTTTGTTTGTTTGCTTGTTTGTTTCAGTGTAGAGCCGGAGAGTAGTTCACACATCGTAAAACGAATGTTTAAAACAATACTCTCCATGTTGTTTGGTTGAATTTGTTTGTTTGTTTGTTTGTCTCAGTGTAGAGCCGGAGAGCAGTTCACAAGTCATAAAACGAATGTTTAAAACAATACTCTCCGTGTTGTTTGGTTGAGTATTGTATAATCCATGGCCGTGATACACCGTTAGTTCATAAACATAAAGCTGTTCAAGAATTACACCATAGACCCCTAGCCAAATGGTTTCAAAGCGATTGGGCAATCCCTACCAGCAAGATCTACCAGACATGCACAAGGTCAATGGTACAACTCCAGAACTGCCATTTAGACCCACAGCATCCACATCATCCACAGCAAGAACACATCCCAGAGGTAGCAGTCATTGATTACCTACTTTCTTCTAATAACAGATATTAAAGAAGTGAGTTTTCAAACGTTTTTTGAAGGCTGCAATTGAGCTAGCAACTCTGATGGCTGATGGTAGAGTGTTCCTGAGCTTTGGGGGCTGCATGCATGAAACTTCTGATCGCGACAGATCAGGAAAGTTAAGGATATCCCCGTTATAGGTCTATATTGTTTGCCTTAGACAAGCGTTCTCTTCATGGGCATGATGTTTGTCAATGACGAGTATACTCGTTGCTAGGCTAGGGTTGAATGTGTTAAAGAAAGTTTTTGTAAGGTTGTCAAGTGAAATTTAATTCTGCTCCACAAGCTTCTGAAATTTTATTAGTTGATCATTCGATTGAGTAATACTATTTAGCACGTGTTTGATAAAATACTATTCCGTATGTCAATGACTCAATAATTTATTTCATGTCATAATCATACTTGAATTGACGACCACCTAATAGCTGGTACTTGGACACACTTTAAGCAAGCTGAATACAGGTTAATGGCAATATTGAAATATTATCCAGCCTTACAAGAATCTAGATAGAACAAGAGAACAATTACATCTGTAAACCCTTTCACCGCCAGAATCGCCTAAAGTCGAATTTGCAAACAGTTTTGATCCTGATCAGACGCCGCGATAAGCGGCGTCTGATCAGGATAAAATCTGTTTGACACCCGTTTCGATATTTCTTATGTCATACTCTCTTAATTCTAACTTTGAAATGATATTGCAGACAATAATATTTAAGCAGACGACACAATAACGGTGTAGGGGTAAAAAACTCAAAAATAATTTGGCGGTGAAAGGGTTAATCGTCGCCAATTCTTTTTCAACAGCCATCTTCATTTGCACCATCAAACTGTCACCATGTCTGTCATGTGTGTCATTTAGCTATCTGCCATTCTCTTTTGTGTCAATTAGTCAACTACCATTTTCTTTAAGGTAATTGAGCTAGCGACCATTAGCTGTGTCACTTCGTCGATGTTCATTTGCATTTGTGCCATTAAACTATGATCTAGTTCCTATTGCGCCTGCGTGTGTTATTTCCCGCCTCTATTTGGTTGTTTCGTCGTGAAGGAAAATAATTTGTCTAGGCTACACATATATGTTGTATTGTTAAGTAGGCTTTGTTTTACAATACGATATATATTGCAGAATCACAAAAAATGTAGAAGGCCTCTGATTTTGATGGATTTACTTTGTTTCAACAGGGCAGGTGCGCAACTAAGAGTACACTGTTTATAAACGACGCGTTTACACGTCACCAGGGATCAATGGAAGAAAGAAGTAAATACAGTCAAACTTCGATATCTCGAACTCGCTTAACTCGAACTATCCGATAGTTCGACATATGAACAGCATTATTTCATGTTCGGTTCAGTCGAAAATGCCCATATTTCAAAGTTAAAACGTGGCCAAGCCACGTTTTAACTTTGAAATACAGGTATGTTCCATTTAAACCGAGTTCGAGGTATCGAAGTTCGACTGTATACATGTAACTCTTTCATTCTTGTAACCGATGCTCATGATGCTATGTGAGTTGTTTTATGCAAGTTTCTATTTATTCCCCACATTTTAAAGAGTCCATTACAATTAAGCTTGGTCATAAGAAAAGTTTCACGACGTTGCTGTTTGCTCTTACTACTAAAATTCATGGCATAAAATCCACTCAGAAAAATTGATGACACAACTGACTGATTCTAGTAATATAATTTGTATAGGTAGCGCGGGATATCAAATGTTAGACGACATTTTACTGCTCAGCGCTGTCAACATGAATAAACAAAAATCATGTCTACACACATCCAAGTAGGTAATTCAGTTTACAAAGATTGGGAAAGCAGAAATTTATTTTCAGGGTAAATCCATTCGAAATTGTATCATCAATGTTTTTGAGGGATTTTACTGTAGTTTAGACATATGGTTGAACGTTTACTGTTTGACACTCATTTCAATATTTCGTAAGTCAAAAAAACGAAAATTAAAAGTTAAAAAATGAAAGCAGAGGATATTTGTTTAACCATTTCACTCTAAATGACTCTGAAAACGTGTTTGCAAACAGTTTGAATCCTGATCAGATGCCGCGTAACGCGGCGTCTGATCAGGATTCAAACTCTTTACACTCGTTTTGAAGTTTCTTCAGTCATATTGCCTTATTTTTTAATTTGGAATGGATATTGCGGACAACAAAGTTGAAGCAGACGACAATAAAACGGTGAAGGGGTAAAAATCCCCCGAATTATTTGATCATGAAATTGTTAAAGATGATGACGGTATTGCAGTAAAGGGTTAACTTCGTTTCATAAAGAGTACCGTCTAAATAAACAATGCTTACCACTAATGGCGTCGCTCAGATGTTTATTCAAAATTTTAGTGTGAAAATAAAAGACCGGAAGAGTATATATTAAAAGTGTTTATGAGCCAATAAGGACTATAGGACATTCTTTTTTTCCGACATTAAGCTTTTATCTGTGATGTAATGTGTGGTGCCTGTGCAATCTGCCAAAATGTAGATACCATAAAACGCCTCTTTCTTATTTTAGAATGAAGGCAGAGAAACATTATTGCTTATACAGTAGGGACAGTCATGAATTACAACTACTGTTGTGCTGTTGTTGAAATTGGAAAAAGGATAAAATGTTTTTTCTTCACAATCTTCACGCACAGTTGTACTCTAATAATAAAGGTACATTGTGCATTGTAGAGCTTGAATAGACAATTATAAATCGCTGAGTTGTTATTCTTAACCCGTTCGTTGACTGGCTCTACATGTATACAATGTAACGCTACCAAATACAAACGTCTTGGATCTAGGTGAGATGCCTCGTCAAGAATAAGTCTTACATCATTGTTTTGTAAATAAAGAATGATTAAAATTCCAAATTGTATAGCTAAAAAAGACAATATCATGTCAACTAATGCATTGTCTGCATCAATTGTTTCTAAACTTCTTGATTCTTTAACCATTTCCTCCCTGAAACGTCAAATGGACAATTCTAATTTTCAATTTAGTTAAGTCCTTTTTTTACTTTTATGGGTTGATATTTACAATATATTTCAAAATGACAAACAGTATAGACCTTAAGGAGCCCTCTGATCAGGATATACACTTTTTGCATAGGACAAATGTACTCCTCAGTTGTGACCTGTTTGAAAATGACGCATCTATGCGTGACTAGGGTTCAAAGAGTTAATGGCTAGTCGCTTAAATTAAGTTAACGACACGCAACGCATTTAGCACCTAAAGCAGGTGGAAATGTATAAATGATTTAAATCTTTCATCACTGAACTGTTTGACATTCGTATTGATATTTTTGTTATTATTTCACAAGCCAAACAACCTTCAGTTTAAATTTGAAACCATCTTCCAGACAACAAATTAAAAACGACGATAACTAAAGCTCTTACGATTATTTGGCGCTGACGGATTGATTTAAGTAATACTGTTTTGACTACGTTTTATTTTTCCTGACACTTCTGACCTCGAAAAATCGTGTTTGGAAATATCGTGTTTCAATGGAACTAAATGTTTTCTTTTCATTTCGGGATATTCTAATGTCCATTAACTTAACTACATTACTGAATGAGTTGGGTTTTACGACACTAACTATATTAAGTATCCTACTAATGGTTAATGGGCAAACAGTGTAGACCCTGATCAGACGGCTAACCAAAATACCAACAGATAAGAATCTGCATACAAAATTGATATGTTATATCAGTTATAACAGAACACCGCTAACACTAATATCTTTCGATGTCATAATATCGACTGCTCATTGATTAAATATTGATTAAATATCTAAGATTCAGACTTACTGGGAGTTTACATGACCTAAATGTATGGGTGTCATACGAGTTGAATACAGAAAAGATACAAAATTACTCAGGTCACTCTATAATGTCCTAATATAGTCGCCAAATGAATGTTTTACATTCTGAAAGTCGTCTGTCTAAAGTAGCCTGGTAGTGGTGGAGACTTTTAAGCAGTGAAGTGGCCTTCATACTGCACACAACGTATGTGTATGTAAACGGTTAAAACAACATCTGAATAGTTTATAAACAATAATTTGATAAGACATTAAGACAGTGGAAAGGAAATAACCGTTACCCGGACTGTAATTTGTACGACAATCTCTGACAATCGTCTTAAATGTTGGTCAGTTTTCTTGACAAAGCAGAAACTGCTTTGGAACCACTTGATTGATAAACTTATCAGACGCCTATAACAATGGTCGACACAATCCAAACAGAACCTAGCTTTAGCCACTGTGGTGTTTTGTTGGAATACTTACAACGACATCTTCGGTGTTCAGTTGTTCACTTTAATGACGATTCTGGTAATGACAGTCAGTTTATTGTCAATTTCAGAAGCAATGATACTATCAAATTACATGTATACTCGTTGCAACAATCTACATGTATTTTATAAATGGTACATAACCATTACATGTAGTACTTCTAATATATATATTTTTCAAAACAACGATACTACCGGTATTTCTAAAATGCAATTGTGTATCAATAAACGTACATGCATCCATTATATCTTTAGAATGTTCCTATGTAAACTTCCTATAGGCATTGCAAGTGTAATTCTGAACTATTTCATCGCAAAAGAATATTCATCGTTTGATATTTGTTTGCATTTTCACCATGATCTTATTGTAATATCTTTAAAGGTTTTTCTGTCCCGGTTTTCGAAGATTTGTGAAGTATCAATTTTTAATCATTTCTGCCCACGGGTTCTCAAGTATGTTTGTCATTAATTCTGACTCGCGCAAGAACTATGGGCCGTAAGCATACATGTTATTTTTCAGTTTGTTTTCGATATGATAAAACAATTACACATGGTTGATAGGGTGCTAGTGATAGTGCCAACCCACGAATTGAAATATGAATTTTCTAGTTATAAGGTTGGCAATATCCACTAGCAGCCATGTGTTATTCATGTGATATCATGACTAATATCACACAGTGTTACAATATGATACACTATGGACGTGGGTTATATCGTACGTATATCGTTCAAAATAATATTATGTTCTTTCAGAGTAATTAAACCCAACTTTGCAGATTTAGTTTAAAACAGATAATAGCTTAAAGCAAGATAAAAGTAAAGAAAAATGCTGCTATAGGATATTTCTGCTTGATATCTATCCTGTTTTAAGCAGCTGCCTGCCATACCAACTATTGGCTTAAGTTTTCAGCATGATACACTGTATGTATTCAGTTAGCGATATAAACACGCCATAAGCACGTTTGAAACTATTAAGTTTGATTGTATGAAACGGAAAACGTGATTAAATATTTAGATACCATATATGTTGAATTTTCTTGGAAACGCTTTCATTTTCCAAGAAAAAATATAAAGAGATAGGCATCATATCGGAACATCTCCACCCCTGCTGTCTGTCGACAACATCCTCTATTGATGACTCAACCAATGCTTTTAACCTTCTACCGTCGAAGTCATACTAATGACGACATTACAGACATTTTGAATCCAGATCAGACGCCGCATAAAGCGGCGTCAGATCAGGATCCAAACTGTTTGATACTTGTATCGAAACTACGTCAGCCAAACTGCCTTAAATCTAACTTTGAAACGATATGACAGACAGCGCTATTTGAAACAGACGAAAAAGGGCGATGAGGGGGAAAACTGACAACTTATTTGGATATGTGAGGGTTTAAAATCAAATAATTCTACATTCAACATCAATTATTGTCAAAATTTAACTAAAGCGTGCTCGTGGCGTGTTCTTAAATGTTTTGTGTTGAACGGTTATATTGAGTGAATGTTTAATAGTCAGCGCTGAATTTTAACGTTTGCATTTACCCGTTTGCCGCCAAGATCTGCTTTATTTTATTGACAATCTGATTTCAAAGCCAGATTTAAGGAAGTACATGTGTGACTTATAATTAGTTACCTTGGTGGTGAAAGGGTTAACCTTTTCATCGACAGTGACTTATGAGAAGAATTGACCTTATTATTCAAGTCACATCTTATAAATGACGTTTTGACCATGATGTCGCGAAAGGCCCGTGCTATCCTAAACAGGATAGCAATAGAACAGAAAGCTCAAAGGGAACTTTCTGCTATTTTATTTTGCTTTAAGCAACTACTTGCCTAAGGCACCGATAGTTTGTAGAGACATTGTTTGTCCTATTAATTACGCTTTTCTGACTGTATGTTAATTATGCTTTTCTGACTGTATGTTAGTGAACGGAACTAATGTTCAAATTATGAAAGAGTTAGTTTCTCCTTTGAAACTCTATATCAGTTAGGTTTTTTACATTAGGAAGTAATTAACGTTAAAAATCACACAGGGCCTGCTTAATGTAGTCGTAACCTTACTGGTAATTTAAATCATTTTGGATGCAGACGGAAGGGTCAGACAGATGGGATCTTGATCAGACGCCATTATACACTCTGTCTGATCAGGATCCCAGCTGTATGACTTCCATGTTAACCCTTATTGTGTAAAGCACGACTGGGCAAGGGTTTGGAAACAGTTTGAATCCAGATTAGACGCCGCGTAACTGTTAAACACTTATATTCAAACATTTTATCAGTTTGAAGAACTTAGATTTTGAGTTTTACTTTTTTCGCAGACGACACATTAACGCAGACGACAATTCAGCACGGTGAGGTTAAGATGCAGCTGAAAAGGCTTTAAAATTGATTTTTTAAAAAAAGAATTGCAGGTGTCACTTATGAACGGACTATGTTTAAGCATGCTCAGATTCAGTCTATTCACTGCCATAAGATCGTTTGCTGAGTTTAAACGTCTGTAAATTAACCACTATCCTGCTGACTGCGATGTCGTCTGGTTTAAAATTGTCGTCCGCAAAATTTATTAAATTTAGTTTAATACTATTTATGAATAGAGAAACCTAAAGACGAGTGTCAAACAGTTCGGATCCAGATCAGACACCGCTTTACGCGGCGTCTGATCTGGGTTCAAACTGTTTGCAAAAAAAGAAGAAAAGTCGTGATCAGAAGGATACGGGTTAATATCCAGATTTAAATCTTGTGCATTCTGACTGGATTCGGTGATGTGCGTGTCAATTACTTTGAATTCTATTCAGACAATGTGTTATTTAGGGACTAATATGGAACAAAACCGCTTTGCAAATGCAAGTGTAAACGGACTTATCAGAGAAGGGCTTAACATTCTGCAAGCTATGCAAATGACATATGCAGCAATTCTCTGATTTGATATATTTAATGCATTTTCTTTCAAAAACTATCACCAGAGTGTCAAACAGTTACTCGGCGTCTCATCTAGTTTAAATCTTTTTGCAAGAGTTATCAAAAGTTCACCCGCAGAGTTCATAAGGTTATATACCTAAATGACTATTTTAAGAATCTAATTAGGGACAACTAATAACATAGTTTCACTGTAAAATAAAAGGACGCCGACGTGTAAAAACGCGTTCAATTTTATTGATTTTGGACGCACATGTGTTTAATTATGAACACATGTCCGTTCAAAATGTTATCCACGACTGTCTATTGGTCAGGATTGGGTGTTCGATAGGCGTTCAAAAATTATAATCCGTTCAAAAGAAGTTTGTCCGTGCACAAATTTTGCTCGGTTTGGGTGTTTTAGCTGCTCTGTTGTGTTTCGAATTTTAAAATGCATATTTGAAATGCAAAATAAATTCTGATATGGCTTTTATTAAGAGTGTATCTAAAATCGGTACTCCTGTTGAACGCAAACGTTCAAAATCAGCACGCCCGTTGAACACATGTGTGTGCTTACGCGGCGAGCGCGTGGAGCTAAAAATAGAACTACTGAGATATTTATTATCCCAGAGTTCCACGCTATACGTGACGTCATTTCTCAATCTTGGGCCCGCCATTGAAGTCTAATTCTCGGACGCCTAGCTGCATTGTTGGATTTATTCATTGTTTGAGTCTATTTAGAGGTAAATGCAATCTTTTCTTTTGTAAATAGATCTACTCGTCGCTTGTACATAGATCTATATATTATAATAATTCTATGTAAATACATGTTAGTTGTTTTAATCAGTCTGAACATGAATGTAAACATGACAGTTACCCCACCCACTGCAATAACCAATGCACTGTTGAACATGATGAAATGCCCATTCCCTGACGAGCAAGCCCTTCACCACCAGAACGCGTTATACATACTGCATTTACAAGCAAAGCACAACATATTCCAGAAACATCTATAAACACAACTGTAACGTCTACCACTACCAGTCCGTTGCTTGAAAACCAGGATCAAAACATAAAACAGGAACTTAAAAAGGCTGCTCTGTCTGATCTATAAAATATTTTTAAAGGCTGATCCAGATCTAAGTAATGAAATATTCATTTGAAAAAATCCAAACAATCAGGTTTACCACGTACCTAACATGCAACCTCTTATTTATACATTTTCATTATCATCTTTTCAGTTACCTTATGAATTCAAGATAACCATTGGGCAAAACAAGTGTTAATAGGGCGACAGAAAATTTGGAGAATCTGGCATCAGCTTGCCATTGCTTATAGTGAAGCCACTCGGACCAGACGCATTTGAAGAAGATGAAAAGGTATACATTCTTACTTGGTTATATAAGTTAGTTTATAGCAGCTGATCACAAGGTAATACATTACAATGGTTGCAGATAAAGCATTGAAAACAACAAATAATAAGCAGACTTTTTTTAAGAAAACCCATCAAAGTTTTGTAATCACCCACATGACCCAGCTTTGTCTGGTAGAACTTGGCGTTGTGGCTTGGCAGTTACACCGTATGGGGCATATTCAGACGCCGAGTTACGCAGCGTCAAAATGGGCTTCAAACTGTTTTCAAATGATATATCAGGTCATACCTTTTTTGTTATGTTTTTATGTGTTTATCTCCTTGACTCTTGAAGGTAGATTATTATGTCATAAATTCACAATGACATGTATGCCCTTTTGTCATAGACCTAGATGAGAAAATTGCTCAAACTAGTCAGTATTGTTTTGTTGTTAATTTCATGTTTTATATGAAATGTACTTGTATATGTGTTGAGGGCCTCATTGAAGATTTATCTTTATCAAATTAGCTCTCTCGTTAAATAATGACTTTATCAGCTATATTATTATTATTAAATTTATTATAATTATTATTATCCATTTGTGCAGGAATCACATACTATTGATCCAACAGCAACGGAAGCATATGGGTACATCGAAAGTGAGACAAAGTATGACAGGTATTGGCAGGGGCAGCATCATCACATCTGAGGAGCTAAGCTGTTATGGTTCACAATGTAAGTACTATATTCTCAAACATGTTAAATTTAAACACAAATGTTTCACAGATGAGGTCTAATAATGGCTCCTACAAGATGGTCAACATATATAGGGTCAGTGGATATCCGTGACAACTTTCAATGTCATTAAGAGATCAAATATGACAAATTTAAGCTTCGTCATAACTTTGAAACTACATGTACATGTGATAGATACTTAATATTTGGCATTCGAACTGAACTCAACTTTGGTCATGTCAGACTAGGCCATTTAGAGGTCATATAAATTACAAAATATGCTAGATTTAACCTTAGGTATTTAAAACTACATGTGATAGAGGTTTCATGATTGACATGTGTACTCCCCTGTAGAAATTCTTGAGCTCGGTACAACCTTAGTCTTGTCAGGCAAAGGTCAATGTCATTTTGAAGTGGTCACATCAGCAGGCATTGTGTTTCACACATATATCTTGCTTGGTGTGCATTTATGAATTTAGCACACACAAAAATCAGGCCAGGGGTAGAAACGCAAGGGCAGTCAGGTAACAGGAAACTCATTATTTTTAAGAACGAAGCATAAAATTACATGTTCAAATTTGTCTTTATTCTTTTTGAAAAAAGAGAACATTTTCTACATAATACAGTAAAAGCTAATCGGTTAAAGCAAAAATCAAGCAACAGAGAATAAAATGTTTGTTCTGATCCAGTCTTTTTACTGTAGGCTTATCCTGTGGACGAGATCTCCAAAATGTTGAAGACTTAGGAAGGATCGCCACCAGCCTCGGTGATATTCAACGACGAAGCACGCCAAACAGCAGCTTTCATTACTGCGCGATGAGGTGACTATAAAGTGTTACGGAAAATGATCAATGTTGCAAATGTTGCAGCTGGTGGCTGTGTACTACATATTTGATCTAGACTACCTCAAGGCATATACCATGTTCCTTGGTCTACTACAACAGTTGGTAATGGAGGAAAGATTTGCCAAGGAGTCCTCCAAAAAGTTAAAATTCTTTCTGGAAACTATCAGACCTGTATTCGAAAAACTGTCAAAGGAACACAACAATTAATTAAGCTGAAAACTATATAAACTGAAGAGAATTTCTAAATCAGTGTGTCACTGGGTGTCGCCAATGCATGTATACATGTGGTGCTGATGCATTCAATATTTTGACATGTTACAAGAGTGACTGAAAAAGTGTCATGACTTTTAATTGAAATGTGCAATACGTATAGGCATTTTCAGTGTTAACTTTAGAATCACACCAATTCCTAGTGAAAACGTATGAGTCCCTTATGCGTGTACATTTTACAATATCTTGAAGTTGAAATCTTCTGAAAATTGAAAAATTTCAGGGTCCTTGCTTATAAAGCGTTTGAATTGAGTCTGAAATTGTTCTCAAGCCTTTGATTGGTCAGGTTTGAGCAAACCTAGACTTAACTCAAACGCTATAGAAGCGCTTAGCCTGCTGATAAAATCTGCAGTGCACAAACTTTAAGGAAGTCATTATTAAATTGTGTTGATGATAAAAATGTACAATATCAACTTTGTAAAGAGATCTACTCTAAGTTGTGAAAAATAAAGATGTTAAATAAAGGTCAATAAAACAACTACTCTTTTTCCAAATTAGTTTCTTACGGCCGTATGCTGAAAGGCAGGGAACTATTTAATCTGCATTAAGGAAACGTCATCGGAAGTAGAAGGCAGGCACTTTCAAGCTTAAAAGTTGCTTTAAATTGCACATTCAATATTTTAACAATATCTGTTCAAACGTTTGCAAACATGTGTTCAAAATGCGAATGTCAGGATGTTCAAATTTAAACACGTTTGTTCAAATAGTGTTCTAAATGATTGAACACCAATCGTTCAAACTTGAAGTAGCATGTGTTCAAACGAGAATGCCAGGGTGTTCAAATTTAAACATATGTGTGTTCAAACAATGTTCTAAAACTTAACACAATTCCTTTGAACACGTTCTACATGTTCAATATCTGTTGCATCGATTTTGAACGCGTCACACGTTTATAAATAGAACACCAAAATGCGTTCAATTTTGAACACATGGTGTTCAATTTGAACAATTTTGAACGGGATGCGTTAATATTTGAACACTATGTTGAACACATAGCGTTAAATATCAGAACACCAATTGAACACAATGACGCGTTTGGACGCGTTCAATATCTGTTGCATTATTGCGTTCAATACGTGTTCTAGATTTTAACACTTGAATTTACAGTGTTGTTATATTGCAAAAAAATGTTAATAATTTCCAATAGGGTTATTACGTTTCGCGGGCAATTCTTGGAAATCAAAGCTTCAGCTTGCTGTAAACGAATGTATATATTGCTCACAGCAGACAAGATGCCATGATTTCCCCTTGGCAACCATATCAGAAACATAGTAGATCGGCGTCTGATCTGATTTCAGACTGTTTGCAAATTACAAATGTTGTTGGAATACTTATCCGTTTATCGGAAAATAGTTCTAGATTCAGTCTGTGATGCTCTTAAACATTTGTTATTTTAACAAAATTTTATAAATTATCTTACAGGTTGTTTGTTAGTTAAATGTATTTGTGAAGAAATATTTGTTTTAGTCGGTAAATAGCTTCTAGCTAATGTTAAACTATATTTGTAAACACCCGACTATAAGTAAAGTTTCTTGTGTCTTGTATAATAATTATTGTTTAAAGCAGATAACGTCTTGTCAGTAAAAGTTAAAATGATCCGACTAAATTTATGCCAAGTCCCTCGAATCGGGACAAAGGTTAAGCAGCATCTATATATCCACAATATGATGTCAAATCACTTTCACTGTCAATGACGCAAAAATGCGCGTATGCAAACAATTTGGACCAATATAATTTTGAAACGATCTTGCAGACAACAATATTGAGGCAGACGACAATATAGCGGGAAATGGGTAAAATTTTCACGATAAATTTTGCAGTGAAAGGTACATTACGATGACAGGAGGAAATATGTTATATCCAAACGTTTAAACGAAACTACAATGTGAAGAAATGTTATTGTTTCCAAAATAATATTATTTTTTTCATCATAAACAGCTTGGGGCCAGATCAGACATCGGATAACCCGACGTCTGGTTATGCTCCAAACGGTTTACACTCAGATCAAACTGAAGTGTAAGATATATCTTCAGACTGACATTTTATACGTTTTAGTGCAATGCGTTTTTTGTGTCGTTTGCTTTTAAACGTAAAAGAATAACGTTTTCTCCACTGTAAACTCAAAAGAAATGCAATAAACTGAGAGAAAAAGAAAAGAAAAGAAAAAGCAGATACTTTGAAAAACGCCTAATCAAATGCCCAGTTCATAACGGATAGTCTGCCAAGGGCCCGTTTTACTAAACTACTTACGCAAAACATTTGCGTAAGTCAAAATCGTTTAACTCTTATTTTTCAATCATAAACGTTTGTGATAATAAAAAATATAAATTAAAATTTAAAATTTTGACTTACACAAATAATTTGCGTAAGTTGTTTAGTAAAACGGGCCCCAGGACACCTACAGTGGAGAAAACGTTATTCTTTCCCAATAAACGCGTTTACGTTAAAACTATAATTTGCGGTGCAAACAGTTTGGAGCCAGATCAGACGCCGGGTTACCCGGCGTCTGATCAGGCTTCAAACTGTTTGCAACCACGATGAAAAAGAATTATCAGAACTGTCCAAAAATTGTACTTTTCTACGTTTTAGTGCTTTGCGTTTGCGTACGTTTGCGTTTAAACGGGAAAGAATAACAGATTCACCACTGTAACTGTTTTACTGGACATTATTGTTTTTCAAACGAGTTTACAGGGAAAGAATACTATGGTCCAATATCGTTGTGTGAGTCTTATTAGTGTTTTCTTCTGACATGTCGGAGTTATTTTTAGATTGGAACATTCTAAAACTTTCCAAGGGATGCGTTTTCTCTACATACTGTTAATGATACGGATAGCTGTATTTCTTGTGCGCAATGTACAGTAGAGGATACCTTATTCTTTCCCGTTTAAACGAAACGCAATGCACTAAACTGTGGAAATTTACTTTAAGAAATTTTAATTATAGTTTTAATCTGATTAGCAAACAGGTTGGATCCTGATCAGACGCCGGGTAACCCGGCGTCTGATCTGGCTCCAACCTGTTTGCAATGGAAACAATAGTTTTAGTATATAAATGCGTTTGTTGGGAAAGAATAAAATATCAGTAAAGTTAGCGCAAGGGTCTCGTGCTGCACGAGGATCATGTTATCTCAAGTTGGAAAGTGTACGACTATATAGATCCGATGTTACCCTGTTATCTATTTACCATTATGAACTATTCTGTTCTAAAAATAATTCCGACAGGTCAGAAAAATCGAACAATACAATGTTCTATGTCCATTTTGTAAATAAAAAGAGTTCTATATACCACTGGAATCTAGCTTCAAATCATGTATCCAAGCTTTCTGTTTGAAGTTATCATTATTACAATGTTCCATCTCCTTGTTTAACGTTTCTTTGAGTCGTATAATGATCTACGTCCAATTATAGATATAGAGTTTTCAAAATCCTTGACAATGGTGCTGCTCAGTGGATAAACAAGCTTTTCTCAAAATTACCCTCATGTTAGAAAGAACGTTGTAAGACTCACATCGAGATTTGTATCACTTAACAAAACTTATTTGAGAAATTAATGCACATTATTTTGGACATCAAATGTAAATTGCACTTAGAAAATATAATATGTTTATCGTTTTGTTATATATATATATAAAAAAAGATTTTTTATATAAAACTGGTATGATACACAGCTAAACACAGAGCTAATCACGATCAAAGGCAACAATAATTAGGTGAAATTTATACCGCCAAGGAAATATATACTGATATGATATGATATGATTAAGTTGTATAACTAAACACGTTGTTTATCATATAAGACCTTATTTGTACCTGCCGTTAACCCCTTACCCAGAGTACAGTGATTATTGGCAGACAGTTAGGATCCTGATCAGACGCCCCGTAACAGGGCGTCTGATCAGGAACCAAACTGTTTGAATCTCGGTTCGATGTGCAGTCAAAATGCATGCAATTTGAATTTGAGAAATTAAAGCGAGCAACAATTGCTAATAGCATATTGCGTTAATGCTGAGTTTATGGACGTCAATCTATTGTCTTTGACTTATAAGTAGCTTGATATTGTTAACCCTGTTTTATTTTCAGCCTGTATAAGTCATTAGCCGCCAAGATGACCATAGTTGAAGTACAGTTCAGCTTGTGTTAACGATGTACATGTACATGTTGGTTGCTATTTGATTGGACTCAGATCAGACGACATGTTACGAAGCAGCTGATCGAGATCTAATCTGCATGACGTTCGTCTAACGGGTTATTCAATCAAACTTGCACAAGTGTTAAGTTTCCAGAGCTTGCAGACACTAAAGCCAAATCCGACTAGATCAACATAACAGTAGGAAAAGGTTTCAGCAGTCAGTGTCCGAAAACACATTTAGATCTTTAATGGCATGTAACTGCTTAACGTAGCCATATGACCATTTTATGTGTCGCAGTGCCAAAAAGCCCAACTCAATCAATCAAGCAAATATAGCAGAACTATCCCATAGAAACGTTGTCTATTTTTTCATGCAATAGATTAACACATGCCTTAAACAAATACTAAAGTTTAATATTTAACATGGTGTGTGCGTGCGTGCATTGGTGCGGGTGTGCGTATGTTCGTGTACGTGTTGGGTGGGTAGGGATGGGGTACATTATGTTTTCGCTATCAATGCGATTTTGTTAAACATAAAAGTCAAATGGCAATGGGAGATTAGTGTTCTAATTGTGTTACCCTCTTGAAATAAAGTCTTTATTATTATTATTATTATTATTATTATTATTATTATACTCAAACAGTCTACCATTTAGATTAAATTGAATCGTCAACATTCTCGGAAAATGTCGTTTTCTTCATTTTCAATGCAGCTAGATGTAATGTGCGTTTAGATTCCTTCAAACGGCAAAGAGTAACGTCTTGCAAACTGTAAATGACCATTTACGCTGACACTAGTATACTTCAGGGTATACCTCTTAGCACAGTATAACGTGTCAGCCTTAGTTAGCGTAAGTTACAACACAATTCACACCAGAAACGAAATAAACCCTTTCAACGTCGTATGCGGATAAAGTTGATTTTGCAAAACAGTTTGAATCCTGATCAGACGCCGCGTAACGCGTCGTCTGATCAGGATTCAAACTGTTTTGCTATCGTATTGATATAACTTCATTCATATTGCCTTTAATATAACTTTGAAACGGTAGTTCAGACAACAATATTTAAGCAGACGATAATACGGTGGCGAAGGGATAACAATCGGACGTATTTTATGTGCATTCAACATCTCATTTAGTGTTACTGCGAAGTTTATTTGCGTTGTACAAACGTGCCTTTTATAGCCCTGTAACTCTATTACATCCTAATTAGGGTAAAGCAGAATTTAGTATCTGCCATTCTGTTTTACAACTGCATATCGAATAAAAATGAGGTAATGAATAGCATCGTCTTTACTTATGTACAATGAACAATATAACATGCTGACCGCTTCATTTTCAAATTGTTTCCTTGACATACATGTACATTAACCCTTTCCCTTATAGAAGCGACTTTTAGCACATCAGTTTATTCATCCGCTGAAGAAAATAGTTCCAAATTATACCGTAATGAATATGTGTCATATTTAATACTTTCCTTATTCTAGCTAGTAATAGCTTAAAGCAGGCTGAAAGTAAAGCAGAATGCGCCCTAAGGCGCATTCTGCTTTACTTGCAACCTGCTTTAAGTAGTCACCTATCTTAAGTACTAGAAATAGGTTATCAGGTAAAGGGTTAAAGCAGTATATTGTTATTCAATAGTCTCAATACGTTCTACATTTGTACTTGTAGTAATGTTATAGCTGACAGTGACTAGATTGCCCCAGACGAGCATGAACATGCACTCTGTTAACTTACCATTAACCCTTTCATAGCCATGGTCGACAACACTGATATTTGCAAACACTTTTGATCCCACTCAGACGCCGTGTAACACAGCGTATTTGGCAGAGCCTGGGATTACAACAGTGCTTGGTATGTACAGTGTTGCAATACAATACGGCTGGTTTTGTCATGGCACGGCTCAAATGCATAACACTTGACAAAATGTGCTGGCGGCAATCTTAAAGTAGACGATGTAGCGACATTGGAATCACTTGCATTTGCAAAGTGATAATTTAATTTAACATATTTGAGAAACAGTCATAGGGTTATAACAATTTAAATCCACTCCACATACTTCTAAGTTAGAACTACTGTTATTTTGTAGCTAAGCCTCTCTTAAGGCCTTTCGCATACGGAAGTCGGTCTTGCGGGCGAGCGGATATGCGTCTTGACTTTTTCCGTACGTGCTTATACTAGAAAAATTATATAAAGGAAATGTTGATACGATTTAGTATAATCCTCCATAGCGCAGTCAGTAGAGTGATTGACTAGCAATTCAAAGGTCATTGGTTCGAGACGCATCCGATCCAAATATTTTTTGTCCGATTTATTGACTTGTCAATCCATAACGCAGTGATCAAAGGACATGTTATGTTTGGTCTTCGTTGATTAGAATTAGTGATGTTATATACGGTCCAATTATATGTCCACTTACATGTACGTTTTAGTTTAATGACTTACAAGTCAATAAAATACATGTATACGATTTGATCGAACTATAAAGCCATACATTGAAGCTTATCAATACGTCAACCTTTTCAAGATCGACATTGTCCATTATAATTATGTTTAAACAATATAATTAACCTTGTATGCAAGTCCATGAATAAATAATAGCACATTTTAATGACAGAATTTTAATTATAAGGTAAGTAACTGTATCTCAACTACTTCAAATTGCCCACATTTTAATAAGAAAATCTGTTATAATAACAAATCCTGACTGTAAGATTTTCTAATTTTTTCTGACCAACTGTTTCATTAACCATATATTTGAATAAAATGAAAACAAATATACATTGAATGAGTCAATTTTTTGTAATTCAAGTTTTTAGCATTTTTCTAAATTTAAATAGCTGATAACATCTTTCTGAACACCTTTATTCAAAATGTTTTTAGCTTTTCTTGTGATGAATGTTGTGGACTACTTATTGGGCGAGACTTATAGTCGTTAGCTTTATTTATTTTTGAGAAAAATAAAATAAAAATTCCAGGTTTTTATCAGAAAAAGAGGCATTAAAGACAAACCACGAGATACATTTTGCTTATATTTTCACACATTGTTTCTCAGGCTATTATCATTCTTCATGAATAGTTTCATAACACCTTGTATGGAAACTAAGCGCACCTGCGTAGTACCTTAAGCGATACGTCAAAATAGGTATATGATATAATTAATATTTTAAATATTTTTCAGTTAAATGCAAGACGCATATATTACAGAGTACTCCTTTCGAAGCTTTCTGTATTAGCCTTATTCTGCATTAAAATTTCGCTTGTCTTTATATAAAACCATTCATCCACGCTGAGTTTTCGTTCAAGAAATATCGTTAAAACTTTGCAGCGTGTATTCCAAGCAAGTATTCAAAACACGACTGTTCCAAAGCAAAGGTGTAGAGATGTACAGGAAATACTATGATATTACAGTGCTCCCTCCCTACAACGACCCTCCTAAAAACGACTACCTCATTACAACCACCATTGTCGCAGTTCCCTAAACAGGACAACACTTGCACTGCTGCAATATCGTCGGCTTGAAATTGTCGTCTGCTGTTTTTCTCAAAGTTACATATAAGTTGATATTTCATTATAATAAATATAATGACGAGTGACAAAAAGCTTGGCGCGGCGTCTGATCTGGACTCAAGCTGTTTGCAAATGTAAACCTAGCCTCAATTTTCCTTCCCTATAACGACTCCCTCCGAACAACACACACAATCTGTGTCTCCCATTGCGTGTTGTAGTAGAGTGGGATCACTGTACACGACCTTTGTATTTCGTGGACATTAAAAATTCAAAACCACGACCATTGACTTTTTAAACCCTGCTAGCCTTAAGCGAGTATAGTCGATTTTGAAGACAGTTTGCATCCAGATTAGACGCCGTGTATGCAAAATGTTTGGCACTCATATCAAAATATATTCAGTCAAAACTTCAAATATTTGAAATTTGCATAAAATTGCAGACGACAGATTTAAGCAGACGATATATAACTTGCGAAATATTTAAATTGGACGGTTAGATTTAACGGCGAAAGCCATGCTATTGTTGAAATCATGATGTGTGTAAAGCAGGAAGATGAACGAGCTCTCTGTCTTACTTTCATTTTGTTTTGAACGTTCATAATGTTCCTAGCACAATTAGTAGGTGCTTATTTTGCCTGGAAGTTTTACCCTTTCATCGTCAACTTTATCGTGAGTGATTTTCCCTTTGCCGCGATATTGTCGTCAGGTTCAATATTGTTGTCTGTAATATCCTTTCAAAGTTATATTTAAGACAGTATGACTGACGTAATTTCAATCGTTTGCCTATGCGCATTTTGACATTATTGGCAATGGTAGGGTTAATGCCGATTGCCTTAGTAGATTACACGAGCAGATTTGATAGGAAACACTCCACATGCTATGAAAGCTAATGAACAGACGTAAAGAATAGCCATAGAATCTAAATATAAAACTTAATGATCGATGTCGTCCTGATACAGTGGAGAATCTGTTATTCTTTCCCGTTTAAACGCAAACGTACGCAAACGCAAAGCACTAAAACGTTGAAAAGTACAATATTTGGACAATTCTGATAATTCATCTTTATCTTGGTGGCAAACACTTTGGAGCCTAATCAGACGCCGGGTTACCCGGCGTCTGATCTGGCTCTAAACTGTTTGCACTGCAAATAATAGTTTAAGCGTGAATACGTTTTTTGGGAAATAATAACGGTTTCTCCACTGTAGCCTCATGTGGTTCTTTATAAAAAGCAGTCTGATAAAAATCTCGGCGCCATTGTCTAGAAGTCTCCGTTGGTGAAAACCAAGATAGCGAAAAACAATTGTTTGAATTTCCCCTATGACGGACGATATCAAATATTGGATTGATTTTGTATAATAATTATTATACATGTATCCTATATTACGGCCAATCAAAAGGAGACTACCATCTGATTAAAACACCTCATTCCAATTGACAAACCATAGCATTTCTAAGTTCACGACAGATCGCTGCGCCACCCTTCACTGCCTTACCCCGAATATAATGGTTACTTACAAACAGTTTAGATCCTGATCAGACGCTGCGTCACGCGGCGTCTGATCAGGATTCAAACTGTTTGACACTCATTTCAATATTTTGAAGTATCTTAAATTAAAAAAATATTAATAAAAGCAGATCGATATTGTTTAATGAAGTTTGCGTCATTGTAGTGAATTTTTTTTTATTTTTTTTAAAGCAGGTTGAATGTCAAACAGATTCCTCCATGAAAATGTGTCTGCTTTTTTGCCATCCTTCTTAGAGTTCCATCCCGTATCTAAAATTTGAGTAATAAAAGCAGACGGTAATTGTTTAATACGGATGGCGTCATGGTAGTGAAGGGGTTATTTCAAAGCAGGTTGGATGTCAAACAGATTCCTCTATGAAAAATGTGTCTGCTTTTCTGCCATCCTGGGTGGAGTTCCCTCCTGTATCTAAAACAAACATTCTTCAATAACCGTATAAGTATTTATCAATAAATGTTAGAGACCCCTTGTTGCTAGTTTGTAAGGGCGTTTGTATAGTCATAATGCATACATTTGCTTTAAAGGAAAGAATCAAGGGTCAAGGAAGTTTGACGCACGCTAGGTAAACATTGTGTCTGTACGTATTGTATGTTATTATATTAAAACAGAATCTTATTGAACAAAGATCAATATGTCAAAGAGAGCTTGAATCCTGATGTGACTCAATGTTACCTGGCTTCTCATAACAATCCAAAATGTTTGCGAAGGATATCTCGGATCATAATGTTAAAGTAGAATAAATGTAGGATACTCTAGCAAATATCATAGCTTGTTATGATGATGCATATATTACTCTTTATTCTTCGCTTGACTTTGTCCTATCTATAATTCTGGTCACGTGATTTGAGAATCTTCCGAGAAGGAACTGTCGCTCAGGTAAAGCCGTCCAAGCTACAGTGGAGAAAACGTTATTCTTTCCCAACAAACGCGTTCACGCTAAAACAGTTATTTACAGTGCAAACAGTTTGGAGCCAGATCAGACGCCGGGTAACCCGGCGTCTGATCAGGCTCCAAAGTGTTTGCCACTAAGATAAAGATGAAATATCAGAATTGTCCAAAAGTTGTACTTTTCTACGTTTTAGTGCTTTGCGTTTGCGTACGTTTGCGGTTAAACGGGAAAAAATAACCGATTCTCCACTGTACATAGGAAGCCAGAAACAGCTGAACATTACAGTACGCTCTCCCTACAACGGCCCTCCGAACGACGACTCTCTCCTAACAACTTTTCCCATTGTTCCCAAGAAAATTGTTTCTAACGCTTTCACTGTTGCATTATCGTCTGCCTAAAAATGTTTGCTGCTGATTTCCTTACATAATGGACATTTTGACAGAAATAACATAATTACTAGTAGCAAACCGTTTGAATCCAGATCAGACGTCGCGTTATGTGGCGTCTGATTTGGATTCAAAGCCAATTCCCCTCCCTATAACAACCCCCCCAAAACAACACACACTTTTTTTGTTCCATTGGATGTCGTTGTAGAGATGGGGCACTGTATACACAGGAGACAGATAGCTATTCTCTCTCTCAAATCGTGTGCACATTGCCATTTTCCAAACAAGCAAAACCCATGGGAAGCAACCATGCATCTTTAAAGACAGGCGACCGCCCAATGTAAGGCCGAATTTTCCAATTAAGTCGAGTCCATGTTTGAATATTTAGGATTAATTATAATCAACCATCTAGTCAGTCAGGTTTGCAATATTATTTATTTAAAATGGATCGTCTGTGTTTTGCTCTTCTGTAATTGAGATCTAAGGCATTTGGACAAAAAATGAGTGTGACAACTTTGGATACTGATCTAACACTGAGTTAATCGGCGATTGATCTAAATCTAGATCTAATTTGTTTGCAAATATTAATGAAAAAGAATTTTCAGAATTGTCTAATAGTTGTACTTTTCTATGAGAACGTGTTTTGCGTTTGCGTTTCGTTTGCGTTTAAACTGGAAAGAATAACGTTTTTCTCCACTGTATGTGACGTCTGGACATAGGTTTTACAGTATCCAGCCTGTGGTCTTTTCGCAAACCGCATTGACATCAAATAAGCAGCTGTATTTGTCATTTATATGATATCGCCTGGCTGGCTTAAAGGAAACAGGGATGCAATTCCATTAGGCATATAATCGAAACAATACTAGAATGAAAGGCCACAGAAAAGCGAAATAATTAGTTGCATAGAAATAGCATCAGGAGAAAGCTGAGTGAGCTCTCCATCTGTAAAATGCCGAGGCAGACTTCATTCTATCTATTTATTATACCGCCCACTCTACAGAATGACGATGTACAGTGGAGAAACCGTTATTCTTTCCCGTTTAAACGCAAACGAAACGCAAACACACTGCAAGAATATGTACACAAAAACAACTTTTATACAACTCTGACTATTCATTTTTATTCGAGTGGCAAACAGATTGGAGCCTGATCAGACGCCGGGTTACCCGGCGTCTGATCTGGCTCCAAACGTTTTGCAATTGAAATAATCGTTTTAGCGTAAACGCGTTTATTGGGAAAGAATAACGTTTTCTCCACTGTATTTAGGATAGCGAGTTATGTCAGCGCGTTTGTCTACATGCATGTTACATGTAACCCCTTCACGGCATCACCCTGAAAACAATGGTTATTTGTAAACAGATCTGATCAGGATCCAAACTGTTTGACACTCATTTCAAAATTTCCTCAGTTAAAATACCTAAAATTTAACTTTGAGAAGTTAAGCAGACGATAAATTGTTGACATTTATGACGTCATGACACTGAATGGGTTTAAACTGAGACTGCTATTTTTATTGCTTTAGCTCATCAGTCATTATAGACTTACCATTCTGCGTGCTATAGTTATTATAGTCTGCCAAATTTATCTTCTGCTGCAATTCTTTGAGTTGAATTTTATGCATTGTCTTTCAGAAGATAATACCCGAGTGTTAAACAGTTTGGATGAAGATGAGACGCAAAGTTACTCGGCGTCTCATCTGCATCCAAACTGTTTGCAAAATTATTAGCCCGTAGCGGGCAGTGTGTTAATGATTACTCTGTTTCGATATTTTGGGTAATGGATCATTCGGATTTGAACGTTAGATACGTAGTCGGTTTGTCCTAAACAAGTCATGGCCAATAGAGCCAATACAATTGAGACGAGTTGTGTTTTGTTTTTGAAAAAAAAGTTATCAGCCGAACCATCTATTTGCAAAATAAATTTCAATATTTGTTAGCTATGTATCCCCGAAAGGATTTTATCATTGTCTGGCAGGACTCTTTCATTGCCAAATTTTATCGCCTGCTTTCAGCCTGCATCTATCCTTACAGTGGCGAAGGCGTCAATAAACGCGTTTACACTAAAACTATTACATGTATTTCCATTGCAGACAATTGGTAAACCGGTGTCTGATTAGGCTCTAAACTGTTTACCACAAATATTAAAATGAATATTTTGAAAATGCGTTGGCACCTTGTTGCATTAAACAGGGGAACAATAAGTTTTTCTCCATTGTATATCGTCGACACTGCTACCGTGGAGAAAACGTTATTCTTTCCCAATAAACGCATTTACGCTAAAACTATTAATTCCCTTACAAACAGTTTGGAGCCAGATCAGACGCCGGGTAACCCGGCATCTGATCAGGCTCCAAACTGTTTTCACCAAAGTAAACATGAATTATCAGAATAGTTCAAAAGTTGTACTTTTCTACGTTTTAGTGCTTTGCGTTTGCGTTTCGTTTGCGTTTAAACGGGAAAGAATAATGCTTCCTCCACTGTATCTGCAATAGTATTACAATGTAAGTTAAGGACCGTTGGCTTAATTTACGTAGTTATATGGGAACGAGTGCCAAACAGTACTGATTCTGAACAGACCCCGCATTACGATTAAACTGTTAACGAATCTTATTTTGGAGACTGTTGCAGTGGAAGAATTAAATACAGAACAGAACTAGGTTTAAAGATATTTGTACCAGTCTTTGTATTTTCTATAAAAATGTAGTGTCTGTAAAATTTATTTCTGTCTGTACTGTTTTTTTTAAATTAAAAGATAAATGTCCGGGTTTTGTAGCTTTCTTTTAACACACAAAAGGCGTATCTCAGCCGACTTCTGACAATAAGCATACCATCACAAATCTTACGATAAGGTATTTTTAAAAAACAAATTCTGCTGCGTATGTTCTTACTGTTTTCTCACTATCATTAATGGGTAAAAAGTCGAATATCAGTAATTGATACATGATCAAATAGAATTTACTCCATATATTTAACAAATTAGAAGCTGCTGGAGAATAAAGAATTCAAATTCGATGCAATTAATTTCACTTGAATAAATTGAAGTCCTATTCATCTATATTTAATTATTCTTTAAAGTAAAAGGACAGTCATTCAGTCTAATTAATCTGTCTGCTCTGGAATTATTCTTCAGCTGTTGTCTTTATTTGTTGTCAATTGTCATTGGCCTAGACGCATTCGTTTACATTTCCTGAACCAAGTGTGAAACGTTTTTGTAAATACAGTCGAAACTCGATCATTCGGAATCGCTATAGGATTGTCAGGTTTACGGCACTGCGACACAAAAAGGGAAATTTAGCTACGATTTATAACGAGGGATGAAGATATGAGATGCTGATGATTTCAGGCAGATACTTCGCTATATATCATTCGTTGAAAAGTAGCACATGGGATAAAAACTACCGACCTGCTTTCCTTTTAGTTCTTGGCGGAGGGGATAAAGACGGTCTAATAAATTAAACCAATTCCCTATGAAAAATAAGCCACAGAACCACGTTACAGTAGGAAGGTTTTTGGTAAGATCTTTTCAAGCTTCATTCTTATTTTTAAGACAATAATGCAACTACAAGCAGTTTGGTATTTGATCAGACGATGAGCAATTGTGCTCATATTAAATTCAAACTCAGTGACACTCGATTCGTTTGATCTCATTATTTTCTTTTTAAACAATTATGTAGAAAATATACTAACACAATAAAGAAACTGGACATTTGTTTTGAGCGAATTTGCTATACTTGTAAGTACACACCATAGATAAATTTGTTATCAAAATCGAAAAGTGTTTTGACTACACGATGGTGTATTTGTAACTATGATTTAATAAAGTTTAGTTATAATTTTGTGTGTCAATGACGACGATGTGAAAAGTAAAAGTTGCAGGATTGTAATATTTTTTAGTTGTTGTTTGGCCATCGAATATTATTTTATATACCTTGTCACGGTTCTATGGCTAACTTGTTATAGGAAATGTTAAAGGATAATCTCAGTGAAATAAAAAAAAAAACTATGACAATTAAGCCCCAGTACCAATAAAAGGTACATAATACAATATTCAATGGGAAAACGACAATTACAAAATATTACAATTCTGCAACTTATACGTTTTACACCATCGTCATTCACAAGCAAAATTGTGATTTGCAAATTATTAAATAACAATTAAAATTACACCATCGTGTAGCCAATACATGTGTACGTAATTTGATACCAAATGTGTCTAAGGTGTGTACTCATAAGTATAACAACACTCTCTTAAACCAAATGGTCAGTTTCTTTATTCTGTCAGTATAGTACTAATATACCTTGATAAGCGGTGAAACGGTTACAGTGATCTTTTACAATACTACTTATTGTATAGGCTAACACATTATCTGAGTTCCTGATTGCGGTAGAACAGGCATAATCGCACTTTGATGTTATTACGTATGCTACAGTATATGAGTTTTTAACGGTCATACAATATTTTGGCGGCTTTGCTTTTGCAATGAATATTGAAATAATATGAGCCTATTAAAAACCCATATACCAATACGAATCTGAAATAACAGTACGATTTAACCTGTCTAGTATTTAAATTAATCTGAGTGGCAAACAATTATTTCCAAGAACTCGTTGCCTGTTCTGGCTCCAAATTTGGTATTTACAGTGCCCCCTCCCTACAACGGCCATCTGAACAACGACCTCTCCTTACAACAACGCTTGCCGCTGTTCCCTAAACAAGAATATTATGTCCAACCTTTTCACTGCTGCAATATCGTCTGCTGAAAGTTGTCGTCTGCTGGTTTTCTCAAAGTCACATACTTGACATGTTGACATAAAAAAACATAATGACGAATGACAAACGGCTTAAATCCAGATCAGACGCCGCGTAAAGCGGCGTCTGATCTGGATTCAAGCTGTTTGCAAATATAAGCCAATTTCCCTCCCTATAACAATTTCCCTCCGAACAGCACACACAATTTAAGACTCCAATTGGGTGATATTGAATAGTGGGATTACTTCAGTTTATATCAACGTTCAAATAAGTTTGGACTGAATAACGTAAGTTCCTGCTGATATAGTGATGGTATAATTGTTAATCGCCAGACAGATCCTCAAGCAAACACCCCAAGTGATACAAAATACCGGTATCTTAGAAAGTATTTCTTCGAAGTTCAATGTAACATTATTCTGATTGATGAATTGAATTAGATGCCGCTTTTTGCATGTATCCTCGCGTTTAGGAGAGCTATGTCTCACTGGCAATGAATTTAATCCATTTACTGCCGAGCGAAACCTTTTTTGCATTTGCAAAAAGAATTGATCAAGGTCAGGCTCCAAGTTACATAGCGTAAAAAGTTTAAATTGTTTGTCATTCGTATTGAAGGTTTTTAACTGAAAGAGACTAAATTCTGAAGATGAAAAAATAATAAAGAATACACTTTTATATAGATTTAATGATAGCAGTGAAAGGGTTATTGTATGAACAAGCAAAAATCACGACACAAATGTTCATATTTTGAGACAATGTTTTGCTTGCTGTAGAACTATTTTAACTCTATAGGATATATTTCTCTGCTTTAATCTGATTGTTTTACTCTTGGGATGAAATACAACAGGTTATATAAAATGACATCACACCGCTAGAGATTTAAACTATTCGCAAATGTGTTGTGTCAACATTTGGTAAACTGTCATGGCTAATCCTATGTTTGACAACAAACATCAGTCTTCCAGATAAGAGAAAAGGAACGGAATTTTTTTTAAGATGTTTTCATTTACGTCATACAGTGAAGAAGTCGTTAATGCTAAAACTATACTCAGTCAAAAAAGAAAGTACCCTCTTTACCTTCCATTAAGTAGATTTAAAGCTCCATATATTTAAAGTATCTTATCAACTCAAGTTTTGCTTGAGATTTTAAAGGCCCATACGTTCATCAGTGTGTTCCAGTAAAACATTCAGATTAAACGACATATGTAACGAAAAAGAAACAAATAAAGTTAATTGTTATTTCAAACCAGAAGGAAGTATTTCTATATTAAAAAACGTTCTAGTCTTAATAACGCCGTGAGTATTGTTATGAATAAAAGTTTAATGTGATTTTATAGTTTTTAAGAAAAGTTCTATCAGCTGGATATAAGCACCATTGTTTGTCTTCTATAGAAAACATTTCTCAGCCAAAATGCTGTTTTCTGGAAAAGGAGTTATAGAACTTTTTGTTCAATACAGTGTGCCGGATATTTGGCCTCAATGATTCCTTGTCGTCTGTCATTTTCTGTATAGTAAACTTTAAATACATTTAATGTATGAAACGCTGATAATTTAGAAAACAAAAGTAGGTACTTTCTTATTTGGATGAGTATATCATTTCCAATGCAACTAGTTTTCCCGGCGTCTGATCTGGCTCCAAACTGTTTGCCACTCCGGTAAAATGAATAGTCAAAATTGTCCAAACGTTGTCATTTTTGTTTTTACATTTTGTTGCATTGCGTGTGCGTTTCGTATGCGTTTAAACGGGAAAGAATAACGTCTTTGATACTGCTCAAATTCCGAGACAATATTAATGAGTATTCAAACCTAGTGGTTTAGTACTGATATATGAACATTAACCTTGGGAAACACTGTAATATCTGAAATAGCAAAAATATAGGAGACCACTTCTACAAAAGCTGTTTGCAATATTGTTATCATGAATCAGGCATCATCCTGTATTAAATAATATTGACACATGAAATAAGTAATTAAAAGCAGATGACCTTCTTAATATAAAAATAAAAAATAATTTTTTTTTTTAAATGGTGAAATTGTGGTAGTAAAGAGGTCACGAGCACACACTAGTATAAATGTTTTGCGCCTGACTTTTGTAGATGCGTCGTTGCAAAAGGCAACGTGCGTCTCCATTTCATTTCAGTTTTCTCCTTATCATACCGACCGCGACTTGACTGGTATTTACAGTTTTGATCCAGATCAGACGCCGCGTAATGCAAACTTCGTCACGATTGCTGTAATAACTATCGTTCGTAACATAATGTACGTTTTAGTATAACAATTGCACGTCGCATTGGCGTCTCCTGACCGAAATTCTAACTAAATATAGTTTAAATCCTCCTTTATTTCTTAATTTAATGTTTTAATCGAGTTAATTCAGAGACACTTACGAATGTATGCATCTAACCTTTCGTAAAGGATGAACGAAGTTCGTACCAATAGTTTTACGACTTTTTGTTAATATGACAGCTATTTGAGTCTACGAACGTCATACGAAAAATCTTTTCTTATTGAGCTTTATGAAACATAACCTTATTCCGAAGTCTACTTTGTTTACTAATAGGTCACATCTAGCATCTATAACAACGGGTCCGAGTAAAACAATTGCAGATTGAGCTCTATTGCATAATTGAATTTGTTACGAGTTTTAGGCATTGTCAACATGTCATCTAATGCATGTATATACAATAAAGGAATATTAACCCTTTACCTGATTGAAGATATGTGACTACTTAAAGCAGGTTGAAAGTAAAGCAGAATGCGCCCTAAGGCGCATTCTGCTTTACTTTCAGCCTGCTTTAAGCTATTAACTGCTAGAATAAGGAAAGTATTAAATATGACACATATTCATTACGGTATAATTTGGAACTATTTTCTTCAGCGGATGAATAAAATGAATGTGCTAAAAGTCGCTTCTATAAGGGAAAGGGTTAAGATATTAATTAATATTGATGTCTGCACTATCGTTTCAAACTTAGATTCAAATAGTATGAATTAAGGAATATCAATACGAGCATTAAAAACAGTTTTGAGCCTGATCAGACCCCGCTTTACGCGGCGTGTGGTCTGGATTGTAGATGTTTGCGAAGTCGAGTTTATGCAACTTCGATGATGTAAGGGTTACTCTATCATTATTGTTAAATCCTTACCGTAGTTTCTATATAATCTACATTTCTATAGCGTCATTTGATATATTGAACGCTAAGAAAATATTCTTCATTTAACGAGCATATTGGAGACATGTTATTGCCAATTTCTTTAGAGAATAAAATATATTTGAATGTAGGTTTCTAGTTCAGTTTACGAATACGAGAAAGCTAAATCATTCGTTTATCGATTCCGACTTAACAAGTCTGCAAACAGTTTGAGTCCTAATCACGTGTCACGCGGCGTTTGAACTGAATTTATGTTGCTTGACACTCCTCTTTCGGTTTCTTTAATCAGAATGAATCAATCTTAGTTTTACAACATTTGCAGACGACTAATTCAAAGTAGATGATATTACGGCTGATAAGGGTTTAATATAATAAGAAAACTATACATGTACACTGGATAAAATAGCGACAACTCATTGGGAAATCTCGGATATTTAGGACTAAATATAACTATTACAAGTAGTTTAATATGCAGAAAACTCCTATTTTTATTATTCAGTACATGTAAGTAGCTAGCTGTACTAAAACTGCTGATATGTCTTTTTTTTTGGAGATAATGTCGATTTGACATTCTGACAAGTGCAAATGTATGCTACTCATTTGAAATTTAGATAACAATAAAACAGATTATAAAAAGCCTATACGAGTATTCATATTATTTCACTTGACACCCCATCACGTTTACAAACATACTCACATGGTTAATCTAAAACGAATCTCAAACAGCCAATCTTGAATTAAGCGATCACTTAAGAAGAGGTTTGAAGATCTCTAAAGACAAGTGAATACAAACGGCAGGAACAAAAATACGGAAAGTGTATGTAAGAGCTTTCAGCATTAGTGCTATCCTACTTTAAGTAACCGCACGATTTGAGACAACCAGTGTGTCTTCTATTGTGTGACCGCTCTATGCAAAATTACATATACAGTAGAACCCCTCTATTACGGCCACTAAAACGAATGCTAAATGATTGTTTCAAAAACAGGTGACAGCTTAAATCAAGATGACAGTTAAACAGAAAGCTCCCAAAGGAGCTTTCTGTTTAAATGTCACCTTGCTTTAAGCAGTCACCTGTCGTAAGCACTAAGTAAATAACATAGTTTAGTGGTCGTAATAGAGAGGTTGAACTGTATTATCTTTTATTTGGCTCAATGATTTATTCAGATAAACAATTTCAGGACAACTAAGGTAAAATTCCAATAAAAGTTCCTAGTTGTATCATGCTAGTTTTATTACATAACAATTGAATTTGAAGGATGATATTATTGCAGCTGGGAATACAACTTACATAACCTTTTAACACACTACTTGATAAATACACACTTTCACGCCTCTAATTTATTCCTCAATTAAAGAAAATAGTTCCAATTTAAACAATCATAAATTTACAATAAAATATGTTCTATATCTTAGCAAATAAAAACTTAAATCAGACTGAAAGTAAATCAGAATGCGCATAGAGGTGCATTATCCTTCACGTTCAACCGGGTTTAGGTGGTCACCTGTCTTTTAAACGTGATTCAGGCTATGGGGGTCATGGGATAAATGAAAGTAAAGTTCGTTGTAAAACAATCAAATATGGTAAAAGACAGGTGTTGGAAAATCGCGAGTGTAAAGCAGCTTGGGTTAATATCAGGGTTTTATCTTATTCCAAAGTGTGTTTACCCTTTCACTCTCAATGGCGCTTCAAAGCACGTTTGCAAACAGTTCGGTCCTGATCAGACGCCGTGTTACGCGGCGTCTGATCAGGAACCAACCTGTTTGACACACTAATCAATATTTATTAAGTCATACAACCTTAAATCTAACCTTAACACATGTGTTGCATACAACAATATTGACGCAGACGACAATAAAGCGGTGAAGGGGTAAAAATCTCCCGAATAATATAAAAGTGTTAATTTATCCTCTCACTGCTATTAGGACGTAATAGCACGTCTATCAAGTTGCAACTGTCTGCATATATTTTTAATGTGTTTTATTTGTTAAATTTTGAAATAGATTTGTTGACTTATGAAACATTGATAGGAGTCAAACAGCATTACTGTTTGCCAAAATACCAGGCTTGTCCGCACTGGAAGTGAAAGTTAATCAGAAAAAAGTGAGCGCATAAAGTGCTCAGAACAATTCCGTTGTTCCTTTAGTTATAACTGTTTAGTTAATACATTGTGAAACAAGGCTTTGAGAATAAAAATTAATATTGCCAGTTCTGTAGCTATGTGCCATGACAATTACAGTGGAGAAAACGTTATTCTTTCCCAATAAACGCGTTTACGCTAAAACTATAATTTGCGGTGCAAACAGTTTGGAGCCAGATCAGACGCCGGGTAACCCGGCGTCTGATCAGGATTCAAACTGTTTGCCACCATCATGAACAAGAATTATCAGAATTGTCCAAGAGTTGTACTTTTCTACGTTTTAGTGCTTTGCGCTTGCGTACGTTTGCGTTTAAACGGGAAAGAATAACAGATTCTCCACTGTACGTGTTCTGGTTGTAAATTATGTTGCAATGACCTAAGCATTAAGACGCAATGTAACTGTCCTGAAAGTTTCGTTGTCTGCAGAATTGGTTGATTACTATTTTCTGTACAAATATCAAAAGAAGTTGAAACACTAGGTTTTGATGAGATGCCGACCTACTCAGCACCTCAGCTTGGTCCAAATACTGTTTGCAACAGCAGTCACATATTTCCGAGAGGTCTGCAGAAGTTTAAAAGTATTATTACTTTGTATGCACAAAGGGCATTCTCTATATTACATCTTATATTGTCCAGTGAAGTCCAGTCAAACTAAATTAGTAACAACATGGAGAAGAACGTGTATTTCATATTGACTACGGCGTCAGTTGTATGGTTTGTTTAGTTACAAAATTGCTTATATCACCAACATAATATGTCACGTGACACCAGGGCTGCCATAAGTTGACATAAAAATCCTAAGATTTCCAAATTTGCACTTTTCAAGTGCGATTTTACGAATCGTACCTTTACCCCATAACCTTTTTCTTGTTTTGTTGACATACGACCACTTAAAGCAGGCTGTAAGTAAAGCAGAATGTACCATAGGGCGCATTCTGCTTTACTTTCAGCCTGCTTTAAGCTACCATGTACTGGGAAAAAATCCGGAGATTTAGCAAAATTCCGGAGAAATGGCAGCCCTGTGACACTCATTTGTTTTGTTGAAAGGGTACGATTCGAATGCGTAGTCACAACATAACATAAACTATTAGCAATATGTAATCAAAAACATTTAATGCATCTTAACTGGAGAATTGGCTTCCGTTTCCGGTGTAGATAAAGTGTTTTGTTTTGCGCAGAAGAAAAAATGTAGATTATTTTAATCAAATTGCTGTTTTGCGAGACCTAAATGTAAAAAATGTTGGAAAATATGTGAAACATAGTGATAAGTGATGATATTGACTAAATAAAAGGACATACTTGAGAAGACGAGTGAGTATAAAACATAATTTCATTCATGCCGAACAGAAAGCAAAAGGCGCCAAAAAGGTCAGGTCACAACAAAGGTGGAAGAAAAAGGAATAGATCTTCTCCTGGTAAGACAGAAAGTCAGAAAAAACAGAAACCCATACTTGAAAGTGACAGTGAAAGTGAATATTTTGACATTAGTGATACTGATCTTTCCGAAATCAAGGAGAACTCCATTGCTTTGTCAAAATCCAAAATGGCGGCTGAAAACCAAACCAGTTCTCCTTCACATATGGCCAGTGAAAACATAGACTACGATAAATTGTGTATGAAAATGGCACCTATGTTAGCATCAATGGTGATCAAAGAATTAAAAGATATGTTGAAAAGTGAAATTAAAAGTGAAGTCTACTCAGAAATAAGTACACATATTGGGCATCAAACTTCTGAGTTAAAGTCAGAAATCGCAGAACTTAAAAGTAAAAACGCACAGCTAGAGCCAAGCCCGGCTCAAATCGAAGAGTCATCGTTAAGTTTACAAACTCAAGAGCCAGACAAACTATCTATGAGGCCCGGCGATCACTTGGAGATCATATATATGTACAGGAAAATCTCACCCCATTCCGCGAGAAACTCAGCTATGAAGCTAGGCAACTCAAACGGGAGAATCTCATTTCCAAAACGTGGGTAGCAGGGTGCAAGGTGTTTGTGACACTTCCAGGCATTGAGAAAAAACAACAAATCAGAGATCTTTCAGACATAGCAAGAATTAGACTCTAAATCAGGTGATCTGTAGAACTTTTGAAAGAGGATCTATCTCTTTAACTCTTAATATGTAATCCCACTCTGACCCAAAGTAACTCTGTGTCTGATCGGGATTATTTCATATTTAAAACTTATTGTCGATCTCACTGATTTTGTTAGTTTATTGCAGTTGCATAGACTGACTTCATACTTAAGTCCTCGCAGATGTTTTAGCGAAAGACACGTATAGACTTAGCAATTGCAGACATGGATTATATGGATTACCTGAACTTTACAACCAATGTCAACAAATTCAGAAACTTACCATTGCTACCATATACAAGTGAAAATTATGTTAATCCCATACCTCATTCATGGATGACAAACTACGGCACTCCGCTTCAATAATCCATAATTTATATCCAAACAATATTTTTTTAAACAATACTCCATTGACACAGAATCACAAAGTGCTCCTTCCATGGACATTACTCAGTTTCAGTAAACTGTTTATCCTTAGTGCGTATACAGTCAGACTTGAGTTGGACGACCAATCAAATATCAGGTAGCATTCCTTAGACTTATGGTAGCTAAATTGGGGACGGGAGTTGTCGACGAAGCTCTATTAGGAGCTTTCTCGTCTAAGCCTGTCCTGCACTGAGCGGACACCTTAATTAAGCTTAAAAGCATCTAGCATATAAATAATCAAGTGGTCGCCTAATACAAGTATGACTGTGCAAAATGTGTTTACTATTACATGTACCCTATATTGACTAATCACACTGTGTATATAATGCTGAACACGAGTGTGTTTGTGTGATTGTACAAAATAAGCACGTGAAATATATGCTAAGATCAAGTATACTGGTGCAGAAATGTACATCCGCTAAAGCGGATAAGTTAAATGTTGTCTGCAGTATTTCTGACGCACGAGCTTTAATGATGTATACGGTAAATGCCCTCTTTTACGATCTCAAAAAGACGTTATTTCCATAATATCAGAGACAAGTGACGTCTCGATGGGGGATGGAGGTGGGGCATAAGATCTCCTTAAGGAGCTTTCTGCTCTGCTTTCATCTTCCTTTCGTTCAAAAGACTCCCTGACTAGAGTATCATAGAACTGACATTAGTTAAAGTGGTCGTAGTGGAGGGGTCTTGATGTACACGCAACATTCTGTTGCATACAATGTTCCTTTTAATTACACGACTTATTAACATTGATATTAATTGCCACGTATTAACGGGAGGCAGTGGTGTCATGCAGGGTGGTATATGACGATACGCCGAGTAACTTGACGTCTCAGCAGTAGCCAAACTGTGTGACACGCTGGGTGTTTTTGAAAGCAGCTACATGCGGAAATTATGCGGCCTAAGTTGACTAAAGGTTGATCATCTAAATATGCCCTTGAGTTACAATACCTTATAGTGTAAAGTTGTGTCTATGCTAGTAGGCCATATATTTCAGACGTCTCAGATTGGACGTGTTTTGAGCGTCTCATTTGGATCTGGAAAACATGATATTATTCTAGTCGCGAGACCTGACTGAATTGATTAGTCCGAGAGAGGACATGTTTGTTTGTTTTTTCCATGTTTTGTTTCCATTTAAATGCGTTTGTTCGAAAACAATGATGTTCACTTCATGCAGTTTGGAGCCTGCTCCTATGCCGAACAGTATTGATCAGGTGCCACACTATTTTGGCCACTCAGACTTTATAAAATAGAATTTTCAAGAAATTATAATTTTCTACATATTATTGAATTATGATTGAGATTTGTTTGCGTTTAACCCATTATCCAATAGCATAATTTTTCTGTTAAAGACAAGTGTTCACTTAAAATGGATTGAAAGTGAAGCAGAATGCGCCTTTAAGTGCATTCTGCTCTACTTTCAGCCTGCCTTGAACTATCATCTACTAGTATATAGAAACTATTTGTTATACAGTTTATGTCGGAATACGTAAATTTGAACTATTTTCTTCAGATGAGAAACGAACTTTAGGCGTAAAATGTGTATCTATTGAGCAACGGGTTAAAGGTATCTTCTTCTCCACAGTTACATGCTGGTGTTTTTCAAACAGTACAATACAAAAGAAAGCATGGCTATTGGCTTGTAAGGTGTTGTGCACGTGCAAACTATGAAATGCAGGAATAGATAATTTTCTGTCGTACTTGATAGTTAAGCTTTCAGGATTTTGGATGATTTCTAGATGTGAAATTCATACTATACTTTCTTAATTACAAGCATTGTGGTCCCACTTGAGACGCTGCGTTCTGCAGGGTCCCAACTGGGTACGCATGCCCTGCTGATTCACCTTTTTTGGCGAGGCATGGCTTTCGTTGCCGGTAGGTCCTGACTGGACATATCTACGTTTTGTTTCGGTAGATATGACAGTGCCATTACAGGTGGTTATTTATGCTTGTTTGTTTATATAAATGTAGTCCGATTTTGTTGTCCGGCCAGTTATGGATAACCCAGGTTAGACAATGTATTATTGACTTTCGTCGGCTAGCATTAGTGACCGGGGAAGCTCGAACTGCTATGTCGAGGTTCTGATGGCTGGTGGGCCGATGTGGTCGGACTGTATTTACCTTTAGCCTTGTCACACATTTTCCACGTTTTCGTTTCAGTGGAAACCGTGTGGCGTTACAAATGAGAAAGTCATAGCGGGTCCCCCAGAAAGTCTGATATGCATTCCTGTATAAATAGATTGTGTTATTCACCTTTACTCACCAAATTCTTCCGGCAATGGCCAAACAATAATGTAACTTAGATTTATGATCGGTACATGTCGAATGTAAATCGCCGGTACAGTAGGACATCTGTTGGGCGACCACTGAATGGTGTTCGTTAAAGAAGGATGACTGTCTGGTCTAGTTATGATATGTGGTTTTGAGCTTTTGAGACCTAATCTCACCGATGCGCTTTAGTTAACATTTGCATACGGACTGGATCAATACTAGACAACGAGTGACTCGATGACTGATAGATCCGAACCGAATGTCAATGCTTTACTTTCAGTCTGCTGAAAGCTTAAGTTTAAGCTTCCACCTAGTACAATATAGAAAATATTTGTAGTGCTCCATATCTTTTACTGTATTCCTACAAACCCGTTCCAGTTTATAACATTGAATATAAATGACCACTTAGAGCGAGGTTAGTGTAAAGCAGAGTGCACCTTTAGGCGCATTCTGCTTTACTTTCAACCTGCTAAAAGCGGAATCTTAGCTACCATCTACTACAACATTTAAAATGTTTGTTATGATACATACTCATGACTGTATAAACTGTTAAATATAAATCGTTAGGAGGTCCTAGCATTGAGGATTAGATGACCGCAAAGGGAGAGTTTAAAGTAAAGCAGAGTGCGTCTTGATGGTGCATTCTGTTTTGCTTTTAGCATGATTTAAGCTATCATCTGCTACAATATTGAAAATGTTTTTTTTATGATACATACTCGTGACTGTATAAACTATATAACTATAAACCAACTGCGAATGCTAGCATTTAGATAGGCGAACGCTTGGGGAGGATTTAAAATGAGGCGGAATGCGCCTTAATGGCGCATTCTGCTTTACTTTTGGTCTGACATAGGCTATCATCTGCTACAATGTCAAACTATTTGTAATGATGCATATTTATGACTGTATAAAATTGTAGCCAGTTCCTAGCACTGAAGACAGGTGACCACTTGTAAAGTGAAACGGAATGCGCTTTAAGACGCATTATGTCTTACTTTCAACATACTACTATACGCTTAGAATGCCTAGCTACCGTCTGCCACATTACCGGAATTGTTAGTTATGACACACATATTCAAGACTGTATAAACTGTATAAACTCCTATCATTGAAGATAAGTGTCCACTTAAGGCGGACTTAAAGTTAAGCAGAAATCGCCTTAAGGCGCGTTCTGCTATACTTTCAGCCTAATTTAGCCTTTAAGATTTAAGCCCAAAGTTTTAAGATACTATCTGCTACAATATCAAAAAGCATTTGTTATTCTACATATCCGTTACTGTAGTAACTGTGCAGTTTAAACTTCTGCATGAGAAGGATAAATTAAAAGTGATACACCGCGTATCAATAATATATTGTTAATGGGTTAACAATTGTTTGTTATTCACTCGATCATTAACAATTTACCCAATAACTCGTTTAAAGCGTTTTATAAGTGAAGTCAAACGCGCTTTTAGGTGCGTTCGGTTTTACTTTTAGCCTGCTCTAAGCGGTTAGGCTATCGTCTGCTAGAATAGAGAGAATGTTTGTTTAAGCTATATCTTCATGACCGTATAAACTCTGTACTGAGACTACCTAACTATTTCATCCCTGCATTTCCAAATGGAAATTCCCATTACTTATTGTGCTGGGTACATTTGTGACTAGAGGTGTTGTCTGTATGATATTTTGTTCTTTTTACACTATGGACTTTGCAAAATGACAAGCAGTGTGTACCCTGATCAGAGAGTTACTTCAACAACCCTCTCACTTGGGTCTACACAGTTTGAATCGGTCAAGTATACTTTTCACAGGTACAATGTTTGCGAATGACATGCTAAATGGTTCTAGCCCTGTATGTAAGTTGAGAAATTCTGACGCACGTGGGAATTGAGGCTATTGAGTAAAAAAGCGAGAAAGCAGACTGTTACGTCAGCTATTGAAATTATTTAAAGCCTTGCCAAACTAGTCGATGTATCGATTTGTCAAAAAATAAACTTATTCAGGACAATACCATTTTGCAGCAGTGGTTCAAAAAAGGAACAAATAACTTAGTTGAAAATAGTTTAACCCTGTATGTTTGTTTCTAACTCCCCACACTACTAGAGTATTTCTTTATTTTGACGTTTTAATGTACTCCAAGTTGTACATAACTGTATAATCCATGTATACAATGCGCTAACGTGTAATGTCGACGCTACTGTCGATGCTTGATAGCTGAGTTTTATTATATAAGATATGTCTTGTTACTGTTATTCATTCATTGTGCATGTTTTTTTTCAAGCAAGAGCAAATAACCCTTATCTCTGTCAGACCTTGCCCCTGCACTACAATCCGCATACTTATAAAGAGTGTGTTACCTAACTTTGAATCTATATTGCGATATATTCAGTATATATTTAACGGTAAGACAGTCATTACCTTGAGGTAAAACCACTGTTTCAATAGTAAAAAAAGTTGATATTTTTTAATTCATTGTTACCCCTCTAGTCTTTACTAATATAGGTGAAAACAACACTATTAACTTGCCAATTGTTTGGATTAACCCTTATCATGCCAAAACCAACATATACAGTTTTTATCCAGATCATACGCCGCTCAACGCGCTGTCTGATGTGGACCTAAACTGTTTGGCACACTTATTCATCTTTGCGACAGTCAAAACCCATGGTTTCAACAACACAAACTTTATATTGATTAGAATCTCGACCCTTTACCCCATAGCCTTCTTCTAATGCTAAAGATAGGTGACCACTTTGAGCGGGTTGAAAGTGAGGTAGAATGCACCTTAAGGCGCATTCTGCTTTACTTTCATCCAGCTTTAAGCTACCACCTACACGTATACAGAACATATTTGTAAGGGTGCATATTCATTTTGTATAAAATTAAATTATTTTCCCCAATGGAGGTTTAAAAATGAAGACGTAAAAAGGCGTTTCTATGGTGTAATGAGTTAATAAGTTTTGTACCTATTTTCCAAACAAGTTATATATGATGGATTATTTGGGTCTTTCACATGCAGCAATTTGTGTTTTTTTGCATTTTTTTTTGCTTTCTTGTATCATGTTCTCACATGTATTTGTTGTAGTTTTCCCAATTGTTCTCCCCTGTTATGTGACCAGTCCCATCCATTTACTCAGTTGTTTTAGCATTGACGACATCTTTTCGGTTTTACAGTTACTATTGTTGCCCAACCCTGCCGTTATGGCATACATTCCTTTTGTGTACCCTAATGGGTAATGACGTATATTTATGGAGGGCGGCGATAGGACTGTTTAACTGTCGTGGATATCGGATACATATTAAGTACTCTGTTCAAATATTTCCTTTAGCATTTTTGACATCTATAGTTCACACTGTCGTGAGATATATTTTCGAATACACCAGATGTGTTTTGATATATTTAACCACTTTCTTCAATAGTTCTGATGTATTTAAAACTTCTGCTATCATATTTTGTTATTCCATTCTGAATTTAAGAACCGCCATAAGGCGTGACATCATTTCGTATAACTCAGATGCCTTGCATTCCTTGTACGCATCAAATTGTATCCTGCTGTCTGGTGACATTGAAACAAATCCTGGACCTGCTTTACCAGTTAACAACGCTTTTTCAGTTTTACACCAAAATATTCGTAGCATACGTAACAAACTTGATTACATTAAGGATACTTTTGCAGACTTTGACATCTTATGTTTTACAGAAACTCACTTAACGGCAGATATTACAGATAGCTCAATTTTAATAGACGACCATGACATTATATATCGTAAAGACAATACCAATCATTCTGGGGGATTATTAGCTTATATAAACTCAATTCTACGGCCTAGAAGGTGTTATGAACTAAATGCATTTCTTGATGAGTCTTTATCTTTTGAAGTTCACGATTGCAATACCAAGTTCCTCATATGTGTAGTATACCGCCCTCCTCACTATTTAATAGACTTCTGGGAAAAACTAAATATTTATATTGATAAAGCCCAGGAAATGTGTAATAATATTATTCTAGTTGGTGATATTAACGAAAACCAGTTAAATTTGAACAATAACAAATTTCGTAACATTTTAACTATAAACAACATGAACAACATCATCAAAGAACCTACACGAGTAACACCATTAACAAGCACCCTACTTGACCCAATTGCTATTTCAAACTCAATTACATCCTTTACGAGTGGAACACTAAAGACACCAAACAATATAAGTGATCGCTATGCTACTTTTGCTTTTGTTAAAAATTATATGCCTATAATAAATGACTATAAAAGAAAAGTTTGGAATTATAAAAGAGCAAATTTTGACGTTCTGAACGATACGATAAACACTACTGACTGGTCATTTCTTCATGACAGCTCTATTGATGACTCAGCAGACTTATTTACAACACGTGTTTTAAGTTTTGTAGAAGACTGTATACCTTCAACACTTGCGACAATTAGACCTAACGACAAACCCTGGTACAATACTGACATACGTAGAACTTCACGATAAAGAGACAGACAAAAACAGATTGCTTTGAGAAGTAAAAGCCAAAACGACTGGACAAAATACAAACAGTTTAGGAACAAAGTCAATAATATGAAAAAACATGCAAAGGAATTATTTTTTAATAATTTGGAACATTCTATTTCAGATATTAATGTTAATAACCCTAGACAGTATTGGAAAATTGTGAAAATGCTCGTCAAAGAAAATTCGAGTTGCAATACTGTGATTCCTCCTCTTTTTGATAACAATAGACAAGACTTTTCATACACAGATTTTGAGAAAGCTGATACTTTAAATAATTATTTTGCGTCAATATCTACAATTGATGACTCTAACTCTGCTTTACCCGACTTCAACTACAAGACAAATGCTAGACTGGACAGCATCGACATTACAGAACAAGACATTCAGGACGTACTAATACATTTAAATATATATAAAGCTACAGGACCCGATGGTATAAGTCATAGAATGTTAAAAGAAACCGTAAATAGTGTATCTAAACCTTTGGCAATTTTATTTAATAGATCTATTAGAGAGTGTTATTTTCCTAAGTGCTGGAAACATGCTAATGTAATGGCCCTTTATAAGAAAGGTGATAAAGATTCTCCATGTAACTACCGACCTATTTCCTTAATTAGCTGTATTGGAAAAGTCATGGAACGTGTTGTGTTCAAGTATATATACAATCATTTAAATTTAAACAATCTGATTTATAAATATCAATCTGGCTTTCTACCAGGTCATTCAACTGTATATCAGCTGGTTGATATATATAATCAAATATGTAAGGCTTACGACGATAAAGAATCAACATGTATGGTATTTTGTGACGTAAGTAAAGCCTTTGATAGAGTATGGCATAAGGGACTTCTTTTTAAACTTAAACAATATGGAATATGTGACAATCTCTATAACTGGTTATCGAATTATCTTTCCAACAGACAGCAACGGGTTTTTATCGGGTCATCTTTCTCTCAATATAAAACACCTAATGCCGGAGTTCCGCAAGGCTCTGTTCTTGGCCCTCTTCTGTTTTTAATTTTTGTTAATGATATTGCAGACAATTTATTAAGTACTACACGTTTATTTGCTGACGATAGTTCCTTAGCACAATCATCTGGTAATATAGCTGTAATTGAAGCCAATATAAACGCAGATCTACAGAAAGTTTCTGAATGGTCAAAACAATGGTTAGTCCAGTTAAACCCAAATAAAACAGAGGTCATGTTCTTTTCATTTTTACAATCTGGCAGACCAAACATTATTTTTCAAGATTCTTTATTATATTTTACTGAAAATCATAAACATTTAGGTTTAACCCTTAGCTCAAACGGTACTTGGCATGAACACATTAACCAAATCACTTTAAAAGCGAGCAAAATACTTGGGTCAATGAGGGCATTAAAGTATAAGATCAGTAGGAAAACACTTCATCAGATTTATTTGTCATATTTAAGACCATTGTTAGAATATGCTTCTATAGTTTGGGATGGGTGCACAATGTATGAAAAAGACAGCTTAGAAAAACTACAATACGAAGCAGCTAGGGTTGTTACAGGCTTAACACGATCAGTTTCGATCAACAAACTAATTAGAGAAATTGGGTGGATCTCATTAGAAAATAGAAGACATATGCAAAAATTGGTATTAATATTTAAAGGAGTAAATAATATGTTACCACCTTACGTAAATGACATTCTTCCGCCTTCTGTTGGTGAAACAACTCAGTATAGACTAAGGAACTCGCACGATTTATTAACTATACCCAGAAGAACAGAAATATTCTCCAACTCAACCATTCCTTCATCGATAGACTTGTGGAATAAAACCCCATTAAACATACGTGAATCTGTATCCTTAGCAATTTTCAAGTCTCGACTTAAAGAACTTTTTAAAGCCCCTAAAGTACCATCCTTTTTTGTAGAGGGAGACAGACGTTTATCAGTATACCACTGTAGAATACGTAACAATTGCAGTGATCTTAATTTCGATCTATACAATAATCATTTACGTGAAAGCCCTACTTGTAGATGCGGCTCTGATATAGAAGATGCTGAACATTTTATTTTTGAATGTCAAATGTATGCTGATGAACGTCTTCTCTTTCTACAAAAAACACAACACCTCCGTACATTGAACACCAATACAGTGCTATTTGGCAACACTGACTTAACACACAAAGATAATTTGCTGCTCTTTAAGGAGTTTCAGAAATTTATTAAAAGGACCAAACGTTTTGAAACATAACACTTTATCTTTTCCAATATCCTCTAACTATGAAGATAACAATTGGTGGGATCTGGGCTGGGTGGTCACATGTAGGGGAGGACATATGGATTTTCTTTTCTTCTTTATACTTGAATAAAGTTGGGTTTTTTTTCTGTTTCTTTTTGTAAACTAAGATAGAAATTTTTCTTCTGCATTACATCATAACGTACTTACGATTGACATCAAGGGAAGGGCCTTCTCTAATGTTGGTATAACTTGTGGCCCAACCCGTTTGCAATATATTATAATATTTTGATAATTTGTATACATATATGCTGTAAAAACTGTGTACATGTTAGTCGAAAATGTATATGATATCTGATATATGCAATAAAATATGATTAAATCAAATCAACTGGAGCTATGAGTAGCTATTGAATACAACAGATTGTGTTTGACCACAGATTCAATAGAGTAAAGCAGTTTTCATGATCATGAAATGTCACTTTGACTGTCCTGCTTAATTATATTGGACACAGTTAAATAGTATACTTCAGTTAAAGTCGATATATCGAACTCTCTCAGCCATATGTTCGCCTTAAGCGAGGTAGAAATAACTCAACTGTGGAAATACCGGAAATATTCGAGTTAAACGAGCTCGATATATTAAAGTTAGACTGTATGTATTGTATATGTGTATATCACTTTGGAAATAGTGCAACAAATGAATATGCATATAAAATAATATACATTAAATTTTATTCCCGGTATTTTTGGCATTGCCACACTAGAAGAAAACTACACACGTAATCGACAGGGTTTTGTCGTATCTCTAAGGGGGTCGGTTTGTGCTAATATAAGAAGTATATATGTTTTGTATAAAATATTCCATCCTGGAAACCATATCACAATATTATACTCTGTAGTGTAGCTTCTGATCAGAAGGCCCCTTCAATGTTTTTTGAAATTCATGTTTCTAAAAGCAAAATATTTAACAGGTTTTTTGCACAATGGAAAAGTCCAAATGAAACACTCAGCACAGAATAGTTTAATGAGAGACACTTTTAGATTTAAGGTACTTCGCGGGTGAGCTTAGTTTCCATGAAAGGTGTTAAGAAACTTGGCTTGAATAATGATAATAGCCTAAGAAGCAATGTGTGAAAATATAGGCAAAACTTATACATGTAGTTTGATTTGTCTTTAAGTTTTTTTTCAGACAAAAACCATGATTTTTTATGATTTTATTTGTCTCAAAAATAGATAAAGCTAATGACTATAAGTCTCGCGCAATAAATAGTCCACAGAGTTCATTACAATAAAAGCTAAAACTATTTTAAATTAAGGTGTTCAAAAAGATGTTATTGGCCTTTTCATTTTGCAAAATGCTAATTTTTTTAATTACAAAAAACTTACACATTCAATGTATTAGTTAAAATTCAAAATAGTCGTATAGATACTCTTAATAACAATAAAACCTCTTTATTATGACAACTATAAAGAAGGCTTCTCGATTGTATGAAGAGAGTTGATAGCTTAAAGAAAGATGACAGTAAATAAGAAAACTCATTCAGAAGCTTTCAGTTTTACTTCACCTTGCTTTAAGCAACCATCTATCTTAAACACATACTATTTTTTTTTTTACAAAATAATGGTCGTCAAAAAGGTTTTACTTTATATTTCCGAATAGTTCCATACTTTCTCTATAGTAATATTACATGTGGGTTTCGAATATGTTTAAGGTGTGTTATTCCTAGAAAACTTTAACATTATGAGATCGCATTAACAATAGAAAATGTTCTGGCCATCTCAGACTCCTAAATGTTTGCCACTTAGATTGAATACATTACAAACTTTCGAATACTGTACACGTCAATGCTTTATATTTACACTCACTTTTGTTCAAGCGAAAACAACGTTATCCCCATTGTAGCCACAAATGTTGTGTTTATTAAAGGCACAATACTACCGAAATTGGTGTTTAAAACGCGCAATTTCTTATATGTGTGCATTTTCTATGTATTTAAACTAAGTGAAATCGATTGTAAGAAGCCTGACATATGCCCCCACTTCGTAATGAATCCTGCCTAAATGTGTCGAATTCTTATCGTTTTGGTTTACATTTTAAGCGGGTTTGTTTACAAAAAAGACTAACGGGCTGGTTCCGAGAATTTTCGTAGGATTGCGTAAAGGTCACGTGATTGATACAAAGCGCGGCGATAATTCATATACACTGTGTGACGTCAAAGCTGAACGAAGCCGGAACATTTCCGTAATAATTTGTCTTCGATCGAATGTCAACAAAACATATTTAAAAGTCGACTTGTTTCCACCAATTTCACGGGTTTGTAAGCAATGTTGCCTCCATAATCATCGGGGATTACTTCTTTTTATAGTTTTAGATTACGAATGCGCCTACATTTTCAGGTTTTAAAATTGCGTGATTTTTTCAATTTGACAGTGATGTTGGGACTTTAAGATATTTTTTCTCTACCGTTTAGTCCTCACTGTCTTGCCAAGAATAAAATTGTTATTTGCAAATAGTGGAGTTCTGATAAGACGTTGTGTAACGTGGCGTCTGATAACAATCCACACTGTTTGACACTCGGTTTTATATTGCTTAGGTCAATGACCTGAAAATTGATTTTGAGAAACAATTGTTTAAAGCTAATGTTTTCATAGCAATAAAAGAGTTAGAGCCTACTTGAAGCTTTGACATTTTACTTCAAGGCGCAATGCAATCACAACAAACTGAATAAGTAAACATGGTTTAATTTGCTTTTTATAGCTTAGAACTAAATGCATCGTTAAAACCACTGTTTGTTTCTAAGTGCACTGTCTTAAAAGTAGATATATATTACGATTGCTTTCGTATAATCATCTATTTACAAAAACAACGTTTGTTATGCCGAAATTGGTTTTCAGTCGCTTTAAACCTACAAGCCATTCCTTTGAGAGATAATAATGTTGTTTGTTTTAGTAATGTAATGATTCTTAGAAAGCAATCACAATATTCCTTTAAGACAATGTACTTTGACAATGAATAATGCTTACTTATTCGGTTTGTTATGATTGCATTGCGAAGGAAACCGGAGAACCCCTAGAAAACCCGTATGTCCGAACGGGCGACAAATATACCATCTCACAAACTGTCCAAACCCGGGATTGAACTCGGGACAGCCGCATTTGTGAGAAGCTGGTGCGCTAAGCACTGAGCTACCCAAACTTTGGTTAAAATGATACAGCTTAACCTTTCACTCTCAATGACGTCAACAAGCGCATTTGCAAACAGTTTTGATCATGGTCAGACGCCGCGTAACGCGGCGTCTGATCAAGGTCAAAACTGTTCATCACTTGTTTGGAATATACGTACGTTATACTGCCTTAAGTCTAACTTTGAAACAATATTGCAGACAACAATATTGAAGCAGACGACAATATGGCGTTGAAGGGATTAAAACCTCACGAAAATGTTGACAGCGAAAGGATTAAAGCATGCTTAGGGTTATATAGTGTAATCAGAAGTTACTGTAGTTCTGTTGTTTTTTTCTCAGGGAACGTAGCCTAAAGATTCCAATCTAGTATCATTCCAGTAGGCGTGTTTCATATGTTCAACGTTATACAATTACACGTTCTGTGGTCTGTAATTACAACCCATGATGACTTACATCACAAGGGCCGAGTGTATGACTAGAAGATTTCATTGTCGTCTGCTTCAGTTTTGTTGCTTGCAAGATCGTTTCAAAGTAAGATTCAATAGTATGACTTAAAAAACATCGATACGATCGTCAAACAATTACATCAGGATCCAAACTGTTTGCAAACGCGCTTTTTGGCGTCATTAAGAGTGAAAGGGTTAAACCCCTGTTGCTAAAACATCGTCTGCTTCACAGTTGTCGACTGCATGTATTTTAAAATCTTAATTGTAATGCAGTTGTATCTAGATAAACCTAAGACAATGAATCTAAATCTAACTTTGAACCGTAAAGCGGCATATGAACAGGATCCAAACTGCTTGACACTCATTTCGATATTTCTTCAGTTAAACTAGATCTACAGTGGAGAATCTGTTATTCTTTCCCGTTTAAACGCAAACGTACGCAAACGCAAAGCACTAAAACATAGAAAAGAACAACTTTTGGACAATTCTAATAATTCATGTTTATCTTGGTGGCAAACAGTTTGGAGCCTGATCAGACGCCGGGTTACCCGGCGTCTGAACTGGCTCCAAACTGTTTGGACTGCAAATAATAGTTTTAGCGTAAACGCGTTTATTGGGAAAGAATAACAGATTCTCCACTGTATGTATCTAAAAATTAAATTTTAGAAATAAAAGCAGACGACAATTGTTAAAACATGGCGTCATGGCAGTGAAGACGCTAAGGCGCAACTACAGTTGAACCTCGAACAGCACAACTTTCTGAAGGTGAATTGACTGGTATTTCTGCATTTGAAAACAGTCGTACAGTGGAGAATCTGTTATTCTTTCCCGTTTAAACGCAAACGTACGCAAACGCAAAACACTAAAACGTAGAAAAGTACAACTTTTTGACAATTCTGATAATTCATGTTTATCTTGGTGGCAACCAGTTTGGAGCCTGATCAGACGCCGGGTTACCCGGCGTCTGCTCTGGCTCCAAACTGTTTGCACTGCAAATAATAGTTTTAGCGTAAACGCGTTTATTGGGAAAGAATAACAGATTCTCCACTGTATGTATCTGCATTCCATAGTATTTTGCAACTGTAATACAGCTTCGTCAATTTGATAATTTTAGAAAACAAAGAAACAAACCGAACTCAGTATATGTACAAACACTTCATTTAAAACAAAGAAACGCGTGTTTGGGGCGAGGGTAAAATATTAAACGAACTGTATACGCTCTACTTAAGATACAGAACAGTAAAACCTCTTTATTACGACCTCTTTTAACGAAAACTACATGTACTTGATTGTATAATAGACAGATGACAACTTATAGCATGGTGACAGAAAAACAGATTTTTTTTAGCCAGCTTTCTGTTTTACTGTCACCTTGCTTTAAGCAGTCACCTCTCATAATGGAGAGGTTTTACTGTATTACATTTTACTTTTTACGATTGATATATCTAACATGTACTGCATTAGACGCGCAGGTTTGCCTGCAAAGCCTGTGGAATTAACCCTTTAATGCTCAAATTATTAGGGAGATTTTTACCCCTTCACCGCTTTATTGTCGTCTGCTACAGTAGTGTTGTCTGCAATACACCTTTCAATGTTAGAGTTAATGTTGTATGACTTACTGAATATCGATAAGAGTGTTAAAAAGTTTGGGTCCTGATCAGACGACCAGGGCCCAAAAAATATGCAAACGCGCTTTAATGAAATAGTTAAATACAAAATAAAGACTTCAATTGATTATAGTTACTACCAGGCTTACCTCAGTTTTCACTATGAGTTACGGGTAAGTTCGTCTTAAGCAAGGTTCGAGTTGTCGAGATTCATCTGTGTATTCAAAGACTATACTTTAATTCAGGCCATAGAAAAAATAACATTGACCTTGGATCAACAAATAGATTAGATTTCTCCAGCTTCCGTCAACCCCTTCACTGCCTTACCCCGAGTTCAAGAGTAATTTGCAAACAGTTTGAATCCTGATCAGACGCCGCGTAACGCGGCGTCTGATCAGGATCCAAACTGTTTGCCACTCATTTCAATATTTCTGATATCAAAATACCCAAAAGTTAAATTTTAGAAACAAAAGCAGACGACAATTGTTTAAGATTGATGACGTCACGGCAGTGAAGGGGTATAAAGCTACTGATTTTCATTTAGCTCAATTAGAAACCAATGTCTTCCCATTTTCCGCCGTATTTTCATTTTTGTACTGATTAAAATTTCTCGCACATGTCTTAACTTGATTAAAATAAGATTAGAACTATAACACTTTCCATGCAGATGTCGCAACCGATGACAAATGCAAATAGTTTGGATCAAGATGTAATACTGAAGAGCTCCGCTTCTAACCAAGATCAAAAGTGATTAACGCTCGTATCAATACATGCTCAGTCCAAATTTATAATATTTGGATTTGACATACAAATGAAGACGACATTATTAAAGCAGAGGATACTGTGGAGATGAGAGAGATTAAGCGGAAAAGCAATGAGAAAAGTACTTAATATTTTACTAGTGTTAACTCTTTTACTGCCAAGTTTAATCGTCAGTTTTAACCCCCTTACCGCTAAAGTATCGTCTGCATTGGTGGTATCGTCTGCAAAAAAATAAAGTCATATAGGGCTATTGTAACTGAAGAAATGTCGATACACGTGTCAAACAGATTGAATCTTGATCGTCAAGCGGCGTCTGATCAGGATCCAAACGGTTTGCAAAGTCGCCTTTTGGCGCCGTTGGCAATGAACGAGTTAATGCAGTGTGTCCTAGTGCCATGTTTATGCGTCTTTTACAAACAATGTACATTTGAACAGTACATTTATCCTATGCAAACAGTGTGGATAAAGACCAGGGTCTTTGCTCATTTTCATTTTGCAATATGTTTTGAAAATCAACCCTAAAAAGTATTTAGCAGACTAGTTTGGTAGGACATTGGGATTGCCTATTTAAAGTTTCAGGGGGGGGGGGGGGGGTTGAGTTCACTGGCTATTGTATAAATGACAACATGAGACGTAGAAACATATTGGAATTCCATATGTTTGACAGCATTATTTTATTGCTCATTCATTCTTCTAGTATTACACGTGTAATCTGCTCCAAGTGACACATCTGCATTTTGATTACAAGGTTATGAAGCTATCATATTGACAGATACATCATTGAAATAAGTGTCAAGTCTGAATCTAGATCAGACTCCGATTCACTCGGCATCTGATTTAGATCGAAACTAGACCTAACTATCAGCGATTTGTTTTCAAATTTAGTCATTTTTGTAATAGAGAAGTTGATATGGAACTTTCATTACGGCTGACATTCAGTTTTGATGTGGCGTCCTATTTTTCGGAATCTGATCCTGATTGAAACAGTTTCTAAGAATCAACAATAAGCATTACACACAATTCGATAAAGATATTTCATAGTTTACAGTGTAATAGTAAATCCTTTAATACTAATCATTTCACCCTTTGCCTGCTGGTCGCGTCTTTACTGATTTTTGCAAACAGTTTGGATTCAGATCAGACGCCGCGTGACGCGGCGTCTGATCTAGATCCAAACTGTTTGACACTCGTCTTTAAGTTTTTTATTTTAGAAATGCATCGATCTATATTTAACAAATTTTTCAAACGACAAATCACGAAGCAGACGATATTACCGCAGGATAAGGGTTAAGACAGTATGCATTTGCACGGAATATTTAGGACAGGTTGTTGTTTAATGCAAGCAAGCTTCTTTAGGAGCATTCTAAATCTATTGACCTTTGGCCTTATTTAGCTTTGACCCATTTATGCCCACGATCTCATGTATGGGAACTATGCATTATGCGGTGTTTGATCAGAGTCTACACTGTTTGCTGATAGGAATTTCAATTTAAAATCAAATTAAGTTAAAAAAATTGACCAGGCATCCTATTGATAAAAATCGACTTATCCAAAATATAAACATGGCATATCCACTGGGTATAAATAGGTTAATTATCTCTACGTTTACTCTTACATGATAGCTTAACACGGATGGTTGTACATGACATAGACACGGTCATATTTTATTTGGTAACTTATACACATTGTATTTCGTTACATCAGCATATATAAAACAAATTGTTGAACAGTTAAGATTGTACATGGCGGAACATGTATGTTGTTGTTCAAATCAGTGACTAATACGTACTGTAAAAACACGTATTTGAACAAATTGTATGCTACCTCATATGACTCTGATTTAGAAGGTGGTAGGCCTATAATGAGATCGGGAAAATATTAGTCAATATTCGTACTTCGCGTAGAGCGGCCGACTATTCTCATCAACTGATGGATTGTAGCGAACCATGCTCGAGTATTGACCCGATCTAAATAGGCATGTACAACATTCATATGTGATGACAATTTACTACAAGATTAAATGTAATAATTAACGAACCGGATGGGGTCTTCTGCAATGCCTTTCCCCTTCACTAGGCGGTCAATAAAATACCACATGCTTATTTGATTAGTTTAAGTGTTGATTGAACAATAAAAAAAACACTTTTTTTTTATATATAAACGCGTTTATGCTAAAACGATTATGTCTATTGCAAAACCGTTTGGAGCAAGATCAGACGCCGGTTAACTTGTTTTAAAACGAAAAATCAGAGTTGTCCAAAAGGAGTTTTTTGTACATATTATTGCAGTGAGTTTGCGTTTCGTTTGCGTTAAACGGGAAATAATAAATTTTTCTCCGCTGTATGTGAAACGTAAACATGGTGCGGTTAATATTCATCGCCGGATAATGATTGACCGTTGAATTAGCTCTACCACATGACGCGAGACAGTTGTCTTAATGGCAGTAGAGATAGCTCATTGTCATGACAACTGTTCTCAGAGATATTAGTAAATAGTCAGTGCAGTTAAGCAAATGTTCCACCTGGGGTTTGTGAATATAGCACAAGATTGGCGTCGAAGTACGCCATGAATAAATACGATTCATTTGAAGTTGAGAAAAATCGTGATGTATCTAAACTTCGTTTCATTAAACGATTTCTATTTTGGTCATTGCATTTGGCTCTTATTAACTTTAGCTCATTTCCCTCTATATTACAAAATGTAAAAGAAGTCTAGACTATGTCTTACTTCAATTAGCATTTAGAATTTATTTGAAAAATGTAGAATGAAAAACAAGAGCCCTATCATCAGGGTCTACACTTTTTGCACATGACAAATGCACTTTTTACAGGTATATTATTTTGTAATAACGGGTATACTAGTCACTAAGGTTGAATATGTAAATCGTAGTAAGTTTAGGTGACATTAGTATATTCTATTCAAGGTACTCCTAAATATAAAGATTTGAAATCAAAACAAAACGAAACAAAAACACGCAACAATTATAGTTCCATATCTCTTTCGCTCGGTGACTATTAAAGCACTAAAACCCAATCAGGGTTATACGTCAAACACGTTTTTGTTAAAATTATGAACACTGTCAATGTACTTGTTGGAATAACCATAACAATATCATATTACTTCTCAGGAAATGTAAGCCATCTCTCAGAGTTATTGAAGAATGCTGACATTTAGACAGTTATTGGAATCAAAGGAAGATTGGATTTTAACCAACATTTCCACAGGCGCTTTTCGTCTGCAAAACAATTGTCGTCTGCAGCAATGCCCGGAGTTGATGTATCGTCAATGTCCAATAGGAAAATGCTCAAAGAACTATAGCCTTTTAACTGCAATTGTAATTACAATACCCATGTTACTAATTCACAATAACAAAATCGCCAGTTTCGAACACCGTCTGTTTTGTTTTGAAATTTAAAACTTTGGGCAGTTTGTTTGAGAAACATTTAAGTGAGTATTAAACATAGAATATACACTGGTCTGATACCAGGGCATTTGGCGCATGATCAAAATCAAAACTGTGTGCAAATGTTAGGAGTAGTCTAGCATGGCAAAGAAGTTGTGCAGTTTATAAAGATTTCTATTCTAGGTAACTCAAAAGTATTTTTATGAACAAATGTATTTATCATACTGCAAATAATGAATAGTGTTCTGATTGATTGACGTGCCATGGTACATACAGTGGAGAAACCGTTATTCTTTCCCATTTAAACGGAACGAAACGCAAACGCAAAACACTAAAACGTAGAAAAGTACCACTTTTGGACAATTCTGATAATTCATGTTTATCTTGGTGGCAAACTGTTTGTAATGGAAATAATAGATTTAGCGTAATCGCGTTTATTGGGAAAGAATAACGTTTTCTCTACTGTAACGCTATGTTCTATTTGTTATCCGGGGTATACATCAGCATTAAAAATGAGCTTTAGGCCAGAATATGGTGTTTGGTCATAGAAAATGGTGTTTTTATGTTTGTATTCTCTTTATTTGTATTTGGAGTTGTTTTATAGGGGCAAAGCATGCGTCTGACACCTGTGCTCTTACCGGGGTATAAGAATGCGCATGCGTCTTACGGCTGAGAGTTATTGTTTGTTTTGTGTTCTTTCTCTCTAAAAACACACTAGTGAATCAGATTGATGAATTTTAAAAGCTAAATGAACTAATGAATGCAGACAATAGCAATGCAGAAAATTCCAGAATCAGGTTTCTACCTTACCTTTGTTTTACTTTAAGCTGTCATCTGTCTTGAGTGAGAAAATGACATCTGAAGATTTTTGTGTATTTCAGTTTAAATTTACAAAACCACAAATATTTAAAATTTAATGTAAATTCGGTTTTTAAGTATGATAAATACGCTGTTCAGGTCCCATGTTTCCTGTTAGGATCTAATGTAGACTTCCCCTTCGGGTCATATACATTATACAACAATCCTTCCATATAGATCAAAGTTAACAAGTGTGACCTTTTGCCACCTTAATTTTGGCAATGGCATGCGAGTGACATTGAAGTCCATACTAAATACTTGTTTTTATCGTGTGAAAGAATCTTCAAGGTTGTTTCCCTATATATAAAATAAAATCTGTTTCTTTTTAAAGTTTAGAAATGCATTTAAAATTTATACACGCACAGGCACTCCTCGATTACTAATAAGGTATTGCTGTTGTTTTTTCTCTCTCGAATATACATGTATCTAATGTATTTATGTATATAAATTAAATAACGTTTTGCAGAGAAGATAGTGTTTACAATTGAAATATGCTATTGTTCCAAATTCAAAATGATAAACGCTAAATTTGATAACTTATAATAATTATAAGCAGGTAAATTGAATTTGCAAAATCTAAGCAACAAAAACGTTCGGTTAATATAATACAACTATATGTTCAACACCAGAGCAATTTTACATGCCTTTTGGATTGGCTACAATTTGATAAACGATGATTACATAAATCCCGTGCTGAATGCAGAATCACGTTTCCGACTTTATCCATTTTATGCTAAAACGTCTTAACCTTTATCCTGACGATCGCGACTGGACTGGTATTTGCAAACGGCTTGGATCCTGATCATACACAGCCTCACTCGGCGGCTGATATGAATCAAAACTTTATGACGTCCTACTTTCAGTTTCTAGAATTAAAACATGTGTAAATGTTCATTCTATACTTTTTGCCGACGGAAATGGCAAATAAGAGGATATGGCATCAGTACAAAGGTAAATGTCTGAAGCATTCACTACTCGGCGTATTTCGTTCGTACACCTATGTGTATGCAAGCTCAGTTTAGTTATATATATTCTTGATATAAAAATATGTCAGCCTGTACATGTATTGAGAGAATACAACTATCAACCTTTTCTAACTAGGGTCACTATTTGTGTTCTTAACTCATTCACCTCTGAAATAAATTGGACAGTTCTAGTTTCAAATAAAGTCAGGTCCATATCTTACTTTTAAGGGTCAAATTTATATTATCTTTCAATTCTACAAACAGTGCAGCCCCTGAGCAGAGGGCTCCTCAAGAAACCTCCTGATCAGGGTCTGTACTGTTTGCATAAGATAGGTGTGCTCCTCACATATATACGGTTTGTAAATGACGAGAATACTCATCGCTACGGTTGAAAGTGTTACTTTTCTTACCTCTGAAACCTAAAAATGTCCTATCCCAAATTCCAATTAAGTTTAAACAAGATTTTGAGTCTTGAGGGTAGTTTTTACATTTGTTACGAAATGACAAACATCACACATTATGGTAAGGTGGCTCCTGTAAGAGCCTCTGCTCCTGGTCTTTACTCTGAGCATTTTAGAAGATGGAGCTAAATGATATGAAATGCTAACGGATGGTGGCACATGAATCAGATATCGGATTGCATTAGGCAACAAGCGTTACTGTAACACTTATTTGGTCTAAAAAGTGGTATTTAGGATAAGGAAACTAAATTCTTTTTGTCAACAAATGCGGTTTTGGAGAAATATTTGGTTTTCTAGAAAACTCTAGAAAAATGAAGCTCTATTGTGATTAGTTTTTGTGTAATCTTTTGAGTTAGTCGGTATATTACGATTTTTACACAGACTATATCACATTTGAACTATGTGATTACTTAAATTACGTTTTCCGTTTTTTTTTTTTTATATTTACTGTATGCCAAATGATCAAATTTTTTGGCTTTACCAATATTGAATCCATTGATGCAATTTCATCAAGTTTAATAACGAAAATACACTGACATAACATTTAATATCCATTCTTCCTAATTTGAAAAGAAGTGTGCCAAGTGCGCTTCTGTGGCTTTCAATGTACAGCTGGGGCCCGTTTCATAAAACTTCTTACGACAAATGTTGTCGTAAGTCAGATTATAAACGTATCAACTATTATTTATTTCTCCATCTAATCCTGTCTTGTGACATCTTTTTGGAATCGTCTTAAAAAGACGATTCCAAAAATATGTCACAAGACAGGATTATATAGAGAATTCACAGATTAAATGTATTTTAAGGTTTTGACTTACGACAACATTTGTCGTAAGAAGTTTTATGAAACGGGCACCAGATACTTATAAAGCAATGTTCGAGTATAACCATTAGATATCCTTTTGAGAGTTTTTTCAGTATTCAATTAACTCTTTCAACACTAAGAAAGTATTGTGGATAATAATGTTCCCTTGTGGATCTTTTAATCAAATCAAGACATGAAACATTCTGCTTGGAATTCTGGGTTGTTTAATATACACTGCTTTAAATTGGCTAACAGTGTAGACCCTTATCAAAGGGCTCCTACAGGAGCCCTCTTATCGGGGTCTAGACTGTTTGCAAATATAATGAATATATTTTAAACTGGTCAATGTTGTTCAAAGAGTTAACATTAATACTTACAGGTTAAAACATTCATTTTAACCCGTTCACTGCCAAGGCCGACATAACTTACATGTACAGTGGAGAATCTGTTATTCTTTCCCGTTTAAACGCAAACGTACGCAAACGCAAAGTACTAAAACGTAGAAAAGTACAACTTTTGGACAATTCTGATAATTCAACTTTATCTTGGTGGTAAACAGTTTGAAGCCTGATCAGACGCCGGGTTACCCGGCGTCTGATCTGGCTCCAAACTGTTTGCACCGCAACTTATAGTTTTAGCGTAAACGCGTTTATTGGGAAATAATAACGTTTTCTTCACTGTACATTTGCAAACAGTTTGTAATCTGATCAGACGCCGCATGACGCCGCGTTTGACCGAGATCAAGATTTAAACTGTTTGACACTCATATCACTATTCCTTAAGTTTCTGAAGTCCACAACGCATACAATGCCACAGTTTATAGGTAATTTTAGCAGACGAAAATATATAAACATCGATGATATGGTAGCGCCTTTGTTAGACGGGTTTTACATCATTATGGAAGTGAAGGGTTATCCCTTTCATGATATAATTGTTCGGGAGACTTTTACCCATTCACCGCTTTATTGTCGTCTGCTTGATTATTGTTGTCTGCAAGACACGTTTCAAAGTTAGATAATGATAAGAGTGTCAAACAGTTTGGGTCCTGATCAGACACACCTTTACGCGGCGTCTGATCAGGACCCAAAATGTTTGCAAACGCTTTAAAGCGTCATTGAGAGTGAAAGGGTCAAATCAGCTGCTATGGGGGCCAATTTGAAACAACAAAATAGTTTTTTACCATTTAACACTTTAGCACGATTTCAATACATATCGATAGTGCGATAAGTAGTCAAAACACCGTTTTTCTTGCACATTGCTGCAACAAAAAGACACTGGGTGGGATAAGGCAAACGTGTGACCCCGTGTCATAATTTGAACAACCCTGCTAGATATTTCCTATACGATTTAACATGCAAATAATTCAAGCCACCAAACGAGTTTTCCAAAAAGATTAAAAAACTTCTTACATTCAAGCGGAGCACCAACTAACGACCTATTTAGATTCAGTGATAGGTTTATTTTATATCATGATAATGACACGTAAAAGATCTAAGCCCTAAGGCTTCACAGTAATGGTAAAAAAGTTTTCCCTGACGTAATGCATTTAACTTAACAACTCAAAGTTTGAGCCAAAATCAACTGCAAGAACAAGATTAGGAGATCACACTTTGTATTTGAGAACATATTTAACTTATGAATAATATGTTTTGATATGAATTGCTATGATTTTACGCCGCTTTTAACAGTATATCAGTTATACCGCGAGGTCCAGAGAATTACAGGTGGAAGAAGACCCCATATGCACTTCATATTCTGTTTCAGGCACAACTCAGCAACTGTGTAGAAAAACAGACATTCCAAGAGTCAGTCGGAAGGCATCGCCTCGTGAAAAATCTGAAACGTCCAGATGACTAAAACCACACGGCTACCAATGCTCTCAGTGTATAATACGAGCGAATAAATGCATCACTATTCACGGAAAAAACCCAAATAGTTTTGTGACGAGTAAGAAACGTGACCTTATAAGTTAATGATTTTACCCGTACATTCATTACTAAATACACCAAAGATGTTGTCTACAAACCAATAATATTTATAGAATTAGTTTGATAATTCTGTCAACAAATGAAGACAACCTAAAGAAAGCATATCTAAATGTACCTCGTCTACTATTGTTGCATGACTTTTGACTAGTGAAGAACCAAATGGAATAAAATAACAATTCATCCACTATCATTATCATAGTGACATTGCTCTGAAAAATTGCAAGTTTTCACCGTTTCTTTAGTAAGTTATAGTCATTTGATTTGATCAATAATAGTGTTAAACCAACAGAAAATATGCCATTGAGGTTGACACCAACAAGAGGTCTGTGGTTAGCTAAAATAAGCCATATATATATTAGGATAGAATATTTAATTAATTCACTCCTGAACATTTAATGAACAGTTCCAGCTTCCAATTAAATATTGTCAATTTATGTAGGGTTGATATTTGGAATTTATTTCGAAATAAAACGCAATGTAGATCCTGATCAGGTATATTCTTTACGATCCCTCTGATCGATCTTGGAATACTTTGTTTGTGTAGAACTACTGTACTCATCACATGTACACTGTTTGTAAAGGACGATTAAACTCGTCGCTAAAACTTAATGTGTAACCATAAACACGGTAGCAACTAAAGCTTTTCAATGTTATTTCTGAATAGATATTATGTCACTGTAAATATATATTCTAACATTTCAAGAACTGATTGATCAATGCCTAGGAAAAGTTAAACTGCTTTAATCCTTTACTCCACAGTAACGCATTTTTACACCTTTAATATAATCCTTCTGATAAAATAGTTTCACTTTATAAGTCATGAACGCGCACCTTAAGAAAATGTTTTACATCACAACAGCAAGTTGAAAGTGAAGCATAATGCGCCTATCTGAGTTCAATTAATTTCACGTTCAATCCAAACGTATCCACTTCTGTAGTCACCATAGATAGATAGATTTATTTCAACATAAAATGTACAATAGCATGGCAATCTGTTATTAAAAACATACACAGTAAACAATAAGCAACAATATGTATGATTTAATACAGCCATGTCACTCAACATTATATGCCAAGGATAACACAAAAAGAGTAAGAATTACTCTTATTTCCATTGTGGTCCTTAAGATATAGCATTGTATGACATAGGAAGGTATCACAATCAGATTCAAAATCACAGCATGCTACTGCAATGTAAGACTAGATAAAGTTAAAGTTTAAATTATATTTAAAAGAATTAAAGATGAAAATTTAATATACAAACTTATATTTCTATCACAGAGATGTTTTACATGTATTTACTTACTGTGCTGGCGGTCTTTTTGATTGTAAGGTTGTGGAACAGGGTTTATATTTTATGTACACTGTTCGTCTTTATTGGTGAATATAGGAGATAAGTGTGAGGTTGGGCGCCCCCTAAACCCAAGTTTAACCCCCAGTGGTTGTTAATGGTTAATTTATAATTAATTATTGATTGCTGCTGACCGTACCAAGGCGGGCTCCTATGTTCACTTTGCTTTATGTTTGTCTTGCGTATTGTTTTCTGTTTGGTGTGTGGGATTGCGTGTGTGTGTGGGTGTGTGTGTGTGTATGTGTGTGTGTTTGTTATGGTATGGCTGTGTGTGTGTTCTGCTTTAGAGATGGGTGTATTGTTTGTGTTGCGTTTCCTGCTTGAGTCTTCTTTCGTATTAATTCAATAACACATGCTGTATTAAAATAGTTACAACTCAATTAAAAGTTTAAGAGTTTTGCCTTGAGACAGTTAGACCTAATAAAACACATTTTCAATTTTTAAACATTAAATGAAAACAACTATAATTACCATGTTAATAATGCATAAAGAAGCATAGTAAAGATCAAATTGATGATAAAAAATCCCCTCTTCAATTTGTTACGTATCCGTTGCAGACAGTATTTTCTCATTAACTTCCAAAAGTTTCTTCATCTTCATTTCTAGTTCATCTAGAGCAAGACAAAACTTCGTGATCTTTTGCTGCTCCTTCGATTCTTCGGCAGTTTTCATGAACATAGAAATTGTGGCTCGAATGCCAGCTCGCGTAGCGCATAACTTTTGTAAGTTCGTCTTCGACATCTTCTCTGTACTTTTTGTGTCACAGCACCAATATCTTAACTTATCTTCTTCCCTGTTTCTTCTGTTTTCTGTGTCACGGCACCCATATCGTAAGAGTGGGTTATATTTAACGAATGTGTTGTGTCTTCAAACTAATATTGTAATCTATAACGTTCTTCTTACTTTCTTACATACATAATATACAAAACAAATGTGACGTCACAGAATGATGTTAACGTCTTTCCCGCGTCACGTGATTGGTATTCACAACAACTTTCAACCTGCTTAAAGTGACATTGTGTTTTCAAAACTAGAAACAGACTGTTGGTTAAACGATTAGGTGTACATGCCTTTACATACCACCAGTAGTAAATACAGTGGAGAAAACGTTATTCTTTCCCAATAAACGCGTTTACGCTAAAACTATTATTTGCAGTGCAAACAGTTTGGAGCCAGATCAGACGCCGGGTGACCCGGTGTCTGATCAGGCTCCAAACTGTTTGCCACCAAGATAAACATGAATTATCAGAATTGTCCAAAAGTTGTTCTTTTCTTAGTTTTAGTGCTTTGCGTTTGCGTACGTTTGCGTTTAAACGGGAAAGAATAACAGATTCTCCACTGTACCACCAGTAGTAAATACGTGGTCTGCAAGTGACAATATTTTGAGACTCACGGGAAATATTTTACTGCTGAGCCGATCAAAGTTGTTTGCAAATGTCCTCTCCCTCTTTTTTGTTGGATAGAGAACTAATGCCATTTAACAAAATGTCGCAAAGTATTAACCATTTGATAGTCGATCGCCACTTGACTGGTGTTCGACAGTATCTGATCAGGATCCAATATTGTTTACATTCGTCTTTATGTTTCGTTCATAAAAAAATATAAAAACGTTTTTACAAAATTTGCAGACTAGATGTTAAAGTTACCGATAGGGTTTTTCAACGTTGCTGTCGGTTGTGTAGGCAAAGGCTCTAACGACGAACCCTTTCCTCTTAATTAATACGATACAATCTTCCTAAATACTTTATCCTGATCGGACACCGAGTTACTCAGCGTCTTCTACGAATCTCAACTGTTTGACGCTCAGAAAAATGATTTTCAGTCAAAGTGACTAACAAATCAAATTCGCGAGAAATCAATCAGATGATAATTTGGAACAGAGGACATTGAAGCAGTAGAAGGGTTAATTACTGCTTGGTAAAATATCGCCTGAAGCATAGAAATATCGGAGTGTCTAGTTTACAGTTCAACACAAATTAGGAAAAATATCAATTATAGAGAAAAACACGTCTCCTTACTCTTGAATCGTCCTTTATGTTCCTTCGTTTAAACCTTTCGTCGCCTAAGTCGCAATAAATCGCGTTACGCGGCCTTTGTTCAGGATCAAAACTGATTGACACTCGTATCGATATTTCTTAAGAGACACAACCTTAAATCTAACTTTGAAACGATATTGCAGACAACAATATTGACGCAATAGACAATATAGAGTTGAAAAGGTAAAACTCTCATGATTGATTTGACACCGAAAGGGTTAACATTCCTTCACTGCAATGGTATCATTGGATTGTAAATTGCTGTCAGTCCTTAAGACACTTGGTGCAAGAAACATTTATAATAGATTTAAACATTTTTTATTCGGTTTAGACACGGCGTTTCTCATCGTCAGGTCTGTAACTAAACTGAGTGTGACGCATGCGTTCTAGAGTCAAGCCACTAAAGTGTCTCGCAAATACAATGTTTCTTTTTTGTCAAACCGATGTCTTCTCTATAATCAGAGCCGAATGCTTACAGTAAATTTAAGTACTGTGTGATTTCACAAAACAGATCTGAATTACATTTTAGAGCTTATTCAGACACAAGCAGAATGAATATCCCAATTAAAAAAACTATGAAAAAATGTTTTCGCAGCTGCAATATTGTCTGCTTACGTATTGGCGATTTTCATAGTAAAACCCCCAGGTAAAACGAATAACAAATAGCATTTTACACGGCGGGCATTTGAGATACAAACTGTTCGCAAATACTTCAGTCTTGAACACGCTATCGGTTAGACATTGAAGCACCAAAGGCGACATCAAAAGCAGTTTGGGTCCAGGTCATATCTTGATTGAAGATATTTGAAATTTAAGTTAATACTTTCAAATCAACACTTTGCAAATGCAAACGCACGGACACACAAATTTGAAATTTACATTACAGAACAGAAAAACCTTTTATTCCCTTGCGCCGTACACTAGGTAACAACAGGGCAGCCCAGTATTTACATTTCGTGGTTATCAACATTTTCGCAAACATTTTCGTCTCCAAAAATACGGTTAAATTCGATGGTATAAGGGGTCTAGGAAAATAATTTTGTGAGTTCATAATTAAAGATTTGCGAGTAGAAAGGAATGGTCTTTGCTTTAATATCCTTTCATGAACAAATTTATTCACCGCCGTATTGTCGTTCGCTTCAATATCGTTTTCTGCAATATCGTTTCAAAGTTAGATTTAGTATAGTGCAAATGACGTTATTTCAAAACAAGTGACAAACAGTTTTGATCCTGATCAGACGCCGCGTAACGCGGCGTCTGATCAGGATAAAACCTGTTTGCTAAATGTGTTTATTGACGTCATTGAGAGTGAAAGGGTTACTCAGCCTCTTGTAACTCTCGGCCGCCCACATGGAACTTATATTTGTGCACGGCAGACGATAAGTCAAACTGTAGACCTACTAAGTTTATGTGCCCTAAACTAGACAACAGAATCACAAAATCGTCAATGTTGAGGAAAACGGTTCAATGACATAAGGCTAATAAAACAGAACAAAATAGTGGTTTTGTTAAGATCAAACATTTTCTGAAAGTCTATCGGACCAATTCACATCTATTAGGCTTATTAAAGGAAATACGAGCCAGACAGATAGTATATATACTCCTTTTAATTAAAATTGAGGTATTTATTTCTCTAAAGCCACGACTAATGAAGTATAATTGCTTTCGTTATCATAAACTATTGCCAACACAATGGTATTTCAACCACGATTTGAAACACACCCTGTTATGGCATTAAATTACATAATTTATATAGACAAATGCGGTATGTATTTAGAGAAAAACAGATAGCTGTTAACAACCTGTTTTTAAAAGATACATATTTAAGAAATAATCTATGTTCTACCGTTGTGAAACGGTATTTTACAACGGTTGGGAGTTGTGATGCGCAGGAATTGTCCACGAAGGCCGAAGGCCTGAGTGTCCAATTTCTGTGCATCACAACGACCAGCCGTTGTAAAATACCGTTTCACAACGGTAGAACATAGATTATTTCGAATTCTAACATGACCAGATTGAAAGAAATTAATCAGAAAGGAAATCAAATGTTTCAAACTTATTTCCTCAGCGGATGCAGTTTTTCGACCGAATAACGGCTCCCGCGGCTTTTACAAGAATATAACACCCAACAGCAAAGTTACGTACAGCAGAGAATTCGCACACACAATACACATTTACCGACCCACCATCTGACAGAGAACAAACATAACATGAAACAAGGCAGAAAAAATGGGAAAATTACAGTAACATGACTGGTTAAAGTATATGGTCTTTACCTAACACGTCACGTCATTTAAACGCTGGGAAGGGAGAGCGTTGTACATTGTACATGTAAAACGTCCCAGGTATACCACGATGGGCTTATTCTATTTTTATAGTGACCAAAGCGCGTGTCATAGTAGAATTTAAATCAATTGTCAAACTTGAACTTATTTCTGAAATCATTAGAAATAATGATTTTATAAGAGTGATTTCCGAACTATCAACCTACATTGGGACCATCATTTGGATAACCTGTGTGAAGTCATTCAACCCCTTCACTGCCATGACGTTATCAAATTTAAACGTTTGTCGTCTGCTTCTATTTCTATAAAAAAACAATGTTTCGGTATTTTGACTTAAGAAATATTGAAACGAGTGCCAAACAGTTTGCAAATACCTACTGTACTCGAGGTAAGGCAGTGAAGGGGTTACTACTATCCCGTTAATCTTTACATTGAAGAAGAAATATATTTTGCCGCTATCTGGTTCTTGAATTAACAGTTGATAAATAGCTAAATACTCGAATACGTCGTTATTATTTGGTTTAAGCACACCTGAGCCAACGGCTCAAGGTGAGCTATTGGGATGGCCCTGTGCCGTCGTCCGTCGTGGATCGTCAGTCGTCGTTAACAATTGCTTCAAATGACATCTCATCCTATACCGCTTGACAGAATTCAACCAAACCTTACAGAAATGTTTCTTGGGCCAAGCTCTTTCAAATTGGTTCAAAGAATTGAAAACAATGCAGAACTCTGATAACCATGGCAACCAAAGTGGATAAAAAGGACATAAAAAAAAATCTTCTTGTCAAAAACTGCAAGGGCCAAGGCTTAGATATTTGGCACATAGCATCATCTATAGGTACTCAATCAAGTTTGTTCAAATTATGCCCCTTGAGCCAAATTGGCCCCGCCCGGGGGTCACAGTTTTACATAGAGTTATATAGTGAAACTTTCAAACGTCTTCTCCTCTGAAACTAATATGGCTAGAGCTTTGATATTCAGCATGGTGACACTTGTAGATGTGCTTTACCTATTTTGTTCAAATGCTTTCAGTCTGTTGCTTATGTTGGTCACATGAGCTAAAATAGTTTTGTTTTTCAATGGAATCTTAAAACATCTTCTTGTTTAAACCCTACTACCCTGATCTTAAATATTTGGCACGTAGCATCATTTACAGGTCCGCTATCAAGATTGTTCAAATTATGCCCCTCGGGTAAAAAATGACCCCGTCCAGGACATTAATCTTTATCTCCATTTTGTCAGTTATTCTCAGGTTAGCGAAATATGCCCCATTGGGACTCTTGTTTATAACAGCCCTTACACTTTTCAGGGGAATTTTAGTTTTCAATAAAGTCTAGTCAAATTCCGATCATTTAGGGATTTTTTTCTGCCATGTATTGAAAAACAAAAAAACAGTACAGAGCCTTATCAAAGGACTTCTTAAGAACCCTATGATTAAGGCCTACTCTGTTTGAATAGAGCATGTGTATTCTTTACAGGTACACTTTTTCTGAGTCGTTAGGGTTCAATGTATTAGTTCAGCAGCACTTTTGTAAGAGAACTTACCAAAAAAAGATTTATTGATCTGAGAATGGCTTAGGTTTGTTATGGATCGTGAAAAAGGAAAAGGGTATCAAAAACCTAATTTTTGACACAAGAAGACCCACATTCACTATATACATTTGCTTAACCATATACAGTGTATTTCCAGCGGTGCGTCTTGAGTACTCTCTTGCGTGTTTCCATAAGCACTCAATGTAAAAAAAAGCAATGTGTGCGGTGCAGTTTACTTTTAAATGATGAAGCTCTTTGGAATTCTTGCCTTAAAATGAATTATCTATTGAGTGAAATACATGGTGTGTAAAATATTATCTAATATTTGAGTTTTAAGTAGAATTTTAATGTAAAATGCAGACAGTTTGGACCCTTATCCACTTATTTCAAAATTATGTCAGTTATACTGCCTTAAATCTAACTTTGAAACGATATTGCAGACAACAATAGTGAAGCAGACGACAATATGGCGGTGATGGGGTTAATATCTTACGATAAATATGACCATGAAAGGGTTAAAGATTCCTATTTCTATCTTTATCATTGGCACATTCACCCCTAGCGACAAGTCATTAAACTATACAAGAGCATATGTAAAATGTATGTGCTACTTTGGCAAACAGTGTAGACCATGACCAGCGGGCTCCATAGGAACTTTCTTATCAGAGTCTTCACTGTTTGCTATATTGGAATTTTCTTTATAAAATCTACTAAATTTGGAAACTAGAAATATAAATTTGAAGTTGCAGGGTTGAATGAGTTAAACATGTCTATTATAGGGTTGGTATCCATTAAACGGTGCGAAAATGATGATGTCTCTTCCACTACTGCTAATATAAATTTAAACACATTGCATGCGAGTATGTGTACGGACGTATAGACAACTCTCTTTGAAAGCATAGATATAAAATACCAATACTGAGATTATGTACTGTGTATCATGCAGATCACTTCGCTCGAAATATAAAACAAATTAGTCATGGACTACGTCACGTTTGTGTCATGAAATACTAAAATCTAATTTTGTTTAGTTGTACAGCGATCCCTCTCTACAACGACACCAAATAGGAGACACACATTGTGTGTGTTGTCCTGAGTGATTCGTTGTAGGGAGGGAAAATAAACACTTGACTCACGTTTGCAAACAGCTTGAATCCAGATCAGACGCCGCGTAACGCGGCGTCTGATCAGGATTCAAGCTGTTTTTCACTCATAATTATTTTTATTCTATAAAAATGTCCTCTTATAATTATGTGACTTTGACAAAAAGCAGCAGACGACAATTTTAACCAACGATATTGCAGCAGTAAAAGCGTTAGACATAATTGTCCTGTTTAAGGAACTGCGACAAGGGTCGTTGTAAGGAGGGAGTCGTTGTTGGGAGGGCCGTTGTAGAGAGGGATCACTGTAGTTTACTGACAAAAACTCCATTTCAACAAGATGTCATACATTTCTTAGAATCTCTCATAATGCTGGTCATAGGGAACGTTTATTCCTATGGGAAATAATTCATAACAAGATTATAGCTGAATTACAGTACTTTTGGCATTCGACGCCCAATGGGAATACGTATTAACAAATTTAACAAGAATTTGCTAGTTGCTGTCTTATTCGAAAGAAAAACACTTCTTGTCGGAAGTAAACAAACGCAATGGTGCAACTACACAAAATATAAGCTAACTTTTTTACATTTCTGATGAATTTTCAGGCATAAATTTCGCTTTAAACAACCTTTCTAAAGGTATCATGCCCTTACCAAATGACTTTAAGTGTACATGTATCTAAATACATGTATCAAGCAGTTTTGATCTAGATATGTTGAATTAATCTTAACTGGGTGTTAAATTAACCCTTTCACCATCGTACACTAGTTTGTTTTACACATTTTGAATCTCAATCAGGCGCAGCGTATACTTCCGGCGCTCATCACGATATAACATTAACACTTACATGTATATGCACGCACATACACATGAGCGCAATCAATACCACACTCAATGCCATTCTTAAAAAAACACGATCATGTATTTTGAAACAAGTGTTAATTACGTTGTAAACAAGGTCAAATGGTGTCAAAAAAGCAGTTTTAGTAAATAGACAGTACCAAAGATGAGCTCTGACATTCCACTTCAATATTTCACACTGTATATTGCATTATTTCACCGTTGATACTTCTCAAATTCACGTTATCGATTTAATAATCTCGACTACAAAAATTCCCAATTTCCCAATATCTCGATTTCGCAATTGCTCAATTTTTGTTCCAAATATCCAAAGTTCCCAACTTCTCGATTGCACGATTTCTATTTTAAATTTCCCGATTTTTCCATTGCACAATTTCGTTTCAGTATTTCACTATATTTTTACATGTAGCAATAAAACATTGTTATTTAGATAATGTGTTAAAAAAGCGCTATATAAAGCTGGTATAATGATAATAATAATAACTGTAAAACGCAAATTGCAAATAGACAGGGATCCAGATAAGGGGGAGAAATCTGAACATATCCAACATTTTCTCACTCATACAGCACCAAATCCTATGGTGTTACTACTCATTAGAATCGTCTCTTCGAGACGATTCTAATGAGTAGTGACACCATAGGGTTTAAAGCAGAAATAAAGATTTTAGTTTTTGAAATACTCTCCTTATCTGGAGCTCTGAATAGATTGAATCCTGACATTCGTAATGATATTTCGTCAGTCTAAAATAGCTATATCTTACTGCGATTTATTTGCAGACAACAGTAGCAGTGCTGACAAATTGTTTTTGAAGACGATAAAATATGACAAAAAGAAGTAAATGTTTAATATCTCCTGCCCCACAGCAGTTCTCCAAACCCTTTCCTAAATCAAAATCCCATTCTCTGTAGTTTATAACTGAATTGAGTTCTAAAATAGAACCTTAAATTATTACGTAACTTGTTAAGAAGCCATTTCAAGTCATTTTGATTTATTAAAATCCTGTCAATGAGCCAGATTTAGAGATAACACCCCGTTAATATTCCAGTCACTCTTCAATCAAATGGGGTCTTAACATCCTTACTGATATGACGTCATCTGCTTTAAACATCTGTTCTGTGTTTTTTGTTTCTAAAATTCAAATTAGTTAAATTGACCAGTGGGCCATCGTAATGTAAGTCAGATTATTTCGATACTGACCAGACACCTCTTTACAGGTATCTAACACGTTTGATCCTCATCTGGATCCATACTGTGTGAAAGAAATTCAAATCACCTTTAAGTGTAATTTTATTCAAGTCAGGATGATGAGTTTTCAACACATAATAATGTTCCCCACACGTGGGAGTGAGTCCAATATGTACTTCAACCCTTTACCCCATAGCATGTTTCTAGTTTTAAAGATAGGTGCCTACTTAAAGCAGGTTGAAAGTAAAGCAGAATGCGCCTTAAGGCGCATTCTGCTTCACTTTCAGCTTGCCTTAAGCTGTTATCTGCTAGACTATAGAAATTTTTTCTTATGAATTTCATTTATTACAGTATAAATTGGAAATGTTTTCTTCAGTGGAGGAATAAATTTAAGGCGTAAAAATGCGTATTTACGGCGTAATGGGTTAAGCTTAAGCCTACCCCCGCTACATGTATGTCTGAAACCTTTTATATATAATCATTTATATTTTAACCCTTTCGCTCTCAATGATGCCAAAAGGCGCATTTACAAAAAAGTTTGGATCCTGATCAGACGCCGCGTAACGCAGCCTTAAAACAACTTTGAAATGATACTGCAGATAACAAAAATGAAACAGACGATGAAACGGTGTAGGGGTAAAAATCTCACGGACAATTTGATCATGAAAGGCTTGAATATACCCGCTTGCCAAGTTGGGTGTCAAACTGTTTTAATCCTGCTCAGATAGATGTAATGTTTTCTTACTAAAATGTGCATTTGAATCTAAACTGTGCAAACAATTATCACTTTTAGAATGACAGAAGCACATGGAACTGAACTGTTATTGCTCGCACTACACTACAAGATCAGCTATATAATATTACTAATACATGTATGAAACTGTAATCAATTGTTTATAACTTTTTTCCGTGTAATACTAATTTATTTTACACATCAGATAAATGAACCTAAACGATTACAGTCGATCCGGGATAAGACAAACTCTCTTTCATCGGGTTAAATAAATTAAATCTAGACAATTTTAACTGACTTTGGTCAAATATACCCGTTGTTTCAAACCTGAAACGTGACTTAGCCACGTTTTAACTTTGAAATACGGGTCAGATCGATTAAAGCGAGTTTGAGTTATCGGGGTCTAACTCCACGTTACTGACAACTTCTCATACCAGTCTGACATCTTTAAACATGTTGGTTTCCAGGTTAAATATCGTAATGTTTGGCATCTGATCTGGATTTGAACTACAGTGCTCCCTCTCTACAACGGCCCTCCCAACAACGATTCCCTCCTAACAAAGACCATTTCAGCAGTTCCCTAAGCAAGACATTTGTGTCCAACCCTTTCATGTCTGCATTGCCGTCTGCTCAGATTGGTCATCTGCTGTTTTTTCGCAAAGTTACATAAAAGTGGAAATTTTGATGGAATAGATATAATGACCAGTGACAAGCAGCTTGAATCTAAATCAGACGCCGTTTTACGCGGGGCGTCTGATCTGGATTCAGGCTGTTTGCAAATGTGAGCCAAGTCTTAATTGTCCCCTACATGTAACGACTCCCTCCGAACAACACACACACACACACAATATGTGTCGCCAATTGGATGTCGTTGTAGAGAGGGACCGCTGTATTTGAAACTCATATTGAGGTATGTGCAATCATCATTTTCTTTTTTTCTCTTTTAAACGTAGACGATATAGTTTAATCCGACGATATTTTAATGCAAGGAATGAGGGTAAAACTCATATGGTGAAACACGGAAGCAGTAACTCGTGTAAAATAAAACAGGAATATTCATTAACCTTTCTCATGATAAGCACTACTTAGCTGATTTTGCAAAGAGTAAGAATCCAGTTCAGATGCCGCGTTACGCGGTGTCTGATCTTGATTCAAACTATTTAGCACCCATATTCAATGTTTATCAGTTTAAAAAAGCTATAACTTTAAGTGTAAGACTGTTTTTTAAAGACGACATATTTGAGCAAACAACATTTAATGATAAGCGTAAATCTCTTCACTATCATGATATTGTCTGATTATAAATTGCCGTCTGCTAATTTTTGTTCACAGATAACGTTTAGACAATCTAATGACAAAACTCACGCGAAACGAGTGTCAAATACTTTTTTAAGGGATGATTTCAGGAATATGAATTTGGTTAATTCCATTTGCTGCTAGGCTGCGCAATGAATCAACACAATCTCCCTGCTTTCTTTATAGTTCTTGGCAGACGCCTAAAAGACAAACATAACTTGTTGCAAAAATATCAAGACTACAGCCTAGCTAATACATTGTTTCAATTAAGACTTTAACCATTTCGCAATATTATGCAAACATTTTGGATACATTATCAACCCATTTATACCCAGTGGATTCTTCCATGTTTATATATTTGATTAGTCCATTCTTTTTTAAAGGGATGCCTGGTCAACATTTCATTTTGATTTATATTAAAATTCCCATCAGCAAACATCGTAGACTCTGATCAGACGCCACATAATGCGGCGTCTGATTAAAGTTTACACTGTTTGCCTTTGTCCCATATACAGTGGAGAATCTGTTATTTTTTCCCGTTTAAACGCAAACGTACGCAAACGCAAAGCACTAAAACGTAGAAAACAACAACTTTTGGACAATTCTGATACTTCATTTTTGTCTTGGTGGCAAACAGTTTGGAGCCTGACCAGACGCCGGGTTACCCGGCGTCTGATCTGGCTCCAAACTGTTTGCACTGCAAATAATAGTTTTAGCGTAAACGCGTTTATTGGGAAAGAATAACAGATTCTCCACTGTATGAGATCGTGGGCTCAAAAAGGTTATTGCCTTTTTCAGTTAAAGTGTCTAAAGTTCCAAACTTTAGAAATGAAAATAGACGATATTATGACAGTGCAAATGTAAAACGTCTCAAACTAAAAATGTAAAACGTGTTGAAATTCGCTCGTTTGCTCGTTCATCATAATGGCGTTGAAAGGGTCAAAACATACAACGGATGCTGTAAACTATGGATTTACAGCCAAAACAGTAACAGTGATTTTATCTCATAACAGCATGCTTACTTTTAAATCTGCAAACATTCTTCTACAGTGTTTGCTTCAGGTAACTATTTTACAACCAATCAGATAGCAGCCAATTGATAGATTGTAGAATAGGTTAAAGCAGTTGCGACTGTCTTGTGCATCACAACGAGAAACACGAGGACTCGTTAAGCTGGTTGACGGCTTAATGCATAACAAAAGATACACTGACAATGACAAAGACATCGTGGGTCTGCGATATTTATTTCTAGCTTTTAACTTCGAATGGAACATCTTTGATATACAGCAGTATAGCACGCGAATCAAGGTGCACATGCTAAAAGAATCAGCTACTCCTTCTAGGACAAGTCGCACAAATGTTTATTGTACTAAATGTATATACATGGAAAGAAAATATACACTGTAATACAATTAACATTTTTGAAGGGAGCTGTTTGATACGTTTCATCTAAAGCTATATTTTAACAAAAATGCGCGAAACATCGTCAAAAACAAAATTGGTAGGCTTAGCTTTGATCATGATTAAGAGCCCTGTGGTGTGTCCACAGCTATGACTATGTCATGTTTTGAGCATGAAACAACTAAACTTCTTCTTAAACAAATCTGATTAGTATGGAATGTATATCATTTGCTCAAACTATGCATATTGATACAAGTTTAGAATACATACTAAATTATGTAAACAGTGTAGTCTGTAGTTTTTGTTTCAAATATAACAAATACTCTTTGTTTTAGCAGCGTGCTAATTCTATATTTTTCAGGAATACGTCTTTTGTATACCTCTTTAGAAAAGTCAATGGTCTACGTTTCAGAGAGCTAAGTAATTGGTTGCATGCTTACACTGTTCAAAATATATAGCCCTAGAAAAGGTCACACTTTGTAACTTAAGAGTATTATACAATAATATCTCTCTACAACAACAGCTGATGGGAGGCAACTATTATATGTGTTGGAAGTGGGTTGTTATTCAATCTGGATTCAATCTACTTGTCACATATTTTTTCTGTTAAATTCCCAATTTGTCTTTTTGAGAAAAAACAGCAGACGGCACTTTTAGGCAGATGATACTGCAGCAGTGAAGTAGTGACATGATTGCTTTGTTTGGGGAACGGGAGGGAGGGACCCGTTGTTCGGAGGGCCGTTGTAGGGAGATGGCACTGTATTTTCTATAAAATTCTTGTCACTTGCAATCCGGCCTAAATAAATATATTCTTACAATGAATACTCTCAGCATAAAAAAGCAATTGTGAAATACAATTCACATCTGCTAAAATTGTATAATACATTTTATAGTGCTTCGTGAATAAAAATGTCATTTCATTTGATCATGATGCACACAAAACATATAACGAATAAAAGACATAATGAATAATAAACATTTTAACAAATAGCGCTGATTCATACTACATGCTAGTTTTTCAATGTATCATGCATTTGTTATTGTGTATGTTTAAAATATAGAGATGCGAATACAACTCGCGAAATTGAAATTTAATACGACTCACTGCGCTAAACGTATTGCATTGTAGTGGGTTTACATGTACACTGATTGCATTGCAATAAACCTGATTTTTTCTCATAGTGCGGTTCAATGTTAGTTGACAACTTCAAGCGATTGTTATAACATTTGACACTTAACTCTTTCACTTCAAGGTTTTATAGTCTGCTTTAACCATGTCGACTCCAAAATACCGTCTGCATTGATAATGTCGTCTGGGTATTTTTTCAAGTCAGATTAAGGTTTTTTGTGGTTAAAACTATCGATACACGTTCTGGAAGGGTTGAAATAATTGTAAAAATAAGAAACTTGTGGCACAAGTTAATTGCCCTTGATGTACTACGGCCTTATTTTAGTATATTTTACACCCTAGTGTTCACAAATGTGAATGTATTTTGATAAAAACTTTATTAAATATATATGGCTACTACTTTTAGATTGAGTTCAATTATTGTCAAAGGTGTGCAAATGAGTAATAAGTTATCTGCCCTTGATGAGTTGAAAGCGCCATATTTGACAGCTTTCACACTCTAGCTAATCCACTTTTAACGCATTTTGATTATATTGCACACAATGTATATCAGTTCTTGAAAATTGCAATTATTGATAAAATATGATACTTGTGGGAAAGGTTATCTGCCCTTGATGTCTATTGAAATGGCTCCTTTTAGTATAATTTACACACTTGTGTGAACAAATGTGAATACAATTTAATAAAAAGGTTTATTTAACTATAAATATAAGGCTATCAGTTTTCAAATTAGTTAATTTATTGTTAATAATGGGTAACTGGCTCTGATATACTTAGATGGGCTAAAATGGCTTTATTTTAGTATTGTTTAGGTTTTAGTGTGTACACAGTTCAGTTGATTTTGATAAAACTTTGTTAAATATTTTGAATGTTGTTCTTGAAAGACATGTAACCAACATTTGCCCTTCTCATAATGCAGCTGGCCACTTTCTTTGCTACAATCGCTGCGAAAGGGGATACCAATTCTAGAATTTGCTTGTTCATTGTGTGTCTTTACCTCTTAAAACTAACCTGTGATTATCTTGCCATTTGGTACGGGAATTTGAATAATTGGTCCCTCGAAACAATCATATAAGGCATGTACAATTTTGTCGCGCTTTAAATTCTTTGCCAGGGAGCTTAGGTAGAGCGGGACTGGCTCCTATGTCAGTTCAATTTTACCATCTTTTAACCTTTTTATGCCTCCTGAAAACTGATTGTTTAGAACACATGTACTGATTTGACTAGAATAATATCGTCAGTAATGTAAACAGTTTGTTTGGGCCCTGATCAGACGCCGCGTAATGCGGTGTCTGATCAGGGTGCAAACTATTTGCAAACAATCATAGGATACTGTTTGCAAATTATTATTGCATTCAGGCCAAAGCAGGGAAGGATTTGAATTGGCATTATCTGGAAAGTTTATGGCTCAGTACTAAACATGATTGCACTCTGTAATGAAGACATTATCCTTTTTACGGTTCAATTTGGACGTTGAAGATGTCTTTTTAACAAGGTTCTATGCATTCTGAATTGGTCATTTCATACACACAATTCAATCAATTTATTTTGTACGGTTTTGACTACAAAAGAGGTAGTTTTGATAGATTTACAAGCAAAAAGGAGTATTTAAATCAACAATTTTTTTCAGGCCTTGTCAAAGCAGGACCTCGTTTATTTTCCCCTTCATAGGTGTGTAGGGGTCGGGGAGCCATCCTCCTGCACACCTTACATAACCATGTATATAACATAGAAATACAATATAATTGCATTGACAAAGGTCGCTAAGTTTTTAATTACTTAGACCAGAAAAGAAAATGTGAAGAAAAAAGTAATGATGAAAAAAAAAAAAAAAAAAAGCATTTTGTAGAAAAAATATTTTGTAGCCAGGCATACTTTCATGCAAATTTTATTGCTTACCATATTTTACGTCATATTTGTTTTTGCATATTAGGCACACATATTTGGACACAGACGTTTGCATCCCTTCATTCATATAATATATATTATATACAAACATAGATTTAATATAGGTGTTTTAAGTTTCAAAAAGAATTTTAAAGCGATCCCATTGATTATAAAAACAATCCGTAGAGTCATTTTTAATTGCTATTGACTTAAATATATTGTATTTAAAGGATAAGTACAGTTTTATACCTTGTTTTGTAGGTAGATATTTATTGTATTTGCATTGGAAAATATACATTTTAAAAATAATGAGAATCAGGTTTTTTATATAATCTGTTGTATTTCTAAAACCAAAGATCATTGTGTCGATATTAAGATTTTAAAATTCCTTCATTTTGGACGAAAAAACGCTTTTAATTAATTGTTGACTGGTAGGACAGGTCCAAAACAAATGGTCGATAGTTTCTAAATATGTTTTACAAAAAGTACATAATGGGCTTTTTACATAGTTCATTTTGAATAGATAGTAGTTTGTTCCAAGTATTCTGTGTATAATACGGAACTGAAACCACTGTATTTCTGTATCATTTGATATCTTAAAAGGTATTTGAAATATTTCTTTCCAATCATTTTTGTTAATTGTTATATCTAGTGTTTTATTCCATTTCTCTATAGAAGTCGGCTATTTCTGTTTAAGCATTTGTATATTGTTTTTGAACCTTTAGAGTCCTTTAAGATGAGTTTTAAATAAGGCGGGAACATTGGTTTCTGTATAGAGTTTAAACTACCCTTTCTTATTTGGATACGCTCAAGTCCCTTTTCAATGGCAAGTTTAATTCCATTGTATATTAAAGAATTGGTTGGTAAATTACATTTATTTGCAAATTCGTTATAAGTCATGATTGCACCATTTTTATTTATCAAATCTCCAATGCAGTGTAAACCAGTTTGAAACCAAGACTTTAAGAATACACTTTTATGTCCAACCAAAATCATGTTGTTATAAAATAAAGGGTAATCTTGAATAGTGTTTTTATCTATTATATGATTATCAATAAATTTCGAAAATGCCATGAATGTTTCAGCCCAAAACTTGTTGCTACATTTACCTGCGATAATTTCATAGAAATGTTTTCCACAATTTAGCATTTTGTTAATATCTATGTTATTTTTAATAATATCTACCCATCCGCCACTTTTTATTACTAACCGTCTGATCCATGTTGTTTTAAGCGAATCAATAAAAGCTCTTAAATTTACCATTTTCAACCCCCCTTCATCATAGTCTTTTACAATTATAGATTGTTTTATCTTATGACTTACGCCCCAGATGTAGGTATAAAATATATTTTGTAAGTTATTTAACATTTTCTCTGTAGGTTTCGGTAAAGCAAGAAACAAATGATTTAACTTTGCGACTAGTAAACTTTTAATGACAGTTATTTTACCAATAGCTGTTAATTTTCTTCTATTCCATGATTTTATTGTTTTTTCTATTTCAATTATTTTTGGTTTGTAATTCAAATTGATAATTCTGTCTAAATCTACATGAAAATGTACCCCTAGCATCTCAAATTGATTCTGATTCCATGTTAGTTTCCATTTAGTTTTAATTGTGTCAGAGCTATATTTTTTCTTACCTATCCATACTACTTTCGTTTTTTCAAAATTAACCCTTAAACCTGAAATTTCGGAGAATCTTGAAAGAGTATCTAGCGTTTCATTAAGTGATTCGCTTGAACCATCCAAAATTACACTTGTGTCGTCAGCAAACTGGGAAAGCTTAAATTCATTTTGAGCTATTGTTATACCTTTATATTTGGATTTGACCTAATTTTAATTGATAAGATTTCGGCACATAGAATAAAGATGTAACAAGATAAAGGATCACCTTGTCTGCAGCCCCTTTCAATCTTAAAACAATCGGAGAGGTAACCACACTGAGTAACAGTTGATTTTGCATCTTTATAAAAAATATCAAACCATGTTTGTATTGAGCAGCCAAAATTAAAGGTTGTCAGTGTTCTCTTTACAAAGGACCAAGAAAGTGAATCAAAAGCTTTTTCAAAGTCGATTAAAATTAAATACCAGGTATATCATTTTCCTCTGTGTAATGGAGCAAATCATATATAAGCCTAGTATTCTCTCCTATAAATCGTCCTTTAAGAAATCCAGTTTGATCCTGATGAATAAGTTTAGGAAGAAAATATTTAATTCTGTTTGCTATACAACCAGTACCTATTTTATATACAGTATTCAACAGAGTAATTGGCCGCCAGTTTTTAAGATACTGTTTAGGTTTGTCGCCTTTTGAAATGCATGTAATTAAACCTTGAGTTAGTGTTTCTGACAATTTATTTATTCGGTACGATTCATTTAATGCTCTAACAACAAACACACCTATTTTCACCCAAAATACTTTATAAAAGTCAGCGCTAAAGCCCGAGGACTTCGATTATTTTTCATATTTTTCAAAACATTTGTTGCTTCTTCAATAGTAATATCCCCCTCAATGCATTCGGATTCGCCTTTACTTAGTTTTGGTATGTTATCATTTTCAAAAAAATAATTTTGCTCTTCAGGTTTTGTATTGACATCTTTAGATTTATATAAAGTTTCGTAAAATGTTTTGATCTCTTCTAGAATCATATTTTGTTTGGTTATATCACTTCCATCATCTTTAACAATTTTTCCTAATGTTTTTGTCTGTATATTTGTCCTTTCTAAGCCACAAAAATATTTAGTTGGTTTTTCACCTTCAATGCTCCATTTAACCTTTGATCTGATCATGTAGCCTTTCATTTTATTTTCATTTATTTGCTTTAGTTCATCGTGTAAAGAAACAAGTTCTCCTGAATTGTGTTCTGTTAAATTTTGTTCCATTTCATGTATTGCTTTTTTCAGATTTTCTTCCCTCGTTTGAATTGATTTTTTCTTGTATGAGCTATATGAAATAGATTTACCACGGATTTCCATTAATAACGTATCTAGAAATAACTGGTCACTTATACTAAACTGAATTTCACTATATTTGGTATATTGTTAATTGTATCTCTGTTGTATACGGGTAATGCATATTGTTCTTTTATCTCTTCAATTTTCTTATTTATTGTATTTATATATACTAAATCATTTAATAATGAGTTGTTATGCTTCCACAATCCTGAACTATGTTGGAATTCATTAAACTGAAACGTTGATGATATTATAGAGTGATCGGAGCAGAAGCTATGATGAATTTTTGAATCAGACAAATACATTCTGATAGATGAAGAAATTAAAAAGAAGTCAAGTCGAGCTTGCTGAATAGGTCTTTGCTTCCTCCAAGTGTAGAGTTGTTTTTGTGGATTAAGCTCCCTAAAAGGGTCGACTAGCTCTCTGTTAGAAATATATTCTAATACAGTATTTCTAGCATTTTTATTGTTGATATGTTTATAATTATAATAATCTTATCTGGATCCAAAACTAAGTTAAAATCGCCACATATTGCATATGAGATATTTCCAAAATTATCTATGCTGTCAAATATATTATCGTAAAAGGACGACTGGTCTTGATTAGGACCATAAATTGACGCAAGCGTGAAACGATAATCAGTTACAGTTAAATCGAGTATAATGAAATTTCCATTTGTGTCATATGTTACATTATGTATTTTAAAATTTGGTATATTAAATAATATGGCGACGCCCCTACTTCGTGATGTGTTGCAGCTTATAACTATTTCAGATCCCCATTCTGTGTATATAGTTTTATACATGTCCTGTGTAAAATGGGTATCTTGCAAACAGTATATTTCATGTTTTAATTCTTTTAGATGGTGGAACACTGATAACCTTTTCTTTTTACTGTGTAAACCTCTACAGTTGTACGATACAATATTTACTTTCTTCGAATCGCCAGCAAAATACTAAAAGAGACGTTACTTTACCAAGAAGCGATAAATATGACATATTTGAATGCCTGGCTAACAAATAAAAATAAATAACAGATAAACACATAAGATAGAGAAAAAACCCACAAATATTACATGTACAAATGAAAAGCATCATTAAAAAGTCAAAATTTTCATAATTTGTGAGAAATCACACGTAAAAAACAAATTTGCAACAAATGACATGTTGTATCAACAATTTAATATGAATTCGAAATTAATATAAGGGCGCATATTGACTGGTATTCACAAATATTATGGGTCCGGATCAAAAGCAGAATGACTTTATATCTGATTACGATCTAGACTGTTTACCGTTAGTATTGTTATGTTAAAGAATTGCAGACCGTAGATATGAAACATACGATATTCTATCTGCCGAAATGTTAACCATTATTCTGCTGTTATATCATCTGTTTGGAAATAGTCGTCTACAAAATTTGTTGAATTTAGATGTATATATGTTTTGAGTGAAGAAACCTAAAGCCGAGTGTCAAACAGCTTAGCTCCAGGTCCAACGCTATGATGTTATCTTGAATAAAAAAACCATACCAAAAACCAACAACAACAATACCCATCCCCAAAATGGAAAAAAGATCTTGGTTTATACTTTTGTTTTCAACTGCTAGGCATCAATCGTGTTATCCCTTTTAGGATGATAGTGTAAGCCCTGATTACAGAGTGTACATGAGAGAACAGCTAGATTTGGTGTTCACTGATTTACAAAGCAAAACACATCTAGGTTTCTCATCGCATGGTTCACACGTAAGTTGTGGACAGCAGGATTTGGAAATGACAGGTTCCTGCTGTGCAACCTTGTCCATTAACGCTATATTTAGATACGTATCATTAAGTATCCATTCCTTAGTTTATATATGTATTGAATCATGGAGAGCTTTATTGGATGTCAGTGTAAACAGTTTGGACCAAGAACATTTGCTTAAAGTTGTTTATTATTTCCTTTGTGCGCACGATCACATATGTGGGAAATAGGCAAACAAAATATTGACCAGGCATCCCTTTGATAAAAAATTGACTAATCCAGTATAAAACAGTAGAATCCACTGGGCGCAAATGGGTTAAAGTTGTTTATTATTTGTTGAAAGTTGACCATGTCATGGCAGTGAAGAGGCTCGACTGTATAGAAATATACATTTTGTTTAGGTATTCTGAAACAAGACGGTTGTCTTATTAGTTGACATATTGTATGTAAACGATTTTTTTAATGAAACAAAAAACTATTGGCTGCTGTAGACGAGCAAAGTAAGAGTTGGTTCCAAAATTATTTATAAGCACATTGTATGTCTATGATTAACCTATTCATTGCTTTAACGTCATAAATTAAAAAAAATGTCGTCTGCTATTATATTTTTTAAATAAATATTTTTATATTTTAGCAATATCCAAATGAGTCGAACAGTTCGGATCCTGATCATATGTCGTTTTTGCGGTGATAAATCTTGATCTGCACTGTTTGCAAATAATAGCAAAGCCACGACTAGTAGGCGAATGGGTAATGTACAGCAAATCCTCTCTATAACGACCACTACAACTAAGTCTACTTGATTGGTTAAAAGATAGATGACAGCTTTAAGTAAGAGGATAGTAAAACAGAAAGCTAATATTTTTTTTATAGAGGGCTTCCTGTTTTACTATCATCTTTCTTTAAGCAATTACCTGTCGTATAGAAACTTTATGTTTTACTGTAGAATTGCTTCAAACAGTTACCTGTCGCAAACACCTAATAATTAATATACAGTAAAACCTCTCTATTACGACCACTAAAACAATGGCTTATTGATTGTATAAATACAGGTGACGGCTTAAAGCAAGATTACAGTGAAACAGAAAGCTCCTAAAGGAGCTTTCTGTTTCACTGTCACATTGCTTTAAGCAGTCACCTGCCTTAAACACCCAATAATTAACAAAATTTAGTGGTCGTAATGGAGAGGTTTTACTGTAGTTTAGTGGTCGTAAAAGAGGGGTTTTGCTGTATTATGTTAGGCGAGCTGCACATTCTCGTTGTATAATCAAGATAATGTTGTTATATTTCGACACGCAACGTAATTAGTATCGGCGATATTTTACGAGATAATGCTTTCACAATTTTCCCAAAAGGTGCGCATGACATTTTTGTCTGTATCCTGTGACAATGTTTTCTAATTTGGTGGTCGTTAAATCTGTAATATGTTTTGAAAGTCATTTTTGTCGTCTGCTTTAACCCGTCACTTCCATCATATCGTCTGCTTAAAATTGTTGCAGTTACTATCAATTCAAACATTTGTGCCAACTATCCAATATATGGGACATAGGCAAAGAGTGTAGACTCTGATCAGCCGCCGCATTATGCGGGATTTGATAAGAGTCTACACTGTTTGCTGATAGGAATTTCTATATAAAACAAAATGAAAATGAAAATTTTGACCAGGCATCCCTTTGATAAAAAATGGACTTATCCAATATAATATATTATAAACATGGACAAATCCACTGGATATAAATGGGTAAAGGCTTTATGACTTCATATGGTTAGGTGCAAGTGTCAAACAGTCTTAGTCTTGACTAGACGCCAGCAACATTATGAATATCTGGATTAGTACATACATTGTTGTTAACCATTTCCCCATATAAGCGTCCTTTAGCGCATTCAACTTATTCCTCAAATGAAGAAAATAGTTACAAGTACAAAAATAAATATTTTCTGTATCTGAGGAGATGGTAATCTCAAACAGGCTGAAAGTAAGACATAATATGCCTTAAGGCGCATTCTGCTTTACTTTCAACCTGTTTTTAAGTGTTCATCCGTCTTCAAAACTAGAAACCAGGCTATCGGGCAAAGAGTAAAAGCACGCTGATTACGGTAACCTATTTGTGCTCGGCTATATCGTTTTAGTGCTATCGTAATAGAGAGGTTTTACTGTACTAGTGTGGTGAAAGGGTAAAAGGAGAAGATAAATGTGACAGTGAGTAGTACCAAATACTATGACATACAGTAAAACCTCGCTATTACGACCACTAAAACGAAGGCTAATTGATTGTATAATAGAGAGGTGGCAGCTTAAAGCAAGATGACAGTGAAACAGAAAGCTCCTAAAGGAGCTTTCTGTTTCACTGTCACCTTGCTTTAAGCGGTCACCTATCGTAAACACCCTAATAATTAACCAAATTTAGTGGTCGTAATAGAGAGGTTTTACTGTAGTTGTTAGAACTTACATATTCAGCACATATTTGGTCTGATCGACCGAAACAAACAATATGTAGCCAGAAGTATTGTGCTACTCCCGAAACATTTCACATCCAAATTCAGCGTGTGAAAAGTTTACCCTTTAATCGTCATATCACTGTCTGTTTTGACACGCCGTCGTCTGCATAAGTGTTTGTAAGTCACATCTTAGAAAGTATAACTGAAGATATTTCTATACGAGTGCAGATAATTTTGGATTTTAATCAGACACCAAATGACGAATGTTTACAATGTCGACATTAGGGTTAAACAATTTGCTTTCTTTGTAGAAGTATTTCTTCAAAAAAAGTCCAAATGCTCTTTGTTGAAGCGATCCGTTTACATTACTGATATCTGTAATCGTATCATGGTATTGAATTACGATTAGGTCTGTGCGAAAAGTAGCAGCTGATTCAGCTAAATTGTTCCTTTTAACCCCTTCACTGCCACGACGTCATCAGCTTGAAAAAGTAGTGCTCTGCTTTCAGTTCAAAATTTAAAATTTCAGATGTTTTGACGTATAAGATTGAGTTCAAACAGTTTGAATTCTGATTAGACGCCGCGTAAAGCGGCGTCTAATCAGAAACCAAACTGTTTGTAAATATCTATTGTACGCAGGGTAAGGCAGTGAAATGGTTGAGATGAAAAGTTGTTCAGTTATTTAATCATGGTATAAAAAGAGCAGTAATTATCATCAACGTTCTCCTTGTAAATCGAAGTGTTACATCAGCGTCTAAGATAACGGGATTATTTTGAACACAGTACAATCTTTCTTTTACGACCCTTTAAACTAAGGCTATTTGACTGCATAAAACATAGTTGACAGCTTAAAGCAAGGTGAACGTAAAACAGGAAACTCTTTCTGGATAAAAAGATACATAGATAGATAGATAGATAGATAGATATAGAGATGGATAGATAAATTGATGGATGAGTGGATGGATAAATAGATATACGGATGGAGGACAAGGGGGTCAACGGAGATAGGTAGATATATAGATATACTTATATATTGTTAATGATGTTTTCGATCCATTTGCATTATCTAAAATGCAAATCTACAACGTAACACGTAAACGCTTTTAAACTAAACTTGCTGTACACGTAGCCGACAAAACCGACTGATTTATATCCGACTTAAATGCACATTTGCTGTTCACTGACTTTTGAATGTCAGCGTTTTGTGCAAATTTACATAATGTTAACTTCATTAAATATACACATTGACAGAAATACTGTACAAACTAACCCTTCTCTGCCATGACGTCAAATGCTTAAACAGTTGGAATCTTTATTTATCTATCATATGAAAGTTTGAGGTAGTTTACATGAGAACTATTTTAATGAGTGTCAAACAGTTTGGGTCCGAACAGACGCCGCGTAATATTATACTCCTAACTGTTTACAAATAACTATCATAGTCGTGATAATGCAGTGAATAAATTAATGGACGCTAGTGACCAAATCAAGAGATAAGAAGAAGGTAACAAAATAAATGATTTTCATATGTTCGACTAGGGGATTACAGTCTATAGCTTATTTTCAGTTTTAGGAGCTTGTCAGGGGGGAATGTTAATACCAGGTAACTCTAAATTCCTGTTTCATAGGCCGGGTAAAATTCCATGTTACAAATTTCGACTTTTAAGTTCCAAGTTTCACGTTCCGACCTTTAATTTCCATGTTCCGACCTTTAAATTCCGAGTTTTATTTTCTACTGCTAGTAAGTTTATAACTGTAAGCTAGTTACCGTTCTCGTGACGTCATATTTTTCGTGCCTTTTACTTCACACGTGTGTAAACACATTTCATGTGTAGTAGAGTTTAGACGGCGTGTTGGCTGTGTATAAGTGTGTTGTTTTCTTGTTCAAATAGGATCAGTGTCTTTATTGTTTGAAATGCCTACCAACTCGTTTTTATAACGATATACATATGTTAATCTCATTGCACTACCTCTCCATTCGTATATGTTAAATGATTTTCAAGTTTGTTATTGCTGACGTTGTACTTTGTGTAGCAGATCGTGTTCATATATACATTCTGATCCGTTTTAAGCACTAATTCCGTGTATAACCATAGCTAAATAAAGATTTGACGGCTTTATGCAAACCAGGGTAAAACAGAAAGTTCATTTAGAAGTCTTCTTCCCCTTTAGATTCGACCCTTCCCCTAAGGGGAAGGGTCGAATCTAATGTTGAGAGAACTTGTGACCCGACCCCATTTCCTTATGTATATGGAAATAAAATATGTTTAAACTAAGTCTTCTGTTTTAATTTTGCTTATAATTGAATTTCCATCAGTGGTTGCCTACCACTCACACGTAGACTAACTGTCCGTTACGTCATAATATTTACACGTTTTTAGAATGATATTCAGAAATTGGAACTTGGAAGTTGGAATTTAGAACTTGAAACTTTGAAGTCGGAACTTGGAAGTTGCAATATGGATGTCGGAACTTGGAACTTGGAACATGGATTCAGAACTTAGACCTTGAAAGTCGGAACATGGTTCTCGAGCGAAAACATTATACAAAACAATATAGAAAATTATCTTGGAGGGTAGTGTTATGAATTAAGAATTTAGAGAGTCCAGTGCGCCATCGGTCGTAATTAAGTGTTCGTTCTCTACCAGAAACTGATTTACAAATCGCTTGTATATGAAAGTCAAACTAAAATAGACGTTTGTGAATGAAAGAGATAAAAATGATTTGAGATAAAAAAAAAATTGTTTGATGCAAGGACCTTTAGACGCTCAATTATTTTTTTTGGTCAATTCAGTTTATATAAAATTATATAATTGTTGCATTTGTCAATATTTGTCTAAGGTCAATGAATGACATCGAGAAAAGTACACATACAGTGGGAGTGACGCTATTTTACCAGATAAACAGATGCATGTTTTAACTATTGATGTCTTTGAAAACAGTTTGGAGCCAGACAAGACGTCGGGTAACATTGCATCTGATTATGTTCCAATCTGTTTTAACCACTCACAAAAAATAAAAGTTCAGCATTGCAAAAAAGTTGCATTTGTTTTCATTTATTGTATTGCATTTGCGTTTTAAACGGGATGGAATAACGTCTGTTCCACTGTACAACGTTACATTATTTGCAAACCACTAGCAGCCAGATCAAACGCAGATTTACTCTTTTTCTGTTATAAAATATTTAATTGATTTGGAAGAAATTTCAGACTGTTGTGTTTATGCGCTTGGTATTGTGTCACAGCATGAGACGAGTTACAATAATTACTTCTGACTATTAGTCCCCTGTGATGCATAGTTTCCTGATTGAAACAACACCATGTTTTCGTGCATACGAACAACACAGCTGCCAACGCGGACATGTTTATCAAAACAATATTGGAGTTTATCAAACAGACAGGCTAATTTCAACACCTTCGGTGACTGGATGTTATCATTTTAAAACAAATTGTGTCTGCGTTCATTCTGAAATCAAACTTTTAGGCTTTTTGACATAAGAATTGAAATGAATGGCAATGGATTTGAATCCTGATCAGACGGCGCATTACGCGGCCTGATAAAGATCGAAAAAGTTTGCAATGACAATTGTTCCCGTGGTACAGTGGAGACTCTGTTATTCTTTCCCGTTTAAACGCAAACGTACGCAAACGCAAAGCACTAAAACGTAGAAAAGTACAACTTTTGAACAATTCTGATAATTCTTGTTCATCGTGGTGGCAAACAGTTTGAAGCCTGATCAGACGCCGGGTTACCCGGCGTCTGATCTGGCTCCAAACTGTTTGCACCGCAAATTATAGTTTTAGCGTAAACGCGTTTATTGGGAAAGAATAAGAGATTCTCCACTGTAAGTAAGTGAAGGGGTTAAGGGACACATGTTTGTTATTTAATTGTCATTTACAAACAGCTTAATCCATTCACTAAATACTTGTGCAAATACACTCCGATCTGTAATATAATACTCACGTAATCTTTGATATAAAGCATAACGATTTCAATGTTCCCTCTCTTGAAAAAAAATCAAAGGTAGAAAAAGAGCATGCGTTTTGTTTGGATGGAGTTGATAACAGGAGGGGAATTTACGACTATGCATACATTTGCAAACAGCTTGAATCCAGATCAGATCTGGATTCGAACTGTTTGTCACTCATCAGTATAATTCTTCTGTCCAAATATATATTTTGATAAAAAAGGGGGAGGCGACAATTTTAAGCAGACGATATTGCAGCAATGAAAGAGTTAAACATAATTGCCTTGTTTTTCGGAAAAGCTGCAAGCATTGATGTAAAGAAGAAATCTTTGTTCAGCAAGCTGTTGTAGGAAGGGAACACTGTATTTATAACACCATGTCATATTTAATATATCTCAACCAGTTATTATTGGCATCATGCAGTCGTTTCTACTATGGATTAGCGGGTTGAGAAGGTAACAGTATATAAACATGTTTAGTAGAATCCTCGGATAACCCTCTGATCAGCAACAGACAGAGCCTTGAGGAGCCGTCTGATCTTGGTATTTATTTTTGCCTGTATCATTTATGAAATATTAGGCTAAGATTTAAAAAACATCTATTTTCTAAAAAAAAAGAAGATATTCCAGCGGGTCTTGTTAAACGTTTTTTTGCTGTGTAAAACTTATCAAATATCCTTCAACTATGTATAGCAAATAGCTGCGATATTTAACACTGAGAGTACTGAACACGACTTGACTAATATTTGCAAACAGTTTGGATCCAGATGAGACGCCGCATAACGCGGCGTCTCATCAGGATCCAAATTGTTTGCCATTCTGAAACTGAATTTAAAAGAAATTTTGATAAATTCTAATGTAAGAACAAAAGCAGACGACAATTGTTGCAGACGAAAAGTTACCCAGCCTGCAAAGAGTAAAACAGATGAAACTACAGCAGCGAAATGATCAACATAATAATGGCATATATTGTTCTCACGGGAGCCAATGAACATCTATTCTTGATGTAACATGTTGAGAAACAGGTTCAACAACCACAAAGGCAGATCCAAAAGAGGAATAAAACGTGGCTTGTCACTTTCAAGCCATCAAAATCAGAATCACCGCTTATTTCTCGAAAGATCCATACACATATCCACCATGTGCTAACAAGATTAAATGAAAATATACATAACGTTGAAAATCATAAACATTTTGGAGTATGTTTATCTGGCGATGGATCGTGCTACCATAATTATTGACTCCATCAAAACCAAAGATTGGTAAATAATTAAGATCATAAACATAATGTTAACTTAATGTTTTGGAATTATTTACTTTAATTTTATTAGATCAATATCAGAATATGCAAATGTTTCGTAGGCCAACTGCACATTGTACGAAAACCAAGAACAAGAACAATTACAAAATGAAGCTACTTAGCTTATAACAGGTGCTATCATGTTAGTAACATTGAACAATTTCTAACATGAGGTTGCTTGGAATTCCTTAGAAACGAGACGAACTAACCATAAAATAATATTCTACAAGATGACAATTAACTTATCTCAAATGATCCCTTACTCCGTTAGCGAAATTCTCTCTATAAACTGAGAAATTCAAATGACATTATGTCTTTTCGGTTTCACTCTTAATTGTATGCTCCGAACCTGTTGAAACTTTGATGCAAAGCTTGCGTCAAAATGAAAATTATACCCAAATATATTACTACATGTATATTGGTATCAGACCAAAAAAAGTTAAAGAGAGAACCTCGTGCTTATCACATTTATAGCTACCGACCTTACATTTAATATCTCCTGCCAGTACATATATTTAAATGTTACCAATGTTTTCATCGACTAATTCTCCCATTTTTGCCTGCTTATCTTTTTATATTCTACATTGAAATTGTACAAGAGTTTATTTACATGTTATTCATCAATGTATATTTCATTTTAGATATAGATATCGATAAGGACTTTTGCTTTCAATCCAACTTCTTTCCAAGAGCATCATTGGTTCTACCTCTGATTACCTAAGTGGTGAATTTAAACTTTTGAATTCTATAAATAACCGTAACACAAAGTCAAGGGAAATTGCATGTCCAAGTTGTAATTATGCTATTTCTATTTGTTTCTAATATTAGGTAATGACCTTTTTCTTGTAGGTCCTTTTAAATTTCTCAACACAGCATATGTGTTGAAAAGGACATTTAATTATTGAGTTTAATGCATATATTCTTCTTAGTATCATTATAAATAGCTTATGATAAGAAATCTACAAATGTCTAATAAGTACATTAAGGGTTAGGGCCCCTAATGAGGTCGGGCCAACGTTGGCCACAATCGTAAACTCTACGGACAGCGTTCGGCCATTCTCGTCATATGTCGACCCGTTCCGAACTATGCTAAGCATTTGACGAGAATGGCCGGTCGCTGCACGTTAGGTACCAATTTCGTTCCGATCATTAGGATTTTCAACCTTAACTCTATTATTCATATTTTTACTATTACCGCACGTGATACTTTTCAGAAGAATACATGACTTTCATGGATCTGCCACTAGTATCGGTAGCGTAATGTTTCCCTTTTTGTGTAAAATTTGGTGTTTTTATGAGTATATTGTGTGCATGTTTATGTGTATGCATTATTTGTTATGGATTATATTATATATGTATGTATATGTGTTGCCATATAATGACACAGTTGCAAAAAGGAAAACAATCAATCAATCTATTGTCAGCGCAGTGTGTTAAACCTGAAAGGGCACATTCAACAAGAACTACTAAGTAAGTAAGTAAGTGAAGTGAAGTGAAGTGAAGTGAAGTGAAGTGAAGGAGGTGAGGTGAGGTGAGGTGGGGTGGGGTGGGGTGGAGTGGAGTGGAGTGGAGTGGAGCGGAGTGAGTGAGTGAGTTTTAATATAAACAAATTGCACCCGGCTGGGCCTATAAGTCACCACAATTTAGACATAAATGTCTTGCACATTGTTACTAACCTACAATCAGATGAAATGTTTTGTCAGACATAGCATCTATAAATGTCAAAGACATTATTGCATCCCAATGTACGAATGCGTGCTAAATCATTGATATTGCAAACAGTAGTGGGCCATATAAGACATAGTCAAGTTTGGTTCCAAACTATTTGCAACTCAGAGAGAAATCAATTTCTTAATCAGGTTTAGACGCCGAAAGATCCGCCGTATTATCTAAATCCCAACTGCTTGAATTTAACATTTCTCTGCAATTTAATAAAATATAATTATATACGTTCGTATATACAAAAACCAAATGTGGCATTATTCCCCCCATAACTAGAACTTCTTTTTCGCAGAAAGTGATAAAAAATGAAATTAATATTCAATTAAATTTAACTCTATTAATCTATATTAATTAAAATTGAACAAAATTATACCATCTTAAACTAATTTATTTAGTCAGGAATATAACAATTTACACCAACGACAATAAACGTTAATCATTTCTGAACCTTATTCTGTCTTCCAAAATTTAAATTTAGATTTATACAATTTGAATTCACGGAATTTTAACATCAGTGCCACCCAGGTTGGATCTCAATCAGACGCCGTGTTACGCCGTTTTACGCCGTATCTGATCTAGATACAAACTGTTTGCTAAAATCCAGGGAAGTGGTAATCGGCAGGCAAACAATTAGCACAGTATATTCCCTTCACGTTAATGCTACCGTCTGCTTTAACCGTTCCATTGCCTAAATGTTTTGTATTATATTGGCCTTTTCACTTTTGTTTGAAAGTGAGATTTTAAGCGTGAGCATACATACAGTGGATAATCTGTTATTCTTTCCCGTTTAAACGCAAACGTACGCAAACGCAAAGCACTAAAACGTAGAAAAGTACAACTGTTGGATAATTCTGATAATTCTTGTTCATCGTGGTGGCAAACAGTTTGAAGCCTGATCAGACGCCGGGTTACCCGGCGTCTGATCTGTCTCCAAACTGTTTGCACTGCAAATAATAGATTTAGCGTAAACGCGTTTATTGGGAAAGAATAACAGATTCTCCACTGTACGTATCGATGGGTGTGTATGTCAAACAGCTTGACTCAAGATCATACATTGAGTTAATCGGTGTCTGGACTGGATCAAATCATTTTTCCAAATCAATTGCAGCGGCCTATAACAAGGAATGATTAAGACAACGTATTAGCATGCATAAGATTCGCAAATTTTATTGACAATAACAGTATGAGTAATCCGGTTCGCGTGAAATTCAAATCTTGTAAATCCAAGGTCACCATTCATTCTTCGGCTTGCAAGTCGCAGACTAACTGGTGGCATTGTGTGTATTGAATTTCCCCGGCAACATAGAGAAAACATGGATTTACGTAGAGTTTAAACATACACCAGATAATTGACTTGAGTGTGAAGGAACTGAAGACACTGAAATAATAAAATAGAAGCAAAATACATTCCTTACAATGTATTGCCGATTTCTACTTGAGAGAAATTTTCCAACTGCACTTAACTCTTTCCTCCCTGAAACTTTAAATGGAAAATTCCAGTTTCGATTTTAGTCTGGTCCATTTCTGACTTGTAAGGGTTGTTTTTGCCAATGTTTGTAATTATGAGAAACAGTTAAGACCCTGATCAGAGGGCTCCTTTCGGAGCCCTCTGATCTGGGTCTTCACTGTTTGCACAGGACAAGTGTACTATTCACATGATCACTGTTTGGAAAGGACGCTTATATGCGGGACTAGGGTTCAAAGAGTTAAACGACTACATAACGGTCCTATAATCCATTTTGTCATGCTATCAGAGAACAGTGCGTATTTACATATGCGACCATTAAACCGACTTTTGTTGACACTGTTAAAAACAGCAGATAGCTTAAAGCAGGTTGAAACCAAAGCAGAAAACTCATACACGAGATATCTGCTTAACTGAATATTGTTTCAATCAAACGCTCGCCTTATCTAAATCTAGCTTTTTTTAGTGATTGTTTAAGAGGGAATTTGTTGTTAAAATGTTCTTGTCTGAGCTAAATAGGGTGTTAGTGTGTAAGATATTTTGGTTCAGATGTAAATAGATACTACAACAAAAACAAGATATCTGGAAAAATTCTGTTTACAACGTTTATCTTATCAAATTAGAAACGGGGTTTTATTGGCGTATTACTGTAAATAAGAACAGTATTAATCGTTTGCCTGCCTATCACGACTATATGTCGTGTGTCGTCAACTTTTTCTTTAAAGATCTTCTTCTTCTTGGAAACTGCTGGGTCAATTTCATTAAAACTTCATAGGATTATTCCTTGTAGGGTACTCTCTCAGATTTCTTGAAATGTAGGTCATCCAATGGAAATTGTGGTTGCCATGGCAACCAATTGAAAAAACTTTAAAAATCTTCTTGTCAAAAACCACTGGTCTGAATTAAAAATAATTTTACCCAAATGTGCCATTGGTGACCCTCTATAAGAATTTATAAAATAATGTTCCTATCTTAAAAAACATGGCCGCCAGTGGGTAGGGCAGAATTTCCTTATATGGCTATATAGTGAAAAATCTTCTTGTCTGAAACCGCTGATCCAATTTGAAAATAATTTCACACAAATGATCCATGGGTGACCCTCTACCATATTTATTAAAATAATTTTGATATCTTAAAAAACATGGCCGCCAGTGGGTGGGGCACGTTTTCCTTATGATACTGTATAGTCAAAACTTTAAAAATCTTCTTCTGTGAAACTGCTGGTCCAAATTGAATATAATTGTACGCAAATGATCCATGGGTGACTCTCTACCAGATTTCTTAAAATAATTTTGATATCTTAAAAAACATGGCCGCCAGTGGGTGGGGCACGTTTTCCGTATTATACTGTATAGTAAAAAATTAAAAATCTTCTTCTGTGAAACTGCTGGTCCAAATTGAATATAATTGTACGCAAATGATCCATGGGTGACTCTCTACCAGATTTCTTAAAATAATTTTGATATCTTAAAAATCATGGCCGCCAGTGGGTGGGGCAAGTTTTCCTTATATTTCTGTATAGAAATTTTTCAAAAATCTTTTTCTCTGAAACTATTGGTCTGATTTAAGAATATTTTTAAAAAAATAATGATGGGTGACCCTTTGCCAGTTTTCTTCAAAGAATCTTCCTAGCTCAAACAACATGGCTGCCTGTGGGTGGGGGTTAATGTACTGGTGATGGCTTATAGTGGAATTTTATCATTACTTGTCCATAAACATGACCGTAAACATGGGTATCAGGTGAGCGATTTAGGGCCGCATGCGGCTCTTGTTTTGCACACAGCTTAGGTCAGATCAAAACAGCGTAACGTGGCGTCGGATCTTATCCAAATTGTATGACACTTATATGTAAGCTTCTCGAATTTAAAAAAGTATTAATAAGATTTTTACCAAATTTGTAGATGCTTAGTTTCAATTCAGAAGCAAGAGTTAGGAATCATAGCAAAATTTGTTCAGAAAGCGAACTGTAACAGGCTGCTTTGGGTGTAGACCACTACCTTTCTTGAGCGACAATCTACATTCCTAACGATTTTAAACATATAGTTGTAAAGTAAATACATGTATAGAGGAAAATGATGCTAAAGGAGCTATCTTCAAAACATTTTGAGCCACATTGATATTTTTGGTATTTGCCGCACTTGGGAATACAGTACAGTAAACCCTGTCTATAACAACCACTAAAATAAGGCTAATTGGAGCTTACAATTACAGGAGCTTTCTGTTTTCCTGTCACTTTGCTTTAAGCAGTCACCTCTTCTTAACACCTATTTTTTAAGACAATTTAGTGGCCGTTATAGAGAGGTTTTACTGTATTAGATATGGAAAACGTCAATAACGCTGAGTTACTAAACTAATATTTTGACATCTATGCAACGGTCTTCACTTCCATAGGCTTCATCTGCGTTTAACAATAGTCGTCATCGTTTACTTTTCAAATTAAAAGTGTAGATAAATTGACATTTTAGTATATTTAGTATATCGTTATGAATGTCAACAGTTTCATATCCTAATCAGACGCTGCAATACACGACGCCTGCTTGGTATTCAAACTAGTGGTTATTTATAGTTGTGCTTTGAGTCAGGTAGACTAAGGAACGGCTAATGTAGACTACATCATAGAACCAGGAATCTGGTACTTGAATGTGAATGCCTTTTTAATACCCCATTTTAACAGAGCTATCACATTAAATGGCTTTAATTTTACATTTTTTAAATTACAGTCGACCATTAAACTGCTTAACCCTTTGAACCCTAGTCCCGCATATAGGCGTCTTTTCAAACAGTGTACATGTGAATAGTACACTTGTCCTGTGCAAACAGTGAAGGCCCAGATCAGAGGGCTCCGAAAGGAGCCCTCTGATCAGGGTCTTCACTGTTTGTCAGAAATGCCAAAATTGACAAAAACAACTCTTAAAAGCCAGAAATGGACTAGACAAAAATCGAAACTGGAATTGTCCATTTAAAGTTTCAGGGAGGAAAGAGTTAACTGGCACTGACATATTCAACCATTCTGTGGAAACTGTTGCCACTCCTGTCGGAGCTTTACCTAAACTAACCCTTTCACTCTCAATTACGGATTGGGTTTTGTTCAGACGCCGCGTAACGTCTGATCAGGACCTAAACTGTTTGACACTCTTATCGATATTTATTAAGTCATACAACCTTAAATCGAACTTTGAAACGTGTCTTGCAGACACCAATACTGAAACAGACGACAATAAAGCGGTGAAGGGGTAAAATCTCACGAATAATTTGGCAGTGAAAGGGTTAAGGAAAGCAGACGATACATGTTAAGCAGTCGGGCAAGGGAGCACCTTCTTCCCAAATACAATTAATATGCAGTATGATTGTAGAAACGTTTACTTCTATGACGTCATCACTTTTAAAATGTAATCGTCTGCTTTTTTCTCAATTGTAAATTTGAGGCATTTAATTTTGTTTTTGAATTTCATTGAGTGTAAAACAGTTTGGAACCTGATTAAATGCCGCGTCACGTGATGTCTGCTCATTATCTAAACTGTTTATAAATAACTATTGTACTCAGGAGTACGGCAGTTAACCCTTTACCCCATAGAAGCGCCTTTTAGCGGATATGATTTATTCATTCGCTGAAGAAAATAGTTCCAATTTAATCAGTAATGAATATGTATTATAGGGAATATTTTCTATATTATAGCACATGATAGCTTAAAGCAGGCTGAAAGTAAAGCAGAATGCGCCCTAAGGCGCATTCTGCTTTACTTTCAACCTGCTTTAAGTAGTCACCTATCTCAAATAATAGAAATAGGCTATCAGGTAAAGGGTTAAGGGGTTTCACCAAACAGTTTTATAAAAATGTTCATACTGCCGAATTTTTTACTGAATTTTAGATGTCACTGTTAAACTTAAATTCTAAAGTCATGATAAACGCTTTGACCTACCCGCTTTTTCATAAAAAAGAATAAACATTTAAATCCACGGCCACTAAATAGAAGACTATGTGATAAAAGGTAAGACGTGTGGTTATTTAAAGCAAAGTGAATGTAAAGTAAACATCTCAGACAAAACATTCAACTTTCCTTTCATGTTGCCTCAGGATAACATCTGGCTTAACGACGGCACGGAACTCAAGTAATGCCAATATAAGATACAACACGGTGCTTTTACATTGAACATAAGGAGCATTTTTCGTTAACAAAATGAATAATACTTGTTTTTTTCAGCGGTTTAAGGCAGGATGTGCCTGAAAGCAGAGTTATGTTCTGTTTAACTTTTCCAGGACGGAAGAGGAATTTTTATCAATAATTTGTAAAGGCTGAAGAAGAAAGCAAGATGCCAAAAACGGTTTCTACAGTGGAAATGAGTAAAGTAGTGGAAAAAGAAAAAGAAAAAACGAAATGTGGCATTTTCCCACTAATTACTGACTTTACGATCCCCTATATTCTTTTATTATCAGTTTATGACCGTCGGCGAGCACTGAATGAAGCTATAATTAGCATTTAACATGTCATCTTTGATAACGACTACCAGTTTATTTTTTCACTCTTCATCTGCTACAGCATCGTCTGCTTCCTAGTTGTGGTCAGGCATTGCATTCAAAATATTTTTCTAGACATGAGTAACGAACAGGTGTGACCCTGATCAGACGCCTCGCATCGCGGCGTCTAATCAGGATCAAGCCTGTTTGCAAAGTATAACATAAGCGCGACTAACAGACAAAAGGTTAATAATTTCTCCAACAGAACTAAACGTAATATCTCTGGTCTTTCTTTTGTACTTTCAGGAAATACTGCAAACTGGAACCATGCCGAAGAAATACATCGAAGAAGAAGATTCTAATAAAGCTGCGGAAGGCACAAATACTATAGCTTTTGACAAGTCCTATTTTATGTGGGGTTATACGACAATATTAAACTCAAATGCGGGTAGAACCACCTAGTTTCTTAATTCCTTGTTACTTTATGATATATCCGATTCAAGGAATGAGATGTTTTGTGACCTTTTAACATTGAAGAAATAAACAAACGTCAAGAAATTGATAGTTTTCCGAAATTAATATGTTTTAAATAAACAAGGAAGTTTACATCAGTGAAAAGATTGCATAATTATGTCGTTCGAAATATAAGTGTTTTAGCATGACCTATTGTACGTCTTTCGGTAAACGAAGGAACAAAGAGAATTCCATTTATCATTTAAATCTAGTCCATTTATGCCTATTAACGGTTGCTGTTACACTTTGCAAAAGGAAAAACAGTGCAAACATAAATTGCACAAAGGACAAATAATGCAGACCCTGACTGTGTGTAAATGACAAGTATATTAGTCGCCAGGGTTGAATTTGTTACAGGAGCTTTAGTTTCGATAATAGGGTGCTAAATCGTTATTGTACTTCAGGTACACAAAGTGCTTTTTACGTGGTAAAGGTACAGTGTTAAAGACAGGCAGCTGCTTATAGTTGACAACTGATTCTTCCTTGAAAGTTTTAATAGATATTTCCATTTCCGAATAAGTCTAGTGATTTTGGACTATTTTTGAGTCGATTTTAATGACACATTTCACATTGAAAAATAGTGCAGACCCTGCTCAGAGGGTTCCTGTAGGAGCTCTTTGATCAGGGACTACACTGTTTCCATAAGACAAGTGTACTCTTCACCAAGAACGTTTTGTGTTTATGACAACAACACTCGTCGCTAGGGCACAATGTGTTAAGAAAAGCAAAACGCTCTACAGAACAGCTTTACGTTGCTTTCTTACTACTTTAGGCAACCACTTGTAAAATTAAAATAAATATTTTATATTGCACAATCGTTTATAGGGGAAAGTGCATAGTTAAACTGGGTTATAAAATATGCAGTTTTCTTAATTACGGGGGGAATTAATTATGAAATATTGGGGAAATATAGACATTTCTGATAGCTGAATTGAAATGAATTACGACTCAAAAGTACCATAAAACTATGGCTGTATGCAATGATGAACTGATTTATATTTTACAATTTCAACTTAATAGAAATAAAGGAGACATACCTATTTTTCTTAAGATTTGGTCTATGATCTACACCTCTTTACTAATCAAACATGAACCATTAAAGGTGGAAAGACAGATGGCAATACAACTATCAAAAGGTTTGGATCCTGATAAGACGTCACGTTATGCGGTATCGTATCTGGATACAAACAATTTGCAAATATCAGTAAGGTCGCGATCAGCACACCATGATTTCATTTTAAACAGACAAGAGAGGTTTCTGCTCTAGGTCTTGTAATGCATACAAAGACATACGAAAACTAATATACTATTGGTTTATACTGTTTGCAAGCACGATACATCACATATCACGCCAACTAACAGATATATACAGTGGATAATCTGTTATTCTTTCCCAATAAACGCCTTTACGCTAAAACTATTATTTGCAGTGCAAACAGTTTGGAGCCAGATCAGACGCCGGGTAACCCGGCGTCTGATCAGGCTCCAAACTGTTTGCCACCAAGATAAACAAGAATTATCAGAATTGTCCAAAAGTTGTTCTTTTCTACGTTTTAGTGCTTTGCGTTTGCGTACGTTTGCGTTTAAACGGGAAAGAATAACAGATTCTCCACTGTATCAACACATTAAAGCCTAGTAGCGACGATTTAACTCGTGATTACAAATACCGTATCTGTGCGGAGTACACGTGTCATATGCAAACAGTGTATGCCCTGATCAGAGGGATCCTTCTGTCTGTATGTACCAAGCTGTCATGTAAGTGTTAAGCACAGGTACGCCAACAACAACCACACAAACTGTTTGTTATTTCCAAATTTATTGTAAAAGTCAACCGTTTATTATTAAAAAAATGGAGAAGCCTTATTGGAAATTGGAATAGCGAATTTAAAGTTTCAGAAGTGAGTGAAATAGCTGAACATATTGGTTATGTCACGGAAACTATTATCATTTATTCTATTATCCAAGCGGGTTCGATAACCGGTAGTGTGACCAAATATAGACATTAAATGCCATATTGCTTGAAACTTGGGATCATTTGATACAGTACATATATGGAAGTCTAAAATTGCATAATTATCAACAAAAAGAAACCCACCAAATTCGGTGTTCGGTAACCTAGAGCCGGATATGTTCTTATATATGTAAATGCATTAATTAGATGTCATTATTTTCTGTTTAAAGCTTAAGCAGGGCGCTTTACAAGTGATGTGATTTATATATATTGTCTGCTTCACCAGAGTGTCAATTAATTAGGATCCAGCTGAGACTCCGAGTTACCATGTGTTACCATTTCCTAAAACTGGTTCAAAAAGTTATCAATATTTCTCCCGTATCTGTACAGTGGAGAATCTGTTATTCTTTCCCGTTTAAACGCAAACGTACGCAAACGCAAAGCGCTAAAACGTAGAAAAGTACAACTTTTGGACAATTCTGATATTTCATGTTTATCTTGGTGGCAAAATGTTTGGAGCCTGATCAGACGCCGGGTTAACAGATTCTCCACTGTATCTAGTGATATTGTTTGAGATAAATTGTAGATAGATAAACAGGATTGTTGCTGTTGGCAGGGTAGAGGCTAATACATGTACATGTACATACAAAGCCGTCTGTGCTTGCGTATCCGCCAAATAGACAATACACAGCCAAATATGAAGAAAAACCTCTAAATACCGGAATTCTCTCTAAACTGGACAAAATATTTGGCCCCGTTTCCAACCCTTTCTTTTTTTCCCATTACACCATAAACACATCTTTTTACGTCTATGGTTTATTCCTACACTGAAGAAAATAGTTAATATATTCCAGCAGATGATATCTTAAAGCAGGTTGAAAGTAAAGCAGAATGCGCCTTAAGGCGCACTCTGCTTTACTTTCAACCTGCTTGTAGTGGTCAGCTATCTTCCATACTAGAAACAAGCTATTTGGTAAAAGGTTAAAATCCCTCTAAAGTGGCAACCCCTCTAAACCGGAACTTTTTGTTTTCCCCATACATGTCGGGCTTAGAGGGGTTTCACTGAATATTTATAAGACAGGCTTGTTAACCTCTTCATTGCCATGGCGTCAATGACATTAAATGATTGTCGTCTGCTTTGATTTCCTTGGTTTAAATTTACGTATTTTGACCAAGGAACTATCAAACTGAGTGTCGAACAGACGCCGCATTACTCGGTGTCTGATCAGGGTAACAATAGTTTGAAAATAACCACTGTAGTCGGGATAAGGCAGTAAGGGGTTAAAACATTGTTAGGTCGAAAACGTTCGGTTCATCATTTTTTCTGAGTAGATGCTTTCTTTTTGCAATAAAACAGGATTAAATGACCTCTTTATATATTTTTCTTGTAATAAAAGGTGATAATGTGGTTATCAATTATTTGTATAACGTCTAGACGACGTATTGTTATGTACAGTGGAGAATCTGTTATTCTTTCCCGTTTAAACGCAAACGTACGCAAACGCAAAGCACTAAAACGTAGAAAAGTACAATTTTTGGACAATTCTGATAATTCATCTTTATCTTGGTGGCAAACAGTTTGGAGCCTGATCAGACGCCGGGTTACCCGGCGTCTGATCTGGCTCCAAACTGTTTGCACTGCAAATAATAGTTTTAGCGTGAACGCGTTTATTGGGAAAGAATAACGTTTTCTCAACTGTATCATACATTTTCCTGTCACAATGCCGTCTGCTTTTAAATGAATAGATTGATCCATTTTAAATTGAATAAACCCAAAGACGAGTGTCAAATAGTGTTTTTTTTATCTAAACTTTTTACACATGTCACCTAAGGCGTGAAAGTCAATATATGGGTGATAAACCCCTGTTCTGTGCTAGCGTTAACGCTTACGACGATAGCGTAACGCAGCGTCTGTTCAAGATCCAAAATGGTTGATACTGGTATTGACTGTTCATACTACCTTAAGTCCAACTTTGAATAGAGTTTGTAAGCAACAATATTAAAACAGACAACCATAGAGAGGCGAAGCGGTAAAATACACACGATTAATTTGGCACCGACGACCGGCGTCGTCTGCGTTCGTTTCTCAAATTTTAAATTTTTTGACTGAAGCAATATTGAAATTACTATGTAACAGTTTGAATCCTGGTCAGACGCCGCGATATTCAACGTCTGGTTTGGATCCAAGCTGTTTGCAAAAAAATGTTAAACTCTGGGTAAGGCAGTGAAGGGGTAAATGTTGTCGACTGTACACAACAGTAAATAAACATAAGTTCGGTTGAAAGGACAAATTGCTCCCTGCAAAGAACAATCATGATACTACAAGATTGGCGGAAGAAGATTTCAACGTAACCTTTGACGTATACAATGTTCTATGAAAACCTCATGCGTCTTAACTTTATTCTGTTACCGCCAAATGGTGCCAAAACAGCGACTTTGCAAACAGTTTCGAAACTGATTAGGATACAAACTGTTCGAAAAAAATATTGCAGAAAACTTTATCAGTGCATACGAGTTCATGAAGACTCTAGGGTTAAAGTTGACGATACACTTTGGCACTGAAAGCGTTATATTGGATAGGAGCTGAATGCATACATGGTTTATTCTATTAATTAATGACTTTTTCATAAGAACTATAATAATCACTTATATTGAATTAATGACTCAATAGCATGATAGCTGAGTATAAATACTATAAATAAAAGTTTGGCGACACATTACACATGACAATACCAATCTCTTGTGTACTAATCTGATCTCTTTAGTGGGCTACTAAGTTTTGGATATAAGTCCCATATGATGCATACCCACCTGTTCTAGGAAGAAATAACATTAAACTTTTGCCTGCTGGTCGAGACTTTATTGATTTTTACAAAAAAGTTTAAATCCAGATCAGACGCCGCCTAACGCGGCGTCTGATCTAGATCCAAACTGTTTGACACTCGAGTTTAGGTTTCTTTACTTAAAAATGTATATATCTACATTTAACAAACTTTGCTGACGACAACTGTGAAGCAGACGACATCACCGGAGGATAAGGGTTAATGGTAAACAGGGAAACACCCACATGCACGAGGAAGTGTCACGATGAATTGCTCTTTAAAATGATATAATACACATGCATTTGCTCGTTTTATATCGAAGTATCCGTTGCACCGTTGTATCATTGTAGATTTTATATCATTTACCCGGGCGGTTTACGGGATCCTTCATCTGGTTTCTTGCTATTTATTTCTTCTACGCCATCAGTTCTGATGATTATGAAAAGGGGCACTTTTTAGGTGCACCATTGGGACTGTACCCGGCCGGTCACTTTATCCTGACACCGACGAACCAGTCGTAACGCTAACCCGAAATCCTGAGCGCCAAGGAGAGAAGCCATTACTACCAATTTTCAAGTCTTTGGTTTGACCCGGCCGGGGATTGAACCCGCAACCTCCCGCACTGAAAGAGGACGCTCTACCACTGAGCTATACAGGCGGTCCTTAACGGTGTTAGTACTAGTCACTCGTTTTTATAACCAAATATGTCTTTAAACAGAAAATATGCCTATCAAAATTGGTTAAGAGTAGATCTTCTTCGGAGGTATTGCCAAGTATCTGTAGGTAGCAACACTACATCAAAATATATCTGCAGCGGAGACGTTTCATTTCTATCAATGCAAGTGTCACATTAGATGTACGTACGTAGTTTTAATTGGTCAGAGCTGTTTCGAGATGATTGGTCGTTTGATATACCAAGTAAATATAATTATGACTGTCTCTAATAGTTGGAAAAAAGGACAAAAGAAAATGACATGTGTATAACATTTGTTTAATGCCAATTGCCCACTAATAATCGTTGTTATCACTACTAACCATTTACTATACAGATAAAATTATGCCTTTTGACGAAGTTAACTGATTCCTCTACTGAAGAAAATAGGTCCAGTTTATACAGCATTACATACAGTGGAGAAAACGTTATTCGTTCCCAATAAACGCGTTCACGCTAAAACTATTATTTGCAGTGCAAACAGTTTGGAGCCAGATCAGACGCCGGGTAACCCGGCGTCTGATCAGGCTCCAAACTGTTTGCCACCAAGATAAAGATGAATTCTCAGAATTGTCCAAAAGTTGTACTTTTCTACGTTTTAGTGCTTTGCGTTTGCGTACGTTTGCGTTTAAACGGGAAAGAATAACAGATTCTCCACTGTAAGAAATAATGTCTATATCCTTGCAGATGGTAGGTAAGATCGATCTGACCAATAATAAAGCACAATGCGCCTGAACATGCTTTCACTTTTTTTTAAACTATATTAGGTCTATTGCTTCATGGGTTAATTCTATATAGAAATGAAAAATGGCCATTTATGAAGTAAATTTCGGTATTTTAGTTTTCACATACAAATTAACAGAAAAGTCGAAATAGAAGCTACACCTCGCAAAAAATGGAAACCACTATGTACAGTGGGTTAACATTTTGTTCTCTTGTCAATTGCAAAATTACAAACATGCTTTTGGCTTCGTGCTAATCATTTGATGTATCCTTAGACTCACTTGTATACCAGAGTGTTGGATCATATATGCTGACGGTGCTTGTTGGACCGGACGAGGTCATGAGCCATAGGAAGAGATGTCTCGCGGTCTTCAATGGAAGACACAAGAGAATTGTTGTGAACTGCGAAGCCGACTGCATGAAGTCGGTTTTCGTCTCAGACTGAGTCTGGCGGTAGTTAACCGGTAGGACACGATGATCCGTCCCACCGTCGGAGACATACCGCAACGGCCTGAGCTTACGCCAATATGCACAAGGCTTATCACTCGTTACTTTGTTTCCCGTGTTGTTTTTGTCGCTGATATTATATATTATTATTATTACTGAAGTGACCTCCTCTCCAAGGCGTAGGCTCTGGCAATACGTGTATGAAGATCATGGGTGCCTCATGGTTCCCCGTCTCGGCGTTGCTAGCAAGGTCCGACGGAAAGGACCAGACAAGACGGCCATTGTATTGTGTTATTCCCGTAGCCTGTGCTTCTCTCGAATCAACCATAAAGCAGTGTAATAAGACCCAGAAAGACGGGGATTTAAGGGTGACAGGGGCTAGCCATGAGTCACTCGGAGGAACTGCTGCTGAGAATTTTTCTCATTCTGTCCTCTAGACCAAAGTGGATGCAGCTACATGCTATACCTAATACTGTAAATAACTGTTGTAAGTTATAAGCCATTAAAATTGGCTAATCAGGAGAAACGGCATAGCAAAGACATTGATAATACATGTACGTTGTAAACGAAACTTAATTCAAACGCAATGCAGTTAAACGTTAAAGATGTCATGGGTTTAGAACGATTATGATTTTAAAAAAGTTTGAGTGTCAAACGGTTTGAAGCCTTTATCGACGACGTCTGATCTGGCTCGAAACCTTTTCAAATGGAAGTAATTCATTATTGTGTTGGAAAACGTCTTTATATAAAACCCAAAAGAAAACTGTTTCAGAGCTTTTAACCCTTTACCCAATAGCCAGTTTTTAGTTTTGATGACAGGTAACCACTTAAAGTAAAATTGAAAGTAAAGCAGAATGCGCCTTAAGGCGCATTCTGCTTTACTTTCAACCTGCTTTAAGCTACTTTTTGCTAGAATGAAGAAAATATTCGTTATGATTTATATTCATGACTGTATAAATTGGAACTATTTTCTTCCGCGGAGGAATAAATTGAATGCGCTAAAAGGCGCGTCCATTGGGTAAAGGGTTAATCTTTGTTTTGAAGACAACAAACACATTAAATTAGGTCACATATGAAACAGAATGCTGCTTAAAGCATATTCTGCTTCATTTTCAGATTGATTTAAGCTATCCTATGTTAGGACATATGAAATGTTTCTTCAATTACATATTTCATACTTTATAAAATTGAACTATTGTTTTCATTAGAGGGAAATGAATGTTGCTGCAATTGCCTCTTCTATCGACACAAGTTGAAGCAAACAGTAGCAAAGTCTTTTCTGTACAGTAATTAAGACACATAATGGAAGACAATTATTGCATTTACCAACTATTGGAAATATGATTATTATCTTTAGAACAGGTGGCAACTTGATGCAGAAAACAGTAATGTAAAGAACTCTCTGCATATTTAGTTTTGCACTGCATTGCGTAGCCACAGTCACACGTCTATAAAGATCGCTATACTACTTTGATCGCTTAAACAAACTTGAATGTAAAGATAAGCACCTGAAAATCAATCTACTCACGCAAAACGTTACAAGAACATTGCAACATCCGGAAACCGGACACCTGCATTCATCATAAATTCATTCATACTTAACATGTCACTTAGTCTGAAAAGTTACATGACTTAACACTCGTCGACGTTGTAAACAGGGCTCATACGACAGGTGGCTTTTCATGAATTGTTGCAATAAAGTAATCCCCCTTTCTTAACGACTAATGTGCTAAGGTTTGATTTTCTGAGGTTTTGTATGCAATGTATTCAATTCATAACAATAGTTGTCTTAGGTAATATGATTAACCAGTCGCAGCATAAAACAGCTATCTCAATTTTAGTCTGCTTTAAGCACCTAATAATATAAAACAAAATTACAAGGAGCTATATCTAGACATTGTAAAACGTAATGAAGTCGTTCTATGAATGATAGCAAAAGCAAATAAATGGACTTTTTATAGAGGGGGGTTAACAAAGTCTACGATATACGACGTATTTCGGTATAATATACGCATTACTTAATTCGTAAGCTATTCTATAGTGGATATGGCTATTTTCAAAAATAAGTTGAATGTTCAGTGTTTGTGCTTATAATCACATTGCGTGATAGATATATATCTGATACCGAGGTGACGACTAAACGATAGAAAAGCCAATTACATGTGGATTGCTCGTCAACTGAATCGTGCGCTTAGCTCTTTTGTTCAGTTATTTTGTTCGGGATGTAACTCCCTTGTGTAGCTTACCTTTCAAAACAATGAACTGTTTCAGTTAGTTCGAACAATACTATACTTTAGTGTAGGTGTTGTGACGTTGGTCGAAGTGAACTGTCTTTTAACCTCTTCACTGCCATGCCGTTATCAATTAAAAACAATGATCGCCTTCTAAAATTGAGATTTTAGATAGTGTGCCTTAAGAAATATTGACGAAATTGGCACACACTTTTTTATCCTAATCAGATGCAGTCATCATCATCATCATCATCATCAGTTTTGATTAACCAGACCATTGATTAATCCTTCTTATAAGAGTGAGGCCTGGCTGTCTAGTCTGGAACGAAGTCTCCCTCTCCAAGCTTGGCGGTTTTGTGGGTTGGTGTTTTCCAACCCGAGAGCTTCACGGTCACGTTTTACAAGGTCCTCCCAAGATAGCTTTGGTCTGCCTGGACCCCGCTGTGTTGTGATGTTCAGGCATCTAATTTGAGAGATCCAACTAGAGCTTCTCTCTACATGGCCAAGCAATTTCAACCTATTTGATTGCAGGATCTCTGCAATGCCTCTTATGTTCAGTTGAGATAATAAAGAGTCAAAAGGGACATCTCCATCTGGCTTGACCTGGCAGATCCATCGTATCATGGCTTAGTCATTTCGCTGCATACGTCTGAGTGTACTTGCAGATACAGCCCATGTCTCATAACACTCCTTACACAGGCTGAGTAGACTCTTCCTCTGGTTGCAGTTGGCAGAAACTTGCTTGTCAATATGGGGAGGAGCTTTCTGAACTTTTAAGTGAAAGGGTAAATACATCTCATGCCAATAAGTGATAATAACCTACTTTGAAATTAGTTTACACCCAGATCAGACAGCTTCCTGGGAATTTGTTCTATTTTTATCAGTCAATGTATTAGTTCAGAATATATATGCCACGACATTAATGCCGCTATCATGATGACGGTGCGGTGGTCCAGTGGTAGGACGCTCGCCTAGGAAGCGAGAGGTCCCTGTCAGGATCACTGGAATTTTTCTGAGCAAAAAAAATACCCTACATTGCTCCACTTCACCCAGGTGAATTAAATGGGTACCTGAGAGGGGAAGAAGTCAATGTGCCATGGCTGCTAGTAGCGCCGTATGTTAATGGCCGACTTGTGACTCGATGATCGGGGAGGTAAATGTAAAAAGTCGGCAGAATATGTATATAATAGCAAACTTCATAAACTCCACCTTTACCTTTACAACAATTCTTTATAACTGTGAAGTTATCTAGCTAGACGTAGCAATACCTTATTCAATCCTGACACTTTTAATAAATAATTCCAACTGCCAATCAAGTCCAGTCCGTTTATGTCTATTATGGGATGAGTTTTACAATTAAATTCAATTTCAATTTTTATTGAAATTTAACATAGCTGTATAACACATAATTATGTACGTGACCAACAATGAAAACTCTATAGTACTAGACCAGGAAATACAATTTCATACATCATTTTTAGGAGCATTTATTACGAATACTTTCTTCACTCTGTAAATTATGTATATCTTTTAACCTTCGATAATGTGTGAGATGAACATCTTAGTCGTGTTAAACATTGCATTGCAAGGTGACAAACAGTATAGACCCTCTTCAGACGGTTCAAACTACACGGTTTGCATATAAAAGTGTACTCTTCACATATAATTATACTGTTTGTTAATCACGTATAACGTGTCGTTGGGGTTGAATGAGTTAAAATAGTTGCTATGAGTAAATGTCCGTAAAATATTAACAAGCAACTAAATATGTAATAGAATATTGACCATAAAGAAAAACTGAATTTTCAAATATTATTAATACATGTAGTCATGTTTCTGATATCAATTTGTAACAATGTGCATACAATAAAAAGTGTTGTTACTAAATACACTAAAATGAGTAAGTTGTCAATGGTTAAAATCGTTTCAATCATAGGTGGTTCTCTCGAAAAAAACATTCTGAAAAAAAACAACAACAATAATTGTACCCTTAGTCTTTTTATATACAATGTTCTATAAATAGATAGACTCTAGTATGTATATTACCAACTCGAGAGAGCCACCTATGGTTTCAATACGAAACAAAAAGTAAATTTGCTTTAACATCTAACAAAGTAGCTAATTTTACATTTCATATTTATGAAATGGTGAACTTTGCTAGACTTGCGCGCCACTTCCGTACCTAGTATTGTCGATAAATGTTTTGCCCAGCATAATATTTTATGAATGTCTGCGACGAATGCCTTAAACTATAAATGAACTTTACGATTCACTATTAAATGCGTACTATGTTTCAGTCAATTTAATTTGAGAAGTAACGCTTCTGGCAAATTTGAGCGTCATTTTTGTCCTCTGCTTCAACCCTTACATCGTCACAATATCGTCTGCTTTGATAGCACTGATATTTCAAAGTAAGCCTTAAAGCAGTTTGAAACTACTTCAATACGAATGACAAACGCTTTGAATCACGGTCGTGTGCTGCGTAACGTTGTGTCTCATCAGTATATCTTCTGTTTTGGAAAGTCGACTTCAATTATTTAAAAACATTAAGAGTCACTGTTAGTACCTTTAACTTAGTACACACATACAAGCTTAACAACTAACACTGTATCAAAACCAATTTGATATTGCATCACGTAGGTTAAAAAATACTCTACTTGCTGTACAGTTAATATTAATTTTTTTATGCCAAACGAGATTTCACTTATATTATTTAAACAAATAAGACGCCAAGTAGGTTGACGTCTGGTGAGCAAACCAGATATATGATATTTGGTTTAAAGACTTTCTTTTCAAACATGTCGAGTGATTTAACTTGAAAAAACAAAAGAGATATCATCTGTTTTAGATGACAGCATTATGGCATTAAACGGGTTAAGAATAAAACACGTAACGGGTTTCACTCACAACACGATCGTAAAAGAGGTTTAACTCTTTCACTCTCAATGACGCCAAAAGGCATTTTTACAAACAGGTTGAATCCGCGCAACTCGGCGTCTGATCAGGATCCAAACTGTTTTACACTCGTTTCTAAATTTTGTCACTCATACTGCCTTTAAAATAAACTTTGAAACGATATTGCAGACAATGAAATCGAAGCAGACGACAATGAAAATGACATTTTGGCAGTAAAACGGTTGAGAGGTATCAACGTAATTGATACGACATAATACCGGTACATATATACATATGAAGTGAACATTGAGGAAATGTAAAAATAAAAAAAGTGCAATAAGGTAATGCTTTGCAGTCATTTTAAAGAAAAAAGACACCTGCTATGATAAAACATTCTAAACCCCTTCACTGCCGTGAAGTCATCCATTTTAAACAATTGTCGTCTGCTTCAATTTCACAAATTGAAAATTTCGCCTGCTTCAATTTCACAAATTGAAAATTTAGGTAATTTGACTTAGGAAATATTACAATGAGTGTCAAACAGTTTTGATCCTGATCAGACGCCGCATAACGCGGCGTCTGATCAGGATCTATACTGTTTGCAAAAAACATTTTGTGCTCGGGGTAAGGCAGTGAAGGGGTTAAATGAACAATTTCCCAACGTATGAACAATTATTGAATAGTATCACTACTTCTACTTCAAACAATATAGTGACTTCAATGCATTTCGTTAGTTTGTTTGATACCAACTATGTAATCCACATGAAATAAAGTCGTTATTCTTATCCTTCTTCTTATTATTATTTCCAAGTTTTATGACCGTTTGAGGTAAATAGAATCGAGACAACATCGTGCGAGAGATCGCCCGCTTAGGTTACATCTTATCTTAGGTTTAAGTGGTGATCCTGTCTGTATGAATGCCATATCTTTTCACTCACCTGTCAAAACAAGATAAAAAGGCGGAAGGCTAATTGTAAGACGAAATGGCGTGCCAAAGTAGTACCATAAAGTGCCATGTTACGCAAAATCGTGTAAAAATAAAATACATGTATTGAGTATTAAGCATATTACATGTTTAATTGATATGAATAACGCAAGATAGGTAAAAGATAATCGAACAATGTTTTGGGCACTGTATAACAGCAACATTTTTCTATCGGTTTTGTAAAGACAACGTCATTCTATTCTATTTATTATTATTAACCATGTCATTTACTCATATACCTCGGTGTCTGACCAAGCTTTAAGCTTTTTTATAGCACGTTTAGACCAAACGTTTACCTTTCTAAATACTGCCATTTGCATTATTACATTGTATAGGTTTTGCTTTTTCCTTTGTTGCAATGGGCATGAGTGTGACACGGTGCAATTTGTGGTCATTTTGTTTTTCAATCACGACATAAAGGGTTATATGAGAACGTCATATCAGGAGTAAACAACCTAATTATGCCGTTTATCAAAGTAAGTACCCTTAGCTTCGCAGGTGGAATGTTACGAAACGCGTTTACAATAAACCTAGCCAGCAAAACTTGCGGGTTCATACTCCGATAAACGACAGAAGATGTCTTTTATTCATTAAATTTATATGTTTATATTATTGCTTGTCCATTAAGAATGTATCTTGACAATATTTATTTGCATGTGCATAAATGTGCCAAAAAACCAACATTAATGCAACACTTATAAGGGGCAACATACAGTTTTTCAACCAATTTTCATGAATATCATTTTTATACAAGTTTGCGTTTAAAAAAGGTAAAACACAATTCACATAACGGAAGCGTTGCGATGGGCGACGAAGGACGCATAGTGAACAAAAGAGGTCACACGATGAACAAAGACGGATAGCAGAAGCTCACAGAATAGTATCTTGCATAAGAAAACGAAACATAACAAAACAATAACAACCAAACAGGTGTTGACATTTAAAACAAAATCTGCTGTTTCATTTCAAACTCTTTGTTTCTGACATTAATAAATGTGACCTTTAATCATAAGTTTTGTTTTCAAAGAAATATTGTACTGATTTGAGCTAAGCTCTGCTTAATCGGACCAAATTTATAAATGTACGAGTACTACTGTTATATAGATAAACATTTCAGGAATGCGCCGATCAACAAGAGAGAAAATATAAAGTATACTGCCTTCAGGTACTTCGAACAAACGAGCAGAATTCCAGATAAGGTAAATATTTCAAATACTGACTACCTAAACCCTTTCACTGCCAATGTGTCCTTGAAATTTTACCCCTTCATCGTTTCATACCTTACCTTAGGATACCTTAGGATCTTCTGTGGACGCTGGCCTAGACCACTATGTCCGCATCTAACTTGTCTTCTTTACTACTTATGCCATTGTCGTGTACTTCAATTTTGTTGTCAGCAATGTAATTTCAAATATAAAAAATAAGGCAGTATGGCTGAAGAAATAATTTCAAAATGAGTGTCAAACAGTTTGGATCATAATCAGACGCCGCGTCTCGCGGCGTCTGATCAGGATCGAAACTACTTGCAGACGCGCCTGAAAGCTAATTGAGAGTGAAAGGGTAAATGTTTCGAAAAATGATACCACTAGGATAAAACGTCCACACTTTTATCTGGAGCACTGTATTGTTGTAACGATTTGAATAGTTATGGGGTAAATAGTTTACTCAGCTTTTAATATAAAGTCAAACCAGGAACTATACTACTAAAGTAGCTTATATCATAAAGTCTGTGCTTAAATAATTGCAGTTTATGACAGGTCGTTGAGATGATTCGAAGTGATCGGATGTCTAGACGGCATGTAATTTATTTATAAATGTAATCTCTGCATAAGGGGTCACATAAGGCAAAATGTTATGACATAAATTGTCCATATGACTAACGTCATTATGGTCAAGACATTTTAGAAATATTGATTTAACCGCTTCACTGCCGTGACGTCATCAGTTTTTTTCCAATTGTCGTCTGCTTTTATTTTTCAAAGTTAATTGTCAGGTATTTTGACTTTAAGAAATATTCAAATGAGGGTCAAACAGTTTCGATTCTGATCAGACGCCGCGTAAAGCGGCGTCTGATCAGAATCCAAACTGTTTGTAAATAACCAATGTGCTCGGGGTAAGGCAGTGAAGGGGTTAACCTCGACTTTGAATGTAAATCCGGCTTCATGTTCTATTATCAGTTAGCGTTTGATCCATTATATCAAAGTTTAACACGTTGACACTTGAAGTTCCAAATTATTAGTTCCTTTTTTCTATTCTGTCTATCAATCAATCCATTGCAAAGACGCCTTTTCTATTTATATCGCCTGCAAAAAATTCGATACGAGTGCCAAACAATACAAATTTTGTTCAGACACCTCATTTCACAATGTCTGATCACAATACTTTTTAAATAACAATGAACCTTGATAAGACATTGAATGACTTAACCCTTTCACTCTCAATGACGTCATATTGCGCATTTGCAAACAGTTTTTATCCTGATCAGACGCCGCATACTGGTTGCCACTCGCTTTGAAATTATGTTAGTTATACTGTTTTAAATCTAACTTTAAAACGATGATGCAGACAACAATATTGAAGCAGACGACAATATTGAAGTGAAGGGGTAAATTTGATCATGAAAGGGTAAAAGGTAGTGTTTAGAATCCGTTTTATTTACATGTTTGACAACTGTACTGCTCACGTGTACACTGCTGTTGAAGAACACATGTATGCATAACTAAGAGTTAATAACAGGCTACTATACCAAGATAGTCATGCACTGTCCGATTGTGATATATGCCTGCGTATCAAACATTTACATCGTAGAATCGCCTTTTAACACATTTACATGTTTCTTCATAGAACAAATCGTCTCTGGTTTACATAAACATTCCCTTGCATTCTGACAGGATAGAAAGAAGACAATTCATATAGGAGCGTTCTACTTTATGTTGGACCTACTGTAAGCAACCGGCTGTCATATAGCCATATACACTGAAAAATAAGATTATTGGATAGAGAGTGTATCACGTTAGATGCAAAGAACAAGCAATTTATCAAAATCTAAGTGATAAAATGCTTTTTCGCAGCGAAACCGTTTTCTCTGGGAAATTTACTTCATTTAAGTATTCCTCTTCTTTTACTTGAAAGTGTCTGAAGAGAAGTCGTTCTGTGAAACTATAGTTTACCCTTTCACTCTCAATGACGCCTTAAAGCGCGTTTGCAAACAGTTTGGGTCCTGATCAGACGCCGCGTGACGCCGCGCAGGGTATTATCAGGGTCGAAACTGTTTGACAATCTTATCGATACTTTTTAAGTCATACAACGATTAATCTAACTTTTTGCCTTAAATCTGATTTGAAACGATATTACAGACCACACGACAATAAAGCGGTGAAGGGGTAAAACTCTCCCAAATGATTTGATCATGAAAGGCTTAAAGCCAAGCTAATGTAATCGCTTTTTTATCCAAATTCGCAATTATTATGAATACAAACCTATCATTGATAATTTTTCTCTTGGTTAACATTACGCGATATTACCAGATATAAAGAATATATAGGATTATACGTATTAAAGTTGTCCTACATTAAACGGTTATCTGTTATTATGGAACACCAAAACAGACTTACTGCATTGACCACAGTGTAGAAAAAGAGAGACAGCTGGTGTTAGGGTATTAATTAGTTATGTTAAGTTTTCATAGTCGCTCTATTTCAAAATCCAAACGGCTTATGAATTAAGTTTCAACTGTGTACATTTTGTATTACTAGAGCATTTAAGTTTGCTTCAGCGCTAAGAATACGGTACTTGTATTTTATTTTAATATTAACACATGTCAAACAAAAATACAAGAATTCCGCGAAACTAACGCGGCGTCTGATATGGTTTCAAACGTTCTATATATTCTAGCCAATTTGTCGTCTACAGGCAAGGGTTTGAATACAATTATAGAAAATAGCTAATGAATTTAACCCTAATTTGTGAAAGAGCCTTGCGTAAAAACGATTGGTTTAGTATGTCTGTTTACTAAAACAGGTAAACACGAACAATAAGATAATTGCACGGAGAAAAAAACCCCAAGTAGAATTATTCAATAAGAACCAAACGTAAAGTCGACTGTGTACATTACTGAAACAATATCTGTAACCACTCCCGCTAGACGATATATGACAGATACTTAAAGAGGTCAAATCTACCTTGGTAGCTCAGGTTTTGTCTTTCTACAGAAAAACAATAATATATCAATAATATATGAGGTAAACAAGTAGTTCAACTAAATTACCGACAACCTCAAACAGCTGTAACGTTAAGCATTTTAACTAAAATATAACTGATAGTATTTTTCGGCTATGGTTTGAGACGCAGATTCAACATACACATGTATAATAATAGAATTTAAAACGTGTTAATGTATTCATTGATTTTTAAACGAGCATTAAGAAATGAATTGATTTGTCGTCTGTTTTTATCTCACAAACAGTGGAGAATCTGTTATTCTTTCCCGTTTAAACGCAAACGTACGCAAACGCAAAGCACTAAAACGTAGAAAAGTACAACTTTTGGACAATTCTGATAACTCATGTTTATCTTGGTGGCAAACAGTTTGGAGCCTGATCAGACGCCGGGTTACCCGGCGTCTGATCTGGCTCCAAACTGTTTGCACTGGAAATAATAGTTTTAGTGCAAACGCGTTTACTGGGAAAGAATAACAGATTCCCCACTGTACTTCCTTTTCGGGTAAATTGACTTAAGTCATAACAAAACGTAAGACAAACAGTTTTGACACTGATCAGACGCTATGTTGCGCACATTTTTAATTGTTTTAAGGGTAGGATAGGAAGGATTAACCCTTTCACTCTCGATGACGCCTTAAATCGCGTTTGCAAACAGTTTGGATCCTGATCAGACGCCGCGTTACGCGTTACTATTTGACACTCTTGTCAATATTTATTTAGTAATACAACCTAAAATGTAGCTTTGAAACGTGTCTTGCTTAAGAAGCAGACAACAATAAAGCGGCAAAGGGGTAAAAATCTCCCGAATAATTTTATCATGGAAGGATAGTATGATTGGCAAATATACATGTGTGTGACTTTCTATCACTAAATGGATGGACTATTGAGAGTCTTACTCGTGTACATGAGACAATAGTTATTTGTTGTTACAGTTAGTGGGGAAAACGTTATTCTTTCCCAATAAACGCGTTCACGCTAAAACTATTATTTGCAGTGCAAACAGTTTGGAGCCAGATCAGACGCCGGGTAACCCGGCGTCTGATCAGGCTCCTAAGTGTTTGCCACCAAGATAAAGATGAATTATCAGAATTGTCTAAAAGTTGTACTTTTCTACGTTTTAGTGCTTTGCGTTTGCGTACGTTTGCGTTTAAACGGGAATGAATAACAGATTCTCCACTGTAACCCATACACTGCCTTACATCGAGTACAATGTGTATTTGCAAAAAAAGTGAGGATCCTGATTAGATGTCGCGTTACGCGGTGTCTGATCAGTATCCAAACTGTTCGACATTCACAACGACATTACTTTAGTCAACTTACCTACATTGTAAACTTGACAAATATAAACAGAAGACACCTGTTTATAGGACATGACCCGTGACAGTGAATTATTTAAAATACAGACTTTTATCTCTGATAGACATAAAACTCTTAATCATTTCACTTCCGGAAAATTGTCCTTGTTTAGTTGCGTCACCTGTTATGAGAGGTCTAATTTAGCCATTTTTTAAAATCATTTAACACGACTGTCAACATGTATTGATCCTATTCCGAAACGGAGCAAATTAGCGTCTGATCAGAATCTGAAATGTTTGCAAAATGTCTGAACCCCAAAGAAGCCGAGGTAAAACTATTGTTTACAGTCAATTTGAGTCTTTAGCAGATTGGTTATGCAGTATAACTTAAATAAAGCCATTTTCTTCATTTTTTACCTTTTTTCACATTCTATCGTCTGTTTAACCTTTGCACCTATCTGCTTTAACCCATTTACAAATGGACTTGCTTTATTGGTATTTTACATTGAAATCAACCCGTTTAAAGATTGCTTAACAATTTAATTCCAATACAGACGCCGAATCATTCAATATCTGACCCGGATCCAAAGTGGCTAAAGTAAAAGTTAAATATCATACAATTCTTTTTCTTAGAAACCATTTGCTCAATTGTAATGTCACATTGACAGTTACCTGCTGTTTTACTAAACAACTTACGCAAAAAAATTGCGTAAGTCAAAATCGTTCAACTCTTATGTTTCGATCATAAACGTTTGCAAACAGAAAATAGCCAGATCAGAGGACGCGCTAAAAGCGCGTCCCATGATCTGGCTATTTGCTGTTTGTAGCAAGTGATAATAAAAAATATAAATTAAAATTTAAAATTTAAAAGTTTGCTTAAGTAGTTTAGTAAAACGGGCCCAAGGTAACTAGATGAGCGATTTAGGATCCTCTTGTATCTTTCTGCACACTGCAGAATGAAAGACACAAGAAACTCGGTATCTCATCTAGATCCAAACTGCTTGACACTTTGGTGATAATTTGTGAAAAGTTGTAGCTTACATCAGCTTTGAAAATTCTTGCAGACGACAAATACTGTCGACGACAATTATACAGCGTGCAAAAGGTAAATTACATTTTCTATGACGTTTATGTTTTAGTAAACAGTACCCTGTCTTTGAACAGGGGAGCGTTGAAAAGCATTTGGAATAACTTCTATATCAATATTAATAGCAAAAGCAAAGAAAATGTTTTTTAATTTTGAGAAAGTTGGTTATGTGAAAAACAATTTATCCAACACTTTTCCTGTCAAACCGACTTCTCTAGAAGTTGAAGGTAGTTGGAATCCATATTGGCATCGAGCTATTCTGCGTCTCAATAGGATTTTAGTTGTCTAACAGTATCATTAATGGCTTTTTCAGTTAAAATAATACAAATATTTAAAAGAAATAAAACAACACAGACTTCAAGTCTAGATATACGATATTCTAGCAGTAGGAAGGGTACTTTTCTAAATTAACTCGCTTGTCACTACGCTTTAATACATCTAGCTATATTGATAAAATTATTGTCACTTGAAGCTAAAATAAAAGCATTACTGAAAATATCGGCTTTCAAAATGCTCTTGAATGTGACCAAACACTAGCGATGATTGTAAAACTTAACTCATTTACCCTTGAAACATTTAATGGGCTATTTCCGTTTCCAACTTTGACTGGACCATATTTGACTATACTTGGTTGCATTTAGGAGACGCTGGTGGGTTTGTTAATGGCAAATATCCTCGTCACAAGGGTTAAATGTGTGAAAATGAGGGGCTGTGTTAAAGTTGGCAAGCCGTCTATTTCTAATTTTAATTGCAGCGATCGCTTTCCAATTAAAAAAGCAATTTTATTAATATGGTACATTTTGATTTACAATCAAAACAGTTTCGAGGCTAGTTAACAAATAGAACAATGAAGTGCTCGCGATAATAAAGCTTTCAATATACCTTGTGTGTGAAGTTAAAAAATAGAAATTAATCATAATGAACAATACCACACAGTTAAATTTCCCCAATAATTTAGCAAGCTTATATTAAAACCTAGCTTGGGATAATTTATTAGAAATTTGAAAACCTGGTTTCCTGGCATTGTTGTATTTCTTGTTATTGCATAAAACCACAACGGCAGTGTAATTAAGTCATACAATATTTTCGATATTACACCCGCGTAAGTTCATTTTTTTTGCTCAGGACAAACCTTTTTATGCACAAGCTCTGCATTACCCGGTGCACCAAATTACGTCATTTGCGAAGATTTATTAACAATGTCCCATTTTGGCGGAAACACTACACAACTGCGTATATAACAAAGAAATATGCTTTTAAACCATGTATCTCATGGATAGAATATAATATATTCGTTGACTAAAAATAATATTACGCTCGTCAAGGCTCACGTCATAGTGTTTTAGTTAACTCGTTTTTTATTATGATAATTTTTTAGTACTCATATAAGATACTCAATTTATGGTTCATTTAGCACTTTTCCTTGGACAATATTTTATTATAAGACTTCCATAGACATAAGCCTACTGTTGTAGTTTGCTCTGTCACCTTAAGGTTCATTCTTTTTCAAAGACTGACCATATAGCACTTATTTATTGTTCGGGTGTGAACCAACACGAATTTAGTAAATATGTTTCTGAGATATTGCCTAAGAGTCATACTATTAGCATAGTGTGCACTTTCATACACCTTATATTTTATTTATCGTTCTACTTTACGAAAACTTGCAACGATGTGCAAGCAATTACATTACATCTTCTCTTTCACGACAGTTATGGAAACATCACTACACCAATCAGTTACATAAAGCGTTGTCATCACAATACATTACAACATCTTTTTATATAAATAACTATAATTATTCAGGCAAGGCTTTATTTATACAGCCATTTTAAAGTCTTTTGTTACAAAACGAGAAGCGATAATGGAACACGTGTAGGCAATTACATGTCAAATGGAACATTTATTTTAACCCTTTCATCACTCGATTGTATCGTCGGCTTAATCCCTCCAACTTATAGTATCGTATATTTTGAAAACGCTGCGTAAACTATATTGTTTCAAAGTAATATTTTAAGCAGTTACAAAGAAATATGATGCAAGTGTTAATATGTTTCGATATTGATCAGATATGTTTACATTTCGAGTGTTTTCGGTTTTGGAGGTGTTAGTGTTAAGCAAGCGTTAGAAGTTATTTCCTTAAAGAAGTTCTGGCATACACTACAAATATGCAATTAGGGACAGAAAAAAATATAAATACAGTATAACCTCTCTATTACGACCACTAAATTGTGTCAAATATAAGTCGTTTCAGACAGGCGACTGCTTAAAGCAATGTGAAAGTGAAACAGAAAGCTCCTACAGGAGCTTTCTGTTTCACTTACACATTGCTTTAAGCTGTCACCTATCTGTTATACGGACAGTTGGCCTTATTTCTCATTTAAAACACGCCATGTGCAGCTCATTATATTATTATTATTATTATTATACCAAACATCAGGGCTCCAGATAAGGGGGGTATTTCAAAAAATAAAATCTTTATTTCTAAAATAAACCCTAGGGTGTCACTACTCATTAGAATCGTCTCGAAGAGACGATTCTAATGAGTAGTAACACCATAGGATTTGATGCTGAAATGAGTGAGAAAATGTTGCATTTGTTCAATTTACTCCCTCTTATCTGGAGCCCTGAACATTATATAGCGCTCTTTTCACACATGAGCTATGCGTTCAAAAGTGCTTCACATGAAATCACATAAATGTACTGCATTCACATTGAAGTTAAGACATCCCTCTTGTAATTCTTTCAATATCAGTACTAAGATTATAAGATTTTTATTAAAAGTTTATAAAGTCAATTCTAAAATGAGCTTAAAAAGATAAATGGTATGATTAAAAAAAATGTGATTTAAAGTCATTGTTGTTCCAATTTCCTACTCCCTACTATACTTTTTTTATCTCGCATCTCCGACATCTGGCATACTGAGCCATGTCAGTGCTTACGCATAAATAATGTCGATGGTAACGAGAGGCCTAAATTGTTACCGCCATAATACCGTTGAATTAAAGAGAATCTGCATATTCTAAAATTTTAATGGATGGTGTTTTACGAGCGTCAAATAGACAAGACTAGAATCTAATTTTATGCCGCGTGACGCGATGTGTTATCTGAATTTCAACTGTTTGTAAAACAGGCGATTGAGCAAATGCAGGATTAAACCTTCATATTTATCAAGATAAGTTCAAACCGGATGTCTTCAGGAATGATCCTTTTTCACTTTTTTTATTCAACAATTTGTATATTTAGCAGAGAATTGCAGATTAATTGACATTGCTTTGCTAGCAAGGAACACGTAGGTCAAACTGTTTGTAAAAACGTACATACTCAATCTCAACAATTTTTACCGAGCTTAGCAACAAACTTAATTGCAAGTTTGGAATGGACAAAAATAACGAGGCATAAATGACTTGCAGCTGGAGCCTGCTAGATAGAATTTTAAATCAAACCTAGTATACGAGGGCTGTCCCAAGACATCGTAGACTTTCGGAATAAAATTGTTATTTATAACAGCAGAGACAAACGCTCGTCATGGTTTATAAACATAGGGATTAAGTAAGCCTGTGTGAAAATTAACACTCTATCTTAAAACTTGACTAGCACAGAGTAGTTTGAAACACCATACCTGTGCAATCCCGGCGCACACTATAGTTACGTAATGACGTTATCGACGTCAACGTTACTCTTTTTCAAAATATTCGACGTGATGACTGATGAGCGATGCATTCGCTGTTTCACACAACCGGCTAACTTTTCATATACGCTGAAGAACATTACATTTCTTCATTCTTCACAAGACTCTCAATGTGTCTTGTTTCAACTTCTCAAAGTGTTCAAACTTAAGTCATAGTAACTGAGATTTCAGGCATATAAATACGACGAAATCTGATGAGACTATGTCAGTGCTGTATGGTACATGTTCAAGTTTTCGAAAAACCAACCACGGCAATTTTGAATTGTGTATACTGGGAAGTGTGGCACCGAATGTTATCCTGGTGGAATATGATGCTTTCAACTTGAAATTCAAGGTTGTCAATGAACTCTCTGGTCGCTTCTTTCGTATCGCAATGCGGCATGCAAGAGATCTGTGCGATGAATTTGTTGCGAAATGCCTGATATGTCGCATACCGTTGCATACCTGGACATGTCTTTCTTTTTCTGCACTTAGCAAGCGAGACATCCTCCTAGTATAGCCTCTCGAGATTTTTAGTTTCTCAAGCAAAATCCAATGAAAAGACGAGTTGCTGACCCCGACGATTTCAACAATTTATATCACCGCAAGATGATGATCACCATTGATAACGCTCATCACGTTTTAGCTCACCTGGCACGAAGTGCCAAGGTGAGCTATTGTGATCGCCCTGTGTCCGTCGTCAAACTTTTTATTCCAAGATCTTCATCTTGGAAACCACTTCCCCAATTTCATCAAAACTTCATAGGACTGTTCCTTGTAGGGTACTCTCTCATATTTTTTCAAATTAAGGTCATCCAATCGAAATTGTGGTTGCCATGGCAACCAATTGATTTAAAAAAAATAATATATTCTTGTTAAAAACTACAGGTCCGAATTAAAAATAATTTTACGCAAATGTGCCATTGGTAACCCTCTATCAGATTTCCTAAAATTATTGTGATATCTTAAAAAACATGGCCGCTAGTGGGTGGGGAAGATTTTCCTTATATGGCTATATAGTGAAAACTTTAAAATCTTGTTAAAAACTACTGGTCCGATTTGAAAGTAATTTTATGCAAATGATTGATGGGTGACCCTCTACCAGATTCTTAAAATTATTTTGATATCTAAAAAAACATGGCCACCAGTGGGTGGGGCACGTTTTCATGATGTTACTGTATAGTAAAAACTTTAAAAATCTTCTTCTCTGAAACTACTGGTCCAAATTGAAAATGATTCTACACAAATGGTCAATTGATGACTCTCTACCAGATTTTTTAAAATTATTATGTTATATAAAAAATACATGGTCGCCAGTGGGTGGGACACCTTTTCCATATGGTACTGTATAGTAAAAACTTTAAAAATCTTCTTCTCTGAAAGTACTGGTCCAAATTGAAAACAATTGTACACAAATGGTCAATGGAAGACCCTCTACCAGATTTCTTAAACTCATTTTGTTATCTTAAAGAACAAGGCCGCCAGTGGGTGGGGCAAGTTTTCTTTATATTTCTGTATAGAACAACTTTAAAAATCTTTTTCTCTGAAACTATTGGTCTGATTTAAGAATGATCTACACAAATAATGATTCATGGGTGACACTTTGTCTGTTTTCTTCAAATAATCTTCCTAGCTCAAACAACATGACCACCAGTGGGTGGGGTGAATAAGTGAAAACTTAATAATTACTGGTCCATTACCATGATCATGGGTACCAGGTGAGCGATTAGTGCCGCATGCGGCTCTTGTTCTGCAATGAAGCCGTCAAATCATATCGGCCGTCCTGTCTTTGTAAACAAATGTTCAATCCATCCTTCTGAAAAAACGCTTATGCTGTTTAGAGATCAGATAGCAAGATGCTGATTTATACTTTTCTGTTGATTGTTGTTGTTTAAACGTCTGAGTTGGGGTCATATTTAACCTAATACAGTATTCTATAACCTTTTGCTGCGCCGCACTTTCTTTTGACGTCGTCATTTCTAGCGTTTACAGAATACGGTACCATTCGCGATAACTCTATATTATGGAATGCCGGTCGCGACATGCCAATTGCTAAATGGTTGTTTGCCTATTGCTAGTTTGCAATTTGCTAAATGCTTACCAATATGCCACTTGCCAGTTGCTAAATGGTAATTGCTATTTGACATTAATCTTATATCTTTTAATTGAAAAGTGTTGTTTTCGGGGTCAAATTTGTACTGTAACACCGTCTAATTCACAAGATGGTGGTCATGAGTGTTAGCAACAAACCCAGAAATACTTTGTTTGCTGTTTTGACCAAATGTGTCTATTGCTAAATGCTTAATGCTTGTTTGCCAATTGCTAATTTGCCATTTGTTAAATGCTAATATGTCACTTGCTAGTTCTATAATGCTAATTTGTCAATTGTCAATATGCCATTTGCCAGTTGCTTGATAAGTTTATACATGTGTTAGAATATAGTCTGCATCTATTGTAAAGGAAAACATGCTTTACCCCCACGGCAATGTCTGAGGACGTCATCTGGTGAAGCCTGGGGCTGTAGATTGATCTGACAATTTCATCAAAGTAAGCTATTTGGATGTATTGACATTTAGCAACTGGCAAAGCAGCAATTAGCATTTAGCAATTGGCATGTCGTGACCGGCATTCCATACTATATAGATGTTTTCAAAATATCGCTAAGTTAATGATATTTTCCAGGATGACGTCATATTTAGCAACGTCAACGTTCATGACGCAATTTTGCGCGAGTTCAAGCTCGAAGTTGCATTGTAGGAGGTTGAAAGATGCACACCTGTAAGCTTTTTGCGCCGCACAATCTAACCAGCAATTAATATTTGCTAATAAATAAGGGTCAAAAGTGTTAATGAACCTCATTCTTTATTCTACAAATGTGAAAATGTTTGAGATAGCATCAGTAAAAAAATCATAGAAATAATAAGTAGGATTCTTCAGAACAAATATTTGTCCACGGTGTTTTGGGACAGCCCTCGTAGCTAATTTCTTCTTTATTTAAATCAAAAAGTATAAAATCACATTTTCAAAAATTGCCTACGGTAGGGGTATTTCTATAATAATGACCCTGGTTGTTTTAGGGCAGATAGGGTAGTTTCTCTCTCGTCTAATGTCTTAATTGCGATTGTAAAGGGTGTCAATCCGGGTCTCTTTCTTTGCATAATGCGTCATAAAGGATACAGGTAAAGGAAATAATTTAGGATAAATCTTCCGACTGTCATCTAGTTATGCTCGGTTTTCATAGAATACTTAGTGCACATAGGATGCATCAGGTGTTTTAATCATTATAACATTATAATTTGTTTTCGATCGATGGAATATAATGGGGCCCTACTGATATACATGTATAGAGTATTTCCCCTTCGCGGGTTAAGTCCCTTGCACGCTGGGTGGCGAAATGCCAATGTTGTAAACTGGCGTGACAGAAAACTAGAAACGGTCCTCTCTTTTTGTCTCTCTTTTGTATAATTCTGTCTGTCTGTATGTCTGTCTGTTTCTCTTGCTCTCTCTTTGACTCTCTGTCACAGTATCTGTACTTGTCTCGTTCCATCTGTGTTTGTCTGTCAGTCTCTTTCTGTCTCTCTCTCTCCACCTATCTTCAAATTATATCTGTCGGTATGTATATAATGTATTAGTTCTTCTTTGTCTCTGTCTGTCTCTTTGTTGTATATCTGTCTCTTATTTTCTCTGTGTGTGTTAGTCTTTGTATCTCAATGTCCATATCTCTCTCTCTGTGTCTGTTTGTCTCTGTCTGTTTGTTTGTCTCCCTGTCTTCTTCTTCACTGACTGTGGCTGTCTCTCTGCCTCTGTCTCTCTCTGTCCGTCTCCATCTATCTGTATATCTGTCTGTCTGTATGTATGTCTGTCTGGCTGTCTCAATCTCTCTCTCTCCCCTTCTTTTTACAGATTATTTCAGTCTACTTTTATTGTAGTGTACCTGGGCTGAGTTTATAATTAAATTGTGAGAAACTTGTGAAAGCGACCCGATGGTTCAAGGGGTCCCAAAATCGAGCCCCGGTCTGGCTGCATATTTTTCTAACCATGTTACATTTGGCGCCCAACGTAAAAACCCGTATGATAATATGTAACTCGTAGAGTGTACAGAAATAATAATAAGAATTTAGTAAGAACTCGGGACGATTTCTTGTGTAGCGGGTTTGTGTATAGCCGGGTTGAGTTAATAATTAAATGGTGAGATATTTGTGTGAGCGGCCCGGTGGTTCAGTCGGTAGAACACTTGCTCTGTAAGCAAGGGGTCCTGGGTTCGAGTCCCGGTCTGGCTGCATATTTTTCTCACCATGTTACATTAGCAGTATGATGCAATTTGATATAGTTATGCTTTTTTAAGAACCCATGTAATGACCTGGAATTAGTTTTGAATCAATACGAAATAATACAGACAGTATTCGGGAAACGCACCTTAATACAAGTTAAGAGTCACCTTCCAATAAATAGGATACCTTTGAAAATAAAGTATCTAATGTTATCAATATCGCGAACATACAGCTGCAGTAGTTTTGGAAATGTTACAATGTTCACCTTAACTGCCTTACCCCGAGGACACAAGTTATTTGCAAACAGTTTGTATCCTGATCACTCGCTGCGTAACGCGTCATCCTACCAGAGTCCTTACTGCTTGACACTCATTTCAATACGTTTTTTAGTCACAATACCTAAATTTAAATCTATGAAAGAAAAGCAGACGATACTTGTTCAAAACAGATGACGTCATGGCAGTGAATGGGTACAGGACTTTAACTTTAAAGCACCAAATGTAGTTGTTGCTCTCAAAACAATATGAATATTTGATGATATTGTGTTATATTTATATTCATAAATAATATAGAAATATGAATCGGAAAGTGCTACGATCACAGCAAAAACTACGTCTTTCGTTTTGTTATTTTCTTCACCGTCATAGTGTTGTCTGCTGTGATTGTAGTCGGCAGTTCTAAGTTAACCCTTAGCCCGCCAAATAAATTGTCGTCTGCTATATTTCTCGTCTGCTTTAAGTTTCAAAGTGCTTCAAAATGGTCAAAATTGCTGAAAATATTGTCCGAGAGTCAAACAGCTTGGATCCGGATGAGACGCCGAGTTACTCGGCGTCTCATCCGGATCCAAGCTGTTTGCACATGGAGCTACAGTCGTGAGTGGCAGGCTAAGGGTTAAATTTCTGACTAAAGAACGTTTTACTCGAAAAGTAACGATACGTGTATGAAGCAATCGGGAACCTTATCAGACATAGAGTCAATTGGTTTCTGAACTGGATACAAACCCATAGCAAATGTCATGGTTTGCGTCTTTGTCAGTGAAAAAGTTAATCAATATTGATAGGTGAAATAATGCCCTTATGTCTCGTTACGTCTACCATTATAGCCTGCTAATCCGGTTAGCCTTGACACAAGCGTATTAGGGAATAACACAGTTCTGTCTGAAACACTGTCAAACTTGTGTTCAACGAAAATGTAATACCGCTACAGCGATAGCTCTAAAACATAGTTTAAAGCTTGATATCAATCGATGACAATTTGGAAACTTTTTCTCAGGAGATGTATGGCATTGCTTTTTGAATGAAACTTGTTTTAAATGCAAGCTGTCCTTCCATCATTTTAAAATACCGTAAACTGCAAGTTTGACTGTGTTTGGAGAATGAGCACGAGAGGTTTGATGTCAATATTTCATTTCTAATTAGAAAATGAGAACTTAATTTGTTTATGTCGTATTTCTTTGTAAACAGATTGATTTCTGTATTTATAACTTCAATACATACGTTGTGGGGAAATCATATTTTAGAAAGTTCCTGGAAGAGTTCAGTGGTCGGAGTCAGCTACACATGGACTGTAAGCATCATTTAAAATGATATTGTAATTTTTTAAAACGTTAAATGTTCTATTTTATAACAAATACTTTGAATTCTAGCGATGAGTATGTTCATACATTATAAACAGTGTACGTGCAATACAAAAGTTTTCCTATGCCATCAGAGTAGTAGGTCAAGATTAGAAGGCACGCAAAGTAGCCATGTCTCGAAACACATTTGTCTTACGTAAGATCGATGCGGTCACAGTTGTCTTACAAGAGACAACCCGGTCTGTAAATGTCTTATTAAAAAACAAACAAACACAATTGGGTGATAAATGTGCTACGATCAAATTTTTTGAGGGATAAGAAAGCACATTTGTCTCACGTTCTTTTTTTTTTTAAAAAAAATATAAGTACATTTGTCACATTTTTTGTTAAAATCTTAGAATGGAGGTTCGCCGTTTAACCTTATGTCAAGTGTTATCATCAATGTTGTTTTTATATATATATATATATAAAATGGATGGCATGCAGAAAACAGACGTGGTGGCTAGCCTTCATCTACATTTCTTTGCACTCAGGTTTTCTAATGGCACGACTCATATCGTTTTCGCCACCATACAAACCATATCCTAGACTGCGTAACATTGGCCTGATAGTGGGAATTCCCCGACCCCTTTAACCACACTGTATGAAATAAAATTAGGCAGCAAAGTTATACTAATCAGGGAACCAGACTACAATATTTGCAATGGTTCAATTCCGTTTTTACGTGATTTACTAATTCCATGGAATCGTTCCAAACAGTTCTGGAACTGATAATCGAACACGCCCTATATTTCTCCCATTGCATCATGTTTGAAACAGAGCGTAGTTTTACGTCACGGGAGTCGCCTAAGTCATATGGCTAGTAAACAAATATGGCGTCGAATAAGATGAGCGTCAAAACGGGTATCTGTCATAAATAACTAAACCGTGACGAACGCTAACTGGTGTATGCTTGGTTAGTATGATTTTCACGTTTTGCATGATAAATATTTAGTTAGTTACAAAACCGTTTTTTTTTTATTTTCATGACATGTTATGAGAAGGTAAGCCAGGCTGAAAAACAGATTTTGAGCATTTTGACGAGAAATAATAAAACACAGCACGATCGCGTAAATGGCTTGCTTACTGCAGGTATTCTCTCAGACGGGTATGCTATTAATACTATAAAATGTAACCAGAAACAGGAAATAAATAACTTGAGGTGTAGGCCTAGTTCAATTTGCTTACGGTATTGCCGCGTAGATGACTGACATGAATTTCCCTGTATCATAAGATGTTTATGCATCATTCCAGAGGATATGGTAGTTTTAATTGTCTGCTGATTGTTAGGCCTGAAATCGTTGGTATTGTTGCTTATATAGCATAACTATCAAGTGTTTACATTAAATCAGTTATTTTCCTATATTCCGGCATTCTCACATAAAGCGGTATATACATTTTTAAACTGTCGATTCTAGAATAGTTACTTATTCAGCGATATCTTTTTAAGTGATCTGAGACTAAGGTTAATATTGTTTTATAAATCTTGCATTTTCGAATTGTATTTAACACATGACTTCAGACGTCCGTGCGCAAGTTCAACTTCTCTGGAGGTTCTTCATCAAATAGATAAGCTATACCGTCCTTGCCTTGTTCAAAATGAATAAATTCTTTGACTCTTCTATCGCCTGCTCATCATCAGATGGTATAGCACTATCAGATGGATCCGAAATGCTCTAGATCTGGCTGTGTAGAGGCAACAGTATAAAAAAAATGAAGACACTAGTATCGATGGCATCCAAGCTGAAAGTCAAAACAGCATTTGTGTTTCGTCAGTTTTTTGCTGGAATTTTTCAGTGTATCTTGTTAGAATCTAAACGTATCCTAACCTAAGCCGATACATTTTCGACATATCTTCTATTCAATGAGGCAGTACTGTTTGCAAACAGTAATCTTCTCATTTACGTTTGTCCAGGGTAGAAAACTGTTTCTCTGTCGTTTTATATCTGTTTTTGGTTGAAGCCATTCTCATAACACTCTTCTTTGTAATCGATATATATATTTTTACTTTAGTCTTTGCATCCCCATGTTTACCTATTACTTCCGAACGTTAAGAACGTGTTGGCTTCTGTTTCTCCCCTGTTTCAAGAACTAGTTATCTTAGACATCTCTTTGTAATGCATGTACATGTATTTGTAATTCAGAATCCAACAAGATGTGTATATTCTCAGTCTCCGTAGGATGAGTGACGTTAGTTTTAGTTGTCTGCGTCAACACCATTTCATTAGAAAAAAAATAACGGTTTTTCTGTTTTGCCTTTTGACTTTAACCCTTTAACCCATAGCCTGTTTCTATTAGTTAAGATATGTGACCTATTAAAGCAGACTGAAAGTAAAGCAGAATGTGCCCTAGGGCACATTCTGCTTTACTTTCAGCCTACTTTAAGTTAATATCTGCTAGTATATAGAAAATATTTCTTATAGTACATATTCATGACAGTATAAAATGGTACTATTTTCTTTGGCGGATGAATAAAATGAATGTGCTAAAAGTCGCTTCTATAAGGGAAAGGGTTAAGTTTACATTTTCAAAGCATGGAAAACCAAATTACATTTTGTGATAATGCCTTCAATTTTCAGTATAAAGTAATATCTACATTACTTTATTTGGTGTTTGTAATCCACACGTTCCAATGCATAATACGTAGATGGCTTGAATCACGTCGCGTGCCCGATAATACGATATTTGATTTAATAAAGCGGACAAAAAAACATTTAAGTTCCTACATTCTGTTAGTATAAAGTCGACTTCGGTTTTTCAAACTCGTTTATGTCGAATGTTTCCGTATTTCTACGGTAAAATTTCATTATTTTGGCCTTGCTTAACTCATTCCTCCCTAAAACTTTTAATGGACAATTTCAATTTTATATAATAGTAGTGGCTTAGTCACGTTTGAACTTAAAAAATATTGATACATGCGACTTAAGCAAGGTGGAATTTGAAATTCAAAATTCAAAACACATTAAAAAGAGTATTTGATCGAAATTACAAATTATGTGTTTACGCCAATACAGTCTGTCTGAGTTATAATGGTTTGAAAGACATGAATCTGTAGTTTAAGAAACATTTTGAATTATTCACACGTTAAACCATTGACGTTCCTAAGAGTGTTCATAGCAGAAAACAGGGAACGGAGTACCGTGTTTCAACTCCTTTTCATCTGACGACTAAAACCTAATTCATTGGAGTGTTAACTCATATCATACAAGTATCGTATGTATTTTGAGCCCCGTTACAAACTATTTAAACTCAGATTAGATGTGGCATAACGCGACATTTGATCTTATTTAATCATATCAAAAATGTTTGTCGCACACATCCAACATTGTTTTCATTTTAAAAATGATAAAATTAGATAAGCACTTTTTCCCCCAGAGACATATTTGATAATAAGGTTTGTAACAGCATTTTAGATCCAATTTCAGTCCCCGACTAAGTCGTTTTATATAGCTTTAGTATTCCGACTGTCGAGTTTGATTTGACAGTTAGAAACAAGACAGCGTAATTTACCCTTTCAATGCCATGACGTAAACTGATTTAAACGATTATCGCCTGATTTAAGTTTTAAAATTTTAATTTAAGATGTTCTGACTAAATAAATATCGGAAAAGGTGTCAAAAGGTAACATGACGTCTGACCAGGGGCCCGTTTTACTCAACAACTTACGCGAAATTTTTGCGTAAGTCAAAATCGTTTAACTCTTATTTTTCGATCATAAACGTTTGCAAACAGCAAATAGCCAGATCAGAGGACGCGCTAAAAGCGCGTCCTCTGATCTGGCTATTTGCTGTGTGTAGCAAGTGATAATAAAGATATAAATTAAAATTTAAAATTTTGACTTACGCAAACATTTTAGTAAGTAGTTTAGTAAAACGGGCCCCGGGATCCAAACTCAATGCAAATAATCAATGCACTCGGGGAAGGCTTCGAAGGGAATATTACCGCTATTGAAAGTAAAACATCATTTATGTCTTCAGATTTTAATACTTGTACTGAATACATTTGTTATAAAATAGTTGTTGGGGTGTGAAATAGTGATGGACATTTAAATATAGATTAATGAATCCAAATCGGTAAAACAGAACAACTATTCAAATAGTTTTTTCGCCGAGAATAGTCCTTGATGTCCCTACAAAGGAAACCAAAACTAAAATACATGGTAGAGTTTAAAAGTCGACTACGGAAAATAGTCTTTAGATGGTAAATATATCAGCATAATATCATTATTGTTGAGTGTATAGACCTCGAAAACAGTTGCGGTTTGCGAGTATATTAGTATCGCTGGTTGTGCCGAGAAGTCGTTTGGTGAAGTTTGGAGATAAAAGTTTCATGCATACAGACCTAAGTCTCTTGAACAATCTACCATCAGACATCAGCGATGCGAGCTCAGTTGCAGCTTTCAAAAAATGTCAGAAAACGCACTTCGTAAATATTTGTTATAAGAACAAATTAGGAATCGGGTGACTTCTACCTCTGAGCTATGTTCTTGCTGTAGATGCTGAGGGTCTAAATGGGAATTCTGGAGTTGAACCGTTTACCCGTGCCTGTTTGGTGGATCTTGATGGTAAGGATTGCCCCTGATCTCTTAAAAGCGACTAGCTAATGGTCTGTGTTGTAATTCTTGGACAGCTTTTTATATTTACTTTTTTTTTTTATAATTTAAGGTTGTAATTTCAGCCATTGATAATGTAGGTCCCGGGGTGTGGGGATGGAAAGAGTAGATGACTGCTACAATAGGGCTGTGTTCTTTCTGTAGATGTTCTGGGTCCATTTGAGTCCTGAGTTGTACCGTCGAACCGGTGCGTGTCTGGTTGGATAACATCTCTGATCTCTTTGAAACCAACTGGCTGCGGCCTGGCAGTTTATTGTATAGATGAAGGGTATTGATTGATTGAATTGGGTTTTACGGCACCGCGACACATGAAATGGTCATATGGCGCCGACATGAAGGGTATATATCAGCTGTGAATTATATAAGTCATGGGGTGGGTGGGACAAAAATAATTTTTTAATCACTATTTTTAATCATGCCAATGCCTTTTAGACACATTTTAAATGTTTATTTTAGATCTAAATGTAGTTATTAGTCTTTTCTCGCTTTTAATTTCATTTATATAATTTTATGTGCACAAATTCTCTGTGGGGAAAGAGCACTCTATAAATCTGAAATAATAAACTTAATGATACTAAAATTATTGTTTTATACGGGGTTTTCTGCTTTTGAAACATGACAAGTTATGGTGAATTTAGATCTTCTTTTAGTAAATACATAGTTTTCACCTTGGAACAAGTCATGCCAAACAAGTCGGTGTTTATTCAATCGAAATGCTTTAAACATTAGCTTGAATAACAAATGTAAACGGCAGCTCTAAGAGGTGGATACCATGCCACCGTTGGGGTTGAACGTCAATTCATAATAATAATAATAATTATAATTATAATAATAACTATAACAATAACTACTTTATTACTGAGGCTTCACATTCAGGCAAGCCCAATCTACCACGTAGGCTTCCATTATCATACTTAAGTTGACAACATTCACCTATTTCCATGCGAACCCTTCTCATGTACTCACTTTTGTATGATCGAAGACATCAAGATTATTAACTCTTTGGCTCAACACGTTTTGACGTTCATAAACAACGCTTCTTAGCCAAAAGTTCAAATGACAGACGAATTTCGGTTGAAAAAGGCGACCCAACGGCGGCAATAGGATATATCATTATAGCATGTGAAGGAAACCTATCAATGTAACATTCTATACATCATTCATTGCTGGATTGTAGACTAATAATGTACAAAGGAGGTCGATTATAGCATCACTGAATAAGCTTATATGATACTGATATTATCAATTTGCCGAATATAACGCGATTTTCATATTTTCAATATACATACAACCCATTAGGGTATATTCACTTAATCACAATATTCACCTTTATAATGAAAAAATGAAGAAGCATCAAGAATTCTTCATGAAAATTACTCTCAATTAAGAGCTTAGTTAACCAAAATTTATTAAAAATCCAAAAGAATGTGCACTTATAAGGTTGGTGTAGGTGAGTGAAAACTTTCCCTGGCGTGTGTATATGTGTGTGAGGGGGATATTTATGCATATGTGTGTATGTCAACAGCATTTAGAACCGTTCGTCGATTCGTAAATTGTTATTATCAAGACATACATTATGTGGGCGTAGTTTGTGGCATAATAAGTCATGAGAATACAATGTATAGCAAATGTTACCAAGTTACAAGGTTATTCCCCGAAGTATGGTTAGAAAAATAGAGCAAAGGCTCAAATACTTAATTGAAAAAGTATACTTCTTTGTTATGGCAATCGAAATTGGTTGCTTAACTACCAATGTGCATTGGCAATAATACACTAGCTTAAATACTAACGATGCATAAATACTTTTAAAATATGTGGATTCCTTGTTTATCAGTAAATATTATGTTTTCATATGCATATTAAAGTCAGCACACCTCTAAAATGGTCAACCATTTAGATAGTTCTAGATCAATCATCTAGCTCATAACTGAGGTGATTGACTAGGGTTGATATACTACAGAACAGACCTTTAAATTCACAACTGTTCGACGGAGCTAAGTTTATACTTTTGAAGTTGGCTTTCTACCTCTCACGGTCGGTTGAATTTCCATTTATGGATTATAAAAAACCGAAAGAAAGTAAGTCCAACATAAAGTTAGTGTAAAAAACATGATATATCACCCATAATATCTGTTTGTTGAGACCGCGTACAGAAATAGCATTGGAATAAATCACTTCATTTGTCACATTGCTCAATCGGAAATGAGCCATTTGTCCCCTGGCAACACAAATATAGGACACATAAACAAGCAACAAAACACAAGCACAACTAGCACTTAAGGTGGTTCGCGGGTCAGCTTATTCTGTGTCAGAATTCTTTGAAACCTTGATTAAATTGAAATATACCATATGGAGAGTGAAAAATCGTTAAAATAAAAAAAAGTTACAGTGCCGTTTTTTTCTGACAGGACCTTTTGTCGAGAAAAGCTCCTTTTTTGATAAACAGGAATATTTTCTTTATAAAATGATATAACTCAATAATTTCTGTACATTCAAGTAAACTGTTCATAGACTATAAGATATTGGGCAAACAAAAGTATTTCATGACATATTTGTTGGAAATATCAATATTTAAAAAAAGTCAAATTCTGAAAATCTCAAATTACAAAAAATCTAGCTGTTTAACGTACACTTATTTTACTCTTATTAGATAGATATAACTTAATTCTACTAGTCACAAAAATTTAATGAAAATCTACAGTGGAATTTACATTTTATACTTGATTTCCTGAAATTCTGACAAAATGTAAACACAAAACGAGTAACCTCCCTTGAGTTCAACTTTAAAATGCCATCAGCTCTAAATATTACCATAAGTCAAACCTGTAATAAGGGACCATTGAAAACGGTAGCCTGTAGATCTTTAAAGGCAAGTGACTGCTTAATGCATAACAAAAGTAATGCATAAAAGCTCCTTTAGGATCTATCTTTAAGCATTATTTTTGTCCTGTGTTAAGCTGCCATCTGTCATAAAGGCTATAAATACTCACAAATTTAGCTGTCACTTGACTATACTTGCATCTGATATTATTCATTATTACGTGACTAAACATAGCCTGTCCTTTGATCACTGCGTTATGAAATGACTAGTCACTAAAATCAGACAATTTGTTAAAAAAAAGTTTTGAACTGAGTGGGAATCGAATCCAGAACCTTTGGATTGCAAGTCAATCACCGTATCCACTGCGCTAACAGAGAAGACACTGAATAAGATCAAACTTTTCTTTATCTAAATTTTCTACTATAAGCACGTGCCGCAAAGATCAGGTGAAAGTCATCAGCATTTCCGGAACTCGAGATGCGGGCCGCCCGCTGTCGAACCACCTTAACATGGTATGGTAATTAGTCCATGTAATACATAAGTAAAAGGCAATTGCACACAACATGAAGCCAAAGTTTTATTAAATTTATCTTGAGTTCATGGTGTGTTTTAAGATCTTCCACAGAAAACTGCATAAGTTACGCATTACGAGCGCAAAAAAAAAACACTGTTCAGAGCGCAGTTTGTCTAACCTTTGCAAATACTTTTGATCCAAATTTGACTTCGAGTCAATCAGAGTTATACCAGCCCTGCGAACCTCTTGCCGGTGGCGTTTTGCTCGGTGAGAGCTACTAATGAACGCTAAGTTCGCCACAAAACGTTTCGTCTACTCTTTGTGAAGGAGATTTAACCATTTCAAGGGGTGCTAGTGTATTCGCCCTATGAACAATTCGCCGAATGAAATATATCTATAGTAACCTGAATGGTGAATCCGCCTAGAAAGCAATTATATAGCGATTGTATTTCGCACTTTAAGTTATATTACAGGTAGATCTACCAGTAATATACAAAAAATAAAGATCAACTTTCCTTGTTGTGTTGTTATCCAGATATTTTCAACTAAAATGAAATATCAGTCTAGCCCCTAATCACTAAATACAACCTGTTTGATACAGGGTGGTGTTAAAAAATTCAAAAAATTACATCATATCAAACTGAAAGGAAATATTAACTGAATATATACCCCATCAGCGACTTTGTAGGGAACCAAAATAAGAAATTTCATCGCATTCGTTTTTGTTTGGTAATAAAAATGTATATCTAAACAAGAGTGACATTGGCTCTATATCGCTCAGAACACGGTGTTACCAGAGTTATAGTGGAATATTGTTGTTGTTTTTTTCAACAGAAAACAATTCTAATTCAGATAAGACACTGCATTATAGTATCTGATCATTTTCTTGGCAGTCGTGTCAATTTTTAAAGGTAAAATTTTACGCTTAAATTCACTTTTGAGAGATTCAAGCAGACGACAATTATTTAAAAGCAAACGACATCACAGCAGTGAAAGGGTTAAAAGCGAACGCTGAAAAGGTACAGCCAGGTCCACTTACATTAAGCGTCAATTACAAGATACACTGGTTGGCTTATAATGGCATCTGGCAGCTGAGTGAATAGCATAAACATGCAGAAAGATTTAGGAGCTTTCTGCATCTCCGAAGTTTTCTCAATCTAAAATTTGGATTATTACAGTGCTCCCTCCCTACAACGGCCCGCTGAACAACGATTCCCTATTCAAAACAATGCTTACCGCTGTTTCCCAAACTAGACAATATGTCTTACGCTTTCATTGCTGCAATATCCTCTGGTTAAAATTGTCGTCGGTTGGTTTCGCTCAAAGTAACATATTAATGGACATTTTGACAGGATAAACATATAATGACGAGAGACACACAACTTGAATCAAGATCAGACGTGGCATTACCAGTCTAAATTTTCCTCCTATAACAACTCCTTCCCAACAACACACACAACCTTAGTCTCCCAGTCCATGGGTGTTGTTGTAGAGAGGGGATATTGTACTTTGTAGTATTTGTCTAAACACATTGTTCTACTGTACAGTTACCTTTTAACTGCAGAGATGGAAGGTTTAGTATTATTTCTGGTTTTTGTACTACTAGAGTCAAACAGTTTGTAACCTCCGTAAGGTTGCGACCAGTAGGCACATGGTTAAACTATGAGATACAGTCACAGCGTGTAAAGAATAAATCACGACGGTGAGCGTGTACAATAAAATACGATGGATCTTGCTGAAAATGACTGTTTCAGCCTTGTCCGCTCTCTAACTCAGCTACTTATTTTTTGATCTTCACCAAACTTGCTATAAATGTTTATTAGTATAGAATCTAGCTCAAGTTTGATAACTAGCAAAGTCGCATGAGGCATGTCTGAGTTATTGCCCTTGAATAATTAACACACACTTTTGATTGGAGTTTCACCAAACTTGCTGGCATTGTGTATTTGTATTAAATATAGGTCAAGAAAAAGATCGAATACAGTTGACTGAAAATCCTTCAAGAGGTAAAGGAGGTATGGAGTAGTCATTTATTACTTTACTTATTACCAACACGGCCAAGATGAAGCACATGCAACCATTGACCAAATATTTGACTAAAATAGAATAAAAACTGTTCCTGTTGCAGAGTTGACAGGACTAAAATAAGGGTGAAATAGCAAAATTTTAATAATTGAAGAACCATAACTCCAACATCCCTTCGGTGATTTGGGTATTCATAGAACTCGACCAAGTTTTTATCCAATATTATTTTCAGCAAATTTGGTGAAGATCCAATTAAAACCGTTTGAGTCAGAAATCTGACAAGCCTGAAGTATGCAATTTATAATCATTCCAGGGCAATAACTCCAACATGCCTTGTGAGATTTTAGTAGTTAACATGAATGACCTAGATTTTATTTAAATAAACATTTTCAACAAGTTTGGTGAATATCCGATAAAAACTGTATTTGTAAGAGAGCAAAATATTCTAAAACATTTATTTTTGATACTGAAAGGGTAAAACTCAGACATACCTTTTGTGATTTAAGTAGTATTCAAATCAAACCTTGATTTTATATAAATAACCATTTTCAGCATGTTTGGTGAAAATCAATAAAAAGTATTTGTGTTAGAGAGCAAAAAATGCTGAAACAGTAATTTTTTAATACTGAAAAGGCAAAAACTCAAATATGCCACATGCGATTTTAGTAATAATCAAACTAGACCTAAATTTTATATAAATAAACATTTTCAGCTAGTTTGGTGAATATCCGATAAAAATGTGTGTGTTAGAGTGCAACAATGACTGAAACAGTCATTTTTTATTCATAAACAGGCAATAACTCAGATATACCTCATGCGACTTTAGAAGTATTCAAACTCAACATTGATTTTATATTAATAAACAATTTCAGCAAGTTTTGTGAAGATCAAATAAAAAGTATTTATGTTAGAGGGCAAAAAGTGCGGAAACTGTCATTTTTAAAACTTAAAGGGCAAACACTTAGACATGCCACATGCGATTTTAGTAGTAATCAATCTGGCCCTAGATGTTATATTAATTAATATTTTGAGCAAGTTTGGTAAAGATCCGATAAAAACTGGTTGTGTTAGAGTGCAAAAAATGTGCTGAAGCTGTCATTTTTTAATACTTAGAAGGCAATAACTCCGACATATCTTATGCGATTTTAGTAGTTATCAAACTAAACCTTGATTTTATATAAATAAATAGTTTACGCAAGTTTGGTAGAAGAGCAAAACATCCTGAAACAGCCATTTTTTAATACATAAAGGGCAAACTATCAGAACAAATTCTTATTCAATTTGAGTAGTAATCAATTTGGACCTAGATGTTATATTAATAAATATTTTGAGCAAGTTTGGTAAAGATCCGATAAAAACTCTTTATATTAGAGAGCAAAAAATGCTGAAACAGTCAATTTTTAATAATCAAAGGGCATTTACTCCGACATGCCTTATGCGATTTTAGTAGTAATCAAACTAAACCTTGAGTTTATATAAATAACAATTTTCAGCACGTTTGGTGAAGATCCAATTAAAGAATTTTATGTTAGAGATCAAAAAGTGCTGAAACAGTCATTTTTAGTACTAAAAGGGCAAGGACATTTTCAGCAAGTGTAGTGAAGATCCGATAAAATGGTTTGTGTTAGACAGCGGACAAGGCTGTAACAGCATTTTTTTTTTTTAAATAATTCAAGGGTAATAATTCCAACATGCCTAATACAATTTGAGTAGTTATCGAACTTGGCCTACATTTTATACCAATACACATTTTCAGAAAGTTTGTGGAAAATCGGATAAACAATATTCGAGTTAGAGATTGGGCAAAAATGTGTGACAGTCTGACTGACTGACGGAGGGACGGGCAGGGGGACGAACAGGCGTTTACTGTAGGACCACACGATGGGCCTAAAATGCGCATATATACGTATTCTCGCTGCTTTCGTTTTACCACCGTTGTGACGAAATGTGACTCTTTTATAGCAAAATCGTAGATACGCTCGCCCCCTGTAAAGTTGATTCAAGCTGTACCACGTGACACTAATCCGTGTGGTAATGTTTATGTCAGACGTTCTACTTTCGGTTTGTTATGGTTTTTACGCCTTTTTTGGTGATTTAGGTCTGTCTTCAACATGTCATAGATCAGTTTGGCCCATAAGAATGTTCAAGAATTATTATTAAACGTTATTGTATTTCGGACATTAAAAAAGGTCTGAAAACACAATGAGACTTTAAAGTAGAACGTTTCTTGCTTGATGCTGTCACTTTATTTTAACGACATCAATTTCATTTTAGGTCGTGTAAATAATGGATATTAACTGTATTATAACTATAATCAAGCAAACACCTTTAAATAAAACGTTGTGTATTTGACTTGTTGGTTGTTTACGCGTTTTACATATTTGGGTATTATAGTATCCTGTGACACGGTAAAACCCATAGAAATTAGAACACCTTGTTTAACTGCAGTTATTATCATTAATTGAACTAAGTTTTTATCACAAAGTAATTTGTTCAAAATGTGCAAACTATGTCCTGAGGGAACATTTTGATTAGGGTCAATACTGTTTGCCCAGGCCGGTCTGTTCAGCCATAACAGTACTAACAATATATCTAATGGTTGCCAAATTTTAACACTAGAATCAATGTCCATATCCTGACGTAGTTTAACCTGAAGTGTGTAGCCAGTCAAACAGTTATTTGATAACAGTTCTCCCTATATTCTACAACAACCAAATAGAGACAGCTACTGTATCTGGTATTCAGATGGAGTTGTTATATGGAGGAAAAATGTATAACCTTAGAGATTTAAACATAAATTGGCTTAAATTTGCAAACAGTTTCAACCCAGATTAGACGCTGCGTAAATATTTGTCACTTGTATATTTAATCTACTGCAAAATGTCCAATAGGTAACTTGGATAGAAATTGGAGACAAAAATTATAACCAGAATATATGGCAGCAGTGAAGACGTTAAACATATGTTTCTTGTTTGGAAAACAGAGGTAGGCTTTGTTGTAAGGAGAGAATCCTTGTTCGGATTGTTCGAATGTCGTTCTAGGAAGGGAACACTGTATCTGACTTAGAGTATAACACATGTACACAAAAACGAAAATTCATGCATTTTATTTAGTTTAAACCAGGGGCTGACATGGATGCAAACAGTTCTATAAGCTGTGTTGGTTATCTCACTGATCACACATGAACACAACATGTTGAATATACTGATTGTAGTTGTTTATAGTTTATTGACTGTTTACATATCTCAAAGAACTTTGATCGACGGGGAAAAAAAGAACAACGTCTTCCACATGTGTTAATCTTTATTTATTGAGAAATGTATGCCAATATTCTTGTCATTACAGCCTACTAATATGTTTTACTATGCCACATGGGTATAAGAAAATGACACGTTCATGTCTGAAGCACAGTCAACATTTTGTTCAATATTACAATCATAAAGCATTGAACTCTTAAAACATGAAGAAGGAATGACCTTCTGAAATCTCACACTATGTTCCCTCCAGTCCTCACAAATCTGCATAATGTCGAATAAAACTACTCACGCATTTATGTTTACCGTGTTTATAAATGAATGGATTGTCTAAGATTTGACGCATGAGTGTTTTACCAACATTTCGTCTATACTGACATTTGTTTGATAGCAATATTACTTCTTGGAAGACAAAAAGTATTTTGGGAATACAGTTTAAACATGGAAAATATCGTTTGTAGCCTACTATTATATAGATATGTCTACTCTTTCACCCTCAATGTCGCTTAAAAGCGTGGTTGTAAACAGTTTGGAACCTGATCAGACGCCGCGAAACGTGGCGCCTGCTCAGGACCAAAACTGTTTGACACTCTTATCATTATCTTTAATCTAAAGTTAAAATGTGTCTTGCAGACAGCAATACTGAAACAGATGACAATAAAGCGGCGAGGGGATAAATATCTCCCGAAAATTTTGATCATGAAAGGTGTAACCCAAACTCGTTCAAATAATAATGTTGAAATAAAAACGTAAAGATGGGCGTATGTTATAACACATTCTATTGCACACACCACTGTGGCTGGAACAGTGTTTACAGTAGGGAAGTCTTTCTTTCCCGTTTAGAAAAACTAGATTCAAAGGAAACGCAATTAAAATGTCAGTTTATGAAAAAGGTTGACAATTATGGTAACCTATATAAGTGTGTAAGTACTCAGCGAGGTACTGACATGGCTCCCAAATGTTTACAACGTACATTAATCCTTTTAACTGTAAACCACTATGTTGGGGGGGGGGGGGGGGGGGCGTTTCATCAGATTTTAACTTTTACCAGTACAACACAGTTCCTCGGTTGGTTCATCACATACTTATGACCTTAGCATCAATACAGTTTAAATGTACAATTATAAACTAAATACAATCGTTGCAACAAGGAATTATTTAGTACCGGTATATGGCTTTAGAGAACGAAATAGAATGTACGATACATATCAATCATATATTTCAACAAAAACATCTCAATGACTTATAATGTTTTAGCTGTAAATATATGCAGAGGGTGTACATTATATTTGTTAAATTAAACACGTTTCTGCGTATTAATAATGTCTATTGCAAGGAGGTTACAGCAATATAACCCTTTACTAGCAATAAAGTCACAAGACTCCTTTGCTCACAGTTTGACGTAATATGGCGTCTGATCAGGATCCAAACTGTTTGACACTCGCTTTGAAATTACACCAGCCATACTGTCTGAAATCTAAATTTGAAACTACATTGCAGATAACAATCTTGAAGCAGACGACAATATTGCGTTGTAGGGATAAAACCTCACAATAAATTTTGCAATAAAGGGGAACGACACCAAAAACAATGAGCCAGGACGTTATGTCGAGGTTCACTCTTCCATATCACCATGCACCATAAACCTATAAGACAATGAAGACCATGGTCGGACATAATTTCTACACTTTCAGCATGGTATGATCTACGCTGTTTAGCAAGGCAATTTGTCTGGATTTTCTAATGATTCAGCTCAATTTAGTTTTGTAGTCCAGTTCACGATTTGTTTCTCCTCAGCAAATCAATGAAAGGCCACAAGAGAGTCTGGGTGATGTAAGTTGATAGTAAATTACTTTAAGGACTGGCGTATACTGTGTTTTATATGTTTTAAAAACATATAGAATTACTTATAAGGCACGTTTATTGTGTACACTTGACATGTATCTAGTATTCCGTGATCATCAGTTTAACTAATATAATTATATTGATATGTAGTCTACCTTCAAATGTCATAATTTCCCAACGAAAGATTCTAAGCATTTTGGCCGGAGGGAAATAAACATCTGATTTAAACAGTTTGTCTCCTGACAAGACGCAACGTAAAACGTCAAATGAATAAATGCAAATAATGTTAACAATTGCAAGCAGGATTCGAACCAAAGATCTCGCTGACAGAGTGAGTACTTTAACGATTGAGCCACCGGACCGCTTACACAAATCCCTCAACGCTGTTTCCTTTTTTATCAAAATTTAATGATACGCGTGATTTAAAATGAAAGTTATATAGATGATTTGTGTATATCTTAGTAACATGACATCTATAAGGAAAACACAGTTTTCCAAGTTGATGCTTTGTTTGTCACGAATACTGCGAGTGGTTTGGTAAGATTGTGACGTCTCAATGCCTTCAGATGACGGATTCGTTCACTAAATGAACAGTGTGTTAGTTAGTTCGGGTGTCTGTTGAATGACATTGAACGATGTGGTCAACAGTTGTTAGGCATCTGATTGGCCGAGAGCTCCAGGTCATGTGCTTATAAACGTTTGACAAAGAATCGTTTATAGTTTAACACTAACACTAACGCTAAACATCATGTTTTCGAAAGCAGTAATCTCGGTTGAAGAACACTAACTTCGTCGCTGTTACAGTATCACCTGCTTCTAAATGTCGTCTGCTTTGATATCTTAGAATAAGTGTTTGGCATTTTACCGAAAAAGTTATAACGAGTAGCTAACAGTTATACTATGGACAGATGCTGCGTGCTACGGAGTCTAATCTGGATTCAAACTGCTTGCAAATCAGCAGTCTCAGGGTTTCCTACATAAATATTGATTACGTACTGAATTTCTTTTTGAAATTGTGAGCAAGAACATAGGAGAACGAATAAAGAACGTTTTCGCAACTGGCGATAGAAACAATTGAAAGCAGCATGATTGAATTTAGTGTTTACATTTGAAAGACTGTTCAATAATATGGTTCCTTCTCACAAGCACATAACCTGCTGATGATAGCAAAACATCGCCTTCTTTTATAAGACAAATCTGGGAGTTTTTTCATATACTTTTCGTAGTGAATCAGAGTGTATAAATTCTTCTTAAACTGCTTTCTCTCCGAACGTTGCGATAGTTTCATAACAAATAAAAATTTAGCTATGAAAAACAAATAATTAGTTATACGTTAACCTCCTCACTGAACCCAGAGTACAATGTTTTGTTACTATTATTCTGTATTGTATACACAGTCATAATTTCTTCTGCTTAAAATGCCATGTACAGTTTGATTAATATCAGAATTGATATATTTTAATTAAACAATTGACACATAATTTAGAGTCAACCGGTGTCGTCTTTTGAACTGCACAAATATTACAGGAAAGTTTAGAAATAATGATATTTGTATTATGCGATCACGACGTTACTATGGCAACAGCTAGTGACTTATTTGCATTTTTATCATATCACGTCAATTAATGAAAGGAATGTACACTAAGCTATACATAAAACATTTCTAGGAAAAATATTAACCCTTTCTCTGCCATACAGTAACGAGGAGTCTGATCAAGATCCAAACTGTTGCACACTTACTTTTATGCTTCTTAAGGGTGTATCAATGTCATAAGCCAATTTTTCAAAGTATCAAACTTTTTTTCTAACATTGTTTTTTTGGAAGAGCTGTTTATGATGAATGAAAAATTGAAAAGAAAATTATATGGTGGTGTCTTTTTTTTTTTAGCTACAGCGATTTGAAAAAGGTACGTCAAATTTGGACGTTTTTTTTCAAATTTTACCCATTCAGAGTACAAGCTTCAGTAAAATTTATTTCAAAACAAAACAAACATGATAATTTGGGTTTTCATTATTTATTTCATGTCTATAGTGGTATTTTCACATATAGAAACCAAATTTAGACAAAGCAGGCACCAGGTTTGAACAATATGGATCCATGAATATCAAAAATATGCTTTGTATAGGGCATGATTTTATTAGAGTTTTTATTTTATGAAAAATTTTAAAAAAGTTTGAAAATGAAATAGTTCTAGTATTAAACTTTTTTTATATTCTACCAGATGAAAGCCCATGCTAAGGCAGTTGAAAATATGTAAAGAAATTGAAAGGTCAGTGTTGAAAATTTTGAGTTATTAAAGTAAAAAGAGTTATCTCCCCTTACCAAATTTACAAAAAAGTGCCATATCGATGATATTTAGAGCTTTATAAATTTCACATTTGGTGCCTTTTTTTTCTTAAACTAGTTTTTGTATGAAGAAATACTACCATAGATAGGAAATAAATAACACAAAACCAAATTATCATATTTGTTTTCATTTAAAATGGATTTTATTGAAGTGGGCTGTTTGAAAAGGACAAAATAAGAGGAAGTGGGTGGGGTAAATTTTACATGGCCGTAGAGCCAACTGTTGTTCACCAAAATGTACACTTTTTCTATTTTTTCATTCATCTTAAATAGCTCTTCAATACAAAACCATCATAGAGTGTGTTCATATACTTTGAAAAGTTCCCAAAGTCATGACATTGATACACCCGTAAGTCAAAATATCATATCTAAACTTTAAGATTGAGAAACAAGAGGCTCATGATGGCCCTCAATCGCTTACCTGGAATCCAAATGGTTACGGTCATGTAGACATTAAAGCTGGGCAATTAGTAACAATTACAAATACATGGCATTTATATAGCGCAACATTATATATGTTTCTTTTGCGCTTCACAACTACATGACACACAACTTTCGGAAAAAGAAAATTAAAAACTTTGTTTTTAGGGAAAGTCTTATCCATCTACTAGCAGCATTGTTGTCAAATTAGGAAAATAGTTTTATATATTCTTTAAAAAGGCATCAGGGCCAATTGTTTCAGACTAGAAGGTTTCTTTAAGTTGTCACTATAAGCCATCATAGGTAAACTTGCCCAAACCACTGGCGGCCATGTTTTAAAAGATAAAATTATTTTAAGAAAGCTGCTAGGCGGCAACAAATGGATCATATGTGCATATTTCTTTTCAATTAAAACCAGGAGTTTCAGAGATGAAGAATGTTTGTAAATTTTCACATTTAGCTATTAAAGGTAAACTTGCCCAACCCACTGGTGGCCATATATTTTTTGCTAGAAACGCATTCTAAGACATCTAGCTGAGGGTCATCGATAGATCATTTATGTAACATTATTTTCAAGGCAGTACTATAAGGAAAACTTGCCCAACCCCCTGGCGGACATATTGTTTAAGGAAGAAAATCTTGCTTTAAGAAATCTTGTACAGAGTCACATATGGATCATTTTTGTGAAATACTTTCTACCTTCAAATAAAATCATCGGTTTCAGACGAGATTTTTTTCTAACTTTTCACTATCTAGCCATATAAGGAGAAACTGTCCAACCAACTGGCGACAATAGTTTTCAATTTTAATTTTTTTTTAAAAAATCGGATAGATGATCACCTACGGACCTTTGGTGAAATAATATTTTCAATTCGAATCAATGTTTTTTAAACGAAGATTTTGTAAAGTATTGTCACTTGGTTGCCAGGACAACCACATTTTAAATAGATGCGCCTAAATTTGAAGACCGTATATTATCCCCTACAAGATACAATATTATGGTGTTTGAATGAAATTGGCCCAGTAGTTTCCAAGAACAAAATCTTTAAAGAAAAGTTGACGGCGGACAGATGACGGACTAATGACGATCACAATAGTTCACCTTGGGGCTTCTAGCAAGGTGGACTGATAGAAGCAGGCGACAATTGTTCCATCGTAGTGAAAAGGGGCAAAATATTTACAGGATACAGCACTTGTCACTAAACTTTCAAATCACCTCTCGCATATAGATATATTGCAGCCTTTAGGGAAAATGTCAGCAGACCGAAACAAAGAAATATCTCATAGCAGCTTTCTGTTCTACCTTTATCCATCGTTATGCGGTACCTGCCTTTATAAATCACAATTCTTGTTTTTGCAGTTATCGTTTGATACAAGTTTCAATTGACACTATTCTGTGTGACACCATCGATCCAATTGGGTGTTTGCCACAACTTATTTTATCACCTTTAGTGAATCACTATCATTATCAAGACAAACCCTTAAGTATATAACTATTACAATGCCTTTTCGTGACACAGAGTGACAGGATAATAGAACACTTACAAACTTAATGTCAAGCGGAGCATTCATATTAGCATACTTTACGAGGTTTTCTTGGAGGAGTGTTGTATACGGGATAATGACACTTCTAGGTTTCAGGGTGACTGTGACCTTATTCCAAGTCAGCTAAATCGTCGTCCAATGGTTTATATTCAAAAATAAAGTTTTAGCAATATTCACAACTAAAGAGAATAAGATTAACCCTTTACCTGATAGCCTATTTCTAGTACTTAAGATGGGTGAATACTTAAAGCAGGTTGAAAGTAAAGCAGAATGCGCCTTAGGGCGCATTCTGCTTTACTTTCAGCCTGCTTTAAGCTATCATGTGCTATACTATAGAAATATTCCCTATAATATATATTCATTACTGATTAAATTGGAACTACTTTCTTCAGCGGATGAATAAATCATATCCGCTAAAAGGCGCTTCTATTGGGGAAAGGATTAATACCAAACAGTGCAGACACCGATATTGGAGTCTAATCGGAAGCTATCCTTTTTGCAAATTTCAGTCCAAATGAGCTTTGCAGGTGGAGATATAACAAATGTTCAGCCTTTCACTACAGTATTATTACATACTTCCAGTTGTAACCTGCATTGATTTTGTTTTTAAAAATTGAAATATACAAGTACTCATTTTGAGTGTTGAATCGTCGATACGTTTGTTGATAGTTTGATGTTCTATCAGGCGCTAAACTACTGAGTGGATGTAGAATGTTAGCTGTATCGAAATTACAGAGCAATTATGATGGGCAATGAAAGAGCTTAGTATATCATTTACATTATCACGAATATACTTGTGTATATATTATAATGTGTGTAGGTCGGCAAGCATTACCCAACATACTATTAACCGTAAAAGAAGCTATTAAAATTGATCCCATTAATGAGATTGAAATGCCATTTATTACGTCTTCAGTCATCAGATATATGTATGTATGTTTTGGCTGTGAAGGTGAATATTATTAAATATTATAGTTATGTCAAGCAAACTTGATATTGTGGTTCATAGAGTTTTATGTTAATAAGAAAACGCTTTTATTAAGCTCGTGCTTATGTAAGATATTACGCAGACGCAGATTTTGCACAAACAGTCGAACGTCGATATCTCGGACTCGGTTAATTCGAACATACCCGTATTTAAAAGTTAAAACGTGGCTTAGCCACGTTTAAACTTTGAAATACGGATATGTTCGACATTAACGAGCGTGCAATAATAAAGTTCATGTGTCAACATCGGATAGTTCGAGTTAAGCGAGTTCGAGATATCGAAGTTCGACTGTATTCCTATCAACATCATTATTATCGACATAATTATTCAAGGAAATTACTAAGGAACACAACACGAAAATTTAAGAAAGTATGTATAATATTTCAATTGTATAAGTCTAAACCAAGTCTATGGTAGAAACACTTATAAGTTTGTTTTGAATAGTGCAGTGAGAGAACGTCTTGTATTTTACTTTTATGTTCTGATACAAAACTTATGCCAAAGTCAGTAAGAATTGCCTCCATATGTAGTGTACGTCTCTAGAACAAACAAAGAATCCTCAATGCAGTAATTTATCAATAGTGCAAGAAGTATGGTGTTCTTTGGAGAAGGATAAAGTTTACAAGTTTATTTATATCGAAACTCATACGTAAACAATCAATACACCTAACTCCTACGACTAATGAAAAGAAAACCTGTTTCATTGTTGATCTTTTAATACTGAATTGTTCATATATGGACCAATAGTCCAGTGATTCTGCGATTTGACCTTCAAATATTTGCAACAGAAATGATGTTGTCGAAAACTACTAATATATTTGTTAAATAACACCATACTAAAAGTCTAACAAAATCTTTCAAGGGGAAATTTGTAAAAGATGCAATTGAAAATTAATAATTTTCCTTTTTAAATGTTTTGGCGCACATTTTTCACCATATTCTACCATGCTTTATTGATATCATGATGAAGGTAGTGTGTTTTCTATATAATTATTGCAAAATATGGGATAAATTAATGTACTAAGGTAATCTTTCTAATCAGTTATTACATGAAAAGTGTTTGAAATATAAGCTATTAACATTATGAACATGTTCATAAGAAGATGATTGTTGTAAAACTGAAGTGTCATGGGTTTCCGCGGATTATAAATAACTGATTACAATGAGTTACTTTTGAGGATATTTAAGAGTTATAAAACACTCTAAACGCTATATTGGTTTGAAACAATGTACAAGAAAGACAAAATATCACATTAAAGTGATCTTAAGACATATTTTTACATTACGACAAAATGTGACTTTGCTAGATTGATTTTAACCATGGAAAGTTTAAGGGCCTAAACTTGACAAAATGGGAGATGAATACATTATCAATACTAGCATTACCACGTGGCTGTTCTTACGGTCCCATGAACTGTTTTTTTTGCATAAAAATCAATAGAAACTTTAGTTTTAAACAATTCGTTTTAGCTCATCTGAGCACTACGTGCTCAAGGTGAGCTTTTGTGGTCAATCAATGTCCGGCCTCCGGCATCGTGCGTTGTACGTCAATAATTTCTTCAAAAATCTTCTTCTTCAAAACCACTTGCCTGATTGCAACCAAAACTTCACAGGAATGTTCCATGGATCAAGCTCTTTTCGATTTGTTCAAAGAATTTGAAACAATGCAGAACTCTGGTTGCCATGGCAAATATAGTGAAAAAATAAGTAGATCTTAAAAAGTCGCCTTGTCAAAACACAAGGGCCAGAGCTTAGATATTTCGCACATGTCTTCATCTATAGGTTCTCTATCAAATTTTGCCCCTGAGGTTAAAATTGATCCCGCCCCGGGGGTCACTTTTTTACATAGAGTTATTTTGAGAAGTGTTCAAGCATGTTTTTCTCTGAAACCAATATGGCTAGATCTTTGATATTTTGCATGGTGTAACATCCCTATCAAAATTGACTATTGAAGAAAAAAACCAAAGTTATTCAAACCTCTACACACGATGCGATTGGATTCTCAATCTTTAGATGCATATTTGTGTCATATTTAATAACGTTAAAATGCCCGTTCTGGCTCTAATAATGATAGATCAATTGTAAAGCTAATCTATCTCTTGATTCAATACACAAACTGTGGTTACACATGACGAGCTAGAAAGCACATAAAAAGTGACATGATAAGCTCTAAAATATTTGGCTGATAGACTTGCTTAGGAAATAGGAAAAATACTACACACTATTTGATAGACATTGGTCGAACATTGGCAATCATTAATGTTTGAATAGGCTAAATTGCCTTTGGTACGTTATTCAAAATCATTGAATTACCCATTTCTATGTGCATCTTTCTGGATGGAAATTTTCGTTTGCAATAATCTCTGCAAATTCGAATGGGTTTGGAAGAATTTAACATGTGGAGTACATGTTTACTAGAGTATATAATTACGATCCAAAACTACGAAAATCATTAGAGAAAATAGAAAATGAAATTTTTAATCAAGAATATAATTACTGGCAGAGGGAGTAAACTGAAAAAAATCCAATATTGTCTCACTGATTTCAGTACCAAATCCTTTGGTGCTACTTCTAATAAGAATCGTATTTTCGAGACGAATTTAATGAGCAATAAAACCGTATGGTTAATGCAGTGGTGAAATCAAAAATAAAGACAAATATGTTGCGTCTAAAGCAGTTATGTTTTCATCATAATTGGTAGTTCAAAATATGCCAGTATTGCTGCCTTCTTGTGACTTATATAGTACTATACGCAATGTATTTTGGGGAAGAACACTAGCTTAGAAAAATGGAGTTAAAACCACTTAATACTTAAAAGATTTTGTTAGACTTTTATATATTGATAATAATACCCTAAAGATAACATAATATATTGGATTATTTCTGTTGCAATTAGTTGAAGGTTATGTCCTATTGTTTCGTAGGATGACTGGACTACAAGCTGACCACGTTATACTGACTATATTTACAACATAAACGTAAAGAACAGTGCAAATACTAAAAGAGTACTCTGTTCAAGGTTTACAGTTTTACAAATGTACTAGATTCTAGCATATGATAAGGGTTAAGATATAAAAAGTTTTAATGTTAAAATAGGACTCGCAGAATTAATGTCATCACTAAGTTTTCCCTTAATATTGTTCTAATTATAGCCTAATTAAATTATATCGGACTTTTTAAAAAATGCTTAAATTGATAATAAATCCACACCTGACTATGAATTTTTTTTAGAATTGAGCATGAATCACGAATCCATTGAAAAAGCACATGCCTCTGTACAATACCATCTGCTATTGAATGCTAATCATGCAGCCTTTTTTTTAAACCGACGCAATATCCACAATGTCACAAGACTGTGTCATTTCTTCAGATGATTTGCATGGATTTACAGTACCCCAACTGCACATTGATCAGTATGGAATAATTCATGCGACTTTAACCAATAGCACGCCAAGGGGCAAATGTGCATTAACTGTTGCTTCTAAATTCACTCCAGATGAGACAACGATTAACAAGATTTACTCTTTCACTGCCTAACCCCGAACGGAATGATATTTTGCAAACAATTTTGATCCTGATCAGACGCCACTGTAAGCGGCGTCTTGTCAGAATCTGAACTGTTTAATATTCATTTAAATATTTCTTAGGAAATAATACCTATAATTTCAATTTAAGAAATAAAAGCAAACGACAAATTTATAAAACAGATGACGTCATAGCAGTGAAGAGATTAACCCGATTAATTACTGGAAGATCAACCAATCTGCATTTGGCCAATTTTCAGCGGGCGATACTTGTTTCAGCCGAAAAAACGTCATAGCTCGTCTAAGCTTTATAGTATTATGCATACTAGTGTGAAATTTTAATTTTAACTCTTTATATATGTAGAACCAAGAGTGAAAACAGACTTTATATAGTTCCGTTTGCACAAATATAGTTATTGGGTACCTTTATAATAATTATTTACGGGGTCGGTTCAATCTTCTTTAAAAATGATCACAGACGACGCGTTTGCACATATAAATAGCCAAGTGTTATGATAGTTATAGACGTAAGGTATGTGCACAGTCATACCGTCTGTTACAAAGAGCAAGTGCAGCTTCAAAACTGAATGCAGTTCCGTAAACAAGAAGCTCTTTTCGTGGGAAAGGCATAGTAAAGCAACACTGGTGTCACGATTAGTCACAGTAAGCGACAAATATCCCGGAAGTGTTGCATTGGCAATAGCATGAATTAAGATGCTGTAGCCAAACATTAAAATTCACTCATGTATAGCATGTGAACATTTTTCTTAACACTCCGTTACAAAAAGTCACGTTTAAGGTCATAGTAAAGTGACTCGACAATGACACACGTCACTCCCATCCTTAGCTTTTCTTTTATAGAAAATAATGCTCATGACACGAGGTCAACGTTCAAGATACGATGCATTCTACGATCTCAGTATGTACTTACACATCACATATTGTATTCCAAGCTGATCTGATACCAGGGGCCCGTTTTACCAAACTACTTACGCAAAATTTTTGCGTAAGTTAAAATTTTAAATTACGCACAAATTTTGCGTAAGTAGTTTAGTAAAACGGCCCCCGGAAGTATAGTCCGTAAGCGCTCGAGAAAAAAACAGTACAGGAAGTAGGCGTTCTTGTTGCGTTGAATACCTTAAACGTCTATTCCTTTGGTATTATAGATTCCAATTCTATACATGATTTAAAATAGTTAACTCACGAAACGTGCCTTCTTTGTAAACATTAGTTATTTTAGACTAAACTGACTAAGTATATACTTCCCAGGCGACATAATGCTTTTTTAATCCAATAACGTGATTGTTTCATATGCATCAAGGAGGAACCTTCTTGCGTTACAGTGATATCTACCGTGACGATCTATTTCAGTTGTAGCCGCTTGTTCACATTCACGCCTTAGGTTGCGCACCAGATATGGTTTCTGATAAGGTTCTGCAGCTAGTATCAGTTAAAGAGCTAAAAATACGCTAGTACTAAAACAAAAGGTTTCTGGTAGGCTGTCTCTTTGTGGTAAAACAGTGGGTGTTCAAGTATATTAATGTTTACCCCACAGCCTGGTTATTGCAATGAAAGTAGACTGTGCCTTAACCCTTTTACTCTCACTGAAGTCATAAAGCGTATTTGCCAACAGTTTGATCCTGATCGGATGCCGCGTAAAGCGGCGTCTGATCAGGATCAAAACTGTTTGCCACTTGTTACGTCAATTGTACTGCCTTAAATCTAAACTTTGAAACGATATTGCAGACAACAATATTGAAGCAGACGACAATATGGGGTGAAGGGATAAAAACCTCACGATAAATTTGATCATAAAAGGGTTAAGGCGCATTCAGCTATACTCTCAGCCTGTCTCCAGTTACCACTGCTATAATAAGGAAAGCAGTTTCATGGTGCATATGTATGACTGTGTAAAGTGCAGCTATTTTTTCAGCGAGAGAATATTTAAGACATTAAAAAGCGTATCTTTATATATAGTCATGGGATAAGAATGTCCTTTCATATCTAGTTGCATACAATTGATAAAAACATTACAATTGTTGACAGATTTATACATAGTCGTCGTTTCGTTATGTACAAAGATGTCGTCAATATTATGTCAAGAGAATTGTTTTCAAAAAGCGTATTAACTGGCACTCTTGAACAGCGAGGACAAAGTGGGGATTGGACAAAAGTGACACAAAGGGTTCCTTGTTTATAGGCAACGCCACAGCGTGTCTGTTGAAAGCAGAAGGGCCCCTTTATAACGGCTACTAAATGTGCTTAAGTTTCCGTTTTTAAAATAAGTGGCTGCGTGAAGCAAGATGGCTGCAAAAGTCGAAGGATCATGAAGGAGCTTTTCGCTTTACTTCCAACTTGCTTTAAGTTTTAACCTGCCTTAAAAATCTTCAATCAGCCTACTGAAAAATTATCATTAAAGAGATGTTTCATTGTTTTCAAGGAACATGTGCCTACTTTGTTTCCTGACAGTCGAGGTTTTCGTGTACAGTGGAGAAGACGTTATTCTTCCCAAATAAAAGCGTTTATGTTAAAACCATCATTTCAAAGGTAAACAATTTGGAGCTAGATCAGACGCTGGGTATCCGGCGTCTGACAAGCTTCCAAATTGTTTGCTACTCAGATAGAATTAAAAAGTTGCATAAAAAAGTTGTAATATTCTCCATTTTAAGTTCTTTGGGTTTGCGTTCCGTTTGGGTTTAAAAGGGAAAGAATGTGTTCTCCTTTGTAACAGGTTCTTGGTTTACACATACGTACACAACAGAAGAAAACACATTACGATTAACAATTAATCAGTAAATCTTACTATTGAAGTACTACCATAACTGTTTTAAAAGGGACATACATTTAGCAATTGCTAAGAGTATTATATGCACATGAGGTGATTGGGCGTGCGTGTTAAACTGTTATCTGCCGAGTAATACTGAAACATGTGGTTCAGAGGTCTCCGTCTACTTTCCATTCAGCTTGAATTTGCCGGTAACAACCGTTTTGGGTTTTATTGAAACATCGCCTAACACATATTGTGTTGTACTTGCATAAAGAATCAATATTGTGTATAGATACTATTTCATTCTACATACACTGTTGACCAAACTCAGATACAGTCCCTGAGATGACAACTGTGCCTGGTCTGTACAATGTTGCAGTTCAATAAGGCTGGTTTTTTGTCATGGTACGGCTCAAATCAAATCTCCAGTAAATATATAAATAGACGAAGACCAAGCATGCATGAAACAATAACCCATCCCGTTTCCTCAAGCATGCACTTGTATCTCGAATTTATAGTGTAGAGAACACACCTTGTCTCTTATCGTTTTATATTGATATTAAAGGGTTGAGCATAACTTATCATACAGAACCAATCCATTTTGAACAGTATCAGATGCATGGTGATGCGGCGTTTGATCACTGGCCATACCGGTTAATACGATATATTATTATTACTTTAAGCACGAAGAGTAATACCAATCAACCGACCAGTATAGATAACCGATGTTGTAGCATGCTCAGGTTTAACTTTTTCACTGCTAAATTATCGTTTGCTATCAAATTACCGTCCACAATTTCATTCATAATACAATCTTCGAAGTTTTGTAAAAAAAAAAAAGTATTGCTACTTGTAACAAACACTTTGAATTTCGATCAGACGTCACATAACGCGGCGTCTCGTCTAGTTCTAAACTGATTGTAGAGTCGACTTAAGCCGCCTGTAGCAATGAAAGTGTTAATGAATTCTACAACAAGTAAAAGCTTTTACCGGATTCTCTCTAACGTTTTTAAGATAATTGACTGATAAAATAAAGTCTAAATCTTATTATGTACTTTACCACTTTATGTCAAGGAACAATTTCTATTGACCAAAACAGACACACAAAACACAAAGTCTATCCTGCGAACAGAAAAGAAAACACAGCAAAAACTACAGTGGAGAATGTGTTATTTTTTCCCAATAAACGCGTTTACGCTAAAACTATTATTTACAATACAAAAAGTTTGGAGCCAGATCAGACGCCGGGTAACCCGGCGTCTGATCAGGCTCCAAACTGTTTGCCACCAAGATAAACAAGAATTATCAGAAAGTTGTTTTTTTCTACGTTTTAGGGCTTTGCGTTTGCGTACGTTTGCGCTTAAACGGGAAAGAATAACGGATTCTCCACTGTATTTGGTCTGAAGTCTACACATTATGTTCCAAACTTAGTATGAAATTAACCTACACGTATTAGATTTTCTTTGACCTGACATAATTAAAAGCTGTACTCTGCAGATGTATTTCTACAAATGCATGCATCCTGAATAGGACGTATGGAGCCACAGTAAGAATGCATGCATGATTGTATATTTGTTTCTTTTCTATTATAAAGATATTGAATAATGTTTTGTAGGATATTACATTTTACGGTTTATACAATATAAGTTTATATTAGCCGAGTGCATCTATACAATGTAACAACTGATGGATGTATAAGGCTACATATTTATCCCTGGCACATGGTATGAAATACAACAGCAAAACCTCTCTATTACGACGACTACACTGAATGCTAATTGTCTGAATAAAAGACAAGTAACAGCTGAGAGCAATGTTCACTTGCCTTAACACGTACTAAATTACATAGTTAAGTGGTCGCAATAGAGAGGTGTTACTGTACACCTTTTACTGTAATATAGAGGTTTTACTGTAATGACCCTCAGAGTTTGGACAGACATGCCTGAAAATACAGTTTAGGCCCTGATCAGACTGATACGAAATTAGCAGTCTGACCAGGATCTGTTCTGTTTGCAGTCCACGTTGCACGTTTTAAGTGTTTTTTGTTATACAAACAGCAGTAGCACCGGGTATACCAATTATTAGGATTTTTACCATAGATCTAGTAAAACAGTTTTAGTACTTAAGATTTAATCAGTTGTCCTGTGAGTCAAGCAAATTCCCATCTCCAACATATTGTTCGTTTAAATGAGTTGCAATTTACTTGATATGAAAGCAATTCATATCATATAGAGACTTGTTGTAGACGTTACAACAAGGCAGACGGCATTAGCTTAGCATACAGATGGCTAACAGGCTTTGTAGAACATTGGAAAGTCTATCAAGGATAGGTGAAAAATAAGTAAATTATTATTATTATTATTATTATTATATACCATATTTATATAGCACTTTTTTCATATATAATCATACGTTCAAAAGTGCTTTACAATTATAAAAACACAAATAAAACATGAAATGAGAGTAACAATTAAAATAAACATTTCATAAGACTACCTATACAGTTTAAAGCATAATCATTGCGTTATAAAAATAATTAATTAAATAAATAAATCATTAAAACAGGCATAACTACATTTAAAGATGGCATATTGGCAGTTATATAAAACAAATATAATTCTGTCTAGTCAGGAATAAAAATATATTTCTACATATGCACAGTCAATATGACATTTATTGTCCATGTATTTGCACGAAGAAGTGTGTTTTCAGTGTCCTTTTAAAAGTTTCTAGAGATTCAGAGTCTCTGATACCTTCAGGCAAAGCATTCCAAAGTTTGGGAGCAGCAACTGAAAAGCTCCTGTCTCCGGACATGACTTTGTTACTTCTTGGCACAATGAGTCTAATGGCATTGTTCTGAGATCTCAGGCTTCTTGCTGGCATGTATACGTGTACAAGACGTCTGATATATACAGGGCATTGACCATGCAAAGCTTTATATGTCAGCACAAGTATCTTAAACTGAACTCTAAATTGAATAGGTAGCCAATGCAGCTCCTTGAGGACAGGGGTGATATGACTATGGCGAGCAGTCTTACTAATAAGTCGAGCAGCTGTGTTTTGAACCTGTTGTAGTTTGCTCAAGATTGTCTGTGGAACCCCATGTAGGAGAGAATTACAGTAATCCAGACGTGAGGTTACTAAAGAGTGCACGAGTGACTTTGTGGCATCAGAGGTTAGGAACTTTCTTATGTGACCTATTTGTCTAAGTTGCATATAACAAGACCTGCAGACTGAGTTAATATGCTGCTCCATGGTCATTTTTGAGTCTAACCAGGCACCCAGATTTCTAACACAGTTTGATGGTCTTATGTTTGCACCCCCAACATTTATAGAAATATCAGAAGTGTATCCACGAATGTTGTTTGTGGAAAACAGTATGACTTCGGTTTTGTCAGCATTGAGTTTAAGCATGTTTTCATGCATCCATGACACAATTTGGTTGAGACAACCTTCGATACGATTCAAGGCATCCCTTACTGTCAAACTATCAGTTGTTCTGAACGAAATGTACAGTTGGGAGTCATCCGCATAGAAATGGTGATTCAGTCCATGGCTACGACATATAGCACCAACCGGCTTTGTGTACATCGTGTAACTTTTGGGACCTAGAACAGACCCCTGTGGCACACTGTATTGCATTAGCACAGGTTCTGAAAGGTGACCATCGATACACACGGTTTGGTGACGGTCATTTAGGTATGAGTTCATCCATTTAAGCGGATTTCCTGTAACTCCAAAGTGATGTTCCAGGCGAGAAAGAAGAATATTGTGGTCAATTGTGTCAAATGCTGCTGATAGGTCAAGTAGAACCAATACTGTGACATTGCCCTGGTCTAATGACCGGAGGATGTCGTTCTGTACTTTCAGAAGTGCGGTTTCTGTAGAGTGAAACTTGCGGTATGCAGATTGATGTTCTTCATGAAGATTGTTTAATGTTAAATGTTGCTCTAAGCGCGTGTCAACTACCTTCTCGAGAATCTTTGATACAAATGGTAGGTTGGACACTGGTCTATAATTCTTTAAAATGTTTTGATCAAGGCCTGGCTTTTTCAGAAGAGGTCTGATACGTGCACTTTTGAAAGACGCTGGAACTTGTGCAGATTCTAGCGAAGTATTAATTATTCCTGTTAAAATTGGAAGTAGTTCATCCAGACACAGTTTCAAAAGCCACGTCGGTATTGGATCCAGTTCACAGGATTTATTTGGAGATCTCTGTATGATCCGTTTAACTTCATCCTGTGTAACAGGGATAAAATGATCCAAACAGTTCACTGTTGAAGGTAAATCTGGCTCAGTACACAATGAATTCAAAACTGGTTGCGTCTGTGTAGTCATTTCAGTTCTTATGTCTTTAATTTTATTGATGAAGAAGTCGCTAAATTCTTGAGCTAATTCATTTGAGGGTTTGCTTGAAGGTAGAACAACTTCATTCGTGTTGCCCAACAGATTTTTAGTAATTTTGAATAGGTTCTTCTGATCTTGACCACATGACTCAATTTTGTCTGAATAATAGTCAACTCTAGCATGTTTCAATAATTTATTCACAATGGCACACTGATGTCTGTAAATGCCATGGTCAACTGTTAGCTTGGATGTTTGCCATTTGCGTTCTAGCTTTCGTTTTAAGTGTTTTGCCTTATGCAGTTCCTCAGTGTACCACTCGCAAGAAGGCCTCAAAACTATAGTCTTCGTCCGCATAGGTGCATGTTTATCAACAAGCAAGGCAAGTTTATCTGTATATGTGTTAAGAAGTGTGTCTACATCTGATCCCTGTGGGCTTTTGTTGACTGTATATGGTGACCTAATGTCATCCTTAAATGATGAGTTTATGTCATCCTTAAATGATGAGTTCATGTCATCCTTAAATGATGAGTTTATGTCATCCTTAAATGATGACTTTATGTCATCCTTAAATGAGTCTATATTGATTGCCCTGAATTTTCTGAAAGATATGGTTTTGCTTACAGGGGCAGGTTTCGCGGCCTGAGCTGTGAAAAATATTGCAAAATGGTCTCGTGCAACATTACCCATGTTATCAGATAACCCAATATCAGTAACCGCCACATCAGTAACTATTTTGTCTGTGTCCCTGGTAATAACAACGTCTAGTGTATGTCCACCAACATGCGTTGGCTCACTGACTAACTGTCGCATGCCACACGAGTCTAACGTACTGGAAAATTTGATGGAATCTTTGTCTGTTGGAATATCAAGATGAATGTTCAGATCACCGACAATGATAATATTTTTGTCTATTGTTGCGTATTTTGCAAGAAATTTGGGCCATTCTTGTTCCAGGAAGACACTTGTTTTAAGACCATTTTCACGTGTTGGTGGTGGCCTATAGAGTACTGCCAATCGCATGGAATAGTCATTGATTAAGATGTTGCAATCCATATATTCAAATGTTGAGAAGTCTTGGTCACTGGTTGATGATACGATGCGAATTTCAATACTAGACTTGTAGATTAGTGCGACACCTCCGCCACGGCGGCGCCCAGGACGAGGGACGTGTTTGATCTGATAACCACTGGGAACGAGTTCCTTGATGCAGGCTTTATCAATAGATGAACCAAGCCAAGTCTCTGTGACAGCAACTATGTCGAAATTGTTTGTGAGAATGTTGTCGCAAAGAGCAAGAGTTTTGTTTTTCACTGATCTTGGATTTATACAGCAAATTTTCAGACCAGTCTGTCCTTTGGTGATATTATTGGATTGACATTTAATTTGTTTAAGATTTCTTGATGTTTTTGTATTAATGAAAATTTTGTCAACGTTTTTGTTTAGCCTGTTCTGTGTAATCGTTGTAATGGCTTCAGGCAGTGTTTTCAGGTTGTCAATATTCACACCTTGATTGGTGTCCCATACACCTTTCACTCCAGATTGCCCCCCTCGGGTACCTCTGTACTGAAATATACCTAACTGTTTCACCCTGGTCATTGTAGATGGATTAAGACTGGCTATTGTTCGTTTTCCGATACTATACAAGTCATGCTTAGAGTATTGTGTGATTTGTGATAGGTGATCACTAAACATTGCTGCAGGCAATTTGCACATATTTGACTGTGCCTGTATTGAAATTTCTATATTAAATTTAGAATTCAAATTAATGCAAAACCACAATGCAATTCCACTCAAAAACCACATATATACTTTTATAGAGACTTTATGCATATTCTTGACAATTTTGAGAATGGTATGTAGATTATAAACACTGATAATATTCAAGTGTTCGAGAGCTCAAATTATTGCAGAGCTCAAATTATTGCAGCCTACACCTGGCGCATATTCAGTATCGTCTTATGTCAGAAAGAAGAATTCATTTTGATTCCCGGCTTAGAAATATAGCATAGCAAGTATGACCCTAGAAGTGTCCTTTTCCTCCTCAGACTTTCAGAGTGTATAACGAAAGTATATGACATATAAATGTTAGATAGATATATTTATTTCAACATAAAATGTACAATAACATGGCAATCTGCTATAAAAAAAACATACAGAGTAAACAATAAGCAACGATATGTATGATTTAATACAGCCATGTCACTCAACATTATATTCCAAGGGTACACAAAAAAGAGTAAGAAATACTCTTATTTCCATTGTTGTCCTTAAGAGAAATGAAACGTGTGTGCATGTGCGTAGAAAGTTTTATTATGTCATACTAAAAATATTATTTACTTGTGTATTTGTGTAAATTTATAACGCAGACCAGAAATAGATAATAAAGGGACTAACAATTTGAACTACGCCTGTTTATTAATCATTGCGTGTGGAGGGTATACCCCGATGTCTCGTTATGTCTGCCATAACAGTCTGCTAATCTGTTTAGCCTTGACCCGAGAGTATACGAGAATGGTACATTTCTCTCTTAAACTCTGACAAACCGCAATTTAACGACATAGCAAAATGGAACACAATTATCGGTAAATAACTGATGTCCAAAACCTGAAAATGAAAGAAACTATGAGTCTAATTCAGACTAAGGATTACTTTTATGCTGTGTTATTTGAAACTGTCTCACACGTTTCCGTCTCAGTCATTTAAAAGTTTCGACAGAATACTGCTTGAACAATAATTTAAGCAGACAGTTTATATAGGAGCAGTTTGCTTGATTCTAACCATGCATTTCGCTACCAATATTCATACTTCTACCGTGTGCTGTTAAGAAGCCATTTAAAACGTATCTTGCATCCTCACAGGTTGGTGTTTGAAGCAGGCTAGAAGTAAAGCAAAACGTTGCTTAGTTTCCCTGCTTTACTTGCATCGTGATTTAAGCAATCACTTGACATATACGCTAAAACCGGCATTTGAGGAAAGGATAAAATTCTTACGTGAACAGATATATACAGAAGTTTAATGCGCTTCAATGATTCAAAAGCTACGTGTCTTCTTTCATAAGTACAGTAAAACCTCTCTATTACGACCATTAAATTATGTTACTTATTAAAGTGTTTACGGTAGCTTTCTGTTTCACTGTCACCTTGCTTTAAGCTGTCACATCTCTATTATACAATCATTAGCCTTCGTTTAAGTGGTCGTAATAGCGAGGTTTTACTGTATATATGTATATCGGAGCCGTGTCGTCAAATAACCAAGCCGTTTTGCATGACAAACATTGTGTATAACTGTTTGTCACAAATTTACCCAAAGTAGAAATTTGCTTCAAACTAACTGTGTTTATTCCTTCTTATATCTAGGAAATGTCTACATACATGTACCACTAAAAGAACCGTTTATATACAATTAATATTTATCAAACCGAATGTTTGCAAAACTGCAATGAAATAATAGAGAGGGTGTTTCATATACTAACTCTCTTTAATGTCACTCGGAATCCGGGAATGAAGAACTGTTGGGTTTGAAGCAAAAGTGTGAATGAAGCAAGGAGTCCAAAGTCCAAGTAGGTTTTTTATTCGAACTCTCTATGGAACTAAGTGATTTGCCAGACACAATAATCAAAACCAATCAGAAACTGGCACCTCTTTGAACATATGGCTGCAGATTGAGCAAGGAACGTCAGTTGTAGAGTTAACGGTAGTTATTATACTGCAAAGTAAATTCCTTACTTTTGATTGGGTACCGAGGCCCAGACGTGATCCCAAATACCCTGTGAGCTGACAGGGTACTTAGAAATGCAACTGTTTTCATTGTCTGACAGGTCCCTGAGTCTTGCTTTGCAGAAAATAAGATAGGCCGACTGCTCGACAAGATTGAGTACTTTCAATCATGCATCCTCCGTTTTAAGTCCATTTCGGCTAAGAACCAATCGGTGTTTGGATCTTTCAACAGTCGCATTATTTCTGGGAGAGTGTGCCGACGAAGTCTATGAGTATGTCCCTTTTTCTTATGAATAACAACATCAGAAACATGACGTCATTACGCTTAACGTTATCTTCGTTGGCCCGAATTTGTTATATTTTACTACGAGCGCTGTACACGACAAATTCCAAAACATTTCGTTTGAACAGTGAAAACTTTGCAGTATAATAAATACGAGGGGCATTCATTTAATCTTGTCACCGGGTTCCTTATAGGCACACTATAAGATTTGTGCATATGTCGTTCTGTCCAACCCTTAGATACATTTCTCTTTGACAGAAATATATTATTTAAGTATTCAAATTTGAATTTGAAAAGTGGAAAAATATCCTTTTTTAGGTGTACCCCGAAAACACTGTAAAACGGCATGGTCCGGTTGACATTGAGAGATGGCTCGGCATACAAAGTTATATTTCTTCGATAAAAGGAACGAAAATCAAATATAAGAACCATATTGCGGCGAATAAAACAGACGCTGTAGCTGGATTATCGTTTAATTTTCCAGGAAATCATTTACCATTATACAAGTGGGGAAAAACTACAATTTTATTTATGGGGCCTATCTTAAAAATCAGATTGCAGGTTTATGTTTAACATAATAATTCTTATTTTTGTCAGTGTATTGACTTTATAAACCCTCCTCAGAGCTTTTTGGTTGACTGGTTTCTAAATTTAAGTACTGCGTGATCGGATATCGAACGTAATTGCATTTAAAACTTTTCCCCGCGCATTTTAGTATTTCGCAATAACCAATCTAAATCTTTTTTTACGCATCATCTGACGATATATGATTAGTATTTGTTGCTTATAATTATAAATCAATTTTAAGGCAGCTCAGAAATGTGTAATTTCTATATATTTCTGCTTTTCGACAATGATTTTACAACGTATTTTATGAGTATGTAGTATTATTCTCAATAAAAAGATAAGTGGTCCACCACACAAAAAAATGTCTAACTTTACACTCCCGTATCAAAAGCATATGATCTGAACCCGATAGTTTACCAACACCGTTAGTTATATATCTAAATGGTTGTTTTGCGTGTTTGTTTAGTAGATTAACCACAACAGCAGCTTTAACCTTGGCATCCGCCAAATTGAATAGTGGCCGTCTAAAAGTAAAACTAGTAACCTTTAAATTGCTTGTTTTGATTAGAAAAAGACACTGCAAATATTCAATTTATCAAATAAAGTTCAAAGTATATCAATGAAATCGAAATTTTTAAAATTATTCTACCTATACCGTAAGCCCGTATTTCACCGTACGCCATTACATACACTACAATAGCCAGTGTCTATGAAATGACGAACTTTAATCTTCAATAATATCTAAACTGCTAAACGGATTCAAACGAAATTTTCAGTCAATATGTACAATCACTTTATTGTAAAGCATACAAAAGTTCAATGCGCTAGTATTAGTTGGAGGCCAGAAAAACGCAAAAGTGACATAATTAAATGAACGGCCCTCGTATGTAATACAGTTTCTTAACAGTGTGAGATATACATCCAAACCCAGGTCCCTTTGATTCGGACAGTACTAGTAATACATCATGTCCAAACTCATCCCTATTTAAATCTATAGATCCTTCGAAGCATCTTTCATTCGTACATTACAATGTGCAAAGCATTTTTCACAAGATTGACATTTTGAGTTCTGAGTTAGAAGCTTTTGATATTCTTGGCTTTACTGAAACATGGCTTAACCCGACCCTCTCAACTACTGATCTCTTGATTGATTCCTATGCTGCTCCCGAGCGTAAGGATCGTGATGGTGATAGCCATGGAGGCCTTTTGTTATATGTAAAAGATTGTATACACTACAAAAGAAGACCTAACCTTGAACCTAAGGGAATAGAATGCATATGGATAGAAATTCATCTGACATCCAAACGGCTCCTGTTTGGTCTCTTTTACAGACCTCCAAGTGCTGACAAACGTTATGAAGACACAATTGACAGTTCCTTCCACTTTGCTCTCGATACAGGCTTAACAGATATTATTATCACTGGGGATTTTAATTACAATACTTCAAATGATGCCGCTCGGAGAAGAGTTACGTCTTTGTGTAAGCAGTTTTCATTACAACAGTGTATAGATGAGTCAACTCACTACACAGAGACATCTTCTTCTATTCTTGACTTGATTTTTGTTAGTAAAGATGTTTCATTATTACTATCCGGGGTTGGGGAACCATTTTTAGACCAAAATGTTCGTTATCATTGTCCTGTTTATGGAATTTTAAATTACATTTCTAACAAACCAAAATCTTTTAAACGACGTGTATGGAACTTTAATACTGGTGATTATGATAGGTTACGATCAATAGCTAGCGCGTCCGATTGGAACTTACTTTATGACAATGACATAACTATACACGCAAACCAGATTACAGACTTTATTTTATCTATTTCAAAACAATGTATTTTAACAAAATGGTAAACATAAAACCAAATGAACCAACTTGGATTACATCTTCTATAAAACGTAATATTCGAAAACGTAAACGGGCCTACAAAAAAGCAAAACGGACAAATAACGCCTATCACTGGGAAAAATTTAGAAAAATTAGGAACGAAACCATAGCCATGATCAGGAAGCGTAAACTTGAATGTAATGAAAAATTAATTCATAATTTATCAGCTGAAAATCGTACTTCGAAATGTTGGTGGAATTCCCTAAAACAATTTATCTGTCCTGGTCGCAAAGCCTCTATTCCTCCTCTCCAATATAATTCACTTATTCTTTCTGACGATTTGGACAAAGCAAATCTCTTAAATAATTTCTTCCAAGAACAAACTCTGATAGACGATGAACATCAGGTACTTCAAGATCTCCCCGTCCCTAATTACAGTCTCTCGTCAATCATAATTACTCCTGAAGAAGTAAATGAAACTCTTAAAAATCTCCAAACAGGTAAAGCTGTAGGTCCTGATGAGATCAACAACCGTATCTTGCGGGAGTTAGCCAACGAAATATCCCTACCATTAAGTAAGTTATTTAATCAAAGCCTCGAAACTTCCAAGGTACCAACCTGTTGGAAAGAGGCCAATGTGTGCCCAATATTTAAATCAGGGGATCCCTCAATGGTATCAAATTATCGACCTATTTCATTGCTCAGTGCCGTAGATAAAGTCTTTGAAAAGATTATTTTTAAACATCTCTACAACTTTTTTCATGATCATAATGTCATCTCAGATGTCCAGTCTGGTTTTACTCCAGGAGACTCAACCACGAACCAATTGGCCTATTTATATAATACTTTTTGTCGAGCTGTTGATTCTGGTTTAGAAATCCGAGTGATCTTCTGTGACATCAGCAAAGCCTTTGATAGAGTTTGGCACAAAGGTTTAATTGAAAAGCTGAAGGCTGCTGGTGTTACAGGAGGTCTGCTTGAGTGGCTGACCAACTATTTAACCAACACAAAACAACGTGTTGCTTTGCCAGGCACATTTTCTGACTGGAAATATATCAAAGCTGGGGTGCCACAGGGTTCTATCCTTGGTCCTCTGCTTTTCCTTGTTTTTATAAATGATATTGTTAATGATATTGGTACTAACATTCGTTTATTTGCGGATGATACGAGCTTGTTTATTATAGGGAATGACCCAGTACTCATGACATCTCAGATCAATAGAGACATATCAAAAGTTAGTGTATGGGCGGACAAATGGCTCGTGAAGTTCAATCCGAAGAAAACTGAGTCCCTAATTATCTCACGGAAGTCGGTTAAAAACAACCATCCATCTATATTTATGCAGAATCACATAATTCCAGAAGTAGACTCGCATAAGCATTTAGGAATGTTTCTGTCAAATGATTTATCATGGCAAAACCAGATTGATTATATCACAACAAAAGCCTGGAGTAGAATAAATATTATGCGTAAACTTAAGTACACATTAGACAGAACATCTCTTGAAACAATTTACATGTCATTTATTAGACCTATTTTAGAATATGGAGATATTATTTTTAGTAACTGTACTCAAAACCAAATGTATGAACTTGAAAAAATCCAATACGAAGCAGCTAGAATAGTCACTGGAACAACTAAGCTGGTTTCAATTGAAAAACTCTTACATGAAGTTGGTTGGGACAATCTTGAATCCAGGCGAAGAAATCACAAATTAATACTTTTCTTTAAAATGGTCAATAATTTGACACCACAATATTTAACAGATCTCGTACCAGAAGTAGTTGGTAATGCATCACGCTACAACCTGAGAAATGCTAATGATATTCAATCTGTGACGTGTCGCACAAGTTTTTATCATAAAACATTTCTTCCCTCAACTATACAAGAGTGGAACAACCTTCCGGAAACAACAAGACAGTCACCTAGCCTTTCTACATTTAAATCTTCCCTGATTAACAAACATAGTGTACCTAAACATTTCTACCATGGACACAGAAAAGTTCAAGTTCTACTCACAAGACTTCGTACTAACTGCAGCTCCTTGAATCATGACCTCTTCTCAAAGAACATGTCTGATACCCCTCTCTGCACATGTGGCAAAATTGAAAATGCAGCACATTTTTTCTTAAAATGCAATCATTTTGACATACAAAGAATTGAACTTCTAAATGAAGTATCTTCTTACACATCTCCGTCGTTATCCGTTTTCCTTCAAGGTGATCCAGAACTAGGTTATGTTTTAAATGTTAAAATTGTCGAAGCAGTTCATCGGTATATTCAAAGCACAAAGCGTTTTTAAGAAATTGATAACATTGCTATATACATACCGAAACTACGTTTCAATCTGCCTATTATTTCGGAACACCCCCCCCCCCCCTTTCCCCGTGTGTCATTACTTATCAAAACAATCTTTACTACTAATTGTTTATATCTAAATTCTATTCATATTATTTTTGATCTTATTATCAAAACATTAACTATTATCTTTATTACATATTTATGGTAACTTGAAACATTTCGTTAAGTTGGTGCTGCCTCTCTTGATCGACGGGCTTAGTATAAATGTGAGTGTTAACGCAGGCGGGGGAAATATGGTGTATAATTAATGCGATGAGCAAGTAATATGCATTCTGCATTACTTCTGCACTACTCTGGGCAACTACCAGTAACTCGGTGTTCCTTATATCGCCTTTCCCGAGTGTCTTTTGAGAGAGATAGCGCCATTTTATGAAATAGCTATATTATATTTATAACACATTTTGCTGTTACATAAGTTTTCATAAAATATATTACAGTTATAGATAGAGCATGTGTGTATATAACGGTGCAAGGAGAGAAACCCAATAAGCTGTTTTGCTTTCGTTTCAATCCTAAACTTTGTTGTATGTTTGTAAAATACATGTAAATTATTGAAATAAATATGTTTAAACTAACAGTGTGAGGATTTCGTCCCGGCTGGTAAAATCATGTAACCCTCGCTTAACGGCTCGGGCAACATGATTTACTTCAACCAGGAAGAAATTCTCATGTACACTGTGAAGAATCTGTATAACTAACAATGTAACCTAAGGTCTACTTTGGCCAAAAGATACAAGGCTTGAGGGGCAGTATTTCTCAAATGCAGCAACTCAATGGTGGTGCAAAGAGCACCAGAGTCTGTATACTTCTAAATTTAATGCGATATAACGGACTTGTCCGTCTCTGAATATCTATAGGGTTAACCGAAAGCAAAGCCATTTCAATACAGTGTTCCCTCTCTGCAACAACACCCAATGGGAGACAAAGATTGTGTTTGGTGCGGAGGGAGTTGTTATAGGGATGGAAATTTGCTTTCATTTACTTAAAGCTTAAATCCAGATCAGACGCCGCGTAACACGGCGTCTGATCTGGATTCAAGCTGTTTGTCACTCTTTATTATGTTTCTTCGGTCAAAATGTTCAATATATGTTTTTCAGTAAATCAAGTAGACGATATTGCAGAAAAAGTACTTGTCCTGTTGAGGGAACAGTGGTAAACCTCGTTGAAAGGAGGGAATCGTTGTGCAGAGGGTCGTTGTAGGGAGGGGGCAATGTATTCCAAGATTATTGAACCCTCATAATATTATTTAGCCGCAAATTTCAATATATCAGTATGATTAACTCCATTATTTCGCCTCCTACAACACGTACATGTAATTCTATATATAAGCCGCGCCATTACAAAAACAGCCTCATTGCATTGCAACATTGAACAGACCAAGTACCGTTGTCATCACATGCTTCGTATCTGAGTTTGGTCTACACTGCAAAATACCATATATAAAACAGCTACATAGATTCATGACGGTGTCAAACAGTACAGAAATATTAGGCAGGTTTTCTCATAGCACAACTCATAGGTATAAGCACTTACATGAGTTTGTATGGTAAAAATGGGGTTTGTCGCAAACTTGCAGACTTGACGTCGTTTCGATATGACGCAATCAACAATTATTGATTAACTATTGGTAACTTTACAGAACCAAGTGCGTCAATATTAGTCATGCTGTTACTTTGAAAGGGTTACGATTGAAAATGTTGTTAACATGAATGAGTCGTTTAGGTGTTTATATATACGCTTTATATTAGAATATAGTCAATCCCTTTTTATTCCTACAATATAGTCATGACATACAATACTGTGTCTTTATCGCTTTAAGAGATCAATAAATAGCCACAAGAGAGTCTGGTTGGTGTTATATGATATGCGAACTCATTAAATACTGATTTATTCTGCCTGTCCATCAGTTACAAAACAACTATTAAACTCGTGCTGGGCGACCATTCTCTTTAAAACAATTGACCCCTGGAACAACACATGGATCTGTCCACTTTTAAAAAAAGTCTAATTCATTTGACTGCTAAGGGTTGATTTTAAAAACATATTGTAAAATACCAAAAACGTGAGGACCTTTGTCGGAAGGCTCCTGTAGAAGATCGTTGTTCTTGTCGACATGGTTTTTAATAGAGATCGTGTACATTTCACAGGAACAATGTTTGTAAAGGAGTCATATATGTGTCACAGGGGTTGAATAGGTTCAGAGAGCAGTAAAACGTCTCTTTTACGACCGTTAAATGTTGTTTAATTATTAGGAATTCAGAACAGGCTACTGCTAAAAATAATTGCACAGTTAAACACAAGGTCCATTTAGAACTTTGTATTTTACTGTCACATTGCTTCAAGCTATTACCTGGTTTTATACAATCAATTAGCCTTCGTTCTAGTTGTCGTTATAGAGAGGTTTAACTGTATTCTGTATTAAATCTAGGATACATTGGTCAACGACATGTGGCACCTCTTATGAGCGGCTTCTAATAACAAGTTTTACTCTGCACACGCACTGCCTTAAACAGCCCGTTAATTTGAATAACACATTCAGCGTAGCTAAAATTTCCAAGAGTCAAAACATCCACTGTACTGAAATCAATCGCGGAAAATATTAACTATAAACCAAATTTAACCGATTTAATATCGATACCAGTGTCAAGCAATTAGCATATGTGTTAATAATAAAAAAAGTTCATCGGACGGTTGAAACTACTATCAAACGTCTACGTTATGCTCACCTGGCACATTGTGCCAATGTGAGCTATTTTGATCGTGTTATGTCCATTGTCCGTCGTCGATCGTCCGTCCGTTCGTTCGTCGTTAACAATTTCAAAAAACGACATCCGCTCCTAAACAACTAGCTATTCTCTTTCACAGTTGTTCAAATATTCTCAGTCCAATACATATTTAGGTCACATGAGCTCAAGTTAGATGGTTTCAATGAATACACAGCACCCCGGGCTTATATATTTGGCACAAACCATCATATACAGAGCCTCTATCATATTGTTAAAGTTATGTCCATTGGGTAAAAAGTGTTGGTGAAAGTGATTATCGGACTATGATATGAAAATATTGAATGGAAAATCAGATATTGTGAGTAAATTTAAACTCTGTTCAAGGAAAGTTTATGCCACGTATATAGAAAATCGATAATACCTGTTACGGCCTACTAACCAACGCCCTTATCCTATAGACTAAAGGACAATAGATATACGACAAATTGCATGGGGGACTCATGCTCGATTTAAAATCTACGGAAGCCCTTCAAGGACAAAATACAATTAAACTGAAGCCATTATTCCCTGCTCTAAATCAAAAGTACGGAAGGTGATTTGTGTCATCACAAACAAAAATAAAAAGTGTCATGGGCATTTCTACTGAACTATGGCGGGCCAGAATTGGGACATACTCACATCCAATCAAGACAGTTTTAAGTGCCAAACAACACGGTGCCAAACAACACGGTGCCAAACAACACGGTGTAACTGCGACATCCATTTCCCTCGCGATACGAATGTGCCTATTCATACTTCTGGTGTCGCAATGCGTTGAGCGGAACCCTGGACCCGGACCAAGATCCGACAATACTCAAAGGCGTGGAGGTGGTCGAGGTGGTCAAGGCCCATCCTCAAATCCAGCTACTTCGCGTAATACTCGGTCATCTCAATCAAGATATTCTCTGAACTCAGAGGGACGTGAATCTATTCAACGGCGACAAACAAGTGAAGTAGAACAACGATCTATCGACGACTGGTTTCAAAACGAAAGACCTAACGACATTCAATCATCTCAGAGCCATTCTAACATTACAGGCAACACAGACTCTAGCACAGGCTTGGACGAACTTGACACACGATCACTGCTTCTGGAAATAAGGCGAGAAGTTCGGACTACAAACAGAAAATTTGATTCATTAGAACAATCGGTGAAAGAACTTCAAGCAGACAACAGAGAATTAAGAGACAAAAATGTTAAGCTTTCTAGCGACGTTTCTGACTTGTCTGGTAAAGTGTCAAATCTTGAAACACAATTAGAAGCCTCCAATAGAAAACAGGAAAATCTTGAAACATTGGCAAAGAAGCAAAATCTGAAAGTATTCAACCTAGATGTACCAAGAGACCTTGAAGGTAGTGGAACAACAATTGATCAGTTTGTTGCAGAAACACTAAACCACACCTTAAATCTAACCGAGACCCAAGACTCATTTGATAGTGCCTATAAGCTACCTAGTAAATCAACACCACATCCGATACTCTTAAAGTGCACTAGTTTGAAAATAAGAGAAAGGATCCTGTCTGCATTTCGTAATGCTCGTAAACTTGGTAACGAAATACCCTTCAGGATTGGAGAAGACCTCCCTATCAATACAGCAAAGGCCCGAAGCGGTCTGTATCCACTCTTTAAAGAATCCATAGACAATGGAAAAAGGGCATACTTCAAGAACGACCGGCTTATCGTGGACGGAGACTTATACAAATATGATGAGACAACTAAAGCTCCAATTCTTATAGACAAATAGGGTCAAGGTCAACGCCCAGAATACCATAAGTGTTCCTCTGTTTCATTATGTTCACTAAATGTTCGCGGGTTAAGAAAGTACAATAACGACGATATTTTCAGAGTCTATTGCTCTAATTTTGACATTATAAGTACATGTGAAACTTGGCAAACAAAGTCAGATGATTTTACAGATCTACTACCAGGGTATACGAACTTTGATAGTCCAAGAAACAATATCAGGGGTAATCGTGGAGCAGGAGGTGTGAGTGTATTTATTAAGAACAAACTTCTAGACGATAATGTAATTAAACGATTATACCCAGAATATGAAGAATGCGTTATTTTACTTATTGACAAAAGCATATCAAACGTACCGTCGCATATCATATTATGTTGCGTATATATTCCACCAGAAAACTCTGTAGTTTATAACAATAATAATGCAAATGGAATAGAAACCCTTTGTGATAGATTGACATTAATTGAATCTGATCTTGGAGATGTTTCTTTTATAGTTGCAGGAGACCTTAATGCAAGAGTTAAAGATATGCAAGATTTCATACCTGACGACAATATTGATTTAATATATGGTGAAGAAGTAGACTATTCAGGTGAAACCTTTTGCATGGTCAAATCGCGATACTGAGTTAAATAAGTTTGGTAAGTCTCTGATCGATTTATGTTGCACCAAAGATATCCACCTCTTAAATGGCCGATTTAGCGATATTCATGGACACTATACCTGTACGGCGAACGACGGTAGAAGCGTAGTGGACTACATTATTGTATCAACTAACTTGTTTTGCAAAGTGGCTGATTTCTACGTCGATGAATTTGACATTTCAGACCACTTTCCAATAATTTGCACACTTAAAATCTTTAACGAAAATGATGCATTTACAAATGAGACTGACATCAGTGATCCTCATGACAATATAGGAACGAGAGAAATATTTAAGTGGAAAGACAGTCGAAAACAAGAATTCATGGAAACATTCACGAGACTTTTTAGTACGTTTTGTGACGGTATAACTGCTCAAAATATATCAAACAGCAATGTTGAGTTTGTAAATGTATTCAAGGAGGCTGGCAAATGTATGAGCAGCAAAAGAAATGGAAATCAATGTCGGAGCAAAATGAACAAACAACCTGACTGGTGGGATACAGACTGCATTAATGCAAAGTGCCTAAAAAACAATAAATTACGGAAGTTCCGTTTAAGCAACTCAAACAACGATTTAAAGGCGTATCATGAAACCAGGCGTAGTTTCAAAAATATGTGCCGTGCAAAACGTCTTAAATGTGAACGAGATCGACGTAAAACTCTAGTTGAAAGTAGAAACAGTCCTAAAGAGTTCTGGAAAAACATAAAAGATATAAATAAAGGAACGTCCAAACATTGTGAAAGTATCTCAGCAACAGATTGGTTTACGTACTTTAAAGAGTTATTCTCAAGTCCTCCAAGAACCGAAGACGAAGAAATCCAAACCGATATTTTTGAAAATATTGAGACACCGTCGATTGACAACGAAGTGCTAGATACTGAAATTACAAACGATGAAATATTACAGAGTGTGAATTCATTAAAAGGTTCTTGCTCAACTGGAACCGATGGTACTTGCATCGAGATGTACAAAAATACAATAGATATAACCTTACCATACCTAAAAGCACTGTTTAACAACATACTATCGTCTGGACATATTCCACAGGAATGGGGCCACAGTTTGATAACGCCTATCCATAAAAAAGGATCTCGTGACGACCCAAACAACTACAGGGCAATTTCTATTGCGAACAGTCTTAGTAAGATTTTTATAAAAATCCTGAGTAGCCGTCTTACTTTGTGGTCAGAGGCCAATTCTGCAATTGACGAATCACAGGCTGGATTCCGCGCTGGGTATTCGACGATCGATAATATTTTCAATCTGAACGCATTAATTCAAAAATATATATCGCGTCGAAATGGTCGCTTTTATGTGTTTTTCATCGATTTCTTAAAAGCGTTTGACAATTGCGCACATCAACAACTTTGGAATAGTCTAGTTAGAACAGGTATAGATCGAAACAGCAGACTATTAGCAGTGTTCAAATCAATGTATGATCAGCTTAAATCCCAGGTCAAACTTAAAAATGGATTGACGGAGTTCTTTAACTGTGAAAAAGGAACCAAACAAGGCTGTGTGAGTTCCAGTATTATATTTTTACTTTTTATCAACGATTTATTTCTATACATAAAATCACAATGTAGTAATAGCGGTATATTCGTTTCACAAGAGATCGACGACCTACACGCTTTCATGTTCGCCGATGATGTTTCGGCGTTCGCAGAGACTGTTATACAGTTACAACGTAAAATTAGAGCAATAGAACAGTTTTGCGACTGTACTGGAATGAAACTAAATCTAGACAAGTCTAAAATAATAGTGTTTAGGAATGGTGGCCCACTTAGGCATTATGAACGTTGGTACTACAAAGGACAACAGATTGAAATTGTTAACTTCTACAAATATCTCGGTGCCTTTTTCACCCAGCAACTAACATGGACAAAAACAAAACAGGTGTTGTCACTACAAGCACAGAAGGCAGTATATGCAATAATTCGTTGTCAACGTCATTTTGGTTATCTTATACCCGAGGATGCCTTTAAACTGTTTGATGCTATGGTTAAGCCCATACTAGTGTATTCTGCAGCGTTGTGGGGATATCAATCTTGTGATGAAATAGAAAAGGTCCATCTTCAATTCTGTAAGAAGTTGGCATGTTTAAACCGAAACGTTGCTAACTTCTTTCCTTTGAGTGAGTGTGGCCGATATCCAATTTCAGTAACATGTAAAACCATTTGCATTAAATACTGGGCAAACGTATTGAGAATGCCATCAGATCGATATCCTAACCAGTGCTATTTAATGCTAAGACGACTAGATGACATCGGACGCACAACATGGGCAACACACGTAAAGCATCTATTGTATCAACTAGGCTTTGGGTATGCATGGATCGCACACGAGATTGGAAATATGCCAATATTTATCAATCAAGTGACTGAAAGACTAAGAGATTGTGCAAGACAGTCTGTAATTGCAGACCTGAACTCCTCACCTAAAGCTTTAACATATAAACTGTACAAAAGTGCGATTAACCCAGAACAATACTTAACGTATTCACTTCCATACATCAATAAAAGAACATTGGCAAATTTTCGCTGTTCCAGTCATGATCTGATGATAGAAAAAGGACGCCATCTAAGAATTGATCGTGATCAAAGATTCTGTAGATATTGTTTAAACAACAATATTTTTGAAATTGAAGATGAAATACACTTTCTAATTGAGTGTCCTATGTATAATGATATAAGAGACCAATATTTCAGAGCTGAATGGAATAGAAGTGTAATATGTAATCAACTGTTTATTAATATTATGAAAGACAACAGAAAAGACAGTATAATCGCTCTTTCAAGATATCTTGTAAGTGCATTTAAGCTGAGGGAAAACTTTTTCAGTGTCGATACAGACTCAGTTGATTGATTGTTTTGTGCCATCTGGTGTATCCTTAAGTGATATTAATATCATTAAATTGCAGCAAATCGCTCAAACAATTTGTACCTAGATCATTCACCACACAATGTAGAGTGTGGTCGATATTCAAATTGTTTAAAACACAAAATGTCTTACAGCAAACATTTAAAAATGCTGCTCTCCAAATATAAGCTGATAGACAAGTATTAGCTATTAAGGATATAACTTTTAGCACTAAAGAATAACTCCTCTGATACTACTTAATGCAAAGCTTAACTATTACATTCCGGTTTGACTTAAATTACACAGTATAGACAGTTTGGATCCAGATAGTATGCCACATAATCTGAGTATGGATCTGGATTGAAATTGTTTGACACTAATGTTATTTAAGCATACTTTATTCATTTCAATTCATAATGGAAAGACAATAACTTACACGACCAGTCGCCGATGTAATAGTAAAGTGTACGAGTATATTTAATGTATATTTTATTTAATACAGTCAACGTATATTACAATGTAAAAATGTGTTTTTGTGTAAATGATAATATGGCAACGTTGTCACACAAAATATATTTGAACTATGGTATTATGGGCCGGAGGCCTTGAATTGCTAAATAAAATCATTGTCATTGTCATTGTCATTGTCATTGTTGGATGTAAAGTTATGAAGGTGACGCAGTATTGTCGAGTCTTACCACTATGCACTAGTGTCTGTGTGCTCGTTATATCCTTCTTCAACCCACTTGGGACCGAAATATCGACACGCCCATGATATTAGACAATAAATTGTGGAAAATAACTGTTTGAAATAACGGATAGTATAACATAAGAAATATCGAAACGAGGATCAAACAGTTTTGATCTCTATACGTGGCGTTTTATTGATTGCAAAGTCGACTTTATGCGACTCCGGCGATAATTGGTTTAAAGCCGCATTGTGCTTTTGGGAAACCTGCCTAAAACGGTTGTTTGGGATCCCATTTGAACTACATAGTATGTGGTTCTTCCACGGAAAGCGGCTTTATCTAAGAAATTCGCGTTTTAATATTTTTTTTTAATTTCATTGTGCTAACACAAGGAAAAGAGTTTAACCTTGTGAATGGGAAGAACGACAACTCTTGTAAAACAAAGTGGTTACCGGTTAACCAATGAGAATCAGTGACCATATCAACAAATATGGCCCCCTCCTCGTGGTAGACCTGTACTCAGCGCTGCAGCGAGATTGGCTGCTAAAGAAAGAAAAAGACAACAATAACTTCTTCGTATGCAGAAATTTCATACGATACGACTAACAGAAGATGTCTGGCAGAGGTGGAAGGTGATGCAGGCAGAAGTAAATCTGGAGACACAAGATGCTGTGGCCGATGTCTTGTTTGCGTTTTGGTAAGGGAAAACGAAACTTTTATTTGAATTTGAATATGACTGTTTTTCGATACATAAGATACACGTTTCATGTGCTGTTTGTTGCAAGCAAACAATATCCATTGTTTGTGCTTCGCAAAAGTGAAATCAACATGGGTTTTGATGTGTTTGATAGTTCATACATACCAATCGGCAACCGCGGGGCCCTCAACGGGGTGTTTTTGTACCTTTTTTGTTGCCCTGAGTTCAATTGTTATTTTCGAAGTGTTTTGATGCTGTTAAGACGCCGTGAACAAAGACTGATTGGGAATTTGGGAGGCTCGAGATCATTGTCTTGATTAGTAAAGTGTTACATGTATATACCAAATTAAGAGATCATAGATAACTGATGGATAAAACGAAAATACTGTATTGCATCTATAAATTTGCCTAAGATATTCAGTTGAGTTCCACTGGGATGGGGCTTATTACCTTAGTGTCACAGTGTGTAATTGATTGACGGCCCTGGCCCGCCCCCCCCCCCCCCCCCCCCATTGTATGTAGGGTACCGGTATGTATTATTTGATATTAGTGCCTATATAAATATTTTTGATCTGCAGTATTAAAAGCAGCTGACAACATTTAAAACAAAACACAGCGTCTACTCAGGATCCAAACTGTGTTTGTAATTTTTTGGCTAGGTGACGATAATTTCCAATACTATCTCTGAATACTGCATTCCATATCTAATTTGAAACTCTTATCAATAGTTTCTCTCTCCAAACTTAAAAAACTGAACTAATAAATAAAATTCAATTAATAAGGACATGTCCGCTATATCTACAATATAGGGCCCATTTGACCTAGCATTATTGGGGTGATTTGACCAAGAGGCATATTATTTGGCCCATTTGACCAGACCCGATTTAGTTTTGGCCGGATTTGACCCGGATTCATAGAAATTCAGGAATTGTCAGGGGAGTTATAAATGTCACAGTGTACGTGTAGGTTTATCACTTGTAATGGCCTTGCTGTGCAAGCACGCTTTTATAGCGACGTGGTAGCGTGCATGTGAACATGGCGACCTGGGTTCAATCCGGGTCTCAGCTGGTGTTTCAGATCATCTTGGTCCATGGTAATAAAGCATTTGACTTGAGTCTTTTGGTCAGATTTGAGCGTATGATCAAATGTGACGATGATCAATACTTGAGAACCACTTCAGACTCGACTCCATACTTTTATATAACCTTGGAACCAGGTTTCATTTGTTTTATGTGTGAGGCTACTCCAATATCTTACAGTTCTGGGGGGAAATTAGTTCATGTTGTATTTTGAGTTTGAGTTTATGTGATAAAAAAAGTTAATATTTCAGGTTCTAGTAAGGTGTTGGTGATTGATAGGCATAGACTGTTGGTGTTGTATCTTGTAGATCATTAGGGATGAGGTTTCAATTTGTTGTTACGGTTCTAATCATATAAATGTATTCCAGTGTAGAGTATTTAATCATTCATTTTGGGACAGTGTGTTACTTGTATAATCTATATGTAACCAGGGTGGCCTGTAAATAAAGTAAGAAACCCTGGTGGAGTTTGGTATGTTTATCAGCTTATAGTAGACAAAAGATCAGCTGGTCGGATGAGGTAGAGAACTAACTTATCAAAGTCTCAAACAGAAGTTAATGCATTCTATTTATCAACCTTATAAGGATGGGAGAATGGAGTCAGAATGTCCATTAGTATCCATGGTGCAGATATATTGCACGTTAACATTAGTGTCATGTGAAAACCATGCAGAGAACTACTGACTCGTGCATTATACAGTGGTAAATACACTATTCCTACCCACTTTACGCGTTTATTATCCGTTTCGTTAAACGCATTTCCTAGCCATTTCTTGAAAAGTAAATCAAAAGGCGCTTTAAGTTAAGGCACATTCCGTGTGAAACGGAAACTGACGCACCCATCGCAACATCTCTGGTATAATCATTTATTAACGCTTTAAAATCGTTAGGCGTTAACCGTTCGTTATTTAACCGTTCACTATGCGTTTCTTACGCATAGATTACTTTAACGCGTAAATGGGTAGGATTAGCGCATTTACCCCTGTATGAGTTCACCTGCCAAACTCACTCTCTCACTGGCCACTGACAAGTACATATACATGAACATGCTGGAAATAGTGAGCAATGATACAGACTACAGCATGATGTAAAAGACTATTTATAGTCTGTATGATCATCAAATTGAACAATGGAGTACAGTCAAACCTTAGACCTGGGATACATGTGATCATTTAAAATCTGGCTGCTGCAAGTTGAGCACCTTCCAGCTTTTTGGTGAGGTGTTTTTGCCAGAAATGAAAAATGACATAGAGGATAACTGGGTTGTTTTTTCAGTGTTACAAAGATAAGAATTTAATCCATTGAGTGAACATCAGATGTTATATTTTCACGAGTAGCGAAGCCACTCGTGAAAATATAACAGTCTGATGTTCACTCAATGGATTAAATTCAATCTTACACTGAAAAAATACAGTTATTCTATTTATTTATGCTTTTAAGCCACTTTTTTAAGGAAAATTGTGTGACAATTGAAAGCGAAAGTACATTATTTATCCCATGTTGAGCCCCAAATTGATATCAAACACATTTCCGTGACAGTTTACCGAATAATGACGTTACTGAATTATTTTTTTGACGTCATTGAATTATGATTCTTGGGAAGCCTTACGAGCAAAATTAATAAAAGAACCTAGTGCAACGATAATTCCACTGCTTGAAACAGTGAAATTATCAAGTGATAATCCACTGCTATTTCCTAGTAATCCACCAAAAAGCATAAATAAAAAGCAATATTCTAATTGGTGGCGGGCATAGGTGCATTCTACTTTACTGTCAACTTTCTATACGTGGTCTGACCTGTCTTCAAAACTAGAAACAGACTATGGGGTAGTGGGTTAAATTGCGATACTATCTGATAAAGATGCTGCTTATAACTGTAAATTATTTAGTTTAAAGATAAATAAGACACTATGTATAATTTCTAAATTCATTTGTTATACGTCTGCTTAAAGAATCAAGAGCTGTCTGATTAATGTCTGCATCGTATTCTTATAGAATCAGTAATAGTAATGATAAATTGATAATAGTAATAACTGAGAGTGTTTTCACAGGTTTGAGAATAGAACATCAAAAGGAGAAGCAAGAGAGTGTACCGGCCCAAGACAGTCAAGCCCAATATATTTGGCTGAAGCCCCAGGACCATCTTTTCCTGTCGTCTGAGATATCAGAATCAAATGGAGGGTAATCATTATTATCTATTATCTATATCACACAACCTCATGGGTAATTGCGGTCATTTTTTAAAAAATTAATCAATGTTACCAAACTTGCTCAGATACATGCTATTGGTTTGAGCTTCAAATTTTTAAAAAAAAATTGGGTGGTGCAAATGGTCTTGTTGCCATGGCAACAGTGCAAAAAATCTAGAAAAAACCTCTGAAACTCCTGGCCGATTTCAAAAAAAAAATCTCATTGTATAGACTTTAAAATTTGTTCAAAGAATCTAGGCAATGTATGAATGCGAGTTCTGTATGGTAAAAAAGAAGGTCATTAAATCAAATCATAGGAGAAGCCTCTATTTCATATGGAGTACACACAACAACATTTATCTTGACATATTTGCTTCTTGTAACATTAGGCGCTAGTGGGGGTATTAATCACCTTTAGTGATAAAGTCTAGTTATACCCCTACAAACAGAGTTTGAAGGGGGTATACTGGAATCAGCCTGTCGGTCGGTATGTCTGCAAAATTTTGTACTTTCAACTCCTGCTTCAGTTTCAACCGAATTCATTTGATACTTGGCATAAATGTTATTCAGGTGTAGTAGATGTGCCAGACACAAATTTCAAGTCTCTGTGACCTTGACTTTTGGTCTTGAAATTGGTAGGCAAAATCTTGTACTTTGAACTCCTCCTTCACTTTCAACCTGATTCACTTGATAATTGGCATAAATGTTACTCTTGGTCGCTTCGTAATGAAAGGCAAAAATAGTGACGCTTTTACTCTTGCAAGTAAAAAGTTCAACAGTCTAATCAGCTCAACCCGACCCCCTAGGCCTTGGTCGCTTCATAATGAAAGGCAAAAATAGTGACGCTTTTACTCTTGCATGGCGATCTGTTATTAAGGAAGATCCTGGGGGCAGGCAAAGTATAATCTATCCCAATTTCTTCCCCACCGTCGAAAGAAAGGTATTCCAAGAATGAGTTCATATTATTGAGCTTCATATTTATATACTTTTGCTTTGGGCGGGGATGAACATTTAGGTTGTCATTATTTTCAATAAGTGGCCAAGAAACGTGTTGGTTATACAGTGAAATTGCCGTAATATGTGACTGAACTGTAATTATGTGTAACATGGTGAGAAAAACATGCAGCCAGACCGGGGCTCGAACCGGGGACCCCTTGTTTACAAGTTACAGCGCAAGTGTTATACCCACAGAACCATCAGGCCGCTTACACATATATCTGACCATTTAATCATAAACTCAACCCGGCTTCCTGTACGAAATGTTCCGCCCGGAATTGGGGCGGAATCTCACATCCTATTCCGCCTGCATTTCCGCCTGTTTCCACTTATATGAAATAAAGAATAAATTCCGGGCGGATTCCAGGCGGAAACGGGGCGGAATTCGGGGCGGAATATGTAAATGAGGCACATTTTACGGACGGAAAAAATTCCGGGCGGAAACGGGGCGGAATATGTAAATGAGGCGGAAAATCTTCCAGGCGGAATTAGGATATGCAAATGAGGCGGAATATATTCCGGGCGGATTCCAGGCGGAAACGGGGCGGAATTTGGGGCGAAATATGTAAATGAGGCGGAAAATCTTCAGGCGGAATTAGGATATGCAAATGAAGCGGAATTTTCTTTGGGGCTGAAATTTTGATGCAGAATAAGTAAATAAAGGAAGGGGAATATTCAGGGTAGTAGCTTTGCAAAATCTATTTTGGGTAGAATTTGACTTCAGAACATCCTCTTTTAATTTTGCAGTCAAATTAGGCATGCCCATCACAACTTCCATCAAGGATTGCGAAAAAGAAACTCCAAGAGCTACTGAAAATAGATAAACAACCAAAAAAGTGCATATCATTAAACTTTTTAATTGAAAAAGTAACATATTAATCAATTTAACTTACATAATCACACACCTTGATGCTGTCCTAGAAACCAAATGTCTTATAATGTGTCTCGTATGATAAAATATCTCCTTGGAAGAACAAACCTGAAATCGTTCCCCAACAGCACTATTTCTTTAACCCATTCAACCATAAAAAATATGCCTTTTTACACCTTTAATGTATTAGTCTGCTGAAGAAAATAGTTTATACAGACATGAATGTGCTTCATAAGAAATATTTTCTTTATCCTAGCAGATGGTAGCCTGAAATCAAAACAATGCACCTTACAGTGCATTCTGCTTTACTTTCAACCTGCTTTAACCTACATAACCCCATAAATACATCTTTAACTTATGACCCCAAAGTTCTGTTTTTCCTATATCCTAGCAGATGGTAGCTTAAAGCAGGTTGAAATTAACTAAAGCAGAATGTGTCTTAAAGTGCATTCTACTTAACTTTCAACCTGCTTTAAGTGGTCACTTGTCTTCAAAAGTTGAAACAAACTATGGAATAATGGTTAAAATGTCATGCTCCAATTATAATCAAATTAGTACTTGACAGAAATATACATAGTTTGAACTTGGAATGGGAATTTCTTATCCAAGTAAAAAGAGCAGGATAACACCTGCAAAATTTGATAAACAAACGGAGCAAACACAGATCAGGAACAGTCAAATCTGGGTCTTCTCAGTTTGTTAATGCCATAAAAAAGTGTCTATGAGAGAACTATTTAATCTGTCTTAACTAATGTACAATTGTATAATCAAATATTTTACACTTATTATTTACAGAGATATTTATCAAGTCATTGTCTTTGAATTCTATTTTCTTATTAAAAACCTCATATAAATTTGATTGGTTACAGATTATCAAACAGAAAATTTCTATCTTTGACATAAACACTTTAGCTCGTTTAACTCTTTCAACACTAAGTAACTCTTGTGTGTTATTAGGTTCTCTTGTAGATCCTTTTAGTTACAAAAATATGAACCAATGTCTACTTGGAATTCTGGGTAGTTTATAAATACTGCTCTACACAAACAAACAGTGTAGACCCTGATCAGAATAGCCCTCTGAAATGGGTTTACACTGTTTGCAAATTATATAACTAGTATATTTTAAACAGGTCAATTGTGTTGATAGAGTTTACCCTTTTTGAAAATAGGTGACTATACTTAAAGCAGGTTGAAAGTAAATCAGAATGCACCTTAAGGTGCATTCTGCTTCACTTTCAGCCTGCTTTAAGCTACCACCTGCTTGAATATAGAAAATATTCCTTATGATACATATTCATGACTATAAATTGGAACTATTGTCTTCAGCGGAGGAATAAACTAGATGCACTAAAAGGTGCTTCTATGAGGGAAAGAGTTAAAAAAATATGGCACAGGTAATGTTCAATTTGGCCTACAGAATTACCTATACAAATCCATTCTAGGATCAGGATAAGTCTAGTTCTAATGACACATCCATATCAAATGTCTAAGGTTTTAGTTGCAACTTGTTTCCTAGCATAAGATGATCTCCATGTCACTGTCACCGGGCATCATTCATTCACTGCCTTGTTGGTAAAAACTTGGCCAATATTTTCCCACATCAAGTGTTGACATAATCTAAAAGACAATCAGGAGACACTAAATTTAAAATATGACTTCAAATATTTATTACAAAAAAATTGAGTCTGAATTAATTTTAAAATGGATCTTAAGGTTGAGTACCCCTAATGAGATCGTGCCAAATTCGGTCAATATTGGAACTCTACAGAGAGCGATCGGCCATTCTCATCAACTGCCGACCTGTTTTGAACTGTGCTGAAACATGCATGGTTCGAAACACTTTGGCAGTTGACAAGAATGGCTGATGGACATAGAAATTAGACTACCAATTGTGGTCTGATCTTATTAGGGGTCCTAAATCTTAAATCATTAACTTCAGTAAGCTACTTGTTTTATCATTAAATCGGATTAAAACCGAACTTCCTGTTCAATCTTTTAATTTTGTTTAGATTGCGTTAAATAAAAGTTAACTTTTACGCTGCATTTGACAGATACGCCAGTATATTAAATTCGCGAAAACTGGTGACAAAATTAACTAATTGCAGTTTGGTGCACCCCAACGATAAAACAGGAGGCGTTCCGCGTGATATATTTTAGCTTCTGGTTATCGGCATCATTCATAAAACAATGAGCGCCCAGTAAGACTCCGACGAAAACAAAATGAAGCTGCAAACCATCGAATGTCGCGGCGATAAAAGAGGTTTTAGATTGTCAAAATGAAGTTTTTCGCACCACTACGGAAAATTATCAGCAACAATATCAAAATCACAAACGACCCCTGTTAAATCTGCTAACCTTGTTATTTTAGGAAGCTTGTCATATTATTGAAATCATTCAAACATCAAATACACCTAATACACAATTGAATATTTTCGTGATATATCTAGTATATGTGGTGCGCTTCGATAAAAAATGGTACGCTTTGATCTGGAGTTCTAATCCTTACCATTTGATGATTTGGTCACATATTAATTATCATGGATGACTGGCTCACGCCGCTGTAAAGCATCACTGACTGTGTTGTACCACACAAGACAACCATCCAACATTAAAGTTCAACAACATCATGGGTTTTTCCCTTCATTTTCTGTCCTGACTCCATCATTTACATAGTTTCTGAAAAATAAAATTTATCTAAATTAGTGATGAATTAATTAGTAACCAGAATTATACTCACTGTAGGGATGGGTCCATGGAATTTTAATTCAAATTCAATGTTCTTTCAGAGATGTCCTTGAAGTGAAAAAGTTGTGAGTTTTTGCACCTCAAAGAACTATTTTACAATAGAGTCCTTTGCAAATTCAATAAGTATTTTAATGGGTACTCTCGTAACTCTGAGGGAATGGTGGGGGGAATACTCATTTGAATTTTCATTATATATATATATCATAGATTCAAAATTGCCAAAACAATGTGGAATTCTAGTGTATTAGTGTTAAAAAAAACACACTAAAGAAATTGTGTTCAGTAGTGATTAAATAAATAATATATAAAGAATCAATGTGTCAAATATTTTTTTGGCGACTTTGAATTCGGATAGTTACAAAATAGACATGGTCCGAAACATCAAACACGGAAATCGACTCTCTAACTACGAAAAACGCGTAACATGTGTTTCTCGCACGTTGTCGACATTATAACAGTATCTTCTCAGCAGACTCGGTTATTAACTTCATCTTTCGACGTTTCACGTCTTTATCACAAAAAAGCTGATCGATTCACACGCCTTTTTCATAAAACAAGAGCCCCATGCGGCCCTAAATCGCTCACCTGGTACCCATGATTACGGTCATGTAAATGGACCAGTAATTATTACTTTTTCACCCCACCCACTGGTGGCCATGTTGTTTGAGCTAGTACGATTATTTGTAGAAAACTGGCAAAGGGTCACCCATGAATCATTATTTGTGTAAAATTATTCTTAAATCAGACCAATAGTTTCAGAGAAATTGTTTTTGAAAGTTTTTCTATACAGAAATATAAGGAAAACTTGCCCCACCAACTGGCGGCCATGCTTTTTAAGATAACAAAATGATTTTAAGAAATCTGGTAGAGGGTCATCAATTTACCATTTTTGTAAAATTATTTTGAATTTGCAACAATAGTTTCAGAGAAGTTTTACTATACAGTAACATAAGGAAAACGTGCCCCACCCACTGGCAGCCATGTTTTTTTTAAGATAACAAAATATTTTTTAGAAATCTGGTAGAGGGTCATCAATTGACCATTTGTGTAAAATTATTTTGAATTTGCACCAGTAGTTTCAGAGGAGAAGATTTTTTAAAGTTTTTACTATACAGTAACATAAGGAAAATCTGCCCCACCCACTGGAGGCCATGTTTTTTTAGATATCAAAATAATTTTAAGAAATCTGGAAGAGGGTCACCCATGGTTCATTTGCATAAAATTACTGACAAATCGGACCAGTAGTTTTTGAAAAGAAGATTTTTAAAGTTTTCACTATATATCAATATAAGGAAAATCTGCCCCACCCAGTAGCGGCCATGTTTTTTAAGATAGGAAAATTATTTTAAGAAATCTGATAGAGGGTCACCAATGGCACATTTGGGTTAAATTATTTACAATTCGGACCTGTAGTTTTTGACGAGAAGATTTTTAAAGTGTTTTCAATTGGTTGCCATGGCAACCACAATTTCAATTGGATGACCTATATTTGAAGAAATCTGAGAGAGTACCTTACAAGGAACAATCCTATGAAGTTTTGATGAAATTGGCACAGTGGTTTCCAAGAAAAAGATCTTTGAAGAAAAAGTTTGACGACGGACACAGGGCGATCACAATAGACCGTTGACTTTTCCATTTGATTTTGACCCAACACTACCGGCCGGTCACTTTATCGAGACACCGACGAAACCAGTTGTTACTATATGCTACATGTAACCCGAAACCCTGAGCGAGGAGGGAAGTCATTAAAAACTACTAATTTTTAAGTCTTTGGTTTGCCCCGGCCTGGGATTGAACCCGCAACCTCCTGCACTAGAACGGAATGCTCTACCACTGAGCTACGTACACAGACCGTGTCAGTGTTGATCATCTAAAATAGAAGTACTCTTGTTTAATATTTCGGCAGTCTTTACCTTGTGAAATGGTTACAGCTGTTAAGCCACCTCAATATCTCTGGTCCATGGATCTTTAAATAAGATGTTTCAACAGTGTTGTAACTATTCTATTGGTTGACTCATGGAATCTGAAATAGAGACATATGCTTTGATAAAATTAAAGTGTATCTAGATCTAAATTTGAGTTGTGAGAAGATAGATAAAATCACATCTAAATAACTTGTTTACCACACATTAAACTCTAATTAACTTGTTTAAACTAAAAGAATGTATTTAAATCTAAGAAAAACAATCAAATACGGGACAACTTAATTACAAAATGTTGAAACGATTTTCTGTATCTAACTATACACTGCAATCACTATTCTATAGTGTGTAGGCCGAATTAAACCAGTTACGATTTGACTTGGGACGAATTGAACCGCTACGTTTTCAGCATAGGAGATTGTATTCACCTGAATCTGCCTATCAATTGCATTTCAAATGATGGATTAGGTAAATAAATATTTGCAGCTTCGACTTGAACACCTATCTACTGAAACAAATCTAAATACATGTAAATATATCTGCATTAAATCTTACAATATCCTAGTAGGATCAACTGACAAAAACAAACACCCAGACAGCGTGCGATAACATCTGAATTAATTTATACACGAACATACAAGTTTAAATACACAATTTACCTTTAATCACAACACGCATTGTCCGCGACAGCGTGTATGAGCCATACAAGGTGTGATTTCTTGGTAAAAACACAGGGACATTCATGTATCGTCGTTAATTATGGCTCTTCATTTCAAATTTCGAGACCAACAGCTAGCGCATGCGCGGAACGGAGCACACGGAGAAACTTCGACCCCATAGAGTTTCGGCCTTTCACGTAAATAATGTGTTATTCTTTCTGCTAGAAACAGAGAATAATCGTGAATTATCTCTGAAATAATATTATGCGCATATGAAAACTACGGAAAACGTTGAAGAGAATGTAAAATTGTTCTTTCCTTAAAGTTAAATGGCTATTTCTTAAAATAATTTTCCTAGATAAAAAAAACAACAGCAGTGGGTGGGGCACTCGTATTTCCTTTATTTGGCTATAATATAGTGGAAACTTTAAAATTCTTCTTTTTTGAAACCACTGACTCAATTTAAAAATAATTTCATACAAATGGGTGAATCTGTATCAGATTTCTTCAAATATAGGTCTATCAGTTGAAACTGTGGTTGCCATGGCAACCAATTGAAACAACTTTAAAAATCTTGCCTAAATGAAACTGCAGTTCTGAATTGAAAGTAAATTCACACAACTGATTCCGAGAGAGAGAGAGAGAGAGAGAGAGGGGGAGGGTTATTGTCTTTATTAGCTCACCTGGCACGTAGTGCCAAGGTGAGCTTTTAGGATCGCTGGATGTCCGTCCGTCCGTCCACAATTGTTCGTTAACACTCTACCAGGTTCAGATCTCATTGGATCTTGATGAAACTTGGTCACAATGTTTGCCTCAATGAAATCTAGGTCAAGTTCGAATGTGGGTCATGTCCGGTCAAAAACTAGGTCACTAGGTCAAATTATCGAAAAACCTTGTTAACACTCTAGAGGCTACAAATTTCATTGGATCTTCATGAAACTTCATCAATATGATTGGCCTAATGAAATCTAAGCCAAGTTCGAATGTTGGTCATGTCCGGTCAAAATCTAGGTCACTAGGTCAAATCTTCGAAAAACCTTGTTAGCACTCTAGAGACTACAAATTTCATTGGATCTTCATGAAACTTCATCAAAATGTTTGCCTCAATGAAATCTAGGTCAAGTTCGAATGTGGGTCATGTCTGGTCAAAAACTAGGTCACAAGGTCAAATTATCGAAAAACCTTGTTAACACTCTAGAGGCTACAAATTTCATTTGATCTTCATGAAACTTCATCAATATGATTGCCTCAATGAAATCTAAGCCAAGTTTGAATGTGGGTCATGTCCGGTCAAAAACTAGGTCACTAGGTCAAATCATCGAAAAACCTTGTTAACACTCTATAGAGACTACAAAATTCATTGAATCTTCATGAAACTTGAACAAAATGTTTGTCTCATTGAAATCGAGGTCAAGTTGGAATGAGGGTCATGCCCGGTCAAAAACTAGGTCACACGGTGTACATGGTTACATGGTTACCAGGTGAGCGATTTAGGGCCATAGTGGCCCTTGTTTTTTTTTAAGATATTTACTCCAGTTTAACTGATGCTAGTGGAATAAAATTTCATATATGGAAATAGCTAGCTTGGAGAGATTAAGTGCAGGTTCCATAACTCTGACTAGACATTAATATTTTCGGAGTTATTCCCCTTTGTTATATTTGACCAAAAGACCTTCCTCATTTGTACATATATGACTTCTTTGTTTTATGGCGATAATTTTGAATCCATGAACACCCTGATTTTATTAAATAATTAAAAAGATACAATTTTTTAAAACTTTTTTCACGTTTTGGACTTAAACATTTTTTCAAAATTCACAGTCCAAAATTCCGCCTTGTTGCAATAGTCTAAGTATGAAATTCCGCCTCATTCAGGCAGAATTTTAACTAAGTCCGAAATTCCGCCTTATTGAAATAGTCTAAGTAAAAAATTCCGCCTCAATTTCCAATGTTTTCTCATTTTCCGCCTCGAGATGCTAGTCTAAGTGAGAAATTCCGCCTCTGAAAAATGTCAAAGTACAAAATTCCGCCTGGATTTTAAATTCCGCCCGGAATCTTCTCAAAATTCCGCCCGTAAAACTGACTGACTTGAGGCGGAATTTAGGTTTCCGCCCCAAGTCCGCCCGGAATCGGCCATTTCCGCCCCAATTCCGCCTCATTTCCGGGCGGATTCCGCCTGGATTTTTCGTACGGGTACACATGCGATTTGAACATTCAAATTCTTATTCTTCAGCAATATGTCGCAGTCATCAGACCATCTATACCACAAAAGTGTTACACAAGATAGGACAGTTAGAAGGGAAAATTAATGGCATCCCAGTGTGATCCAGTTCCATGGGTATGGTTACAGCAAACCCGCTCTTTCAATTCCCCAAAACAGTTGCCGGAAGAGGGAGAGCATGGAGAGGGGCACCCCCAACAGGCAAAACTTCTCAAAATCCCAATAAAAGAGCTATACCTCAGGTAAGAATGCCAAATGCTTCAGGAATTCTATGTCATGCATTATTTGGAACCCTAAATCACTGTAAATGTTTTACCACTAATAGCCCATTCTGTGTTTGAGACAGGGTACTGCAAACAACAAGATGAAAGCTAACCAGAAAGCTCCTTTAGGAGCCTAAAGGAGCTTTCTGTTTTACTCTCATATTATTTTAAGCCGCCACCTGTATTAATGTATTTTACCCTTTTCTCCCCATAGAAGGGCAAGTTCTAGCACATTTAATTTATTCCTCCACTGAAGAAAATATTTCCAATTGATGCACTCATAAACATGTACCAAAATATATAGTTTCTATATGTACTATTAGAGGGTAGCTTAAACAGGCTGAAAAGCAGAATGCTTGGGGTGCATTTTGCTTTTTTTTAACTGTTTTAAGTTCTAATCTGTCCTCAAAACTAGAAACAGGCTATGGGGTAAAGAATAAATAGTAACTGGTTGAGTGGAGGAAAGAGTCAATCAATTAATTGTAATGATTGGTGTAGTGACTGTGTATGCAAGGGGTGCATGAATTGGTAATTTAAACAAGATTCAATTGTATGTTCACATTAGTTTGTTAAAGTACTGGTGATATAAAATTTAAAATACATGTATAACACAAAAACGCAAAGGTATATTTTAATTGAGCAGGTGATTGTACAAATTCAAAGAGATTCCCATGGTCTGCTCTCTGAAAAAATGAAAAATTAGTATTATGGTCATTATCATTACTGGTACATCACTTCTTTGGCTTCAAAGTGAATGTGAACCAATGTTCAAGTTAACTCTTTCAACACTTAGTAACTCTTGTTGGTTATAATGTTCCCTTGTGGATCATTTGAGTTACCAAAACATGAGCTATTCTACTTGGAATTCTGTGTACTTTAATAAATACTGGTCTTAATTAGCAAACAGTGTAGACCCTGACCAAAGCCCTCAGATCAGGTTCTGCACTGTTTGTAAATGTAACTATTATATTTCAAACAGGTGTATGGTGTTGAAATAGTGAAATGTTTGATGCAAATTGTAAAGAAAGAAGTTATATATGTATATATATATAAAAAAAAAAGTTTGACACTTATTTTCAAGAGAATACTCAAAGCTGCCTGGTGGTAAAATGTTTCAAAGTATTCTAGACAAGTGAGAATAAACTTGATAAAATTGATTTTTTCTAAATCAACACATATACAGTAAAACCTCTCTGTTACACGCAGTATATTGTGTTAAGTCGAAGGTATTTATGGCAGGTGAATGTTTAAAGCAAAGTGACAGTTCAGTTTTACTGTCACTTTGCTTTAAAGAGGCTCGCAACCGGATTTAGCATTAAAAATAGTTATTTGTAAATATATGTCAAATGCTTATATAAATGGGTAAGATTTAGTTTAGGATAATAAATTCTGTTAAAAAATGTATTTCAAAAAAAAAGAAAAGAAGAAGCTCTGGTGGGATTCGAACCCGTGACCCCTCCATGCGTAGACAATCATGAACAAGAGGCCCATAGGGCCACATTTCGCTCACCTGAGACATTGTACCATAGAAGCTGACTGGGCAAGACAACATTTTGATATAGCTGATATAACTGATAAGCCCCGGGGCGAGGACAATTTGATCCAGGGGTCATAATTTGAACAATCTTGGTAGAGGACCATATAGGGGCAAAGCTTCATGTCAAATATAAATGATCTGGGCCTTACGGGTTCAGACAAGAAGATTTTTTAAAGGTTTTCCTATGAAAAACTAATAAGCCTGAGGGCGGGGCCATTTTTGGCCACGGGGTCAAAATTTGAACAACCTTGGTAGAGGACCAGAAGGCAAAGCTATATGTCAAATATTAAAGATCTGGGCCTTACAGTTTCAGAGAAGAAGATTTGTAAAGGTTTTCCTATATAAGTCTATGTAAAACATATAAGCCCCGGGGCGGGGCCGGGTCAATTTTGACCCGGGGTCATAATTTGAACAATCTTGGTAGATGACCATAAGGCAAAGCTACATGTCAAATATTAATGATCTAGGCCATACGGTTTCTGAGAAGAAGATTTTTAAAGGTTTTCCTATGAAAAACTGATAAGCCCCAGGGCGGGCCATTTTTGGCCCCGGGGTCAATATTTGAACAATCTTGGTAGAGGACCACAAGGAAAAGCTATATGTCAAATATTAAAGATCAGGGCCCTACAGTTTCAGAGAAGAAGATTTTTAAAAGTTTTCCTATAAATTCTATGTAAAACTGATAAGCCCCGGGGTGAAGCCAATTTTGACCCGGGGTCATAATTTGAACAATCTTGGTAGAGGACCATCAGGCAAAGCTACATGTCAAATATTAATGATCTAGGCCATATAGTTTCAGAGAAGAAGATTTTTAAAGGTTTTCCTAAGAAAAACTGATAAGCCCCAGGGAGGGGCCATTTTTGGCCCCAGGGTCAAAATTTGAAAATCTTGCTAGAAAATCATTAGGAATTGATACATACCAAATATCAAAGGTCTGGGCCATTGGGTTTCTGAGAAGAAGATTTTTTAAGATTTTCTTATGCATTAAAAGTTGTCTATACGGTCATGTTAGAAAACCTGGTCACACAGCAAGGGGAATAACTCTAGCCAAAATCTTTGAACAAGATTTCGTTCCCCCTTGTCACTGATGCTTCTGACAAAGTTTGGTTGAAATCGGGTCTGTGGTTTCTGAGGAGATATTGTTTGAAAATGTGAACGGATGACGGACGGCATGGGATCACAATAGCTCATCCTGAGCCTTCGGCTCAGGTGAGCTAAAAATGAGGAAACGCCTTTAACACCTCGGCTACCACCTCTCTCTATATAAATGGTAGCAAATTAACGTACTTCACTGGTAGCGATTGATAGTACTTTATTCGGCTCGGGTTTATGTCTGAGCCCGTGTAGAGAAGCAACAACAACAATTATACCGTCAGCTGACGCTATAGAAAAACGATGGAAGATATCTTAAAAAACTTAAGATTCGGTGACGATTCTTGAGACTTTTTTTGGACTGATCATATTTTTTTAATGTCAGAGGCCAAATAATGTCACAAATTTGCTTTTATTTGAGTATTTAATTTTATTTTGACAAGTACACCATCCGGTTGCGAGTCCCTTTAAGCTGTAACATGTCTTTTACATAATCAATTATCCTTTGTTTTAGAGAGGCTTATTACTGTATATGGAAATATATCAGTAGTACACAAAATTGTTATAATCTTTTATTTTTATTTCAGATTCATCAACACAGATGTTGCAACAACAGAGAGCATCTTCAAGGATAATACACCGGGACAGTCTATGACATTCATTGAACTATATTTTGAATGATTTATAAGTCATACCAATGATACCAGTTAGAAAAACAAATTTTCCATTGAGCGTGTGCTGATCAAATTTAATTAAATATTACATTTGTGTATTTAAGTTTTGTTGTTTTGTATCTCCAACAATGATCATCAATATTTGTTTTGTGTGTCTTTAACTTGTAAAACTTGAAGAACTAACCATCTTTAGTACTAAACTTTCCCTTCAAAGAACTTTATCAGTGTTTAAAACAGATGACTGCTTAACCCATTGAACCCTAGAAATGAGTACATGTATACTCATAGTTATTAACCAGTGTACCTGTGAAAAGTTCACTTGTCTTATTTAAACAGTGTATACACTGATAAGGGTGCTCCTAAAGCACAACTCTGATCATGGTCTGCACTGTTTATGAGTTTGCGATATATAAAAATCATAATGGACATGGCTTAATTGGAAACTGGAAATGTCCACTTGATGTTTTATGGGTGAACGAGTTAATTACTTTAATTCTAGAAATGAGTCTTTTACAGTGTACCTGTAAGATTGATGCGTCTTGGGTTGATGCATAAGGAATGCTCTTTAAAGTACTATTTAATATCTAAAGCTAACTACAATTCTACACATGTTAACATCAAGCTTTATGAATCGGAACCCTATTAATTACATGCTATTTGAGAGGCATCAGTCTGCTAGCAGGCGGGGCTACATATTAAACTGACAGTTACATGGTTACAACACTACAGTACCTGTAAATAGTAGTAACTATAGTACACTTGCTTATATGCAAAAAGTGAATACCCAGTTCAGTGGGCTCCCTGAGCATTTACCCTTTCCACCATAACCGTATACATGTGTAAATCACCTACATCAACTATACTTGAGGTAGTTTGCTTCGGAAAGCAAAATGAAATTAAAGCAGAAAGTCCAAAAGGGAGTTTTCTTTTTTAGTTTCATCTTACTTAGGTTTAGAACCCTTTACATAGTTTATCCTTTACCTCCATAGCCTGCTTCTTGTTTTGAAGATTGATGACCACTTAAAGCAGATTAAAAATAAAGCAGAATGCTCCTTAACCCTTTCGCTCTCATTGACGCTTAAAACTTTAAAGCATGTTTGCAAACAGTTTGGATCCTGATCAGATGCCGCTTCACGCGGTAGGTGTCTGATCAGGATCTAAACTGTTTGACACTCGTTTGGAAATTTCTTCAGTCATACTGCCTTTTTTTAAACATTGAAACGACATTGCAGACAACAAAATTGAAGCAGATGACAATGAAACGTTGTAAGGGTAAAAATCTCACAAAAGAGTTGGCTGTGAAAGGGTTAGGGCACTTGCTGCTTTTAACTTTTAGCCTGCTTTAAGCTACCACCTGCTAGGATATGGAATATATTTCTTATGGAGCATATTATTGACTGTAAAAATTGAACTACATGTTACATTGTATTTGGAGGCATAAATTAGAGGTGTAAATTAATTAATTTTATTTTACACCTTAACATTATGATTGGGAGGCACGTTGTCTGGGAAAGACAGTGTTAGTAAAGTGTTACATAAAAATTAAGAGATCGAAGATAAGAGATAGATAAAACAAAAGTATAAAGAATATACTTAAACAGGGTGCAAAGTTAAGTTAAAAGCAAGCTCTCAGTGCTTAGTATGTGACTGCTCCCAGTCCCACCCTAAAGGCATCTAGATTTGGGGCTTGACTTACTAATGAGATGAGGTCAATATTAATATTGGTACTCTACAGAAAGCGATCTGCCATTCTCGCCAACTGCCGGCCCATACATAACCATGCTATTTAAGCATGGTTCGGATCGGACCATTAGTTGAGGTACATAGATTACTAATTTTAGTTCGATCTCATTAGGAGCAATGGAAAGATCAACATTTTCCTGGATAATGATTGACCAAATTGTTATTCTGCAAAATAACAAAAGGCTCTGACTTCATCTACAATGTAACTACATTTAATGTTTGTATTACAATGCATTATGGGTTCACTCTGTATAGCTGAAATTTACTGTCAGTATTAATTTGTCCAAGGTTCTTGGTCCCCCTACATACTTGATGAAAGTGAGTTTGCATCATTCACCAAATATGTAGTATTATCTGCTCAAGACAGGGGTATCACTGGTTGCCAGCCAGCTCATTGTTGCCAAGCTAAGGACAAATCAAACCGAACGTTATTAAAAATATCTTCTTCTGTTCATAATATTCAACCAAAGTTACCCCCCCCTTCCAATTTTTCTGAAGTTATTCTCTTATTTCTTCTATGGTAATGAAAAACAACCAAATATCATGGCCATGTTGCCTTGAGTACATATTCGAAAAGAAACCCACCATACGAGCTAGGGTGCCATTATCTATTGACTTTTGGAAGATGTGTTTTAGGATAGGTGACAGTTCCTCTGCTAGGTTTTTCAGTAAGTTGTCTGGACCACAAGCTTTGTGAGGATTTAGGTTTTGTAGGAGTTTGGTAATTCCTTTACCATCTATCAGTATCTCTGACATGTCCGGGAAATGTTGACCATTATTTTCTGTGGAGCTGGAGATATTGTCAAGTTTCATTTGGCACAGAGACAATAGCTTTAACGGTGATTTTGGGCTGAAAACTGATTTAAATTGATTGTTTAGAAATTAGAGCTGTGGCTTTGTCTTCATAGGAGAACTTATTTTCAGCTTTTAGTGGTGGTAATGTTGGGGAGTCTTGTGTGGAATGTTTAATGAGTGAAAATATATTTTTGGTGTTTGGTTTCTTGGTCTGAGATGAGTCGGTATCGTCAAAATTTAAGATGTATTCGAGATAGTGGTTATAAGACTCCTTTATCTTTTTCTTGACAAATTTTTTCCTATCTGAAGGTTTGTGTGTCTTATTTGCTTTACTAAATGCCCAATTACGTTTCCTGATTAGCCTTTTCAAGCATTGGTTGACCCAAGGGAGGTGATTTCTAATTGATGACATCGCCGGCCCTTTCAATAGGGTTGGCACTATTATAAACAAAACCTTTACCTTTATATTTTATTCAACTAAAGTTCCCCGGTGCTGTCAATTTGTATAGAATCTACCTAATGTACGATAAATCATTCATAATAAGTTCATTCTTTAATCTGTATCAACATTGGTGAGATCATCATCAATAATATATTGGCGTCACTTCGATCTCACCATCGTGTACAAGCCTTAATAGTGTAGTGTCTGTGGAGGTGGGATCGATAAACCGCCCGGTTAGCTCAGTCGGTAGAGCACCGGACTAGTGTTGAGGTGGTCGTGGGTTCGAGTCCCACCTCGGGTGGACATTTTTCCCCTGTTTCACTTTAACGGTGTCAGAAGTGTTTGACGGTCCGGGCCTGGGAGTCATTCGGTCTTCGTGAGAGCTGGGTTAGGCTCTGAAAAGTGAAGGGGGAGGAATGTAGTGGAGGTGGGATAGATAGACCACCCAGTTAGCTCAGCCGGTAGAGCGCCGGACTAGTGTTGAGGTGGTCGTGGGTTCGAATCCCACCTCGGGCGGACATTTTTCCCCTATTTCTCTTTAATAGGATTCTACGACGTATTAATTCTTTTTCTTCTTCCAATAAAGGAGCCGGGATCCTTCAGGCTCGTATAGAGGCTCTGCTGAGCCGGATCAAATGGTCTCAACATAAATCAGATTGTTACATTCCGTACTTTTCGGTACGGCCGATCAGGTCTTTCTTTGTGGAGATATTCGAAAAGATAAACCAAATACATGACCAAAGTTGCCCAGGGTGGACCCGGCACATTAATGAAAGAAGAAGAAATTACGCATATTCAAATATGATTTCGCCCCGTTGGGTGCCTCTCACTACATTTTGGTGATTTGTACTGAGTTTTTGAGTCTGTAAGGCTTAAACTCAATGCCAGATGATTAACACGTTTAACGATTCATCATAATTGAACACATTCTTCTGTTAGTATCTTTAATCGGTTTGAATGATCGATAATATAAGCTCAAACACTTACCAAAACAAGAAGCTGAACTCGCGTTGTCCGCCATTTTTGTTATCTCCACAACTTCCGGCCATGTCACATGACACATCAAAACATAGTGCTATTTATATCAGAAGTTTTACTTTCGGTTTGTTACGGTTTTAAACCACCCTTTTTGGTGATATAGGTCTGTTCTCAACATTCCAAGGATCGGCTTGGCCCACAAGAATGTTCAAACATTATTATTAACCTTTGTTGTATTTTAGACATAGAAAAAAGGTCTGAAAACACAATGGGACTTTAAAACGGTTTGCAATAAATAGCACAGTATAGGGAACGTTTTTGATGTCCTCTCCCCTGCATCTATTTATAAAGTATTTGCGAAACTTATTTATATCTTAACTTAAATATATAATCCTAGTCTGCTTATACATATCCAAGTAACAGAATTCCATTATTGCAATACATTTACATGTAGCTGCTAATTTGATATGATATGAGCGAAATCGAGTTATTGATGTTTAGCCCATTTATTCCAAGTTGATTCTTCCATGCTTTTTTTTTTATAGGATTAGTCCTTTTTTATGTAAGGGGTACCTGGTCTTATTTTCGTTGTGTTGTATATTGATACTCCTATCAGCAGACAATGTAGATTCTGATCAGACGCCGCATTATGCTTATATTCACCTTTCTATTACACAATCAAGTAGCCTTCTTTTTTAGAATCTCAAGTAGAGGGTGTCTTCTTTACTTTTGGTCTTCCTGCTTTAATCTGACGCATCTCTTTAAGCTTTAGGGCCTAAAGGCGAGTTTAACACATTCATCCCTAGCGACTCGCATCCTATACAGTGTACTTGTGAAAAGTATACTTGTCATATGCAAGCAGGAGCTCGCTAATCAGAGTCTGCACATATTGTCAATTTGTAATAGATTTTCAAAATCTAAATATTATAACTATATAATATGGACTAGATTTTTTTTTTAAATTGGAATTGTCCATTAAAAGGTATTGTGACAAGACTTACGAAAATTCTGGACTTAATCTGTTTTGGTCTATCAAAAACTCGAATGAAATTTTGACGAAGCTTGAACATAGAATATACCAAGCTTGCAATATAAGTACGTATAACTTTTCAACACTATATACTACCTTACCTCATACTTTAATAAAAGCTAAACTTATACAACTTATTGGAAAGACTTTTGCCAGAGAAAGAAAACTATTTCTGGCGTGTAATGCTGATCGTGCATTTTTTACAAATGACACGGTTAAGCATTACACCTTGTGGACTTGCACCGATGTCTGTAAATCACTATCATTTCTTCTGGATAATATTTATGTACGTTTTGGGAGTACCATATACCGCAAAATGATTGGTATCCCTATGGGTACAAACTGTGCGCCCCTTGTCGCAGACCTTTTTTTGTACTGTTATGAGAGGGACTATATGCTAAGTCTAAAACCTGATACACAGGCAGATATGATCGAAGCTATCTAGATGATATTTTTTTGATACGTTGTTTCCTTTTATTTACCCAAAAGAACTACACCTTATTAAAACAAACGAGTCAAATTTATCGGCAACATATTTAGGTTTGGATCTTTTAATAAATAACGGAATTGTTTCTTCTAAGATTTACGATAAACGAGATGATTTTGATTTTAGTATTGTAAATTATCCTCATCTAGATGGCGATGTTCTCCGTTCTACATCTTACGGGGTTTATATTTCACAACTTATTCGTTTTGCTAGGGCCTGTACCTCTGTTGAGGACTTCCACATTCGTAATAAAAATATTACTGAAAAGCTTCTTAAACAGTGGTACAGATTTTATAAACTTCGAAACCATTTTCTAAATTCTTTTATAGAAATCTTCCTCTCATTAACAATTATAAATGTTTCTTAAAGTCTTTTCTGCGGCAAGGTATTTCACATCCGGAGTTTAATGGTGATGTAATTTACGGACATCGTAAGATTCTTGGACATATGCATTTTCAAAACCTATTTGTGAAACGTATTAGATTTTTCCTCAAAAAAGATTATGATCCATATATATTGCTGCGCACTTCACGTTTAGTTATCGATCAATCTTTGATTGTGCGACGACAGACAGTGCTTACCACTACATGATGATGTATCTCTAAAGCCGTCCTTAACCGGGAGAGTTATGTCGGATTTTCGTGCTTTGTTTTTTCTCTCCCTCTCTGTCGTACCATACACCCATCCATGTCTTACAGTTACTCGTGACTACAGACTAGTCGCTTGAGTACAATTTGACCGTTGCCATAGTGGGTTATTTTTAACACGTGCTTGAATGTTTAATTCTTTCCCGTGTTACTAATAATTTTGTCATAGAATTGTTGTTAGATGTTTTACATGTATTTACTTACTGTGCTGGCGGTCTTTTTGATTGTAAGGTTGTGGAACAGGGTTTATATTTTATGTACACTGGTTGTCTTTATAGGTGAATATAGGAGATAAGAGTGAGGTTGGGCGCCCCATAAACTCAGGTTTAACCCCCAGTGGCTGTTAATGATTAATTTATAATTGATTATTGATTGCTGCTGACCGTACCAAGGCGGGCTCCTATATTCACCTTGCTTTATGTTTGTCTTGCGTGTTGTTTTCTACTTAGTGTGTGGATGAAGGAATGGGATTGCGTTTGTGTGTGTGTGTGTGTGTGTGTTTGTTATGGTGTGGCTGTGTGTGTGTTCTGCTTGAGAGGTGGGTATATTGTTTGTGTTGCGTTTCCTGCTTGAGTATTTCGTATTTATTAGGATGAATGGTTGCGTAAAAGCGACCTTAACGATCTGGGGCCCGTTTCATAAAACTCCTTACGACAAATTTTGTCGTAAGTAAAAACTTTAAAATACAATTAATCTCTGATTTCTCTATCGAATCCTGTTTTGTGACACCTTTTTGGAATCGTCTTTTCAAGACGATTCTAAAAAGATGTCACAAGCCAGGATTAGATGAAGAAATAAATACTAATTGATAGTTTTATAATCTGACTTACGACAACATTTGTCGTACGAAGTTTTATGAAACGGGCACCTGCACACTATGTGCATACAATTGCCGCCTGCAAAATATCTTGTCTGCAACAATCTTTAAAGCGGATTTATCTGAATTTCTTTCATTAAATAGTATCAGAGTATCAAACAGTTTAACTCCTTATGAGACGCCGATAATCCCGGTGTCTCATCTGGGTCTATACTGCTTGCAACGGTCTTCAGAAATTCGCATGCAACGGGCGGAAGATTATTCATCGATGTTGAGGATTAACTTTTAACATAGATCTACTAAGCGCGACTTGGTTAATATTTGCAAGCAGTTCGGAGCCTGATCAGACGCCGCGTAATACGTCGTATCATCTGGATCCAAGCTATCTGCCGCACATATTCAAAATATACTCAATTAAAATTTCCAAATTTTGATATTTTACGTTTTTTCGCAGACGCTATGTTTGAAGCAGACGACATTTCAGCATAATAAGGGTTAAGATGTCTTGTGTGTGGTAAAGGCCTTATATACACTAATAATTTTTATTCACTCGTGTGGAATATCGAAAAAATCTATACTTAAATTTTACTTAAGCTGTTTAGAAGTTTCAACGTATAGGATTGATTTTGGAATAACTATGCAAAAGAAATGTTAGGAACTTTTCAAGTACTGGTATCCGGGGTCCAGATAAGGGGAGTATTTCAAAAATTAAAATCTTTATTTCTGCATTAAACCCTATGGTGTCACTACTCATTAGAATAGTGTCGAAGAGACGATTCTAATGAGTAGTAACACCATAGGATTTGGTTCTAAAATAAGTGGAACAAGTTTGGATTTGTTCAGTTTACTCGCTCTTATCTGGAGCCATGACTGGTATGTCATGCAAATCATTTATGCGCCAACAGATACATACACACAGACAGCAAATGAATTAGGTATCATCGCGTGTGACACGTCAAAATTACCGTCAAACCATCAACTAATATGACAGTCTATAGTTACATGCAAAGAATGACACGACACCGCACAATTAGGAAACTTTTAACTGTCGATGCACAAAGAATCTTTACTTAACCTTTGAAATCACTTTCATTGGCGCTAAAAGGCGCATTTGAAAACAGTTTTGATTCTGATCAGATGCCAAGTAACACAGCGTCTTATCAGGACTTAAACTGGTTTACACTCGTTTTGACATTTCGTCAGTCATACTGCCTTAAATCGTACTTTGAAACGACATTGCACACAACAATATTGCAGCAGTCGATAATATTGCGGTGAAGAAGTAAAAGCCTCACGATAACTTTGGCAATTAAAGAATTACATCGCTCCCTTTCTACAACGACACCCCATGGGAGACGAAGATTTGCACGTCGTTAGGAGGGAGTTGTTATAGGGAGGGAACTTTAATAGTTGGTTTATATTTGCAAACAGCTTGAATCCAGATCAGACGACGCGTTACGCGGCGTCTGATCTGGATTCAAACTGTTTGTCACTCGTCATTCATTTTTTTAGGTCAAATGTCCATTATGTAACTTTGAGAAAAACACAGCAGAGGACAATTTTAAGTAGACGACATTGCAGTCGTGAATAGGTTCGACATACTTTACTTGTTTAGGGAATTGCAGAAAGGATCGTTGTAAAGAGGGAGTCGTTGTTAGAGGGCCGTTGTAGTGAGGGAACACTGTAGCAAGAAAAGTCAAATCAAAGTTACGCATGCCAATGTGTTTCACATGCATGGTAAGATGCGTTTATAGGTTTCCCTAATTCTTGTTGGAATCTCTTTTAACCTTTTTATCCATAGAAACGCCGTATCACATCTTAACATACAGTGGAGAATCTGTTATTCTTTCCCAATAAACGCGTTTACGCTAAAACTATGATTTGCAGTGCAAACAGTTTGGAGCCAGATCAGACGCCGGGTAACCCGGCGTCTGATCAGGCTCCAAACTATTTGCCACCAAGATAAACAAGAATTATCAGAATTGTCCAAAAGTTGTTCTTTTCTACGTTTTAGTGCTTTGTGTTTGCGTACGTTTGCGTTTAAACGGGAAAGAATAACAGAATCTCCACTGTATTCCTCATGGACAATGCAATGTTATGCTTCTGTCATGTTCTGATAAAGAGTTATTGACACATTATTCTACATGGTGATTTTGGCTGCTTCAATGAGGCTGAAAGTAAATCAGAAAGCTCATAAAGAAGTTGTTCCTACTTATGTTGTTTTATGTAACCATTTGTTTGAAACATTGACAATAATTCCTGGGATATGCTACGGGTAAAAGGGTTAAACTCATGTTTGACTGTGTATGATGTTTGCCCATGTCCACTTTGGAGGCGCTCTTCCCTTTCTGTCACATACACGCATACTGGCTCGGCGCTCTATAATTACCCGACTGCTGTGTTTGAATGCGTCCATTAGTCGATACCGCTAGACGCTCTGTCACACGGAATTGTTTTCAAGATAGAAAGTAGACACACGAAACGATAAGCTAAAATGATCTAAATTATTGGAAATAAAAAAATAATATTTTATGGGAAAGTGGCAGATGGGCCAAACGTGTATATAACGAAATGCAAGTAAATCATATGTGGCAAAAGGAATAAGAAATGTAACTTCGGGCCAATTTAAGTTTATATTTTGCAGAAATACAGTGGAAATATCAGTAAGGGATTTTTTCTTCGCTGGATTTAATGATGGCGCGCAAAGGTATGTAGATATAGTAACAGCATTACAAATAAAATAGTTTCCATATATACCTGAGTTATTTGAACTGTGTTCTTAACTGTGATATCGCTTGATATGTTTTAGTTCAAATGCTGCCTTTACAGACGCAGAATTGACGAGCGCATTGCAGCTAAGATTAAATCTCATCCTAAAGCGATATTTTATTGGTGGCATTAATCATCCGTTACCAATTGTGTACATGTCAATGTTTATTCGATGGCATAATGCATTTAATTAAGCTAAACTCATTTATTGATCACGTAAAAGACTTTGTATCATGAATACAACGTTTTGCATTGATACGACACAAGCAAGATTATAATATTTTGACATTGAAAGTTGTTTAGATCTAGATCATTCGCCACTTTGAAAACAAAGATGCTGGTATGGATCTAGACTATTTGCAATACCAAAGGTCAGATATACATTGTAATCTAAGTCTTTACTTTTTGCAGCTTTCAAATCTCCACTTTCCTAATGCGACCCTATATATAAAAGATTATTATGTTTCGTAAGTTTTTCCTATTGATTTTCTAATAAAGGCCATGTGACAATCAAGGCATGCAATAGATTTTGAAGGAAGACTTTGATCGTCTCTATAACTTCCTATCACATAATCAAATTGATCGATGCCTGTCGACGTCGCGCATTACCGGACCCGTCGGCAGCCACCTACTCGTATATTGTGGTTTTCCAATATCTGTTAAATCATTTTTAGATTTTTGTTTTAAATTCTAATATGTCGTGCTTAAAACTGATAAAATTATGAAATAACTAATTCATATAATTCAAACACATACAAACTTAACCTGACAAATTATAGCGCATGCGTTTTATGTTAGCCATGAAGACGCTATTTGTGCTCTAGTATGTTTGGTTTTATCAAAGTTTTACTACATATAACTTTTATATATTTAGGTATCATATAAGCTAGTCGGTAAGTACTAAATTTGACTGTTTACCATCTTGTTTCTAGAATTTAAGATTTATGAACACATAAAGCAGGTAGAAAGTAAACCAGAAGGCGCCTTAATGCTCATTCTGTTCCTCTCAATTCACTTTAAGCTACAATCAACTAGGGTATAAAAAAAATTCTTATAGTACATATTCATGACTTTACAAAATGGAACTATTTCCCTAAATTGAAGAATTCATTAAAAGGGATAAACAGCAAAATTTGATGAATTAATTTTTGCGAGAATACGTCAAGCAAATAGAGATTTGAGCTGATGGCGACTATCGTTTCTTTATTACAAATCAAGAAAAATGAAGAGATAACAAGCTGAGACATTATTTCCAAAATCGCCATTGTCGTAGTTTATTATTTCATAACTGTCTCTTTTTACGCCTTTAACTTATTGATCCACCAATGAAATAGTTCCACTGTATACAGCCATCAAAATATAATCTAAGACTTATCATCTATATTGTAGCAGATGGTAGCTAAAAGTACAATGTGAGTAAAGCAGAACGCGCCTAAAGGCGCGTTCTGCTTTACCTTCAACCTGCTTAAAGTGGTCACTTATCCTCTACACTTGAAACATGTTATGGGGGTAATGGCTCAAACATTGTGCCCAGTTCGTGTTTGATCATGAGACCAAACTAGTTGTCATTCAGATTTAACTCAACTCTGTTGTCAATATGTTTAGCTTCTTAGTAAATTGTATTTAGATTTGTTAAGAGAGTCATAAATAACGTTTTCTTTAGTGTATGTGAAAGATCATCATACGATGTATTCAATCGACGCCTAGACTAAGATAAGGCTATTTAAGAGACAATTGATATTTGTTTTATCCTTCTCTAGCTGATCTGTATACGTAGGTGACAGCGAATGTACAGTATTGAACCAGGTGATCATTACGTATTCTTATTTGGTAATTGTTTTAAAACAATTTGACGAACATAGGTGAAACTATGATTTTAGCTTTAAATGAAGAAAGCACAATGAGTTGAAATTTAGAACAAATAGTGATTTGATAGAATTACATATTCACCTAAAGCGAGTACCAAATAGTTTGAGCCTCAAACTGTTTGATTCTCGCTTTAAATTGAAGTGTTTTATTATCAAATCACTTTATTGTTCTATATTTCAATTCATGATATTACATATTTAATTTAAAGCAAGTATCAAACAGTTTGAGGTCTAATCTTGTTTTATATTATTTGCAATGGAAATCTGTTTATGGTATACAAACGCCGTTGGTGGGGATGGCAGTGATCTATCTATACATGTACATTGTAAAGTTCCATAAGTACGTCCACTGTATGTTTCTGTTTCTGTTATCCGGTGTCTGATCTGGCTCCAAATTGTTTGCAATGGAAACAATAGTTTTAGAGTAAACGCGTTTATTGCGAAAAAATAACGTCTTCTTCACTGTTTACGCATCCTTTGCAACCAGTGTACCTGTGTATATAACCTTTGTTACTTGCAAGCAGTTAGGACCAAGATCAGGGCATCTGGTCAGAGTCTGCACTGTATGTCGATAGCAGCACATTGACTCAAAAACCTTACTAGTTAAATATTGACTGGACTAAAATTGTACTGGTTCGTCCATTTCAAGTTTAAGGGAGATAAGTGTTCATTTAAACTAGTACTTGGAACATCAGTTATATGGGTTTAGAATACTTGCATAAACATGATATAAATTTGTTATTCGATGTGTTGGATTTACGCTGTTCTTTATTCGAGATTCTCCATAAAAAGTCTCGCTACTTTAACCCTTTCCCCCATAGAACCGACTTTTAGCGTATTTAATTTATTCCTCCGCTGAGAAAAATAGTTCCAGTTTATACCCTCATGAACAATTACCATTACAAATATTTTATATTACCTAGCAGATTTTAGCTTAAAGCAGGCTGAAAAGTAAAGCAGAATGTGCCTTCAGGCACATTCTGCTTTACTTTCAACCTGCTTTAAGTGGTCACATGTCTTCAAAACTAGAAACAGGCTAACAGGTAAAGGGTTAAGCTCATTATAGAAGTTTAATTGATAGTACAGTGTTAAAAGTGTATAGGTTTATGACAGTATCAGAATCCTTGTCATTTACAAATAGAAAAACTGTGAGGAGTACACTACTTGTCCTATGCAAACAGTGAATAACCAGATTAGGGCTCCTTCAGAATCCATCTGATTGGGGTCTGCACTGTTTGACGTATTGCAATACATTCACAAAAACAATTCTAATTAGTAAAACTGATACTATGCTAAATGTAAAACAGGAAATGTCAATATGAACCACGGAAGAAAGAGTCAACGCAAAATGAAACACAAAAGTGTATCGCTATTAATCTAACACAACAAAACATAATGGCTCGGTTAATTTTAACGCTTTCAAAACCATAGATGACATTGCATTTGTCATAAAATTGCAACCGCCATTGTTTAGAAGAATATATGTAATCTAATGGTTAAACAAAAGGTTAAAATGGACGATTAATGGTTAAAGTTCGTTACTGTAACACTTTGGTTCTTTTGGGAGTTTACATCCATGCATGACAATTATGTTCCAAGTGGTTTGGATGTTTGATGTTAAATTATTGTTTTCAACCTCAATTTTGCAGATCATAGTTACATCTCGCTTGTTGTTTTGCAATGATGAACATATAAACCAGAGCGTATTTCAAACGTACAATTAAATCATCGACGACATCGGTATGAGTTGCCCGGAAGGTATTTTTCAAATTATAAGTTACAAGTTGACTACATTTATGAAGGAGAACGTGCTTTAGACCAGTCCCCAAGGTTAGACTTACTGTTATCTGAAATCTGAAATCGTTTTCAAGCATTGATAAGTCATATGAATTTGCTTGCAAAAGGACAAATCTGACCAATCAAATTCATGAGAACGATCTCAGATCTTATTATCGTAGATGACGTTATGTCGAAATGACGTCAAATCTCGCCGTTCTGTTATTTATGAAATTACACAAAAACACATATTTTTTGGAGCTCGATTAGCTTTATACATTGAGATGAATTGCTTATAAGTTAAACTACTTATTATTTAAGTTTAGTCATTTATGGTGACCCTGTTCTACGGAATATGTGTATCATGCTGTGTATATATTGTTGAGATACACAACAATACCATGCTTTACGGTGTATCAACTAGATGTCTCGTTGTGTTCAGACTTTGGCACGGCTTTATGCTATGACTACGTATACAGCGCGTTGGAATACCAACAATAGACTGGTGAACATATAAAGTAAAATACATTATCGATGGGATAATGATAATCAATCAAATAAAAAATGGTCTAGAAAGAGCGCAATGTGGCTAGCGGCATTTATCGCGACGGACATAATACACTAGATTCTATATCCGTCCTTATTTCATTGTTACAGTGGAGAAAACGTTATTCTTTCCCAATAAACGCGTTTATGCTAAAACTATTATTTGCAGTGGAAACAATATGGAGCCAGATCAGACGCCGAATAACCCGGCGTCTGATCAGGCTCCAAAGTGTTGCCACCAAGATAAAGATGAATTATCAGAATTGTCTAAAAGTTGTACTTTTCTACGTTTTAATGCTTTGCGTTTGCGTACGTTTGCGTTTAAACGGGAAAGAATAACAGATTGCCCACTGTAACTCTTTTCCTGCCAATCGAGTCTTAACTTGTATTTGCAAATTGTGTGGGTCCATATCAGATGTAGCATTACACTGATCTGGATCGCAACTATTTTACAACCGTCTTGTTGACAAACAATGGCATATTTTGCAGACAACAATTTTAAAGCAGACATTATTACGGCAGGATAAGGGTAAACCCTTCTTTATAGTTGGTTTATTTGTACACGAACAAATTGTCGTCAGCTACAAAAGTTTACACAACAGTTTAATCTGACATAGATACTGCATGTATATTTTTTCAAACGATTGGGAAACCGATTAGACGCCAAGTTTTGTTTCTCGACGTTTCTCTTGGCCCAAAAGTGTTCAACCATTTTACTGCTATGACGTCATCTACTTGAAACTATTTGCGATCTACTTTTACTTCTCCAATTTTAATTTTAGGTATTTTAACGCTTGTTCTAAGTACTGAAATGAGTGTCAAACAGTTTGGGTCCTGGTCAGATACCTCGTTTCGCTGCTTCTGCTCAGAGTCTAAATTGATTGCAAATAACCAGAGTATTCGGGGCAAGATATATAGGATCTGTCATGAGTCGCTGTTTAAGACAAGCTGGTCTCAAACGAGTCTAGAATTGAAATGTTATTAAGCGAGCCTTGGCTCGCTTAATAATTTTTCTACTCTAGACGAGTTTGAGATAAACTAGTCTTACAAATCGACCAGTGACAGATTCGTATTCTCACATTACCAACGCTTTAAGCTATTTTTTAAAGCAATATGCATTATTTTTTAAACCCCGTTGACGTCAAAATGTCGTTAAAAATAGTGACGTTATAGTGACGTCATAAGAGTGATCTTACACATGTTGGAGATAAGGATACTCGTCATCGTTGTTCGCTATAGAAAACAGGGGTAGTTATGTGAGAAAGTGAAATATTTTGTCGAAACATCTTGGTTTGCAATATATAAGTACAATAATATAGTACAGATGAAATATGTCTAAGTTTAACTAAATACAAATATAAGAGCAAAAGGATTTGGTCACAAATTCTACCAACATGAGTTGCGACCTTTCTTCATCCGAATTGTTTTAGATAATCACATTCCTTTGACGATCACGATGCTTCCTCAAAGTGTGATAGCTTTATATGAGTTTGACTTGGGTTATATTCTATACGACATGGGGCATCATTGAAATGTGCGTGTTAAAGTGTGATGCAATACACACACCAGTTAACTTTTGGCTTAGATCTGCCTGTTTATGACGTAAATGAACTGATTATACTTTGAGTTCGAGAAGGTTTACCCTTCGTGTGCAAAGCGCTTTTCATATGCAGATGACATGACATTAGCGAAAGGGCTAACATCTAATTTTGATCTTAACATTTTGAACCCTAGTCACGCATATACGCTTCTTTTGAAAACAGTGTACTTCTGAAAAGTGCACTTGTCCTATGTAAACAATGAATACCACAATAAAGGGGATCCTATAGGACACCTCTTATCGGGGTATCAGGGTCTTCACTGTTTGACCTATTGCAAAACAGTTATGAAAAAGTCCAAATGGACTAGACTCAAATGAAAACTTGAATTGTTCTTTTGACCTTTCATAGAGTAAAGGCTTTAACGTAGATGTTAAATAATAGAAACAGCCAAGGCAGATGCACCCGTTTCTATCTCTTCGAAAAAGACAAATAAACCCGCAAATATTACATGTAGCTGTAATATATTTTAACCCATTGACCAATCAAATGCTTGAGAACGACATAATACTCAACTCAAACTCTTTATAACATTTGACACTGATATGACACCGAATCACTCGTCTTTCACTAGAAAAATTAGTCAGGTTTACACTCATTGCAATCTACAATGGAGAAAACGTTATTCTTTCCCAATAAACGCGTTTACGCTAAAACTATTATTTATATTACAAACAGTTTGGAGCCAGATCAGACGCCGGGTAACCCGGCGTCTGATCAGGCTACAAACTGTTTGCCTCCAAAAAAACATGATTGATCACAATTGTCCAATAGTTGCACTTTTCTACGTTTTAGTGTTTTGCGCTTGCGTTTCGTTTGCGTTTAATCGGGAAAGAATAACAGATTATCCGAATAGCCTCATACATTAACGCCTGTAATTTTTATTCATCCACTGAAAAGAATAGTTCCAATTTATACAGTTAAAAATATATATCATAAGAAATATTTTCTATTTTCTAGCAGATGGTAGCATAAAGCAGGCTAAAAGTAAAGCTTATTCATATTTGAAAAGATTAGCAGACGACACCGATTGTGTCAAGCATAAGTTGTCAAGGCAGTGACGGAGTTAAAAGTATAGTGTCCAGAATTAACCTTAGGATGAAATAGAAACATGAGAAAGTGATTTCGTACTTAAAGGAATGGTGCGAAAAGGCGTATAGATTTCTGTGAAGGAAAGTGTGAAAGAATTATTATTTGTAGACTACATTTGTTTGTTTCAATGTTTTACCTTTAGCCAACTGTATATTGGTGTCTATATAAAATATATCCTGCAATAAATCTCAGTCTTGATTTTTCTGCAATTTCTATCAGCTAATACCATGGCCCAGAGTATCGAATAGTGTGGACCTAGATTGGGCATCAAGTTAATCAGTTTCTAGATTAAAAGTGTTTGCAATTTGATCACAAATTTCATGGACAAGGTAGAACTTCACATATCATGAAAACTCGATAATAGTATTTATATATCTCAATTAACCCCATTCACTGCCTTATCCGATTACAATGATTATTTGCAAACAGTTATGATAATGAGCAGACGCCGGGTAACGCGGCGTCTATACAGTTTCAAAACATTTTAGCGCTCATTTTAATATATCAGGAGTCATATTTATCTAAAGATTTAATTTTAGAAATACAAACAGATGGCAATTGTTTAAAGCACATGTCGTCACGATATTAACACTAGCACACAGACTAGGGTTAGGTTTTAAATCACGGACAAAACCATAAAAAGCCATGTGTAGGAATAGTTGAATCATTCTGGGAACAATGCAAACAATCCAATACAATTCAATTGTAACTCATACGCCCCTGCAACATTTTATGGACAATTCGAATTTCCAATTAAATATAGATGTCAAGTTTAAACCATTTGCGCCCAGTGGACTCTTCCATGTTTTATATTGGATTAGTCCATTTTTTATCAAAGGGATGCCTGGTCAAAATTTTCGTTTTCATTTTATTTTATATTGAAATTCCTATCAGCAAACAGTGTACATTCTGATCAGACCCCGCATAATGCGGTTTCTGATCAGAGTCTACACTGTTTGCCTATGTCCCATATATAGGATCGTTGGCACAAATAGGTTAACTACGACGTAGTACATTGTAAGGGTTAGTTGTAACAAGATATCGCAAACTGACAAACAGCACAGACACTGATCAGATAGCTCCCTCAGAACTGGGTTTTACCTTGTTTGTATAAACAGAACAGAACAGAACAGAACAGAATTTTATTCAGATTTGTACAAAGTACATCATCATAGTAAATTCACACACATATATAGCATCACGTGACAATAGTGAGTATTTATAAATAGTTTATAAAGTGTATAAAACAAGGTACTATTTACATGCAGACTGTTTGTTACTGACAAGTATATTCGTCGCTAGGGATGAACTTGTTAATACAATACAGTCTAAACTACGAAAGGAACTAATTTTAAGTCTTTGATCTCATCCATAATAATGTAAACTCCAAGGCAACGTATAACTAATCTCATCAAATATGTATGCATCATGCATTGCACTCCTGGGCAACGAATAATTATCTTTATCTCCAACGTGGTTGCAGGTACAGTAGAACTTCTCTATTACGACCACTAAAGTGTGTCAAATATTAGTCGTTTCAGACAGGCGACTGCTTAAAGCAATGTGAAAGTGAAACAGAAAGCTCCTACAGGAGCTTTCTGTTTCACTTTCACATTGCTTTAAGCTGTCACCTATCTTTTATACAGACAATTAGCCTTATTTCTAGTGGTCGTAATAGAGAGGTTTTACTGTAATTGTCATGTTCCTGACACAGTCGGATATTGTGAGGGTACTGTAAAACCTCTCCTTTACAAACACTCAACTATTTAAATTATTTTGTGTGTTAAGGCAGAGAGCTTCGTAAAGAAAAGTAGAAGTAAAATAGTAATCTCTTTTGGGAGCTTTCTGGTTTACTTTATCTTCCTTTAAGCTCCGATTTGTCTTAAATACAATTAATTAGTGTTCATTTTAGTGGTCGTACTATAAAAGTGTATTGCTCACACAGCGTTTAACCCAGTTATCGCCAGAATATTGTCAGCTTACATACTGACTCCTGATCTTGTCCTTCAAATTGTGATTTTAACCCAGTTTTAAAAGGTGCCTGGTTTTCATTTTCATTTTCGTATTTTTTTATATTGAAATTCATATCAGCAAACCGTGTAGACTCTGATCAGACGCCGCAAACTACAGTGGAGAATCTTTCCCAATAAACGCGTTTACGCTAAAACTATTATTTGCAGTGCAAACAGTTTGGGGCCAGATCAGACGCCGGGTAACCCGGCGTCTGATCAGGCTTCAAACTGTTTGCCACCAAGATAAACAAGAATTATCAGAATTGTCCAAAAGTTGTTCTTTTCTACGTTTTAGTGCTTTGCGTTTGCGTACGTTTGCGTTTAAACGGGAAAGAATAACAGATTCTCCACTGTATGACGTCTGATCAGAGCCTACACGGTTTGCGTAAGTCCCATTATGGATGCTATGCACACATGGGTTAAAATAATAACTAATGATAAAAAGATATATGTGTAAAAGAGTTTGAATCCTGTTCATGATTATGCTGATTTACTGGATGTTTGATCTGAAACAAAAATATCTGTATATATCAGTTTGACTGTGTCAATTCATTGAAGGAGTAATAACGTCGTACAGTGGAGAAAACGTTATTCTTTCCAAATAAACGCGTTAACGCTAAAACGTTATTTTCCATTGCAAACAGTTTGGAGCCAGACCAGACGCCGGGTAACCCCGCGTAAGGAATTCCTACAGTAAAGCTAACAAAAGTTTAAAGAAGCGTTGTTACAATATAGCTCTATGACGAAAGCGACCTATGCGATTTGAACATTAAATCAAAATTAGACTTACATTGCAAAACAGTGAAGAACAAGAGACCCGAGCTTAACCCATTTGTGCCCACGATCCCATATACGGACATAGGCAAACAGTGTAAAATTGATCAGAAGCCGCATTATGCGGCGTCTGATCTGAGTCTACACTGTTTGCTGATAGGAATTTCAATATAAAGCAAAATGAAAATGAAACTTTTGAACAGGCATCCCTTTGATAAAAAATGGACTAATCCAATATATAAATATGGAAGAATCCACTGGGCACAAATGGGTTTTAATCAAAATTAGACGTAATACATTGTAAAACAGAGAATACCAAGATCCGAGCTTAAAAGAGTTCAAATGCACTCCATGCTTAAAACTCAGCAGTTTTTCTCGGGTCATAACACTTTGGCAAACATTGGATATATAACAAGTATTTGCATACATAATTCTTCTTCAAAAATGTATCAAAACGAGGCTCCTAAAATCAGTGAAAGTGTGTTTTGTGAAAACTAGGCCCTGTAATCGAAATTAAGTTGTGAGCACATAGTTCGTTTTAAGATTTATATCCTCGGGGCAAAATGTGGCCTTCATTTCAGACTCAGTGTCTGATCAAGGTCTGCAACGTCTAACGATGAAGCAAACGCAAACTGTAGATAAGAGTCTAGCAGCGCAGTCCCCGACCAGGCTCTTTGATACTGGCACTGATATTTATTGAATCAAAGTGTCTGGTACAGTGGAGAAAACGTTATTCTTTCCCAATAAACGCGTTTACGCTAAACTATTATTTGCAATGCAAACAGTTTGGAGCCAGATCAGACACCGGGTAACCCGACGTCTGATCAGGCTCCAAACTGTTTGCCACCAAGATAAACATGAATTATCAGAATTGTCCAAAAGTTGTACTTTTCTACGTTTTAGTGCTTTGCGTACGTTTGCGTTTAAACGGGAAAGAATAACAGATTCTCCACTGTATATTCTGTAGTTTTTTTTAATCATGACTAGTTTCCACTTAACGTCAAAAAGAAATACAGACCTGAAAATAACTTTACCGGAAAACGACATTACTTAAATCAAACGTATTTGAACCAGATATGTTTTAAACTAGCTTTCAAAACCGAGATGACACTCCCTACAATAGTATCTTAAGGTAAAACTATGAAATGAAAAATACTCAGTTTGGAGTGTAATGCCTATTGAACGTCTTGATTTAACCCCTTCACTGCCACGATGGACACTGGAAACACCTGTTGAATAAGTTAATTAACAGTCATCATTAAACAACTACAATATGTTGACCATTCATACATAGTTTGCTTCAAACAAATAATACGTATAACTTAAATTCGTATATGGAGTATTTCAAAAACTAAAGTTTTTAGTTACTCTATAAATTCCTTCGAACCTAGAACCTTCTCGCAATGATCGAGTATGTTAAGTCTAAATTGTCATTTATTTTGTTTAAGCCGATTGAATACAGGATTAAAAAATAAATACATACTAATCGGATTGTATTTAATGAAACTATGTTATAAATGTTGTAAACCCATCAATTGCGGAACTCGAGTTTTCTTTACCTTTCCCAACCATGTATATCCTAATCAGAGACCCGGACTCCAGATAAGAGGGAGCATTTTCTCAATTATTTCGGCAACAAACCCTATGGTGTGACTACTCGTTAGAATCGTCTCGAAGAGACGATTCTACTTTCAAGACGATTCTACACGTGTAATGAGTGGTGAAACCGTAGGGTTCAATTCAGAAATAAAGACTTTTGTTCCTGAAATACTTCCTTTATCTGTATCCCTGGCGAACATAACATTGAGGCTATACATGTATATGTGTCATTCGTGTTGCCTACAGTCGCAACTCGATAACACAAACTCGATAAAGTAGATCATATCCGTATTGCTTCAGTTTTATTTCGAATATTCGACCTCGCTAAAAAATCGAACATACCCATGTTTTAAAGTTAGAACGTTGCTAAGCCACGTTTTAACTTTAAAATACTAGTAAATTCGACTTAACTCATTATCCCCTGAAACTGTTCAACTGACAATGCCAGTTGGAAATAAAGGCTGGTCCATTTGAGACTATTTAGGGATGTGGTTTTTTGTAATAAATTGCATAATGACAAACAGTGCAGTCTCTGATTAGAGGGCTCCTGATCAGGGACTTCACTGTTTGCATAGGACAAATATACTCTTAAAAGGTACACATTTGGTAAAGGACGCATATATGCGTCACTAGGACTAAATGAGTTAAGCGAGTTTGAGTGATCGTGGTTCGATTGTAGTTAAAAACTTCTGGAAATTGGAGCATGGTTTCGTGACCTAATTAGGAGATGAGATTCATGAGACTAGAGAAGGAATAAAATGGTATACGGACAATGGATTAATGTTCGTTTTACAGTTAAGATATTGGATGAAATGGTAGTAAAGGTTTACTTCAGAACCAGCTCTAATTAGCACTTTTAATCAAGCTGCAAGTTTATGGCCCCTTTTATATTTGACTGCAAACACTTTTGAACTGAATCACACACCGAATAACTATGTATTCTCGTTCCAACCTGATACTAGCATTGGTATTTCCCGTGCCAAAAATGCGCATACGAGTTAACGTTTGAAACCTTAGTCATGAAAATACCCTACCTGCACAAACAGGTCACCTGTGAAGAGTACATTTGTCAAATGCAAAACATTGCAGTTAAAGGAGTTATCTGATCAGGGTCTTCACTGTTTGTCATTTTGCAATACATCACAGAAAACAGCACATAATAGTCATAAGTTGGTGTGGCTAAATTGAAAAATGAGATCACATGTTTCCATTAAAGGGTCAGATTTCAATTTGTTATTTGGGAGGAAAAAAAGGTTGATATTAATACTCTTTGAGAAAATTTAACAATGGCCGCTCATCTGGTGTACATGTACATCATGTCCTGAGATGTGTCATTATTGTAAGATTTAGACTTTGGTCAGTTTGACTGAAGATAGATCAAGTCAGGTCAAGTAGGTCAATTCGCCCTTAACCCAATGCTATAAAGCGTATGAACTGAGTCTGTGATCGTTCTCAAGCATTTGATTGGTCAGGTTTGAGCTTTTGCTGAGAACAAAAGCTCAAATTGGACACATCAAATGCTTAAGAACGACCTCAGCCTCATCTTAAAAGCTTTATAGCCTTGGACCCTGGTAATATTTTACCACCGCTTAACTCTTTGCTCCCTGAAACCTCAAATGGACAATTCTAGTTTTCAATTTAGTCTAGTCCATTTATTACCTTTAGGGTTGATTTTTACAATTTATGTCAATATGACAAACAGTGTTGACCCTGATCAGAGGGCTCCTTAAGGATCAGGGTCGACACTGTTTGCATAGGACAAGCGTACTCCTCACTGGTACGCTATTTGCAAATGACGCATATATGCGTGACTAGGGTTCAAAGAGTTAAACTATTTGTGCCAAATATCCCATATATGGGACTCAGGCAAACAGTGTAGGTGGCGTCTGATCAGAGTGTACAATATTTGCTGTTAGGAGTTTACATATAAAACCGAACGGAAATGAAAATTTAGACCAGGCATCCCTCAGATAAAAATGGACTAATCAAATATATAAGCATGGAAGAAACCACTGGGCACAAATGACTTAACTTTCTGCACATTATTGTAGTCTGCAACCATTCCAAAGGTTGGTTTATCTACATTATTTTTCAAAAGATATCATCAGAGTGTCCAACAGTCTGGATCCAGATGATTACCTAAGTAAGTCGGCACCTCATCGGGATCCAATCTGTTTGCAAATGAATATTGTTAACTGTCATCGTGCCTGCATTTGTCTTGTAGTCTTGATCCATCTAATATCTACTAGTGGACATTTTCAAACAGTGTTATGCGGCGTCTAATAACGGTCCACACTGTTTGCTATATCGTATGTATGTTTTTCTGTTTGGACAAACAATGCAGTGTCTTAAGTTCATCCCGGTATATCTACAATGAAATCTTCCAGCAAGTAAACAAAGAAAGATCACTGCAATATCCAAGTATAAATGGGTTAAAGTTCTCGCTGTAGAGAAACTTTACGAAATTGGATACATGTAGCACTACCTCACCAGAATCCAATACTAGAACGATCTAATACATAACACTTGCCAGGAGCAGAGCTATACAATAGCTCCACAGCATATTGTTTGTGCAATAAACCACCGCGCCTGGTCGGGATCTACACTGTTTAACTCTAATACTAAACCTCAAAATACTAAATAGCAGACACAATCAGAAGCAGGGTTAACACAAAAAATACTTAAGTCTTTACAATATTAGAAAGCGCCAAAGTTATGTCAACCTGATTTAATTCGACTTTAGGGAATAAAAATAACTGAACTCCTCTAGTAAAACGGTGTCAAGCCCTAAAAGTTATTTCATGAACTTTTCATTTTATCGTGAAATGATCTCGAATTGGCTGTTTTTCCCAAACAGGTAGAATCGCAGGTCATGTATACAACATGTATACGTTCAGTCTCGAATGTAGAAACTATTTAGTACGGTTTATATTTATAATTGTATATTTGAACAATTCTCTAAAGTGGAAGAATAAATAAAATACGTAAAAAGACGTATTAATGGAGTTCTCTGTTAAACAGACGTTTCTTTATTTAGATAACGGCTGAAATCATTTATTAATCTCTGAACTAACTCAATAATTGTACAGGTACATTTCCAAATGTAATTGCCCTGCCTTGTATTATGAAAACTTAACAAGACACAATTGTGCGATCTTGATGAGAATCCGCGTTACTTGTCACCTCAACCTATTAACCTTTTCTTCCACAGGACCGCATGAGAGCGCCTCTACCTTATCCTAAACACATAAGCAACAAATACATACACGTATTTAATTATGGTTTTAACTAAACGTGTCACCTTAAGCAAGATGAGTTCTACAGAGCAGAAAGCTTCTAGGGGAGTTTTCTGCTTAAATTCGTATTGCCCCGTGGACAACATTAATAATGTTCAAATACAAACTAAATATAGATATGGAGGCCCTATTTCTTATTCAGGAAATGAATAAATTATTTCCCCTTCGCCATCGACTCTTCCAACGCCACAGAACTTTGTGTCTGCTTCAGCGTCTTCACTACCATTACATATAATAATACATTATGTTTTACCAAATAAAAGCGTTCACGCTAAAACTATTCTATACATTGCAAAGCAGTTTGGAGCCAGATAACTCGCCGGGTAACCCGGCGTCTGATCAGGCTCAAAACTATTTGCCGATCTTAGAAAAATTACATGTGATTTTCTGCATTTTATTGCAAATTGCGTGTGCGTTTCATTCGCGTTTAAACGGGAAAGAGTAACGTATTCTCCACTGTATATCGCTTGTTTTACAAATGTAACATATTATGCTCCCTCTCTACAACAACACCAAATGGGAAATACAGATTGTGTGTGTTGTTTGGAGGGACTTGTTATAGGGAGGGAGCATTAAGATTTGGCTTACATCTGCAAACAGTTTGAATCCAGATCAGACGCCGCGTAACGCGGCATCTGGTCTGGATTAAAGCTGTTTGTCACTCGTCATTATATTTATTCTGTCAAAAAGTCAAAATATATGTATCAGCAGACGACAATTTAAAGCAGACGATATTGCAGTTGTAAAAGCGGTTGACATTATTGTCTTGTTAGGGATCTTCGAAAAACGTTGTTGTAAGGAGGGTGTCATTGTTATGAGGGTCGTTGTAGGGAGGGAGCAATGCTTTTCAAATTAAAATCGATTCAAAGCAGTTTGGCGTAATAAAATATCCATACGGAACAGCTGTCTTACAATTTATATTCTGCTTAACACGGGGTTTGATCAGGATCCAATCTGTTGGTGAAATCTTATTTTTAGTCGGTGAAAGGATTAATGTTCTTAAGAGGTTATGATTTATGGATAATCCTTTAAAATTATGGTCACGATGTTCTAATTTATTTAAAAAAAAGAATAAGATTTATGCTCGTAAATCGTTCTTAACGTTTTTATAGACGTTTCTCGACAAGAAACAAGCATTATTGTCTTAATTAATTATTCAAAATTCACTAATTATCAGAATGCTTTATAATGGCCGATAAATGATATTTTATAACTCATTCACTCCTGACATTTAAATGGACAATTCTAATTGCCAATTTAGTCTGGTCAATGTTTCACTATATTTATGGTTGAGTTTAACCCTTTCACTCTCAATGACGCTTACAATCAGACAATAAGTTTGCGAGCGGACGATCAAAATGATTACAGTAAATGTGTTCAATTTGTTATGACGTCACGCTGGTACATCTTTTGAGAAGATCGTATGCAAAAATAGGTTTTAATGTACAGCTTAGAGCTACAGCAATAATGACCTTTATGCCACGTCCGTCATCTGTCGGATAAAGCCAGGATTAGAAGGGTTGATGTGATGCATACGGCATTAGACTTTATCCAGTGGTTTTTCTTTAATACAACTGGACGGTTCCATGGTAACAATTCCTTAACAATATTATGTAGCCGGGTTGAGTATATTATGGTTAAATGGTGAGAGGTGAAAGGTGTCCTGTAGCTCAGTTGATAGATCACTTGCACTGTAAATGATGGGCTCCGCTTTCATTCCCGATCTGTCTGCATATTTTCTAACCATGTAACAGTTGGTAGCCAACAATACATGTATGTAATTCGCAGGGTGTACAAGACTCATGTAGATCTAGTGTTCCTGAAGAAAAAATGAATTTGGGATGAAATCTTGAAAAGTGGGTGTGTTGAATTTATGGTTAAATGGTGAGAGATTTCTGTAAGCTGTTTAATGGCTCAGCCGGGAGAGCAGTCGCCCAGTTAGCGAGGGTCCCACTCGAGTCCCGTTCTTGCTGCCTATTCTGTCTCACCATATTATAGTTACAGACATTTAGAATTCACCAAATATAGCAATCGGCGACCTTGCAAATTGTTTCGATCCTGATTAAAAATCGGCGTCTTATCATTATCCACCCGTTTTACACTCATTTTGACAATGTTTCTCTCCAAATGACTTACTATGTGACGTTTAGAAATATTACAGACGGTAAAATGTAGCGGTGACCGAATAAAGCAGACGATAGAATGTGTCAATGAACGTGTTTAATGTGGTACATGTAGAGTTGTTGTGATACAGTGGAGAATCTGTTATTCTTTCCCGTTTAAACGCAAACGTACGCAAACGCAAAGCACTAAAACTTAGAAAAGAACAACTTTTGGACAATTTTGATAATTCATGTTTATCTTGGTAGCAAACAGTTTGGAGCCTGATCAGACGCCGGGTTACCCGGCGTCTGATCTGGCTCTAAACTGTTTGAAATAGAAATAATAGTTTTAGCGTAAACGCGTTTATTGGGAAAGAATAACGTTTTCTCTACTGTATACAATGTTCCCTCTCTACAATGACACCCAATGGGAGACACAGATTATGTGTGTTGTTCGGAGAAAGTCATTATACGGAGGGAAAATTAAGTCTTACATTACATTTGCAAACAGCTTCAATCAAGATCAGACGCCGCGGTACGCGGCGTATAATTTGGATTGAAGCTGTTTGTCATCCGTCATTATGTTTAATCTATCAAAATATCAATTAATATGTAACTTTGAGAACAAAGCAGGCGACAAATCAAAGCAGACGGTATTGCAGCCATGAAAAAGTTGGACATAAGTACCTTATTTGGAGAACAGCCGCACTGGGTCGTTGTAAGGAGGGAGTCGATGTTAGGAGGGACGTCGTAGGTAGGAAGCGCTGTAATCTTTATTTACATATGAAAAAAACACGTATAGTGGAGTCGTTATTCTTTCCCGTTTAAACGAAACTAAACGCAATTCATCAAAATATAAGAACGACAATCTTTTTTTAATTCCGTCGATTGATTTGTTTCTGAGTAGCAAACAGTTTTGAGCTTAATCACACTCGGTTTACCTGACCTCTGATCTGCTGATCTGACTCCAAACGGTTTTATAATTATGGAAATAATTGATATGGCATAAACGAAAAAAGTATTTTCCAATTAACTGTACATTATTCATGGACATGTATAAAATAACTTTAAGAAGAGTAAAACGCCATTCAATCGAGGAAATATAAGATATCAATGTTAGGAAAATCAAAATATCATTATGATATTTCAACACAGTAAAACATAACACATGTTTCATCTGGTATGTCACTGCCGATTGAAAATATTGAACTAAAGTGTGAAACATAAAGAGGAATGTAGTGATACTAAAATAAATTTAAATAAAAAACAAAATTCCCCGATGAATACAATTTAAACATTTACAGTTGAACTAAATGTATTTCTGACATGACAGTAAATGTGAATTGTGACTTGTCTGATACCGCGCTATCGCTTGAAGCTTGTGATATCGCCATGGTTACCGAATGTCTAGCGAGATACAAAATGTACACACCAATGATTCAATGTGACATAAGGTCTCATAAAACATACAATCATTATGTTTCTTAAATATATGTATTAGTTATAGTTCATTTTTTGAAAATTATGCAATATAACCTGGAGCGACCGTAGGGAGCGAATAGGTTATGTTGTATAATTTTCAAACAAATGAACTATAACTGATTTACCGTTTGCCTCAAATATGGCACGTAGGCTAGTGTATGTCAGTTACCGTTCAACCTACTTTACCTATACTAAGTTATCGCACAACCCAAATTACCGCTCGACCTAGTTTGTCAGCCAATAAAAGGGCTTTATTTCGGAGGGCGGTGCTTTGTATTTTTGGAAGCCGGCGAGTTCACTTTTACACATGACGTCACACGAAAGAACTAGAAAATCGACCGGGAACCCTGTACGCGTGTAGGGCTCGCTGTAGGTATTTCCATTTAGAAACAAAACGAAGCATGAACGAGTCACCCAAATGGAAATAATTGAAATACCAAGTATTGAGCAGCACCTGATCGACCAAGATTCGAGTCCTTTAACCTACTAATGGAGCCAAGCAATAATTGTTTTAAAGTCAGTTTAGAATAACAACAACAAAAAACCACAAATTATAACTTGCCTGTATCTTGCCTGTATCCTTGGTGGTCTTTATGAGCTTCTGCTCGTGTTGACCCCACTCAATATGTGGAACTTATCTCCGGTGTGGTTCTGTTTGATGAGATTATCTTCATTCAATAATGTTAATTCACTGCGAATTTATTGTCTTTGTGTTTCCACGCATCGTTAATACCATTTTTAAAAATATTTACATTATCTGCTGTGACAACTGAGTCTGGAAGGCTGTTCCATTGATTTACTGCCCTGTTTGAGAAACGTTGGGAACCATACTTGGTGAGGGTTGTGTGTTTAACTAGTTTCATGCTATGACCTCTGGTGACATGTCTCTCGTCCAGTTCTAAATTATTCATACACACCTCTTCGTAGTTATGTAGGATTTTAAACAATTGCAGCATATCTGCTCTGTCTCTCCTGTATGTAAGGGTTGGCAATCCAAGTTGTCTCAGTCTTTCCTCATAGCTGAAGTCTTTTAGTCCTGTGACAAGTCGAGTTGCCCTCCTCTGAACATTTTCAATTGCCAGAATATCCTTCTTGAGATGAGGTTTCCAAACCACTGTGGCGTATTCTAGATGGGGCCTTACAAGGCTTATAAATAGTGGGAGAAATATTTCCTTATCCAAGCATGTAAAGGTTCTTTTAATCATACCAAGCATTTGGTTTGCTTTTTTAACTTTCTGTTGTAAATGGCCATCAAATTTTAAATCACTGTCAAATGTTACCCCTATGTCCTTTTCGTTGTTTACAACTTCTATAGATATATTACTAGGAACACTCTTCATATGGTAAGACTCTTTGATGTTAGTTTTACCGTAGTGGATACATTTACACTTAGATGCATTGAATTTTATTTGCCATTGGTCTGACCAGTTTTGAAGTAAGTCTAAGTCACTCTGATGAAAACATCCTAGGTCAAAGCACTCTTAGTTTTTAAATGACATTCACCTGGATTGTGTTGTTTCATTATACTATTAATGGCAAATATGCCTATGGCACCGAATTGGGTTCAAGACGAGTGGCTGTTTAATGCAAGAATTAAATGCTTATATGAGCCTCTGTATTGCTTGCCTTATGAATTGATAAAAAGCAACCGTATCTTAGTACAATATTGAAAATAAACACATTCCTTTCGAGACGTGTTACAGTAAAATCTTTGTAAAACGGTTAACAAAAGAAGAAAATACCCTCAGGTCGGCTGCTATAAGTGCTTAACCCTTTCAACCCAACACTTATACAATGAACAATTCGAGTCTAGGCCATTTTTGTAATAGGAGATCTACGATGTGGTTCTACAATGTTTGCTTTGGACAAGTGTAACGGGTACATTATAAATGACGAGTGTACTCCTCACCTAGGGTTCAATGAGTTAATGCAGGACATGATGATTAATGCAGAAAGCGTTTCATATTAATTTCATTATGCCCTTACTATAGTCTCCTGTCTACAGAATATTTGATTTGTTCGGGCCTCTTTATTGGAAGGCCGCAGTACACAGGTTATACTGTAATCGCAGCTGGGCGGTTGCTGTATGACGTAATGATGCGCTACGCTCCTCCCTAGCACGCGGTGGCCTTGACCGGTTCATGACTTGTTTATTTCTGTGCCATACCCAAGTACAAAATTGAACGAATATGCGATATATTTTTTCATTTCTCACTGAAATGGAGCCCTTTCATTGGCTGGCAATCTAGGACAAACGGTAAGAACATTTAGTGAATCCTTTGAATCTTTGTCCCGCATATATGCGTTCCTTGCCAACAGTGTATCAGTGAAGAGTATAATAAATTGTCATATGCAAACAGTGCATACACAAATGAGAGGACTCTTAAAGAAGCCCTCTTACCAGGGTTTGAACTGTTTGTCATATTGATGCAAACAGTTAGGACCTAGATTAAAGTCTGTTCAGTTTGTCACATTGAAATACATTGACAAAACATCCATCACCTGTCCAAAATGGTCTCGACTTAATTAGGAAACGGAATTGACCATTTGAAGTTCAGGAAGAAGGGTTAACCCATTTGTGCCCACGATCACATATATGGGACATATGCAAACAGTGTAGACTCTGTTCAGACGCCGCATAATGCGGCGTCTGATCAGAGTCTACACTGTTTGCTGATAGGTTTTTTATTATAAAACAAAATGAAAATGAAAATTTTGACCAGGCATACCTTTGATAAAAAATGAACTAATCCAATATATAAACATGGAATAATCCACGGGGCGCTAATGCAGTTATGAGACTATCCCGGTCACTCAGGCTTACTAGGTAAATATGTTACAGTGCTTAACCTTTAGGGTCATTCTGTGGTTAAGTTCTATCATTATCCAATTAGCTCTGACAGGTCATATAGGATATAGGGATACAGTGTTGTTTTAGTCACAGATTTGGGGGCAAAAGGGGCTACATAGAAAAGCATGATATAAACATAACGTGTTTTGTGCACTGACTTTGTAAAAAAAACTAGCTATGAATACTATCATGTTTTCTGTGTGAAGGGAAAGACATTCAGTAAGTCTGCGAGTTACAGTTAACTTTTACCAGCTTTCAATAATACACAAGTTTATCGCAAGTACAGGAATATATGAGTTAACTCTTTGAACGTATAGTAAATGTTTCGTCTGCAACAATATCCGTCGGCTAGAATTTTCTGGAGTCTGAGTGTTGAACAGTTGAATCCTGATGAGAATTCATGTTACTTGCATCTCATCAGGATCCAAACCGTACCCAAAAATAATCATGAATTCACTGTTAGCGTGCAAAGAGTTAAAAGACTAAACAGCATATATATAAAACTATTGTCAAATTTGAACATTTCTATATAACATATAGGTTAACATTTTTAAGCCATTACCCCATAAATAAGCATTTTAACGCCTTTAATATATTCCTAAAATTGAGGAAAATAGTTTCCAATTTATACAGTTATGAATATGTATGATAAGAACTATTTTCTATATTCTAGCAGATGTTAAAGCAGACTGAAAGTAAAGTAGACTGCCCATAACTTGCTAGGCCCGTGAATACAGTATATTAGAGTTTGATGTCACTTATACTCGAATTTCTTTAGTCATGTCGTACATACATTTTGAGAAATAAAAGCACGTTGTAATAAGTGAATAACTCAAAATAGCTACATCAAAATTTTATCATATTCAAAATTGGTATGTGTTTAGCAATGGTTACTGATTTGAAGCCTTTCACTAATGTTATAATGCCCGTTTAACAAATATTGTCTGTAACTGCCTTGTAACAGTTTGGATCTAGGCCAGACGTGGTTTCGGATTCTTATACAGTCTCTTCCATAAATATATAGAATGGACTTGTCTGAATCGAAATTGTAAGTTTCAGGATGAATGGATGGATTCATTAGGGTTTACGTTACTGTGGCACAAAACACATCATATAGCGCCGATGAATAATGAAGGATGATGAGATGAAGATGATTTCAGGAAGATGATTTCGACTAATCTCATTCGTTACAAAGCACGTTTCCAATGGTCAATAAGTTAAATGCTACTGGCATCTAAAGAAGACGTTGGGAAAGTGAATGCTTCCCATGATTGAATCATGACATTGTTGTATACATGACTTTGAACGCATCCAAACTATTGGATCAATCGAAACAGATATTAAGACATGCATGGGGTATACTAGTATTATTTGTCGTATTTCATGTTTTATAGCTTGAACATGTGCGAGCAATATACAAATATGACCCATACGTACCTGGTCAGACGATATCATTCTCACTGGACTTAATCTAAGAAGTTATATGAGATAAATGGTTATATATAATCTAATTACACGCGTTTATGTGAACCATATCTTGTGAAAATTAGCCACCAGGAAGTAAACGATGTGTCAACTCGCGGCGCCAGGTCGAGCTCTGTAGTGTTTGCAGTGGCATATGACATACATGTACATGTACCACAGTAGATTCTTGAAACAATGGACTTCATAGGCCAAAATTATGTTAAACGGTATACACTGTTTGCATTGTTCGTATGTTTCTTTTTCACGAAACAGAGCACGTCTCTTTATTGGTGACATTGTCAAATGAATATGTAACTGAATACGCCGATAAATAACCAATCAAGGTAGTGTGTTGCCATAGGGGAATTCATTCATGTTCATGTAAGATTTACGTTTTATATTCGTGAGAAAAGGGAAATATAAAAAGTATATAGCGAATATTGGAATTGCAAATATGATATTCGCAAGACTGTTAAAGCTGATAAGTAGGCACTTGAGTGAGAACACGTATGGGAAAATCCTGGAAAGTAGAATTCGAATTATAGTTTTAATCTGTATCCCTAATTGTGTTAGGAACGACTGGGCTAACACTTGCAAATACTCGGGGTCAAAATCAGAGACCAAATAACTCATGCAGATCCAGTTTCAATTTGCTTACACTGTGTTATTAATTTCATGTAAAAATACACAAGAAAATTGTGGATTATATCATTCTTCAGCAGCGAAATGCACATATTATTTAACCCTTTATCCCATAGCCTGCTCATAGTATTTGAGTTAGTTGACGACTCAAAGAAGATTGCAAGTAAAACTGAATGCGCCTTAATACGCGATATTCGTGGCGTTTGTTCAGGAACCAGACTGTTTGCAAATATCACTGTTGTCGGCCTTGGTAGTGAAAGGTATAATGCAGTTGAAAATTGATGTACCATCGTGCCATGTTGTATTGCGTTCGCTTATACATGTAACCTAGATTGTTTGGAAAGTAGCAATCACTCATGTTCAGCACTGTGATGTATGCATACAGTGGAGAATCTGTTATTCTTTCCCGTTTAAACGCAAACGTACGCAAACGCAAAGCACTAAAGCTTAGAAAAGAACAACTTTTGGACAATTCTGATAATTCATGTTTATCTTGGTGGCAAACAGTTTGGAGCCTGATCAGACGCCGGGTTACCCGGCGTCTGATCTGGCTCCAATCTGTTTGCACTGCAAATAATAGTTTTAGCGTAAACGCGTTTATTGGGAAAGAATAACACATTCTCCACTGTACCCGTTCTCTTAATCTGCGTCCAAATTCCAATATCTGTCTAACCCTTTCATGGCCAAATTTATCGTAAAGTTTTAAACCCTTTACCGAAATAGTGTCGTCTGATTCAACATTGTAGTCTGATTTAAGGAGGTATAACTAACGCTATTTCAAAACAAGTGACAAACAGTTTTGATCCTGATCAGACGCTGCGTTACGCGGCTTCTGATCAGGATAAAGACTGTTTGCAAATGCGTCTTATGACGTCATTCAGAGTGAAAGGATTAGAACAGCGCGACATAGACATTCCAAAGAGTGTAAATTCTAATTCAACGTCGATTTAATATACACTATATATGGTGTCCATTTAGGTTCTACATCGCGAATTTTAGTTAATGCATGATAAACATTTCCGTTTTTCAGTATACATGTACAGATATCATGTTTGCCCTGAACTAAAAAAATAGCTCCGCTATTTGATCAAGTATCAGAGTGAAAATAGTTCATGAATAATAAACAACGTAGAATACCCATAAATCAATTTTATTTCATTTTACAAGAGATGGTTGTTTCCATTTTTATGCCAGTTACTTTAATGTTTATTCTAAATCATACTTAAATTACATTTTTGCTGTAGGAAATATTATAGCAATCAATAATAAATGGTAGTTCACCTATGGTTGCTAGTTCATAATGTATGTTATATCAATTTTATATTAAATGCCACAAATACAGTGGAGATGACATAATTATTTTCCATTCAACCCTCTCATTGTAAGGTTTTTACCACTCCTTACCCATTTTGCCATCTGCTTCAATAATGTTGTCTACAATATCGTTTAAAAATTAGATTAGACAGCATTTGATCTGGCTTTTAACTGTTTGCAATGCATGTAATATGTTTAGTGTAAAGTATTGGCAAAGAATAACGTCTACACCACTGTATAAGCAAGGTAGACAAAGGTAGACAGTGAGTCCAAAAGTGGACGGTTTGAAAAAACGAGTCGTGTATCGAGACATTCTGGTGTTTTAGGTTGATCTTGACATACGCTGCCAGATACCATAATGGTACATGTACTGTGGAGAAAACGTTATTCTTTCCCAATAAACGCCAAGATAAACATGAATTATCAGAATTGTCCAAAAGTTGCTCTGTTCTACGTTTTAGTGCTTTGCGTTTGCGTACGTTTGCGTTTAAACGGGAAAGAATAACAGATTATCCACTGTACGCTGCCAGATACCCTAATGGTATTACTTAACCCTTTTCTTAAGATTGAGTTTGAGTGGTTTGGATACATGCAGTAGAGCAGATCTAGATATCCCAATTCAATGTTTAACTAAAAACCGGACAACTGTTGTGGGTGCGTTTGGTTAAGGTCTAACCTACTCAACATATTGATCACTAGAAACGAGCATACCCTTCATTTACACAGTATACATGTGAAAAGAGTGCCTGTCCTATGCAAACAGTATACATATGATCAAAGAATGCAATGTATGTAATTTTGAAATAATTAGCAGAAAAAAACCCAAACTAGTAAAAAGAAAAAAATAGACTCGAAAGTGTAAATTAAAGTTTCAGGTGCAAATCATTAACAGGGCTTCCATATCTCAGGAATTTTCCGAAATCATCGAATTTTTCTTTATTTCTCCGGACCTACGGTATTTTTCAAAATCTTCGGATATCTGCTCTTACTTTTCAAATTTAGGGTTTTATTCGTTTTTACATAAGAACACATTGATATTTTTGTCAAACAGTTAAGATCCAGATAAGACGCCGCGTTACGAGGTTTCTGATCTGGATTCAAATTGTTTGAATAATTATGTTAGTGTTCTAGAGCCAGGCAGCGTTAGGGTTAAATGTACGTTTCCTAAAATTGCGCTTGAAATTTGGAAATCTTATGATTTTGATATGCAACTTATGGTAGACCTGCATTTAACAAGCCACGGTCAGGAATATGTATATAGTAATACTCGCCCGTGTCTATTGATTGGGATGTATACTGTTCCCTCCTTACAACGGTCCTCCCAACAACGAATCCCTCCTTACAACGACCCTTACCGTAGTTCTCTTACTAGGACAATTATATATAACGATTATACTGCTGTAATATAGTCTGTTTAAAGTTGTCGACTGTTGTTTACCAAAGTAACACCTTGGACATTTTGACAGAAAAAAATGACAAGTGACAAACAGTTTGGATCCAGATAAGACGCCGTGTTATGCGGCATATGATCTGAATTCAAGCTGTTTGCAAATGTAAACCAATTTCGCTCCCTATAACGACTGTTTCCAAACAACGTACACAATTATCGTCTCCTCGTTTTACAGAGGGAGATCTGTAGTTGATGTGTACAATATAGCAAAGACATCCGACGTCAAAATATACGCAGTACTTATATTTCATCAGTTTAGAACTAAATGTTTTGGTCAAATGACCGATAGCTTACTCATACAGAACAATCTGCAAAAGAAACATACAGTTTCAGCCTAAAGTACAGAATGGGATATCCTGAGCAAATGCATGGTTAACGTGCTAAAAAGTGCGCACAGACGAAATCATTCTTAATAAGTGAAGCAAAGTCCTTGCAATTTGAACGTTTTCTTTAGATTATTTGTCTGTTTTGTTTTGTGCATTCATAAACAATAGCTGAATCGAGAAAGCTTCTGCCTTAAACAATGTTCGTTTTATGAGACAATATTTAGGCGGTGACAGGGTTAAAGCAGACCATAAAACTTGACAGTGAAAGAGTTAAGATAGATTCTTTATTGATTTAAACAATACTATAAGATTCTTTATTGATTTAAACAATACTATAAGATTCTTTATTGATTTAAACTATACTTTAAGATTCTTTATTGATTTAAACAATACTATAAGATTCTTTATTGATTTAAACAATACTATAAGATTCTTTATTGATTTAAACTATACTTTAAGATTCTTTATTGATTTAAACTATACTATAAGATTCTTTATTGATTTAAACTATACTATAAGATTCTTTATTGATTTAAACTATACTTTAAGCAACCACCTCCATTTTAAGATGTTCACGGTACTTTAACTACAGTGGAGAAAACGTCATTCTTTCCCAATAAACGCGTTTACGCTAAAACTATTATTTGCAGTGCAAACAGTTTGGAGCCAGATCAGACGCCGGGTAACCCGGCGTCTGATCAGGCTCCAAACTGTTTGCCACCAAGATAAACATGAATTATCAGTTGTCCAAAAGTTGTTCTTTTCTACGTTTTAGTGCTTTGCGTTTGCGTACGTTTGCGTTTAAACGGGAAAGAATAACAGATTATCCACTGTAGTGATAGCTTAATACAAGATTGGCTTATATTTCCATTCAAAACATTCGTGCTCAAACAATAATATACACTGCATATACTGTGGTTCAGAATGAGACATTGATTACTATAACGTCTGATTAGGTTTTAAGCTGTTTGTTGTTCTGGTTTTGATAGATCGTCACCTTTTTCTTGTTTTTGTATTGCGTTTGCATTTGCATGAGGGAAAGTCAAACGTCTTCGCCACTTCATACACATTCTCATTTAATCCTCGACAGACCAAACCCATATGTTTCTAAACAAATATTGCAAAAATCCTTCTTTATACAGCAGTTTTCATGTGGTGAAGCCTTCAATCGGTGGTTCTACCTAGTTGCGGATTTGTGCCTGAAACAATGCATAAAAGGTTTCTGGGGTCTTCCTCCACCTGTTATGAGCTGGATGTCGCGGTATATTATGACTGAAATACTGTTTAAAGCGACGTAAAATCATAACACATCAAATCAAATATACAGTAGTATGGCTAATAGCGCAACACATTCACTTCTGTTTTAAGTCACCACTCTATTGAAAACCTATATGCACCTTTTCCTTTATATATAATTATAGTTATTTAATACAGTAAAAAACACTGTATTATGGTTTCTTTTAGGAATTAAGTAGTCAAATGTCTCAAAATGTTTCCACGTTACTTCACAGGGTAGTCGCTTAATACAATATTGATTGTGTTTTATACGCTGTTCAATATATCGATTTGATCTAGTTAACGCATATAAGTGGCATAGACATTAATCCTCCTACTATAAAAATATCGTCCGTTATAAATTTATCGTCTGCATCATTTAACTCTTTCGCAACTTGGCAAACGTTTGCAAACAGTTCGGATCCAGATTAGACGCCATGTCACGTGGCGTCTAATCTGGATCTAAACTGTTTGCTACTCATATTTAAAAGAAATTCAGTTTAAAATATATAGTTTAAAGGGATGTTCCTTGTTTTGCAGACGATTCATGTAAAGCAGGCGAAATATCAGCGTGATACGTATTATCAAAGTTAGATCAAGCTGCTGACTGTTTCTAATATTCGGGGCTGCCAAATCTTTATCATGAAAAATCCTTAGATATCAATTTTTTTCTATTTTGAAAGCGCGTTTACTTAAAACAGATTGAGAAAGCAAAGCAGAATACGCCATCATGCTTTACTTTAAGTCTGCTTTAAGCTACCTTTTGCTAGGATAAAAATCCGAAGAATTCTAATAAATCCGGAGAAATGGAAGCTCTGAATATTTCAGCTTTTATTGGCGGCTACACAAAGGCTGTTTCAGCTTGACAAACGTTTAGTTGACTGTGTCTACATATAGATCCAGCACGTACCAGATTTCAATTTTAACATCCTTTGCATTGTTTTGGTCTAAAAAAATTGAGTCTTCAGACAATTCATTTTCGAAATAGATGCATCTTCGACATTATTTGGGAAATATTTTCAAGAATAGCAATACAGGTTGGGTCCAAGTGAAATGCCAATTTACTTTGCAACAATGATCACAAAATCGCTTTTATTGTGCTGAAGGTTAAAACAACAGATGTGATTGTAATTCTGTAGTTCAACGAAGTCAGACGTACATTTGAAAATCTCTAAGGATTTTAATGCAGTTTGATATTGCAGTACAATAAAGCAATATAAAACCAGATGACATAAGATGTTTAATAGGCCTTCAAAATGGCATTCTCCAAGATTTGCAGACATTTATGTGTCTGATATCCAAATTGAAGCAAGTAAAACCGAAAGATAGATGATAAAATTAGACAAGAGTCGGGAAATAAAGTCTATTTAGATCACACTTTATGGACGATTCCTTGTTTTCTCCATCTATATGTAATGGATCGAGTTTAGAGCAGCGGAGCAAGCTGTAATAAATCATGGGATGGTTAAGACTGACAAAAATAGTGAACCCTTTCATGATAAAAAATATCGTGAATATTTTTGTACCCGTTCACCGCTAAATTATCACCTGCTTCAATATTGTTGTCTGCAATCTCGTTTCAAAGTTAGACTTAAGGCAGTATAACTGATGTAATTTCAATACAAGTGGCAAATGCTTTGCGGCGTCTGATCAGGATAAGAATTGTTTGAAAATGCACTTTATGACGTCATTTAGAGTGAAATGGTTAACCATCAAACAGGTCTGATATAAAAAAAAAAAGTATAATGTTGTATATTCATACAAAACCGAGTAAAATGGTATCTGTGGATATCGATGTAGCTACTACATGAGGACATGCTATTCCTTTAATCTAATGCTCAATAAATATATATTTTTATGACTCTAATTTATTCTTCTACTAAAGAAAATAGTTCCAATGTATTCAGTCATGAATATGCACCATAAAATATTTTAAAGTACAACAGAATGCGCTTCAAGCAATATTATGACTTAAGCGATACCTGTCTTTAACCCTTTCCCCCATAGAAGCACCTTTTAGCGCATTCAGTTTATTCCTCCGCTGAAGATAATAGTTCCTATTTTTACAGTAATGAATATGTATCATAATGAATATATTCTCTATTCTGGCAGGTGGTAGCTTAAAGCAGGATGAAAGTAAAGCGGAATGCGCTTTCTGCTTTACTTTCAACCTGTTTTAAGTACAGTCACTCATTTTCAAAACTAGAAACAGGCTATGGGGTAAAGGGTTAAAACTTGAAACAGAAAATACAAATAATTAACATACAATTTTGTTTTAAAAGATGATCAATGAGAAATCATGACTATATGCGTTTACTAAATGCAGGAAACAAATAATGTAGAAAGTTCCTATATAGAAGCTTCATGCACTATATCAATACTGCACCTAACAGTCATGATCCTGAAGATGCCCCAAAGCTACGTCACACGGTTACAGTATCGTCGCTTCATACAGTAACACTTCTTTATTACGGCCAAATAAGTAGGTTAATTATTTTATGTTTAATACAGCTGTATTCTTAAAGCAAGGTGAATGTAAATCAAGTCAAGTCAAGTCAAATCATTTTATTCGGCATAACATGATACATGTCTGTTGCCTTACACTAGCCGGTTGATAAACATGAAGCATTAAGAAGAGAGTGAATGTCATTTTAAACATACGTTTTAAATCAGACAACTCCTGTAGGAGCGATCTGTTTAATTTTCACCATGCTTTAAGCTGCAATCTATCTTTCAAATATACAATTAGCCTCAATTTTAGCATGGAGGAATTATAATTCCTCCATGATTTTAGTGATCGTAATGGGAGGGGTTTTATTATACAGTAAAACCCTTCTATAAAGGCCACTTAATTAGGTAAATTATTTTGTGTTTCTGAATCGTGACTGTTTAGAGCTTTCTGTTTTACTTCCACCTTGCTTTTAGATGCCATCAATTTTTTAAGCAAATAATTAGCCTGATTTCTAGTGGTCGTAATAGAGAGCTTGTACTATAGACAGTATTAACTGTACATCTGACAATGTTAAAGACGAAAACATTTTAAACGTCAATTACATAGCATAACAAATATAAAACAGATATTCAGTCTCAAGACCGTATTGGATAGGTGACAAGGTATTATTGTCTGTCTGCATCATAGATAGAAAACTGGAAAATAACCTGCTTGATAAAAGTAGCCGAACTTGTCATTTACCTAAAACATATTAAACTTGGTTCTACAGTAGAGAATCTGTTATTCTTTCCGGTTTGAACGCAAACGCACGCAAACGCAAATCGCTAATTCTGATAATTCATGTTTCTCTTGGTGGCAAACAGTTTGGAGCCTGATCAGACGCCGGGTTACCCGGCGTCTGATCAGGCTCCAAACTGTTTGTAATAGAAATAATAGTTTTAGCGTAAACGCGTTTATTGGGAAAGAATAACGTTTTCTTCACTGTATGACAGTATAGTGTTTTTGTGGTAAAAACTATACAGTCAATCAATCTACTTTAACACACCGATCTAACTCCACCACTACGTTCTACCGAATTCAATATTTAATTCATTTTAATAGCAAATACATGTAGTTTAGATCGTAATCAGATCTGATCAAAACTGTCCAGGCTAAAGGAAAGTAATTCTAATTAAGAGTATATTAGCAGCTTAGTTTAGTTGGAAATGAATGAGGTCTGTAATTTGTCATTTATTGAACGTGAATTGTAACGTTTACGCCTGAGCCAAATGACATCTCCCTTTTCAGTATAATGTTTGATTGCATTTAATTATTTTAACACTGGAAACGTGTTTCTGATAAACCTTAGTCTATTGACTGTGACATTGTAGAACTGACTAACAGATTGCACCCTGTTTAGTGGCGCTCTGATTGTATCCAGACTCTTTACAATACATTATATACAGAAATGTAATGTTGTAATTGCTTGTAAAGGCTTCCAGAATATTGTTTCTTCAAGAATATAAGGGAAATATAGGATATTACATTAGTGTTTATAACTTATTGGATTTATTAAACGGGTCTTTTAGAAAACGATAAAAACGAGGTTTTGTCGAGTTTTTATCGTTTTCTAAAAAGACGAGTTTGATAAATCCAATAAATTATTAACACGAATATTATATTCTTTTTATAACATAACCTAGACAAGTTATTTATCACAGCCTTTGAGGTCAAGTGAATGCTAAGCGCGATATAAGTAGATCTATACAGGAAAAAAGTTGTTCCAAATTAACCCCGTTCACTAGCATAATGTTTATGTTATTATATGTATAATAAGCACTTTCATGTAGATCTAATATTGATTAATTACACCAAAATTCTATAAATTGAATCTACATGACGGAAATAAGACGTTGGAAATTGAACGCATAGAACGCATTTTAATGACGTCACAAGTAACGGCGTCGTGGCGTACCTCATTTGCATAGTTATTTAACTAGTTATATATGACATTTAAACAACGGGTGTTATTCAACGCTCACGCCGTCTGTTATGTTATAAACAATTATAATAACCCCCATCTATTACAACCACTAAAGTGAAGGCTTATTAAGTGTAGAAAAGACCGGTGGCAGCTTAAAGCAAGGTGACCCGCCCCCAGAAAACTCATTATCTCGGAACATTAAGTATTTGAAGAAATGTCGCGAGGAAAGGAAACGTTACAGTAAATGCCCTATATTTCGACCACTAAACTGAAAGCAAACTGATTGTTTTTAAGACAATTGGCAGCTTAAAACAAGGATTTAAGTAAACCTGACAGCTCCTAAAGGATACACATTGTTTGCATAGAGCACATGTACTCTTCAAATGTACAATGTTTACAATGTTAGTCCTTTCACTACCAAGTTCGACAACACTGACATTAAATTTGTAAACAGTTGGAATCCTGATCAGACGCCGCGTTATGCAGACGGAAAACATAAGCAGCCGATAATATGACAGCTATTGTATCATACATGTATGGGTATTTACGTCAAACTGGCAGTGAAATGGTTACATGTAAAGTGTTGTAAATCGCGTAACGGAGGGTTAAACAACTATGGTCGACCATTTAGATTACCGAAAATTACATGATGTAAATTTAGAGATTTAAAGTGATAGAAGACACGACACTTTTGACACACATTACGTGATAAATAGAATGCAACCCGGCCAGGCGATGTATAATCCATTGGTAAACAAATACACTCTTTACACCTCTATTTCTTCCCTAAGAATAATTGTTTCCACCTAGGAAGTATTGAATTTGAAACACGGAAGGCATCCCAGTACCTTTTCCAGATGTTGGTTTAAAGCAGATTGGAAGCAAAGCAGAGTGCTCCTTTAGGACCTGGCTTCAAAATAAAGAAACAAAACTATGTGGTAAAATATAATGTGCGTGGCATTTGATCTGATTACACAGTAGGGTATTCGAATTATACACTGTTTGCCACATTGTAAGCTCCCATTTCACGCGACGACAGTTCTCGTTCTGCACTATGTGCAATATGCCGAGATCATTTACTGTCAAATAAAAAGCTGACATTAATAAAACAATATACGCTTCGATAAAGCAGAGCCCATCTAGTGTGAATTTAAGCGGAAATGCAAACCACACACCATGATAGATTTACAGGGAAGAATAACATCAAAGAAATTTCCATAAAAGGTTTCCTGCAGCTCCACTCGAATTTATAACCTTCATCACGACAACGGTAGCGGAAGCAAAGATATTTACAAGTCCAATTATCACCAAGTCAGCCATAAGAATGCGTTACTGAATGGAAAAATCGCAGCAAGCATCAGTTAGTAAGCGAAGCAAACATATATTCTGACGCTAAAAAAAGATTCAACACACTTTGTAATTTAAATTCTCTGTCAACTGTCTGTTGAATTAATGTAAAGCGTGGTGGAATCGACGTATGTTCAATTTAACTGTTTGAACACTAAGTAGAGTTTTCGTCTGTTACAAATGTCGTCTGCTAATTTCCAGAAGTTAGACTTACCATGCACTACATGTGAAGAGGAGTCCTTTAATCAGAGTTTGCCGTATGATGCTTAGTTTTAAGGAAGGCCCTAATGACAGTCCACTGTCAATAGCCATTTCACGTGAAATTCGCTTTTGACATTCGACTGTCAATAGCGGTTTACGTCAAATTCGCTATTGATATTCGACTGGCAATAGCGGTTTTACGTTAAAAGATGAAGATGCTGAAGAATTTACACTATTTCCATTTGACGGAAAATTTCCGCATGACTGTTGTCTTGCACTAAGTTCATATATATACCTAAGAGAATTATTTAATATCCTTCTAAGTGTCAGGTGAAAGTAGACCTTACTGTGTGACAATTGTATGATCAGAAATAGTGTAATTGGTATAATATGATAGAAGTGGACAATTACATGTTAAAATCGCATACTCCATTAAATGTTACTTAAGGTAATCCAACACTGGAGGTAGGGTAATTGTAATGTAAAAATGATATTATGAATGGATACTACATGTAATTCCCGTGTCTTGTGTGAAATATGAAGGCTTTTCGCCATCTCTTCTCGAAAATATTTGAAATATTGTATATAGCCTTACAGGTAGGAAAACATGCGAGGAAAATTAAAAGACAAATATTCCTGAAAGGCGATTTTTACCTATTCTAACCTAAAATACTGATATTTTTTAAGTCTTGCCTATGCCAGAAGACGTGAACATCACAAAAAAGTCATTGTCCCAATATTTGCATCATATGATGTGAAAAAATAAAATATCTGAACCGTCCTCTTAAAAATATGCAATATTTTCCATACGATTTTACATTATATGACTTTAAAGGTTGCATGTTTGTACAACAATGATAACTTTAGCAAGCCAAACCACTTGCTTATGTTTTCATACAATACTTACGCAATCTAAATCCAAAATATGAAGACATTTGGCCTCACCTAACTGGAAAAAAATAATTTTGTCTTCGAAAAAGTGTTTGAGACATTGAATACTTTATAAAGACTGAACACTAAATTTGGCTTATAATTAAAATATTTTTGCAAGTTAATGTCAGGCGCATTTATTAACATCTAATCATTGGTGTAGGAAAATGTTTTGTTTAAAAAAGATATACATTTCAAAGAAAAATATATTGAGCTCGGTCGGGATTCGAACCCGTGCGGGGAAGGCCAAGCAATTTACAAGACGAGATTGGCAACATTTCGGACTACGTCCGGATAATTTCTAACATTATCGTCCAAGTTTTATATGGGGGTGTTCGGTATATTCCGTTAAACACGGAAAATGCAGAGATAACACTGAAAAGGCGATCTTCAGTGTTGGAATACCTTAAAAACTAAGACAAGTAAAGCACACAGGTGACACATAAACACTCTTCAAATCGATCAAAAGATCACTCGTTGCATACATGTACCCTTTGCATACAATTGTAGTATATAAAGACAGTAAAGCCTAAGTCTCATTTAGAAGCTCTATATATTACTTGCATCTTCATGAACTCGTGACCCTATAGCCTGTTTCTAGTTTTGAACATGGATAACCACTTAAAGCAGATTGACAATGAAGCAAAATGCTTCCGAATGGACATTACGTAGTATCTTTCAGTTTGTTTTAGCCTACCAGCTATTATGTTAATAGGTTATAATTCATATTCGAAGTTTTTTATAATGTTGAACTATCCTTCAGTGTAGGGAATGTGTGCTAAAGGGCGTATATATTAGGGAATGGTTTTAAACCTTTCACTCTCATTTTTGTCGTCACCGTTTCATTGTCATCTGATTCAAATTTGATTACCGCAATATCGTTTCAAAGTTAAAGAAATAAGGAAGTATGACTAAAGGAATTTCAAAACGAGTGTAAAACAGTTTGATCAGACGCCGCGTTACGTTGTTTTCAAACGCGTTTTAAAGCATCATTGAGAGCAAAAGCGTTAAACAGATACCTCTATGAACACAGGTCAGAAGATCTTATATTATAAAATCCTAAATGCCATGAAGAAGTTACAACATTTATCGTCTACTACATGTAGATCTGGTACATGTAGCAAGGCGCATGCATGTTACCTTTGTTTTCAAAATAAGTATTCTATATATTGTGATTTAACATGAGTTTCATGATCATAACTGTTTGTTAATGCAAGGAAGTCTTGTTTGGCACTGACTGCTTTGGTAAATCACAACATTACATTATTATAAATGTTTAAGCTCGGTTTACCTGCTCAACCGATTGATAGTTATATTCAGAAAGACATTACTATTCAGATTTGTTCTTTTCTAATCATTTAACAAAAATCAGTCAAACTCAGGTATTTAGAACTCGCTTAAGTTAAACATGTTGGTACGGAAAAATTAAAACAAGACTAAACCGCGTTTTAACTTTGAAACATGGATATGTTTGACTTAAGCGACATAATGAACTTTATCTATAAAAATACGAAAAATTCGAGCAAAGCGATTTCGAGATATCAACATTTGATTGTTTTGGCACTATACGACTGTACAGTCTAACAAGCATCGGGACAACACTAGCTGCTGCATACATTACTATTAATGAAGACAAACGTAAGGCTTTAATTCGTTGTCAGTTCCTGTCAACCAAAGGTATACTTCTTGTTTCGGTCCTGAATGGCATTAGAAAATAGGAACAATAACGGCATTTTTTTACGGAATATCCCCCTCTAGATAGTCTATTCATCTACAATGGCAAAACAAGGAAGTACGATGAACAATAACTGACATTACGTGCATTAATTGATATGAATTTAATGATGATTGTTTTTTGTACTTTATCTTATTCCAAGAAACGCGTCATAAATCCTTGAAATTGTAGTTACATGTCGTTGCAAATGGCCTGACTATTTAGAGACCTTGATCTTTGATATGTTAAACAAACAGATAACTCCGTCTGCACAATGTCTCGTTTGCGGATATTCTTGTATATAGTATATGTATCCACCACTGTAAATAATCATGATAATAGTGTCAGTCAATTTTGATCCAAATGAGGTAAGAGTATTTGGTATTTCATCTGGATCTACATTTTTGTATAGTTATTGCAAATAATCCAATTTTTTTTTTAACCCATCCGGTATAAAATTTCTGTTGATACGAGGGAATAGTATATATACAAACATGATACTTGAGGGTGGATGCCAGATTCAGAAGTGGTGCAAATTTTTTCTACAGCATTTTTTGTTACCCCACCCACTGAAATTCAATGCAAAATACCGATCTTACCGATTGTTAAATTTTATGACAAGGTTGTTTTGCAAACAATTGTATCGTTGGAACTGTGTTGTTCATTGGGTATAAAATGCTTTAAAATGCAAAATATTTTAGTATTTAGAAGGTTTTGAAGCTCATAGAATGTCACAGAATGTCATAGAATGTCATAGTAGAGGGGCTGTAACCATGATGGTAAAGTGATTTTTCAACCCACCCAGTTTAATATTTCTGTTGATATGAGGAAATAATATATATACAGATATGACACTTGAGGGTGGATGCCAGATTCAGAAGTGGTGCAGAATGTTGCTAGAGCTGTTTTATTACCCCACCCACTCCAGTCCATGATAAATACTGATGTCATATTAAGTCTTATAATCAGGTGTTAAGACAATTGACTTAAAACACCACAAATAAGTCTTCTTATATAATTTTATGTAGAATCATAATCTAAAAAGTTGCCGACTGTCAAGTTCTACCCCCCCCCCCCTCTCCCTCCCTACCCCCCATTTCTCCCCCACTCTTCAAACCTTTTGGGAAGTTGAGACATTTTAATGCGATTTCTGTCTATCAGTCTGTTAAAACTCATTTAGAGCTAACTCGCATTACACAATTGGAGGACTTTACCCAAAAGTTTACAAGTTTCTTACTTCTATATATAAAAAAGTGGGAATTTGGGCTTTGACCATTTTGATTGAAGTTATGGCCCTTGAATTGTTTCTTTCATAGAATATATAGGGGTAAAGTTATGAGCGCAGTTAACTCCTACTCGAGTATTGAGGGATTAGCTCCGATCCTTCATAGACGAACTACTTGTAGACAGACAGTCATATCTTTCATTTATGTCTCCTTCGATACATGATAAAATTTACAAACATGAGTAAGTAAAATATATAGAACAACTCAAATATGAGTTATGAGAGACAATGTAAATCTTACAATATGACAACTAATTAGATACCTAAAATCATGCAACTTAATGTACAGTTAAAAATGTATGCTTATAAAATTATATAAACAATTAAACTTTCATCATAACATGCTAAAAATGTTAAAATATACATTAATTCTATACATCATCACATGATTATTTATACAACTGTTGTCGACTATGCTTGCACATTCAAATATCGTGGCATATTTTGGTACTATATTTAACAATATGAGCATCAGACCGATTTTGATTTGATTTTGATTTGTTTTGATTTTACGTCGCTTTCAACAGTATTTCAGTCATATCGCGACGTCCAGCTAATTACAGGTGGAGGAAGGCCCCAGACGTCCTTTATGCACTGTTCCAAGCACAAATCGGCAACTGGGAAGAACCACCGACCCTCCGCAAGCCAGCTGGAAGGCTTCCCCATATGAAAAATTCGAACGATCCTACTAGGATTCGAACTCACAGTGGTGAGGAGCTTAATGATGTAAGTCACAGTGACTTTACCACTATGCCACAGATACCCCGCGAGCACCAGACCGAATACATTCATATTTCTCACATGTGAATATGTATAAAAAAAGTGGATTGGAAATTTGACTCCGACCATTTTGACTGAAGTTATGGCCCTTTGAATGTGTTTCCTACATAGAATATAGAGGACAATTGATGTACAGCGAGCTCATTCTACATTATTTGAGGGATTTACTGAAACTTTCCCAGATTGACTACTTATGTGTGAAAGTATTCAAGTAGTTTGGAATTTGAGCTGCAATTTTTTTTACCGAAGTTATGGTCTTTTAAATAGTTTTACAACGTATAATATGCATGTATAGGAAATAAGCCATATGCAGCTACATCTTCCTACACTCCTGGAGGGACTTTCTTCGAACCATCACAAACTAATCACGTGTATGTGCAGGTGTACAGATGGTTTGGAAGTTTGACTGCGACCGTTTGGACATACGTTATTGCCTTTCAAATTAAAATGTTTGAAACTTCCTCCCTATTGGAGGAATTTGGTTCAAAGTGTAATAGATGAACCACCTATAGCTATTTTGAAGGAATATGGATGGGACATCCTGGGAGTTCTGAGGTACTTTACATTAATGAGTGTTTTGAAAAGCTACATTGAAGTTGGAAATAGTGATATTGATGAATATATTTACTCAATAGATGAGTATGATGGGCATAACGAAATATACAGGTATAAAAAAACGGCTATTATTCATGAATATTCAAACGCCGACTGGGATTCCAAATCTGTCCCCCTGTGGGTCAGTCACGTGGCTATCAGCAACATCAACATGTAGAACCATTGTACTTTACGTTAATCATCAGGTTTTCAAGTTAAAAATGTCATATAATCATTCACTTTTGGCACGAATAGAACATTTGGTTACCTTAGCAACCACTCATAATATATGCTAAATAAGAGCATTATACTTAAATTATGTATCAAATTCAAAGCGTTTTACTTACGACAAAGTATAAAAACTTATTTAAATTAGTGTACGTCAGTTTTAATACCATCTGGGCAACTTAACATGGTTATATAAACATTCACTTTTAGCATCAAAGTAACATTTGGGTACCTTAGCAACCGCTGACACTTTAAGCTAAATAATAACATTATACTGAAAATATGTGTCAAACACTGTCTTTTTATAACTTTCTAAGGTAACATACAGCAAACTCGCAGTACCATTTATTGCAAGGAATACGAGTTAAAATTGTTGTCGGACATACACTTTAAATATGAAAGGAAAACCTTAAATTGACCTGGAGTCACATAAACGCCAATATAGAAGCGGTTAATTTAGCTCTGAGTCCTGAGTCCTATACTCACTAAAATTGCCAATGACTAATTTGTCAAAAGAACTAAGAGTCCCAAGGACTCATAATGTGTTGTCCTTATTTATAATTAAATCTGAAAAACAGGGACTAAATGTTTTACAAAAGGTGCATCCCAAGGACACACCATTCTGATTTCTAAATTAATCACTGAAAAATCGACAAAAGAATATACTAAATCCCAAGTTTGTCTTTCTCTATTACCCTTGATAAAGCTGACACTTTTGGTGACATTTCAAGTTAGAATGTTCTGTTCATACAATTTTATTTTATATTTGCTATCCTCTGCTTCAGCAGCCTCTACATCATACCTGCTAGACTTTCTCTCATTTTGAGATAATTGAGCAAAAGAGGGACATGAGGCCCCGAAGCGCTTACATGAGAAATGAGAAAATATAATAGCACAATGGTTGTCTCCAGAAGCTTTCTTCTGCTATTTGACCTGCTTTATGACTCAACATGACCAATATTCACACCATGTGACCTAGCTTTTTGTCATTGTTATCATTCTGAGTCAGTTTCATGGAATCGATCTAAAATGTTGCCTCCGTAGTGTGGTTCTAATATGTAACTGTGCCTTAAAAAACTTGAATTCTACACATACTTGCAGTATAATACTCATGATTGGCATCTTTTGTGAGTGGTTGTTATGGTAACCAATTTTGTTGTTAAAAGTCAATGGTATAAACATTGTTAGTTTGCAAACCCGATACTATCGCTGGTTCTAATAGGTGTATCTCCTTTGCCTTCAAATAGCTTGATTTTGAAACATATTTCAAAAAGTATTCTCATTTAGCATATTACAGTGAATGGTTGCGAAGGTAACCAAATATTACTTTCATGTTAAAAGTGAATGTTTTATGACTATGTTAACTTGCAAACCAGATAAGGAACTTAAAGTACATGTACAATGGTTCTGACAGATTGTAGTACTTTGACATCAAAATGCTAGGAAACCTTTCATATTTTCTATATAATGCTCTTACCTGACAGCCGCTGTAGTCGGTTGCTATGGTAACCGAATATAATTTTCAGACTAAAGGCAAATGTGTATATGACAATGTTTATTTGCAAACATTATAATAAATCTAATTAAAGTGATTATGCAAGGATTCTGATAGTTTGCTGTATAGTGGGTGCCAAATGTCTTGAATTTGACACACATTTCCAGTAAAATATGTTCTTTTGGCAGGCTTTACCCTAGTTACCAAGTAATATTTGCATGTTTTGTCTTCAATTGCTATTTTATAACCCTACATTTTGTGGCAGTAACCACGAAAGAGTGACTCGGATGCATTTCAAGCAATACAGCTCAGTGAAATAGGCAATAAAAACGTTGAAAAGATTATAGTTTCGTTTCCATGGTTACCTACTTAGCAACCCTAATCCCAAATGTTTTCTTCCCAAATAGTAATAAAAATATTTGCTACTGATACTCATTCATGTTCAGCAAGGATGCAGACATTTTCTATACCAGTCCTTAAACTTTGACAAAAATCATGGTACATTGACCCAAAAACCTTGCACTTGTGTACCAATCAGTTGTAGTGTTGAGTTGAAAGTTACAATGTTATAATTTTATTGTCAATACAAATGTATGTCATATTTTAACTTTCAGATGTTATTGTATCTAAAACTAGTACATTTTTGTCTGAAAATACCATGAATTTGATGATTTTACTTACCAAAAACACTGATTTTAGGGGGAAATAATGTGTTCGCGTTACCATGGCAACCGGAGACCGTAACTAAGTTTTTCGGGTAGTATTTCCCATTTCATGTAAAGAGGTGCAAATAGTGTAAGTTTCATGCAAATCGGAAACCTTGCGTGCTGATTATAACAAATAAATACTATATGTATCAAACAATGTTAAATCTGATGTAAGAGTTATAGCCCTTGTTTAAAAAAATCTGCACCACTTCCAGATCTGGCATCCACCATAAATTAAAGCCTTATGGTCTGACCTATTCGAAAATATCATCAGAAATTTTATACCAGATGGGTTAAAAAAGAATCAATTTTAAGGCACTTTTATGGAGTTGGCCCCTCTACTAATAGTCATATGCACTTTTCTTTAGATTTAACACGCAAGACTGACTTTTGCTGCTAATAGAGGATTTGTCTTCAAAACTTTCCCAAAACATATTAATCTGCCAATTCTTCTAAACGTTTGATCAACATCTCAAAATAACTATTGATTCTAGATGAGACGCTGAGTTTCAATGCGTCCCTTCTGGATAAAGCCTGGCTCTGAGGTGATAAAGCGTTTTAGTTGAGTCTGAGTGTGTTCCCAAGCATTTGATTGGTCAGATTTGAGCACAGGCTCATATCTGACCAATCAAATGCCTGGGAACGAGTTTAGACTCAAGTCAAAAGCTGTATAACCTCGGAGCCTGTTTACATCAGTAATGATTAGAAATTTAATACGGATGAAATGCTGCGTTAATTGGCGTCTCGACCGGGGAGAAACTTTAGGCAGCAGTTAACCTATGAGTTGCCTCACCAAGAGTACAATTGTAATTTGCAAACAATTTGGATCCTGACCAGATGTCGCGTAATGCGGTATCCGATCAGGGTCCAAAAAGTTTGCAAATGACAATTTTACTCGGCGTAAGACACTATTTCCAACATGTATCATGTCAAAATACTTGAAAAGTAGATTTTAGAAATAAAAACAGACAACAATTATTTGAACCTGGTGACGTCATTGCAGTGAAAGGGTTCGATCAAATTTTGCCTCGTAGCGTGTCCATCGTTAACTCTTTAAACCCTAGCGACGAGTAAATTCGTCATTTACAAACAGTATACCTTTAAGGATTACACTTGTCCTATGCAAACAGTGTATACCCTGATAAGAGGATTCTTTAAAGAAGCCGTCTGATCAGGGTCTACACTGTTTGTCATTTTGAAATATATTATCAAAATCACCCCTAAATCGTGAAAAATGGACTAGACATATTTTAGAAATCGAATTGTCCATTAAAAGTGTCAGGGGTGAATGAGTTAATGTACATGTCGTATGAATTGTTCCAAACTGATCGATACGTGTACAGTGGAGAAAACGTTATTCTTTCCCAGTAAACGCGTTTGTACTAAAACTATTATTTCCAGTGCAAACAGTTTGGAGCCAGATCAGACGCCGGGTAACCCGGCGTCTGATCAGTCTCCAAACTGTTTACACCAAGATAAAGATGAATTATCAGAATTGTCCAAAAGTTGTACTTTTCTACGTTTTAGTGCTTTGCGTTTGCGTACGTTTGCGTTTAAACGGGAAAGAATAACAGATTCTCCACTGTATGTAGTAGAAAGACTATAAAACGAAATTTTAGAATGCCAATTAACTCTTGAAATAACACATTCCTGTGACATTGTGGATATTGCGTCAGCTTGAAATAACAATACTATTAACCCTTTCACTGTCATGATGTCATATGCTTTAAACAATTGTCAAATTTATGTTTCGGGTATATAAACTACATATGAATCGTAGGCAATGCTTAACAGTTTGGATCCAGATCAGAAGTCGCTTTACGCGGTATCTGACCATGATCCAAACTGTTTGCAAATGATCATTGTACTCGACATAAGGCAGTGAAGGGTTCATCATTATAACTACAGTGGAGAATCTGTTATTCTTTCCCGTTTAAACGCAAACGTACGCAAACGCAAAGCACTAAAACGTAGAAAAGAACAACTTTTGGACAATTCTGATATTTTTTGTTTATCTTGGTGGCAAACAGTTTGGAGCCTGATCAGACGCCGGGTAACCCGGCGTCTGATCTGGCTCAAAACTGTTTGCACTGCAAATAATAGTTTTAGCGTAAACGCGTTTATTGGGAAAGAATAACAGATTCTCCACTGTACATGGCATTCAACGAAGGCCTTGGGAATTCCAATGAATGCATGATTTTTTTTCAGTATCAGATGTAGATTCATTGCCAATTTGAGATGTATTCATTGCTAATTTAAGATTGTTAAGAAAAGTCTGACACAATAAAAAAAACAGGCTATTATTAACCCATTCAACGCCAAATTAATTGTCAGAAATTTACTCCATCACCGCCATTGTGTAGTTTGCTTCAATACTTTTGTCTGCAATACCGGTCAAAGTAAGGTTTAAAGCAGTATTAAAGACAATACTTCGAAATGAATACCCAACAGATTGGACCTTGATCCGACGCCGCGCTACATGTCGAATGATCTGGATCCAAATGTTTGCAAATTCGACTTAAGTCGACATTGGTGGTCAAAGGGTTAAAGTTAATTTAGAGTGTCCGGATTAATAAGAGACAATTTTCTACCGTAAACCCATTATAAGTTGGAACAGTTATATTTTGCAAGCAATACAGAGCCATGTCTGATGACCCACGAATGAGTTACACTGATTGTTTAAATACAACTCATGAAACCAATGAAACAGTTAACCCTTTACCCTATAGCCTGTTACTAGCATTGGAGATACATGTAGGTGGCCACTTCAATCAGGTTGAAAGTAAATCAAAATGCGCCTTAAGGCGCATTCTGGTTTATTTTGAGCCTGCTTCAAGCTAATACAGTTGAGAAAACATTATTCTTTCCCAATAAACGCGTTTACGCTAAAACTATTATTTGCAGTGCAAACAGTTTGGAGCCAGATCAGACGCCGGGTAACCCGGCGTCTGATCAGGCTCCAAACTGTTTGCCACCAAGATAAACATGAATTATCAGAATTGTCCAAAAGTTGTACCTTTCTACGTTTTAGTGCTTTGCGTTTACGTACGTTTGCGTTTAAACGGGAAAGAATAACAGATTCTCCACTGTATCTGATAGAATACAGAAAATATTCATTATAGTACATTTTCATGACTGTAGAAATTTGAAACTATTTCGTTCAGCGGAGGAATAAATCAAATGCGCTAAAAGGCGCTTATAATGGGGAAAGGGTTAAAGAACAATACCAGTATCCAGTTATGTCTAGTAAATGTTTCTTTATTTATTGTTGTTGTTTGCAATATTCTTCCAAAATGACTAACAGTGCAGACCCTCTGATCAGGGTCTACATGTACATGTACAATGGTTGCATGCGACACGTGTACTCTTCACATCTACACTGGTTGACGAGTATCCTCATCGCTAAGGTTGAATGTAATACATATCAATTTGAATAAAAAGCGGTTTGAAACCTAATCATACGCCGTTTGTCGAATTTCGCTTCAAGATGCATTTGACAAATGCTGGTAAAACGCTGATAAAAGCTGGGAGAATACACGTGTGCAATATCAGTCATGTTTCGGTACATTTTGTCCTTGAATCCTAAAGTATTCTAGCTTTAATGTAAGTGTACACTCTCGAATCTTTGTTCGATATTTTTACACTAGATACTATAGGATTCGATGACAAAATGTACCGGATATAGATACGCGATTGCACCCTTCCTGTTTCGCAAAATTGTAAAACAGAAAGAATGTTGACCACAACAGGAGTAGTTTACAGAAATATTAGTTGGTGGTTAATCACTACGCCATGCTGCATTCTGGTAATTGCAGCATTTGGCATAGTTATTTCCAACAAATAGGTGACTGATTACTGTATGTTGCTATGCAAACACAGCATTTATTACGAATATATTTTAAAACAGAACATTTCAGTTACCCTATTCACAACCTTTTACCCGCGTACAACTATTGTCTTAAAACAGTTTGAATCCTGATAAGACGCCGCGTCACGCGGCGTCCGATCATGATACAAACTGTTTGACACTCGTTTCAATATTTCTTAAGTCAAATTACCTAATTTTAAATTGGAGAAATAAAAGCAAACGAAAAATATCAAAAATTGACTACGTTATTGCAGTGAAGTGTTTAAGTACGAACGTTTCAAAAAACGTTTTATTAAGACAAGACTGAAGGATTGAATAAAAGTGGACAATGGACTATATTTTGATTCTTCTTTTACACAGAGCTCTTTTCGAACAGGATCAAATAAAATTCGGTATTTTAGATATTCTTTATTCCAGAAGACACAGAAACAAATACGCATTTCTTGATTGAAAAGGATTTTACTATGATTGAATATCTATGTACACAGTAGCAGGTGGGTAATCGCTAACCTTTCTTGTTGAAATGAAATTCGTCTCAGCAGCAATGGAATAAAATGTTAAACACATGAACGTAAACAGGTGCCATCGCAGCATTTGTTTTTAATAATTTTCGTCTGCTTTCATTCCTCAATTCGAAAGTTTAAAACCAGGTGAATGTAAAACAGAAAGCACATGTATGAGCTTTATGCTTTAATTTCATCTTGCTTAAGCAGTCCTCTGTCATTTATAAAGCAATTCGTTTTATTTGTTGGTGGTCGATCTATGATTGCTTCCTATGCAAACAGTGTACCTGCGAGTACTATACGTTTTCTTTATGCAAACAGTGTACACCCAGATCAAATGACCCATCCAGGAGCCCAATAATCTTAGTATCTACTATTTGTACGAGTAATTGTGCAGTATATCGTAAAAACTAACATAAACAGTCAAATATAGACTAGAGTTAATTGGAAACTGTAATTGTCCTTTTGAAGCTTCTGAGATCAGTGAGTTAATCAGTTTCTTCAACAGAAACCAGATACATGAAAACCTTTCTATTACGACAACTTAAGTTTGTTAATTACTAGATGTTTAAGGCGGTTGACTGCTTAAAGCAAGATGTCAGTGAAACAGAAAATTCCTTTAGGAGCTTCCTGCTTCACTGTCACCTTGCTTCAGCTTTCATCTGTCTTTTATGCAATCAATTAGTTTTCGTTTGAGTGGTCGTAATTTGGAGGTTTTACCGTACTGTCTTTGTTCTACATTAAGAATGCCACGTGCCTTCAATATAATGACTTCGCGGCTCAAGTTTGTTTTCTAACTCTATTACTTGATTAAATTGGATATTAATGTTATGACCTCTGCTTTCAATGCACCGATTTACCTTGGTTACACGAGTGGGAAAAAACACTTACGATGTTTTAAATCATTTACCTCTCCCACTTCAAATGAACATTTCCTTGCTCCTATTAAGTTTGTTAACAAAACATACTATTTAAGGGTGTGATTTGTTACAATACAATAAACTACATACAGTGCAGACATAAAACCTTAAGAAGCCCTCTGATAAGGGTCTTCTCTGTTTGCATACGAAAACTATACTCTTCTCAGATACACTGATTGTAAATTACGAGTATACTAGTCGTTATGGTTCAATATGTTAATCTGAGTAGCGAACCGTTTCGAGCTTATCAAACACCTAGATAGTTTCTCGATGCCTAGCCTTGCTCGAATTGTCTGCATTTGAGCACCATGGTCAAGGGCTATACAGAGTTTGAGTTGAGTTGAGTCTGATATCGTTTATAATAAATTGAAAGGTCAGATTTGAGCTTTTGCCAGCAACAACTTAAGTCTCACCCATTAAATGCTTGAGAACGATTTAATACTCAACTCATACTATTTATAACCTTGGGATATGTAGTTTCAGCATAAACCCGTCTGTTTAGAATACATTACTTTTATTCCCCTGTGTATTGCGGCTTCAATAGCGATTGTATTGTAGAGTCGTTGCAGTACATATTTACAATCATTAAATGAACACGTTTACTCTTCTCATACTGAATATCCATAAATAAAGATCCGGCCACCACGAATATGCATCATGTATAAACTATAACATTCAATAGTGAAATAAGAAGCGAATAACGTTTTGCACGAAAGAGTGCATTTTTGTGTCGGACAGATCCTTCAGACGAGTAGTGCAGAACCTGCATAGACAGTTCAATGAGGGGGTGTCTAACCTCGGTCAACACTGTTCTTAAAACATCAACACACGTTAATAGCATGAGAAGGATACAGTGGAGAATCTGTTATTCTTTCCCGTTTAAACGCAAACGTACGCAAGCGCAAAGCACTAAAACGTAGAAAAGTACAACTTTTGGACAATTCTGATAACTCATCTTTATCTTGGTGGTAAACAGTTTGGAGCCTGATCAGACGCCGGGTTACCCGGCGTCTGATCTGGCTCCAAACTGTTTGCACTGCAAATAATAGTTTTAGCGTAAACGCGTTTATTGGGAAAGAATAACAGATTCTCCACTGTACTTGTTGATTCAGAAACAAACTGAATGTGAATACTTTAAAGACCAACATTTAAAATAATTGTCTATTCAAATGGTATTTAAATAAGGAATAGAATTACGTCACATACTCTTGGACCAATATCATTAAGTTGTTACTAGAAACAAATGAGCTGCCTAACATCTATAATTAGAAAAGTTGAATTAACTTTTGTCACGAGAAATAAATTACTAATACCAAAGTAACCCCATTCACTGTCATCGTGTCAATAGCTTTAAACAATCGTATTCTGGTTTAATTTTAAGTTTTTGTCTTTTTGACTTAAAAGTTAAAAAATATAAAATTGAGTGTCAAACAGTTTGGATGCTGATCAAACTCCTCGTTACAGAGGATAAAACGTTATTCTTTCCCAATAAACGCGTTTTTTTCCATTCCAAACAGCTTGGAGCCAGACCAGACGCCGGGTGAACCGGCGTCTGATCAAGTTCCAAACTTTTGGCCACTCAGGTAAAAATGACAAGTCTGCATTGTCAAAAAATATCCTTTTCTGTATTTTAGTGTTTTGCGGTTGCGTTCCGTGTGCGTCTAAACGGGAAAGAATAACGTTTCTCCACTGTATACATGTAGCGTTGTGTCTAATCAGGACCAAAACATTAACTGTTTACAAATCACCATTATATTCGGAATAAGGCAGGAAAGGGGGATCATACTCGAAAGTCCACTTTGGGCGACGATCTCAGCAAACTTACAGTGCATATCAACTACATGTAATTGTGCTTCTTGAAAGGACATTTTATTTTCTGAGTTGATAGACCCTAACTTTCCTTGTTCTTTCAACATTCATATTTTCTTCGAAAGAACTTGCAAATAGGAATTCCCTGTGAATACAGAATGTTGATGGAAAGTCTATTTTATCACAGGTCAGATCATTGAGTTCAGAAGTGCCCGAGAGAGACACAATTCTATGTTGATCTCTGTCGCCAATGTACACAGTTTCTCCTACAAGTATAATATTGAATGTATTTACGTTGGATTTTCGCGATAGCTCATTGCCATCAAAGTCAAACCTGGCCACCTGACCTGCCCCAGTAACGTAGATACGTTTGACAGACGGGTTAACTGTGATTTTCCCGTTCACACCAACAATGATTCTTTTGACCTCACTTCCCGATTTGTCCAGCACATGAATATGGCCACCCTTACACAGAGAGTAATAAGTATTCTGCTGAAAGGTTATGTCAGTTATCCACTCTTTGCAAGGAACAGTGATTGCTTTGTCAGATAAAATACTACCAGCATGCTCCCTGAAACCTCCAATTTTAGATCGGAATGGATAAGAAATTGCAAATGATTGTCCACAAATAGTTGTTATTCCTGCAGGGACATCCATTATGTTGTATTGAGAGAGGTATTTTCGCTTTGAATCGAACAGAACGAGATAGCAGTGAATCTCATCTAGAGCTACGACAAATCCATTTGCTAACACAACAATACCAGAAATGTGGCACTTCGATCCGTGGCTAGGTATAGTAATTGATTCAATGTATTCAAATACGGGCCCCGTCTTCGCACGCATTACCGAGACCCTTGGAGTCATCGAGACGGATCGTCTGTGTCGCCAAGCCTGTCTGATGCTTTTCCGAGAATTTCGAGAGCAGATTTTGTTGAGATCGGATTCTGTATTCCCATTGTTGGTAGAAGAAAGAGAAAGATCGCTTGTTGAACCGTGCTTTTGGAAGTTCAGAGTTTTCTCTCCATTTGAACAAAGACTGTTGTTGTTGTTGTTGAGCCATTTCTTTTCTGCTGGGTTCTCTGCCCTCGCTCGCGGTTGTAGTGCTTTATTGTTAATGAATACTTTATCTGATTTGATTCTAGGACCAGTTGCAGACCGACTTCGAATTTGCTTACGACTTTCATTGGAGCCTCTGTAGTAATCATCATCTTTGCGGCAAACTTTTTCAAACTTTTGAATCGCAGTGCTAACCTTTGAGTCTGACGCTTTGTTTGTGATTGAGTTATTATTGTGTTCCGGAGTAAGGTCTCTTTTGAAAATTTCAACTCTTTTCCAATTGTACACAGGGTGATCAATTATATCTCTAGTTTTGTTCAATAATTTGGTAACTCCACTATCGTGTGTGCGTTCGAAACCAAAACTCATGTCATCATGATTGCTTGTTGTATCTCCGGTTTGGTTAAAGGAATCAAAATAACTACTAGTATGTCTGTAAGATACGCCTTCACTTCTACTGCTGAAACTGTCCTCTTCCACTCTATTTGAATTTGTTGGCACATGTTTCAGTGAAGATTCCTTCATGTCTACACCCGAATCTTTTATTGAAGTTAATGTTGAATTAAAACTTTCACTGAAAATAGAGCTACACGGTTCTAGCAGAGTAGCCGTGTCATCAAGATTTACCGTTGATGTCATGAATTTATAAGTTGGACTCGGTGAACATTTAGATTTCAGTTTGTCAATAATTTGCTGCCTGGTATTTTTCACTGTTTCTTTAAACTCTAATTCCTCCATATCTAGACTTTCCTCCACATCTAATGTCTTGAATCCAGCACTTCCATTAACTGGCTTTGTAGAGAATGGCAACAATTCTGGTGGAGTCTTGGTGAACTTGTTGTCTGTTGATCTTTTAGATATATTTGGCACTTGGTCTGAATAGGACTTAGTTGGTAATGAAGGAAGACTTCGTTTCTGGCTAGACCTAGGACTCGGCGTCACTTGGGCCTGATCTCTCCGACTTAAACGAGTGTTTTTGTGAGTAGCGTGTCCGTCATGCAACAGTTGGTTTTCAGTTCCTTCATTCAAAACATGTTGGCGTATTGTCGGAACTTTTTTGATGTCACTCCGTTTGGGGTCGATATCTTGTGACATCTGAAAGGGACCAATTGGTTGGTAAGTGCCAGTATCGTATTTCTCTTCAAGTGAATCACTGTCACTGGTGAACAGATCAACCCCATTTAGCGCAGTCCTCGTTTTATTTCGTTGAACAGGTTGGTGCTGAAGTATTATGCTGCCACTTTGATTGTTCATCTTGTAAGAGTCTGTTGTATTATGTTTATTCTCTGTAAGATTAATGGTCTCCTCCTTGGATATATTCAATGATTCGTCTAGACTCATATCAGAATCAGAATCAGAATATTTATCTTTTTCTGCCTTGAGACTTTGTAGCTTTATCAATGATTTGTGCATTGATTCTGGAATATCAAGGAGCTTCTCTCGAAAAATGGAAATCTCATCACTTACGCATCTCTGTAGATTAGAGTAGAGTTCTGATGTGACTGAGGTACACTCCATTAAGATCTGTCTAGCATATTTTATACGTCTCCTACTTTTCTTGATTTCTGAATTTGACTTCCTTGGATACTGTTGCAAGTTGCGTTCTGCTTTCGAAAGGCTGCAATGGATAAATTCATGTCACAGCTTAAGATGTCAGTATTCAATTATAGATTCCGTTATGCTTAAAGAAGTCTAGAGGTTTCAGATCTATAATTTAACTATTAACATTTAGCATATGCCGCCTGCTTCACAAATGGTATAAACATACATTTTCCTTCTCTAAATTTCTGAGAAAAAAATGCAATTTAAATCAAACTACGAGGAAACCAATCAGAATCCAATTTAGATTATGTTTGCGGTGTCTGAGCTGTAACAAAACTGTTGTAAATTCAAGTAACCACAAACTCATTGTGTCCACAAACGATATACATGTAGTTCCTATAAGGACTACGCAATGGGTAAACCAGATCAATGGATGCTAGAATAGGCACATGCCAAATTGAGGGGAAGCAGTGCTGTATTTTATTGTTTTGTTTCCTTAGCATTGTTACAGTGGAGAAAATGTCATTATTTCCTAATGAACGCGTTTATGTTAAATCTATTATTCCCATTGCAAACAGTTTGGAAAAAGATCAGATGCCGGGTAACCGGTCTCCAAACTGTTTGCCACTCAGATTAGAACGAATAGTTAGAATTATCAAAAGGTTGTAATATTCTCATATTTATTGTAATGCGTTTGTGTTTCTTTGCGTTTAAACGGGAAAGAATACCGTTTTCTCCACTGTACACTGTCTATTAAAACGGTATTACAGTAAAGTATCGATATGATGAAATCGTGCAAATCGAAATGATTCGTATTTCATACTTTAAACATGACATAGTCACGTTTGAACTTTAAATGTGTAAGCTCAACCTATGAAAACGTTCGGAAAACCTGCCCTAGTGACCGTCTGTTTCAAGAGAATACCTGTCATATGTGACATTACTTGTGACCCCCAACAGTTTTACTATATATTGACCCTGAATTAAGAGACTACCTGTCTTAAAAAATGTCTTATGTGACAAGTGACCATGAAATGTGACTCCCTTCGGGAATTATCACCCTGTATTTAAATACTTTAAGGTAGTGTTTTAACACTTTCTAGCACATGGTCAAACATTTATCGTTTAACAATTAATTTTTTGAGGTGTGACATAACATATTTGAGTGTTTACTTAAGAGTCATCGTAGGAAATAAATTGAAATTGGTTTATAAACTAGTGATAGAGCTCTATAATATTGTTATATGTGTGTAAATTGTAAATTCATGTATTTATTTAAGCCTATTCAAATATTTAACTTTGTACCCATAACCTTAATGAGCATCTATTGTTACTTTACTAAGATATCTTCTGATTAATTATTGTATAGCACATGTATCAAAGTTCAAAGTACGCATAAAGTATACTTGTCACATTTGCTTCAAGCTTACAATTAGGTACAAAATGTTTGTTGAAAATGAGTTTCATAAATAAACTATGTTTTTCAAATGCATTGAAGTTACAGATTATTTCAAATGTATTTAATTCAAATTTATTCAAATTATTCCATTTATTATATTAATTGAATAATGAATAGCTATCACACATATGCAGATGTACAAAACAATTGCACTGCATCAAACCTGTGCCTGTTTTAAGAGACTATCTGTCATATGTGACCTTATTTGCGAAGTCTCATGGAAGGTCTCTTAATACAGAATTGACTGTACATGTAAATGTACCAAAAATTTCGACCTACCAAGTTGAGTAAACCGCAAACTCCACTGCTATGGGGATACAACAGGTGTAAAAGTACAGTACAGTAAAGTCCTTAGTTACGACCACTTTATACTGGTACAGTGGATAATCTGTTATTCTTTCCCGTTTAAACGCAAACGTACCCAAACGCAAAGCACTAAAACGTAGAAAAGGACACCTTTTGGACAATTCTGATAATTCTTGTTTATCTTGGTGGCAAACAGTTTGGAGCCTGATCAGACGCCGGGTTACCCGGCGTCTGATCTGGCTCCAAACTGTTTGCACTGGAAATAATAGTTTTAGCGTAAACGCGTTTATTGGGAAAGAATAACAGATTCTCCACTGTACGTTGTCAGTGTTTAAATCAGACTGTTTGCAAGTTAAACCAAGAGGAAAGTAAGCAGTAAGAAGTTTTGTTTTAAGCCACCATTTGTATTCAATACTATCAATGCGTCTTCCCGTAAAATGGTCGTACCAGCAGATTTTACTCTATACGTACCTGGTCGATGCTACCTCTAGCTGTTTCACTCCTGGTATTATTTTCTTCCTCTTTTTGACAAACTCTGTCCTGACGTTATGTAAGGTTTTCTCAAACGCCGCTCTCAGCTGTTCTTCCACTGATGACTGTATCTGAGCAAGATCTGCAGACTTTTTTGTCTCCTCTAGCAGCTTTGTAGTGATCTCATCCTTGATGCGTAGAAGTTCACTGAAAGCTTCTTCTTTCACATTGGCAGTTCGTTCCGAACTTTTGAATTCTGAAGACATTTTTGTTGAAATAGCTGGATACCTGAATATATCAAATATATGTAAAATTCATTAGTTCAGTGCATACCTAAAAATCCCATTACTACGACAACTGTTTGTTATTAGGTGTTTAAGACAGGTGGTTGCTTAAAGCAATATGCAAGTAAACAAAAAGCTCCCTGTTTTACGTTTACAGTCGCTGTACACAAGTTTGAATGCATATATTTCGCTAACATAAATACTGCCTATGTCAGACAAATAATATACACTACAAGCATGCACTCAGAACAATTTAATGCAATACTCCATAACTGTGCATTTTCACACCTCTAATTATTTCTGCACCAAGAAAATAAGTCCCTTCCTAGGAAGTCCTGAACAAACACAGAAAGTATTTCCATTATCTAATCTTTGAAACCTTATATCAGGTTGAAAGTAAAACACATTTGATTTATTTTCATTCTGTTTAAGTGGCCACGTGTCCTTAAAGCTAGAAACAGGCTATGGGGTAAAAGATCAAACAAAAATCTGCATCCTTACTAAATGCATATAACATCATTTATTAAGATCAAAGTAAACAGAGAGCTCATTCAAAAGCTGTTTTTCCTTTTAACTGCTCTTTAGTGTGTAGCCATATATGTACATGTATACAGTGGACACATTGGAGAATCTGTTATTCTTTCCCGTTTAAACGCAAACGTACGCAAACGCAAAGCACTAAAACTTAGAAAAGAACAACTTTTGGACAATTCTGATAATTCATGTTTATCTTGGTGGCAAACAGTTTGGAGCCTGATCAGACGCCGGGTTACCCGGCGTCTGATCTGGCTCCAAACTGTTTGCACTGCAAATAATAGTTTAGCGTAAACGCGTTTATTGGGAAAGAATAACATTTTCTCCACTGTATACAGTGAAAACAGGTTTAACCCTTTCACTGACAACTTTTTAATGAGATGTTTACCCCATTCATCTCATCGTTTAATTGTCGTCTTCAATTTTGTTATCTGCAATGTCGTTTCAAAGTTGAAAAATAAGTCAGTGTGACTAAAGAAATTTCAAATCGAATGTCAAATAGTTTGGATCCAGACCAGACACCGCGTTACAAGGCGTCTGATCAGGATCCAAACTGTTTGCAAACGCGTTTAGCTTAATTGGGAGCGCAAGTGTTACTACAGCACGATCTAGCTAAGAAAAGTCATGGTTAAAGAAATCTATTTCACAGCGCAGGCAAAGTAGAACATGTTACCGATGACTTTGACATTTGACAGTGTCGAATTAACCAAACATTTGATCCGATACTAGAATTTAGCCCTTCAACCCTACAGCCTTCTGTAGAGATAACTGATTACATAATATTCAAACAGTGTAGATCCGGATCAGAGGGCTGCTATAGGAGCCCTCTGATCAAAAATGTAAGAATAGAACTACTAGAAGAGTCCAAAAGGATAATAAATATCCACAAGAAACATTTAGGGTTGAAAGAATGATAAACCCACTTGCCTGAATCTTTACCATCCTAATTCGACGTAAATGTATTGTCAATGATTATAAATCGTGTTCAGGCGACGGGAATGTCTGCATCCGATCAAGACAATCGTTGACAATAGTAAATTGGTGAATCAAAAAGGAATTGAAAGCTGAATTAGATCCTTTTGTAAAAGAGTTTCACCATTTTACTGGCGAATTTAAATGTCTCTTTTCCACCTCTCTTAGACAAAATAGCACCTGCAAAACTTTGTCATTCGCTTTAATATGCAATTTTCAAATGTTTGAAGTTGCGATTAGGCAATGTTGATACGAGTTGCAAACAGTGTGGATCCTGGTTTACCGCCACATTAGGAACAAAACATAGGAATATTAAGATGCAATAATGGCAAAGTCTGCGTATAAGTCGCCAAAGTTGGAGATTAAAAGGTTAAAGCAGATACAAATTTAATGCACTGAGAGTTAGTTTTGAAATTGTTACAGTGGAGAATCTGTTATTCTTTCCCAATAAACGCGTTTACGCTAAAACTATTATTTGCAGTGCAAACAGTTTGGAGCCAGATCAGACGCCGGGTAACCCGGCGTCTGATCAGGCTCCAAACTGTTTGCCACCACGATAAAGATGAATTATCAGAATTGTCAAAAAGTTGTATTTTTCTACGTTTTAGTGTTTTGCGTTTGCGTACGTTTGCGTTTAAACGGGAAAGAATAACAGATTCTCCACTGTACTTATGTTAACCCTATACTCCAGACCCTTTTCTAGTACTAAATACAGGTGGCCGTTTAAAGCAGGTTGAAAATAAATCAGAATGCGCCTTAAGACTTCTGTTTTACTTTCAGTCGGCTTTAAGTTAACATATGCTAAAATATAGAACATTCTTCTTACGATACATAATCATTTCAGTATAAATTGGAACTATTTTCTTTACATGTAGTGAAGGAATAAAGAAGATGCGTAATACTGCGTATCTATAGAGTAAAGGGGTAAGCAACTGAGGTTAAATAACATGCCGAAAATAGGATATAAAGAAAATAGTGTTGTTGGGCTTGGCAGTGAATTTGTTAAGCATACGAACAATTTAAGCAAACGATATTATATTAGATTATAGTGACAAAGCAACCTATGAAGTAATAGATAAACCCAGTTTAGGAATCAGTCACTAACCTCTTGATAATTAAATCCTTTAAACTAATGGCATGCACAAAATGCGGTCGAGTTACTCAGTTGATTGCTTTAAATATCAACATTTAGGTGTTGAATATCTGGTATAACGCTAGGTGTGAGCTACTTGGCATTAATACCCCTTGGTTGCTATAATTTCTTCTGCTTCGGAATCTATCGTCTGTTTCTATTATATCAAATTCATAATATAAGCTTTTTGTGTTAAGAAAAACTAATACCAATGTCAAACAGTCTTGATCAAGATCAGACGCCGAATTTCTCGGCGTCTGATCTTGATCTAATCTGTTTACAAAGACTAATACAGCCGTGGCTAATGCAAGGTAGGGGTTAAAACAATAGACATACTACACCACATGGTTGACTAGTCCGGTGATCGTGATTTCAAACAGAATGAGTCGGAACATGTAATTTGAGCATGTAGCCCAGGTCTGATACCTACTCATATTACTACATTAACTCTTTCAACGCTAATACAGCAACTTTAATACCATTTGCAAACAATTTGGATTCAGATCCGACACCGTATATCGCGGTGTCGGATCATGATCCAATTGTTTTGACACGCGTATATATTCGTCTGTCAAATTTAAAAAGCAGCTTGATTTTAACATAGAATTTGTAGGCATAATCATTAAGCAGACGAAAATAGTTAACATTAAAACTGCAGTTTGAAGACGGGAACACGTCCATAACGTTTGAAAACATCTGGGTCAAAATTTTAATCAAATCAGGCGTAAAGCATTATTATTATATATTATTTTTTTAACTTTCGGAGTTACCTACATTGTGTATCTGTTTGTTCATTTACGAGTATCTATGTACATGTATATTCCTTTGTCTATTCGTTTAATGTGCCCTTTATATAACATTTAAACCACGAACATACTGTTCCTCGTCTCTATTTCCCCTCTTCTTTCTCTCCCCCTGTCTAATTGATATTTTCTTCTCATTAATCAGCATCTCTCTTATTGTACAGGGTAGAAAGACTAAGAAGCCGAGCTACTAGATTTCTCATCTGCGTTCAAAACTAACTGATTGCTACAGTTACATGTATAAAAAAACGTTATTCTTTCCCGTTTAAACGCAAACGCTAAGTCTCTTTTCCTTTCTCTCTCTATATGGCTGTCAGTAGCTCTGTGGCTGTCTCTTTCTCTCTTTGTACATGTATGTATCGCCCTCTCTTTGCCTCCCTCTGGCTCTCATCATATATCTATATACATGTACATGTAGCGCTCTCCCTCCTCTCTCTCATTCTCTCTCTCTCTCCTTATATGTCTATATAGCTCTCCCTCATCTCTCTCTTTCTATCTCTATGTCTCATTCTCCTCCTCATTATCTGATTTGCTGTCGAAATTTTAGAAGCGTATCTAATTTGGCACCTGATCAGGATCCAAACTGTTTGCAATTCCGAGTTTAGACGAGATCAGCTTTGAGGGGACAATACTTATCTAGTTACCTTATCTCCTCAAACGTTTCATCCCTGTCTATTTATGGTCTCTAACTTAAAAGATAAGCCTGCTTACTAGGACAATAATTGTGCTGAAATACTGTCTGCTTCGAACGCCTTGTTTGAATTCTTTCTTAAAGAGTGTTTTAAGTCTTTTTAGGTGAATGATTGCCATTTAACCCCATTCACTGCCATGATGTTAAATGTATCTGCTTTAAAATTTTATCATTTATGATTTCTGAAATTTGAAATTTAGGTATTTTGACTTAATGCGGCGCCTGATCAGGGTGCAAACTGTTTGAAAACACAAAATGCACTCTTAGTAACAGCTCTTATCCTACCCAGATGCCTATTTCCAAATAATGGTCAAATCTCGTTTAGCACGATATTGGCTTAGATATCTATCACCAGAATAATCTTTAAATACGTTTAATCCTATTTTAGCTATATAATGCCATCTGCTTTACAAAGTAATGTCGTCTGATTTTTTTAAGTTTTAAGTTTTTTTTTTTTTTTTTTTTAAATAAATCAACTTGTGTCGAACAGTTTGGATCGCGCCGTCTGGTCTGATCTGGATCCAAACTGTTTGCAAATGCCAGCCATAGCGCGCCTTCCAAGAAAAGGGTAAAACCTGTTTGCTTGAATTTTCTCGTCTCTTCGTCGCGCGCTCCTCGTCATATTCTTGGTATTGAGGGAAGGTCACGTTTTTGTGTCGTATAAGTGTATAATCAATGCAGGAAATAATTATCTAAAATTCCGAAAGTATTGGGAAAGCTATTATCTGATATTTTATCCCCGTAATTGGGGACATGGCCAGTATATAACCAAAACAGTTCAATTACCACAAGATACTGATAGATTAGACAAAAGATAGACCGCACTGAACATGTCAAGAAAAATATGTCTATAAATGTGTCGTCTGCTTAAATAAATATGTCGGTAGCTTAACTTTAAGTTTTCACTGCTGCAATGTTGTCTACTAGGGTTTTTTGAACAATACATTCACATGTGATGCAGTGGAGAATATGTTATTCTTTCCCGTTTAAACGCAAACGTACGCAAACGCAAAGCACTAAAACTTAGAACATAACAACTTTTGGACAATTCTGATAATTCATGTTTATCTTGGTGGCAAACAGTTTGGAGCCTGATCAGACGCCGGGTTACCCGGCGTCTGATCTGGCTCCAAACTGTTTGCACTGCAAATAATAGTTTTAGCGTAAACGCGTTTATTGGGAAAGAATAACGTTTTCTCCACTGTAACACAAACATATGGTTATGCAAACAGTTTAGATACAGATCATACGCCACGTAAGCTGTGTCTTATTTGGATCTAAACTGTTTGACACTCATATTAATTTTTCCTAAGTAAAAACGCATAAAATTCCAAATTTTAAAAGTAAGAGGTCCAGAGAAATAAGTTGAATTCCGAGATTTCGGAAAATCTGGAGAAATTGAGGCCCTGCTGTGACAAGAGCGTTTCATTCAATCTGGTATAAGAATGATATTAATGATACGGACAAGTTTTCAACCGAGTAACTGTTGCTTACATTTTGTATGTAGATGAAACGCCTGAGTATATTTCATAATTATGAATTACAAACAAAGAAACTTTAAGAACTGTTGTAGACAACTAGCATGCTGAATTTTAATACGTTATTTTTTCTAAATTTAGAAGTTCTTTACTGTTACTTATAATAACATCAACCGCTTAAGACGTTGACTCAATTGTTATTCAAATCAACCCCTTCACTGCCTTACCCCGAGTGCAATGGATATTTGCAAACAGTTTATCGCAGCATCTGATCAGGATACAAACTGTTTGATACTCATAAATAAATCATAAGTCTAAATACCTACAATTTAAATCTTAAAAATAAAAGCAGACGACAATTGATTAAATTTGATAACGTCATGGCAGTAAAAGGTTTAAAAGTCTGTATTTTGACTGAAAAAGATTTTAGATTCTCGCATAGAAACCTTCTTCTAACTTGTCGTCTGCAGTAATTATCAAAGTAGATACAAATGTACAGTGTAGAATCTGTTATTCTTTCCCGATTAAACGCAAACGAAACGCAAACGCAAAGCACTAAAACGTAGAAAAGTGCAACTTTTGGACAATTCTGATAATTCATGTTTTTCTTGGGGGCAAACAGTTTGGAGCCTGATCAGACGCCGGGTTACCCGGCGTCTGATCTGGCTCCAAACTGTTTGTAATAGAAATAATAGTTTTAGCATAAACGCGTTTGTTGGGAAAGAATAACGTTTTCTCCACTCACGGTAACTTGTCGTCTGCAGCAATTATCAAAGTAGATACAAATGTGTCTGCCTATTTTCTCTGAATGAGTTTCAAAAGAACCAGATTTTGATACAGTGGAGAAAGTGTTATTCATTCCCATTTCAACGCAAACGAAACGTAAACGCAAGACACTTAAATGTAAAAAAGGACAATTTTTTGACAATTCTGACTTTTCACTTTTTACTGAATGGCAAACAGCTTGAAGCCTGATCAGACGCCGGGTTACCCGGCGTCTGATCAGGCTCCAAACTGTTTGCACAGGTAATAATGATTTTAGCGTAAACGCGTTTAATGATAAAGAATAACGTTTTCTCCACTGTACAGTGGAGAAGATGTGATCCATTCCCGTTTCAACGCAAACAAAACGCAAGTGCATCGCAATAAAGCTTAGCAAAATTACAACTTAATGACAATTCTGACTATTTATTTTGGTCGGAATGGCAACAGTTTGTAGATTGATCAGACGCTGTGTTACCAGGCGTTTGATCTGGTTCCTAACTGTTTGCAATGGAACAAAAGGTTTTAGCGTAAACACCCTTATTTAGAACGAGTATACTATACATATACATGTACTCCACTGTCTACACGGAGTCTCATCTGGACCAAAACAGCCGATTACTCAATAAATACGCAATTTATTCCTCTTAAGAAAAAAGTTCCGCTTATATCAGATCAATATGAATAATCAGAAAAATGCTCTATGTTCTAGGAGATTATATCTTAAAGCAGGCTGAAAGTAAAGCAGAACACGCCTTGCGGCACATGCTGCGTTACGTTCAATCTGCTTTAAGTGGTGTCCCCTCTTTAATACTGAATGCAAGCTATGGGTTTGTGGTTTAACAGGTACATGTGTATCGAATAATCACCTCCTGTATTGATATGCGCTGACGACGAAATGCTGACCGCCATTACTAACAGTTTGGGTTCTGATAAGAGTAAAATCCGCGTCGCATTAGGACCCAAATTGTTTGGCACCCGATCCTATTTTAAAAAATAACTTTTTTGTAGCTGTAGTTTTTGGAATAGTAGCAGAATATTTTCTTGCGAACGACAATATTACTAAACTTCAGAGAGTAAAAGGTTGAAGAGGAAATGCGTTTCGTGTTTGGTGGGCGGCGAATGCAGCAAGCTATCAATCGTCCAACCAAGGGCTGCCATAAGCCTAAGATTTCAAATGTTCAATATTTCAGACGCAATTGTACTAATCGTACCTTTACCCCATAGTTTGTTTCTTGTTTTGATGACACATATCTGCCTAAAACAGGGTGAAAGTAAAGCAGAATGCGCCTTAAGGCGCATTCTGCTTTACTTTCAGCCTGTTTTAAAGTACGACCTTTTAAGATAAAAATCCGAATACTTAGGAAAAAGCCGGAGAAATGGCAGCCCTGCCAACCCAGTTGGATATCAGGCATACTGCATTTAGAAAAGAGCTGAATCGACTTTAACCCAGCTAGAAGGTGTAATATCGTTTAATCTATGTCTATCGTCTGTAAGTTTTGTCAATTTAAGATTTGTGCATGTTAAGATTGATAAAAACTTAAAGACTTTTGAATCCAGACTAGACGCTGTTTACCTCGGCACTTGATATTGATTGGTTATATTTTGTAAAAATCAGTTAAGTAGTAATCCAGAGGCTGGGACTTGCTGAATCGTCATGATCACATCACGTCCTTTATTACAGTCTGCTTTAACTCAGTCCTTTTACGCTTTTAATTTATTCTTTTACTGAAAGAATAGTTCCCTTTTACAAAATGATAGGTATACAGAGTAAGAAATATTCCATACACCCTTGCAAGTAGTAGCATCAATGAGTTTTCTGGTTTACTTAATCTTGCTTTAAGTTGCCACTTGTCTTTCATACTTGAATAAGATAGTTTAAACTGCAGTAATAGAGGGGGGTTACTTCTGTACTACATGTACATGCGTATAAAGTAAAGACACATCATAATTGAGAACAAAGGTAAACTCCATGGTAACATTTTGACAAACATTCAGCAGTCATCCGCAGTTAGAGACTCCGTCCTGGTTTTAAAAACCTCAATGCAAAGACGTCCCCTTGCTTTAAACAATTGGTGTTTGTAATTATTTTCAAATATTTCGGTAAATTATCTCAAGTTATATCGTCAACCATTTTGGTTCCTGATCAGATACATGTACAGCGTTACCTAGCGGAATTTTACATTAAACTGTTGCACTTGGGATACTGAATAAACTTTGTCAAATGCTACAGTGGAGAATCTGTTATTCTTTCCCGATTAAACGCAAACGAAACGCAAACGCAAAGCACTAAAACGTAGAAAAGTGCAACTATTGGACAATTGTGATAAGTCATGTTTTTCTTGGAGGCAAATCGTTTGGAGCCTGATCAGACGCCGGGTTACCCGGCGTCTAATCTGGCTCCAAACTGTTTGTAATATAAATAAGAGTTTGAGCGTAAACGCGTTTATTGGGAAAGAATAACGTTTTCTCCACTGTAGAATGGCACATGTTACTATGCGTTCTGTGCGTAATATGCTCTGCTTAACGTCTCTCTCAGTGTCAAATAGATCTACAACGTTTACTTGAGGATACGGACATTATTTTTATTAAATAATAGTTACCAAATAATGTCTATATACAAACAGTAAAGAACCAGATGAGAAATTCACTTTACGAGCAGACGGCAATGGTGACTCGGCTTCTGATCAGGTTCCAAACTATTGGCCATTCAGATTAAGATTATTTATCAAAATTCACTTTACCTGCAACGTTTGATTCAGAGAGAGTACACGAAATAATAAGGTAACTACATGTAAATGCAAAAGCTATGCAATATAATGTATTAAACAGCATTGGATGTAAAAATGTATGTATGCAATAAAAACCTAAAGTAACCGTTTATTTCTCACATTAAATTATGGCTACAACTTGTAGCCGGTAGTAAGGCTTTTACACAAGAACAAACGAAAACTGCATTAACCCTTCAAGACATTGGTAAAACGAGCAAACGTCAATGGTGACCCGGCTTCTGATCAGGTTCCAAACTGTTGGCCATTCAGATTAAGATTATTTTTCAAAAATCACTTTACCTGCAATGTTTGATTCAGAGAGAAAATACTGTAAAATAAGGTAACTACATGTAAATGTAAAACAAGAAATGAACAATGCAAACGAAAACTTCATTAACCCTTCAAGACATAAGCAAACCTTGAAAGAGCGGCGTCTGATCAGGATCAACACTGTTTAGCTTACAATTTCATTTTTTTAAAAAAAATCTAAATACGACTTGAAAGCAAAGCTTGATAAAACGAGCAAACGGCAATGGTGATCCGTCTTCTGATCAGGTTCCAAACTGTTGGCCATTCAGATTAAGATTATTTTTTAAAATTGTCAACAGGTTCCCATTTTTCTACATTTTATTACATTGGGGTTGCGTTTCGTTTGCGTTTCAACAGGAAATACTGACGTTTTCTCTGCTGTAGCCGGTGAAACACGTTCGAAACTGTTAGATGTCAACTACAGACAGAATTAGGAGCCTGAGTTTGATCACCCAGCATGGAGTCTAGTCGTAAATAACGTTGTTAGAGACTAATTACAAAATGGATATCTCATATATAACTAGCATGATTTTTTCTGAAAAGACATAAACTTTGTTAGCATGCATAATTGGATAGAAGTTATTCTTTCGACTGAACGATAAAATGTCAAACGCAATATAGTACCCCCTCTCTACAACAACTACCAATGGGAGACAACGTATGACCTTGGTTCAAACTGTTAGTTTCCGGTCTTTATATTTCTTCTGTGAAAATGTCAATACGTAATTTTGGGTAAAAACAGCAAATGACAACTTTAAGCTGACGACATTGCAGGAATGAAAAAGTTAGAAATAACTTGACATGTTTGGGGTACAGAGGCGAACATTGTTTTAAGGAGGGACTCGTTGTTCGGAGAGTCGTTGTAGGGAGGGAGCATTGTAATTAAACTGTAGAAAATGACAGCTTTTTAATTTGTTGATGATTTCTTTTAATTTTATATTCGTACATGTATGATCTAGCTCGTTTATGTAACTGTTTGCAATGAAAGTAAATTGTAAATTGTTTTCCCCACTGTAACCAACCGTTGTTGATATTTCTGCTAGCATTGCACATCCTAATTAGAGACCGCATAGACATCGCCGAGCGCCTACGGTTTTATGACATTTCTCAGATTGAACATATCGTATATCGTACTCGCCGGCCTGTATTATTTATGAATTATTTGTGGTTATTGTGTTTCCGTGCTTTCTTTGTGATATATGTTTAGTATGCTGCTCAACGCATTCTTTATACAGCATGAACGTGCAAGGGGTAAAAGAAATCCTAGTTTTCAACACACGCGATTTGTTCCAAGGACTGATGACATTGCAACGGTTTTAGAGCCAGATGATCACGGTACCGAACCTAACACGGTTAGAGTATCGGTCAGGCTGCACACTCCCCTCCTCCTTGACATATACATGTACATGTAAGATACCGAGAAACTCCTTGACTGGACTGCTTCCACACTGTTTCACACTCGAATTGATATAACATGTCACCATTAAATACAGAAGACGTCGATGGTCTTTCCGCAAACTCCTTGAATGCTAAATACTTTTTGTTTGCTTCTAAAAGGTATAATGCTAAATAAATATATGTTTCACAATTACATCAGCAAATATTATCAAAGAACGTTTCATGTCTGCGTCAACGAAGACTCTTCAAATCGCGTGTCAAACAACTGAGACCTAGATCAGACGCATAGTTACTTGGCGTATTATCTAAATGCAGTAAAATGCTCTATTACGACCACTAAATTGTGTTAGATATTAGGTGTTTAAGACAAGTGACGACTTAAAGCAATGTGGCAGTTCAACAGAAAGCACCTTTAGGAGCTTTCTGTTTTACTATCAACTTGCTTTAAACTGTCACCTGTCCTTTATACCATAAATTAGCTTTCGTTTTTAGTATTCGTAATAGAGAGGCTTTACTATACAATGACTCCAAACTGTTGACAAATAGATTGTTTGCGCGAAGATGCACAAAGCGGGTAATGATGTACAATTTCCCCATTTATTCTAAAGCATTGCCTGTCTTGTTAGGTTCTTTAATCTGATTATTTGATTGATCACGAAACTGCAGACTGGAATACAATTGCATAGTCTACCTTCTGTTCATTGGATACCGTTCTTCTCCGAAAGCTAAATTAACAATTACTTCGCCGTTATCTCGTCTGCTTTGAAATTGTCGTCTGAAATGTTTGTCAAATTAATATATATGCATTTGCAATATGAAGAAACCTTAAGACGAATGTCAAACAGTTTTGATCCAGATCAGACGCCGCGCAACGCGGCGTCTGATCTGGATCAAAAATGTTTGTAAATATCTGCAAGGTCGCAATAGACAGGCGAAGGGTTACCCTCTGCCTGTTGAAGGAGGTCTGACTAATTTCTGTTTAGCACAAAACGAGACGCCAAGGAACGAGTTTTATAATATTTTGTTTTTATATTTATATCCATGTGCATGTAGTGAGAATTATGTTTTGAAATCTTTTTTAGCGGACGACTAGATCTTATAGCATATATGTTTTATACTCAGTAGGTCTTAGGATAAAGGTTTAGAAAGAAATATAAAGTGACATTAATAACGTTGCCAGTAGAAACGTGGGTATGATTTTACGTAGATAATTACTGGCATCAAAGCCTCTTAGTCTACCTTCATCAAGAGAGTAAAACATTATTGCTAACAGTATATTACAGCTAGGAAGATGTTAAGCTTTCCCGTTGTACACATTCAACCCTAATGACGAGTATACTCGTCATTAACAAACAATGTACTGGGGAGAATATGTTTTTCTTTCCCGTTTTAACGCTAACGTAACACACAAAAAATGGAGAAAGCTAATTTCGAACGCATTGCATTAGGTTAAGAAAGAAATGGAAAATGAAATTTCGTTTGATTTTTTTGCGATTATTTTCTATTTAGCAATACAAGTATATACATGTAGTTGTGAAGACGGTATTCTTCCCAAAGAACGCGTTTACGTTAAAACTATTTCTTCCATTGCAAACAGTTTTGAACCAGATCAGACACCGGGTAACCCGGCATCTGACCAGGCTCAAACTGTTTGCCACTCAAATGAAAATGAGTCGTCACAAATTTCAAAACGTTGTCATTTTCTCCGTTTTAGTGCATTGTGTTTGCGTTTAGTGTGTGGTTGAACGAGAAAGAATAACGTCTTCTCCACTGTATTTGCATTTGATCAGGGTTAACCTGTTTGTAATGGATATTAGTATTTGAAGCATAAACACTTGTGTGGGTACATGTTACAACCTGTAATTCAATCATTTGGCAAACTGTGAAGACATAGAATAGACGTCATTTTCTAAATATAGTTACTAATATCCTAGTTAACAAAGAGACAAATGAAAGGATACAATCACTTACTACATTGTATGTCTCGTTTATCATCGAGAACAGCCGTTCACATACAGTCGGACTTCGATATCTCGACTCTCTTAACTCGAACTACCCGATAGTTCGACACATGAACTGCATTGTTTCATGCTCGGTTAAGTCGAACATACCAATATTTCAAAGTTAAAAGTGGCTAAGCCACGTTTTAACTTTGAAATACGGGTGTGTTCGATATAACCGAGTTCGAGATATCGAAATTCGACTGTACATGTAATTACAGTGGTGGAGAAGACGTTAGTGTATCCCGTTTAAACGAAAAACGAAACGCAAACACAATGCAATAGAATGTAAAAAATGAATGATATTTGGAAAAAAATGTTGATTTATCTTTATAGATTAAATAAACCGTCTGTTTAGATATTTGACTTAAGAAAGTATTGAAATAAATGTCAAATAGTTTGGATCCTGACCAGACACCACAATACGTGGCATCCGACCAGGATTTGAAAGTGTTTGCAGATGTAGTGTTGTAAGTCATGGCAATAAATCGGACCAAGTTTAAAACAAAAATTGTGAACAATTAGATATTCCAATTCTTTAAACGCTAAGAAAAACCGCATACATATGTCCAGAGTGGTGAAAACGTTATTCTTTCCCGTTTAAACGCAAACGAAACACAGATGCATTGCAATAAAATGGAGAAAATAACAACTTTTTGACAAATCTGACTATCCATCTTATACGAGTGGCAAACTGTTTGGAGCCTGATCAGACACCGGGTTACCCGGCGTCTGATCTGGCTCCAAACTGTTTGCAATAGATAGTATAGTTTGAGCGAAAACGTGGTTATTGGGAAAGAATAACGTTTTCTCCACGCATTCAACTATAAAGTCAAAGAGGAATTTCAATTCTACGTGTGTTTGGACGATTAGAGTCCGAGGTAAAAACTGGAAGCAATCCAATACAGTGCTCCCTCTCTACAACGATAGCCAATGGGAGACAAATAGTGTATGTGTTGTTCGGAGAGAGTTGTTACAATGTATAGGGAGAGAAATTGGCTTATGTGCAAACAGCTTGAAATTGGCTTACGTGCAAACAACTTGAATCCGGACTGTCAAAATGTCCATTATGTAAGAAAAACAGTAATTTTAAGCAGACGATATTGCAGCAGTGAACGCATTTAACATAATTGTCTTGTGAACAGCGACAGGGGTCTTTGTAAGTAGGAAGTCGTTATTCGGGACCGTTTTAGGACGGGCGCACTGTAGTTTTACGGTATACCAACTTAATCTTAGTTTTGGAATGTTGTTATCTTTGTTTAAAAACTATACGTGTTACATCGCTACGAAACGCTCTATTTCAAATGATTCAAGTTACCCTCTATGGCTAGAATGGTGGCGTGCACGTGGTCATTTCTGTAAGAGGAAACCCACGTATTCCTATCTTAATTTTGTACCTTTATCGACTACATCTGTATTACTGTTTGTCCTTCAAAAGCAGTACTAAATGCATGCTATTGATCTATTTCTCGTGAGAAAATATAGACTCAGCACCTTCTCTGAAGACCCTTTATATTTTGACGGATCGCATTTCCAATAGCTGTTTGGTTGATTACTGGTGATTGTCTCTGTTCATTCAACTTATCTCTCATGACATTGAAACCATCATGTTTACAGAAAACGGTGAAGTGCGTCCTACAGCTCAGTAACAATTTAGAACAAGTTGATCATAAGTGTTTTCAGATACAGTGGAGAAAACGTTATTCTTTGCCGTTTAAACGCAAACGAACCACAAACGCAAAGCACTAAAACTTAAAAAATTACAACTTTTGGACAATTCTGATAATTCATGACCATCTTGGTGGCAAATTGTTTGGAGCCTGATCAGACGCCGGGTTACCCGGCGTCTGATCTGGCTTTAAACTGTTTGCTTTAGAACTAACAGTTTAAGCTTAAACGCGTTTATTGGGAAAGAATAACGTTTTCTCTCCACCGTACATTCGAACTTGTGCTGAGCGTTCACCCAAAGCCATATGCATAATGTTGTTTTAATTATTCTGTACCCTTGTCACGCATATATGCCCAAGAGACCTTCCTACTTTGCCGCAGTTCTTGGGCTTAGTTGTCACAGGGACTATTTTCTATTTGGTGGACCGAGATATCCCCTCTTCCATGAACTAAAAGGAAGTCGTGTAGGTAGTTTGAACTCATGTCCTGCTTGGGGACAAATGAGATTTGCCGAAATCATCCTCCTGAAATCATCGTCTTATCATCTCATCACCGTCATCATTTATCGGCGCTTTATGACCTATTTTGTGTCGCAGTGCCGTGAAACCATACTCATTCTTCATCCATCCAGTCATATATAAGTTCTGTGTTTGCAGTGTTTGTGATATTGCGATACATTTGCAAAAAACAACCCTAGTGCTCGAACACTGACTAGACTAAACTGGAAACTTGAATTTTCCATTTGAAAATTTAGGGAATAACGAGTTGATACGTATTGCTATTGAATGCTTACAAATGTAGCATACGTGCATCGGATATACTTACAGTGGAGAATCTGTTATTCTTTCCCAATAAACGCGTTTACGCTAAAACTATTATTTGCAGTGCAAACAGTTTGGAGTCAGATCAGACGCCGGGTAACCCGGCGTCTGATCAGGCTCCAAACTGTTTGCCACCAAGATATACAGGAATTATCAGAATTGTCCAAAAGTTGTACTTTTCTACGTTTTAGTGCTTTGCGTTTGCGTACGTTTGCGTTTAAACGGGAACTAATAACAGAGTATCCACTGTATCGGAGCTTTTCTCTCTCAATGCCGTAGATCCTGATCGTTCCCTCATCAACATACTGTTAAAACAGAGACATAAAATATGTAGATCTAGATTCTAATTTAATTAATTTTACAGAAATAATAATAAAATTGAATTAATGTAATGTCTTTTAAAAGCACCCTTATCCTGAACCATCATCGATTTTGCATAAAGGCACGAACCTGCAACTTAAGCAATATGTGTTCAGATAAATAAGTAGAGAATAGTTTAACTCATTCGACCATGAAATTGTTAATGGACAATTCCCATATCCAATTAAGTATAGGCGATTTGTCTATTTTGTGTTGATTTTAACAATAAATTGCAAAATAACAAACAGTCCAGACCTTGATCAGAGGGTTCCTGAAGGAGCCCCAGCTGCTCTGGCCAGGTTCTTCACTGTTTGCATAGAACAAGCGTAATCTTCACAGGTGCACTGTTTGTAAATTACAATTATACTCGTCCATAGGGTTAAATGTGTTAACTAAGGCTGAAAGTAAAGCAAAAAATGCACACACATTAAGGTGCGCTTCAGGTCTATATTTAAAGACAGAAACAAAGTATGGGGTATTGGATTAAAAAACTAAATACATGTACATGTAGTATGAAGAAAAAAGTAAATCTTGTAGTAATAGAGCACAATGAGAGAACGCACGTACATGTATATGAAAATTGCAGAAACTAACTATGTCCTGTTTTGATCGTATTAAATAAACCCAGTATACTTACTATTAATATATTCTAATGAGCGTTTGTGTGGTACAAGATTGACTATATAATGACACTCGTATGTAGCCTGTACGTAACACGACGACTCTTATAAATCCACAATTTGTCGAAATATTGTTTTTCATCATCAAAATAATGATAATGTTGGTTGAATTCAAATCAGAAGTCGAAATTATTGGCTTATGGTGTGGAGGTAAACGTAATTTATGAGTGATGTTTAATAGGAGTTTAGAAAAGTTTGGTGGACATTTTTGTATATTTGAAATATGTATATAGCGTTTTATTTCCCCAGTTATTTAACAATACCAACAATAATGCTGAAAAATATTTCTGAAAATCAAAAAAAGCTAAAATAGTATAGAGTAATTTAAGAAAGTGCCATACCTTAGCGGATAACAGCGGGATGTAACAGCGGGATGTTAAAGCAATTAATCACTTGCTACGTGCCACCACTAATCGCCGCGTGTCGGCAAAGTACGCTGTATATGAGGCAGACACCGCATGTTGACACCTTCATTAATTGACTAACAATAAAGCTGTATATCGAAAAGGTAGGCATCTGTAGCAGAACAGAACATAACAGAACAGACCAGCGTAAGTTTTAACAATAGTTAGTAAATATATTAATATAGTTATTTGTTATGTCTTAATTGGATGCTGGGATTGAAATTAAGAAGTTTCAGGGGGAAATTGGTTCAGTTAACAGTACGTTAATAGTGACTTGAAAACATGTTCTGTACAAACAGTGTAGACCCAGGTCAGAGGGCTTATAAACATGATATCAAGGTCTGCGGTGTTTGACATTTTATGATAAACTTTATAGCTAAAAATGCAATAAAATCAACAACTGTGAAGGATTAAAAAAATTGTCAAAGCACTGCCTATTATAAGATTCTGCTAAAAAGTGTTTTGAAAGGAAATTACAAAACAATATCGATAGCAGTGTCTGGCAGTTTGCACCGAGATCAGTCAAGAACAAGCTGTATGCTCATGATCCACACTGCAAAATTTAGGATTATCGCCTACGGCGTGTTGAGAAACACCTAAGTAACAGTAAAATCTCTACATTACATTCACTAAATTTTATCTTATAGAAATAAATCCATTAATTAACCTTCGTAAAAAGGTCGTAATAAAGAGGTTTTACTGTATTTGATTATCTGTATTTTATCTATAACACCTCCTCGATGGTGCCAACTGGAAACACTGTGGTGAAAAACTTTACATCAATGGCTGACGTGACAGGGCGAACTAATTCTATAATATCTACTTGTCTTTACCCATCTAAAACAGTGCAAATCATCATTTTTAGGGAACACATCGCACAGATAATGTTCAAAACACGTGTAGGACAACAGGTTTTCCCTGAAATTTGATTAGATCACATAAAAATCACATAAAAAATGAATTGGGCCGAAACAACCCACCCCCTCAAAAAGGCCGAAACGACCCAGGCCGAAACGACCCTAGGGCCGAAACGACTCAGGGCCGAAACGACCCGGAATCAGATTATCAGTCAAATTCATAGATTAAATTTAATGACTATCAGTCACAGCAATCGGAATGAAAGAGACAGCGAGATTTGGGAGAGAAAGGGGAAAGGGGGGGGGGGGGGGTAGGGAGGAGAGAGAGACAAAGCGAGATAAATTGAGATTTGTTTACCATAAATCTGTCAGCCTGAGCTTTAACCCATTCCTATAATTTACTTAAATTATTCATACAATTATGACAAGTGCATATTGCCCTTGAACTAGCGAAATATAACAAGAAACGCCCTTACGATAGGCTATTTCGGCTCGACGAAAAGTAAACACAGAAGAGCAGGGAAGATAAACCGTGAATACATACCTGACCTTTTTAAGATTTATATTCTTCCTGAGTGTACAACATAGCTAATTATCGACTCACTCCTTACTAAAAACAACTGAAACACGTAAATTGACGTCTCTTTCGAACGTAAAAACAATAATTATTGATCACAGCTTGTAATTCTCATAGCTCAGGGCCCGGCGCCAAGCTTCCGGTCTTCGCGCATGCGCGGAGAGCCGTGCATGCAGTTCTCATAGAGCTTGCAAATCTCATAGGACACCGTCATAAAGCGCATTTGGCAAACATATTTGTACTGTTTGTCGCTTGTTTTGAAATAACGTCAGTTATACTGCCTAAACACATTTCAATGAAGTCGCGATTAGCAGACATAGGGAGTTGTTTCGAAAATTTAGTCAAATTAACCGTTATATATTTTAGAGGACAGAACAGTACATTAAGTGCTTACATTTTGCGTCACGATAACTCGATAAGATGAACTCTCTATAGCCGAAACGCAATAATTCGAACTAGCGTTAGTTCGAACATACCCATATTTCAAAGTTAAAACGTGACTTAGCCAGGTTTTAACTTTGAAATACGGGCACATGTATGTCGACTTAAGCGAGATCGAATTATCGAAATTCAACTGATGAAATACTGGTAAGATTGATTAAAGCGATTTCGATGTATTGAGTTCCGACTGTATTTAGATTTCTACCCTAAATAGAAGATAAACATAGAAAATGTTTGTATTCATGTACGAGAGTTCTAAGGCAGACATATAATTACAGGCCCAAGGCTAAGTCTCTCTCACTAATTCTGCAGAGTGAGGCAGAACTCCAGATAAGGGGAGTATTTCTAAAAAAAACTTAAATTTTTTATTTCATTAAACCCTATGGTGTCACCTATAACATTTCAATCGTCTCGAAGAGACGATTCTAATGAGTAGTAACACCATATGATTTGGTACTGAAATGAGTGAGAATATGTTGGACTTGTTCAGTTTACTCCCTCTTACAAGTATCTGGAACCCTGGTGAGGGTTTATTGTTTATTACAGTGGAGAATGTGTTATTCTTTCCCAATAAAAGCGTTTACGCTAAAACTATTATTTGCAGTGCAAACAGTTTGGAGCCAGATCAGACGCCGGGTAGCCCGGCGTCTGATCAAGCTCCAAACTGTTTGCCACCAAGATAGACATGAACTATCAGAATTGTCCAAAAGTTGTTCTTTTCTACGTTTTAGCGCTTTGCGTTTGCGTACGTTTGCGTTTAAACGGGAAAGAATAACAGATTCTCCACTGTATTAGCTGACGGTCAATATGATGAATTAACTGGCTATGCTTAAAATAAGCTGACGGGAAATCTTTATTATCAAAACGAGGTTGTTTTCTGATCAAATATAGACTTATATCATGCAAAAGACATAAATACTTTGATATATTACGAACCTATTTACAAGACATCAACAATAGAGAACAAAACGAAATGGTTAAAATTGTCAAATGGTAGAATAAAGCTCATTAGATCAATTTCCTTAAAGCAGTTGAACGGAATCTTCTTTTAGACTTCCTCAATTCAATTAGTTCTTATGACAAAAAGTATGTTGTCCATTAAATGCAAATTGTTGTTTACGCCAAACTATAGCTGAAATGATCGATTTCAGTTGAGCTGTACAGTGGAGAAAACGTTATTCTTTCCCAATAAACGCGTTTACGCTAAAACTATTATTTGCAGTGCAAACAGTTTGGAGCCAGATCAGGCTCCAAACTGTTTGCCACCAAGATAAAGATGAATTATCAGAATTGTCCAAAAATTGTACTTTTCTACGTTTTAGTGCTTTACGTTTGCGTTTAAACGGGAAAGAATAGCAGATTCTCCACTGTATCTTAACCCCTTTACTGCCTCGACGTCATCTACTTCAAACCTATATAGATTGCTTTAATATCTCAGATTTATAATTTAGCTACTTTGATTTAAGCTTTAATTGTTTGTGCTTTTCATATACAGTGGAGAATCTGTTATTCTTTCCCGTTTAAACGCAAACGTACGCAAACGCAAATCACTAAAACGTAGAAAAGTACAATTTTTGGACAATTCTGATATTTCATGTTTATCTTGGTGGCAAACAGTTTGGAGCCTGATCAGACGCCGGGTTACCCGGCGTCTGATCTGGCTCCAAACTGTTTGCACTGCAAATAAACGTTTTAGCGTAAACGCGTTTATTGGGAAAGAATAACACATTCTCCAATGTAAAGTGATCTACTGGATAACCAAAACTGCAATGTAAATAGATCAACATTTTAAAACTATAGCAACCGCCTCTTTTACGACCCCAGATACATGTACATTTCTACCTTGTTGCGGTTCTATGGGTTAATTTCCATAGGCAATGTTTATGTTCATTCAACCGAGCTTATCCCCTTAACCAAGAACTAAATAGGTCGGGTCAAAGGTTTTGGTCCCATGCGCTGATTCCAAACATATGAGATTACAGTGGAGAATACGTTATTCTTTCCCGTTTAAATGCAAACGAAACGCAAACGCAAAACACTAAATTGTAGAAATTCTGACTTTCCATTTTTATCTGAGCGGCAAACAGTTTGAAGCCTGATCAGACGCCGGGTTACCCGGCGTCTGATCATGTTCCAATCTGTTTGCATTGGAAATAATAGTTTTAGCGTAAACGCGTTTATTGGGAAATTAACGTTTTCTCCACTGTAGCTGAACTCATCTCATCGCACCATCCCTCGTCAATCATCCACGCTATATGACCTACATTGTATTTTGTGTCGCAGTGCCGTAAAACCAACTCATCAATTATTTTACGACCACTGGCTCAAAACTGTTTGCTTTGGAAATAATAGTTTAAGTGTAAACGCGTTTTTTTGGGAAAGAATAACGTCTTCTCCACTGTAACACAGCTGCTGCAATATTATCGCCTGCTTATATTTGTCGTCTGCTTTAGCTTTTGAAATTACGAACTGTATACGTTATTTACCTAGGAAACATTAATATAAGTACCAAACAGTTGAAAGCCTGATCAGACGCCGCGTCAAGCGGCGTATAATCAGGATTTAAACTTTTTGCAAATGTTAGTTTGGGTGGCATTGGCAGTGAAAAGGTTTAATTTGTATTTATTTGAACATTATTTGAGGATGAGCAAAACAAGACATGTTTTATTTTAGACGACTATTTTACTACATCTCTTAATAGAACAACAGAACACTCCTTAGAGAGAAACGGTTTTATATTGAAAACATTTAAAGTTAATCTGTAGAGTGCTAATCGCAATGTAACATTTACAAACAGTTTAGATCAAGATCACACACCAAATAAACTCGGTGATTTTTTCAGAATCCAAACTGTTTGTCAATCTTGTATATGTAGCAATTTTAGATTAAATGTCTAACTTCTTACTTTCAATATAAAAGCAGATATCAAGTTTTCAGTAGACGATATGGCAGCAACAGACATGTTAATCCTCATCTTGCTATAGTTACAGTGGAGAAAACGTTATTCTTTCCCAATAAACGCGTTTACGCTAAAACTATTATTTGCAGTGCAAACAGTTTGCCACCAAGATAAACATGAATTATCAGAATTGTCAAAAAGTTGTTCTTTTCTAAGTTTTAGTGCTTTGCGTTTGCGTACGTTTGCGTTTTTAAAAACGGGAAATAATAACAGATTCTCCACTGTTTATTATTCTGTTTTGAAAGTATCGTTTGCCTGTTTCCATATTTACATATAAACAAGTTCAACCCTGTCACTCTCAATGACGCTTAAAAGCGCGTTTGCAAACAGTTAAGATCCTGGTCAGACGCCGCGTTGCACGGCGTCTGACCAGGATCTAAACTGTTTCACACTCATTTTGAGGCTAAATTTCTTCAGTCATACTGCCCTATTTTTTTTAATTTGAATGGACATTGCAGACAACAAAATTGAAGCAGACGACAATAAAACGCTGAAAGGGTAAAATTCTGATCATGAAAGGGTTAATTAAAGGAACGTAAAGACGGTTCTCAAACAGTTTGGATCGAGAATAGATACTTAGAAACGGAGGTGCTACGTCTTATTCTATCGTAACAGTTTCTGTTTTGAAAATTGTCATTTATTGTTTTTTCGTTTACTGGTACATGTATTAAGATTCATGCAATTTTGAATGTCAAAAACGTATTGTCGAGAAAACGTTATTCTTTTCAGATTAAACTCATAGTAGACGCAAACGCATTGTCATAAAACGTAGAAAATGACAATTTTTTACAATTCTGAATTTCTCTTTTAATATGAGTGGCAAACAGTTTGGAGCCTCACCAGACGCTTTATTTCCGAGAGTTAAATCCAAGCTATTTGATACTTGTCCATAGTATTCTGCGATTTCAAAATGCATTAATATTTAATTGACAGTCTTTGCAGATGACATTTTCAAGGCAGGCGATTCCCCGACAGGAAAAGGGTTAAAATGGCATAGCATTATAAAACAAAAGATAACAGTTTTTCCTTAAACTTCAAACGTGTATGATGTTTGCAGTAATTTGGTTTGAATCGTTCCAGCTTATTTACAAAAGTAAAAACAATATAATTGGACAAATCAATAAAATGTTCGTTTCTGTGGCTGTCATTTTAATGTCTGGAAATGGCAACACTGATTATCTCGTAAAATTATTGCTATGGTTACTACATCACTAATCACGTGCTATTATACAGTCAAACTTCGATATCTTAAACTCGCTTAAATCAAACCTGTCCGTAACTCAAAGTTAAAACGTGTCATAGTAACATTTTCACTTAGACATACGAATACGAGTGTTCGACTTCAGCGTTTATTTAATCCATTACCCCATAAGTACGCCTTTTTACGCCTTTAATTTATTCCTCCACTGAATAAAATAGTGCCAATTTATACAGGCATGAGTATGTTTCATAAGAAATATTTCCTATATTCTAGCAGGTTGAAGCTCAAAGCAGGCTGAAAGGAAAGCAGAATGCGCCTTAAGGTGCATTCTGCTTTACTTTCAACCTGTTTTAAGTAGTCACCTATCTTCAATACTAAATATAGGCTATCAGGTAAAGGGTTAAAGGAACAATTCGAGTATTTATTGTGTTCATGGAGGGTAAAGAAAAAACCTGTTCTTCATTGTGTATGAAATCACTTCGGGCTTTCATACAGTGTGGCCAGGTTTTTTATTCTCCATAGCTCCATGAACACAATAAATATCCGAATTATTCCTTATAATTTAATATCACTGCCGAATTTAAGAAATACATTTTTTCACCGTCAGCCTGACGTCATAACATCCACTGCCAACTATCGTCTGCTCGCAAACATATAATTTACTTTTATTTCCGAAGTTTGACAATTTAGGAAAATAACTTAAAGACATTTCTTCAGTCCTTTGTTGGAACCCCATCTCCATTCCCCAATTGTTCTCGATAGGCTTGAACGTAACTGTAAAGCAGGAGCAAAGTATGCACAGCCAAAGTCACCAATCTCAAGTTGTCTAGAGTGGCCCTGACATAATCACACTCAAGGGTTTTTTAAATGGGTTTTACTAACCAAGCTATAAAATATAAGGTCCGGGCCTCACACGAGACGCTGCAATGATTCACAGTAATACAGGTTCAGATGAAAATCATAATTTTGCTAGATAACTGTTTGTATAGATGTTATCACCGAAAGTAGGCCAGGACATGTCTTTAAACGGTATTTATGTTTGCATTTCTTTTACATGTATGATTTATATATAAAAACACGAATGTCAGATAATTTTAAGCGTAATCATAATTATACTGAGTTTTGCGGTGTTGATATGGATCCAAAGTGTCTGCAAATGGAAACCAAATGGCGTTTTGGTTTTTAACTCTTTACCCTATAGCCTGTTTCTAATATTGAAAATATGTGACCACTGAAAGAAGGTTGAAAGTAAAGCAGAATGCGCCTTAAGTCGCATTCTACTTTACTTCCAGCCTGCTTTAAGCTACCATCGGCCACGATAAAGACCGATTTCTTTTGGTACATGTTTAGAAGTATAAATTATAATTATTTACTTAAGTAGGACACCACATGACGCCAGTTGCGATGACGTTACGTAAACAACCTCAGGTTTTGGCGGAAAATCTATATATCAGAAATACTGAAAACTACGGTTTCAATTTATTTAATTGGTGGTTTAAATTCTAATTAGATGAATAGAATCTTACATGAGTGATCATTACTTATCATTTAATAAACTCGTTGACTAAAATGAATATGACGCTCGCCAAGGCGAGCGTCATATTATTTTAGTCAACTCGTTTATTAAAAATGATAAATAATGAGCACTCATGTAAGATTCTCTATAAATGCGCTATAAGGCGCTTCATAGGGGTAAAGGGTTAAGGGAGTACATGTACCCCTATGATACCTATATATCAAAATGGCTTTATTAGTATAGCTAGCTATAAATCTCCGCCACATTCACATGTCGAACTAATTGCTGCGGCATGAAAAATCATCTCCGCTTATGAGAGATTTGATATAGAGGAAATCCCCAAAATAAATCATTATATTCTGAATGATGGCTCTCGAAGGAAATAAAATGTCAAGAGCCTCTCTGATCTTAGCGTTTATCAAATTCTCTGTCTGAAGTTGCGACCTTTATACTGAAACAATCTGCAAAAACGACACATACTTCATGCGACTTTAAACACATAGTCATGTATCTTAAAGCAAGATAAAATTAAAATAGGGAGCATCTTCAGAGCTTTCTGTTAATTTCGTCCTGCTCATTGGCTAAATGCTTTATAGTAAACTGTTTTAATTGCAATACAAGCGAAATTAACTGTAAAGTTTCTCATCTTATCCCTGATGTTTCAGTGAGTAGGCATGTAAATCCCTTACAGCGGAAAAGACGTGATTCTTTCCCGATAAAGACGTTTACGCTAAAACTATTATTCCCATTTCAAACAGTTCGGAGCCAGTTCAGACGCCCGGTAACCCGGCTTCTGATCTGGCTCCAAACTGTTTGCCACTCAGATCCAAAGAAATAATCAAATTTGGAAATTGGTTGTCATTGTCTCTGTTTCATTGTGTCTCCATTGCGTTTCGTTTGCGTTGAAACGGGAAAAAATAATGTCTTCTCTACTATAAGCATGTACAGTAAAACCTCGCTATTACGACCACTAAATTATTTTAATTATTAGGGTGTTTACGATAGGTGACCGCTTAAAGCAAGGTGACAGTGAAACAGAAAGCTCCTATAGGAGCTTTCTGTTTCACTGTCACCTTGCTTTAAGCTGTCACCTGTCTATTAGACACTCAATTAGCATTCGTTTTAGTGGTCGTAATAGCGAGGTTATACTGTACATTTCTTACGACAGATGGCGACTAAACGTGGAATATTCACACATACAGCTTCCGTTTGTCCTAAAACAAAGGTGTCAATTCCAGACAGAATGAAGCAAGATCAGACATCGAGTGACTCGGCGTCTGATCAGACCTCAAACTGTTTGCAACTGAGATTTAGCTAAATATCAAGATTTAAACATTACCAATAAGTTACATTGCTATATTTGAATGCATGATGTTGGTGCAAAGCGCATTCCATAAAGCACCGCTCCTAATTACTATTTAGATTATTCGTTTCAGTGGATGTCATACACATTTGTGTCTATACATGTACTATGTATAGAATATTGTGTTTACAACGGCTCTGCACTCAAAGTAGATGCACATTTAGTCTTATATAATGGTAGCTTTTTGACCATTGTACCAGGTGAATTGTAAACATAATGATACATATAATCAACACGTGCAGTGGAGAAGACAGTATTATTTCCCCTTTTAACGAGTTTATGATATGCATAAGCAATGCTAACAATTTAGAGCCATACCATACACCGGTTAACTCGTCGTCCGATCGGGGCTCCTCCAAATTGTTTGTAACTCAGATTTAAAGGAAATGCGTTTACATATTCAATAACCTGTGTTGTCTATAGGTTATTGCTTTATGTTTGCGTTTAGTTTCGTTTTTAAAAACGGGGAAGAATAACGTCTACCCCACTGTAAGTTTTTCTTCTTCAGAAAGGTTCAGTGAGACGCTTGTTTCCCAACAGGACAGTTATAAAAGTGTGAATATAGCACAAACAGTTTCAGGAAAACAAATTAAACTTTGTGAAATGTAGTACAGGTCCCACGAGGTATTGTATATACAACCACTCAGTAAAGAATGATTGTGATATCTAAAGACAGCTTCCTTTCAAATGTAAGACGCAAATAACACCGACGGCTCCTGTAATCTGCAACCTTAATAACCGAACATTCATCGGAATAAACATGCTTTACTTTAAATTGATCTTCTTTTGAGCCAAATATTCTCGATCAGTGCCTGCCGCCTGTTACAATGTTACAATTGGAAAAGCGATTCTGCGAGTTAACCATTATCCCTTTCAAATAAATACGAAAGACTCAAGCAGGAAAGGCAACACAAACAATACACCCACCTCTCAAGCAGAACACACACACAGTCATACCATAACAAACACACACATACACACACAATCCCATTCCTTCATCTACACACTAAATAGAAAACAACACGCAAGACAAACATAAAGCAAAGTGAACATAGGAGCCCGCCTTGGTACGGTCAGCAGCAATCAATAATTAATTATAAATTAATCATTAACTACCACTTGGGGGTTAAACCTGGGTTTAGGGGCGCCCAACCTCACACTTATCTCCTTTATTCACCTTTAAAGACGAACAGTGTACATAAAATATAGACCCTGTTCCACAACCTCACAATCAAAAAGACCGCCAGCACAGTAAGTAAATACATGTAAAACATTTAACAAAAATTCTATGACAAGATCATTAGTAACATAGGAAAGAATTAAACATTCAAGCCCGTGTTAAAAACAACCCACTATGGCAACGGTCAAATTGTACTCAAGCGACTAGTCTGTAGTTACGAGTAACTGTAAGACATGGAAGGGTCCAGGGTACGACAGAGAGGCAGAGAAAAAACAAAGCATGAAAATCCGACATAACTCTCCCGGTTAAGGACGGCTTTAGAGATACATCATCATGTAGTGCTAAGCCCTGTCTGTCGTCGCACAACCAAAGAGGAAAGCATAGTTATCAATTGTAGATTGATCGATAACTAAACGTGAAGTGCGCAGCAATATAGTTGGATCATAATCTTTTTTGAGGAAAAATCCTACATATATCTTGTTGGAATTTATAGTCCTTTTTTACTCTTCTAGTACATGTATTTTGAACCAGTCTACTGTTGTATTTTTTATTGGACAACAAAAAACCAATGGAAATATCAAACAGTGCAGATCCTGATCAGAGGGCTCCTCTGGTCAGGGACTTCACTGTTTGCATATGTAACCAGTAATTTCTACAGAGGGCTGTAGGATTGAAAGTGTAATTTACAGTTCAACAGTCTGGAGACAAATTAGAAACCAGGTAACCTGAAGTCTTATCAGACTCTAAATTATTTCCAACTTAGATTAAAATAAATTATTTGAAAATTGGAAAGCTGTCATTTTCTACATTTTGTTGCGTCGCACTTGTGATCAGTTTATTCAACGGGAAAGAATAACCTTTCCACATTAAATGTATACATATGGCAGGACTATAATTTGACATGCTATGGCCCAGTCATTTGCTGCATACAGCCATGGCGATAATCAATCAGTTGTACAGTGTTGCTAGCAATATACCGCCCACAATCTACTGTCACTTATTATTACATTTATTGATTTACTGATCTTTCTATTTATGTCAAACCAGGCGACTTCTTGTCGTCCACAAGATCTCTATCAATAATACAAGTATAGAGTCGAACATCGATAACTCGAGCTCGCTTATGTCGAGAATATCCATAAGTAAAAGTTAAAATGTAGCTTAATATAAGCTACGTTTCAGCTTTAAAATTCGGATATTTTTTAATTATCCTTACACCATGCGGTAGCCTGTTTCTAGGATCGTTATGGTACATATTCATGACTATAAATTGGATTTATTTTCACTACAGGCGTAAAATGGAGAGATGGTTTCAGCGAGCTCAAGATGTCGATAGTTAATTTCTGAATAATGTGTAACGGTGACTTGAAATAGCTCTTGTTGTTGAGATTTTGATTGTAAATGTGTTTCATTCTCTAAAAAATACAAATTGACAATATGTGTATCTTTTCTTTTAAGATGTTGCCATGCTTTTTTTTTCATACCTCCATGAATACAATTAATATTCCGAACTATTCCTTATAATTTAATATCACTACTGAAGTTAAGAAAGTAGTTAAATAGAGAATCTGACACGAGTGTTCATTATTTAAATGTAACACTTTAAAAACGTAGGTTGTACCGGTATTACCTCCGCCATATATATTGTTCGCCAAAACGCGACGTTGTTTTGTAGTTACGTCGTCGTCAATAACGTTATTTGGCGTTCTGCTTCATGAAGCGCTTGTGGAGAGAAGTTGGACTAAGAGAAAGTATTCCCGACAAGGCGTGGCCTGAATATTATTTTCATGGGGTTAAAAAAACAAAAAATACAGCCAATCACAGCTTACCAAAAGTAATGAAAACAAACAATATTAAATTATTTGCTACATAATTATTGTGGAATTGTCTATTTTTTAAAAGGGTTAATTCCCATGTCCCCTTGAATAGACAAACTCTAATTATGTTCTCAATAAATGTGAATATATCTGATTTAAAAAAATCGTCAACTTAATTATAAAAGACACATGACAGCTTGAATCTCCTTAACTCTTTCCTCCCTGAAACTTTAAATGGACAATTCCAGTTTCCATTTTAGACTAGTCCTTTTCAGACTTTTAAGAGTTGTTTTTGTCAATGTTTGGCATTATGACAAACACTGAAGACCCTCAAGGAGCCCTCTGATCTGGGTCTTCACTGTTTGCATAGGACAAGTGTACTATTCACATTTACACTGTTTGTAAAGCACGTCTATATGCAGAACTAGGGTTCAAAGAGTTAAAGAGTGTTTTGTTTTACTGTCAGCTTGCTTTAAGCAGTCACCTGTCGTAAAAACCTAATACGTAACATAATTTTGTGGTCGTAGTAGAGAAGTTTTCTTGCACTTCCTAAAATGCAATTTTGAGAATCGCTGCTGATAAACATTTTGTAGACGACAATTATATATTACGCAAAAAGTTAAGTTTTGTTTCTGGTGATACGGAGGCTGAAAACATTATCAGGACTTTACTCTCATCTCAATCGAAGAGCTCTGAATCGTGTCGTTAAAACATCAGTGTTACGGTCTGAAATACACGTACATGTACCGAGTTTTTTAAATATACATGTGTTACCCAGATTCATTCAAGTGTATTACATTTCGAAAGTAATAAAACCAGCTCTCTCGGGCAATAATTCTAATTATAAATATGGTATGTTGTTAGTTTTATATTAGCAGTATGTGTAAGTACGTATTCTAACCCGAAGTTTGCTTATCATGACTTAGACATATACTTGCAAACGTTTGGAATCAGATCGGACTCTGTATACCGCGGCGTCTGACCTGCATCAATTATGTTTGACAATCGTTCCGATGTGTATTTGATGAAACTGACTGAAATTCAATTCTGGTAAAAATAATTGTGAATCCAGCGATATTACAACAGTAACAAGAGTTAAAAAGGTTTAAACTTTTATGACAAACATTTTACTCAAGAGACGGGCATCAGTGTTTGGCTTCAAATTTGTAAACAGTATAACCTCTCTTTTACGACAACTATTTTGTGTTAATTATAAGATGTTTTAGACAGGTGACTGATTTACCCCCTTCCCTGCCTTACCCCGAGTACAGTAGTTATTTGCAAACAGTTTGGATCCTGATCAGACGCCGCGTAACGCGGCGTCTGATCAGGATCCAAACTGTTTGACACTCGTTTCAATATTTCTTAAGTCAAAATAACTAAAAAATGATTTTTAGAAATAGAAGCAGACGACAATTGTTTAAATTTGATGACGTCATGGCAGTGAAGGGGTTAAGCAAGATATCAGTAAACCAGAAAGCTACATTAGGAGCTACTTGTTTTACTGTCAAATGGGTTTTATACGGTCAAATAGACTTCGGTTTAGTATTTGTAATAGAAAGGTATATTAATTGTACTGTATAACTAGACGCTAGGAGTTTATAAGGTTGTATAATTCTTTTAATAATAATCTATTAAATTGTATAAATGCAATTAAACGATTCGTTGTCGTAGTCGGTTTGTTCATGTTATGCATACATGTATTACGAGTAAAATGGCATAAACATAATAACATCGTCGGGACTTCTTGGTAACAAATGCACTTGTTTTCAATTGAAGCTTACTAACAATTCAATACACGCATAAACAGTCATGCGAAAATCAACACTTGGAACCTTATTTAAAGATAAATATATGCACCCTGCGCAAATAGTGTACCTGTGAAGAGCATACATGTACTTGTCCTATACAAACTGTGACACCCTTGTAAGAAAGAAGCCCTATAATCAGAGTCTTCACTGTTTGTCATTTTGCATGACATTGACAAAAACAACTTTAAATACAGTCGAACTTCGATATCTCGAACTCGATTAATTCGAACTATCCGATTTTTCGACACATAAATTGCTTTTTTTTTCATACTCGGTAAAGGCAAACATACCCGTATTTCAAACTTAAAACGTGGCTAATACGGGTATGTTCGAACGAACTGAGTTCGAGATATCGAAGTTCATCAGTAGTATAATTTTGTTATTAGGAAACTGAAACTGTCCATTTGAAGTTTCATGTAGGAAAGGGTTTTAAATTCAACCTTTTATAAATACATGACTTACCGTCAATACTAGAACATTGTCCTTGAAGTATGCGTCAAAAGAGCAAAACGATATGATAAATGTAAGTCAATGATATGTACTTGTTAGTTTTCAAATCTGATCTATCTTTGAACAAAAGTTAAACCGTTTCGTTTTATTCTAAATGTGTTCGTCTATGTGCCATCTGATTGCAAGTCACTGTAAAGGCAGTCAGTTGTTTGATTGTGTATCGTTTAATTTTTATGAAATAGGAGCTTAATATAAGAGTGTTGTTAATTTGAAATAAATAACCATAGTTATAGTATTATGATGTTCGAAAAACAATTAAATTCAATGACAATATAACATCACTTTTTATGACTCAATGCAGCCCAAGGCAAAATAAATGTAATGCAGAAAACATATACAGGTGTATTAGGCTTACCAATGTTACATTTCTGTAAATATCTTGAAGTCACAGTTTTCGGTATAAAATAATTTGCTTTTCCAGGCTTCAAATTTAGGAATATTTTGCCTCTGGAGATTAGCAAACTCTCGAACTATTATTTTCTTAATAATGCAGCGAAGAGCCATTGTTTGCATAACATGAGATTGTTTGAAGTCATAAAACTTAATTTGGGCATTTCAGCTCTCAGATCACTGTTGCTTTCAATATTCTAAGAAAAAGCTTTAATGTGGATTTACAGATAAGTTCTACTATACATTTTCAAATGCTGACTCTTATTTCTTAACGTATTCCTATACACTGTCCCCTACCTACAACGGCCTTCGAACAACGACCCTTGCCATTGTTCCCAAAACAAGACATTTAAGTCTGTCGCTTTAACTGCTGCATTATCGTCGGCTTAAAATTGCCATCTGCTTCATATAATCAGTGGTCATTTTGACAGATAAAATATAATGATGAGTGACAAAAGGCTTGAATCTAGATCAGACGCCGTGTTACACCGCGTCTGATCTGAATCCAACCTGTTTACAAATGTAAGCCGATTTTTAATGTTCCCACCCTACAACGACTCCCTCCGAACATCACACAATTCGTATCTCCCATTGGGTGTGGTTGTAGAGAGGGAACACTACGAGGGCGTTCATTTAATTTCGTCACCGGGGTCCTTATAGGCGAAATATGAGATTCGTGCATATTTCGTTCTGTCAAACCCTTAGATACATTTCTCTTCTACAAAAATATAAAAAATTTAGTATTCAAATTTGAATTTAAAAAGTGGAAATATAGCATTTTAGGTGTACCCCGCAAACACTGTAAAACTGCACGGCCCGGCTTACAATGTGAGATGGCTTGGCATAAAAAGTTATATTTCTTCGATGAAAGGAACGGAAATCAAATATAAGAACCATATTGCGGTGAATAGAACAGGCGGGTAGCTGGGTTATCGTTTAATATTACAGGAAATCGTTTACCATTATACAGGTGGGGAAACTCTACAATTTTATTTATGAGGCATATCTTTAAATCGGATTGCAGTTTTATGTTTTGCATACTAATTCTTCTTCTTTTTGTTCAGTATATTGACTTTATAAACCCTCCTCAGAACTTGTCGGTTGACTGGTTTCTAAATTTAAGTAAAGCGTTATCGGATTTCGAACGTAATTGCATTTAAAACTTTTTCCCGCGCATTTTAGTATTTCGCAATAACCGATCTAAATCCTTCTTTACACATCATCTTGCGATAAAATTATCAATATGTGTTGCTCATAATTATAAATCACTTTTAAGGCAGCGCAGAAAGTTATATATTTAAATGTTTAACTTGCGTGCTGTTTTAGTAAATTAACCACAGCAGCAGCTTTAACTTTGGCACCCGCCAAATTGAATAGTGGCCGTCCATAAGTAAATTTAGTATTCTTTAAATTGTTGTTTTAATTCGAAAAAGACATTCATGACACTGCAAATCTTCAATTCATCAAATGAAAAAAATGAAATCGACATTTTCCAAATTATTAAACCTTTACCCTAAGCCCGTATGTCACCGTTCGCCATTACATACACTACAATAGCCAGTGTCTATAAATGGGCCAACTTAAATCTTCAATAATACTCGTATCTGAACTGCTGGATGCATTCAAACGAAATTTTCTGTACATACGTAAAACCACTTCGTTGTGAAGCAGACACAATTTCAATGCGCTGGTATTAGTTGGAAGGCTGAAAAACGCAAGAGTGACATAATTAAATGAACGCCCCTTGTATATTGCGCTCATTTGTTGAATTGTCTCAACAAGACATTTGTTGCAATGGCCCAGTGTAAGGTTCGAATTAAGATAAAAAATGCAGATGTTAACCTTATGCATCAATATCTTGTATATCGGTAACTTTGAGTTACTCGACGTCTGATCAGGATTCAAACTGCTTGTCTCTCTTACTGTGGAGAAGATGCTATTATTTCCCGTTTAACCCTTTCCCCAATAGAAGCGCCTTTTAGCGGATATGATTTATTCATCCGCTGAAGAAAATAGTTCCAATTTAATCAGTAATGAATATGTATTATAGGGAAATATTTTCTATATTATAGCACATGATAGCTTAAAGCAGGCTGAAAGTAAAGCAGAATGCGCCCTAAGGCGTATTCTGCTTTACTTTCAACCTACTTTAAGTAGTGACTATATCTTAAGTACTAGAAATAGGATATCAGGTAAAGTGTTAAACGCAGACATATGCAAACGCATCGCAATACAATATGGAGAAAATGTTGAGTATTTGTTTTAATCTGAAGGGGCACACAGTTTGGAGTCTGATCAGACGTCTGATCTGGCTCAAAACTGTTATTGTAATTGGAATAATAGTTTTAGCGTAAACGCGTATTTTGGGAAAGTATAACGTCTTCTCCACTGTATTGAATGAAGCCTAGACTTCAGTAATAAAATATAATATATTATGTTTTAGCTCAAGCACTTAATCAAATGTTATAAAACATTTGAGTTGAGCCTGAGATCATTCTCATGCATTTGATATTTGAGTACGATCTCAGTCTCAGCTCAAATGCTTTATAACCTTTAAACCAGCTTGGTACGAGCGTCAGTGGTCGAAAACGACTGATCGCTCTACGTAAAGTGTCGATAGTGACCGACATTGACTCGATCTTATCAGTGGCGCACATCCTTAAGTTCAATATTCGTCCCGTCGAAGTATTTTCATAAAAAAGCAAAAATGTATAAACGGTACAAAGTGTTTAACCAGAAGAAAGACAGACGAGAACACGTGACGGTATGGTATAAATATGGCGTGACTTTATAATACAGTAAACCCTTTGCCTACTGATCCCGACTTCACTGTTTTTTGCAAACAGTTTGGATCGAGAGCAGACGCCTCGTAACGCGGGTCTGATTTGGACCCAAACTGATTTTGCACTCGTTTTAAGGTTTCTATACTTGAAAAATGTATAAAACTAAATTTAACCAATTTTGGAAACGACAATTTTAAAGCAGACGATATCACAGCAGCATAAGGGTTGATACTCCTTTTCTGACAGGTCATCGTCTGCTTAACATTTCCCGTCGTCTTTTATTGCACAGATTTAAATTTCTACCATCTTTATTGAAATCCATCACTTTTATTGTTAAAAGAGTTGGCGTCCTCGTTAAATGAAGAGTTACACGACCAGGATAGAAATGTTGCAAAGACCAATGCACGCAATGAAGAGACAGGGACGCGGTAAATGTCCTTTCGTTCATCGTCTACTTTGATTTGCTTAACTGTGGAAACTAATAGAGCTAATGGACAAAGCCAGTACGACCAATCTCCGCAGTCTCATTATATGAGTGATCTACAGTTTTACAAAAGCATTAAATTATTCGTCAACATTAGTAGCCCAGTATGAAACGTATAATTAAATTGTATGTTACATGCTGAATAATCAATGTTCCTAGTTCGTCTCATGCATCAGTAATGTCCATATGGCTTAAACCTTTTATCTTCAAAGTCGCATGAAGTCGACCTTTCAAACCGTTTGGATCTAGATCAGACGCCGCGTGTTTGGCTCTTGTATAGATACTTCTGACGCCATACTACGGTAATTTAACATTAATGAGCTTGCAGACAACAATTTACATCCGCTGTATATAATTGTCATCTGTAACATTTCTCAAAGTTCATTCAAAGGCATTTTCTGTCAAAAATTACCATCTCTGAGTGTCAAACAATTTGGATCCAGAGGAAATTATGAGTTGCTCAGCGTCTCATCTGAATCAAAACTGTTTTCATAAAATCGTCCGCGGCATGCATAATATTAACCATTGCCTGCAAATAGCATTTTTTCTGGTATTTACAAACAGACAACTTCTATAATTCGGTGTCTGATCTGGATCTAAAGTGTTTGACACTCGTTTTAATGGATATGCATTGGAACCTGGATATCAATGTTAAAAGCTAAAGCGACAACTTAAAAGCAGAAGTATTTTTACGGCAGGATAAGGGTTAATGCGCCAAAGAGGCAATACAGAAAGTGAGATGTACAACGTTATGTTGTTGGTTGACAAGGGACGCTGATAAGACTCTCGTAACAGCCTATAATTCCACAAATGATAACCCATTGGGGAAATTTACAGTCAACGACACCCCATTCATCATTTTAATTTTGATGCAAGGTTGTAACGTGATATATGCTATTCATCATGGGATTTCCTCAGGCTATCTATCTTCCTGCTTAGCACGAAGTGACTAGAATTTGTAAGTTGTTTTGACCCAGATGAGACGTCGAGTAATATTGTATCTAACCAGACTCATTGCGTCTTGACATATAAGCTGTAGTCAGTTAATTCATCCTCAAGCCTTGCAACATCTCTACATTAACAGTAGTGTCCAGTTAAAACACCAAGTAACTCGGCGCCTAATTAGAATTCTTACTGTGTTACACATGGGATTACTGAAGACACTTGATATCTCCTAAAGCGAAGTGAGTGGCATATACAAACAGTAGGGGTTAAAACAAGACGAGACCAAATCGATTTATGATTAGGATGAGCCGTGCCATGACAAAATCCGCCTTATTGCATTGCAAACAGTGTAGATCAAGACCAGCCACCACGTCATTGACGCGGTGGCTGGCCTTGATCTACTCTGTTTGACACCCATAATCATGTAAAACATTTGCACTATTTACTACTGTATTTGGCAGTGTAGACACACTCAGAAGCAGAGTTTGTAATGACAACGGTGCTTGGTCTGTACAATGTTGCAATGGAATGAGGCAGTGACATTCCAGTTTCCGATTAAGGCTGGACCATTTTTGACCATTTTTTGACTATTTTTGAGGTTGTTGGTTATTTTTGTTTTACATATAGTGATAAAGAGTATACACTGTTTGCATAGGACAAGTGTAATCTTTATAGGTAACTGGTTTGTAAATGACGAGTATACTTGTTGCTAGGGATCGATGTGTTAAAAACATGATTATGCGTTACTGTAAAGGGAATGGTAAAATCGAGTTTTTTTTTGGGTATTGCATAGAATTTTGCGCCTATGGCAGTGAGTTGTGTGCGTATGGCAGTGAGTTGTGTGCGTATTCCAGCGAGTGTGCGTATGGGCGAAAAATTGTTCATCGTTGTCCACAATCTAATTTGGTTACCATCAGAGTTGACTGAGAGAAAACCAGGCTGATATTTTCATAGGATGCATGCTTATAACAGATACAGAGCAGACACGTTATTATTTCCCAATACATGTAACCACATGATGCTTAAAACTTTTTTTCAAATACAAACAGTTTGGAATCTTATGAACAGTTCTGCTATAGTGGTGCATTGTAGATTTGGGTAAATATTTGTGTGCTGCAATCAAGGAAAACCTTTAAGCGTAAATACATAACTCTATAGATGTATTGCTGTAAAATAACATTTTTCAAATTTGCTTGTCTTTTTGTCTCTTACCAAGCCATGAAGCCTATGCGGTGACAACTTTTTAGAATCGTGTCGGATACACGATCGAAATGTGTAGTTGCAACTTAGTCTTCGGTCGAGATGTACGAAAATAAAGAATATTTGGTGACTAGCTTTGAATGTTATCTGGCAAGGCGGATGAATATATCTGGTGAGCCGCAGGCGAACCTGATATTTTCAGAAGCCGAGCCAGATAACATTTCTCATTCAAAGCTAGGAACCAAATATTCTATTTATCCTTGTCAAAATAGTAAAAATAAATAGAGAATGCTTTTATCAAAGCCAGAATCAGTTTCGGTCTAGATAAGATTCTCACTAAAGAACTATTTTACTCTAGGAAAGCGCGCTGTTATATAGATGACGTCAGTGACGTCACATCCTAGTTACGTTGAAAAGAAATAAATCTAGTGTTTTTCACTTAGGAAATCTAAAAGGTGTATAGAAGTTTCTCAGGAAGCGACTGGTGGCGCGTACTCTATAACGCTTTGCTTGCATCGAATAGTTCGAATAAACGTCGTTACACGTCAGATTCTGTTGAAAGAGTTTAAGAATACCTTTCCTAACAGCGGGAAAAATTACCGTCTCGGTGGGAAAAAATAGTTCCGGCTACAGGTCATGTGACCAACTGACATAATAACATCGGTCATGTGACCAACTAGCACAAGAAAGCAAAGTTTATCTGTCACCCCTTTATCCGACAGGAAAATAGGCACGTGACAGGATAAAAGGTTTTAGATGTGTCTTTGATCTAGGGATTTTGCATATTCAAGCAAAGTTGGAATAGACACACGAAACTATTTCCTAAAACGTATCTTATCGCTGTTTAATTAACCCTTTACCCCATAGCTTGTTTCTAGTTTTGAAGATATGCTACCACTTAAAGCAGGTTGAAAGTAAAGCAGAATGTGTCTTAAGGCACATTTTGCTTTACTTTCATCCTGCTTTAAGCTATCATCTGCTAGGATTCAGATTTTTTTCCTTATGGTTCATTTTCAAGACTGTATAAATTGGAACTATTTTCTTTAGTGGAGGAATAAATCAAATGTGCTTAAAGGCGCTTCTATGAGGGAATGGGTTAAGTGTACCGTAAAGAGAACAATTGTTTTATGCAAACAGTGAAAACCAAATCAGAGGGCTCCTAATGGAGCCATCTGATAAGGGTCTGCACTATTGATCGCATTGCAATACATTAACATAAAAAACAATCAAAAATAGTCAAAAATGGACTGGACTAAATATTGAACTGGACTTGTCCCTGTGAAGTCTCAAGGACAAAAGAGATAAAATATTTGTAGTGATACATGTAGCTTAGAGAATATGGGTAAACAAAGAACAGCAAAATGTTCAGGGACACTGTCAGCTTTACGAGATTTACACTGTTTTCAAGGCAAATGGACTGTTTTTGCGTGATGTTGATCATATAGTTCACTCACCATACTAGATTACATTGACACTAGTGTGATTTTTATTGGCGGCGTTGATGTCATCTATCGTTAGATAAGAGATATGGCATTGACAACGTTCTGACAGGAATCCAGGATGAGCAGAATCGATCCCAGCGAGAATATATCGAAAATCAACCATGGGCGATCTGTCAATAAGCATATGAACCACACACGTTAAGATCAAAAGGCATTTGTTAACCGCGATCATGCTAAATCGCCGTCTGTAATCAAATGAGTGTATTCAAACTTTAACAAAACCTATTTTTAAATCACTAAAATGCAGAAAAATCATAACGAGTGTCAAACTGTTTGGATCCTGATCAGACGCCGAGTAACTCGGCGTCTGATCTGGATCCAAACTGTTTGCGAATGCTAGTCAAGTCAAAGCTTGCTTGTTGCTCGATAAAGGTTGCGCAAAACAGCACCGTGCTTGAATTATTTATCCGGTGGTCCCTAGGTGGTCAGGACTCGTTGTCTATGTGGTAACTACATCTTTGATAAAGTAATGCTTATCCTACAGGGGGCGGCATGCACTTATCTACATTAGGTAATTGCTGTCTCAAATACGCAGCGAAAAATAAAACAGTCTACTGATCATTGATACATTAAACGTTATACTAAAATAACCAAGCGTCTCACATACTGGGTCCCATTACTCATCTGATTTGTACTGCCTTTTTCATTTCAAGCTAAGGGATACACAGTTCGGATCCAGATGAGACTCCAAACTGTTTGCAAATGACGATTGTACCCAGGGTAAGGATAGAGTGATGGGGTTAAACGGAATATCTTTTTTTCATGAAGGTAAATCTTAATTCATATCACCATTTTCTTATTTTATTTTAATTTTGGAAATTGTCTTTACACTTATTTGCACGTAAAACAAAATTTGTCTTAAATAACGCGATTGAAATAAATACATTTATTATAAGCACCAAACGAATCCATTCACGTTGTATTTAGTTGTAAGGATATCTTCTCAATGGCGCAGTATGGATATACAGCGCTCCCTCTCTATAACGACACCCAATGGAAGACACTCATTGAGTGCGTTGTTCGGAGGGAGTCGTGTTAGGGAGGGAAATTGGAAACATTTGCAAACAGCTTGAATCCAGATCAGATGTCGCGAAACGCGGCGTCTGATCTGGATTCAAGCTGTTTGTCACTCATCATTAAGTTTTTCTGTCAAAATTATCATTATGTAACAATTAGAAGAACAGCAGACGTTACTGCAGCAGTGAAATGGTTAGAAATAATTGTCTTGTTTGGGGACAAGCGACAAGGGTCGTTGTAAGGAGGAAATAGTTGTTGGGAGGGCCGTTGCAGAGAGGGAGCGCTGTAGGTACTATTTTATGTTAAAGAATATGAACACCAGAGGGTAAATTGACACATTTAGAACATGATATTATGTTATTAGTAATCGTGATAGATGAGTTAACACGTCATAATGGCGGTGACTGTAAAACCAATTGGTGTTGATGTACTCACTACATTTGAAAACAGTGTAGACCCAGTTCAGAGGGCTCCTATACACTGTTTACTAATTTAGAACGAAATTAACTACACTACCCAGAATTCCAAGTTGACTGTTTCATATTTTGGGAACTCAAAGATCCACTAGGACCCTAATAACCAACAGGGTTTACTTAGTGTTGAGATAGTTAAGCTGCTAGGTGCAAACGGTATTTACATATGTAATTCAGAAGCTGATCAATTGAGCAGTAGCTCGATGGCTGAACGGTATCCAAACTTTTTTTGGTTATCAAGGTTAAAACCTGAAGTAATTAAGACAATGTGAAATGGGGGAATAGGAAATATTTGTACTATTTTAACGTATTATCTGTTCCATTCCATGTGTCCTTAACGACGTTATATGTTCGCCACTTCTACCTTTGCATCAGTTGCATGTTACATAAAATACAGTCTACTTGTTTTGTATTGACATTTCTGTAGGAGTGGTCACCCATCCCAAAATAAACAGTGTTGAAAGTAAGAGTGTCAATTGCACGAAGACAGTTTTATATAGTTATGTCATTTCCTGACCTCAGCTTTAAAGAGGCTCGCAACCGGATTTAGCATTAAAAATAGTAATTTGTAAATATATGTCAAATGCTTATATAAATGGGTAAGATTTAGTTTAGGATAATAACTTCTGTTAAAAAATGCATTTCAAAAAAAAAAAAAGAAGAAGCTCTGGTGGGATTCGAGAACCCGTGACCCTCCACGGAGACAAACATGAAAAATGAGGAAACGCCTTTACCGCCTCAGCTACCAGCGCTCTCTATATATATGGTAGCGAATTAACGTACTTCACTGGTAGCGATTGATAGTACTTTATTCGGCTCGGGTTTTCTGAGCCCGTGTAGAGAAGCAACAACACCAACTATACCGTCAGCTGAGGCTATAGAAAAACGATGGAAAATATCTAAAAGAAACTAAGATTCGGTGACGATTCTTGAGACTTTTTTTGGACTGATCATATTTTTTTAATGTTAGAAGCCAAATAATGCCACAAATTTGCTTTTATTTGAGTGTTTTATTTTATTTTGACAAGTACACCATCCGGTTGAGAGTCCCTTTATTCAGTCTAATCAAGAATATGTCATTCAAATATAACCCCTTAACTACCTTAACCCGAATATAATAGCTATTTGCAAACAGTTTAGATCCTGATTACCTGTTCCAACGCCACGTAATCCAAAGGATTAAAACTATTTGACACTGAATGACACTTTGACGCTTAAATATTGCTCAAGTCAAATAACTTAAAATTTTAATTTGAGAAATGAAAGCAGACGACACTTCTTTTAAATTGATGGCGTCAAGGTCACGCTATCTAAATGTAGTATGCATATTTTTTCTTCTTCAACACTTCTCGAAATTGATTTATCCGACAGACAATATTCTCCATTTGTCAAATCAAGTTTGGATCCTGATGTGACAATAAGTAACTCGGTATCTAATCAGGAACCACACTGTTTGTTATTATATATATATGTGAAACTATTGTTTACAGACATAGTTGGGCCTGCAATGGATACATTTGATATTTATTGGATTTCATGAGATTGCACGATAATTTTGAATTATGCATAGATAATGAAATAGAGTAGCATCCCACATTTGTTAACTATTTACACCTAAATACCCAGGTTATTCATTTAGGTTCCATAACGTTAAAAGGACATTTGTTGTAGAAGTGACTTTTACCCTTTTACTGCCAAGTTTTATCGCCTGCTTTATACAGTGGAGAATCTGTTATTCTTTCCCGTTTAAACGCAAACGTACGCAAACGCAAAACACTAAAACGTAGAAAAGAACAACTTTTGGACAATTCTGATAATTCTTGTTTATCTTGGTGTTAAACAGTTTGGACCCTGATCAGACGCCGGGTTACCCAGCGTCTGATCTGGCTCCAAACTGTTTGCACTGCAAATAATAGATTTAGCGTAAACGCGTTTATTGGGAAAGAATAACAGATTCTCCACTGTACCTCTCAGTGCCAAAAGATTGTCTGCATTGATAATTTCGTCTGCAATATGTTTTCAAGCCAGATTTATGGCGCTTTTGACGGAAGAAATATTAATACGAGTGGCATACAGTTTTAGGTCCGGATCGGCGTCTGATCAGGACCTAAAACTGTTTGCAAAGTCGTCTTTTGTGCCATTGACAGTGGAAAATTAACCATTTCACAGCAAACATGACCTTCACTGCCATAACAAAGTCTACTTTTATGTTCAAAAGTTTTGAAATTAATGCAGTCAGCGTCTGATCTGGATTCAAACTGTTTGACAATGTAGGGTTATAGATCCTAGTCGCGAAAGGGTTAATTAATTTAGACATAAGCTTTTGTTAAATCATAATGTTAATCTTGAAACAGTCTATAACTGCGTGTTTCAGCAAACATTTAGAATGCGGATTAGAGTTTGAGGCTCGTTGTCTAAATATAGTGCTCCCTCTCTACAACGACACGCAGTGGAATACAAATAGTATGTGCGCTGTTCGGAGGGAGTTGTTATAGCGAGAGAAATTGGTTTACATTTGCAAATAACTTGAATCCAAATCAGACGCCGGGTCAAACTGTTTGTCACTCGTCATTAAGTTGTTTTTGTCTAAGGGTCCAGTTTGTAACTTTGAGAAAAACAACAGACGGCACTTTTTATCAGACGACATTGCAGCCGCGAATAGGTTGGCCATACTTGTCTTGATTCACGGGGGGCTAACTACGTACTTTCATTAAACTGTATTGCTACGACAACCTATATAGGTATTATAACAGATTTGTATTGCTACGAAGTCAGTGTATATAGTGAGAAATGTTTGTCTACGAAAACAAAGTTGCCTTCGTAGCAATACAAGTTTGTTATAATACAATGTACCCATGTAGGTTGTGGTAGAGTAACATTTCATCGTAATACCTAGTTGGCCGATGGCCCCCCGTGTGTTTGGGGAAGAGCGACAATAGTTGTTGTAAGGAGGGAATCTTGTTGAGAGGTCCGGTTTAGAGAGGTAGAACTGTACGATGAAAAATCCTTTAATATTGTCTGTTTTGTTTTGAACAAAGTGTGTTGCAGACGGCATTCTATACGCACACGATACTATTGCTGAATACAGTGGAGAAATGTTATTCTTTCCCAATAAACGCGTTAACGCTAAAACTATTATTTCCAGTGCAAACAGTTTGGAGTCAGATCAGACGCCGGGTAACCACCAAGATAAACATTATTAATCAGAATTGTTCAAAAGTTGTTCTTTATTAAGTTTTAGTGATTTGCGTTTGCGTACGTTTGCGTTTAAACGGGAAAGAATAAAAGATTCTCCACTGTAAGTTCATTTCATGTGGGCATGGGTTCAGTTAGAAACGTGACAGTATTCATTCAAGCAGCTTTGAAATAACTTACAGCACTAAATATATTGCATATCCAACAAGGCACTGGTATTTTAATGACTTTGTGAAACGCCGTGTAAATATATTTTATCCAATAGAGACATCATGCTTTGAGACATCTTGTCTCGAATCAAACGCCTTTCTCCTCAGAATAAGCATTTAACATTTCTGATAAACGTAAGAAAACTGTGTTTTGAAAATATGACGCACTCGTTTATTAAAAAAGCAAAACTGTGCATAGTCTGTTTCATAGAAACAAATAAGCAAAGAGGGTTAATACAGCAACAACATTTACAGTGGAGAATCTGTTATTCTTTCCCGTTTAAACGCAAACGTACGCAAACGCAAAGCGCTAAAACGTAGAAAAGAACAACTTTTGGACAATTCTGATATTTCATGTTTATCTTGGTGGCAAACAGTTTGGAGCCTGATCAGACGCCGGGTTACCCGGCGTCTGATCTGGCTCTAAACTGTTTGCACTGCAAATAATAGTTTTAGCGTAAACGCGTTTATTGGGAAAGAATAACACATTATCCACTGTAACTCATTCACCCCTGATACTTTTAAAGGGCAATTCCAATATAAAAATAATTCTAGTATATTTTTGTTTTACTATTTAGGGTTGATTTTAACAATTTATTTCAAAAAATGACAAACAGTGTAGACCCTGATCAGAGGGCTCCTTAAGAAGCCCTCTGATCAGGGTCAACATTGTTTGCATGGGACAAGTGTAATTCTCACAGGTACACTGTTTGTAAATGAAGAATATACTCGTCGCTAGGGTTAAACAGTTTTAAACATGGATTAATCTTCTCGAATATTGTTAATTTGCTACCTAAAACACGAACGTTCCTCTAACTGTACTCTTATCCTGTGTTGAGCTGCATCCTGTGTTGAATGGTCGAGAGAAGACGTTATTATTATTTCCGAATAAAGGCGTGTATACTTAAAACTTTATGTCCAACACTTTTGGTCCAGATCCGACGCCAGGTAATCTGACGTCCAATCAGGCTCCAAATTGTTTGTCACTCAGATTGAAAACATCAACATTTTTCAATATCCATTAACTCTCTAGGTTTAATTGCATTGGGTTTGCGTTGAGTTTTGTAACACGCCGTTTCCATTGTACATCATCAATAAGTAAATGGACAGCAGGCGCCTATATAAACATAACACGTAAAACATTAGTTTAGGTAAAGGAGTTTTGTTTAAAATAAAATAATTTCTCAGAAAAAAAAGTAAATTGGTTTAGTCATGCGCAGAAATCATAATTATGTTCCACATCTCGGCTATCTGGCCATTCTTATACGTCTGTCTATTTAATTCTACGCTCGTTTGCACATGGACATGGACGAGACACTGCGTTTAGACGGAGAAGACACGATTTAAAAGTCAAAATAAGTGCATGCAAATTATGTTCCTTGGAATTATGTCAAAGATCATATTTTATTGACCTTTGTATAACATCATTATATAGTAATTTTCCCCTGATTTTGCTTTTCTACTGATGTCAAGTTTCCATCTGATGTTCAGGGGTCCGTTTTATGAAACGACGATTCCAAAAAAATTGTTACAAGCAGAATAAAGTGGAGAAATAAGAATCTAGGTGTATTCTGAAGTTTTGACTTACAGTGGAGAATCTGTTATTCTTTCCCGTTTAAACGCAAACGTACGCAACCGCAAAGCACTAAAACGTAGAAAAGTACAACGTTTGGACAATTCTGATACTTCATGTTTATCTTGGTGAAAAACAGTTTAGAGCCTGATCAGACGCCGGGTTACCCGGCGTCTGATCTGGCTCCAAACTGTTTGCAATTGAAATAATAGTTTTAGCGTAAACGCGTTTATTGGGAAAGAATAACACATTCTCCACATACGTCCGGTTTTGTCGTACGACGTTTCATAAAACGGGCCCCAGTTTCGCAAGATCTCGAATTCTCTAAAGAGGCCACATCTTATTTGAACTCGAGAAAAGGTCAAGCTTGGCTTAAGCGACTTCGAGATATCAATATTCAGCTCAAGGAATTAGGCTAAAAACTGAACTTAGAATAATAATTTGAAGTTTTGGTCTGATCTGGAGCTCCTGTGATACACCTAATATTGTACTGATTATGATCCTCTCTGGTTATAGTGGAGAATCTGTTATTCTTTCCCAGTAAACGCGTTTGCACTAAAACTATTATTTCCAGTGCAAACAGTTTGGAGCCAGATCAGACGCCGGGTAATCCGGCGTCTGATCAGGCTCCAAACTGTTTGCCACCAAGATAAACATGAATTATCAGAATTGTCCAAAAGTTGTACTTTTCTACGTTTTAGTGCTTTGCGTTTGCGTACGTTTGCGTTTAAACGGGAAAGAATAACAGATTCTCCACTGTATTACTTTTCATGTAGCGTTGTACATGAACATTACTTGTAATGGTTTAGGCCACCAATGTCAGGGACCACAATAGAAATAGTGTTCTCTTTTTGTACAGTCCTTGGTTATTGGTGGGTCTGTTGTGGAGTACTTCATTTGAATGCATCAATGCTATTTATATTCCTATGTATATATATATTGGACGCTATTATATGTCATTACAGTGCCCTCTGTCTGAAACAATATCCAATGGGAGACAACAACTGTGTGTGTTGTTCGGAGGGAGATGTTATAGAAAATGACATTGATTAACATTCGCAAATAGTTGAATCCAGATCAGACGCCGCGTAACGCGTCTGATATGGATTCAAACTATTTGTCTCTCGTTATTTTGTTTTTTCTGTCACAATTTCCATTATATACGACAATTTTAAACAGACGATATAACAGCCGGGAAAAAGGTTGAAATAATTGTCGTGTTTGTGGAACAGCGGCAAGCGTTGTTGTAAGGTGGGGATCGTTATTGGGAGTGTCGTTGTAGTGAAGGAGCACTGTATATGCATATTGTCAGCTGAATAAAGTCTATATTATCAACTATTTACACGTTCTACTTAAACGAGTTTGATTGATCAATATTAAATAGCATTTACAATGTACAGTGGAGAAAACGTTATTCTTTCCCAATAAACGCGTTTACGCTAAAACTATTATTTGCAGTGCAAACAGTTTGGAGCCAGATCAGCCGCCGGGTAACCCGGCGCCTGATCAGGCTCCAAACTGTTTGCCACCAAGATAAACATGAATAATCAGAATTGTCCAAAAGTTGTTATTTTCTAAGTTTTAGTGCTTTGCGTTTGCGTACGTTTGCGTTTAAACGGGAAAGAATAACAGATTCTCCACTGTACCGCTGTATGAGGAGTGTTTAGTTTTGTTTGTTTCATGAATTATGTATGACTGGAGGTGTATTAGAATTATGTTTACCAAGGTGTCACTTTAAAGAAAATCAAGTAATGTATCTTCGTCATCATCTTGACTAATACATTAACCTTTAGCAAGCTATGCCATTTCTGTCTGCAAAATAGATCGACTTTAACCCATTTACTCTCAATGACGTCAAAAGCGCATTTGCAAACTGTTACATGTAGGATCCTGATCAGACGCCACTTGTTTTTTAAATTTCGTCAGTTATACTGCCTTAGAGCTAACTTTGAAACGATATTGCAGATTACAATATTAAAGCAGACGACACTATGGGTAGAAACCTCACGATAAATCTGATCATGAAAGGGTTAACAACTACATGTACAGTGGAGAATCTGTTATTCTTTCCCGTTTAAACGCAAACGTACGCAAACGCAAAACACTAAAACGTAGAAAAGAACAACTTTTTGACAATTCTGATAATTCATGTTTATCTTGGTGGCAAACAGTTTGGAGCCTGATCAGACGCCGGGTTAACCGTCGTCTGATCTGGCTCCAAACTGTTTGCACTGCAAATAATAGTTTTAGCGTAAACGCGTTTATTGGGAAAGAATAACAGATTCTCCACTGTACAAGTGTTAATCTGTTTACATTTTGTCTTTCAATACATCAATAGAGTGTCGATCTGTTCGAGTTCATATAAAAGGCCGAGGGATACTTGTTTCATCTGCATCCACATTGGTTGCAGCTCAAATCACACGTTCGTTCGTAGAGTGCAAAGGCTTTTGGACACAATTGGCATACATAGCAGATTTTTCAATACACATAACAACGACATGGATGCATATGAAGTTAAAAGTTAACCTCTCCACAGCATTTCGGTAATCGATCTTAAATAATTGTCGTCTGCATGTATTTCTTATAGTTTAAATGTGATGTATTTTTACTTGCACTTATTGATACGAGTGTCAAACATTTTTATTCCGATCACATGCAGCGTCACGCGGTGTCTGATCTGGATCTAAACTGTTTGCAAATTTACTCGGGGTAAGCCAGTGAAGGGGTTTAACCCTTTCAACCCTATAGCCCTCTGTAGAGATTACTGATTACATATGCAAACAGTGTAGACCCTGATCAGAGGGCTCCTATAGGAGCCCTCTAATCAGTGTCTGCACCGTTTGATATTTCCATTGTTTTTTGTTGTCATATAAAAATGCAACAGTAGACTTGTTCAAAATGTCTGTACTAGAAGAGTCCAAAATAATAATAAATACCCACAAGAGATATTTAGGGTTGAAAGGGTTAAACAACTTATGCCTCCCTTATATCTCCTTCACCTCTTAACACGTTCAATCCTAGCCACAAGTATACCTTTCGCTTATAAATAGTATACCTTTAAATATACCTCTTGTCATATGCAAACAATGTAGACCCTGATACCAAGGACCCTAAGGGAGCCATTTGCTCAGCATGATCAGTACCATGCATTAATAGTCATTTTACAATTGATGGCACGGAACACCCCTAAATACAGTAAAACCTCTCTATTACGACCACTAAAAAGAAGTCTAATTAATTGCATAAAAGACAGCTGCCAGCTTAAAGCAAGTTGACAGTCAGAAAGCTCATGAAGAAACTTTCTGTTTTACTGCCAACTTGCTTTAAGCAGTCACCTGCCGTAAACACCTAATAATTAACACAATTTAATGGTTGTAATAAGGAGATCCAAACTGTTTGCAAACGCGCTTTTAACCCTTTTCCTCATAGCCTGTTTCTAGTAGTTAAGATATGTGACCTATTAAAGCAGGTTGAAAGTAAAGCAGAATGCGCCCTAGGGCGCATTCTGCTTTACTTTCAGCCTGCTTTAAGTTACTATCTGCTAGGATATAGAAAATATTTCTTATGGTACATATTCATGACAGTATAAAACGGAACTATTTTCTTTGGCGGATGAATAAAATGAATGCGCTAAAAGTCGCTTCTATAAGGTAAAGGGTTAAGCGCCATTCAGAGCGAAAGGGTTGAAGTACAGACACATTAACGCAACCCTTCGTCAGTTTTAATGCTGACCCTTCCCTTCGTTATACGTCTAATGGCATTGAGCAATACTGAATGTTTAAGATATAGAGAAAAAACAATAAGGTACGTTTTAACAATCTTGATTGTAACCATCTACAGTATGGCTAACGACATTACGAAAAGAGTGTCAAACAGTTACGCGGCGTCTGATCTGGATAAAAACTGTTTACATCGCGCTGTATGGCCTTTATGAAATTGAAAAAGTTTAAGGGATGTTGACAAAAAATCATTAACATGATGGTCAGGCAGTTTGGACCCTTACGCAACGTTTAATATGGATCTAATCACTGTGTGTAAACGTTAGTGTTGTTTAGCTTGGCATTGTAGTGGATTCAAGTGCATGGTATGATAAAACTGTAGGAAACAACAGTATATAAAATCAATGTAAAGCTTGAGAAGACGAATCTATTGGAGCAGATGTACATTAGCATAATAAGAGTTGATATAGTTATTATAATTGAAAATGTTTCACACTTAATTGAGCTAATGGAAAGGCATCGCTTTGAAATCTGACAAGACCATCAACCATTAAATGGAAGAAACTGTTGAACCTATGCTACACGGTTATTCTTGGAAAGAAACATTGCGTTCTGTAAAATTTTGACTGCTTATAAAAACAACACAGAGTAAGCAGAAAATAGTTTACTAACTTTGGAATTTATTTTTGTTCCTCATTCAGCTGCCGCCATGACGATGTGCAGCTTATTCATAGTATTTTGAGTAGCCTTTTACACGAGTTTGAAAGCATTAACCCTTCCACCGCCAGAGTCGCCTGAAGTCGAATTTGCAAACAGTTTTGATCCTGATCAGACGCCGCGTCAGGATCAAAACTGTTTGGCATTCGTTTCGATATTTTTTTTATTTCATACTCTCTTAACTCTAACTTTGAAATGATCTTGCAGACAATAATATTGAAGCAGACAACAAAATAACGGTGTAGGGGTACAAAACTCAAAATAAGTTGGCACCGAAAGGGTTAACTCACCATTTGATACAGTGGAGAATCTGTTATTCTTTCCCGTTTAAACGCAAACGTACGCAAACGCAAAGCACTAAAACTTAGAAAAGAACAACTTTTGGACAATTCTGATAATTCATGTTTATCTTGGTGGCAAATAGTTTGGAGCCTGATCAGACGCCGGGTTACCCGGCGTCTGATCTGGCTCCAAACTGTTTGCACTGCAAATAATAGTTTTAGCGTAAACGCGTTTATTGGGAAAGAATAACGCTTTCTCCACTGTAGTTGAGACTTTACTAGAAATTGCAATTAATTTGTGATCTAAATTCGGACGCCGCAACTTTGCGTCTGCTGAAGATACAAACTGTTTGACCCTCGGTTTAAGGTTTCAAAAAATAAACTGGCGCTTAGAGAGAATTTTTAAAAGCAATTGCAAACAACAAGTATGAAACAGACGATACTGTGGCAACAAACGATTGAATTAAACTGACTGACCAGACATTGCACCTAATGAGCACTTATTTGAGTCGCGTCATCTTTCAGTTGAGAATAGATCACACACAAACCCAACTAGGGTCACACTGTTTTAAGCCTGATCATCGTTAAAAGCCCAACCACTGCCAATTTTATCTAGGCTAGAATTTGCAAACAGTTTGGATCCGGATCAGACGTCGCATACATGTATCTCTGCAACCTTTTTCACACCAAAGGTGAATGTTATTTATTTGAAAATGCAGACGATATGTTTACGCAGGTTCCTAAAAGCCAGGAGTGGTGTTTCACCGTAGACGGATTAGAACATCTTAAATCGAAAGCCAATGCAAACAATGAGTTCAAAATGGTCATGTACCAGAAATTCATGAATCTATGTAAGAGAGTTAAGACAGAACGTGGCGTTTAAAAACGACATTTGGATCCATACCTTCAAACCATGTTACCATTGCAACCTTTTATTCACCGTCAGGAGAATCCATTTAAGATCCGTTCATAATTATTCTGTAAGTAAAATAATGGATTGAGAAACTCATAACAATTGTTTGTATACTAACAAAAACATCACATTATTAGATGTTTATGCAGTTCTCATTGTAACAAAAACCCCAGAAATATTTTAAACTACTAATTGTAAAAACAAGTTAAACTATATAATTAACAAAGAGTCGTTATTGTTTTCCCGAATTAATTAAATTTCTAATCGTCTTTTTATATACAAATCGATGCGTATGTAAATCCAAGTGTATTTCCTTAACAATATGCAGACGGCTTTTCTGAAGCAGTGTTTAACTAATTGAAACTTCTTATGGACGGTTCGAGTTTGCAATAAAGGCATCTCAATTAGACTATTGAGCGATGTTGTTTTTGTACTGAATTGCAAAATGAAAAACAGTGGAGTCCCTGATCAGTGGACTCCTACAGGAGTTCTCTGATCAGCGACTGCAATGTTTGCTTAGGACAAGTGTACTCTTCACAGGTACACATTTGGTAAAGGACGCCACTAGGGCTCAATGAGCTAAACTACGGTAGTCAAAGTGTCAACACTGGAAGAATTTACCGGGTAGAACTGTCATGAAATGAAGAACTAAGTGAACCCATAACACATTAGATATACGAGGTTGGTAGGGTCTTCATAAGCGAGTTTCACATACGATCGGAAACACTTCCTGTTATGGCACAGTAAGATACAATGGAGAATCTGTTATTCTTTCCCGTTTAAACGCAAACGTACGCAAACGCAAAGCACTAAAACGTAGAAAAGAACAACTTTTGGACAATTCTGATAAGTCTTGTTTATCTTGGTGGCAAACAGTTTAGAGCCTGATCAGACGCCGGGTTACCCGGAGTCTGATCTGGCTCCAAACTGTTTGCACTGCAAATAATAGTTTTAGCGTAAACGCGTTTATTGGGAAAGAATAACAGATTCTCCACTGTACATGTATCAGGAAATAAAGAGCTCTCTCTCCACTATGTCCCTCCTAACAACGCTTCTCCTCCTTACAATAATGCTTGCCGCTGTTCCACAATAAGACAATTATGTGGCGCTAACGTCAATAGAAGAAAGGTTATAGCTACATCTTGTATTCCTAAACCGGTTCACGATATTGGGTACACATACAGTGGAGAAAACGTTATTTTTTCCCAATAAACGCGTTTACGCTAACTATTATTTGCAGTGCAAACAGTTTGGAGCCAGATCAGACGCCGGGTAACCCGGCGTCTGATCAGGCTCCAAACTGTTTGCCTCCAAGATAAACATGAATTATCAGAATTGTCCAAAAGTTGTTCTTTTCTAAGTTTTAGTGCTTTGCGTTTGCGTACGTTTGCGTTTAAACGGGAAAGAATAACAGATTCTCCACTGTAAATAGAATTACAAACAATCTTATTTATGTTGACGAAACTACTAATGATCTTAAAGACCCCATATATAACCACCCAGTGTAAAGAATAAACAAGATATCAAACACGAAATGTTAATTGGTGCACCTCACTCGCGACGTCCGTTTACGACATGTGCCATTCAAAAAGTTAATGCAAACATTATTTTCAAATCTGCTGATTGTCAAACAAATTTGATTGAGATCAGACGGTTGTGTACAAATCATTTAAACACGTTTCCTCACGATAAAAGCTCATGTTTGCCATATTTCTCTATTTTCAGTAATATCGGTGGAGCTAGCTGGAATTATTACAGGGGTGTTAACGTTGGGAGTGTGTTCTTTCATCATCGTACTGGTGTGCTTAAAATACCCGATGATAAGGACTCGTACGTTCTGGGACAGAGGACTGAAACGCCTTCTGAGAAGATTGTACTGTAAGTAAAACAAATGTTGTTTTCCCAACCAGCAGTTTGCCCCAGGTACACAGGTCATTTGTTTTAGTATTAAAGTGATATTGTGCTTTAGCAGATAATTAACCGCACGACTGCCAAGTGCAATTAGTTTCAAATAAAAACAGTTTCGATTCAGATCGATTTTCGACTGTCTCGATGACTGATCAGGTTCCAAACTGTTTTAACACTAACATCCATGTTTTATCAGCCAAACCGCCTAACATTTACATTTTGGGAGCACAGACAAGCGAAGATGTATTGGCAGTAAAAGAGTTAAAGGAAGCAAACTAGTCCCAGCATTCAGGAAATGAGTTTATCAATGTACCTAAAAGGCCTTTAGCTGAAAGTGTTATTTACTGGTTTGCTGTGCATTCTAGGAAAGGTTGACCGGAATTAAAGATATAGATAATATAATGGCAGTAAAATGAAATGAACTAAATCTCAGAAGCCCGACGGAAGTTCCCTGAATTGTTATTGCTGTCAAATGGCTGAAGGGATATTCATATCACTTCCACATATTGTAACATAAGAAAATACTGAGTGAAATTCACACGTATATGTCACTTATTGGTATAAGTAAGAGCATTGTGAATTTCAAACGTAGAGAAATACAAGCATTGGTAATACAATCATTTTTATACTTGATTTATTCCCTTAGCTATAAAAACGCATTTATTGGTATACGTATATTTATCAGGTGAAATTAATCTTAATTCACACGGTGTCAATTAAGCGTCCGAAGAGTTCAGATCGTCTACCATTAAGTGAACTGTATCATTTTGGATATCTCACTAACTTGAATAAATACGAAAGACTCAAGCCTGTAACTACATTTAGTATTGGATAAAGCTGCTTACTTTAGGGACTCTCTGGATTTTTACTCTCTTTTAACCCATTTGCGCCCAGTGGATTCTTCCATGTTTTTTATTGGATTAGTACATTTTTAATCGCCTGGTTAAAATTTTCATTTTCATTTTGTTTATATTGAAATTCCTATCAGCAAACAGTGTAGGATCTGATCAGAAGCCGCATTATATGGCGTCTGATCAGAGTCTACACTGTTTGCCCATGTCCCAAATATGGGATCGTGAACACAAATGGGAACCTTAAGCTTCCACTTGCTTGTATAGGTGCACGGAACAATTGGTTGTGTCTCTGTATAAACATTTTGTAGAAACATATAGAGGAAAGTCTCTGTGCAAACAGTCGAACACTCGATCATTCAAATTCTTATAACTGGAAAATACCCGTAATTCGTTGATTGAAACCAATAAATAAATCTCCCTTAAATTGAAAATATAGCATTCCCTCGTGTTATCACCACTCACAATATGATTAACAGTTGTTCATTGATACAGGCGAAATCTTTTTGCACGACAAAGGTAATTCAGGCAGCTCCGTGAGGAGTTTTTGCCATGTATTTTGTCTTGCATTAATTACCCTTTTGTCTAAACATCTACATTTTTCAATCAAGTATCCGTATTTTAAATTTAATATTTTAGACCATATTCAAACTTTGAAATACATATAAGTAAGAGTTCAAAGGAAATTGCTCATGAATCAGTTGCTGCCAGTGCAAAGTGGCCAACGTGTTACAGAGTAAATAATGACTGCACATCGTTCATTCTTTCTTGGCAATTATGAATGGATTCAGAAACAATGTCATTGATCAGTATTATTTCTGTCCGGGACATTATCGTTAATGCCTGCAGTCGACCATATCACAGAGTAACTGGGTTACCTTTTAGAAGCAAGACATATACGCCTGCATTAACTAATTGTTTAATGTTACTGGCCATGGTAAATATAAAGTTATCAGTGTGAAGAGGTAGCTTCTTTGAAATGACGGATATAAATGTATTTTAGACTGATGTTAAAGTGATTGATGTGTGTATATATTTTTGGACAGTATTGTGTGGTTGATTGTTATCATGTTAAAGGGTAGTTACATCAACAGACAGGACGTGGTATCGCAGATTGCAGGAAATGAGCCAGTACGTCTATTATCAGGGAAACTGGGATCGGTCAACAAGCCTGTTACATCCACCATAAATCTTAAAGAAAACCAGTTTGAACGGCTGTTTGTATAGCAGGAATTGACCGAAATTAAATTGTCCGGTTTCTGACAAGTTAATTGATGTATGTTGCTAAATATGGTAACTGTTTTTTGAAGCAGTCAGTTAGAAGATCAACATTTATGCGACGGAAATTTCAAGAGAATTGAATTGGGGTGCTTAATTTCACAATGAACATAAGGTGATTTTTTTGTACACAATATTTTCAAAATGTAGCCCGCAACAATTTTCAAAGAGTGTACATTAGTATTGAATTTGTTTTGCATTACCTCATTCATCCTAAAAGTCAAATTGGAAATTCCAGTCTTCATTTAAGTAAAGTAATATTTTAATGATCAGTGACGTTCATTACAATATATTGAAAAATTAAAAACAATGCAAATCCTAAACAGATGTCTACAAGAACAAATGTTATCTTCAAGGTACCCTGTTGATCAATGACGCTTGTACTCGTCGCTGGGATTAAATGTGTTAAATTAATATTAAACGGAGTAGAAACCGTGACGTTCGGCATGATAAACATTGAAAGGATTCGGGGGTGGACGAGTTAATACATTATCTTGGATTTGCTATATTTGTCAAACAAGTTTGCTATGGATATCTGTTTAGAAACCGGGCATCCAGATTAGACACCGTTTAATCTGATGTCGTATGTTGATCCAAACAATTTAATACTCTGAAGATAGGTTATTATATAAATATTAGATGGCAGTTTGCGTGACATTCAAATTGTCAACCCGAGAAACAGAATGTCACCCCGAGGCGTAGCCGAGGGTGACATTCTTGTTTTCGAGGGTTGACAATTTGAATGTCACGCAAACTGACATCTAATATTTATTTTATGACACCGAGCCTATCAACCCTGGCTTTGGAATCGTTTTATTCGTATTTTATAAAATGTGCTGTGAATACCAATTTAGCGCGGACGTGTACGTTACGCGGGAAATGACGTCGCCGTCTTACGACTTCACACTGTTTATTATTATATTACAAGAAAGAAAGAAGAACGTTATGATACGTAAATTGACGAAACAGCGTCTTTACATTGTCTTGGTGGCAAATATCCTCTTCCGAAATGGTGGCAAATCGTTAAGGAATGGACAAAATGAAGCAACTTGTACAGAAAATGCCAAATGTTGATTAGAAGTTACCACTTTTTAAAACGTTCTAATATTGCCAATAGCGAAATTCATGTCAATGCTGACAGTACGTTTTCGGACGGAGAAAAAAGTAATGTCCTTTAGAGTGACGTCACAAAAAGAATATCATAAAGAGTGACAACATGTTTTGGATAGATGTAAAAGACATGCAAAATGTTAACTGTAGGTCTATGGGAATTTAACATTGTAACTCAAAGCGAGGTGTAATAAAGATGCTTGATACATCATGGCCTTATTTACTATTATATTGGCAAGCGAACTCTGGCTTGCAAGACAACAGCATGAAGCTCTCAGAGAGTTGATTGCGACAAAACTGTTCTTGCAATACTAGTGTTGAACCTGACCAGACGCCGAGAAACGATACCCGGATAGACACTGTTCGTCAATGCTTTTTCATTGTCTTGATTTGCAGAAATAAAACATTAAAAAATTCAGCGAATGACATCGCTGAGGCAGACTACATTTGTAAATATTAAAAATGTTAAAATGCGGTTCTATATTTATCTGCGTACATTAAGGTCGTTGGTTCATTTCGTGTGAAAAGCATTTTAGCGGCTTCGTTACTTCTTTTAAAGATAATCAATAATAAGAACCAATTTATTAGCAAATGTCTATAGCCGATTTGTTTAGACAGGGACGGATTTACTAAGTTGTTTAGATCTATTCCCTGGTTTACATCGGGTGCACTGACGACTTCTGACAAGTGCAAATAGTTTGAATCCAGATCGAACGACGAGTAATTGTACGTCTAATTTGTATGCAAAATGATGAGCACTTGTTTCATTGTTTCTTAAGAAAAAACGTCGAAATGTAGCGACTTAAAACTAAAGGTAAGACAAAAATACGGAGACAGCTATCAGGGAAAAATGAGAAATTCCAGCATAAAAATATAAAAAGGTCACTCATTTGATTTATTGATTCGATGGAGGTGGTTGCCTAATGAAATATTATCCGTAAAACTACCCACAACAACTAGGTATTCACGTGTTATTTAACCCTTTACCTGATAGTCTATTGCTAGTATTAAAGATATATGACTTCTTAAAGCAGGTTGAAAGTAAAGCAAAATGCGCCTTAAGGCGCATTCTGCTTTACTTTCAGCCTGCTTTAAGCTATCATGTGCTAGAATATAAAAAAATTCCCTATAATATATATTCATGACTGATTAAATTGGAACTATTTTCTTCAGCGGAGGAATAAATCCTATTCGCTAAAAGGCGCTTCTATGAGGGAAAGGGTTAACAACAATTAACATCTTCACTATCATGACGTCATTGATTTAAAATAAAATCGTCGTCTGCTCTTATTTCTCAAATTTGAATTTGAGTTATTCCAACTTGGGAAATATTGAAATAATGTAACAAAGAGTTTGGACATTGAGCAGACGCTGCGTTACGCGGCGTCGTATCAGTTTCCATACTGTTTAAGGAATAATTCGAATATTTATTGTCCCATTATTGTATTCATGGAGGTATGAAAAACAAAAACTTGTCACACTGTATGAAACCGCGATACAAAAGTGTGACCAGGTCTTTTTTCATACCTCCATGAATACAAAAAATATTCCGAAGTATTCCTTATAATTTAATATCACTACTGAATTTAAGAAAGTACATGTAGTTAAAATAGAGAATCTGATGCGAATGTTGATTTTTAACGCTTTTAATACGTAGGTTGTAGTCCTTTTGCCATATATATTTTCCGTAAAACGCAACGTTTTTTTGTAGTAACGTCGACGTCAATGACGTCATTTGTCGTCCTGCTTCATGCAACGCTTGTGGGGAGCAGTTGGACTAAGAGAAAGTAGTCCTGACAACGCGACGGCCCTAATTTTATTTATTTCATGGAGTTATGAAACAAAACTTACAGCCAATCACAGATAGCCAAATGTAATGAAATCAAACAATATTGAATTTTTTGCAAGTAACTAATGTACGCGCACTAAAGCAGCGAATGGGGTTAACGTGTTAAGTATCTGAAAAACCCTCTTCGTTGTCAAGCTCGAGTACACTGACATTCACAAACAGTTTTGCTTCTGAATAGACACCGAATACTTAGAAAATAAGTCTGATAACAAAAACTACCTTTCAAGACCAAATGTAATCATCTAATTTAACCACATTATGCCTGGATGTTGCAATGAGCTCTCCCTTTATTCTTGCTGGACGATTTCATTGAAGATAAAATATCAACAGGGATACAGCACACAATAATGCCTAAAAATTATTATTCGGAGAAGGTTTCAGACTACATCTGTCATTTTTGTAAAATTTTTGAACCACTAAATCAATGATGGTATTCTAATAGAACATTACTGCACACAAGCATATGACAACAGGCTGCCAGAGTCAACGTTTAATTTCTTGTAGGACTCTAACATGAAGGCAAACGTTATTTACCTGGGTTATCTTGTCAAATCAGCTACTATTTCAGGGTCATTTGTTAAATGTGCAAATCATAACAAAATCATGGCCAACTCACTGTCCTTAATAATTCAGATGGACATTTAGCCAACCAAATAACCCATAATTTATCTTCAACATTGTTTTGTTCATTTGCTGAGTCTAATGCAATGTTAGAAAGACGGATATGTCTCTTGACAGTAAAAGAGTCGCTCATGATTTCTCTGAAAGTGTATGTGTAACTATAGTGAAGTTTACCTATAGCTTGAATAGGAGAAGGGAGCAAACGTGAACCATTAAACTGGTAAAAGGGAAACCACCACATTTTACAGTACATGTACAACTGAAATCTACCTATCCAAGTTTACTGTTAAGAAGCCAGCACAATCAGTTACACTTGAAGAACAATGAGATCATAATGTTCCTAGGGTTTTGTAAATTGAGCTGCTTGCTCAAAAAGAGTTTATAATGTTTAGACTTGGCCTGTATCAATGCTTGTGTTTAGTCAAGATCTGCTTATCTACCCGTAGATATACACCAAGTTTTTAGTTCTTTCATGGAACTATTCATTAATATTATTCCCTTTTGCAAAGGCTTTTTCTGAACGACAGACGTTTCATAAAACAGATCTTTGCTGACTTCGTGCTCACACATTATATGCAATCACTTGCACTTTGTTACAAGTTACAAGAAAGGTGAAAAATTGAAGAATGTTTGTGTAAGGCATCCCTTTTGCCCTTTCTTCTGTCCAGGCACAATAAATCAAATGTTATTTGTGAAATTTGCATCACATTTGCCGATAGACTTATATACCATACATAACATTAAATTTTGTACTTTCGAAAAATGAATGAGCAACAAAGAAGTTACCTTAGCTTTGAAGCGAATCATACCTCTGTATATTTTGTCTAGTATACTAGACTAACACATCTATCTGGCTGAACTGATACATAAACAGTCTTTGCACGTCATAGGTACCTTGAATGGATCTTTAATCTTCCTCCTCTTAATGACGTAATAAAGCGCATTTGCAAACAGTAACGCGGCGTCTGATCAGGATCAACACTTGTTTGCCACTTGGTTTTGAACTTACGTCAGTTATACTGCTTTAAATCTAACATTGAAACAATGTGGCATACAACAATATTGAAGAAGACGACAAAATGACAGTGAAGGTGTTAGAACCTCTCAATAAATTAGATCATAAAAGGGTTAAATTGTTCATTTTGCATGAAAATAGATTAGTTGGAAAAGGTTAAGCATCATTCACAAATCGTTCATTTATTTACAGCTATTGTGATTCATAAATTCGAAAGCTATGCTTTAAAATATTTCTAGTTTAAAAGCCAACGTTGCCTTCAATAGAATATAATTAAAAATTCAATTAATAATGTAAAAGAACCACACAAATGCTTTCAAGTTTTGTAAAATTGATGCTAAGGGCCAGAATAACAGTTCTCCTGTAACCTTTTTACTCTCAATGACGCATTCTAAACCTTTATCTAGTTTGAATGACAACAAAGCACCCACACGAATATAATTATAAAACATTAATAATGTAAAACACCCGAACCAATGCTTTCAAGTTTTATAACATTGATGCTAAGGGCCAGACAAACATTTTCACTCTCAGTGACGCCTTAACCCTTTCCCCCATAGAAGCGCCTTTTAGCGAATATGATTTGTTCCTCCGCTAAACAAAATAGTTCCAATTCAATCAGTCATGAATATATATTATAGGGAATATTTTCTATATTCAAGCACATGATAGCTTAAAGCAGGCTGAAAGTAAAGCAGAATGCGCCTTAGGGCGCATTCTGCTTTACTTTCAACCTGCTTTAAGTAGTCACCTATCTTCAATTCTAGAAATAGGCAATCAGGTAAAGGGTTAAAGTGCGTTTGCAAAAAAGTTTGGGCCCTGATCAGACACCGCATAGCGAGACGTCTGATCAGGACACAAACTGTTTGACACTTTTATCGTTATTTTTTAAGTCATACAACCTTCAATCTAACTTTGAAACTTGTCTTGAAGACAACAATACTGAAGCAAGCGAAAATAAAGCGGCGAAGGGGTAAAAATTGCCCGAATAATTTGATCTTCAAAGGGTTAATCTTAGAAAAGACAGATATGAGTAACATGACATGCAATAGTAGATTGTTTACAGCTGATGACGTCATGACAGTGTAGGGGTTAGACACCATCATTTTTCTCCAGAGACGCAACATTCACCGGCTGACGTCAATGTCCATCATGAACATGTCAGAAGAGATTCGGTCACAGCTGGAGTCGTTGCTCTTTCATGGACTACGACAATCCTTGTCAGCCAGTTCTCATTCGTTTTCACGAACATAAACAAACAATTTCCTGTTCAGATTAAGTCAGTTTGATATGTTATTCATGACACCATGAGAGACCAGTTATCTGTCTATAAAGGCCAATATGCCACTATTGACCCAATGAACGTTTCCTTGTTTAACCCTTTCACTGCTATTAATTCCGTGAGAAGATCTGCCTCTTCACTACCATATGGTTGTCTTGGTCAATATTGTTGTTAAGAGTTCAACGTTAGATTTAAGGCAGTATGCAGGAATTTCGAAACGAGTGTCAAACAGTAACGCAGCGTCTGCTCAGGATCCAAACCATTTGTTGAGACGCCTTTTTGTGTCCTTGACACTGAAAGGAATAACATATTGTACGCGTATTTTCTATATTTAAATCTAATATATTTTAGATACGCACTTTAACACACTTTGTCTTACAATATGCCACTATTGACCCAATGAACGTTTCCTTGTTTAACCCTTTCACTGCTATTAATTCCGTGAGAAGATCTGCCTCTTCACTACCATATGGTTGTCTTGGTCAATATTGTTGTTAAGAGTTCAACGTTAGATTTAAGGCAGTATGCAGGAATTTCGAAACGAGTGTCAAACAGTAACGCAGCGTCTGCTCAGGATCCAAACCATTTGTTGAGACGCCTTTTTGTGTCCTTGACACTGAAAGGAATAACATATTGTACGCGTATTTTCTATATTTAAATCTAATATATTTTAGATACGCACTTTAACACACTTTGTCTTACGTGCATCGTATATTTGAAATTACTTCGAATTGACTTTTCATGAATTTATAGTTTGTGTAACTAATAAGATTTCTATATGAGCAGGGTTTCTAATTGCCTTTTCGAGATCAAAACTATTTAATGAAAATATTAACAAAGTATTTCAAAAATTAAAATCTTTGTTTCTGCTTTAAATACTATTTATTTATTTATTTATTATACCAGATTTATATAGCGCTCTTTTCACACAGAGGTAGTGCGTTCAAAAGCGCTTCACATGAAGTTACACAAATGTACCTACAAACAAGAAAAGACAAAATAACTACAATATGATCTAAAATAAACATGAATAAACATATAAAAGACAGCCCCCAAAATGGCGATCACATTACTCCCATCAATCAGCAATGAAGCAACCGGCTTCTGATTGTCGACCGATAGAAACAATAGTAGAGCGCCCAGATGCAGGCCGCCAGGAAAAGACAAATAACTACACTATGGTGTCACTACTCATTAGAATTGGCTCTTCGAGATGATTCTAATGAGTAGTAACACCATAGAATTTGGTGCTGAAATAAGTAAGAAAATGATGGATTTGTTCAGTTTACTTCCTCTTATCTTGAACCCTGATTTAATTTTTATAAGAATGAGCTCAATAGGTACATGTATACAATAATCATAAGACAGAATAGAATGTGCAGTTCTGTAAAACCTGGATCTATGTATTTGTTGAGACAATACTTCCATGGAACATAACTAATGTCTCGGTTACAACCGGCCACACGTCTGTTTGAATCGGGCGTCTTATGCTTTTTGTTGTCGCAAATGAGAAGTTGCTGAAATCAAGAGTCCGTCTTGCGACATTTCTAGCCCACAAACCGCCCTTAAGGACGTACGTTGTCTGTTGATCATGAACAACGAACTACAACTTTCCAAGAAGCACAAAACACGCATGTGTGCCAATCTCCCGATGCCATGTTCCTCTTGCCCTTCCCTCAGTTCCCTTCTAATGGTATTATCTACTCATGTATCCATATAAACTTATGTACTTTTTTAAAGAACTTGAATTAGGTAAGGCCTAAATAGTCTTAATTTATTCATGCGGTCAATTCACCCTTTTATGCTCAAATAATTTGGAAAATATTTACCCTTTCACCGCTTTATTGTCGTCTGCTTCAGTATTGTTGTCTGCAAGACACGTTTCAAAGTTAGATTTAAGGTTGTATGACTTAATAAATATCGATAAAAGTTTGGGTCCTGATCAGACGCCGCGTTACGCGGCCTCTGATTAGGAACCTTACTGTTTGCAAACGCGTTTTACGGCGTCAATGAGAGTGAAAGGAGTTAACTTGTAAATGCGTCTGTCAAACTACAAAGGTACGGACAACTTGCATCAATCCTGAAACCGATGTGCGTCTCGAACCATTGGTTGTATTCCTGCATCAAAATTGAACACGCAAGCCTGACTAGCTTCAGATTTGTGTCCTGTGCATTTTCTTCTTGGGAAATGGTAGAGGTAATGTGTACGTCGGAATAGCTGACTGGCGGTTAGAGGGCCATAAACGTATAGTGATAATGCGTTTGTTAAATATGTTGTCGTTGATTGCCTGTAGAGCGCTCGCATGACCTGTGGTGTAAGAATAAAAAACAGAAAACTGATGTTCATTTTCAGATTGCATAAATCGAAGGTCTGTGTTGTTGATATAGAGGATTTCATAGGTTGATGTCTTAGATCTTATATTTATATTGTTTTATTTCTATTCTTTGTATCAAAGACAGTATTTGTTCTAAATGTGTCGTATAAGACACATCTTAGAATTAGCTTATTGTTTATGTTGATAAAACATGCCACTTTGAAAACAAATAGACGCCAAGAAACTCGGCAAATAATCTGGATCTATATATCAGAATGTGTTACATATTTGTACATATTTGTACAAAGTGTCCATTACCCCCATAAAAACGCCTTTTTACGCCTCTAAATTATTTCTCCACTAAAAAAAAAGTTCCAATCCAATCAGTCTTGAATATATATACCAAACGAAATAATTTCTACATCCTATCAGATGGTAGCTTAAAGCAGGCTGAAAGTAAAGCAGTCACCTATCTTCAATACTAGAAACACGCTATGGAGTAATGGGTTAAGTAAAATAATGATTTTAATATTTTGTTAACAACATAAATTATCATTTTCCTTGCAAGAAGAGTATGGTTTCACTAAAATGATAACACAGTATTCATATAATCTTTATCACGAATTATCAGCATCGTGCGCATGACGTGCTCAATATATCGTGTGATGTTGTTCATGATCAAAGTCAAAATGATTATATCACAAAACTGGTAGTTAAACTAATGTTTCTGTGGTTTTAATGTGGTGGATTCGTTACCGTCTGCACGTAGCATCAGATTAAATGTCTCACGATGTTGAAAGATGTTACTCATGCTTTGTTCATCTATAACAATATATTAATTTCAATAAAACACTTAAAGCATTAAGTTCAGTTTCCTACTCATTTAAGCAAAGTCAGTTGTTAACTACCAATACCGTCATTTGAGATCACCGAAACATGTTTCTGTTTGAGAACAACTCACAATAATTCTGGTCTGACACAAAAAAGATTTGATATGAGTATCGCTACATTATAACGTAATTTCAATAAAAAAAATAAGTAAATAACATGTAGATGTGTGTGTTGCTCATGAGAGCGTTCAGATGTTTAAAGCGTTTAAGACGATTCTGAAATAATTCTTAAATTCTTTTATATTTTATATTTGCACATTATGCTAAATTCAGACCCAGCAAAAATTGAGAACGTTTTCAGACACATGCGGTCAGTAGTAATGCTGCTGAGATTAAGTGACTGTTATATTATTCTGAATCGATTTTGCCTTTAAAGTATATTTCGAGGCACTGTTTTATTATGACGTATGGGTGATACTTAGAGCCTGTAGATACTTGAACTTGTAAAGAAATCCTCTAATTGCTCCATTCCTTTATTCATTCATTTATTCAATCAATGATTCATTTAGTTATTCATTCTTTTCTTCATTCATATATTATTTAGTTTATTGTTATTGTTTACTTGATGTAAAAGTGTTAATAAGTCTACCCTCTAGACTGTTTTGACTATGCGTGGCGCTTAGTATTAATTTTGTCTAATAAGGGAAGATTGTATTTACTTCAAACGGAGATATATTCTACTTTTGGGAAAGCTTTATTACTCGAAACTTATCGCGATGCAATAAAATGCTGATAATGACAATTTAACCCTTCCATGATCAAATTTGTCGAGAGTATTTTACCCCTTCACCGCTATAGTGTCGTCTGCTTCAATATTGCTGTATGCAATATTGTTTCAAAGTTAAATTAAGGCATTACAACTGACGCAATTTCGAAACGAACGCAAACAGTTGGGTACCTGATCAGACGCCGTCTGATCCGGACCCAAACTTTTGCAAAAGCGCTTTATCGCGTCTTTGAGAGTAAAAGCGTTAAAACATCATCTCTCACAAACCGAGGGCAAAACGTTCGGAGTCTGGCAAGACACCGGGTTTTTCAAACTGTTTGCAAAATCATCAGTGTGTCGATCATTTGCTCGTTTGATTTTACCCCTAGTACTATCTCTGGTAGATATCTGCTTTATTTGCACCATTAGGAACGCCATGAGGCTTTACTAGTTTCCTTAAGATGTGGACTTCATTTCCTGTTCTGTGCTAAAATAGCAGCGGCTTTAAGCCTTGACGTCAAGGGGATAACAGCACATGTCAAACACGAAGCACACATACTTATTCTGCCAAACGTTTGTTCAACCGCAACAAAAACAGACTTTAACACATTCAAATATAGCAACGAGTATACTCATCATATAGAAACATTGTACCTGACATGGTTCCACCTAAACACACAATGTAGACCCTAACCAGAGGGCTCACTGCGAAGCTATAGAAACAGTATAGATCTTGATCAAAAGCTCCTCATGGAACCATCTAGTCACGGTCTGCACTGTTTGTCATTTTATCCTTTATAGTAAAAATGGACTAGACTTATTTGGAAACTGGATTTGTCCTTTGGAAAATTCAGGACTCAATTAATTAATAGAGATGACAGCTTAATGCTAAACAAAATGTTCACTTAACTAATTCATGATGTTGATGTTTTTATTTTCTACATGTATGGCCACATATCTATAGATATGTTATTTCTCGGTAGAGAATAACTGCTTAGAACTGTTTGTAAATTGGACATGAGGGGAAAGTTATACTACACTAGCCTCAAATGACTAAATTCCTGTAACTGATTTTCGCTTTATTCATTAATTGCTTGATGCTATCATCTTCCTTTATAAGTTCCTAGTGGGATGGAGCGGGAAGGATATAATCAACCCACAGCCCGAACTAACAGAGTAGTGAGACTCCACCAAAACATGACACTTATACATTAATACACTTATACATGCACACTTGCGCTAGATGACCAGCCTATGTGCCGCAGTGCCGTAAAAACCGACTCAACCAACCAACTTCCTTTACAAACAATCACTTATTTGTCGGTGAAGTGTTTTAAGAAGTTTAAAGTGATTTAAGGATTTATTTCAATTTTATTAGAAGTCAAATTGTAGGAATTTAAAGAAAGTAATAATGTTTTGCACGTTTCGTATAGATTCTACATGTTTGAAGGATGAAATATTTTGTGATCTAATGAAATGGGTGTCATGTCTATTACTCGCTATTGAACTGTCTGAACTGTGGCTGAAATTTATTACTACTTATATTACGCTAGGTTTTATTTAGTGTAATTTTCTATCAAATGTAGAACAAAACCAATGTCAAAGAGTCCGTAAAAGCTGAGGATCTCTAATGAGATCGAGGCAATGTTGGTTAATATCGGCACTATACGGAGTTCGATCGGTCATTCACGTCAACAAACAATAATCGTCAGTTGACAAGAATGGTGGATCGCTGTGCGTAGTGTACCGATCTCTTAAGGGATCCTCAACCTTCAGTACATACACATTCTTGATTACCAGGGTGTTCTGATAGCGCAATGGTAAGGCACTCGATTATCACCAATGCTGTCTCGAATCTGATCCCGGATACATTGGTCGCCCGTCCGAGCACGTGGGTTTTCGCCGCCGGGTACTCCGGTTCCCTCCCACAGAAATGACTAAATACGCCACCATTTGAGCCATAGAGAGATATTTGTATAAGTTAATGTAGCTTGTTTCATAATGGACGTAAACTGAATAATTGTTAGCTATTTTTCTGCTTTATTTCTTGGTTTGACACCTACCAGCCTCGTTTAACCCTTTCATGGTCAAACTATTCGAGATATTTTTACCCTTTCACCGCCTTATCGTCGTTTGTGCGTGCGTCAGTATTGTTGTCTCTAATACACGTTTAAAAGTGAGATTTAAGGTTGTATGACTTTACAAATATCGATAAGAGTGTCAAGCAGTTTTGGTCCTGATCAGACGCCGCGTCACGCGGCGTCTGATTAGGACCCAAACTGTTTGCAAACGCGCTTTGAAGCGTTATTGCAAGTGAAGTGTTAATATCATTCATGAAACATTGTTCACCAAAGGATGGTTTAAAAAAGGTTTCCAGTATATTCTATGTACTTCATGAAAAAGACCTAGCGTTCTTGAAAGTACAAATTCGTTTAAGGCAAAGCTAATGCTGATTAATCGCTTGTCATATAAGGTTTCGTGAAGACGTATGTTCCTACGACTTAGATATCTCAAGTGTTTAGTCTTTGACATCATTTGGTTAATGGAAAGTACTGAAGGTCAGCCACACCACAGTTATAGGACACAAGAAGAGTTATTTATTTAACCCATTTATACCCGAATATTGCAATAAAATTTATCTATGTACTAAGCGAAAGATTCCATAAGATATCAACGATGATGATCTAAAGAACGGTAGTATTTGCCATTAAGCAGATCAATTTGTATGAAATAGCATACGGTGCAGGGGCAAATGTTGTCGTTAGGCAGATTATAAAAGTCTCAATTATTATTTATTTCTCCATCGAATCCTGTCTTGTGACATCTCTTTTGAATTGTTTTGAATAGAATATTCCAAAGAGATGTCATAAGACAGGATTAGATAGAGAAATAAGAAATTAAATGTAGTTTAAAGTTTTGACTAACGACCGTTTTTGTCGTAAGGCGTTTAAAGAAACGAGCCTCCGATTCTGCTTTCTTATAAATTATATACATTTGTGGATGCTGGACGTAACAGTTGAGAAGACGTTATTCTTTCCCAACAAGCGCGTGTTTGTTAGAAGGATAATGGTTATTGCAAACAGTTTGGAGCCAGATCAGATGCAGGGTAATTTTCAAATTTAACTTTTGACCACTTCACTACAATGCTGTCGTCTGCTTTAATATTGCAGGTTCAAAACTTTTGCAAATGCGCTTTATGGCGTGATTGAGAGTGAAATGGCTAAATTAGGTGTAGTCTTTTGGGAAGTGTAAACCAGTTTGGAGGCTATCAAGATGCCGTGTAACTGTATGATCCGGATCCAAACTGTTTGCAAAGTAACAATTGTACTCAGGGTAAGACAGTGAAAGAGATACTCAGGACACATATTGATAAACATTTTACCAGTGAATCAGCTGGAATCTGCAAGCGGTTATAATCTAATCCAGAAAACCTTGTGTATTTATGATTCATCACCGTTAAACTAAATGATACTGTCGCACAATTCTAAGAAAGATAATATACACAAGAAATTGAGTGACACGAACAGGAACACTACAATTATGTTTGTACATTACGCTCACACTCTAGACTCCCTATCCTGATGGCATACAGCTCCTCTCTAACAAAAATTACTGCATTCTAAAATCATGAAACTGCCCCTAACCCTTTTATTGCCACAGTTATCGTGATGGTTTTACACCTCACCGCTTATTGGCGCCATTGACAATTTAACGTTTAACCGTCAGCGCTTTGGAATTGTTGTCTGAAAAAATTGTCTTCTGCCACCTTCTTTAAAAAAATTGCCGTAATTTGAAATCTACTCATTTAGACAACAAATACTGAATGTATATGTCAATATATAAACGAGCAAATTTGGTCAATGATTTACAAACTGGAAGTTCTAGGCACCATTTTTCTAACGTCTCTGATGCTGGCAATGTCAAAACAAGTATCGGTATTGCCAACTCGTCCATTGTTTTGTTTCGGAACCACTCGTGTTTTATTCGTTACGCTACTACTGTTTGCACTACAGAAAATAAACAAATACCACGTGATTCCTATATAGCAACACATTTCTCAAAGCAACACATTTCCCACAAGAGTAAAACAGTAGCATTAACTGTCTACGTAACTAGTTAGTTAATTTCTTAAATATGTACTTTCCTACCACATCAATTGCAAATGCTAAAAAAAAATCAAAGTCGTTTTGTTGCGTAAGATATTTGTCGTAACTTTGAAATTAAAAAAACACAAACAACACACTTGTTTTCATGGACATGTAATTTCCTAACTGTTTTCAGGACCTCATTTCAAACAGCAAAGTTGTTATCGACTTGAGAAAATAACCTGGTTGCAATTTTATTCACGAAATCAAGAATCCTCAGGGGAATTCAACACTCTAACTTACATGAGATAAGACTTGTTTGTTTGGAAAAGGATTTACCCATTTGGGCAGATCTCACTTTAGACCTGCTCACACGTGAGACTGAAAGAAACCGCACTGTTTGTCCATACAACAGATAATTGCACTATATGAAATTGCAGACAGTACAGACCCTGATGAATGTGTCTGCACTATTTTTAATGTATACGTTTGTGGGGGGGGGGGGGAATATAAGTATTACAGTGTATTGTTTATAGTTTGGGAAATCATTTGCTGGTACAGCAGATAATACGTTTATTTGATCATGTTCAATTGAAACAAGAGGTAAATTCAATGTGATAACATGTGAACAATTACAGTGTGGACTCTGAGTCTACACTGTTTGCCTGTTTCCTTTTATCGGACGCTAGGCACAAATGGGATATGCAAAGTAGCGCTTTTTATGAACAATAAAGTCGTTACCCACCATACACGATTTGTGAGAATGGAATTATTTTGTTTTGATGATGATTTGGAAGATAAATATACAAAATATACAAAATTAGTTTTACTCATACCATGCATGCTGATATATCACTTGGTCGCAAAGGTTTGTCTGCAAACAAACTCATAGTAAGTGTTTATACTTGAATGAAGAAACTGAAGATACACTGATTAGATCCAGATCGAACACGGTTACAAACCTGTAGCCTTTCTGTTGGAAAAAATAATCATTTCTATTCTAGCATTTAACGGACGAAAAGGAACTTTATCTTAGAACTGGCCTTTCAAGTACTATTTATGGATCAGATACATAAATGATATAACAATCAAACATCGATTTAACCCTTTCCCTGCTAATGCCGACAATACTGACATTTGGAAACAGTTTGGATCCTGATCATACGTCGCGTAAGATCCAAACTGTTTGTCACCAATATTAATGTGTACTACGTAAAAACGCAATCAAAATCCTAATTCCAAATTTGATAATTTAGCTCTATTTGGTCAAACTTACTCGTATTTCAAAAATATTGACCCAGCGGAGAACCGTTACCGTTTATACGACATAGAACCCAAGTGTAATGTAATAAAATGTAGAAAATAACAGGCTCTGGAAGTATTTGACGATTCATATTATTCTACAGTGGAGAATATGTTATTCTTTCCCGTTTAAACGCAAACGTACGCAAACACAAAGAACTAAAACGTAGAAAAGTACAACTTTTGGACAATTCTGATAATTCATCTTTATCTTGGTGGTAAACAGTTTGGAGCCTGATCAGACGCCGGGTTACCCGGCGTCTGATCTGGCTCCAAACTGTTTGCACTGCAAATAATAGTTTTAGCGTAAACGCGTTTATTGGGAAAGAATAACAGATTCTCCACTGTAATTGGTAAATAGTTCAAAGGCTGATAAAACGTCGGGATATCTGGCGTCTGATCTGGCTACAAACTGTGTGTAATTGATATTATTTCAAGATAAATGCGTTTTTTGAGAAAAAATATCGTCTTCTATACTGAACATTCTCTTATGTCCATTCATGACCACCATTATTTTACCCTGGGGAAGAAATTCGCAGGAATAGTTGGAGCAAATTGATGTTGGTGTCTTAGTCTTGGTATTCATTCTCGAACTTTATGACAGAGAAAGTTTAAACTACAGAGTGGAAATATGATAACTAGAGATTAGGTACGCTTCACCGGTAAACACTGTTAGAGAATTATTACATTTCTTTTATTGAAATACATGTATAGGTTAGTTGGATTTCACTGAGATTGTGTTAACAATATTATTATATTTTCAGCGGGAGTGAGAAAGACAGAAAAAGCTGAAGACAAACGAAGTCTCGTCCTCGGACCCATGCAGAACAGGAAACAAGAACAAACCAAATTTGTTGTGCCTCAAATATTTGTTGATTACGGAAGCAGACGACAATCTTATGCTTCTGATTACCTACGACGTTGTAGTGCTGAAAGCTTAAGCAGCAGGCGAACTTCAATAGCATCTAACGAAACAGATCGACGTGGATCAGGCAGCAGCTTAAGCAGTAGACGGACTTCTTTAGCGTCAAATGACAGACGTGGCTCCGGAAGTAGTATTTGCAGTCGGAGGACATCTTTACTCTCCGACTGCACGTCACGTCGGAGCTCTGGGAGCAGCAGAAGCAGTAGAAAAGGTTCCAATGCAAGCTCAGGGCGTTATGATGATACAGACGAATTACTAGCTGGTAAGAATATCTGTATCTGGCAAAAGTGGTACAAATATAATTATTTTCCTTAACCCCTTCACTGCCATGACGTCATCAAATTTAACCAATTGTCGTCTGCTTCTATTTAAAAAAACTATTGTTAGGCATTTTGACTTAAGAAATATTGAAACGATTGTCAAACAGTTTGGATCCTGATCAGACGCCGCGTTACGCGGCGTCTGCTCAGGATCGAAACTGTTTGCAAATAGCTACATGCATTGTACTCGGGGTAAGGCAGTGAATGGGTTAAAAACAACGCCAAACGCAAAGAAAATGAAAAGTAAAATATTTATCCCATCAACAAGTAGTTTGAAACCTAATTATATGCCGAGTTACTCGACTTCTAGTCTGGGATTCACACTGTGAGCAATTAATTACTGTTAAACTTCTCTAAAACGACAATTATAACGAAAGTTAATTGATTGTATAAAAGACAGATGACAGTTTAAAGCAAGGTGACAGTAAAACCGAAAGCTCTTTAAGGAGCTTTCTGTTTACTGTCAATTCGCCTTAAGCAGTCACCTGTCGTAAACACATAATAACTAACACACTTTAGTGTTCGTAAAAGACAGTTTTCACTGTACAGTGTTATATAGCATTTAACACTCTACCGATTACTATGGCGACGCTTTATTATTATATGTCTCATTTTGTTGAACTTTTTTCTAGTTTTGAAAACAGGTTACCACTTAAAACAGGTTGAATGTTAAGCAGACTGTGCCTGAAGGCGCATGCTGCCTTACTTTCAACTTGATTTAAGCTATCATAAATTATGCTAGGATTTAGAAACTATATATGTAACAGTATATTTTCAAAACTATAGATTGAAACTATTGTCTTCAGTGATGGAATAAATTAAATGCTTTAAAAGGCACCTGTATGGGAGAAATGGTTAAATAAATCAACTAGAAATGTCTTTCTAACACATTCAACCCTAGCGACGAGTATACTCGTCATTAACAAACAGTGAACCAGAGAAGTATACGTTTGTCCTATGCAAACAGTGATTACCCTTACCAGAGGGCTCCTGTAGGAGCCCTCTGATGAGGGTTTGCATTATTTGTAAATTTGCAATATATTGTTAAAATCAACCCTAAATTGTTAAACATGGACTAGACTTAATTGGAAATTGGAATTGTCAATCAAAGTTTCAGGGCTGAATAAGTTAAGAGTTGGTCAAATCCCTGTCAGCTGTAATTTGAAATTACAAGGTTTCCGTATCATTTCTAGTCAAAAAAACGCGTCTGTTCCCTGATTACTTTTAATTGCAAACAGTTCAACATAGATTTAAAATAACTTGGAGTCCGATCAGTTTCCAAACTGCTTTCCAAACATACCGGATTTGAATGAAACCATATCACTTTCCGTATTCCGTTTTCTTTTCGCATTTAGCATTCAGCTTCATTTAAATGGTGAAAATAAGGTTTTCTCCACTGTAACAAGTCCTTCAGACATTGCCATTCTTGCAATGTATGGTAACATCTGGCGCGACTAACCACTGCAGCTAATTGAAGATCATAAGGTTTTGTTTCCATCCGGGCATTTTAAAAATGCATCATTCCATCCCTTGTTGCGACGGTCAGAAACGACCGATTGTAGACTAGACCATATCACAATTGTGTGTCAGTCTTTATAGCGATTAGCGTTTTGTCTAGTTTCACTGTGAATTGTTGAGAGTTAGATTATCCGACTGTCCTTCTGCTCAAGAGACAGGTCATGTTTCCTTTTGAAAAATATATGTACATGATACATAAACTACAAAGTCAGATTGAATTAAGTGATCAGCTTAAACATTTACTTGTCCTATTACTATCGACCTCAAAACAGATTCTGATAGCAGTAACTATGTTACAGTATGCCGTTATGGTCGTTAATTCATTCAAAACCAACAACACTGTAAACTTTTAGTATCGTGTTAATTTCGAAATTGCACTGTTTTTCTGTGCAGATTTTTCCGACTCTGAACCTCACGAAATCGACGAGATGTACACTGTAGAGGAAGAGTTGCCGATTGAAGCTAGACGGTCAAGTCTAGAAGAGCCTGCAGACATCAAAGGTCACGACAAAACCAGACGGAAGCCGCGACCTTACCGTAGGAGCCACTCTCTAGCAGAGATCCGCCGTCCAAGTGCAATATTTATACCAGAAGGTATCATCATTTACTCCTCTAAAATATTAAACATATTCCTGACTGTCGCATGTGCACTGTTATTTGCAAACAGTGGGAGGACAGTTCAGACGCCACGTTACGCTGCGTTTGATCTGGATTCAAACTATTTGACACTCGTATTTAGGTACATGTAGCTTATAGGTACATGTATAAATTGACATAGTGCAGACGACCTTTTCAAAGCAGACGATATTACGGCCGAAATATGTTTGTTGCTAAGAAAGATTTAATAGCATATCGCCCCTACCTCTAAAACAGTGTCAATCACCAATACTCGACTGATCAAAATATGCATAAGAAAAGCTACCCCTTAACTGCAATGACGTCATCTGCTTAAGAAATGTGTCATCAGCTTTTATTTTTCATTCGATTAGTAGTAAAAAGACAAACGTTATATTGTTTTGACTGCCATGCAGTTTGGATCATGATATCAGACTTTGCGTTACCAGGCTCCACCGTTTGCAAATAAACATTGTACTCCTGTAGAGGCAGGGAAGTAGTCGTGAAGGCCACGTCCATAGGGAATCAATATATTTCTTTCAATGCAGCTACCTTAGATCAGCAAAACATTTCAAAGCTATGGTCAAATGTATAAAACGTTTCAAACGAATTTGCGATCTTTCTGGAGCTTTTGATTGGCCAGATGTGAGCAAAATCTCATATTTGACCAATGATAATTATGTTTGAGAACGATCTCAGATTCAACTCAAACTCTGTATACCCTTGGGCCCTGCACTGTGTAGACATATATGTTATATCTGCTCATTTAGATTTCAAAACTTGGTTTATTTTCATTTGCAGTAAGACAGTCACTACAACCTACAGGTAAATTGGCAAATGGTGCAATGTAATTGTAAGAAATGCCGAAATATAATACAATCGAAATGCGATAGATAAAACTAACCTAAGTGGAAGTTATCCGGCTTTCTACGATTCAATGACGTTAACTCTAGCACGCGTAAGTCGAACATACTCGTAAATCATGGTTTAAACATGGTTAAACATCATTTTAATAATATATTACGGGTACTTTCGACCTGAGCTATTTCGAGTTAACGAGGTCTGACTGTAGATGTAGAAGTGGATTATAGAGCCAAATCCCCAAACTTGCAAAAAACCGAAATTATCCCTACTCCTCTGTTCATTTGACCGAATTCGTTAAAATTAATACACCAGTACATGGTAAAATAAGCTAAACAAAAGCAAATTTGAGTTATTCATGATATAATTTAAGCAATTAAGAAATGAAAACCTGCTAAACTGCAGCCATTTACAAGTTGTCTACCATCTTATAATATTTGTTCGAGCAATTCAAATGAGAAGTTAAAATGTATTTGTTAAAGAAACATTTAAAGCTTTCAACCCTACGGCTCTCTGTAGAGATTACTGTTTACATATGCAAACATACATCCTGTAGGAGCCCTCTGACCAGGGTCCGCACTGTTTGATAGTTTCATTGGTTTTTGTTGTCATACCAAAAATGCAACAGCAGACTGGTTCAAAATACCTGTACTAGAAGAGTCCAAAAGGACTATAAATACCCATAAGAGAAATTTAGGGTTGAAAGGGTTAAGATGTTATCGCATCTGAGATAGTTTTATATTTATCTGGCATTTTCTTACAACCCCCACCGAACGTTGTGACTTGTCTCCCTTTCTGTGTTTTTGTCAGAATGTTACGGACGTAAAACCCGTGGTCTCCAATCCTGTTGAATGTACATTTGTGATTTTTGTTATAGAAGGGATGTCTTGTTATTTATGTATTACTTTTCAGGTATGACACAGAATATACACACTTATTATACGCTAAAAGAAGTATGGATGTCAAAATATAAGAACTGAATTCTTCTTTAACTATTATAATACGTCTTTTTCGCCTTGATTTATTCCTCCGTGGAAAAATATATAGTTCTCTTAATACAGTAGTGAATATGCAACAAAGAACTATTGTCTATATCCTAGCATAATATGGTGTCTTTAAGCAAGCTGAAAGTAAAAAAGAACACACTTTTAGGAACTTTATTTTTAGCTTTCAACCTGTTGTAGGTGGTCAATATCTTTAAAAGTAGAAACAGGCTGTTTGATAAAGGGTTAACGAAGGAAACACACGATAAATTTCAACATCATTTTAATCCTACGATAGGCTGTATATTCATTTAAAGATTATTAGCGTATCCTATTTCAATAGCCGTTGACTAGAGTTTCTATTTATACTTAGTAATGGATATAATGTCTATTCACCAAAGGTATCCTCTACTGTACATTGCGCACAAAAATTACAGCTATCCGTATCATTAACCGTATGTAGAGAAAACTAATCCCTTTGAAAGTTTTAGAATGTTCCAATCTAAAAATAACTCCGACAGGTCAGAAGAAAACACTAATACGCCCTTTACAAATAATGATCACTTAAAATTAAAATAAACAAATTGATATATACATCGACATTTTTTCCATTTTATTGTTTCGTTTAATTTGTGATATAGTTCGTCTAAAAGTCCTTAGCCCAATTATGTGTAAATGAGAAAGACTTTATTATTTTCCCATAAAATCGTAAAGAGTTATGGCAAATGTTTTTGGTCTAATTTGATGTCAAATGTTGGCCGCTACGATTTAAAAACCTCACAATTTCTGCATTTTATGTATTTTGTTTTCGATAAATTTCATTTAACCCATTACCCCATATATACGCCTTTTTACGCCTCTAATTTATTCCTCTACTGAAGAAAATAAATCCAATTTATAGTGTTATAAGTAAGAATCATAAGAAATATTTTCTATATTCTAGCAGATAATAGCTTAAAGCAGGCTGAAAGTAAAGCAGAATGTGCCTTAAGGCACATTCTGCTTTACTTTCAACCTGCTTTAAGTGGCCACCTATCTTCAAAACTAGAAACAGGCTATGGGGTAATGGGTTAACCCTACCATTTTCATTGACGCTTAAAACCACGTTCGTTTGCAAACTGTTTAGATCCTAAATCGACGCCAACCTATGGAACGACATTGCAGACAACAAAATTGAAGCAAACGTCAATGAAACGGTGAAGGGATAACACTTTCACGAACAATTTGGCAGTGAAAGAGTTAAATGGGCAAACAATAACATCTTCCCCACAGGCTTGATATCTTCGAGGCCATGAAATCTATGGCTCTCCTCTAACCCTTAATAATGACATATTTGTTAAACCGCCCAAATACCAATATCCTGTTTTTCAAATTTCAAATGGTTTTGTTCTGTCGTATTGAATGATGTGTTACCATCAGATATTCGGTTTTGTTGATTTTATTTACCCATCCCATCTTAAAAGAGAACCTTTCCATGTCTTTTATGTGCTTTGTAGAAATATATTTTATGGTTCTACAATGTACGGATAAAGAGGCATGGGGACATTTTCATGTTTTCTGATAAGTGGATGTTGACAAGGACTTTGAACTATTGACAGACGCTCCAAAAAAGATAGTTCTGCTTTACTTTCAGCCTGTTGTATGCTTTCAGCCAGAAGCGAACAGTACAGTGGAGAAAACGTTATTCTTTCCCAAATTAACGCGTTCACGCTAAAACTATTATTTGCAGTGCAAACAGTTTGGAGCCAGATCAGACGCCGGGTAACCCGGCGTCTGATCAGGCTCCAATGTGTTTGCCACTAAGATAAAGATGAATGATCAGAAATGTCTAAAAGTTGTACTTTTCTACGTTTTAGTGCTTTGCGTTTGCGTACATTTGCGTTTAAACGGGAAAGAATAACAGATTCTCCACTGTCACTGTTTCTTACTAATGACGCCTCTAAGTGTATGAGTAGAAAGGAACTTAATATACGATTTATACAGTAATTGGCTAACTGCAGAAAACATGATACAAAAACAACATTCACCTAGCAAGGTTCCACTGAAGTGGCGTTTGAAAATAGTTTAATATTATGAAAGTGTAAGACATAATGGTCTTGTTTGGGGAACAGTTGCAGTCGTTGTTGTAGGGAATGAATCGTTGTTAAGAAGGCCATTATAAGGACGAAGCGCTGTAGATCTATACAAACACATTTTCAAACAGAATAAAAACAGATGAGACGTCGTCGAGCTAGCCGGCGTCTAATCTAGATTCAATTGTTTTACAATGCTTATAATAAATAAGCGCAATAACATACTAAATGTCAACTGTTGTATTGAATCATCTTTACGTTACAGGAAAATGCCGACCAGATGGTAGGCGAGTGACTTTGTCGTCTCTGGTCGTAAGTTCATTGAACGCGCTTGACCACACCGTCAACCCAGTCGCCCCGCCGTATCAGAGAAAGAAACCCAAACTGGTAAGAAACATAGTCATATAGTTCATTAACCGTATTTGCAGAGTTTGCAGATTTGGTAACCTGACACTTATTATGCTAATTATCAATCGATTCACAATAGCCGTGTGAAACTGTTTGCAATTACAAGCAGCTTTGGTTTCTCTACAGGCAGATGACGGCTAAGCACATTGACCTCTGAAACCTCAAATCCTGGGGCTCGTTTCATAACACTTCGTACTACAAAAACGATCGTAAGTCAAAACTTTAAATTCATTTAATTTCTGATTTCTCTATCTAAACCTGTCTTGTTACATCTCTTTGGAATTGTCTTGAAAAGACGATTCCAAAGAGATGTTACAAGACAGGATTAGATGGAGAACAAAATCATAATTGAGACTTTTATAATCTGACTTACGACAACATTTGTCGTACGCAGTTTTATGAAACGGGCCCCTGATTTTTTCAATCAAGCCTAGTACGTTGTTGAATATTTTGTATTGGTTTTCATAAATATGAAAAAAGCAAACAGCGTAGACCTTGAACAGATGCCTCCTTTAGGGGCCCTCTGACCTGGGTTTGCACTGTTTGCGTAATACAAATGCGATTGAGATGTTATATTTTTTAAAACACAGCACTTGATTTGAAGAAAGTTAACCACTTGAACCCAAGTCACGCCTAAATACGTCCTTTACAAACAGCATATCATCTGAGGTCTATTTGTCTTGTCCTTTGCAAGTAATGAACCCCTAAACAATTATTTTACCAGGGTCTGCACGGGTTGTGTTATTGTGATACATAGTCAAAAACAACACTTAATAGTCCAAATTGGACAAGACTAAATTTGTAACTGAAATTATCCGTTTGAAGTTAAAGGTTAAATGAGGTTATTATACAGCAGATAGAATGTCAGTAAAATGTTAATGGTCTCATACAACAGGTTTTTTTTTATAGACGAAAAACATATAATGACGTACATTGTAAACTTTATATTATCAATTCTACCATTTCCAAGGTATCAGATACCAATGCTGTTAGTAGGCATAAACTCTAATAACCTGATCTTTCTATAAAGTACTGGAATAGGATAACACCATCTTTTGCACTTAAGTAAGGACCAAATCAGATGGATCCGTCAGGTCTGCACTGTTTGTCAGATTTAATAATATTATCAAGAAGCAACATTTATCAGATAAGGTCCATTTAAAATATCAGCATTGAAATAGTTAATGCTGCTCAGATGGATCTACATTGCTTTTACCTTAAGCCTGATATGTACCGTAAAATCTCTCTATTATGAAAACTATAAAAAGAAGGCCCATAGCCTGCATAAAAGACAAATGCCAGCTTAAAGCAAGATGAATGTAAAACAGAAAGCTCCTAAAGGATTTTTTCTGTTTTATGTTCACCTTACATTAAGCATTCACCTACATGTACCTTAAACACCTGATACTTAACACAAGTTAGTTGATGTAATACGAAGGTCATTCAAAATGTTCTGTTTCCTGGGCATTTTCTTGGAATTTACATGTATAATTATTATCGTTAAAAACAGTCCTTTCTTACGGATACAGCAGTGCATAGAACTTTGACAACATGGCCTTTTTTCGTTGTGCAAAAATGACATTAATATTGGTCAGCCATATGCACAAGTCACATTTACTACTGAACTTAATCATACTTTCATATCATATAGCTTAGGAAAAGTGTCATTACGCTTTTAGTTTTCGTTCTAGTTTGTTGGAATTGTACTAGAAAATTTAGCCAACAACACTCAATTTTAAAAAGTCTCAATAATAAAAACGACATAAATTTTCACCTACTTTTTGTAAGACTGACTCGTACATGGACATGCTTCTAATTATAATTATATCATTTGATTTATTATTGAAATGTCTTAAAATTGATTATTGATTACATTATACTTTTCTTTTACGAATAAGTCATTTGTTTTTATTTCATCTAAAATAAGACATAGTTTTGCAACAAACATACATATTTAACAATTCACAATAACTGAGTTATTAATTTAACAACTAAAACTAGTTTATATGAATAGCTTATTCATCGACAAACTACGATAAATTTAATTACTTTATTTTGAAACGTTCACGCAATATCAGACAATCATTACTAATTACACATTAAAGCATATAACTATATTTGTCCCTTGAATGTCTTCACAACAGTAATTTAAAATTGTGTTTACAGTTGTTCTTTATCATGGAACATAGCCATTTTACAAATATGGCCAATATTGATGTCTGAAGAAATACATGTATTCTTATCATCTGTGACGTCACCAGTATGCTAGTTGGATGTCATATTTGTGAACATAACATGATGTCAGGGACATTCCGGCAACTAGTTCTAGTTCCTGAAGAACATCATTACAGTTCTTCGAAGAATTTGTAGATGTCACAAAGGTCGCTTATATTTGAGAAATGACTAAGGTATGAATAATATTCGGTTCAAACTATGAATTACTCACACTCTGATCTAGATTGAGGCACTGAAGGGGTTTAGTTAAACCATTCATAAAGGATATGGTGTGTCCTTGAAAATAAGGACATTCTTCCTTGGCTAGGGTGAAACTGGTTATGTATGAATGTCTCAGAGCATTGCTATTATTACTTGTTATTACCACGAAAACGCGAAAAAAGTTCTAAAGATTTGAAAAGACATTTTCAGTAATGGCTTTAACCTGGAGCGGAATGACTACAAATGACGTTTATCAGACGAAAGGCATCGCATTCCTTCAGGTTCATCACAATATCAAATCCCAAGTTAATGATCTAAATTTCTCTCGGTTTAATTGTGTATTTTCTCCGGTTTAGCTCCGGGCAATACTGTCAATTTACAACATCGGCAGAAAAGAGAACGCGACGGTAATACCACACTATCCTATGTTACTATGGTAACAAAGCTCCCGCTTATGCATGAACATGGCATATGATATCGCTTTATAGAAACGATTCTTGTGTGGTGAATGAAAACAATGTAACTGATATTCCTTCATTTAGTCAAAACAGTTTATACAATTATAAAAGTTGTGTGAATCAGCCACTTTTCCAAATTGCAATGTTGTATAATTATCAATTGGGAATTAAAGAGCAAATTATGTTTCTTAATTTAGTTTAGAGCTAATTGAAAACCCACATTTGCATCGCATTCAACATTTATCAAGGGGATAAATGAATTGAAATGGTATGCTGTTACAGTGGAGAATCTGTTATTCTTTCCCGTTTAAACGCAAACGTACGCAAACGCAAAGCACTAAAACGTAGAAAAGAACAACTTTTGGACAATTCTGATAATTCTTGTTTATCTTGGTGGCAAACAATTTGGAGCCTGATCAGACGCCGGGTTACCCGGCGTCTGATCTGGCTCCAAACTGTTTGCACTGCAAATAATAGTTTTAGCGTAAACGCGTTTATTGGGAAAGAATAACAGATTCTCCACTGTACAACCATTGGAACGGATTTCTCAATGAATGTTATAAAGTTATTAAGAACATTCATAAAGCACCTTACTGGTTGCGTTTACTCTATAACTTGTTTCAAATTTGAAGATATGTGCCCACTTCAAGCCTAAAAGCTCGAGTGTAGGACAAAATATCCCTCGGACAAAATACCGTTCGTTTTATTTTGCCAAATAAGCTCTTTACAAGGGTGGACAAAATACCCTTCACATAAGAAAGGTCATAGACATCATGTCTGTGTCTATGTTTTTTAATAAGTCTGAGTTTATTAAAATACTTTATCATCCAATTCTCAGTTTCGGAGACTCGTTTTGTGTGGGTGATAAAAAGTATCAAATTTGTTTATCAGCTTTAATAACAACTCTTAAGAAAACACCTTTATCAGTTTGCATTATTAGATATATCTAAGGTGGCAAAGTTTGCCAATAATTGAGTTATTGAGCAAGAACACAGGTTTTCATAATGTGTATACAGTGGATAATCTGTTATTCTTTCCCAATAAACGCGTTTACGCTAAAACTATAATTTGCGGTGCAAACAGTTTGGAGCCAGATCAGACGCCGGGTAACCCGGCGTCTGATCAGGCTCCAAAGTGTTTGCCACCAAGATAAACAAGAATTATCAGAATTGTCCAAAAGTTGTTCTTTTCTACGTTTTAGAGTTTTGCGTTTGCGTACGTTTGCGTTTAAACGGGAAAGAATAACAGATTCTCCACTGTACTTTCTTAATTGGTGCAACTTAAAGGGATATCTCTAAATTCAAAAGGTTTTTAAATTTCTACATGTATTTATTACTTTTGATAATTCATGTTTTTGAAGAGTTGACTTTAATTATTATAAGCATATTGACAATAGAACAACACATTGCAAAAAAACTGTTTTGTCTTTTCACTTATTATTAAATACTAAATATATCTAATTAGTAATCAATTTATTTATTTCCACTTGTTATTTATCACTTTACTTTATATTGTTTCTTCATCACTCTAATTTATTTTAAGTTAATATGAAGGGTATTTTATCCACCCTTGGAAAATAACATGAAGGTTTTTTGTCCGCCCGGGCAAAAAGGTGAGGTTTTTTTTGTCCGCACAGGCAAAATTGAGCGAAGGGTATTTTGTCCGAGGGGTATTTTGTCCGGTTACCTAATACTCATTCAGGTTAACTTTAGCCTGCTTTAAATTACAATCTCCTAAGATAAAGAAAATCTTACTTATGTTGCATGCTTGTTACTGTATATAAACGGAACTTATTTCTTAAGTGGAAGAAAGATTTATGTACGTAAAAAGGTGTGTCTGTAGAATAAACAGTTGAGTAGTCGCCTGCATAATAACCATTCTAGCAAGTATTTTCCGGGACACAATAATGTAGGGCATACGCGAACAATGTAGACCGGGTATCGCAACACGTATCAAGGTGGTACTTGTATTGCATCATATTTGCAGCTTATTTATCTATAAACAAAACGAAGTATACTAAAGAGAAAGACAAGAGATTTTGAGAATCTTATAATCTGGTTACCAATATATCACCATTCTGATCACGATGATTGTATAGTATGGAAGTCGTTATATCCCTTTTAACCCTTTCCCCATAAATACGGCTTTTTACGCCTCTAATTGAGTCCTTTACTGAAGAAAATTTATATAGTAATAAATAAGCACCATAAGAGTATATTTTATATCCTAAAATAATGTAGCTTAAATCAGGCTGAAAGTAAAGCAGAATGCGCCTTAAGGCGCATTCTGCTTTACTTTCAACCTGCTTTAAGTGGTCACCTGTTTTCAAAACTAGAATTAGGCTATGGAGTAATGAGTTAACCAGGAACTGCAGATTATTTATAGTAAACCCCTGATGGATACTTAGTGCTGAATTGTTATTCTACAAACTACAGCGCTCCCTCTCTACAGCGACATCAAATAGGAGACAAAGATTGTGTGCGTTGTACGGAGGGAGTCGTTATAGGGAGGGGAATCGGCTTACATTTACAAACAGCGTAACGCGGCGTCTGATCTTGACTCAAGCTGTTTGTCACTCGTCATTCATTTATTTCCTTTAAAAAAATACCCATTATGTCACTTGAGAAAAACTATTTGCAAATGTCCAAACGGTTTGCAAATGTGCCATTTTGGCACCAATGGCAGTGAAAAAGTTAACCTCCGGCCTGACTCTAACACGTCCAGCGAGTATTGTCTTAGGCTGTCGTTATCAATAATAATGGTAATAACTCAAAGTTGTTCTTCTTCCCAATTAACCCGCAACTAAATGTAATGCAAATAATTGGTGACGGTCTACATGTAGATCTACTTTAAATTGAGTGGCAAACAGTTTAAAGCATACTCGCATCTGATCTGGATGTAAACTGTTTGCAAATTCTAATTAAGTCGCTCCTGGAACGATCGATCTATACGTGTTATTTATAAACCTTTGAAGGGTACAATTGGTTTTGGCAAACACTGCAGACCAAATTTAGGGAGCTCGTATAAGAGCTCTCTGATCAAGGTCTGCCCTGGTCTGTACTACTCAAAGCAAAACAAAATGAATTAAACTTGAAATGAAATTGGATATGTTTTCATGTGGAGTTACTCTACACAGGGCATTCGAAAGAACCAGAGAACTCTGTCGATAATAAGAGAAGGACATAGCGCCCGGGTTTTCTGTATCCGCTCCCCTCTCTCTAAGGCGTCCAATTGAATGAGTTAAGGAGCTGTGTTTGGGGTCATCATATTCTAGATGTAAATCAGTGTTATGAATAACGAAACACGTTTACAGTGGAGAAAACCTTATTCTTTCCCAAAAGACGCGCTTACGCTAAACTTTTATTTCCAATGCAAACAGTGTGGTGTCGGCGTCTGATCAGGCTCCAAACTGTTTGTCGTCCAGCAACACGTTACATGTAATTGCTGTCGTCATGTCAGACTAAGATGGTTATTATGTTCTATTTTTAGCGGCCGCCGGGTATTGGCCTACCAGACACGCCAGTGATGATGCATGACCTTAACCTTGAAGAGATGATGGCGCCAAGGTTTGCTGATCCTCTACAGCCGACTGGGAAATTAAAAGTTCAGCTTCAGTGGGCTGACAATGCCCTGAATGTCATCATCATCGAGGTAAGCTCCAACTTATTGTCAATGATGATTGTGTAATTCGTATTTTGATGTAGTAATGTAACCATTTACTCCATTACCTGTTTGTAGTTTTGAAGACGGGTGACCACTTATAGCAGGCTGACATCCGCTTTTCTTTCATTCTTCTTTAAAGTATCACCTGTTAGGATTAGAAGTTTTTTTTCATACTACATATTCACAACCTATAAAATGGAAAGAATTCTAATAAGTTGGGAGAGTATATTTAAAAAAGTTAAAATGCGTGTCTATGGAATAATGGGTAAAAACAATATTCTAAATTCATTTCTAAGTATTTTCTTATATCAATGCCCTCTTAATACAGAATCATACATGTACATGTTTTAGAAATGCTGTAAGAATTATGAGCTATTCCAATTAAGATTATTATTTTAATTTAAATACGAATAGAGTTTAATCGTTATTATGCTGAAATAGTCCATGCTTATAATTGTATCTGCTTATCCCTTTCATCCCTGAAACCTCAAATGGCCAATTCTATTTTCAAATTTAGTCAACTTCATTTTTTATATTTTAGGGATGATATTTTTTACAGTATATGTCAAAATGACAAACAGTGTAGACCCTGATCAGATGGCTCTTTAAGGGTCCCTCGGATCAGGGTCTACACAGATTGCATGAGGCAAGTTAACTCCTCACAGGTACACTGTTTGCAAATAACGCAGATATGCGTGACTAGGGTTTAAAGAGTTAAGAAGGTATGATTAATGGTGTATATTTTCAGGCCGGGGATCTGAGAATAGCAGGCCTACCAAGCAATACAGAAGTCAACCCGTATGTAAAAGCATTTCTCGTACCTGGTCGAACCTTTAAATATCGGACAAAGACCATTAACAAGTCACGGGTTAGTACTCCTCGTATATATATTCACCTATTCCTTGTCCTTGACATGACAATGTTTTCTGCATTAACTCTTTCACTGCTAGTGACGAAAAAAGGGGCCAAAAGAAGCCAAAAGACAGCTTTGCAATAGGTATCTATGTATATGAGTATATATGTGTACACATGTATACATATGCATGAATACAAATTGAGTGCATTTGACAGTTTGTATAATTATACATTCCACTGTATGCATAAACATAAGTGTTGGTTTAATGGTTAATAATGGTTACAAAGCCACTTTCACACTATCACTGCTTGTATAAATGTATATTGTCAATACCTTGTACTAGAGGCTGGAGGCCTGAAAGTATCAATAAACTATTGTCTTGTCTTTTCTTGCAAACAGTTTGGATCAGACGCCGATTAATGCGATCTAAACTGTTTGACACTCGTACCGATATTTCCTCACTAAGAACAACCCTAAATATGCCTTGAAAAACCACTTCAGGCGACAGTATCAATACAGACGATATTTTGGAGGTTAAAGCAGACGGTAAAATCTGGCAGTGAAAGACTTACGTTATACATACTACTATAGAAGTTATTTCTCATGGTACATACCCGTAACTGAATTATATGGAGCTATTTTTCTAATAGAGGAACTCATTAAAAGTGTAAAAAGAATTATTTAAAGAGTAATGGGTTAACAATGTTTACATTTTAGCAATAACAAATTAATATCAATTTGGTTTTACGTGCACATATGTATATATGAGAAAACATGTTGGTTCTCAGATTAGATCAAATTTGACTGAACTCCGGCTATTGAGTTAAGACCTATCTGTCCTTGACGATAGCTTATACGAAAATATAATATGTTCCAAAAATGTTCCCACTCTAGTGTCTACAAATTTCACCCGATTTCGATCAAACTTGAACAAGCTGTATATATGGCCACAAGTTCCTAGAGTAGTTTGATTGTAGATATAATCTAATAAATGGGCAAAAATGATCTCCCTTTGTGTGTTAAAATGCAATGTTTAGTAGAGTGTGAATGGGGTTTAGTTTAGTTTACTTTAACACTATTAACATGCCTATAATTTCTTCGATCGGATTACATTTGGGTGAAATGGGACCTTTTGGTAAATAGTTAGCCACCCTTGATTCCGCCAGATAGGCTATAAAAAGCAATATTTCCACAATGTTTACACTCTGATGTCTACATATTGGTAGGTTGGTATAGAGTTTGGTTGAACGCTAACATACTTTACGGGTAAATCTCGGATGACTATGATTACGGCTGATCCCCACAAAAAATTCTACCATATTAAATTTTCTCTCGTGAGCGAAATCAGAGTCACCATGGTCCTCCTATTTCCTGCTTTAATCCAAATATGCTGAATTATCGTCTGCTTCAAATTTATCGTCTCAGGAAAATTGAAACTAATACTTTGTGCTCTTTATGATAATCTGAAGTAAGTTAGTTATGAGGCATTACGCGGCGTATTATCTGGATCCAAATTATTTGCAAATGTCAGCAAAGTTAGGCTTAGACTGGTTATGGTTAAGCATATAATATTGTCATTTCAAAAGGTATTACTCTTAAATGAAAGCCAAAGAATAAATGGTAATTTCTATACTCTGTTTAGTTTTAACTATTTTAGTTTTCTGTTTACTTTCGCGACTTAAAAAGCATACATGTTATTTAGGACTGGCGTCAGAAAGTAGGTATAAATACGCGTTTGGATTGTTTTATGACCGGATTCCTTATTATTTCAGACTCCAGTATTTTTGGAAAAGTTTGCAATACAAGATATCACACGAGAAGATGTAACCGACAACTCAGCACTAGAGTTTCAGGTATACAGTAAAACTTGTATATTACGGCAACACATTTGTATTAATTATCAACTGTTTTCAAAGTAAAACTTACGTGTCGTATATGGCAACGACAAGTATCATGTCGCGTTACAGTGGAGAATCTGTTATTCTTTCCCGTTTAAACGCAAACGTACGCAAAAGCAAAGCACTAACCCGTAGAAAAGTACAACTTTTGGACAATTCTGATATTTCATGTTTATCTTGCTGGCAAACAGTTTGGACCCTGATCAGACGCCGCGTTACCCGGCGTCTGATGTGGCTCCAAACTGTTTGCACTGCAAATAATAGATACTGTTTCAATATCACCTCATCAAGAAGGTCAATAGTTTACATTTCACATGTTTTTTAAGGTGGGAGGCAAATGTCAGTCAATATAAGTACTCACCGAGAACGATAAACCATTTCGTCAAATGTCGGCCCGTTTCAGAACCTTGGTAAAACATGGTTCGGTATTGGTCATCAGTTGACGAAATTGGTCGATCGCTCTACGTAGGTTATTGAGTTCGGTCCAATCTTATAGGGGGTCCTCAACGTCAATATTGAAAATATAAAACAGATGACTATTGTCATTTGCAACCGATTCCGTCAGCGGCGGTTGATTTACTTGCCGAAATGGTAGAAACATGTATTTTGAAAAGCATCAATTAGTAGAATTGTAGTAGTATATCAGTTTATTTGGAAACTTGTGCATATTCATGTTTGTATAAAGTGCAACTCTTTATGTCAGCGGAGGAATATAATAAAGGTATAAAATACGTATTTATGGAGTAATGGGTTATTTGTGTTATTCAGGTTTATTCTTCACACCACATGACACGGCGTCATTTGGTGGGTATGGCGTCAGTGGAGCTGAGAGACATTGACAAGTTCGACACCGGTCTCATTGAGTTGATCATTTTGCCCCACAGTGTGTACAGGGTTAGTACCAAATAGTACTTTACTCCTTCTCTGCCTTGCCTGGAGTACTATCGATATTTGCAAAGAGTATATATCCTGAAAAGACGCCGCGTAACGCGCGGTCTGATCAGGATCTTAACTCATTGACACTGATTTCAATAGCTCTTAAGTCAAAATACCTAATTTTTTAATTTTGAGAAATAAGAGCAGACGACAAATGTTTAAAAAGGATGACATCATGGAAGTGAAAGTGGTTTAACTACATTGGACGGGTGTTATTTGTTTCCTGTTGAAACACAACCGCGTTTGTCCTGCAGTATAAAAAAGAGATACATCAAAACTAGATAATTCGAACTCGCTTTAGTTCGAACATACCTGTATTTAGCCACGTTTTAACTTTGATATACGGGTATGTTCGACTAAGGCGATAACGATTTATTGAAATTAAACATATTAAATATTGATAGAGTCGATTTAAGCGAGTCAAAGTATCGAATTTCGACTTGTATCTTTAAAGCGACCAGGTCTCTTTTGAAATGTTTTGTTCTCCGCCCTTGTAAGGAAACGGAACAAAACCCAATGTAATTTAATATCAGCTTTTAATTTAAATTAATTCTATCTGAGTGATTAAAAGAACCTAATGAGGCGCCGAGGTTTCTTCCTCTGATCTGGTTTATTTTCTTTCTTAAATGTTTAATAGACACGTTGTTGGAGTATACACTTTATATCACTGATTATTTAATGTGTCTTGTTGTAGTTGCACCAGGGCGACGTTCATATATCTGGGTGCTATCAACCAGTAGCTGGGAAAATCGTCTTCAGCGTGGTTGAGGCCCGTAGTCTGCCAAGAGTGTCTCTACTTGGTGCCGTTAGTAAGTAGCTTTATTTCAAATAAATACGAAAGACTCAAGCAGGAAACGTAACACAAACAATACACCCACCTCTCAAGCAGAACACACACACACAGTCATACCACAACAAACACACACACACACACACACACACACACACACACACACACGCAATACAATTCCTACATCTACACACTAAATAGAAAACAACACGCAAGACAAACATAAAGCAAAGTGAATATAGGAGCCCGCCTTGGTACGGTCAGTAGCAATCAATAATTAACTATAAATTAATTGATTATTAACAACCACTGGGGGGTTAAACCTGGGTTTAGGGGCGCCCAACCTCACTCTTATCTCCTATATTCACCTATAAAGACAAACAGTGTACATAAAATATAAACCCTGTTCCACAAATAAATACAGAAGACTCAAGCAGGAAACGTAATACAAACAATACACCCACCTCTCAAGCAGAACACACACACACAGTCATACCACAACAAACACACACGCAATACCATTCCTTCATCTACACACTAAATAGAAAACAACACGCAAGACAAACATAAAGCAAAGTGAATATAGGAGCCCACCTTGGTACGATCAGTAGCAATCAATAATTAACTATAAATTAATTAATTATTAACAACCACTGGGGGGTTAAACCTGGGTTTAGGGGCGCCCAGCCTCACACTTTGTTACTAAGAAGGTTATATTTTCGCTCAAAGCAAAGAGATGTCACAAGACAGGATTAGATAGAGAAATCAGAAATCAAATGTATTTTAAAGTTTTGACTTACGACCGTTTTTGCAGTTCATTTATCCCTGTTAAGGAACCATCAATATTCGTAGTAAACAATTCGGATCTAGACCAGACACTGTGCTTGTCGGCCTCTGATCTTGATAATCACCATTTGGTATTGTCAGTACAATCGGCCGAACGTATTTTATCAATCATACACAGACACGACATATCTTTTTGTTTCAGATCCGTATGTCAAAGTGGAAATGTACATAAATGGTATTCGAGAAGCAAAACACAAGACAAAGGTACGCCAAAACACACAGGATCCTGTCTGGAACCAGGCTTGTGTCTTCGATATCAACCGAGAGAATCCGAAACTTCTTGGTCACGTGTTTGTATTCCACATTATTCATAAGGATATGATGATGGGTGTACAGAAAATCGGACAGGTAAATACACACATAATACTTATGTCGCGTTTTGGAAACAATACTGACCGATTTGATTTAATTTAGGTACAGTGGAGAAAACGTTATTCTTTCCCAATAAACGCGTTAACGCTAAATCTATTATTTGCAGTGCAAACAGTTTGGAACCAGATCAGACGCCGGGTCACCCGGCGTCTGATCAGGATCCAAACTGTTTGCCACCAAGATAAACATGAATTATCAGAATTGTCCAAAAGTTGTACTTTTCTACGTTTTAGTGCTTTGCGTTTGCGTACGTTTGCGTTTAAACGGGAAAGAATAACAGATTCTCCACTGTAGGTGCCACAGTTTGAATGAGTCTTACAACTCTGGGAGGCACTGGGTGCATTCTATGCAACCCCATCCCACTGGTTTTTTGACTGATATCTACCGAGTGTCACGTGTTTAACATTTGAATATTTATAATTTCAATAGTCTTGTTATTTACTATGTAGAATGTATTTAACTTTATCAACCTATTCACTGCCGTACAATAGTATTTTGCAAACGGTTTGGACCATGGTTAGACAACGCATAATGCTTATTTCTTAATTAAAAATACCTACACTTAAATTTGAGAAATAATAGCACACATCAATAATTGTTTATGCAGATGACTTCATGGCAGTGAAGAGATTAATATTGCTATTCTTTTACCAGGTTGAAAATGTTCACGTTATTGTTATGAAAAATTTGCTGGGTTAAATGTGATTGTTGTTATTGCTTTTGATGTTTACAAGGTTAACACATTCAACCCTAGCAACGAGTATACTCGTCATTCACAGAGAGCGAACCTACGAAGAGTACATTGCCCTTTTCAAACAGTTCAGGCTCTGATCAGAATGCTTCTCTGGTCGAATTTGCACTGTTTGTCAGTTTTCAATATAGTGTTCAAATAAACCGCAAATGTATTTCACTTAATTTGAAATTGGAACAGTTTACTTGAAATTTCAGGGAAGATTGGGTTAAATGCATTTAACGTTGCTCATTTTGGTTGTTCTCTAGGTTGAACTGGGCTGGTATAGTCACGGTGAGCAGCTTGATCACTGGTATGACATCATGGATCATCCACACAGACCTACCGACTATTGGCATCCGATAATAAAGACAAGTAAAATAACATCCTGATCAGTCCTAGGAACCATTCCATTACAGGCGATGACACCTCTATTGTATACTACTACCCTTTTATGTGATACGAAATACCGACTGCAACGTGAACAGTGAAGAAGACGTTATTCGTTCCCAATAAATAACGTGTTGATGCTAAAAACATTTACAATAACACCTCTCTATTACGACCATTAAATTGTGTCAATTATTGTGTGTTACGACAGGTGACTTCTTAAAGCAAGGTGACAGTAAAACAGAAAGCTCCTTTAGGAGCTTTCTGTTTTACTGCCACCTTGCTTTAACCTGTCACCTGTCTTTTATACAATCAATTAACATTCGTTTTATTGGTTGTAATAGAGAGATTTTACTGTATTTCCACTTCAATATCCTGGCGTCTGATCAAGAAAACAAAACAAACCATTCAGTCAAGATTAGAAAATCAAGAATTTCAAAATCATTTGACAAAAAGGTCAAATAATATGCCATCTAGGATAACGAACTAACTCTTTGCAAATACAATGGAATATAGCTGGGTGTGCTTCAACATGAATTCTCATTGGATATATGGATATACATGTATATATCAAGTGTCCTGGTTTATGTCACAAACAAACAATGAATTATTCCTCCCATCGCTGTGTAACCAATACTCACTAAATAAACATATTTACGCCTTAAATGTTTACATACATCCACTGAAGTAAAATGATTTAACTTTATACTATCATTAATTAACACCATAAGAAATAGTTTCTACTTCCTGCAGGTGGTAGCTAAGAGCAGGCCGAATGCAAAGCAGAATGCGCCGTTTCTGTACTTTACTTTCAATCTGCTTTAAGTGTGCCAGTCCTTACAACTAGATACATGATAATGGGGTAATGGGTTAATACTTGTCACTTTATATATCTTTAAATTGGTTTTTGGTATGTATGGTTTAACATTGATACGAGTGTACAACAGTTTGGATTTTAATCAGACCCCGCATTTTGCTAAATCTGATTTACATCAAAATAGTTAGCTTGTCAATGTTTATCAAGTCATTCTTACAAATCTAAGGGTTAAAAGAACTTATTCAAAACAGCATTTATCGGTAACCTTTTATCATTATCGATCACAAAATAAAGAAAGCAACAGTGGAAAACCAGCAAATACACACAGTGGAGAAAAACGTTATCATGTCCCTTGTAATGTAAAAAATGTAGAAAAAGACACGTTTTCTTTTAAAAGTAAACGGTAAATGTAATATCTATTGCGAACAGTTCGAAGCCTGCTCAGTCTCTGATAATACGTTTTTTCTGAGCTATTTCCAAACTGTTTGCAATGGACATACGTGTCAAACTTCGATACTTCGACCTCGCTTTTAGTCGAACTAACCCGTATTGAATCGGTTAAATTTCGATAACTTGATCTCTCCTATATCGAACAGTTCGGATTAACCCTTTGAACCCTAGTCCCGCATATAGGCGTCCTTTTCTAACAGTGTACATGTGAATAGTTCACTTGTCCTATGCAAACAGTGAAGACCCAGATCAGAGGGCTCCGAAAGGAGCCCTCTGATCAGGGTCTTCACTGTTTGTCATAATGCCAAAAATGGACAAAAACAACCCTTAAAAGCTAGAAATGGACTAGACTAAAATGGAAACTGGAATTGTCCATTTAAAGTTTCAGGGAGGAAAGAGTTAAGCGAGTTCGAATTATCGAATTCCAGCATAAACTCGTTTATCAGGGAAGTACAACGTCTATACATGTACTATCTGTATCTCAGTTATGCAAGATTGCGATGACTTCTGAGTGTTCCAACCACGCGGAGAACACCTTCATAACAAACCAATGGCTGAGTTGCATTACAAACTGTGTATACAATGATATCACTGCCATGACGTCATCAATTTTGAACAATTATTGACGTCTGCTTTTTTCTCAAAAATTGTTTGGTTAATATGTTGACGTACAGTGGAGAAAACGTTATTCTTTCCCAATAAACGCGTTTACGCTAAAACTATTATTTGCAGTGCAAACAGTTTGGAGCCAGATCAGACGCCGGGTAACACGGCGTCTGATCAGGCTCCAAACTGTTTACCACCAAGATAAACATGAAATATCAGAATTGTCCAAAAGTTGTTCTTTTCTAAGTTGTAGTGCTTTGCGTTTACGTACGTTTGCGTTTAAACGGGAAAGAATAACAGATTATCCACTGTAATCTGATTAGGGTCTGCATTATCATTTCAATGAACATTTGTCTGATGAATGTAATGTTGAAAACAGTATCGACCCTGATTAGACTCAACGTTTGGAAAACGGTTGTTATCTGGTTCTTCATTGTAATGTGAGACCCAGTTCATATAATTATGTGCGTATATGCGAATCGTGTAGAGCCGTAACGTTTCGAAAGTTTGTGGTAGATTCAGTAACACAGGGAGTTTGCGACCACTTAAGCAGAACATTTCGTGACGATTGACTCATTCAAAAGGTGGCGACTATGAACAAAATAAAAATAAAATGATTTCTCCTTATGCTGTCCACCTTTTTTGCTTTAACGTGTCACATGTCTCAGTCATAGATGTTTTATGATATTGGCCATTTAAAGATTTAGAAATATATCTCGCTAAGGAAAAAGGCTTTACTTTACGGTTCACCTGTTTGATCAGGGTAGAGTAGAAAGCATTTCGAAAAGAAGTAACAGATTGCGTGAATAAGTCGTTTCAATTATATATTAGGGTCAACCCATTAAATGTACAGTGGAGAATCTGTTATTCTTTCCCGTTTAAACGCAAACGTACGCAAACGCAAAGCACTAAAACGTAGAAAAGAACAACTTTTTTTTTTGTCTATCTTAGTGGCAAACAGTTTGGAGCCTGATCAGACGCCGGGTTACCCGGCGTCTGATCTGGCTCCAAACTGTTTGCACTGCAAATAATAGTTTTAGCGTAAACGCGTTTATTGGGAAAGAATAACAGATTCTCCACTGCATGTGACACGATGTACGTCCTTTACAAACAATATAACAGTCAAGTAATGCAGTTATCTTCTGCAGACAGTGCATACAGTGGAGAATACGTTTTTCTTTCCCGTTTAAACGAAACGAAACGCAAACGCTAAACACTTAAACGTAGAAAATGGCAACTTTTGGACAACCCTGATAATTCATGTTTATCTTGGTTGCAAACAGTTTGAAGCCTGATCAGACGCCGGGTTACCCGGCGTCTGATCTCGCTCCAAACTGTTTGCAATAGAAATAATAGTTTTAGCGTAAATGCGTTTATTGGGAAAGAATAACATTTTCTCCACTGTAACACATATAACATAACAATAATATAACCATTCTAGTACGACCACTAAATTGTGTTTATTAACAGGTGTTTAAGGCATGTGGCTGCTTAAAGCAATGTGTAAGTAAATCAGAAATACCCTTTTTCAGAAAGCTCCTTTTTGAGGACTTTTAGTACTTGAATTGAATTGAATTGACAGAACGCCCAACGTACAGCTAATAATTTATTCACATATACATGTAGTTGTCATATTTAAATGACAATTTGTTTGACTTCAATAGTATGACTTATAATTAAAACAACCTTGAATGTCACTGCAGACCTGTTGTCACGTGTCTTTGAGGCAGTCAAAATGTCCCTTTAGCCTTTTTTCAGTGATCGCTGTCTATGTTTTACTGTATTGTAAAAACATCTTAAATTAATAAATGGACAAGATTTAATTCTAGACTTGAATTGTCCAATTGACGTGTCATTGATCGACACGTTAAACTCGCAAATCAAGTTTTCTTTTGAGCGGGGTCGTAAAGCGTGTGTTTTACTGTATGTGGATGTGTAATAGTATAACATGACCTTTAACCTCTAGAACGTGAACCCTGTCCATTATCTTCTCATATCATGTCACCGTGTATTTGCTCATCATTTAGTCATTATTGTACAATACAACTTATCTTGGCATACAGTGGAGAAAACGTTATTCATTTCCATTAAACTGAAACCAAAGGCAAATGTTATTATATGAATTGTATAAATGACATTGTTTTGAAATACAGTGTTCCTTCCCTACAACGGCTCTCCGTTACATGATATGGGTTCCATCTTTTGCAAAAGTAACCCTAGTCATATTCTGCACTGGTAGAAAATTATTTTTCCTCCCATTAACAACCCCGCGAACATCATACACTCTGTGTCTCCCATAGGGTGTTGCTATTGAGAAGGAGCACTGTTATAATATGGTTCCCTCTTATCTGAGTGGCAAACAGGTTAGAGTACCATAAGCGGTTGGGGCTTTCGGCTTCTGATCTGGCTCCAAACTGTTAGCGATGGAATCATTGTTAAGTACAAACACGGTTATTGGGAATGACTGACGTCTTCTCCATTATATCATGACAGATTGGTGGGAACACTGTAAGGTAAGGCGACTGCTTAATGCAAGACAACACAATTTTGTTCTGCTTTGAGGGGTCGCCTATAACGAAATATAGTTTGAATGTCGCTATTTAGAGTTAGTGCTCTATATAGTATCAGTGTAGTTGACAAGTGTGGTTTGAATGTCTACTAGATTACTTCTATGGTGTGAATTTCTAGAATAATATGAGAATTAAACACTTCATACCCGTTGTATCGATTTATTTCGCACTTGCTGTATCATCGTCTGCTTAAAAATTGTCTTGTGCCATTTTACCGACAATTCTTGTAGTTTTATCTCAAGCCTAGCTTGAAATAAGTGCTACACAGTTTGGATCTTTATCAGACGTCGATTAACGTGGCCTCTTATACAGTGGAGAATAGGTTATTCTTTCGAGTTTAAAGGAAACGAAATGCACACGCACAACACTAAAACGTAGAAAAGTGCAACTTTTGAACAATTCTGATAATTCATGTTTATCTTGGTGGCAAACAGTTTGGAGCCTGATCAGACGCCGGCTTTCCCGGCGTCTGATCCGGCTCCAAACTGTTTGTAGTAGAAATAACAGTTTTAGCGTAAACGCGTTTGTTGGGAAAGAATAACGTGTTCCCCGCTGTATGAATAATAGCTGACTAATCGGCCATTGACAGTGAAACATTTAATTTCGTAATATTATTCTTTTTTTCGATTTTCCTTTTCATGCATTTATGTGTGACAAAACATCGATATAAATATTGTTTTTGATCAAGATCTTATCTGGATCTACACTGTTAGCAATATGTCAGTTCAGCCAGGTTAAGACAATGATATGTGTTCATAAACATTTCGTCATGAATACTACTGTGCTTATCCCGGAATAAGTCAAACAGAAGCAAAATGCAAACTGTACCATTATTGCAAGTAAAAATGACAAGTACGATTTCAGTGTAGGTCCTAGTGTCAAATAACACTCACAGGTAGTAAAACGTTATTCTCTCCCGATAATCGAGTGTGTACTTTATAATTGTATTCTATTGCAAACAGCTTGAAGCTTAACCAGATGCTATGTTAGTCATTCGCTACACTCAAATTTACTCTTTACCTGACAACGGCGTCAAAGGGCGACTTTGCAAACAGACGTGGAACGCGGCGTCTGATCAGAATCCAAACTGTTTGACACACATATCGACATAGTCAAAACAACCATAACGCTGATTTTAAAAATATTGCAGACGACACTACCAATGCAGAAGATTTGTTGGCGGTTAAAGCAGACGATAAAACCTGACAGGGAAAGAGTTAAGAATGGTCGTCAAACAAATATCATGTGTTTTGTATTCAATTTTATAGCGTTTGTAGGAATGGGTGCCGTTTTCTCCATTGTAGCCGCTGTATAGATTGGAGAAGTCATTCTTCATTCCCGAATAACCCTTTACCAAATGGAAGCGACTTTTGGCGCATTCAGTTTATTCCTGCACTGAAGAAAATAGTTCCAATTTATACAGTCATGAAAATATATCATAAGGATCACTTTATTTATTCTAGCAGGTGTTGGCTTAAAGCAGGTTGAAAGTAAAGTAGAATGCGCCTTAACGGGCATTCTGCTTTACTTTCAACCTGCTTTAAGTAGTCACCTATTTAAATTCTAGAAACAGGCTATGGGGTAAAGGGTCAAACGAAACTTGTAGAGGGACGCACATATTTTGGTATTGTTTAAGTGCCTGGTAATTAAGCGTCTAAACCTCCATCCACTGTTACACATGTAGCAGAGAAAATAATTGTTTTAACGTAAACGCATTTATTTGGAAAGTAAAATCGTATTTTCTACTGTTCTGCTCAGATAAACCACTATCAAACTGGTATTCTCTGATCATAAATTGAATTATGTAGCATGAGCTCTTTCAAGACCTGTGAATGTTTATTGTACATGTAAGACCCTTGTAGAGCAGGAACATCATCTAGGATTGTTAATTCACCATCCGTTTGATACCCATTTAACCCATTACTCAATAAATTCGCTTATTTGCGTATTTAATTTATTCCTCCAAGGGGAAAGTAGTTCCACTTTAAAGACTTATATTTTCTATACTCTAGCAGATGGAAGCTTCCAGTAGGCTGGAAATAAAGCAAAACGTGCCTTCAGATGAATTTTGCTTTACAGTGGAGAAAACGTTATTCTTTCCCAATAAACGCGTTTACGCTAAAACTATTATTTGCAGTGCAAACAGTTTGGAGCCAGATCAGACGCCGGGTCACCCGGCGTCTGATCAGGCTCCAAACTGTTTCCCACCAAGATAAACATGAATTATCAGAATTGTCCAAAAATTGTTCTTTTCTTAGTTTTAGTGCTTTGCGTTTGCGTACGTTTGCGTTTAAACGGGAAAGAATAACAGATTCTCCACTGTACGTTCAACTCACTTTAAGTTGTCACATGTCTTACTCGAAACACGCTGTGAAGTAAAGGGTTTACACGATATTGACGTGTTAGGATCCGCTAAATGATTATTGTTGCCTTCTGACGTTACAGAGATGACTAAATTTAGTTATGCTACAAAATGTAGAAACGGCTGATTTTGTGTTTATAATTATGAAGCTGAGTGTCTAACAGTTTGGACACCGATCTTGACGTCTGACTCACTTATATGATATATAAATTGAAGAAGTCGATCTAAACGATTAGTGTCAAACACTTTGGATGCTGATCAGATGCCGTGTATGGCAGCGTTTGATCTGGACCAAAACTGTTTTTACAAATACCAGACAATATATCGATATCGACTAGCTATGGGATTATTGTAGTGTTATTTCATGATGCTGTAAGATAAAGTACAGTAACTGTAGAGAAGTTGCAGAATGTTGTATGAATGCAAGATTATTTTTGAATGCAAGTGCATGTTTTGAAGTTTTCTTTGCTGTATATACCATCAATGATATAGACTACATGTATGAGAGGGCAGTGTACAGTAGGTCATTCTCTCCGATGTAACTCTTTCAACACTTATTAACCATGTTGGTTATAAGGTTTGCTTTTGGACCTTTTAAGTTACCAAAACATGAATTACTCTACTTGGAATTGCGGGTAGTGTAATACATACTGGCCTTAATTAGCAAACAGTGCATACCTTGATCAGAGAGCTCCTTTAGGAGCCCTCTAATATGGACCTACACTGTTTTCAAATGTAATGAGTATTTCTTAAAGAGGTCCATGCTGTTACACTTAACTAATTGGATAAGCTTATAGGCGGTGGTACGTTATGACAAACAGTTTTGATATGGCTCTAAAATGTTTGCAAATGTTAGCCAGATCGTGCTTAGCACGATATGGGTTAATGAGTTCTGTTTTTATAGAAATCAAAATAAGCAATGGGTCATACATTTCATTGGAAATATATATTGATAAGTTCGAGAAGATGATATGTGTATCATTATGAGCGTGAATGTAGATAATTATGTATGTAAGTTGTACAATGGAGAAAATGTAATTACAGTGCTCCCTCCCATCAACGGCTCTCCCAACAACAAGTCCCTCTTTACAAGAACGATTGTCACTGTTCCCCAAACAGAACTATAATGTTCAAAATTTTCACGGCTGCAATATCATCTGCTTAAAATTGTCTTCTGCTGTTTTCCTAAAAGTCATATAAAGGACATTTTGACAGAATAATACACAATAAGGAGTGGCAATCAGCTTCAGTCCAGATCAGATGCGCGTCTGATCTGGATCCAAGCTGTTTACAAATGTAAGCAATTTTCCCTCCATATAACAACTCCCTCGGAACAGCAAATGCCATGATGTACTCCCATTGGGTGTCGTTGTAGAGAAGAAACACTGTACAGTGGAGAATCTGTTATTCTTTCCCGTTTAAACGCAAACGTACGCAAACGCAAAGCACTAAAACGTAGAAAAGAACAACTTTTGGACAATTCTGATCATTCATGTTTATCTTGGTGGCAAACAGTTTGGAGCCTGATCAGACGCCGGGTTACCCGGCGTCTGATCTGGCTCCAAACTGTTTGCACTGCAAATAATAGTTTTAGCGTAAACGCGTTTATTGGGAAAGAATAACAGATTCTCCACTGTATATCCTAAAACAATGACTATTGCAAAGAGTATGAAGCCAGAACAGACGACAAGCAGGCTGGTGTCTGCTCAAGTTCCAAATTGCATGCTACTATAAAATAAAATGAATGATTAATCAAGTGACAAACTATATACTTTACAGTATTTCACGTTTTTTTTTTAAGTTGAACACGGTTTTAGCGGGTGCGTACATGTACATAAATAGAATAACCTGTCAATAACGGTTATGTTAAAGTTTATCCGGTTCGAGACGACCGGATAAACTTTAACATATCCGTCAGTGCCAGGTTACTCTCTATTCCTCCAGTGTCTGTTTAATACAGTGTCGTGAGTGCGGAAGCATACACTTTTGTTTACAGCGGATGAAATCGTTATTCTTTCCCCCAATAAACGCGTTTATGCTTTGCCTTCTGTCTATTGCAACTCATTTGGGGCAGGTCAGACTCAACGTCTTAACAGGACCCACAATATTTGTCCTTCCGGTTTTAAAAGTCTACATTTTCACACATTCAACATTTTCTACATTTTATAAAATACCATAGTTTTCATTGTGCAGAGGAGAAGACGATAGTTTCCCAAATAAGCGCGTTCATTCTAAAACAGTGTTTTCTTATGGAAGTAGTTTTAAAGCAAGATCAGACACCGGCTATCCCGGCATCTGATCATGCTCCAAACTTTTTGCCACTCAGTTTGGAAATGAATCGTTAGAATTGTCAAAAAGTTGACGTTTCACCTTTTTAATTGAAATACATTTGCGTTTAACTCTTTCACCGCCAATGACGACAAAAGTCGACTTTGCAAACACTTTGAATCCTGATCAGATGCCGTGTTACGCGGCGTCTGGTTAGGATCAAAACTATTTGGCACTTATATCGCCAATACTTCACTCAAAACAGTCCTAAAGCTGATTCTAAAAACGTTGCAGACGACACTTCCAATGCAGACGCTATTTTGGCGGTAAGAGGGTTAAAGCAGTCGATAAAACTTGCCATGAAAGAGTCTTCTCCACTATACAAACTACAACTCTTAGTACAATGCTACCTCTCTACAACGACACGCAATGGGAGACAAAACTTGTGTGCGTTGTTCGGAGGGAGTCGTTATAGGGAGGGAAATCGGCTTACATTTGCAAACAGCTTGAATCCAGATCAGACGCCGCGTAACGCGGCGTCTGATCTGGAGTCAAGCTGTTTGTCACTCGTCATTACGTTTTTTCTGTCAAAATGTCCGTTATGTTATTTTGAGAAAAACAGCAGACGACAATTTTAAGCAGACAACATTGCAGCAGTGAATATGTTGGACATTATTGTCTTGTTTGGGGGAAGAGCGGCAAACGCCGTTGTTGGGAGGGCCGTTATAGAGAGGGAGTGTTGTATAAGGATGCTGTCATATACTGTCCCTATCGTCCGGTCCTGTTTACCATGTGTTGTACATATATGTATAGTTGTATAGTTATCTTTGCCATGCCTCTCCCACATTAAAGCATTCCTGATGTTGTTGATATGAATGCCATTACGATAATAAATATTTATTTACAGAGTTTTAAAAAACAATGAAATAAAGTATTTAGTTGTAAACGACTTGTATTTATTGGTCGCCAACTTAGAATGGAATAACTCTAAAATACAACTAAACTTGAGTTAAAAATTATCCCCCCATCCTGAAACTGCAATTGGACAGTTCTTGTTTTCAATTTAGTATCGTCCACAGTGTACCATTACCCAATAAATACGCCTTTTTACGCCGTTAATGTATTCCTTCATCAAGGAAAACAATTCCATTTTATAGTCATGATATACACCAGTTTCAATCTTTTTTATATCCTAGCAAATTGTAAGTTTAAGCAAGATGAAAGTAAAGCAGAATGCACCTTAGGCGCTTTCTGCTTTACTTTCAACCTGCTTTAAGTGGTCACCTATCTTACTAGAAACAGGCTATGGAACTAAGGGCTGTTTCCGTCAAAAACTTGCAATATTATAAGCAGTGCATACCCTGACCAAAGGTTTCCTTTAGAAACCCTGTGACCTGGGTACATACTGTTTGCATAGGACAAGTGTTCTCTTCACAAGTACATAATCGTTTGCAAAGGACGTCTACATGCGCAAAGAGGTAAGACTTAATTGTATGAAATGCTTAAATGCGGTAGTGGAAGTGTGCTGTTCGGGGGCTATATGCAGTGGTTAAGACGTTTTTCTTTCCCAGTATCGCATTCATGCTATATTAATTATATATACTGCATAATCAGGCATCGGGAACCGGGTGTCTGACCAGGTTAAAATGTTTTTGCCACTTTAGATTAAAACACCGTCAACATTGTCAAACACCTTTTGTTTATTGTCTTGCATTTGCGTTTAGTTCCGCTTAAACGGTTAATAATAATGTTTTCTCCATTGAAGAGTTGGGAAATGCGTTCTCTGTGCTGTACTAACCAAATATAGTTCAACTGAGATGGAAACAATTTGGAGACCGATAAGAGAAACTCGGCTCTTGATATGACTCCAAACTGTTTGCAATACAGTGTTCCCTCCCTACAACGACCCTCTCAATAACGAATCCCACCTTACAGAGACCCTCGCAACAGTTCCCAAATCAGGACAATATGTATAACGCTTTTACTGCTGCAATCTCGTCTGATTAAAGTTGTGGTTTGCTGTTGTCCTAAGATTTACATTTTGACAGAAACAAACATAATGAAGAGTGACAAACAGCCTGAATCCAGATCAGACACCACGTAACGCGGCGTCTGATCTGGATTCAAGCTGTTGCAAATGTAAGCCATGTATTTACTTTCTCTCCCTATAACGACTACCGCCGAGCAACACACACAATTTGCGTCTCCCATTAGGTGTCGTTGGAGCAATGTAGTTAGCAGAGATTAGACTAAACACGCGTTGTTGAATTAATAGCGTATCCCCCACCTTATGTCAGGACTCGGTTTACAGTCAAAACAGATAACGATCCATACCCATATCGCGAGTATACTTTATGCAGGGTGATGATGAACGACGCCCTTTGACGCAATGTTCTTAAGGTTTCAAAGTGTCAAACTGTTGATGAGCTCAGTTACTTTGCGTTGTACCTGGGTCGAAAACGTGTACAATAGTGATGAATTATTCGCAAGAAGCATGCATGGGGCTCAACGTTGTGACCTGCGATTTAATTTCTAAAATCATAAATGATGAACTTCAAAAATATATTAATGATTCAATTTGTTTGCTTCCATAGTTTAGTTATTTGCAAAAATGTTGGTTAATAAATTCACAGAACAAGATTGTTAAAATTTACAAACACAAACTTCAAATAATCTGTTGAGATATGCGCACGATATTATTGTGATACAAAGTGTTTAGTTTAAACAATATTTTATTAAAAGAATATGATTGAACAACATGCAAAGCTTATGTAAGTCCTCTGCAAAGTTGAGTCGTTTCCAAAGTGTTTGGTACATGTACTACAGTGGAGAATGTGTTATTCTTTCCCAATAAACGCGTTTACGCTAAAACTATAATTTGCAGTGCAGACAGTTTGGAGCCAGATCAGACGCCGGGTAACCCGGCGTCTGATCAGGCTCCAAACTGTTTACCACCAAGATAAACATGAAATATCAGAATTGTCCAAAAGTTGTTCTTTTCTAAGTTTTAGTGCTTTGCGTTTACGTACGTTTGCGTTTAAACGGGAAAGAATAACAGATTCTCCACTGTAGTACCAATTTTCAATTAAATGATGCAAAACTCAATCGGGCATAAATAAGTATGAACAAACGACATTTTGTCTGCGAAAGGTTTTAGGCAAACCGTTGAGTTAAAATTAATTGAACGTGAATCATGTTTTTGTATGTTAATGCAAAATGAGAGAGAAATAAACTGAAACTGTTGTTGTATCTTTTTCAAGCTAAAGTGGCTTTGGCGTGTTGTTTTCTTAAACACATCAATAACAACACTTTTTATATTAAACTACTGTGTATTAACTACTGCACACGAGTCTTATATCAAGTGATACATTTATAAAATGTTGACTGTATATCATTCTTATAGCGGAACTTTACCCTAATATTGCTGCAAATAATGTTTATGGCGAGTATCTATCGTCATTCCCCACGGCACACCTTACATTCGATATTAACTGTCTCAAATTCACATAAAATACAATTGGGGATACACGTTCAATCCCGTTTAAACACAAATAAATCACATGTAATGTAATACAATGTTGAATGACAGTTAATTAACCCTGTCACTCTCAATTACGCTTTAAAACGCGTTTGCAAACCGTTTGGGTCCTCATCAGACGCCGCGTCACGCGGCGTCTGATCAGGTCCAAAAGTTTTTGACAGTCTTATCGATATCTACTAAGTCATATACTCTTTAATCTAACTTTGAAACGTGTATGCAGACAACTATAATGACGCAGACGACAATAAAGCGGTGAAGAGGTAAAACTATCCCGAATAATTTGAGCATGAAAGGGTTAAACATAAAAGGTTGACATTTGAGCAAATCTGTGTGTAAAACGGTTTGGATCCAAACCCGACGCCTAGTACATGTTACTCGGTGTTAATCTTTCTCTGGAATATTTGCGTTGTACATACAGTGGAGAATCTGTTATTCTTTCCCGTTTAAACGCAAACGTACGCAAACGCAAAGCACTAAAACTTAGAAAAGAACAACTTTTGGAAATTCTGATAATTCATTTTTATCTTGGTGTCAAACAGTTTGGAGCCTGATCAGACGCCGGGTTACCCGGCGTCTGATCTGGCTCCAAACTATTTGCACCAACGCGTTTATTGGGAAAGAATAACGTTTTCTCCACTGTACATACATGTACTAAGTTAAGCACAAACGAATAATTGGCAAATAATAACGTACCCCCTCTACAACAGTTATTGATCTAAACTCAACTCTTTAAACGTAACATAATATTGTAGTTTGCAACAATTGCCGCTCTGCTACTGTTCTAAATCTATTTTAATGTTCAAAATTCATTTTAAAAATAGAACCAAAGTTTCAAATAGTTTAGATCACGGCGTCTCATCTGGATCAAAACTACTTACACAATCAAATAGTGTTTCTCTGCCCTGCAGCTGTCAAAGGGTTAAGATATCTATGTTACATGTACCAGACTCTTGAAATAAACACTAAGCAAAACTATTTGATCAACTAGTGAATGACACTGCATAAACCAATGTTTGATCAATTAAAAGTTCTGAAATTGTTTCTGTCAAAATTCTCTTAATTAAAACTCCGTGTGAATTACATTGGTTTTAACAGGTGTGAAATTAAATATACATTAAACCTTAACATGCAAAATGTTTGCTTTTGGCTATATTGCTGTCCAATAAAGTTCAAGCTTAGTAACTATGGTCTTCTTTTGACCTAAGAATAATATAAATGAAGGTTAAACGGATAGATCCTACTTGCAATGTGTTGCTCGGCTTCAGATTAGGGTCCGAACCGTATAAAAAGTGTGTCAAATGTCGAATTTTGCACGGTGTGGTTTAACAATTCCGCTGCGCCAATGTAGTCTGCGTTGAAATTGTCGCCTGATTTAATTTCTCAGACATAGAGTTTAGTCATTTTGAACAAAGAAACATTGGCACAAGTCCTAGTTTTGGATCCAAATTGGACACCGCGTCATGCGGCGTCATACATGTACATGTATCTTAATCCAAATTGTTTGCAAGTATTATTCAAGTCGTGGCCATGACTCCAAAATGTAAGTAAAATAAGTTGTGACGTAACTGAAACTAATGAATGCTCTCCAAAGACGTCTTTGTCACTTGCATTGTATTGTTTAGGGGAAAATGCAGTAACGTTGATTGCTTTTTAATTGAACTACAAATGAAGATTTTAGTAAATGTTTAAGCTATTTACGCTGCTAGGTGTTAATACTTTATTTTATAACGTTCAAATAGAATGAAACTACCACGTTTGTCATTTCAGTTTTTAATAATACCAACATTTATGATCTCTTTGGCATTTATTGCCAGGCAAAATTACAATAAAGAAAGAGTAGACGGTGAAGGTAAATCTTAAAATACAATTTTAAAGATCATTTACTTTATAGACACAATTGGAGATGTAATCTTTACAGTGGAGAATCTGTTATTCTTTCCCGATAAACGCGTTTACCCTAAAACTATGTTTTCTTTTACAAACAGTTTGGAACCAGATCAGACGGTAACCCGGCGTTTGATCTGGCTCCAAACTGTTTGCCACCAATATAAACATGAGTTATCAGAATTGTCCCAAAATTGTTCTTTTCTACGTGTTAGTACTTTGTTTTTGCGTTCCGTTTGCGTTTAAACGGGAAAGAATAACAGATGCTCCACTGTAAAACTATTTATCCAGAATAGACGACAGAAAACTCCCTCTCCTGAAAGGTTGTGGCTAATCCTGGTAAACACTGTTTGTAATGTTCCAAGTTCTGTTGCCATGCGGTTATCATTTAGAATTAAACCAATATTATCCCAGTTTTCCTCAAAACCTTCATACATTGCCGCGGTTCTTGGGCTAATTGTCTTTTGGATGTGTTTTTATTATTTGACTGAGGTAGGTCGGTGGTTTTGATGGCATGCGCTACATGCATGATATTAGCCGAACACATGTTCCTGAAATCATCTCATCTCAGCATCTCATCTCATTTCATCATTCACGCTATATGACCTTTTTTGTGCCACAGTGCCGTAAAACCCAACACATTAATCCATCCGCGTTTCAACAAATGTTCTAGTTTAGGGATAAAATTTGATTAAAATATTGGATCTAGAAATAATACAGTGCTTAAATACGCTTCGATTATGTTATTTGGTTGTGCTGCAAGATCTTTCTAAAGGAATAGATAGTAAGTTGATTAACAATACTATTGATTTGTTTGGTTTCAATATGTAACCCATACACTGCCTTGACGCCATCAATTTTAAACAATTGTCGTCTGCTTTTTTTCAAAGATAATTTTTAGGTATTTTGACTTAAGAAATATTGAAACGAGTACCAAACAGTTTGAATTCTGATCAGACGCCGCGCTACGCGGCGTCTGATCATAATCCAAACTGTTTGCAAATAACCATAGTGCTCGGGGTAAGGCAGTGATGGGGATTAAGTGTTAACGATTAGTGTGGTCAAAAATATATAAACCGTTTCACCGCTATGACGTCATCCACTTTAAACTAATTTCGTCTGCTTTTATTTCTCAAATTTAATTTTAGTTGCTTTGTCAGATATTGAAATAAGCGGATACACAGTTTGGGCGTCTGGTCAGGATCCAAACTGTTTTTAAATAAATGATGTACTCGAGGATAGGCAATGAGGGGATAACATAGTTAAACGCGTTTGTATATATGTGGCTTAATAGCTGTTGTTTCAGCGCTAAAAGTTTGACATGTTAACCCTTTTACTGTCACAATGACGTCATAACCCGTATTGCACATTCCCAGCCTTTAAAATAACACACCACTATTATTTCTACATTTAAGGCAGCCTGACTTGAAACACATATATCTTATATAAATGTCACACATTTTAAATCATGGTCAGACGCAACGTACTGATTCTGAATTTAAACTGATTGAATATGTAAGTGTTATAGAGCCTGACACGAAAGGGTGAACAACAATGTTTATTGTGTAACATGGGAAACACAAATCACGGTCAACGGCCTATGAAAATGGAATAATTTGATAAATCATATTTTAGTAGATGGGATAACTTTATTGGTGTGAGTCACGAGAAAGAGGACTTGCGGTTATTTCAAACAGTAAAAACCTAGACCAGTTGCCGTCATGTAAGCATGAAACTCCGAAATGCGGACACAGTTTGTTTACACTAAATTTTGATCATACTTTGAAAATGTTTCTGACATAAGTAAATCTCTAAAGCATAAATTAGTGCTATCATTACGGCCCACGGGCTTGAATACGATACCGTCAATACATGGACATATCTAAGGAGAGGCTTTCTTAATTACTCTTATCCTGGATAAAACAAGCACGTGTTTTAAACCCCTAATTGAAATAATGTTAATTGATTTAATAGTTAAAGTAATTGTGCGACGATTAACTCATTACATCACCTTAACTACTTTTATTACGCCTTTAACTTGTGTCCAAAGAAGAGAATAGTTCCGCGTTTTACAGTCATGACTATGCTTCATAAGCAGTAGTTTCTGCATCCTAGCAGATGGAAGATTGGTGCTTGCCGAAAGTAAAGCATAGTTGTACTGAGCTTCCTGGGTTGAGTACATAATTATACCGAATATAAGGTCTCTACTACATACAGTTCAAACATTATGTCCAATGCTGAATTCAATTTTGTTTATCTCTAAATGACCTCTAAACAACATTGCCATCGGTTTGACATAATCCAGGTTATACTGATTTTTGTATCTTCTTGAGTACACACGCCAAATATGCAGAGTCACATGTTGTTTCAAAGTTATGACCAAGGTTAAGTTTTGTGCAGACCGACAGAGAGACAGACAGACAGCCACATATACAGAAATACAGAGACAAACATACATACAGACAGACAGACAGAGTAAGCAAAAAACATATACCACCGACTAAGTCGTACGGGGCATAATCATCAGCTGGTGAAAGGGTAAAAGCGATGAGTTGTTGTTATTTCTGTGTGTTTCAAATAGTTTACATTCAGATCCAACGTTTTCTAGTGACAACATCTAACCACAAGTGTTTTAATATTTCGAAAACAAAATTGTTATGGGTAATTTGTGAAATCAATATTTAACTACAGAAGACAAATGTTTACTTTATTTTGAAGTAGAATTGCCTTGAACCGATTTGCTGCAAACCTCTATAACACTTACGCATACTAACAGTTTGAATTCATACAGAACAGACAGTGCGTAAAGCGGCCTCTGATCTGGATCCAAACTATTTTACATTCATATTTATATTCTTAAGTGAAACTGCCGAAAATTCTAAACTCTAGATATAACAGCAGACGATAAAGTTGTGGGCAGACGGTATACTTGCAGTGACGGTACATGTTTTATACACGACATGCAAACGCAATGCAATAAGAGTAGAACATTATAATGCTTGTAGTGGATATAAAGACTTAAGCTTGAAGCCATTTATTGAGAAAGAAAACTTCGTTTTTATGTATTAGATCGATTTACTCTATACAACAGAAAATTAAGACGATATTATTACCTATTTAATCACAGACGTAAAACACAAACGCTAAAAATGAAATGTACTAAATTTCATTTATCAAAAATGTTATCAATTTCTATGCTTGCAATTTTAAACACCCCGGTTGTCCACGGTAGAGACCCAAACCTATCCCGGAGGTGCCGGTAAAGCTCCGGCAATCTCCGGCATTGCCCAGAATAACACGCATGAAATAACTGTTTTATTACCTAATAATCTATATAAATAGAATTTCGAAAAAGAAACAATCTGAGCGAAAATAATAACACAGTGTTTGTTTTCATTCGAGGTGTTTGACTTACGTCTGATGAATGATCAGCGTCTTCATATTTACATCCGCACATTATTTTAATGTTCGTGTCCGTGTTGTTTTTCTGTATAGAGGATAACGTTGATGTGTATTACGAACTCGTTTCAATGATTATAGTATTATTATAAATAATAATAAAGCATAAAATAAAGTATTAAATATTCACCAGACAACCATCAATGACAATTATTCAATACTGTTTTATTACAATGCGGCAATCCCGGGTACCGGAAAACTTCTCAATGACACTGATTTTAAAACTTATACGCATCTTTTTCGCGCAGGGGAAACAGTTCGTCCTAGCGGTCAATAGTTAAAACTATAGCCCCCGGATTAGGCAATGTCAGAACAACAAAGAAAACAGTCCAATTAACGAATACAAGTTATATAGAGCATTAGGTAATAATCATTACTGTGTTAAGCGACCATTGAAAAATGTACAAATAGCAGTGTTTGATACATGTTGTGGCTTTATTTAAAACAGGAAAAAAGTTAAGCAGATTGCACAAAAGTCTTCATTGGAGTCTGAAATTTATTTCCACAGGCGAAAATGAATTTATCACATAAAACCGTTTCTGGCAGTGTTATAAAGCAATTCAATAAATGATAGTGAAATATCCATATTTGGGCTGCTGCCTGTATGTAAACAATCGCTGCATGTCACGGGTTGCCAAAATGAAGTCTTTTGTCATGACGTTATTACTAAAACGTCAACTTTTAGCGGTAAAATAAACTTGTTGACTAAAATAAGTTTAACGCTCGCCAAAGCTTGCATCATATTGTTTAGTCAACTCATTTATTAAAAATGTTATTAATGAGCACTCATGTAAGATTCTCTATATAGGACATAATTATATACAATAAAACAATAGCAAAGTATCGTAAGAATTTTCAAAATATGTGGGATAGACACAGACATAAAAAAAACTTTAAACCGTTATATTTGGCTACAGAATTCAAAATGGGGCATATTTGAATGTTAGTTTTATGCTAACACTGGTTGGATTTTGTATATATACAGCATGTGTCCTAAGCAATAACTTGTCAAATAAAATTGATGTTTTACACTTGTTTATCCAGGAATGTAACATTTTGTTTGAATTGCTCAAACGAAAAGGGAAACGTAACTCTTTTATTAAGAAATTTTCAAATGCACTGAGCGAGCTTTAGAAGCAGCATCATATTATATTACATGTGCAGTGTTACTGTTTTTGTATATGTTTATGTATATTATGTAAATATATATTATATTGAATAAAAAATGTCTAGGCTTCACCAAAAATAAAATAAAAAAATAACAAGCTTTGAAAATGTGCATTAAACAGCCAAAACTGTGTTAACCACAGGTGCCAGTTGCATGCGATGTCATCATAAAAACATCTTTTTCTAAAATCAAACACCATAGTCTGACCTTCACCTCATTTTCTGAATTTCTGAAAAAGAATATTACACATGTCATGATGGGTATCTAGTACCTACATTGGAAAGGTGTCCAACTTCCGCGGCAAAAATGCCTCGCGGAACACACCAACTTCATTCCAAGTCTTATCGCGCAGTCAATTCTTCGTCGATCGTGAATACAAAAATACCAACAGGCGCAAAAATCCCAAATGTACAACTTATGATGCATTTTAAGATCAATTTTCTACCGATAACATGCCCTTTCTAATCACAAAAGACGCAAAACTGTTTGATCGATCAAGTCACTACCGACAGGTCCATGTATGTTTTTTACCGCTGGAGGCATCCCTACACACCTTAAACCTTATATTGCGATACATCTGTTTTAAAAAAGTAACTTATCATTTATGTCAAGGCCAAACTACTCTTCAGTATCACGCAATGGTTGTGATTTCGGAGTGAGGATTCAAATTGGCATATTGTGAAGTGACCCTGTTACCGACCTACAGCACGTGTATTAGGGCGGCGCCTTTCTACATGTCGAAAAGGATTGTCTTTACTAAAGTATTGGCGACTTTTACCAACTCGTTGTGAATATATCGCTAAAGTTGAAAATGCCCTTATTTCAAAATTAAAACGTGGCGGCTAAGCCACATTTTCACTTTGAAGTAAGGGTATGTTCGAACTAACGTGAGTTCGAATTATTGAGTTTTGACTGTAAACGTAAATCATTTACAGAATTTGGAGCTAAGTATATAAGAAATTATTATTAACTAAGACCAAGCATGCACAAGTGTATGGATAAATCCCATTTCTAATCAAGTTTTTCCCCTGCTGACTAGTTAAGGTTGATGTTTATAATCTATTTCGAACAGTGCATGGTCTGATCAGAGTACTCTTGTGAGTAGTATACCGATCACGGTCTACACTAATTGCATGAAACAAGAGTACTCTTCATAGTAAACATTGTAAATGGCGCATATATGCGGCACTAGGCGTGGACTGGTTAAGAATACATATTGATCTGACGTTGAATACTATTTTATATTTGCATTTCATGTGATTTAATTAGACCTGTTGAATATGATATATACATGGTGGATTGTTTAACAATATACTAAACATATACGTTAGGAATAAATTATGTCTATGTATATATGTTGTTTTTTCGGGTAACAATAAACCAGTGCATGTGCTTCGACTTTCTATATATTGAATCAAACAATTACCGCCAAGTGACACATATATTCGTCATTTACAACAATATAAAACAGCTAATACGCGGCATACCCTCTAATTGTTCAATTCATTGTAAAAACAACCCTAAATAGTCTAAATAGATAAACTCAATTTGGAACTGAAAAAGTTCATTTCACATGTCAATTTAGTTAAGAAATGAATTGAATTGTATCAGCGTTTAAGCGAAATAAACGACAGAAAATGATCGGAAAATTACATGAAAAGCGCTAGCAATTCATGGTAAATTTGCCGATCAGTTTCTGTCATTTATTTCTCTTGAACGCCGAAAGTATTAGTTCATTCCTTATATTTACATTAAAAATGCGAAATAAACGCCACTTTGTTCAATAGAATTGAATGGGCGAATGTAAATATAATGCGTTAAATGGCTTGGACCTCCATTAGGCGAAGCATAACATGTTGATATAATTTTTCTTGAAACTATAAAACCTTGATCAGCAATTTGATCTAGATGCATAATTACGATTGAGACCAAATAATGGTGTTCATCTAACAGGGTGACAAAGCCAGGAAGACGTACAATAAAGTGCATATCAGGCTCCAAGCAGTAGGACACTCATATCCGTGTTTTAAATTTTTTAAAAGTATGGACATTTCCAATTATTATAAATGAAAAATCGAATAGATTATGCAGGCAATAATGATATCTTAATTGAAATAAATAAACACTAGCAATGTACTTAAACAATTGCTAAACAGTTATAATTGCTGAAGGAGTAGGCACACTAAATATATGGACTTGGCAACGCATGCTAAATTTTGGATACTTCGCTATTTTCTGTACGTCATCGTAAACAATATCATGTTTTGTTTTCTAGGAACAGTTTTAATGTGCATGGTATGATAGGATAAAATGCGTAAAAATCTGAATTCACGGTAAATCATATTATTGATTTGGAAATAAGTAGTTTTTTTAGTGTAGATTATGGCAGAAATTTTTTTTTAATGTTGCCTCCACACCAATAAGAGGGCGTTAAGCGACCATTTAACACACAGAATCCTAGTAATGATTATACACGTCTTTTGCAAACAGTTAACATGTAAAGAGTACTATGCTAACATTGAGGACACTGATCACAGGACTCCTGAATGAGCCCTTAAGATAAAGAGCTAAAGGATACATCTGGTCAGAGTCTGCACTGATGTTGAATTTGATATACATGTACAATGTAAAGTGTTCAAAACAGCTCAAAAATGTAGTAAAGCAGTCTAATCTTAACTGGATTGTCTAATATTGGAGTTTCAGGAGTAGACAAATTGATAGAATAATGATGTATATGCTTTGAAAAAATGGATGCTCGATGTAGAATATAAATTATATAATGCAGAAAACAATCCATAATGAAGTCACTTATATTTGGAGACTTTCCATCAAGTAAGATAAAAATCGTATCACACTGGACTGGGACAATATCGGTTTCATCATTTATCTTTAGGTAAATCTTACTTCATTGTATTATTTCATGGTTGCTGGGCACACATATCAGTGCAACTAAGGTGTACTCAATGCAGGCCTCTCACCGTTGTGCCACCATTCGACAAGAGAGACACTGAATGATGGCGGCATTTCAACTGATGGACTATGTTGTGTTCATTGCAACAATTGGCGTGTCATTCTCAATTGGAGTCATCTTTGGAGTCCGGGACAGAAAAAACAGTTCACCGTCTAATTATTTTACTGCAGAAGGACATTTTAATTTTATACCTGTGGCACTGTCGTTTGTGGTGACATTCCAGTCTTCATTGCTGATGCTTGGAATACCAGTTGATGTGTACCTCTATGGCATGGCTACATGCTTCGAATGCGTCGGTGCCATGCTGTCTTCCACCTTTGCAGTATTCGTCGTGGTTCCAATATTTCACAGTCTAGAGATAACCAGCGTGTACAAATACTTTGAACTTCGTTATGGAAGTAATGAAGTGCGATATCTAGCTGTAGCGAGTGGTGTTTTGTTTAACATTATGTACACGTCTATGGTAACGTATGGAACATGCGTTGCCTTGGATGTTGTAATTGGTATTCCGTACTGGGGTACCATTTTGTTATACACAACAATCACTACAATTTACACTTCCATTGGTGGAATCAAGGCCGTCATCTGGACTGACGTATTACAGCTTATTATCATGCTCATCGGAATCACTGCCGTTCTTGTCAAATCAACTAACGGTGCAGGTGGGTCAGGCAATGTATTTAAATTGGCTGCCGATAGACTAGATTTGAAAAACTTCCAATTAGATCCAAGGGTTCGTTTCCAGACTTGGAACATGTTTGGATCTTTTAGTGCATATCTGTTTTTAGCATTATCACAGTCCAGTATACAACGTATCAAGTCAACGCCGACGATTTTCTCAGCAAGACTCCTGCTCATTACATCAGTGCCTGTTTATTCCTTATTATTCGTAATGGTTGCGTCTGAAGGGGCAACGATATTCGCATATTATGACAATAAGGGGTGCGATATATATGCATCAGGAGTGTTAAACAACGTTAACGAAATTATTCCTTTGACAATACTGGAACTTTTTCAGGACACTCCAGGGCTACCTGGCTTGTTCATAGCCTCTCTTTCAAGCGCTGCACTGAGCACTCTTTCGTCATGTTTAAGTAGTTTATCTGCTATTACATATGATGACGTCATCAAGGTCAAATACCCAAATTTATCAAACGTAAAGGCGACGAGACTGTCTAAACTCGTGGTATTACTTTATGGTTTCGTTGCCATGGCAATTGCTATGTTGATGTCACGTATTTCTGGAACAGTTACCATGTTGTACCATATATTTGTCGGTGGACTATCAGGACCAGTGTCAGCTATATTTGTTTTGTCAATGTTATTCAGTAGAAGTACAACAAAGGGCATGTTGATCGGAGGTCTTTGTGGAATAGTCGTTTGTGAGTGGCTTGCTATAGGTAAAATGTTCAGCCATATTCCACCTGATCCAACATTACCCGCCGGATCACTTGAAACGTGCCCCTCGATAGCAGATGATAATAGTACCCCCTATTCCATATGGTCAAATATATCGACAGTCATTCCATCGTCTACAACACAGGAAGCCGGGTCACAAGATGAGCTTTCACCCCTAGAGCAAATCTACTCAGTGTCATTTATGTTGTTCTCATTCATCGGATTTGCCATTACCATACTACTGGGTGCTCTAATAAGCCTCTGTACAACACCACCTGACCATGTAGATCCAAGATGCATATATTCATTTAAAAAGTCAGATACATGTAAACCTGACACGTACGAAAATGACATGGAAGAATGTAAACACGAGGAATCAAAGTTGATGGATGAAACCACGCTTGCTTAATACCATACCAATCTGGATTTAAGCTCTTTATTCAAAACTTAAACTAATTGTTTTGGAGATAAACTGATAAGTTGAGGCCTACATTTTAGAATACAGATATTAGTGAGTAGTACAATTAGAAAACCAGATGTACTGTTTTACAAATAGTGTAGAACCAAACTAGCAGCCCCATCAAAGACCCGGTCACTGGTCAAAAAACACACTGTTTAACACTAACAAGCATTTACAGAATATAGTTCAACTGTACCATATGTTTTTGCGACATAAAATAAACTCAGATGCAGAGCCCGAGGTGGCGACGGTGCTTGGTCTGCACACGTTTGCAGTGCAATAAGTCTGGATTTCTCATGGCGCAACTCGTGTGCATCAGCCATGTGACTGTTTCATGGAGGGAAAAAAGAAAGGATGTTCGTTCTGGCAATCCTGCTGTAAGATACTATCAGTATTTGGCACAGCACTTTGAGTCACCATGTGACCTCTGCATTGCCGAGGTATCCTAAACACAGCTCATCAATCCATCCTTTGAGTTTGAAAGCAATAGAACTGGTGAAAGGTAATAACATATTTCATCACAAATTAACATACTGAAATGTGTGTCTTATATAGCTTGAGGCCTGATCAGACACCGAGTTTCTCTTTGAATAATTTAATGACGTATTCTGCGTTAACCTTGATCAGAGCACTCTTTGTCTATACAATCAGTATAGATCCGAATCAAAGAGCTACTACAGGACTGAGCAATCTGGTCAGTGTCTGCACTGTTTATCGCTTTTGCAATTATTATAAATCCACCTTAAATCGTCAAAATTTAACTAAACAACTGGAAGCTAGAATTATTAATTTGAAGTCTCAGAGATTGATGCGTCTTTAACCATTTCACTTCCAAAAATTTCGTGAATTGTTACCTCTTCACCGTTTCATTGTTGTCTTCGTTAATTTTGTTGTCTGCAATGTCGTTTAAATGTTGAAAAATAAGACAGTTTGACTAAAGAAATTTCAAAACGAGTGTCAAACAGTTTGGATTCTGATCAGCCGCGTTACGCGGCATCTGATCAGGATACAAACTGTTTGCAAACGCACTTTTAAACGTCATTGAGAGTGAAAGGGTTAAACAATTAAATCGTTTGTCTGTATAACGTTCCTCTACAGTAATAGAAACCCGTGTTTTGCATATACTTTTAAATATTTGCTCTCGCTTTTTTCGCTTTCTTAACCCTTTACCTGATAGCATTGTTTCTAGTATTGAAGATATGTGCCTACTTAAAGCAGGTTGAAAGTAAAGCAGAATGCGCCCTAAGGCGCATTCTACTTTACTTTCAGCCTGCTTTAAGCTATTAACTGCTAGAATAAGGAAAGTATTAAATTTGACACATATTCATTACGGTATAATTTGGAACTATTTTCTTCAGCGGATGAATAAAATGAATGTGCTAAAAGTCGCTTCTATAAGGGAAAGGGTTAAGGGTGTATCCAACCCATAAGCGATTTTTTCAAAGTATCAAACTTTTTTTCTATATAACTGTAAAACATCTGAGAATATAATATGTTAACATATTAAGATATGTTTAAAATCATTACACTATGACTTGTTTCTAGTTTTCATATCAGAATACCACTTAAATCACGTTGAAAGTGCAGTTCAATGCGCATTAGGGCGCATTCTGTTTTTATTTCAGCCTACATTAACACATTAAACCCTAGCGACGAATATACTCGTCATTTACAAACAGTGTACCTGTGAGGATTACACTTGTCCCATGCAAACATGGGACAAGCGTCCTCTGATCAGGGTCTGCAATGTTTAACATTTTGAAAAATATTGTAAAAAATGAACCCTTTTTATTCAAAATTGGACTAGACTTATATTAAAATTTGAATTATCCATAAATAGTTAAGGGGTGAGTGAGTTAAACTACCATCTTCAAGGATATACAAAAAATTTCTTATTGTCAACATGACTGTATAAAGTTGAATTGTTTTTTTCAGTGGAATAATAAATTAGAGGTATAAAAATGTGTTTTATATGGTAATGGATTAAGCCCTTTTCACCGTTATATAATAAAGCCTTCAATAAAACGGTTTCTTGTTCAATCATTTCAAAGTTAGATTTAAAGTATTGTGACTAAAGAAAATATCGATACGAAAGTTAGAAGGTTGGATTTTGATAAACTCTAACATGTCTTAACCCCTTCACTGCCTTACCCCGAGTGCAGAAGTTATTTGCAAACAGTTTGGATCCTGATCAGACGCCGCGTCACGCGGCGTCTGATCAGGATCCAAACTGTTTGACATTCGTTTCAATATTTCTTCAGTCAAAATAGCAAAAATTGAAATTTAAGAAATTAAAGCAGACGACAATGTTTTAAAATTGATGACGTCACGGCAGTGAAGGGGTTAATGAAGGAAGATCAAATTTAAATATTCATGGTTGTCATGGTTCGGATTTAAATGAACTATTCAACAAATTTATATACTTTTTAAGTACAGTAAAGCTCTTTTATTATCATTAAATAAGGGTGATTCTTGGCGTATAAAACAAGCGACTGCTTAAAGCAAAGTGAAAAGAAAACATTTTACTTTCATCTTGCTTTCAACTATTATCTAGTTTTATACCATAATTAGTCTGCTTTTTCAGTGGGCGGAATATAAAGGTTTAAGTACTGCATATCAGCACTATTGGTCTCGTTTCAACATGTAACATACAGTCGAAACTCGATAATTCGAACTCGGCGTTAGTTACAACATACCCTTATTTCAAAGTTAAAACGTGGCTTAGCCAGCCACGTTTTAACGATGAAATACGGGTATGTTCGACTTAAGCGAGATCGATTTATCGAATTTCAACTTTTCAACAACTGGTACGATCGATTTAACCGAGTTCGAAGTATTCTGTTTCGACTGCATTTCTTCTTTTCCAACGCGAAATTTCTGACATTTGCTTAAAGTGTTGTCTGCTAAATTTCTAAAATAGCTCGATCTTTTTGTCTCGTTAGAAACAGTTTCGCAGTAACAAACAGCTTACCTGTTGATCAGACGCCGTGGAGTGTGGTGTCTGAATAGGGTCTAAACTGTTTGGCTTTCTTATTTATATTTATTTGCACCTAACTTCGAAATGTTGATTTTTGCATAAAATTGCAGACGACAAAGTTGAACGAACGATATGTGTCTGTCTGAAGGGTTGAGTATAAGGTAACTGTTTGCGGTACAGTGGAGAAAAACGTTATTCTTTCCCAATAAACGCGTTTACGCTAAAACTATTATTTGCAGTGCAAACAGTTTGGAGCCAGATCAGACGCCGGGTAACCCGGCGTCTGATCAGGCTCCAAACTGTTTGCCACAAGATAAACATGAATTATCAGAATTGTCCAAAAGTTGTTCTTTTCTAAGTTTTAGTGCTTTGCGTTTGCGTACGTTTGCGTTTAAACGGGAAAGAATAACATATTCTCCACTGTAACATGTATATTGTTTGCTTATAAATGCCCTGACTAGCAGTTTTATTACTATTTAACTGTTTCAAAGGAAGATTACATTTCGTTATTATAGTATATTAAGTCAAGATGAGAAAGCTCAATTTCAATTGTAACCTTTTAATGTGTTTTGTACGTGTTGTTATATTTGAGCTTTTGATATATTAAAATTTACTAAAGAATTTATTACACTATGCTATTTCAATGCAGAAAGGGTTGTACGCGAAATACACTGCAACTTGTCTGCGTTTTGCAAAAACAATATTGGGATTGTCCATTTATCATGCTAACTATTGTGCTATGTTTTAATCAATGTGCAATGCAAATGTACATGTTACAGTGGAGAATCTGTTATTCTTTCCCGTTTAAACGCAAACGTACGCAAACGCAAAGCACTAAAACGTAGAAAAGTACAACTTTTGGACAATTTTGATAATTCATGTTTATCTTGGTGGCAAACAGTTTGGAGCCTGATCAGACGCCGGGTTACCCGGCGTCTGATCTGGCTCCAAACTGTTTGCACTGCAAATAATAGTTTTAGCGTAAACGCGTTTATTGGGAAAGAATAACAGATTCTCCACTGTATCTATCAAATTTGAACTTTTATTGCAAAACGTACTAAACAAGTTAGTCAATCTGTCGGACCGGCTCGTCTCCTATAAATTGCACAATTTCTGTATTAATATGAAAAATATATATGAACATTATCATCCGAATTGGCTAAAAGAGTTCTCTCATTGCAATTAGTTTGGAGCCAAATCAGACACCGTGTAACCCGACGTCTGATCAAGTTTCGTCAGAATTTTTATCAGAGACGTAATCTTAAATAATACATTTTGATTTATTGCTTTTGTGTTAAGTTTAATTTGGTTTCTCTACTGTTACTAGCACTCCTGGCCCAGAACTTATAAAGCATTTCAGTTGAGTCTGAGTACGTTCACAAGCATTTGATTTACAAGGTTTTCTGTATTATCATTTACGGTCGTACATGTATATAAGATAAAATATTATTCGTCTGAGCGAACGTATGTTGATTCAAATTATCTACATACAATGGTTTATTTAAAATATCAAACTAAAACAGCTTTGTGGTTCCTACAAATATGCTAATGGGGCCTTCACATACACGTTTTGTTTCTTACGATTCCTTACGGATCGCCAATTTGTAGTCAACTTTAACATCCGTAATCAATCCGTTCATGTCCGTAAATAACTCGTACGTATTTGTTAGGATTCGTGGAAGAAGAGGCCGACTTGTGTATGTCTCAAATTCCCGTACGATTTTCCCGGCGTTATTATTCCGTTTATAGCTCGTAACAATCCGTTAAGTATCGTAAACCGGTTATAACAGCACATAACAAAAGCAGACGACATTCATTTAAATTTGATGATGTCATTCCAGTGTTAACGCGGATGGAATGAGTAGCCGCAAATCTCTGTTGGCTTGTCGTCACAAGCAGCTGCAAAACATATCCATCTGTAAAATGCTCGTTGAACAGAGCATCAGATAAGGGGTGTATTTCAAATCTAAAATCTTCATTCCTGCATTAGGCCCTATGGTGTTACTACTCATTAGAATCGTCTCGAAGTGACACCATATGATTTGGTGCTGAAATGAGTGAGAAAATGCTGAATTTGTTCAGTTAACTCCCCGTTATCTGGACCCCTGGTTTGTCAGGTGTGATGACTCTTCATAAACCTTGTGCATTGCCTCAATCTGGTTACGGAAAAGCATTCGTGTCAACAGCATTGTTCTTAATCCATACAGGGTCTGAAATGGTAAATATGGTAATATCAGATTGTCTTTATTCAAACTGCCTGATTGATTGCAACATAAGCCAAGGACAATGTTTAGAAAGGGATGATGGTTATTGTTCAACAAAACGTACAGATAATTCCTTGTCCATCAAAACAGTGTTCTGTCTCGAACGTTAACCTCTTAACTAATGTTCCTTCACTGAACAAATGTAACCGTCTTGTAGTGTTTGCAATGAATGTCAAACTTAAAGTTTTGAAGATTTAATTGAAACAATATTGCTAAAAATACCAAACAGTGTCGATCCTAATCAGATGCCTATTTAGGCGTCGTCTGATCTGGATCCAATTTGTTGGCAAACACGATTTGAATAGCCTATTGTTGTAGAATAATTCAACATGCCTGTCTGCATTAAATTCTAACTTTGGTAGTTTGACTGGGGAAATAGCGATATCAGTATCAAACGGTTTGACTCCTGAGTCCAAGGTTATAAAGCGTTTGAGCTCAGTCTGTGTTCTCAAGCTTTTGAATGGTCAGATTGGAGCCTAGACTCAAATCTGACCAATCAAATGCTTTAGAAAGCATTTAGACTTCACTGAAAAGCTTTATAACCTTTGACCCTGGTCAGACGACAGGTTCATGTTTGTCTGATAAGGGCCAAAACCGTGTTCAGGTGCAAGTGCGCTTGGCTAAGGCACTGAATGTGTTAAAGACATCCAATATAATATTAATGTTATATCGTGACATCTAGGTCTGTCATATTGTGTTTTGTGCTTACTGTGTTCGTTAATCATTTGAGGATTAGCCATCATCAAAAGAAAATGCCCATCTACGCCAATAGATAGCTAGTTGACGTCATACTTGGCTAAGTAAAGTACATACTTTTTCTTTCGATATGTTCCTATATAGATTAGATTTCAAAGATTGGACAGTACGAACACGCTGACTCTGTAGAGAAAGCCTTGGTATAAAAAGGCAAATTTGATTAGTCTGACTACTGTAAAACCGGTTTTATTCGCGAGAATATAATTTACGCGTTAATTCGCGAATGTCTCTAGTTTTAAAAATAGGTGACTTCTTAAAGCAGGTTGAGAGTAAAGCAGAATGTGCCTAAAGGCATATTCTGCTTTACTTTCAACCTGCTTTAAGCTACCACCTGCTAGAAATATTGCATGATGTCGCGAAATAATACAAAATCGCATTACGCGAAATATTCATGACGCGAAAAATACCTGTTTTACAGTATGAGAATACTAGAGATAATCATTTACAATATTCTAGTATTAAGTCAAATTATTGGTAGTAGATTATACATATTCATGAAGTACAATTACTGAAATATTTAATTCTGACATAAAATAATGATAGCACTTGTCCAAAAACATACTGAATACCCGTCAAGAAAACCAATACCATTAACTTCTCTATTAGGACCTCTAAATTGTGTTGAGTATTGGGTGTTTAACGCAAGTGTCTGCTGGTTCATGCTGCGTTTACACTCAGCCACGATAGCTACGATGGCCACGATTTAGAATCAAAGTACTGTAGTACTGCAGGCTCGGACTTTCAGTTTAATGTAGAATAAAGTAATGCAGAAAGCTAAGTATGGTGTTTCTGCATTACCATTGCCATGCATTAAGCAGAAACCTGCAGCGCTTAAAGACCCTAAAGAATTTTGTAATGTGCATGTCTTATAATGCATCGTCTGCTATGACTACTAGGTGAATGTTTATTACAAGGGAGTAAATACGGTGTTTAAATCACCACAGGTACAGACTCAGGATCCTGAGTTTAACTCAGTGCTGCTACTACACGGTTTATCTGATAGTGACGTATCCAGCAACTGAAGCTCCATTAGATAGCATATGTAAACCCCGTATGACAGGATTTGTTTGTAGGGGGAGCTAGACTCGCACCAATATTTTTCTTAAGGATTCGATATAGGCTCTCCGAGCCAAAAAGCGCAGAGCTTCACGATTTATTATCTTTTTCTACGCTGTACCACGCTTTCTTACGCTCTATGCACGTCTTGTTACCTCCTGCAGCGTTTTGTTGCGAACCAAACAATATTCTGATGAGGATCTGCCACGATTTCATCACGTTCTCTCAAGCTCTCTTACGGTAACCACGATACGCTATCACGTTTTGTCACGTTCTGTTAAGATCTAACACGATATAACGTTCTGTTAAGCTCTCCTGCGATTTATGGCAACGATTTCACCAAGAGTGTTGCGTTTTAGCACGATTGGGGTTTAAAAAGGAGGCATGGGCCACCCACTCCTTCTCTGGATGCTGGTGTCAAACTCTGATTACATTGGGATAACGCATCTGAAAATATTTAAGCTTAACGTGTCACTTGTATTTATATTTATTCTAGCCAAATGTCAACTTTTATGTAATTTGGAGGGAAAGCAGCAGATGACAATTTTTAGCAGACAAAATTTCAGCAGTGAAAGCGCTTAAAATACGGTTATTATCTTGTTTAAAGGCAACCTCGGTTAGTGCCGTTGTAAACAGGGAGTCGCCGTTGGGAGGGTCGTTGTAGGGAAGGAGCACTATATTTACTTAATGATACATGTAAAAAAAAAAGATCCCGTACGTTTGGGCTTCACGCTGTGATGCGTTCTGTTAAGTTCTGTTTAGCTCTACGACGCTCTACTAAGATTCCCAAGTTCTATTACGCTCTCACACGATATAAAAACCAATCGGCATAATCGTGCCAAAACTTTTGACCGTCAAAAAATCTGCCACGATCCTTGCGATTCTCCCGATTCTTCCACGCTCTCTCAAGATCACCACGATTCGTCCCACGGTCCGCCACGCTCACCGAGATTCCCTCAAATCGTGGGCATCGCAGCTATCGTGGCTGAGTGTAAACGCAGCATCACTGTATGGAACGTGTTAAAGTTTATACCCAGTTCTAACATCAAGTAATATGAACTGAGAATATTTTCAAAAGTCTGGTCTTTCGATCATATTGTCGTGTCGTCTCTACGGAAAACAATGGCGTCTTCTCAATATTTCATGAACTGGCAGATTACAATGATTTTAAAATCTGCAAGACCTGCATGTACACCGTGGGCAGTGTGTGTGTAGTTGCTGAGGGAATAATATGTCATTGTTATTGTCCGATTCACAATGCAATTAATTGATTTATTAAGCTGTAATAGACAAGATAAATCTGGTTTTGTTATATTATAGAAGATTTCCCTAAGTAATGACTCTCCGAGGACATGTAATAGTCGAACACCACACGGACATTTGTGTTTACGACAATTCCATGTGACTCTTACCACGTCACTGTCTTCCGTGTGCTTTCATCATTTACTCACAATTCTGATAATTCATGTTTATCTTGGTGGCAAACAGTTTGGAGCACTGCAAATAATAGTTTTAGCGTAAACGCGTTTATTGGGAAAGAATAACGTTTTCTCCACTGTAATATCATCTGAACCGATACTGTTATCTAAAACAAATATTCAAAGTTAGATTTAAGGAACTTTAAACAACAGAATGTCAAACCAATATGGGTGTCAAACATTTGTATCCTGATTAGGCGCCGTGTAACGCGGCATCTAACAAGGGTACACAATTTGAGTAATTTATTTGCTGCACTTTTGCGAATTTGGTGATGAAATATGAAATATGTGAATACAGCGCTCCCTATCTACAACGACACCCGATGGGAGACAACAAATGTGTGCGTTGTTCGGAGGGAGTCGTTATAGAGAGGGAATCTTGCTTACATTTGCAAACAGCTTAAATCCAGATCTGTCGCCGCGTAACGCGCCGTCTGCTCTGGATTTAAGCTGTTTGTCACTCGTCATTATGTTTTTTTCTGTCAAAATGTCTAAAATGTAAATTTTAGAAACCCAACATATGACAACTTTATGGAGACCATAACGCAGCCTTAAACAGGTTGGACATTATTATATTGTTTGTGGGAACAGCGACAATCGTCGTTGTAAGGAGGGAGTCGTTATTGGGAGGGCCGTTGTAGAGAGGGAGCACTGTAGTATAGCAGTGCTAAAGGTGACATGAATGACGTTTTGTTGCCACATGTAAAATATGGAAAAAAATTAGTCTGCTCCGTTTAACCCATTTGTGCCCAGTGGATTATTCCATGCTTTTATATTGGATTAGTCCATTTTTATGTAAGGGATGTCTGGTCTAAATTCTCATTTTCGTTTTGTTTTATATTGAATTTCCTATCAGCAAACAGTGTAGACTCTGATCAGACGCCGCATTATGTGGCGTCTGATCAGAGTCTACACCATTTGTCTATGTCCCTTATATGGGATCTTGGGCACAAATGGGTTATATAACAAGTAAATAAACATCTTGCAAAAAATGTAGGAAAAATACAGGGTTTTGAAGTTATTCACGATTTATTCTTGAAACAGTAGATCTACTTGGTGTCTGAAATGTATCCAACACGTTTGCTGTTCATTAGTTTAGCACGTCTGCGATTTCTAGGATAAAAAAAAAACATGCTATATTTGATTACTTCTTAAATAAAGCTTTAATCAATGCATGATTATATTAAAGATAGATACGTGTTTTGATGACTCTATTGTGTGTTTACATTTATTTTGTCAACCTCCTTAAGAGTCCAACAAATCGTTTGCTTGAAGTTTTTTCCCGCCTGAAAGCCGTGCGCGCTAAACCAATTGTCTGGATTATTGTTCCAAATTAAGACAAATGTCAGATTGAACTAAAACACATATTTTCTCGAAATACTATATGTAGGACAGTAGTACAGTGGAGAAAACGTTATTCTTTCCCAATAAACGCGTTTACGCTAAAACTATTATTTGCAGTGCAAACGGTTTGGAGCCAGATCAGACGCCGGGTAACCCGGCGTCTGATCAGGCTCCAAACTGTTTCCCACCAAGATAAACATGAATTATCAGAATTGTCCAAAAATTGTTCTTTTCTTAGTTTTAGTGCTTTGCGTTTGCGTACGTTTGCGTTTAAACGGGAAAGAATAACAGATTCTCCACTGTACTACAGCCAACTTCTTCAATCCTAAGACCACCACATTGTGCCGCCTCATTTAACACTTTACCGTCAACTGTATAGTCTGCTTCATTGTTGAAGTCTGCAATATCATTTCGATGTTATATTTATGGTGGTATGACTGATGAAGGTTCAATAGTAGTGTCAAATAGTTTCGTTTCTGATCAGACGCCACGATACGCGGTGTCTGATATGGATCTAAACTGTTTGCAAAATCGACTTTCGAACAAAAACAAATAACACTGTGGAAAATCAATGGGGATCAAACGCATAATTTAGTGGAATAAGTACACAAAGTAAGGGCAAATCTTTACTTATAAACGATAACTTCAATTATAATATTACAAAATATCAAGAGTTGCTACCAGGGCAGTTACAAACGTACGAAAAGGAAATTAACGACAAAACACTTACACTTATAAATATTTATTGACCAAATTAAAACGACACTTTTCTATTTGAAAATCTTGAACACTGTTAAAATCAAAACCAAATCAAAAGAAGCATTAACGATATTGCAGAAATAAAAAAGACACACATCTTAACACATTTTTGGAACTCAAAAAAGGCCCAACCAGAAACAATACTTTACAACATATATATATGCAAAAAAGGCAAGAAACAGAGCGCAAGATATCAAGCCAAAAAATTAAATATTTTAGTGCTGAAAAGACAATATCGAATATTTAAACAATTATAATTAGATTTAGAAAACATAAAAGAACATCAATTAAATTGAATTATAATTTAAGCAGAAGCCATGTCAATCGAGGTCGAGTTATCAAGGTTTGATTGCATTAAACAGAAATCAATATCCTTGGCGTATTAAAACAATTACGTTTTTCAAAAGGGCTAATTGTTAAATTAGGCGTTAGTTTTGTTAAACCTTTCACTGCCTTACCCCGAAAACAATAGCTATTTGCAAACATTTTAGATCCTGATCAGACGCCGCGTCAAGCGGCGTCTACTCAGGGTTCAAACAGTTTGACACGACACTCATTTCAATATTGTTTAAGTGAAAATACCTAAAATGTGAGTTTAAAAAAGAAAAGCAGACACTTATTGTTTGATGACGTTATGGATGTGAAATGGTTAAACCATATATGTGATGGATGGATGGATGGAAACCGACTGAAGGTGAACTATTTCTATTAATTGACAATCTTACGACAGATACATCCGCCGCCAGCTTTAGATGGTGATAGATGAATGTGTTTTGTTTCTGATGTTCTCAATGCTAAAATGCGCAGTTAAAATCGATTAAACAAACAATGGTATTATGTGTTTGCTAATAAATTTTGTTTACAGTGTTAAGTTCTCCCCCTACAACGGCCCTTCGAACACTGCTTCCCTCCTTACAACAACGCTTGCCGCTGTTCCAAAAATAAGACAAGTATATATAACTATTTAACTGCTGCAATATTGCCTGCTTATCGTCTGCTTTTGTGGGGTTTTTCAAGGTCACGTATTATACATTTTGACAGAATAAAACAACGTTTACGAGCCGTCTTATCTAGATTCAAGCTGTTTGCAAATGTAAGCCAATCCTCCAAATAACAACTCCTTCCGAATGACACACACAATCGTTTTCTTCAATTTGCAGTTTTTATAGGTAGGAAGCACTGTACACGTAGTTTACAAACGTTGAAAACTGAAAGTCTGTGAAAATCAAACGAGTCTGTCGGTTTTAAACCTTTATTCCATCTTACATGTAATACCAATCCGTCAACAAGGAGTATACAGAGCTTAATATTTTGACAAGTGACTCTTTCACTGTTTTATCGTCTGCTTTAGAGCTCTTACGACAAAAATGATGTCATCATTGGCAGTGTCGTCTGAAATATTTTTAAAGTCAGATTGATGGCCTTTTGACTGAAAAAATGTCGATACGTGTGTCAAAATTTTGGATCTTGATAAGATGCCGCGTATCACGGCGTCTGGTGAGAATCTCAACTGTTTGTAAAGTCGCCTTTTGGAGCCGTTGATAATGCAAGGCAACAGAATTGCGGAAGCCTCTTGCAAAAGCTTTCTGGATTACTATTCACGTGCATATATCACACCGTCATCTGTATGAAACGACTTTAACATTATGTTAACCACTTCACTGCCATGACGTCATCACTTTTAAACATGTGTCGTCTGCTATAATTTCTCAAATTGAAAAAATAGATATTTTCAATTAAGAAATATTTAATTGAATGTCAAACAGTTTTGATCCTGATCAGACGCCGCTTTACGCGTCTGACCAGGATTAAAACTGTTTGCAAAACACCAGAGCGTTCAGGGTAAGGCAATAAAGAGGTTTAAAATACAACTTTAATTTCATAATGAAGGATACCTCTTAACCGATTTCGTTCTTGGTCCAGAGGAGTTCAAGGCAAAGGCATTCATTACTGCATTATAATTGCAACGTTACTGTTTTAAACATTCGATAGTTGTTTTACATTTATCATTGATTGCCCTGCTTTTTCACCTTAAGCACCAATGCGCTTAATGATTTATCAGGATTTAAACTCTTATTCTGTCGTAATGTTATCGTTTTTGAAAGCAAAGTTTGTCAATATGACACTCGTTTAAATATCATATTGAATACAACCGCATAGAAACGAGTGTCAAATAGTGTGTATCCATATTTGACCACGCCTCACACGGTATCTGATGAAGATACAACCTATTTATAAATACATGTACAAATTAAGTTGCGACAGCCAGGCTGATATTTGCACTTATGTTATATTTAAAAGCTATGAAAATGAGATGTTTCAAAGGCGATCGAAGCCAACGGTAATATATCATGATTGGTGTTATTTACTCTTTTCTGTGTTATTTTGAGCTACAGTGTAATCTACTTTGATCGAATGGTTGTTATATCAAAGTTCTATTTAAGGAAGTGTGATTTGATTCTGATTTGTTTGGAAATGCTAGTCAGTTAATAAACCCTTACTGTGCTAAGCACGACCTGGCTAAAATTTGCAAACAGTTTAAAGCAAGATCAGACGCAGCGTCTTGGCGGCATTTGATCTTGAACTCATATTCAACTTGTTTCGCAGACGATATATTTGAAGCAGAGAACAATTAAGTATGATAAAAGCCAAAAGACAATGGTTGCACCAAGATCATTTCATTATATTTTTCTAGTGCAACTGTGTTTGACGAGTAACTCACCATCTGATAATCACTTTGTCTAAATTCTTAGGTTGAGAAAATTAATGCTGAAGGCGAACATTAACACATTCAATCCTAGAAACGAATATACTCGTCATTTACAAACAGTGTACCTGTGATTATTACACTTGTCCTATGCAAACAGTGTAGACTCTGATCAGAGGGATCCTTAAGGATACTATACGGTATTTACATCTATAGGACAAGTGTACTCTTCACATGTTCACTTCTCGAGTACTCGTCGCTAGCGTTGAATACATTAAAATGTCGCCATTGTGTGAAAGGTATATAAAAAATTTCGCAGACGCATATTCCGTTATGTTGAGTCTTATATATGCCTTGCACTGCACGGTCCTGCCAAAAACTATTATACCATGATTTAGTTGCGTCTTTTGCAAATGTCAAAAGAATTTGTTCTATCCATGAGACTGGGAAGTAATTTCCGGAATAAAGCCAAGAGTTTCAGCTCTAAGATCAATTGCTGTACAGAACGTATGTCTTAATAACTAAGTAAACAGCGGTAATATGTCTAAAATAAATGTACTTTTCAGTATGATGGATACATTCTTTGATTGTGGCATTTAGTAGTGTTTGAACAAAGGGCGCCCCATGTATTTGCATATGAACAGTTCGTGATGGCCTGTTCGTGATGGCACATAAATCAGTGCTCTCGCCTTTAATATAGATAGCAGTGTATCAGTCGGTTGTTAACATCGCCTTCATATTATATTTAAAAGTATAATTTAATTATGTTTGAATGTATCCATATGCATTTTGATGTGTGATCTTCATGATATTTCAAAATAATGAAGTCGAATGAATATGCCATATGTTAACGTATAGTTTTGAAAGAGTTAATAATGCTGGTAGATCCATATTTGAATATCATTTTCTTCTTACAGTGGAGAATCTGTTATTCTTTCCCAATAAACGCGTTTACGCTAAAACTATTATTTGCAGTGCAAACAGTTTGGAGCCAGATCAGACGCCGGGTAACCCGGCGTCTGATCAGGCTCCAAACTGTTTGCCACCAAGATAAACATGAATTATCAGAATTGTCCAAAAGTTGTTATTTTCTATGTTTTAGTGCTTTGCGTTTGCGTACGTTTGCGTTTAAACGGGAAAGAATAACAGATTCTCCACTGTATCAAAGCAGGAAATATTACATTACATTTGACTATTTCGCGAAAATCGTCAAACATGACAGAAACGTGCAGTTAGGCACTTCTGATGATGTATCCAGGGAGAGACGAAACCTTAAAATGAATTGAACTGTTCATGCTGTGATTAGATGTAAATGATAATAAAAAAGTAATTTATGTATGCTGTAGTACTTTTGAACAGAACATTAGTTAGACCTGAGTCTAAAACTAGACTTAGATACCGGTACGTTTTTAAAATATTAATAGCTAATTTGAAATGTAGTATGATTACGTTTTTAAAGGCAATCAGTTGTAAAGAAATGATTTAGTATGAAATTTGTGATTTGATGTTTAAAAGAAGCACTGTTAACTAATAGAGTACTATGAATATTCTCTGTCTCTGTCTCTATTTTTTTCTCTCTGTCTCTCTCTAGCTCTGTAATTGTCACTTTCTTTCTTTTTTTATTTCAGGAAACGTTTGTATTTCCAGATAAGGGCGTTGAAACTCAAAAGCCGTATGTCCATTACAAACGGTTTGGGACTGGATTAGACGCCATATTTTATTTCCTTCACTTGAGTGTGTAATGAATAAGAAGTTCTAAGTTTTAGCCCAACACCCAAAGATATTTGTATAACAATTCGGTGTTGCATATGTGCTACATCAGGCATTTGTTTTTACATGTATCATATTTGCTGCATTGGGAATATAAGAACAATACCCTAATTGTCTGCACTATTTTATCTAGCTCAATATAAAAGGTTTTAATAAATGCTGGAATACCTATATCAATTTAAAATGTTCAAAAAACTTGAAACTCAGTGCTCTGTAAAATTAATAAAAATACATGCATGTTTTTATTGACTCATATCGGATACGTTGTACAATAATACATGCGCTAGACACATATGCCTATGTTATAATACGTTCGTATTTGTGATAATATGATCGAGTTACAATGAATCTTTTTACATAAGATGGTTACTGATGACTTTTTCTTCTAGATAGTTCTGCATAAAAATGTAAAAATAGTATATTGTATCATACATGATACATTTCTCGAATACCCAATGTAACATATGTAGCGGCGATAACTGGGGATATTGGATGGCTTCCAAGTAGATACAGAAGATGGCTTAGTATGATAAGATACTGGAATAGACTGATTGCAATGGACAATGACAGAATCACAAAGTCTATGTTCTTATATGACTATAATGTGTGTAACAATAACTGGTGCAGCGACATTAAGTCTGTTATGGAAACCTTAGGTGTAATTGACTGTTTTAACAACCAGACTAGTGTTAACCTACAAATAGCTAAATCACGTATGACGGACTTCTTTAACCAACAATGGCTTGGTAATGTGGAAAATACACGTAAATTACGCACATACAGACTGTTTAAAAATCATTTTGAGACCGATAACTTTGTTTTACTTAATCTAAATAAGACGGAGCGATCAATTATGGCTCAATTCCGATGCGGAATACTACCTCTGCAAGTTGAGACCGGACGTTATACCAATGAACCTATTGAGGACAGAATTTGTAAATTTTGTGAGAATAACTCTATTGAAAATGAGCTGCATTTTCTGTGTTGCTGTCCAAAGTATAAGGAAGTACGAAAGCAGATATTTGGCAACGTCATAACAAATGAACGATACATACAGAGCTCTAATACGGATAAATTGAAAATTCTTCTTACTGAGTATACTCGTAAAACAGCAAAGTTTCTGTTACAGGCATACTTAGTAAGACGAGATTCACTCTACAATAGGGCCTAAAGGTCTAAGAGCGTCAGTCTCCTCCCTACTGCACTTTATCTGCTTTCTTACTAATTTATATATATATGTGTGTATATACTTGACAATTTATAACAAACGTTTAAACTGTTGCAAAATTGAATCAATTTATTTGAGTCAATTTATAACAAACGTTTAAACTGTTGCAATAATGAATTCCTTTATTTGAGTAAATTTATAACAAACGTTTAAACTGTTGCTAGATTGAATCAATTTATTTGAGTCAGTTTATAACAAACGTTTAAACTGTTGCAAGATTGAATAATAAAAACTGATCAATGTTTCATATTAATTAACACTCTGAAACTTTACTAAAATTTGTATATTTATATCATTAAGGTGACATATAGGCCCATGGGGCCGGGTGATTAATCATATGTGTTTACTTTTGATAATTTGTATTTTGTTATGTAAATATCACATGTCACTATAATAAACAATTTCTCTCTCTCTCTCTCTCATATACATGTATGCTGCATTCTACAAACCCATACAAAATATGAAAAACAAGTTTCTTTACCGGGTAGGTTTTTATATCATTGCAATACACGACCTGACATAGTTAAATAACTTTAGAATGAGGTTAAAGGGGTTTAGCACTAGAGGGATAATTAATATGTAATCAATCTGATAATACCAAGTAACTGCATACTTTTGCAACTCAACTTGTTGTTTTTGTCATAGCTGTACAAAGTTTTTCTTACATATTTAACCCTTACCATGCTAAGTGCGACTTAAGTCAAGCCCTATTTTCCCCTCCCTATAACAACTCCCTCCGAACAACGCACACAATCGTTTAGGTGTCGCTATAGTGAATGACCACTATACGATGATTTTATGGTCAAAATGAAAGAAAGAAATCCCTACTTAGTTCTGTGCATCGATACATGTTAACCCTAACCTCCGTAGAAGAGCCTTTTGTCGAATTTACCTATTCCTTATAAAAACCCTTTCATTTAGAATTTTGTTGTGATGTTTTTACCCCTTCACTGCCATATTGTCGTAAGACAGTATGACTTACACAATTTCGAAACAAGTGTCAATCAGTTTGAATCCTAATAAGACGCCGCGTTACGTTGCGTTTGATCAGTATCCAAACAGCTTGTAACGGCGTGTTTTTTGGTCATTGACAATGAGGCCAAATAAAAAATACATGTGTTTCCTATATAAAGTAGGGACGGACGGTCGGAAAATCTGGGTTTTTTTAAAAATAAAAACATACAATAATACATATAACTTTCTGATGGAGCATTTTTTACATGAACATGCGTGAATGTATTCTATTGTGCAAAGCCCTGGGCCATACATAACACACCTTATAAAATCCATTCATTTTTTTATTTTATTGATACATGAAGGTCCCTTTACCAAAATTATATTAAAAATCTAAACCGGTATGATTGTTTATACTGTCTATATACTAAGACGGCAAAGTAGTGACATATATGACAGATGGAATGAATGATGTTTTGAAATGTGTTGTATGCATGTTAAATGTGTAATTGATATATGCCGGCTGCATATTGAATGTGTTTATGGTTAGCTAACTAGCATATCACATCTTCAAGAAAGCTACTTTATGACAGATTTAGAGCAAATTTTTCTTCGATATTTGCTAAATCTTATTTAACAATCAAATTTAAAACACTTAAACGTCTATAAATTAGCTTTGTAAACAATTTAACGGAGAATATATTATATAACACGCTCTTCAAAAAATGACTGTCGCAAAAATGACCGACATTTGCCAACACATTTTTCGAAAAGTGAAAAAAAAGTTAAGGGTCGGGGGGGGGGGGGGGGGGACTAAGGTCGGTCGGGTCACCGGAAACACAGGTACAGTTTTATTTTGCCTGAAAGGAGTAAAGGCCCTTTCATCCTTCTACTACATGTATGTCATTATAAAGCGCAACATGAGAGTCTTCCTTTGACCTGATAGGTACATGTAACCTTTGTAAGCAGGCTATGCGTAAAAGAGATATATTTCAAAGGATTGCAATACATGTAGAATATAATTAATTTTCATGAAAAAAGTTGAAAGTTTAACAAATAAAAAAACAATATAAATGAAATCACATAAGCACTATTAAAATGGCACTTGTAAGAAATGTCATTTTGTATGCAAAATATATGCATATGTCCTTTTAATACACACATTATAAGCATTTCTTAAATGTTAGAACCTTATTTCAACCCGTTGTAATTATCGCAATAAGACGCGAGCGATTCCACTGAATAGTTATACCGTAGTAAGGTTAGGTTAAGAGAGGTTTCCGGTTAAGTGATTTATCAATCTTTAGAAGACAAGAGGATTATGTTCTTCTGTTATCTACATACATCATACTAGTTGGGTGATGACTCTTAAAGGAAATGAATCGACCGATACTACTCGAACATTCTCTTTCAATAGATGTGTCTGTCAAGGCGAATACAGGCTGATCAATTTGTTCAGCAGTATGTTTCTGAAGAAGATAACAAAGTAATATTACAGCTCATTTAACCTTTTAAACGTCAAATGTAACAGTCCCTTTTAAGTTTAAACCTTTTCACAGGTAAAATATCGTCTGTTAATTAACCCTTTACCCCATAGCCTGTTTTCTATTATTGAAGATAGGTGACCACTTAAAGCAGGTTGAAAGTAAAGCAGAATGCACCTTAAGGTGCATTCTGCTTTACTCTCAGCCTGTTTTAAGCTACCATCTGCTAGAATGTAGAAAATATTTCTCATAAACATATTTATGACTGTATAATTTGGAACTATTCTCTTCAGTAGAGGAATGAACTAAATGCGCTAAAAGACGCTTCTATGGGAGAAAGGGTTAAATAGGTGGCATCTGCAGTTGTATGCAAATCTCATCTTTAATAAGTTCTGACTGAAGACGTATTGGCATGAGTACCAAACTTTCAGCAACCTGATCAGACGCCGCATAGAGCGGCATCTGGTCCGGATCCTAACTGTTTTCAAACACTCCTTTAATGGCCAATGTCGGCAAATGGGTTATCTTTACCCTTTTCCAGCCAATTTATATCTTCTGCTTTATCTACTCCAAAATCATCATATCTTCTCCGTTAAAACTATATAAAATATTATTTCAGTAAGATTAAACACGACATCTGTTCATACTCTAAACTGTTGACATGACTGACTTCTTTCGCCTTTTTCGATCTTTAAAGGTTTTAAAAAGGACAGTCAATCCTGTTTTAAGCGACTACTAAAAGAAGGTCCATTTGTTGTATTCATGACAGGTGGCATCTTTATGCAGAAAAATGTCACACAGAAGCCTCATTTAGGAGCCCTCTGTATGATGTAAGCCCTGCATTAAGCGTTCAACTGTCTTTTAAAATTCAGCAGGCATCTTCCTCTAGTGGTCGCTCAACACAGGTTTCAAGTTAAACTTCATTTTGATAGATTGCAGAATCACATTTCGTGGTTTGTATCTTGACAGATTTAATTTATGAAACATTGAAGCGATTTTGCTTATAACAAGTCATGTTTATTGTTGTCTAGACATTTCTGTATAGATTTTTTTTTCTTTCACAATATTAGTCAGTCTCTGTGGTAACGTCTCAAACACTTTGTTTATATAATATTGTCTTTTTAAACGCCAAGGTGTTCAGGTGAACTTATATCATAATTCTTGATTTATCTGTCCAGTTTCAGAGCTTTCAATAAGGTGGCTAATTCTAAATATATAAAACCCTTATGTCGCCATGAAACCGTTTACTGCGGCTAGTCACGCTAGTTACGCGGTGTCTGATCTTGATTCAAGCTGTTTGCCATTCGTCATTACGTTTATTTTTCTGTCAAAATGTCCATTATGTGACTTTGAGAAAAATAGCAGACGACAATTGTTTTAAGCAGACGATATTGCCGCAGTAAAGGCGTTAGATATAATTTTCCTGTTTAGGAAACTGCGACAAGGGTCGCTGCAAGTAGGGCGTCGTTGATAGGAGGGCCGTTGTAGGGAGGGAGAGCTGTACTATGCACATGAAAACGTATTGGACCAGTGTTAGGAGGGTATGTTTCTAAGCTATTTAAAATATACATGAATTACAAGCAGATATATCATTTAGACAGTTAGTGTCTACACCGGAAATTGAAATACCACACGGTGAGGAAAATCTGCCATATGACTGGGCGACCATTCTCCGACTGAGCTATATATATATGTACTGGCCGCTTACCAACTCCTCGCATCTAAATTTGTAAAATGTTAATGCCTTAACTGTTATGACGTCATCTGCTTCTCATTTTACTTCATTCCTCGAATTTAAAGTTTATGTATCTTAGCTTAAGAACTATTGAAATGAGTATTAAATAACCTGGATCCTGATCAGACGCTGTGTCACGCGGTGTCTGATCAGGATCAAAACTGTTTGCAAATAAAAAATGTGTTCGTGGCAATCAACTATTCGAGAGTGATCTCACATTCAACTCTACTCACTTTTTCTTATTTTTAAGTTCAATATCTTACTATCTTCATGAATAGGTGTATGATGGTCGGAGATCCTTCCCACTATACACCTTACAATATAATATAGTACACATTTAAATCTACAAATACATTGAAACTTATTGTTGTGTGTATGTAACATAAAGGAAAAAAGAAATAGTGCGTTGAAAATAACATGAAGATATGAAGTGGCTCTCTTTTGTATCAAGAGTGCTTTAATAGTCTTGTACAGCTTTTTATGCAAGTAAATTGTACAGTTTTCTTACTATTTCCTATGTGACTTCAAAGTCTTCCTCTGTATTGTTTTTTATTGCTGATAAAGTATTTTGTATCTATTTTGTGTTCCAAGTATCTTTTAAAGAACTCAATACCTCGTATTGATATTGCATTGCCTTGCAGTATATATATGATATTATTTCATGTATAAATATATCAAGTTTGACTCTTCCCATTCCCTCCAAATAGGAAGGAACCTTCATCTAATTGTTTATTAACATTGGCATTATTTAAGACTTGTTCTACTAGTTTTAAGAAGTTATTTGTTTATTTATTTCGCATTTATAACATAGATAAAGAATTGTCTCTGGTAGTCTGTTACAAAAACTACAGAGATCAATATCACGTAACCTCAGAGTAAACAAGTAGTATTAACTGGTAGTAGTCTGTGATTTATTCTTACATGTAGCCATTCTAAGTTACTGTGTCTTGTCTTCTGGGTAAACGTGAACACGTATGTATTAACTGGTAGTAGTCTGTGAAGTATTCTAACGTGTAACCATTATAAGTTATTGTCTATTATCTTCAGAGCAAACAAGTATAATTAACTGGTAGTAGTCTGTGAAGTAGTCTTACATGTAACCATTGTAAGTTACTGTCTCTTGTACTCAGAGTAAAAAAGTATGTATTAAATGTCAGTAGTCTGTGAATCACTCTTACGTGTAGCCATTGTAAGTTACTTATCTTGTTTTCAGAGTAAACAAGTTATGTATTAATAAACTGGTAGTAGTCTGTGAAGTATTCTTACTTGTAGCCATGGTAAGTTATTATCTCTTGCCATCAAAGTAAACAAGTATGTATTTAATGGTAAATGTAGTAGTATGTGAAGTAGTCTTACCTGTAGCCATTGTAAGTTAATGTCTCTTGTCGTGTGGAAACGTCAACTACAGTGATCTTATAACGTAACTTCAGAGTGAACAAGTATGTATTAACTGGTAGTAGTCTGTGAATAATTCTTAATTGTAGCCATTGTAAATTACTGTCTCTTGTCTTCAGAGGAAACGAGTATGTATTAACTGGTAGTAGTCTGTGACGTAGTATTCCATGTAGCCATTATAAGTTACTGTCTCTTGTCGTGTGGAGCGGTAAAATACTGAGGTCATTATCACGTAACTTCAGAGTGGACAATTATGTATTAACTGGTAGTAGTCTGTGAAGTACTCTTACTGCCATTGCAAGTTACCGTCAGTTGTGTTAAGAGTAAACAAGTATGCTTTAATTGGTAGTTGTCTGTGAAGTAGTCATACTTGTAGCCATTGTCAAATACTGTCTCTTGTCTTCAGAGTAAACAAGTATGATTTAACTGGTAGTAGTCAGTGAAGTAGTCATACTTGTAGCCATTGTCAAATACTGTCTATTGTCTTCAGAGTAAACAAGTATGATTTAACTGGTAGTAGTCTGTGAGTAGTCATACTTGTAGCCATTGTCAAATACTGTCTATTATAATCAGAGTAATCAAGTACGATTTAACTTGTAGTAGTCTGTGAAGTATTCATACTTGTAGCCATTGTCAAATACTGTCTCTTGTCATCAGAGTAAACAAGTATGATTTAACTGGTAGTAGTCTGTGAAGTAGTCATACTTGTAGCCATTGTCAAATACTGTCTCTTGTCTTCAGAGTAAACAAGTATGATTTAACTGGTAGTAGTCTGTGAAGTAGTCATACTTGTAGCCATTGTCAAATACTGTCTCTTGTCTTCAGAGTAAACAAGTATGATTTATCTTGTAGTAGTCTGTGAAGAATTCATACTTGTAGCCATTGTCAAATACTGTCTCTTGTCTTCAGAGTAAACAAGTATGATTTAACTGGTTGTAGTCTGTGAAGTAGTCATACTTGTAGCCATTGTCAAATACTGTCTCTTGTCTTCAGAGTAAACAAGTATGATTTACCTCGTAGAAGTCTGTGAAGTAGTCATACTTGTAGCCATTGTCACATACTGTCTCTTGTCTTCAGAGTAAACAAGTATGATTTAAGTGGTAGTAGTCTGTGAAGTAGTCATACTTGTAGCCATTGTCAAATACTGTCTCTTGTCTTCAGAGTAAACAAGTATGATTTAACTCGTAGTAGTCTGTGAAGTAGTCATGCTTGTAGCCATTGTCAAATACCTACTCTTGTCTTCAGAGTAAACAAGTATGATTTAACTGGTAGTAGTCTGTGAAGTAGTCCTACTTGTAGCCATTGTCAAATACTGTCTCTTGTCTTCAGAGTAAACAAGTATGATTTAACTGGTAGTAGTCTGTGAAGTAGTCATACTTGTAGCCATTGGCAAATACTGTCTCTTGTCTTCAGAGTAAACAAGTATGATTTAACTCGTAGTAGTCTGTGACGTTTTTCTTACTTATAGCCATTGTCAAATACTGTCTCTTGTCTTCAGAGTAAACAAGTATGATTTAACTGGTAGTAGTCTGTGAAGTAGTCATACTTGTAGCCATTGTCAAATACTGTCTCTTGTCGTCAGAGTAAACAAGTATGATTTAACTGGTAGTAGTCTGTGAAGTAGTCATACTTGTAGCCATTGTCAAATACTGTCTCTTGTCTTCAGAGTAAACAAGTATGATTTAAGTGGTAGTAGTCTGTGAAGTAGTCATACTTGTAGCCATTGTCAAATACTGTATCTTGTATTCAGAGTAAACAAGTATGATTTACCTCGTAGAAGTCTGTGAAGTAGTCATACTTGTAGCCATTGTCAAATAATGTCTCTTGTCTTCAGAGTAAACAAGTATGATTTAACTCGTAGTAGTCTGTGAAGTAGTCATACTTGTAGCCATTGTCAAATACTGTCTATTGTAATCAGAGTAAACACGTATGATTTAACTGGTAGTAGTCTGTGAAGTAGTCATACTTGTAGCCATTGTCAAATACTGTCTTTTGTCTTCAGAGTAAACAAGTATGATTTAACTGGTAGTAGTCTGTGAAGTAGTCATACTTGTAGCCATTATCAAATACTGTCTCTTGTCTTCAAAGTAAACAAGTATGATTTAACTGTTAGTAGTCTGTGAAGTAGTCATACTTGTAGCCATTGTCAAATACTGTCTCTTGTCTTCAGAGTAAACAAGTATGATTTAAGTGGTAGTAGTCTGTGAAGTAGTCATACTTGTAGCCATTGTCAAATACTGTATCTTGTATTCAGAGTAAACAAGTATGATTTACCTCGTAGAAGTCTGTGAAGTAGTCATACTTGTAGCCATTGTCAAATAATGTCTCTTGTCTTCAGAGTAAACAAGTATGATTTAACTGGTAGTAGTCTGTGAAGTAGTCATACTTGTAGCCATTGTCAAATACTGTCTATTGTAATCAGAGTAAACACGTATGATTTAACTGGTAGTAGTGTGTGAAGTATTCATACTTGTAGCCATTGTCAAATACTGCCTCTTGTCTTCAGAGTAAACAAGTATGATTTAACTGGTAGTAGTCTGTGAAGTAGTCATACTTGTAGCCATTGTCAAATACTGTCTCTTGTCTTCAGAGTAAACAAGTATGATTTAACTGGTAGTAGTCTGTGAAGTAGTCATACTTGTAGCCATTATCAAATACTGTCTCTTGTCTTCAAAGTAAACAAGTATGATTTAACTGGTAGTAGTCTGTGAAGTAGTCATACTTGTAGCCATTGTTAAATACTGTCTCTTGTCTTCAGAGTAAACAAGTATGATTTAACTGGTAGTAGTCTGTGAAGTAGTCATACTTGTGGCCATTGTCAAATACTGTCTCTTGTCTTCAGAGTAAACAAGTTTGATTTAACTGATAGTAGTCTGTGAAGTAGTCATACTTGTAGCCATTGTCAAATACTGTCTCTTGTCTTTAGAGTAAACAAGTATGATTTAACTCGTAGTAGTCTGTGACATATTATTACTTATAGCCATTGTCAAATACTGTCTCTTGTCTTCAGAGTAAACAAGTATGATTTAACTGGTAGTAGTCTGTGAAGTAGTCATACTTGTGGCCATTGTCAAATACTGTCTCTTGTCTTCAGAGTAAACAAGTATGATTTAACTGGTAGTAGTCTGTGAAGTAGTCATACTTGTAGCCATTGTCAAATACTGTCTCTTGTCTTCAGAGTAAACAAGTATGATTTAACTGGTAGTAGTCTGTGAAGTAGTCATACTTGTAGCCATTGTCAAATACTGTCTCTTGTCGTCAGAGTAAACAAGTATGATTTAACTCGTAGTAGTCTGTGAAGAAGTCATACTTGTAGCCATTGTCAAATACTGTCTCTTGTCTTCAGAGTAAACAAGTATGATTTAACTGGTAGTAGTCTGTGAAGTAGTCATACTTGTAGCCATTGTCAAATACTGTCTCTTGTCTTCAGAGTAAACAAGTATGATTTAACTGGTAGTAGTCTGTGAAGTAGTCATACTTGTAGCCATTGTCAAATACTGTCTCTTGTCGTCAGAGTAAACAAGTATGATTTAACTCGTAGTAGTCTGTGAAGAAGTCATACTTGTAGCCATTGTCAAATACTGTCTCTTGTCTTCAGAGTAAACAAGTATGATTTAACTGGTAGTAGTGTGTGAAGTAGTCATACTTGTAGCCATTGTCAAATACTGTCTCTTGTCTTCAGAGTAAACAAGTATGATTTAACTCGTAGTAGTCTGTGAAGTATTCTTACTTATAGCCATTTTAAGTTACTGTCTCTTTACACGCGGACTGGTATACAGTCAAATACACTCCATTGCCTTTTTTAAAAGTATAGTGTAGGTTCAACTTTTCCGTAGTTGTAGGCGCAGCATTGTTTTTATTTAGGATGTCATAGAAAACTCTACTACCAGTTTTACTATTAAAGACTCGTTGGAAGAGATGTGGTATAAAAGAAAGGTGGACGTACATGTCTGGGCCTGTGTTACTGTAGGTGTTAACATATTTTGATACTAGTTTTGTAACTCCAGTACATAATAAGCTGTTCACTTTTATATTGTGTAATCGTTCAAATTCCTCTAAAGTAAGTACTGTATTATTTCTTGTAGGTCGTTCACATATCGTATTCCCTTTTCATACCATGATGTTTAAAAGATAGACTTAACTCCTCTTTGTATATGAGGATAATAAAAGAGCGGATCTCTTAGACATTGTTCTTTATCTATTACCGGCAATGCCTTTAAATAAGAAAAATATGCTCTTAAGATGTCTTTCCAAAACGCATTATTTGTTTTGTGTGATGCTGTTTATGTACAACTCTATTCGATATTTATAATCTTCTCAATTTTAAAACATAACTTGTTAAACTAGTCCAGGAGGTGTCTGTTTGATGTAGCCTTTTGATCCATGTATACTTCAGACCTTTAATAAAAGTGTGTGTATTTATCATTCTAAGGCCGCCTTCTGCATAGTCTTAATTACACGTTTTTAACGTTTGCAGACCCTTTCCAAAGGAAATTATAAAATAAATTATTTAAAGTTTTTAAAATGTTCTCATTTGGATCCGGTAATGCAATGAATAGATGGTTGAAAAAAAGTAAGAATAGCGTTTTTATCACTGTTATTTTTCCGATTGGAGTGATGAATCTTCTGTTCCAAAACTGTATCATTTATTTTAAAGATTTGACTTTTTCGTCATTGTTAAACTTAACCGTTTTGTCTAAATCGACATTGAATTTAACACCGAGTAGCTTAAAAGCTTGCCCCCCCCCCCCCCCCCACACACACACACACATTAGTTTGAACTTTGTCTTAATTGATTCTGAACTATATTTTTTGGAACCAAACAAAATAACGTCGAAATTAACATTAAGTCCTGAGAGTCTTTCAAATGCACTATTTTACTCTTAACTCCTTGGACCCAGGTGTTACAGTGGTAAATACGCTATTCCTACCCATTTACGCGTTTATCTATGCTTAAGAAACGCATAGTGAACGGTTAACGAACGCTTAATGAACGCTTAACGAACGGTTAAGGCCTAACGATTTGAACGCGTTTAAACGCGTTAATAAACGGTTATACCCGAGATGCTGCGATTGGGGCGTCCGTTTTCCGTTTCACGCGGAGATTTCGGATCTTATCGATGATTGCCGTTTTAGAAAAATCCGAATGAAACGGGTTTATCAAAAACAAGAATCGATTTGTCACTGGAGCATTTTCGCGATAAAACTCATATAGTAATGCGATTTTTGAAAACATTTTCTGTAAATGAGACGCCTCTTATCAGGATCTAAACTGGTTTCGCTTATAGAATTTATATAAATATAGACAGTTTTGATCTCGATCATAATGCTGAGTGACTCGGCGTTTCATCGAGATTATTTCTGTTTGATATGTATTAGAATAATTCCTTCCATGTTGATTTCTATTCAAACGGTTTGAATCCAGATCAAACGCCTGGCTGTATAGATCGGCATAGCATCAGGATCCAAACTGACAGCTTTGAATAAACCCAATTACTTTCATAATAGTTAACACTATCGATTTAATTGTAGATGGGACGCCGAGTAGTTCGGTTCGTATGTTTTACAGCTATGAATGACGCATACGGTCTTGATTTCATTTTTACAGTTTGGCTCTAGATGAAATGCCGAGTTACGGGAGTCTCATCCATATTCAAACTATACAGATATCTTTTACTTTGATGAGAGAGTATAATAACTGACACATACTCGCATATAAGGTTTGGTTTATTTGGTTGATATTCCAATCAACCCCAATGGGGCATTAGGATACTTACTTTGATAAGCCGCAGTTTTATTACCCCCCTGTCCGGCTTGTGACGGAACAGTGTTAGCGGCTAGCCCTGCATGCCACATGTGGCATTTGGGAATTCCGCATGTTCATAGTAATAGTAATATACACAATTTACATAATCCTTTTTAAACCGTATCCTTTATATGGGAAAATAAATGTATATTCATAAAACTCTCACAGGATAACCTTTCTTCTTAAAGAAAATGATTTCATGAAATTTTATAAGATTATATTTACTCCACAGTAACGATATTTACTAAATTCTTAAGTAGGATAAGAGCGGCCCGCAAGTCATACATGGATTACCTCCCTTTCTCCATGATTACTCCCCTTTCACCCGGGATCTTTTAAACGCGTTTAAACGCGTTAAGAAACGCGTTAAGAAACGGGTAGTAAACGCGTTAAACGAAACGGGTAACGAACGCTTAACGAACGCGTAAGAAACGCGTAAGAAACGCGTAAAGTGGGTAGGAATAGCGTATTTACCACTGTTTGTGTGCATTCTGCTTAACAATCTGCCTATTTGAAATAACAGGGCCTTTATTTAGCTATTTAATACTTGTTTTCAAAACATGGCCGAAAACAGCCCTTCACTGCCTTACCCCGAGTACGACGGTTGTTTGCAAACAGTTTGGATCCTGATCAGACGCCGCGTGACGCGGTGTCTGATCAGGATCCAAACTGTTCGACACTCATTTCAATATTTCTTTGATCAAAATACCTAAAAATTAAATTTGAGAAATAAAACCAGACGACAATTATTTAAATATTGATGACGTTACGAAGTTAAGGGGTTAAGGTTATTCTATATTTTGAATAGTTTGAACAAGGAAGTTACAGTGGATAAGGCGTTTTCCCGTTGATAGCGAACGCAATGTAATAAATCGTTGAAAAAACAACTTTTTGAAGATGATACAGATCGGATTTAATCTGAATCACAAATCGTTTCGAGCCTGATCATATAGCAGGTACCAAGGCGTCTGATCTGACTCAAAACTGTTTCAACGGATACAATGGTTCTAGCATGGACTACGCGTTTATTGGGAATGAGTAACGTATTGCCCATTGTACCACGACAGCCTACTTCTGATTGGTCAGATCAACTTGAAATACGATATAATGATAACAAAAGACATAGATCTATCCATATATTCATTGTGTTCTGTTGAGTGGTTTAACATCAAATAGTAATCATAAAAATCACACAATAGTGTCACGCAACTAAACAATTCAAAATATTCATAGACACAAACTATACAAAGGTTTCACTACGTTAATCGTCAAATCTTTCAACGCAAAAATATCACATTCACCTGCTATAATTAAACCAATATCCTAAACTTATAATGATTTACAATTTAACCCCTTATCCTGCAGCAAAATCGTCTGCTTGGAAATTGTCGTCTGCAAAGTGTGTTAAATTAGATTTTAATAATTTTGATATTTAATATCAAACCTAAGGTTGGGTACAAAACAGTTTGGATCCAGATATAATGCCGCGTTATGCAGCGGCTCATCTAGATCCAAACTGTATGCAAACAATCAGTAAAGTCCCGATCAGCCAGCAATGGGATAAAGAAGTATGGACTCGACAGTGAAACTGTTTGAATCCTTAAAGTAACAGACGCCGCTTTAAGCGTTGTTTGATCAGGATCGATTCTATTCGCATGTGGTGGTTTAAGGATGCATTACATATTATTGTCATTTTCCGTGTTTGAAAGAAAATTCAATATGACCACCGAGTACAGTTATCGCCCGTTGTTTCCGTCATTATCGTCGTGAGGCGGCGTCTGGTGGGAATTCAAACTATTTGCAAATGACCATTTTACTCGGGGTAGGATAGTGAATGGGTTAAAGCAATTTGAATGAAAAACATATTGCCATGAATGTCATAGTTTAGCTTCTGATGCCACACCAACTGTATACCAAAAACAATAGCAACTCATATTACGCTGTTTCGATAATAACAAAATCCCCCGCAATTGAATAACCATTATCTAGATACACGAGACTTGAGATATATTTGCCGATGGTATGGATTCTGACCAGACCTGGGACAACTTTGTTTCTGATTAGAATATTAACTGTTTGACACTCTTATTTATATTTCGGAAGTACGAAAACCAAATATTTTATGCAGACACTACTTTGGAGGAGTTAAGCTTATTATTGATTTACTATCTAGATTTAGGTATTGATTGCATATGGCATGAACCAATCAAAAGAGAAGATATATTTTAGTGTAGTATCTTCCGAATTCAAAATTTCATGAGATTAAACAAATACCATGGCGAAGATAACACCTTCGTCTGTCGATCTCTTAATGGTTCTAGATGAAAAGGACATTATTAGAAAATGGGCAAAAGAAGTTAAAATAGAATTCAAATTTCTTAAGAAGCCTTTTACAGTGCATGTATGCAGGATACAGGACCTTCAAAGTGATGGTGGTGCGATTAACTGTAAGAAAGTCGTATTTTTCACAGACAATAGCACACAGTCTCTGCAAGTGAGTGTCAAAGGCTGGATTGAACAGTTGGGTAAAACTAGCAAAACAGAGGATTACCTTGTTATCAATATCAAAGCCGAAAATGTCGCTACAGAAGCGATAGAAGGTGTTGTAATGGAACAGGTGATCAGTACCAGCGATCTCGGCACTGCTTCTTCCTGGTGGCCCAAACTTATACAGTTATGCTTTGGCCGAAAGGATCCAAAGAAAAAGATGATATTTGCAAAGAACCTTTCAACTGACAATCCGGAATCATCGAGAGTGTTTGGGAATTCCAAGGTCCATGAGCTAGAGATTATTGAACATACAGATAACTTAGAGAACGCCGACTGCATTTTTCTCGTTGCGGAGAATGGAAAGCCAGTCGTCGATGAGACATTTAAAGATAATGTCAGAGAAGCTAAGATCAAGAAGGTACCGGTCCATTTCATCGTGTACAGGGGAGAAGATGTGTCGGAAGATATTAAGTGGATAACAACCTCTTTACACACTCCTGACAGACCTCTAAGAGCTATCTTCTGGATATTCAATGATCTAGGATTCGGTAAGTCTGATCTTAAAAAATGTGTGGTAAAAAGACTACCTCATCAACCCCCCAGCAAACATGCCCATATAGAACAGAGTCGGTATAAAAACGGAATATCGGCATATTTTCCAATATCCACCCGATGTCGGACCAACATCGGGTCGATATTGATAGAGTTAAGAATCAATTACAAATTTATTTTCTACAATAAGTTGTTACAACAGGTAACACTATCTTGCTATGGTATATTTTGTTTCGAAATACGAAAAAAGACCTGCTTATTTAAATTTTCACATGCAATACCTCGGACCAACGACAGGCCGATGTTTTAAAAAATGGTCCAATATTCAGTGCAAAAAACCCTGATATCTGGTCGATGTTGGGCCTATATATATTGTACCGAATAAATACGAAAGACTCAAGCAGGAAACGCAACACAAATAATACACCCACCTCTCAAGCAGAACACACACACACAGTCATACCATAACAAACACACACACACACGCGCGCGCAATATCATTCCTTCATCTACACACTAAATAGAAAACAACACGCAAGACAAACATAAAGCAAAGTGAATATAGGAGCCCGCCTTGGTACGGTCAGTAACAATTAATGATTAATTATAAATTAATTATTAACAACCACTGGGGGGTTAAACCTGGGTTTAGGGGCGCCCAACCTCACTCTTATCTCCTATATTCAGCTATAAAGACGAACAGTTTACATAAAATATAAACCCTGTTCAACAACCTTACAACCAAAAAGACCGCCAATACAGTAAATAAATACATGTAAAACATCTAACAAAAAATATATGACAAGATTATTAGTAACACGGGAAAGAATGAAACATTCAAGCCCGTGCTTAAAAAACCCCATTATGGCAACGGTCAAATTGTACTCAAGCGACTAGTCTGTAGTCACGAGTAACTGTAAGACGTGGATGGGTTCAGGGTACGACAGAGAGGGAGAAAAACAACAAGCACGAAGATCCGACATAACTCTCCCGGTTAAGGACGGCTTTAGAGATACATCATCATGTAGTGTTAAGCCCTGTCTGTCGTCGCACAACCAAAGAGGAAAGCATAGTTATCAATTGTAGATTGATCGATAACCAAACGTGAAGCGCACAGCAAGAACTTCGCTTTTTCGTTTTCTTTTCTTTTCATTTTTTATTATTTATAGATTGTACAGGTATAATCGTCTAGATGCAAACCGTCATAACTTGCAGTATATGAGTGACTTAGGATATTCTTTTATAACAGACATCCCTGGATTTTTAGTTCAAAAATAGACTAATTAGCTGCTCAGTCAAATGCCTCGATTTAGATTAAACATTATTTTGTTATTTTATTGATATGGCTATATATTTATGTTATAAATGAAGTTCAATTTAGTTAAAAAGGTAGTATATCTATTATGTCTTACTGCATTTATTTCATTGTGATTGTGACTACCCGCATGCTGTGGTCGGTGGTTTAGTTAGGTATCGGTACTTTTATTTAGCTCGATGTTTAAGACATTCTCATTCGTTTTCAGTTTAAATTTTGACCGAAAATAGCAAAAATACTATCAAAGGAATTCTGCTTCAACCTTTGTAGGTTTTAATTGTTTGGTTTTGATTATGGTTTAGAGATGTTTGACAATTCTTCTTCTTAATTCTTGTACCATATTTCGGTCGGATGTTTGGTATTTATTCGTGTTTTTGTACATTTTTTTATTTAAAGACCGTAATTTGTAGCAAATATACTGAAGATCTATGTAGTGAGTTAATGCTGAGTACACGTTTATTTACAGTGATCAAATAGGTGAGCTTTTCAAACAGTCCATTACACAACATGTGTTCTCAAATAAATACGAAAGAAGACTCACCCACCGTGTAGACATTGGAAAATGCGACATTCTTTTCCGTTTAACCGCAATCGAAACGAAACGCAAACTCAATGCACTAAAATGTTGAACATCACATGCTTCCAAACTTTTTATCTATTTAAGTCAGAGTGTTATTAAGAAATGAGCTGATTTTCTCATTGTTCAAGTGAAATAAACGACAGAAAATTATCCGCAAATTTGCCGATAACTTTCTGTTCATTTCTCATATTTACAATAAATTGGCTGTAATTTCTTATATCAAATGAAAAATGTGTTTGTATGCATGCATGTTTAATCCCTATTAGAGGTTGATAACACGAACAATGTGTACCCCATAAGGAACAGCCATGACCGAATTACTGAAGCTGTGTACATAGGAAAGCAAAACAAATAAGTGTCATTGATTACATTCTAATGTCAACAACTTGACAGTCTGGCTCGAAAATGCCGATTGAAATCAATGGGAAGTGGCGGCATTTTTAAAGTTAGATAAGTATATCGATTTTATTGGTCATTAAGAAATGCAGACAGCTGCTGTTTATAAGGTAAATCCACTTTCTTGCAGTTTATCTCATTAATAAAGAAGAAATTTGGTCGGTATTCATGGTTTCCGCTAAAAGGAAGGCATATGATATCGGTTAAGAACAAATGTTTTAAAAATCCGCCAAATGTTTGCTGTCCGAGTTCTAAAGATTAATTCGCGAATGAAAAAAAGCATATGCCTCGCCTCCTTTGCGAAACTTATCTACAAGTCCCGCCCTCTCGATAGATAGCGTTTACACGAAATGGACGCAATTTCTCTCAATGGATTTGAATAGGGCAAATGTAAATATACAGTTATAAATATCATTAACCATCCCCAGATAAAAAAAAAGTGGACTGAATTAATAAGAGACTAAAATTGAGGTACCAGGGATATATGAATTAACTTAGTGCCTACGTAGGATATACATAAATGTTTTGTACTGATCCGTGGTGAGCTTACATGAACTAAGGAATAATTCGAATATGTATTGTATTCATTGAGGTAGGAAAAACTTCTCATCACATAACTTCTAACATTTCTGTTCGATTTCTTCCAAATGGAGATGTTCTGGCAGAAGGTTGACTTTAACAGATTCTGATAACCTTTACACTTGTCCAGGTTCTTTAGGCGAAACCGGAGGAAATCATCAAAATGTGAAATGTCTGAGAGTTCACCAACATTTTCATAACCAATGATTCTACCTTTTAATGTTCCAATAGATTTAACAATGAGTATAATTGAACATTGAACGGTAAAACATTGTTTTACCAATGAATAACATTTCTATGATCATTAAAATGTATAATTCAATAGATTTGAAAATGTTTGTGAATTCTCAGAAATTTCACAATTTGATAAAATCCTCTAGTTTCGCATACAGGACCTGAACATGTGTAAAAAATAAAATTTGTATAATAAACATTTGGCCAAATAATCTCAAAATTTGGAAGAAATCTAATAAAATGTTAAAAGTTATGTGATAAGAAGAGATAGAGTCAATGCATGTGTACCTGATTAGCTTCGGTATTGTACCGGTTCTTCATTAACTCTTTACTTTCTATTAAAGATAAGGTATGGCGATGAGTTGCTCACGTCGCACCAGTTACTTTTTTCACTACTTACATTAACCATTTTCAATCTTTACATTTTTCAAATGGGTGTACCGATGGTCAGATGAGCTTCGGTATTGTACCGGTTCTTCATTAACTCTTTACTTTCTATTAAAGATAAGGTATGGCGATGAGTTGCTCACGTCGCACCAGTTACTTTTTTCACTACTTACATTAACCATTTTCAATCTTTATATTTTTCAAATGGGAATTACTTTTATAATAAATTTCGAACTTTCTTTCTGTATAGTTATAGTCGATACATAGGGACAGGTGCTAACTTACTACTCTTAAACATGGAACTTCAAACAAACAAAAGACTAATAATACCCCTTACACCACTTAGAATGCACTCTGCGTGTTCTGTTCATATCCCTAGAAATACAACTAATTTTGCATCACTAAAGCCGTGCGTACGGTTAACACCACTTAAGCTCTTTTCGGCATCTTCTTTTCACATTCTATCTATTTCTATTAATAATTGTTTTCATAATGGTCCTAAAGTGGTGCTTTCACCTCTTAAATATTCTATTCAAGGCAATAATTCTGTTTTATTACGACCACTGAACAAAAAACGTAGAGTGCATCCTATTATTGAAAAGTGCAATGCTAAGAGGTGAGCGTGTTGCAATTATTTATCTTGCAAGTCTACTATACAATCAACAGTAAACGGTAGGTTATTTAGTGTTGTCATAGATTCAGACATCAACTGACGAACTAATCATATTATATACGTGACGTGTTAACTTGAAAAGCACCAGGCTGTGGTATCCAGTATGTTGGGCAAACCGGTCGTCCTCTCAAAACTAGGTTTAATGAACATCTTCGTACTTGTAGAAACAAAAAACTGAGGAAGTTTCTGTATCAACATTTTCGGAAATCTGGACATGGATTAGATTTGATTTCAATTCAACCTGTCAAACATATTACGTATGATATAAATGCTACTAATAGTTTCAAATGTAAGGTTAGATTTATAACGTAATTAAAATGGATTAAACATTTACAGACACCCTTTCCTTTAGGCTTGAATGATAATATATACCAATCTGGCAATATTTCAAAAGAACCTTCAATTGATATTTTTTCGATTTATTCTACACGAAAGCGTAAATCTAGATCGCATGGTATTCGTATAAATAGAAATATTAAACGTAAATCACGTCAGTCGATTTCTATTACAGATTTTCATAATCTGCTGTTACATTCTGGTAAACATAAAATGCTTTCTCGGCTTTCTTCGTTGTCATTGTCGTCTTAAAAAGATATTGACGACAAGGCTGATGGAATAATTTTACGCACAGATCCTCTGTATTATACTGCAGGTTTAATACATAGTTATACTCAGCATGTTCTTAGACCTCATATTGATTCTTTAAACGATCACAAAAGATATTTCATTAAGGTCCCTTTTATAAATAAAGGTATTGATTTTATAGATTTACAAAGTATTCTCCGTAACAAAAATGTGATGAATGCTATTCCAAATTATTTCAAAAATCTTGAACCACCTATTATTTGTTATAAGTATAATAAATCTGTAAGAGGGTTAATTTTTAACTACAATAAAATTGTTTCTGATCTTAAAATTATCGATAAACACACCAGATACATGAGACTGTACCTCTTCTAAATTCTGTTACGCTCCAGTGGGTCATATAATAACAGGCAATTTTGATATCATTAAAGATAAACGCATTAGAGCGCTTTTGAGTAAGGGACCTAAATTTAGATTACCTGCCTTAATTGATTTTGATACTTGCCGCAATCATATTTCGGAAGCTTTGAATAATTATAGTACCAACTGGTGCCGAAGAGAACATGCTGAAAATGACGCTCTTTCCAAATGGAAAGAATTAACTTTTGATATTATAGATACCCGGATCTCGTTCTATTTATCCAAAAACCATCTTTTACCACCTAAACCTAAATTTAACATTCGTCACTTAAAGAAGGGCATACAAGACTTTCATTCCAAGTATGTACTCGTTCCTGCAGACAAAGCATCCAATAATGTGATAATTGTATGACGATTACATTATGTTGATACTTTAAACCAGGAACTTGTGTATACCAATTCCTATACAACGACTAATTTAACGGAGCGTAATGTAGTATCTGATCATATTGATACTTGTAAACAATTAAATGCTGACATCATCATTACATGTCATAAACTTCCTACTATGTACTGGATACCAAAACTCCACAAAACACCATATAAGTCTCGTTTTATTGCTAATTCAAGTGCATGTACTACTACTAAGCTTCCCAAACTTTTGACATCGTCTTTAATTAAAATCAAAGAACATGTTCAAAGGTATTGTGACAAGACTTACGAAAATTCTGGACTTAATCTGTTTTGGTCTATCAAAAACTCGAATGAAATTTTGACGAAGCTTGAACATAGAAAATACCAAGCTTGCAATATTAGTACTTATGACTTTTCAACACTATATACTACCTTACCTCATAATTTAATAAAAGCTAAACTTATACAACTTATTGAAAAGAATTTTGCCAGAGAAAGGAAACTATTTCTGGCGTGTAATACTGATCGTGCATTTTTTTACAAATGACACGGTTAAGCATTACACTATGTGGACTTGCACCAATGTCTGTAAATCACTATCATTTCACTAAATTTATGTACGTTTTGGGAGTACCATATACCGCCAAGTGATTGGTATCCCTATGGGTACAAACTGTGCGCCCCTTGTCGCAGACCTATTTTTGCACTGTTATGAGAGGGACTTTATGCTAAGTCTAAAACCTGATACACACGCAGATATGATCGAAGCCTTTAACAACACATCGCGCTATCTAGATGATATTTTTAATATAGACAACCCATTTTTTGATACGTTGTTTCCTTTTATTTACCCAAAAGAATTACGCCTTAATAAAACAAACGAGTCAAATTTATCGGCACCATTTTTAGATTTGGATCTTTTAATAAATAACGGAATTGTTTCTTCTAAGATTTACGATAAACGAGATGATTTTGATTTTAGTATTGTAAATTATCCTCATCTAGATGGCGATGTTCCCCGTTCTACATCTTACGGGGTTTATATTTCACAACTTATTCGTTTTGCTAGGGCTTGTACCTCTGTTGAGGACTTCCACATTCGTAATAAAACTATTACTAAAAAGCTTCTTAAACAGGGGTACAGATTTCATAAACTTCGTAAAACATTTTCTAAATTCTTTTGTAGAAATCTTCCTCGCATTAACAAGTATAAATGTAACTTAAAGTCTTTTCTGCGGCAAGGTGTTTCACATCCGGAGTTTTATGGTGATGTGATTTACAGACTTCGTAAGATTCTTGGACATATGTATTTTCAAACCTATTTGTGAAACGTATTAGATTTTTCCTCAAAAAAGATTATGATCCAACTATATTGCTGCGCACTTCACGTTTGGTTATCGATCAATCTACAATTGATAACTATGCTTTCCTCTTTGGTTGTGCGACGACAGACAGGGCTTAGCACTACATGATGATGTATCTCTAAAGCCGTCCTTAACCGGGAGAGTTATGTCGGATTTTCGTGCTTTGTTTTTTCTCTCCCTCTCTGTCGTACCCTGAACCCTTCCATGTCTTACAGTTACTCGTGACTACAGACTAGTCGCTTGAGTACAATTTGACCGTGGCCATAGTGGGTTATTTTTAACACGGGCTTGAATGTTTAATTCTTTCCCGTGTTACTAATAATCTTGTCATAGAACTTTTTGTTAGATGTTTTGCATGTATTTACTTACTGTGCTGGCGGTCTTTTTGATTGTACGGTTGTGGAACAGGGTTTATGTTTTATGTACACTGTTCGTCTTTATAGGTGAATATAGGAGATAAGTGTGAGGTTGGGCGCCCCTAAACCCAGGTTTAACCCCCCAGTGGTTGTTAATGGTTAATTTATAATTAATTATTGATTGCTACTGACCGTACCAAGGCGGGCTCCTATGTTCACTTTGCTTTATGTTTGTCTTGCGTATTGTTTTCTGTTTGGTGTGTGGGATTGTGTGTGTGTGTTTGTTGTGTGTGTGTATGTGTGTTTGTTATGGTATGGCTGTGTGTGTTCTGCTTTAGAGGTGGGTGTATTGTTTGTGTTGCGTTTCCTGCTTGAGTCTTCTTTCGTATTTATTTACCCTCGGTGCTTAGCAAAATTTGAGTAGTACGTATTTAAGAAATGAACTGATTTTTTTCGGCGTTCAAGCGAAATGAACTACAGAAAATTCCAGCAAATACCATGAATCGCTAGCCCGATAATTATCTGTCATTCTTTTCGCTTGAACGCCGAAAAAAATCAGTTCATTTCTTATATTAACAATATATTTGCTGTAATTTCTAACATTAAATAAACATTTTGTCAGTACGCATGTATGTTTAATCCATATTAGAGGTCGATAACACGAATAATGTGTACCCTATAAGGAACAGCCATGACCGATTTACTAAATCTGTGTACATTCGAAAGCAGAAAAGATAAGTTCCATTGTCAACAACTTGACAGTTTGGCGCGAAAAATGCCGATTTATGACGTCATTAGAAGTGACGTAATTTTAAAGTAGGATAAATATATCGGGGTTTTATTGTCATAAAGAAACGCAGATATAGGCCGCTGTTTATAAGGTAGATTCTTATGTCCATTTTCTTGCAATTTATCTCATTTATAAAGAAGAATTTTAGTCGGGAATCATGGTTTCCACTAGTAGGAAGGCATAGATCGGTTGAGAACAAATTTTGAAAAAATCCGCCAAATGTTTGCTGCCCCAAGTTCCAAAGATTAATTCGCGAATGAAAACTGCATATGCCCCGCCTCTCCTTCGAAACTTTTCCACAAGTCCCGCCCTCTTTATATGAAATGAACACACCTTTTGTAAATGGAATTGAATTGGGCGGTTGTAAATATATAATAATGTTAAAACAATTATTTTAATGGTTTACCCGGCTTCTGGTCAGGCTCCAAACTCTTTGCCACTCCTAACTAAGTGTCAATCATTTCAAGAACCTGTCAATTTCTACATTGTTCTGCCTTTTGTTTACGTTTATGTTTGTTTAGACGGGAAATAAATAACGTTTCCTTTAAGCTGTTTATTATTTGTTTCAGTGGATGTGAAGTTTAAAGACCGCCCAAAACCCGGTGAGTTTTTTTTCTGGAAACGCTAATCTTCCTACAGTAAAACCTCTCTATGACGACCACATAATTTACCTCAATATTAGGTGTTAAAAGTCAGCTGACTGCTTAAAGAAAGGTGACAGTAAAACTGTTACCTTGCTATAATCTGTTATCTGTCTTTTATACAACAATTTAGCTTTCTTTTAAGTGGTTGTAATAGAGAGGTTTTACTGTAGTTATAGAACAATATAGACTTAAAATTTATTGCTTGATACAAGCGACGTTGTGACAACTGTTTGAAAATGTTTTAGTTTCAGATAGACGCAAATGTTCTGTAATATAATGGTTCAGTAAATACGATAAATGTTAATTTGATTTTTGTTATAACCGTTGGTTTATATCAGCAGCACAGAAGGAAAACGGTCAATAAAAAATAAACGATAAAGAGATAAAATCAAATGGACAATGACGGTTGTGTACGGAGCTTATTCATTGCCGTGAAACTTTAATTCCTTAACTGCCTTACAGTACCCCGAGTTCAATATATTTATTTACAAACGGTTTGGATCCAAATCAAGTGCTGCGTAACGCAGCCTCTTATCAGGATCCAAACTATTGCCACGCTTTTCAATTTTGTTTTATTAAGTCAAAACTGTTGAGACTTTAAATTCGAGAAATAAAAGCAGATGACACTTGTTTAAAGGGGATGACGTCGTGCTGTGAAGGGGTTTAACTTTTCATCTGCTGTTATATCTAACATTTTGATTAAATCGCATTGACTAGTTTATAACAGTTGTCGCGGCGTCTGATCAAGATCCAATTAGATTCCAAACAGTCATTGTATTCGGAGTAAGAAGCTGAACGGGGCTAGTAGTATGAAACAAAGTCAAAACATCTCTGACTTGCAACTACAGTACAATTGTAGTTTGTTTGATATTGTAACATGTACGAGCGTTTAGTACCATTTTTTCCAAGAGAGACAATATATATTATTCGACATCGTTACTATAAATTACCATATGAACAGAATCATAATTGCGACCTTAAGCGTGACAATGCGATCTAGTAAATACAGTATCTCCACAAATGAACAGAACAGAATAGAATTTAATCAATTTGTACACAATCCGGTACCTCGTTAAATAACATACAACCATACATACATGGTCACTGTAGGTTATAGTAATTAATTGTCAAACTTGTAATAATACATTTACAATAGAAATCACGTATAAAGCATTGTAGAAAACACTGTGCATCTTACTGAAACGTATGTACTTTATCTATAACATATATAACAAAGTTAAACTGTTACCAATTCTAACATTCCTTATGTAGGAGAATGAACTATGCTTATTTTGCGGATAAATCAGACGATTGTTTTTTTTATTTTTATGGTTGTTACAATGATTTTGATTCGTACCAGAATTGGTTTTTGATTTGAACAATTCTGGAAATATTTGCATTCAAGGATGGATATAGTGAATCTAAGACCACCGTGAGGGTCAGATAAGAATAACCCACCCGAGTTTTGAACATATTTTTGGAACACGAGGCTTTGGGATGGGATATTCATCTGACACTCAACTGTGGTGTTAGATTTATTTTCTCACCTCGTCAACCCTAAAAACGCGTTTAACTTGCTATATATTTGCGAGTTGTATTTTAATGCGCTAATGCATGCATGACGACGTCATGACGACGTCATAACAACGGCAATAACAACCAATCATAAGATAATTCGGCTTGTCTGTCCGGACAGATAAGGTTATCTCACACCCCCTAGATTTCGGGATACCTCTGTCCGAGAGGTGAGAAAAAGAAATAACGTTTAATTAATTTCAAGCATAGATTTGTAAATGCGGAACACTTCAAGTAAGAAATGAATTGATTTTTTTCGGTGTTCAAGCCAAATGAACGACAGAAAATTATCGGCAAATTCCATGAAGGAGATATGGTTTTAGAAAGAGGAAAAGTACGTCGAAGAAATAAACTTGAAAGAACAGCTTTAACGAAGGTAACTCCGCCCCCTGTAACCAAATAACATAGCTAGATCTATACTGCGCGGATATAGAGAATAACCTGTCAGTGGCAATATCCGCCACTGACAGGTTATTCTATTTATCCTGTCACCAAACAGGTTTTAAGAATTTAAAAGGTTTAAATTTGATTTTTCCGTAACTTTCTGTCCGTTACAGTTTCTTAAAATAGAATGTTCTATAAATAGAACTATAGATCTACCCAAATTACTTTTAGCTACCATATTACGGAAAGAAAATAGCCTCCCATTGTGTGCTTATATAATCACGAAAAAGAATCATAAAGGATGGAAATTAAAAATCGAATCGGAACATACCTTTTCTTAAATGAATTAAACCTAAAATAGTACATGTCAATTCAGTTAAAAGTTCGCATAACTTTCGTAGAATCTCGTTCGGCATTTACCTCCCTTTAATGATTTATGCTGTTTTTTCCTTTGTTTCAACTGATATCGATGATTGTACTGCCCGGGTTTTTTAGCTGACTATGTCAGAATCATATTCCAGTGGTTACGGACACAGGGACTACCGATTCGACTCCCCGCTTCACAAAATAAAAATAACCAGCTTCTATTTCCTCAGTCTTTGATGGACTACCCCACCCCCCTTGTCCTCAGTTGGCGCGAAAGTAACTAGAGGAGTAAAGTGTGCTTAGCTTAGTCACTAATCTCAAGTTGTCTAGAGAGGACCTGACTCAAGGATGTTTTCAATGGGTTTTACTAACCAAACTAACAAATTCAAGGTACGGGCCTCACATGAGACGCTTGGATGGGTATAACCCTAGACAAAATAACAGTAACAGCACAACTAGCACAGGGTTGCATGCTTTTATACCTGGTTTGGTGTTACCACCGAAAGTAGGTCAGGAATTTTCTTAAATTCGGGTTAATATATGCATGCATTAGATCTTGATTCCGGGCATGTCAAAGAACCGGTGGTTACTTCAGCAGTGGAATATTCATGCTTATCCTGGAACCTCAACCCAAAACTAAAGTAACCTATTTCGGTGTCATCACCATAATAGGATAACTCAATATAGAGTGACGTTAATCCTGTTTATAAATCTAGCCAAATCTGACCTGATTGAGATTGATGCATAATATATCTGTATACATGTACATCGATTTCGAGCTCCTTTTGTAGCCTGTTCAGTACTAAGAGAAGGTTTCGAAAGTCCGTTTCTACTCCCCCCCCCCTCCCAAACAATCATACTGCCTAATTGGTTTGATTGAGTTGGGGTTTCACGGCACCCGCACGCATATAAATTGGTCATATTCATGGCGCCGACCTAAGTGACTAACATTATTTAGATCTATCTAGAACATAATGTAGACTGCAAATTGTGTCGTCTTCTTGTTTTTTTATTTTTTTTTTAGCCTTTTTTTATTTTCTTTTTCGAGTCCGACAGACACTCAAATCTGCCACTGGAAAAAGTAGTTTGTGTAGTGGCGCAGCATATATTACCCCCCTTTAAGTTTTTTTCAGCATCAGCAGTAATAGCTTTTTTAAATGTGTACTTAATGTAGATCTAGTACATTTTCCATATATTTTATAACTAAAAATTGTAAAAATAATTGTTCAAATATATTGCACTAATTTCCGATAAATTCGCAAAACTAAAGCCTGTTTTATCGAAAATATCAAAATTATATTAAATATTTTAGATTCACATAAAAATTCGCCAACGCCCAGCGTCACAAATTAGTGACCGCTAATTGTTATACCTGTAAACGCAAACAAAGGAGCGACTGTAGACCAGTTACACACTCAGAATTCATAAAAGGAGTGAGAATATTATCTCGAGCATCATTGTTGTGATAAAAAAAAATTCGAGGCAGACGGACAAAGTTTCGGAGCGCTTCCTACTGCATTTTTTTTTCACAATGAGTGTAAATAGTTTATATCAATATGAATATAAAATCTCTCTCTCTATATATATATATATATTGGTATTTAGTGTTTAAAAAAAAGATTGGGAAATAAACTAGATTCAATCTAGGTCAAATACAACGTGGATTCTAGTTTTAGAGTAGTGAAGATTAATGCGCAGCGACTTAACCCTAAGCTCCGCCTCCTAAGGTTTGAGTGTCTATAAGAAATGAACACTGATTTTTACAATGGAAAGAGATAGGGCGATTGTAGATATAATAAAAAGAAACTCATTTTCCAAATCGTTACTATCTCATAGTTGACATATTCTTTCATGTTTTTTCAAACGGTTTCGTCCAATTTTCTAAACTCTATACGTGAGTTATGTGCAATCGTGATAAGGCAAACTTTGAGCATTTGTATTTTTAAAGTGTTCAGATAATCTTCAAGACAGAGAACTTCTTTAATTACATACACATAAGTGACTTAATACTGTGTTGTTTTCTAAATCAGCGTGTTATTGTTGTGTAAAACAATCTATAACTCTCTGTTGAAATACATGTAGGAAACGTTTAAAATCTACTTGTTCTTGAAAGCCCAGGACATCTGTGAAACCAAATTTACTTAGTAAACCTTTAACATTCCAAGCTCAATTACTTGCACCCGTGTTACATTTTGTACGGACATCTTGATATATATATATTTAAAGATTATATTGTTAGTACTAAACAAAGTACACCAGTATTTAAAGTCCCATTGTGTTTCCAGATCTTTTCTTAATGCCTGAAATACAATAACGGTTAATAATAATGTTTGAACATTCTTATGGGCCAAACTGATCTATGAAATGATGAAGACGAACCTAAATCACCAAAAAAGTGCGATTTAAAATCATAACAAACCGAAAATAGAACGTCTGACATAAACATTACCCCACGGCTTAGTATCACGTGATACAGCCGAAATCAACTTCACTGGGTGCAAACCATATTTACCTCCGCCCGTCCATCCATCAGTCAGTTAGACTATCACACTTTTTTGTCCGCTCTCTAACTCAACTATTTTTTATCCGATCTTCCACAAACTTGCTGAAAATGTTCATTGATATCAAATCAAGGTTTAGTTTGATTACTACTAAAATCGCAAAAGGTATTTTTGAGTTATTGCCTGTTACTGTGGATGCAATGCACAAAACAATACAAAGTGTAATTTATATTTATTAATAATTGTGGCAAATATATGGCTGCGGCTTTCACTAAAACCTTACAATTACAGGGGCCGCCGACAGACACGGATTGGCAGGCCCCAAACCTCCAGCCGAGGTACAATAAATTCACATTTGAACAAACCTCCAGTTGAGGTACAAAATCAAGTCCCAATTCAGTTAACCTCCAATTGAGGTACAATCAAGTCACACAATTATCAATTCAATTCAACTCCAATTGCGGTAAACTCAAGTCACACTAGCAATTCACAATTCAATAAACCTCCAAATTGAGGAACATTCACAGTACAATTAGTATATGGGCCTGACGATGGGAAACAACAGTCAGGTTAAACAGTCTTTCAAACACACTAATGTTTTTCGCAACCGGAGTCAGGTTAAACAGTCCCTCAAACACAATAATGTTGTTGTTGGTTTTCATTTACGCAACCGCAGACATTTGCTGTGAAAGCCGCGCCGTGCCCAATACTAAAAGACGGAACAGTCGGAACGGAACGGAACGGAACAGAATGTATGATACGGAATAGGCGGAATGGGTCAAAGCACTCAAAGGTAGAAAAAGCGGAACAGGCGGAACATAAAAACGGAACAGAATGAAAAAACGGAACAGACGGAATGAGTCAAAGGTAAAAAAGCGGAACAGACGGAACAGATAGGTCATTAAAACGGAACAGTCTTAAGTCCACGAATCCCACGGAACACCGCACGTTACTGTACGTCAAACTAACGTCACTTTCTTTTATTGCAACGTCACGACGCCGTTGCTAGGTTAAGGTTACCTCAACTATTTTACATACAGAATGGATAATGGCACAGGAACAAATTGAAGGAACCAATGGAAAATATTTTAGATCAAATTCATTAAACCTGTCCCAAATTTTACACTTTTTCAAGACTGACAATGTAACCGAAGAACTACCATTTAGACCGACGGGTGGAGAGCTGTTCGTATTTAAACAGCAAAACATATGTAAAAAAGATGACTGGAAGGCAGACGGTCACTTGTAAGTATAACTCTTTTTGCTTATTTTTTGTATTTTCCTAACAACGAGTTTTGCAATACTGAAACTGTCACATGTAATGTTTCATAAATACTCATTTAGATTATCTTTGTATTCTTTTCAGATGGACAAACCAGGGTAACCGAAAACCCCTACCGAGGTCAAATCCAAAGTATTTAAAGACTTACTTTTACATAAAGGTAGACGGAAAGGCTAGCAAGACCTTTAAAAAGGAAGTTTACTTTCCTGTGGGCGACCCTGACAAACCCGATGAGGTATGTATTGTACATTATATAGGAAATGCAGACGTATCAGAGCCAACTCCTCACGGAAATTCGAAAAAGACTCAACCATTCTTTAGAACCAAACCATCTGTAATAAATGATTTGGAAAAGAGAACAGAGGTGGAGAAAGCCCACAAAGTTTATAAAAGTGCTGTTTGCGAAAACACAACAGGGCACGAAGCCGTTTCAAAGCCAAGAAATCTGAAGCAACTGCAGAATATAAGGGCCACTAAACAAGAGGACATCAGATTATCTAAAGACGCAATATATAACACGCACGAATTTGCGTATGAAGGACAATTTGTACATTATCTATGTACATTTCCAGATTTGTGTGTGGTTGTAGGTGAGAGAGAGATGATTGATGAGCTATCCAATGTGGTGAAAATGAAAGACGAAAACTTTCTGATGAGCTACGATACAACATTTTGTTTAGGAGATTTCTATGTTTCACCACTTGTTTTCAAACACACATTTTTTTACCAAAATCCACTTGTAGCCGGACTTTTTCTGATTCACGAAAGAAAGCTCACAGAAACCCATGACATCTTTTTCAAGCAACTGAATAGTAAAGTGCGAAATTTAAAAGGTATTCAAATCGTGACAGATATGGAGGCCGCAATTGTGAGAGCCATAAAAGATCAGACAGCAATGAAGCAGATTGGGTGCTGGAGGCATTTACGCCAGGATGTGCAGCGATGGCTGGCTGACAACCTTCCAAAGGTAGAAAGATCGGAGTACATAAACGACTTGTACGAAATTCTTCGGGCAAAGACGGAAGAGCAATGCCAACAGTTTGTCAGTCAAAAGAAAGAGAGGTGGCATGAGGATTTCTGTAGGTACTTTACCCGCACGGTCGAAGATAGACTCCCTTACTTCTGTCTTTGGTCGATCCAGAACTTTTGTAAGGTCGACCCCGTCAATGGTATAACAACTAATTTGTCAGAGGGTTTCAACTTTTTGATAAAAGACTTTCAAAACTGGAAAGAAGTACCTCTTGACTGCCTCATTATGTCCTTGAAAATGATACAAGGGTTTTATCTCGAAGAGATAAGGAGAGGGAAAGCTGGCTTAGGCACGTATTCATTGAAAAGGCACCTATCTCAATTCAGAACAAATGTTGAAGAGTTTGAGTCTAGATCACTGGTATGTCACCCAAAAGATATAGTAGCTTCAATCAGGAGCACAGAAATTAAAGCAATTAATCACGAAACAAGATCGGAAACTGCTACAAATACCAGAGTTCTAAGAGCAAAGCAAATAGTTGCCCAGGATAGTATATCATTTTCGGCAAAGCTAGGTGTGTTTACTATCGTCGATCACAGCTTCTCGCATACCGTTAGATTGTATCCAAAAGAATCCTGCTCATGTCCGATAGCCAAGAACTGCTTGCACATATTAGCGGTAAAGCTTGGGCTGCGAATGAAGATAGATACAGACGAGTGTGGAATACAGAATACTGGAGTTATTCGAAAAAACTTTAGAGGAAATAAACAAAAATCCGGGCGAAAACGACCACGACCTGGAGATTCGGAACCAGAAGACATTGAGCGGAAAAAACGAGCGGAACAACAAGAATCCGCGGAACAGCGAGAATCTGCGGAACACCAAGAATCCGCGGAACAACAAGAACCCGCGGAACACCAAGAATCCGCGGAACAACAAGAACCCGCGGAACACCAAAAATCCGCGAAACAGCGACAATCCGCGGAACAACAAGAACCCGCGGAACACCAAGAATCCGCGGAACAGCGACAATCCGCGGAACAACAAGAACCCGCGGAACAACAACAAGAGGTAGAAAGGGAGATAAACATAGATGTCCTAGAAAGAACCGTTGATATGATTATCTCTCAAAGAAGCAAGGGCGAAATTGACGAAAATTTACTGGCGGAAGACCTTCGGGAGTTAGAAGAATCAGTAATTGAGCTGGTAGACGACTTTCAAAGCAAAAGAAAAACCCAACTACATTTGGAAACTGAAACTGCAGACGTTTCATTTAAAAATATTCTATCCTCAACACCTAACTCAGAATTACAGAAAGATATCCGTTATAGTTTAGAAGTTTGGGTCCCGGCCGACAAAGAAAAACTTTTTCATAATTTGAATATTCAAGAACGAAAAATACTTCAATCAAAAAAAGACTGGTTGAATGATATAATAATTGACAGTGCCATGAATCTTCTGCAGTACCAATTTCCAGATGTAGAAGGGTTTGAGTCGTGCCAGCTCGCAGTTCAACTGGACTTCCAGCGCCATGAGAAGCTATTCATTCAAATAATAAATAGAACTCCTGGCGCTGGAGGATCACACTGGTTGACCGCGAGTAACATCAATTGCCTTGAAAATCAAATCGGTGTTTACGACTCGTCGTTTGATGACCTGCCGAATGCTGAGCGGCTCGTATTAGCAAGTCTAGTAAAAGTAGATGAAAACAGTGACATACTTAGAGTAATATTCCCCAAAGTCGCCATGCAGACCAATGGCAATGATTGTGGCCTATATGCCATTGCAAATGCAACGGCATTGGCATTTGGGAAAGACCCGTCAACGCAAGTATATTTACCTAGGCTAATGCGCGAGCATTTGATGCGACGCCTGGAAATGAAAAGAATGGAATTGTTCCCTATAACAAAAGGGAGCAATTCACGAAGAAAAGCTGTAAAAAAGATGATAAATATTGAATTATTCTGTATATGTAAGATGCCGGACACTGAAACACTATACGTTTTATGTGATCGGTGCGACAATGAATTTCATCCAGAATGTGTAGGACTTGAGGGGCAGGTTACAAACACGTTGAACTTTACATGCCAACGATGCATTGCCAAGCATGGTCGACCTCAATGAGTTATTGTTAAATAAACCAAATATATCAAATTTAGACGAGTTGGCTTTCTTATAGTATTTTCCATGCACTGTTCCGTCTTTTAGTACTTTTTCTAATCAGTATTCCGTCTTTTAGTACATTCCTATCCAGTGTTCCGTCTTTTAGTAGATTTAGTCAAGTGTTCCGTCTGTTAGTACATTCCTATCCAGTATTCCGTCTTTTAGCAGATTTAGTCAAGTGTTCCGTCTTTTACTACATTCCTATCCAGTGTTCCGTCTTTTAGCAGATTTAGTCAAGTGTTCCGTCTTTTAGTACTTTCTATCATGTGTTCCGTCTTTTCCACCACTGTTCCGTACTTTCTCATGTTCCGTCATTTAGTATTTATTCTAATTTAGTGTTCCGTTCCGTTCCGTCCCGTTCCGTGTTTTAGTAGCGACCCGCGCCGTAGATAGGACGACTTCTGCACATCTCCAGGGCAACCGCAATCATATCAGTGAAAATCACGAGTCACGACGTAAATGAAACATCTTCTAAACAGCTCATACACATCTCAAAGATCTGAAATATATATATACAAACTACGAAGCACAGAGTACTAAACAATTGGGATAGGGTGGGAGGGTTTTTATAATTATTATTTCCTATCTTTCAATTGTATACACTTCCGGTGCATCATAAATTTATATATTTCGTGAAGTTCACTTCTGCTTATCAAACTAATCAAAGCACTGAAAGGCATAACAATCGAATGTCTTGCCCTCACAGTAAACGGCAGCTATACGTTATAATATAGCTGCTATAACTGTGGATGCAATGCACAAAACAATACAAAGTGTAATTTATATGTATTAATAATTGTGGCAAATATATGGCTGCGTCTTTCACTAAAACCTTACAATTACAGGGGCCGCCGACAGACACGGATTGGCAGGCCCCAAACCTCCAGCCGAGGTACAATAAATTCACATTTGAACAAACCTCCAGTTGAGGTACAAAATCAAGTCCCAACTCAGTTAACCTCCAATTGAGGTACAATCAAGTCACACAATTATCAATTCAATTCAACTCCAATTGCGGTAAACTCAAGTCACACTAGCAATTCACAATTCAATAAACCTCCAAATTGAGGAACATTCACAGTACAATTAGTATATGGGCCTGACGATGGGAAACAACAGTCAGGTTAAACAGTCTTTCAAACACACTAATGTTTTTCGCAACCGCCACATGGACTGGGGGGCTGCCTCCCACAGACAAGCAGCCAACCAGGACACCGCCAACCCATTGGACATTGCGAAAAACTTGAAAGCCGCAGCCCTTAACTACTAGATTTTTAAATGACAAAGATGCTGCTTTCTGATGATGAGAGTATATTCATTCCAAGTGCAGATAAATGATTGCTATCTGGCTGTAATAATGTTTGGCTTAGTATCTAAACGTTGAGATGTTTAAAATAACACCCACCTTTATTGATTAAAATTGCAGCACAGTTATTTTGCCGTTTCCGAATTATATGCATTGTACAATTGTTAAATGAAAAGCACCAATGACATGGCGAACGTATTTGCAACCACACTAGCTTAGACTGAGGAAAGGCACAGTCGATGAAAGTAGCACGCTCTGCAGTATGCGCCTTTTATGCCCTACCGGGTAACGCCCCAAATAGTTACCTCCACACTGTACTAATAATATAGTTTGAACATTCATGTGACTATATCCTTGCAATCGAATTTTAAGATTTGCAGAGGCTCCAAAAGTTTGTAAAGATAAATCAAGGCCCAATTCGGGAAGTGACACAGAACATGCTTACAACATTGGTTAAATAACAAGAACAACACTTAGAACATATTTCAACATAAAGACATTACTTATAAAACCACTTCACAATCTAAGAATTATTTCAATATTTTTTTTTATTTCAACCTACTATCACTTTAGATATACAAACAAAATAATGCCTATTTTAAAGCAGGTGATACTTATAAATTTGGTAAAAAGCAAATATGTTGTACTTCATGTGATAAAAACGTTAATTATTATGTATTGCGGCGCCGTATGACCCATATTTTGTCGCAGTGCTGTAAAGCCCAACTTATTATAATTATCATAAACATAATCATCATCATCATCATCATCTGCTTAAGTGCTCTTTTTCAAAGAAGGTTCCAGCTTCTGGAAAAGTCTAAACACAGTTCAAGCCAATAAGCTGATGAATAGTAAAGATAAATCATTAATCTTGAAACTGTCATTATTCTGCAAGAAAATCATTTAATCCTGTAATTCCTCCTAGTATTCTCGTTCTTCAAAATCCGATTACTTTAATTTTTTTGTTGGTTTACGATTTAATGCGATTTATTTTTAGTTTGTTTATTTGTTTGTTTGTTAACGTACGCCACAGAGAGAGGGGAGCAGATACAGAAAAATCCGGACGCAGTGTCCTACCTTAATAATTTTACCGAGTCGTCTAGTTCTTTTAGATGACCAGTGTCATGTACCGGTACATCGGACCTCGGATTTTATAATGTCTCATTCGAAAGACATGGTCCGTCGGGAGATAAAACTCAGGACCCCTGGCATTGTAATAGAGTGTGTTACCACTGGACCAAGTCCGCCGGTACACGATTTACTTAATATACTAAAATCTAATTATAATTTGTCTTTAGTTTCAATCGTGCACTGATAACAGATTTAAAATAAGAAGAAAGCAAACTTTCTTCACAAAATAAGTTCAATATGCCAAGCGAGTTAATAGACTAATGTTTGAGCTTAGCCAATGAAATTTCGCTTCACTATGGGTTTATTGAATTTTTTGACATGTAACGATGTTAAACAATGAGACACTATTTTTCTTGTTTATCATTGACACGTTTTACAAGTAATCTGGCCGTAATTTGTAAAGACAGGGAAAACAAACTTCAAACCGCCCTGATTCATACAATATGAATAGGAGCAATATTACTTAACGAAACTGAAGCGGAAAACAATCAACAACATACACACTTCAGACCCATGAATGTCGATGAGACCAACCATCACCTCGAACAGACTCAGCTGGATATGAGGTGGTAAAACGTTGCCGATACTTCTTTATAACAGAGAAGATAGCTTTTCTAGTCTGGATGATTAAAATAAAATACTTCTTAATAATTCTGTTGAATTTACCATAAAAAAGAACTACACATACTTTCTTTAATATTTAAAGTGATCAACAACGTGTGTTCTACAATGTTTTAAGTTTTTTGTCTTCTAATATGAAAGTAGGAATACCTCTTCACCCTCACTTAATACTCTTCAGAAAACTACAATCTTTATTACATATGTGTTCATTTAAAGACTGCAGGATATTTACAGACTTCTAACATGACCAGTGAATTTCTAACGGACCAGTGAATTTCAAGAGACAACTTATACCAAGAGGATACCATTGGGTGCTCCGGTACCAAAGGAGGAAACCACACCCAACAACAACAACAACATGGCCTTTGAGCATTCAAAGCAAAATTCACAGTATCATATGAAAATAAGAGAACCATCTTTAAGGAATTATTCATATATTGAGACAAGCATTGTAAGTGGCAGTAATTGGTTGACAGGAAATCACTCAATTCATTAAACAACAATGGAAACAGGAATGAATAGGAGATACGTAATCACCCTGTCTTACTCCTGTCCCGTATGCAAAAACGAAATGAATGTCTACTACATACTATTTCCCATGAATATGCCTTTTGAAACACTTACCACCGATTTTTCAGCTCAAAGGTTGTTTGTTTGTTCTGCTTTTTGTTTCTATTTTTTGTTATGTTGTTTTGTTGTTGATGTTGTTTTTACCAAACGCTTCAATGAAGTTATTTATCCTAGTATAATCAGTAAACGATTTCCCAAACAAAACCTCAAAAATGTACATGTCAAACTATAATTATCATAACCGCTAATATTACCTTTAATAATCTTATATAATACCAAGATGGACCTTTTACCATAAATATTTTGAAATACTCCTGAGTCATTCAATATTTTGCATACTATCGGCAACCTCGCATCAATACTCATCTACAATTAAATCAAAAGGCGATGTAGACTTATTCATCTTAGTGACATAACAGCTCTCTCAATTTCAAAAATGACGAATATTGTGATCAGGACTATATTATTACTGCTTAGATTGTCAGAATTTACGTCTTCAAAATGAAAATTCTCCTCAGAATATTTTTATTTTTATTATTTAATGAAGTGCTCATGAAAACACTACCCTTGATATGCTGACTATTACCATCCCCTGTGTTTTAATCCGGAAGACGCCACCAGGATTTAAGGTCTGATTCCGAGTTCATCCATATTGATTTTTTAACAACACAGACCCTGATACATCAGTCTGGTCTTGATTGGATTTTAGTGTCTGTGTTCAAGTTCAACCATAGTAATTTTTCAACAATCCAGATTCTAATACATCAGTCTGGTTTTGACTGAGCTGACAGAAAGGCATGTTAATGATATTGGATCCAACACACCACACAGTAATTGGACCTAACATATATTTTAAATCATATGAGGTTATGTCTTAGCAGCTGGCCTGATGTATGATTTATATGCATTAGAACTTATATGATTTTATGCATTAGAACTACAACGATTAGCCGGCTTTATTTCTTCAACTGGAAAACAGCAAAAGTTGTAGCACGACCTACTCAGAACCAATGTGAATTGAGCTGCTGGCATGTCAAACCTGATGCAATGATTGTCTTACCCGATAACTCGATAATTCTGAAAATAAATAGTCAAAGTTTTACCATAATGATAATAATTGAGATAACGGAACAAGTCCGTCTGGTAAAACAGACAGGTAGATCCCACACAGTATCATTGCTTTTGGTTAGGGAACATCCATACATTACCTTCCTAGTGAGCCTACATTACCATCCTGACCCGTTAGTGACAACCGGCAGGCTGCTATCTTGATATGTGGCTAAGCTGCAACGAGTCTAGGGTCCTACGGTTCTATGCATTGGATACAGACGGTCCATGGTCATTATCAGCAGCTGCACGGGCCTTGTTCATGCCTATGCATTCCAAATCTGAGTGCCATGCCGTTGGCCCAATGTATTCTCTAGGACAAAGAGCATATGTAAGAAAATCATAAAGAAATAATGACAAATGATACAATAGCATCTAGATATAATTAGTCGAGCCTATAGACACATTCGTATAACAAACAACATACTATGATGAGTGATTGTCATAAGAAGTGTATTTTTTACCCTTACACCGTAAATGTTAATAAACACTTCGGGTCTAGTAACCCTCACTGTAGATCTTTCATATAAAATAAGATGTTTGTAGTTGCCTGACCGCATGCCTTCAGGGTAAGTTTTATGAACAAGAAGCAACATCTGCACGAACGTCGTGCCGATAGCCTCATGCAAATTTTACATGACCTTAACACGAAATCAATGACGTCACGTTTATCTTTCTCAACCAAAAATGACATCACACTTATCGAAAATGGGGTCAGAGAAGCATTGAAATACCACCACATTTAAGCGATCATTGAACGAACGTTTCGACTAATCATGTAGTATATCTAGAATAAATAGGAGCTAAACAATATGAATTATGCGAAAGAAATTCCAAAATTAACAATACAGATCTTTATACAAAACGAAAATAGACCCATGCCTACCATGTGGGTCAATACTACTGAATGTGCTAATCATGCAACGATACGCTACAAAATACACAATATCACTTCCTCCTTATGCAAATGAAGTATTCATCTTCCCAAATGTCAATCGCCTGGCGTAGAAATACAGCGAATGCACAAAGAACACGATATTTTTTATAATTATTATTTCCTATCTACACTTCCGGTGCATCATAAATTTATATATTTCGTGAAGTTCACTTCTGCTTATCAAACTAATCAAAGCACTGAAAGGCATAACAATCGAATGTCTTGCCCTCACAGTAAACGGCAGCTATAGATACGTTATACTATAGCTGCTATTAAATAATAAAAATGACTGTTTCAGTAATTTTTGCACTCTAAAACAAACAGCTTTTATCGGATATTCACCAAAATATGCTGAAAATATTTATTCATATAAAATTTAGGTCTAGTTTGATTATTACTAAAATCGCATGTGGCATATCTGAGTATGTATTAAAAATGACTGTTTTCAGCAAGTTTTGCTCTCTAACACAAATACGTTTTATTGGATCTTCACCAAACTTGCTGAAAATGTTTATTGAAATGTAATCAAGGCTCAGTTTGATTACTACTAAAATCGCATAAGGTATATCTGAGTTATTGCCTGCTTATTAATAAAAATTGACTGTTTCAGTCACTTTTGCACTCTAACACATACAGTTTTTATCGGATATTCACTAAACTTGCTGAAAATGTTTAATTATATAAAATTTAGGTCTAGTTTGATTATTTCAAAATTCGCATGTGACATATCTGAGTTTTTGTCCTTTATGTATTAAAAATAAATGTTTCAGCATTTTTTGCTTTCTAACACATACAATTTTTATCAGATATTCACCAAACTTGTTGAAAATGTTTATTAATATTAAATATAGGTCAATCATCTTAACTACCAAATTCGCACAAGGCGTGTTGGAGTTATTGCCATTGAATGACTAGAAATTGACTACTTCAGGCTTGTCAGCTTTCTGACTCAAACAGTTTTAATTGGATCTTCACCAAATTTGCTGAAAATAATATTTGTATAAAATCTTGGTCCAGTTCTATAAATACCCAAAACGCCGAAGGCATGTTGGAGTTATGGTTCTTTAATTTTTTCAAATTTTGCTATTTTATCCTTATTTTTGCCCTGTCCACTCTGTAAAAGGACCAGTGTTTATTCTATTTTTAGCCAAATATTTGGTCAATGGTTGCATGTGCTTCATCTTAGCCGTGTTGATAATAAGTTAAGTAATAAATGACCACTCCATTTCTCCTTTACCTCTTGAAAGATTTTCATTCAACTGTATGCGATTTCTTTCCTTGACCTAGATTTAATACCAATACACGTTGTCAGCAAGTTTGGTGAAGATCCAATAAAAAGTGTTTGTGTTAGAGAGCAGAAAATGCTGAAACAGTCATTTTTTAATTATTTAAGGGCAATAACTCAGATATGCCTTATGCGATTTTGCTAGTTATTGAACCTGACCTAGATTATATACTAATAAACATTTGTAGCAAGTTTAGTGAAGATCCAAAAAGACGTGTCTGAGTTAGAGAGCGGACAAGGCTGAAACAGTCATTTTCAGCAAGCTCAAGGTATAGATTCGCCGTAGTTTTTTTTAATCGTTTACCCACCGTGAAAGATATTTACACGTTGTTTACTGGATCTCATAGTGCTTAACCCTGTGCCTACTTGCCGTAACTTTACGGAGTTTACAAACTATTTGAATCTAAAAAGACGCCGCGTATCGCGGCGTCTCATCTGGATCCAAACTGTTTGGCACTCGTCTTAAGGTTTGTTTAATTAAAACAATGCATAAATCTAAACTGAACACATTTTGCAGACGACAATGTCGAAACAGACGTCTGTGCAGCAGAATAAGGGTTAACAGGGTCATTTTCAGTGTTCGAGCTAAACATGTAATCGGGAGTAATCTGAACTAATCTAACATTTTCTCACTCATTTCAGCACCGAATGCTATGGTGTTACTACTGATTTAACCGTCTCTTCGAGACAATTGTAATGAATATGACACCATTGGGTTTAAAAGCAGAAATAAAGAGGGTAGTTTTCGAAATACTTCCGTTATCGGGAGCCCTGTATTTACAGAGTTGTCCTTCTTTCCATTCACAGGGGAGGCTTTTTAATTTGTGCAGCACAAACATATTATAAATAAAATTTAAAAAGCGAATTTCTTAGATAAAGCCGTTTTTTGTGAAAGAATCACGTCCCACGTAGTTCAAATGGGACCCCAAACAACCGTTTTATGCAGGTTTCTCAAAAACACAATGCGGCTTTAATTATTTGGACAAATCTGTTAACATAAAAAGTACATCTTCCTAACTCACCGTAAACCGATGCATTACTCGTAATTGTTTAACGCCCAGTATAGCCTGGTGTACCCGCTCAATAAGTTTGGTCTTTAAAAAATCCAAGAAAGGGCTAGCATAATTTAAAGTAGATCCAGCAAATGAAGGAAATTATTGAAATAATAAATTTGATAGTTGTTAATATTACACAACAATGTATTATATATGCCGCTTTGATATCTTTACCGATGATATTCCTACATATGAATGTCAATTATTTAGTCGAATTATATCTATGTATATAAGTGGCCACATTAAATTAACTTTCTGATAATATTGGTATCAACTGCGTAAACCTAAAAGCAAAGGTAAAGTTTAGACATTTTATACAGTAAAACCTCTATATCACGACCACAAAATTGTGTCAACTCTTAGCTGTGTACGACAGGTGACTGCTTTATGCAATCTGACAGTAAATCAGAAAGCTCCTTTAGGAGCTTTCTGTTTTGCTGTAAGTCTTGCTTTAAGCTGTCACCTGTCTCTTATTCAATCAATAAACGTCGCTGTAGTGTTCGTAATAGAGATGTTAGATGGGTTACTGTATATTTGTTGGTTCCAGAAAAGGTGCCAACGCCATGTAGCCCATATACGTGGATAACCGCAGCTGGCGATTGGGTAGCGTTGACGTGGAGCATAAATTTTTCACGGGCAGCAGGTGAAACACCAGTCAAGTATTTTACCATTGAATGTCGAAAAGCACCATACTTTTCCAAGGGTTCAGAATGGTCGTTTGTATGCCGAGTTGAGTACGACGGCAGAGGGTTTGGGGAACAAATCATCAACGGGTTGATACCTAGTTTGCGTTATCAGTTCAGGATCTCCGCTGAATCTGTCAATGGAAGGTCAAAAGGTTTAACCTCTTCGAAGATGTCGCCTGGGGAGATTATGAGTATGTTTTTTGTTTCATTTAGCATATTATCACATAGGTTGCTGCTAGTTTTGATACCCGCTGACCACTTAATTCAGGTTGAAAGTAAGGTACATTCTGTTTTACTTTCAGCCTTATTTAAAATAGAATCTACTTGGATATAGCACCTATTTCTTATGGTGTGTATGCATGACTGTATAAAGTAGTATTATTTATCTTCAGTGGAGGAATAAATCGAAGGCGTAAAATGCGTATGTATGCAGTAATGGGTCAAAATAGTAATGAACCGACTGCATATCTAAGTTTTAGTCCTTCAGTTTTTAACCCTTTTTCATTTTCGTGACTTTGTTTATTTTGATCATGTTTTAATGTTTATAATTCAGCAGGTGCTTGAAGCGAACTACATCAACCTTTAAATGGTTAAGCCATGCACTACCATGTGACGTCATTTGCATTAAACAATAACCGTCCGATTTCATTTCTTAAATTTAAATAAGGGGCTACATTTTATTGCATGGAGTTTCCTCTTAATCGGAGCTTATTGTTTGGAACTATCGAAGAACATAATATTAAAAAAACGTTACCGTACTATGGTAACGTAAGTCAATAAAAGTTACAGTACTATGGTAACGCAACCATGTTTACTATCAACAAAAATATTCACTTGAAATCTGTGTTTAACCTTCACTTCATTTTCAATATAAACACAAGTGTACCAACGGTAATCAGGCGCCGCATCATGCGCTGTCTGATCAGAGTCTATACTGTTTGCTGATATGAATTTCAATATAAAACAAATTAAGAATGGAAAGTTAGACCAGGCACTCCTTAGTTAAATAATGGACTAAACCAATATATACGTATGGAAGCATCCACTAGGCGCAAATGGGTTATTATTAAAATATGTATGTTACTTTTGTTTCAGGTGTGGCTGTAGCAGGATGTCCATGTGTTCTACAGTAAAATCTCTCTAGCACGATCACTTAAAATAGGCTAAATGGTTGTATAAAAGACAGGTGACAGCTTAAAGCAAGGTGACAGTAAAACAGAAAGCTCCTACAGGAGCTTTCTGTTTTACTGTCACCTTGTTTAAGCAGTCACCTGTTCTTAACCCATAATAATTAACACAATTAAGTGGTCGTAATAGAGGGGTTTTACTGTATTGTAACTTCGAGATTCCTGTATCTTTTTAACAAACACCCAGTATATACAGTTACTACTTAATAGCATACTTACAAACATATATCCTGAGGAGATGCCGAGTTACGCACTGTTTGTTATTTCATAAGAAATACTCTGCTGTATGGACAAAACACAGCAGTAGATCTATCTTTAGATCAACATGGTTTTCTTCCAACACGTACACAGGGAGAGTTCGTTGCAATGTCCTGGTATAAATGGACCAATCATATCTCAAATTAACATCTGCTTCATCAAATAATACGTTATCCGTAAACACATTACCCCTTCACTGTCATGACGTCATCAACTATGAACAGTCCTGTCGTCTGCTTTTATATATGTACATTTGAAATTTATGTATTTTACCTTAAGGTATACAGCGCTCCCTCCTCTCTACAACGGCATCCAATTAGAGACAACGATTGTGTGCGTTGTTAGGAAGGAGTCGTTATAGAGAGGGAAAGTATCTTACATTTGCGAACAACTTGAATCCAGAACAGACGCCGCGTAACGCGGCGTCTGTTCTGGATTCAAGCTGTTTGTCACTCGTCATTATTTTGTTTTCTGTCAAAATGTCCATTATGTCACTTTGAGGAAAACAGCAGACGACACTTTTAAGCAGACGATATTGCAGCAATAAAAGAGTTATACATAATTGTATTTTAAGGGAACTACGGTAATGGTCGTTGTAAGGAAGGATTCGTTGTTGGTAGGGCCGTTGTAGAGAGGGAGAACTGTATATAACAAAGTGTCAAACAGCTTGGAAATAGATCAGTCGTCGCATTACGTGTTACGGGTTCATGGTATTGTACATACATGTATTGTCGTTGTAAATTTTACGTTTTAAGTTAACGTATAATGTCTTGGGTATATGTGTTAAACCGAAACACTTATCTGAAAAACATACAGTGGAGAAGACGTTATTCTTTCCCAATAAACGCCTTTACGCTTAAATTATCATTTCCATTGGAAAAATGTTGGAGCCAGATCAGACACCGGGTCTGATAAGGCTTCAAGCTGTAAAGTAAGTAGTCAGAATTGTCAAACAGTTATCCTTTTCTATATTTCATTGCAATGCGGAAAAATAATGCTTTCTCCACTCTATGCGTGTACAGTGGAGAAAACGTTATTCTTTCTCAATAAACGCGTTTACGCTAAAACTATTATTTGCAGTGCAAACAGTTTGGAGCCAGATCAGACGCCGGGTTACCGGCGTCTGATCAGGCTCCAAACTGTTTGCCACCAAGATAAACATGAATTATCAGAATTGTCCAAAAGTTGTTCTTTTTCTAATATAAGTTTTAGTGCTTTGCATTTGCGTACGTTTGCGTTTAAACGGGAAATAATAACAGATTATCCACTGTATCTAACATTTGCTGCTGACGTCAGCTGTTTTCGTTGCATGCTCAATAATACAGTCCACTACGTGTTGAGTACGTTGTCAACCAACGAATATAGCTCACTCATGATCCGTATTTGGCGTAATGGAGATAAAATGTCATAGAGATCGACCAACGTTATAAATTTCCACAGTAATTATATTACCACACGGAGACAACAACAGCCGCCACTTGTCTTAGATAATAATTGATGATTGATTAACCCTTTCAACGCTGCACATTCAAATGAACCCTCATGCATTATCAATTTACATTTACTCTCTAGGAATTTGTCCCTAAAATACTTTGAAATAAGACAAATGGTGTAGTCCTTGACCAGATGGCGCCTTCAGCAACCATCTGATTTGGATCTACACTGTTTACAAATGATGAATATATTCGCTTCTAACATTATATTGGCTCATCCTATCACTGCTAAACATATCGCCAGCCAACCATACTTTTACTTGAAACAGTGATTTTATCAGATTTAGGCTTAAAAGGGAAAAAATGAGTGATTGAATATAAATATCAATTTCAAATAGATAGTTTTGATTTGGATCAGTGTTTCTAAGTGTCTAATATCCACAAAAACTGTTTTGCGTCGTGATCGGCAGTGCAAGGTTAACCCTTTGCCTGATGGTCACGACTTCACATTATTTGCAAACAGTTTAGATCCTGATCAGACGCCGCGTGACGCGGCGTCTGATCTAGATCCAAACTGTTTGACAATCGTATTTAGATTTCTTTTCTTAAAAGCTGTATATATCTATATTTTATCAAATTTGCAGACGACCTATTCACGCAGACGATATAGAGAGGGATAAAGATTAATGTGTGTTATTTCTGGTGTCCTTAGCGATACCATGAATGAAGATTCAATTCAATTAATCATTTTAAGCTATATCATTTTCGTCTGCAACGCTTTAGTCTGCAACAATTCCCAGAGTCTATCCATTTGCTTTTCCACACGTTGTCTGCTTCAAATATATCGTAGGCCAAAAAATGAAAAATCAGTTTTCATGTACTTTAATCTAAAGAAAATTTGAATAGGGATGCGAACAGTTTAGATCAAAATCAGACGCCACGCAATGATGCGTCTGATTTGTATTCAAACGGTTTGCAAATGTTAGCCAACTCACACCCAGCATAATAATGGTTAAAGATAATGTTCACAAGGACAACGCTGCTATTTTTGAATTACTTGTCAATTAAAAATGCAGGAAGACATTATCGTTAATTGCAGTCGGTTAATGAAAAATCTATGAACGATGAAAAACAATACAACCAAATCCACGGACGTGTGCTCACTTAACACACTCCTTTGTTAAGCATGCAGTATGCCAAATATTGAATTCTGGTACAGAAAAGTCAATATATAAAGTTTAAATATTATATTCCTAGCGATATTTTATAGAAATTTCTTAGTTAGATAAATTTCATATGCATCACAGTTGATATCAAAACTATTGATGATATCAATTTTGCGGTGACGATATCATTTTTGTGACGTCGCACGTAAACAATTGATTTTGTCTGTTTTGTCTGTAAAAACGTCATTTAAATGTATATAATAAATAGAATAATCAATTGTTTTTGGATGGATATGAAAAATATATCACTCGAATGGGTTACTATCTGGTTAAAACGTGTCCTTCGGACTCGTTCTTTTCACCAGATATCAACCCACTGTCGTGATTTATTTTTCATATAAATCCAAACAAAGGAATTGATTATCCTCTATGTTCACAGTTCAGCTTATGAAAGCTAAGATGGTTGTTTGACTCTTCTATTGCCCAGTTTCATCGTCTGCTTTAACCGCCAAAGGTCGGATGTATAACTATAATAATCATTTGAAAGGTTCCAGTAGGGTCAATGAATATAGAACGCCCTTCATCTTTGGTTGTGGCCAATTTACAAACGACGACATAGCACAGGTATGTAAAGATATTTTTAATGAAAAACAACGTAACATAAGAAAGCTCCTGTGGGCGGTTTCTCTTTTACTTTTTCCAGGAATGAAATAGTAAACTGTCTTTATAGAGATCCATGCAGCCTCAGATAATACAGAACTATGGTCATGGAAGTGTTAAAACAGACGATAAAATTTGACGTTGAAAGGGATAATAATAGTTTAAACGTAACATGGTTATAATGCCGTTTTTCATAAGGTCTTTCATCAGCCCTCATGCACCTAACCAATATCGTGTGCCATTTATTCATTGTACCCCTATCATATATTTATGAAAGTGATAAACTTTCATTATATTTTCATTTTCCTCGGTTGCGTTAATTTTCAAATAGCTTCAAAGATGTGTAATAATATAGACAGGTTGCGTAACCGCATTGTTTATACCTGTCTTATAATTAGAGAGCGTTGTTAAACATCGAACGCAAGCAGATAACAGTAACTAAACATGTGACATTCGAATGTCACAGTGTTTATTCGAATTTCCCATTGTTTATTCGCGTGTCCCATTGGCAGATGGGCGAATGAACAATGTGAAATTCGTGTTTAAACTTGAAACACATTCTTGTTTAAATTTCCAATTTCAGATGCTATTTTAAGATACACGTTAATGACATTTTATGTTTTGCAGTCATCTAATCAGTTATGATGACCTTTTGCCAACAACAACAACAACGCTACAATTGAACATCCAAACACAGGACTTCTGAACCCTTATCCTGCTGGTATTTGCAAACAGTTTGGATCCAAATCAAAAACTGCCTTAAGCGACGACTGATCTTGATACAAGCAATGTGATGATTGTTTTAATATACTACTATTTTAAACAAATATGTTCACACGTTTTGCAGACAACAATAGTAAAGCAGTCAAATGTTTCAACGAACGAAGTTCTCCATCAAAACCATTTGTTGTACTAAATCTCCAAACTGTAAACAAAAATAGTAAGCAAGTGGTATAAAAAGAGGTTGTTTAATGAACGTGTTTGGATTTACTTCTGACCGGGATTCCGCTTTACTTTAAAGCTGCTTTAAGTGATAAACTGTTTCCAAAACTAGTGCGATACTATCGGGAAATAGGTTAAGTAAGCGACATCAATTCTGAGTTCGCAATGCAGAGAAACCCCGCTAAACCGGGCATGCGGGCATGTATGGGGACAAAATAAAATTCCAGTTTCGCGGGGGCTTTAACCCATCACCCCATAGATTGTTTCCAGTATGGAAGAGAAATGACGACTGAATGCAGATTGAACGTAAAAAGGCGCATTCTGATGTACTGTCAACCTGCTATAAGCTATCTTCTACTAGAATATAGAAATGATTTCTGATGATACATAATCATAAATATATTTTCTGCAGTGTAAGAATAAATACAAGGCGTAAAAAGGCATATTTATTATGTAATGGGTTGAGATAAAGACGTGTTAAAACGGTACCAAAGTTGTTGTCCGGTTTTGACTTTTGAGAGAATTCCGGTATTTTAGAGGTTCCGGTTTTGAGGGGTTCAACGGTATTCATTCTCAGGTTCCTTCCATGAACATTCCTATTTATGCTTCCAGTTTTAGATGCTATTTTCGAAATTAAACCTGAAGCGAATCCAATATATTGACCGGGGCTGTGATATATACTGTAATGAGATAACAGTCCAACTTAATGGGTCATTGAATTTCCCACATCCGCCACGAGACTTAGATATTAATTGATAATATATATAGTCACTGAGCCCTGAAAGTTCCAAAGCACAATTAGATCTAATCCATTATTGGTATATTATTTCAATGACTCCGGGCTAAGAAACAGAGCAACACACACCAACGTGTATGCCACTCTGCTAAGGACTAACAAGACATGACAACTTAATACATATTTAATATGACCTGGCTTTGTACATGCTAGCTGACAATTCATTCATTGATAAATAGAGTTTGTGGGGAAAATGGCCACGGGTTGTTTTTTACCTGAACACAATTGAGCAGGAGGCAGTACACTCAGTTCCACTTAATTATACATGGCGGTTGACCTTTGAAGACCATTAAGCCATGCAGGCCAGGAGATGCGCGTACTTCCATGGACAAAACCCGACCTGCTAGGCTTCAACTACCAACCAGTCTTAGAATCACCACCAAGTTCAAAGAATACATAGTGTAAATCCACAAGAAAGGCCCCTGGCATGACTATTGCAAATTGACCCAAGCTATCTATTACTATAAATTCCCATGGGCTATGTTATACTTATAGTTGCAACTAGTGTCTGTAGGCTATCTTCCCAAAACAAGCGGCATAGCCCTCAGACATCAGCTGCACTGAGGTCTTTCTCCAACAGAAACAAATCCAAAGTCAACAAGCATCCAAAGTCGAAGACCCCATGTCTTAAAGGGGGCCTAATAGGCAAAACCAGCAGCCGTGCTATAATTGAAGGAGAACAGTCCAGTAGGACATTTCGACTGAGACAGCATACTTATGGCACCATTCGACATCATACTGAAAACCTCCTACGTGCGATCAGACTGACAACTCAGGTCCCTGACCATACACTGAACACTCGCCTACAGGCCAAACGACAATACTGCAATTATTAGACTCGCCCTCGGACCATTCCCAGCCTATCCGTACACAGACGAACCCACATGCACTACAATTACCATACTCTGGCTTCATACAATGAGCAGCATATATTGCGACGACAAACCCACATGCGCTACAATTACCATACTTGAGCAGCATACTTTGCGCAGGCAAACCGACATGAATGCAATTAAACACCTCTGACTTAGGACAATGAGCAGCATACTTTTACACGACTCGGGCCTCGGACAATGAGCACCATACTTTACACAACTCTTGCCTCGGACAATGAGCAACATACTTTACACAACTCGGGCCTCGGACAATGAGCAGCGCACTTTACACACAACTCGGGCCTCGGACAATGAGCAGCACACTTTACACAACTCGGGCCTCTGACCATGAGCAACATACTTTTACACAACTCGGGCCTTTGACAATGAGCAGCATGCTCATACTTGGACAAACCCTACTGTAGCGCGTTCAGTTACCGTTTCAATAGCCTAAAAAACGCAACAATTTAACGAAAACGACCTGTTTGCACAATACCAATGGACAACGGCCCGAACGCCTCGGAGGTAGTGTGACGGGGCGAACAAGAAAAAACAAAATGGCGACCACATGAGTATACAAACGACAGCGAACGGTCCTGAGTTAATTTCTCATAAAAAACCCAACATTTTTCGATACTTAATGCATCAAACGAAGAAGCTTACATCTAAGCAGCTAAATCTTATTTTTATATGCGGTAAGTTTGATGCATTTCGGTTGAATAGTACACTTTGCGTGTGTTATTTCGATTCATACATAATTTGATTGTACCCTTGAAAAGTAAATAAACACGGGGGCAATGCATTATTATCAGAGAGTATTGAAGAATGTTGGATGTCGTACAATAAAGGTTGCTTGCCTAGGTTAACGTTATTGTTTTCCGATACGGTACTTGAACACGCTACTGTCCTGCAATTTCCGAACTTTGGCCTCATACGATTACCAGCTTGCTCATACTTGGACAAACCCATGTGTCCTGCAATTACATAACTATGGCCTAATACAATTACCAGCTTGCTCATACTTGGACAAACCCATGTGTCCTGCAATTACACCACTTTGGCCTAATACTGTTACCAGCTTGCTCATGCTTGGACAAACCCGTCTGTCCTGCAATTAAACCACTTTGGCCTAATACAATTACCAGCTTGCTCATACTTGGACAAACCCACGTGTCCTGCAATTACATCGCTTTGGCCCAATACAATTACCCGCTTGCTCATACTTGGACAAACCCATGTGTCCTGCAATTACACCCCTTTGGCCTAATACAGTTACCAGCTTGCTCATACTTGGACAAACCCACGTGTCCTGCGATTACACCACTTTGGCCTAGAACAATTACCAGCTTGCTCATACTTGGACAAACCCACGTGTCCTGCAATTACACACCTCGGACAATATGCAGCCTGCTCCAACTTATTCATGCCTCGGACGCTCAGTACCATGCTCAAACTTTGAAAAACCTACGCCTTCCGCAATTTCTCAACTCTAGACTCGGACAAAATGCTCATACACAGGCAAACCAACCTGCCCTGCCATTCCACAACTTCAGCCTAGGACCTTGCGCAGAATACTTATATACAGACCAAGCAATACACGCTGCAATTTTGCAACTAATGTCCTAGGACAGCACACAATACTCCTACCGACCGAACAGACCCCCATGTTCGCATCTACTACAGGCCAAGTATGCTATTCCAGACGGCTTAATAATCAGAAACCACTGCCTTGAATTTAGATCTTTAACCAATAACCATGTATTCAAATAAGTGTTATTGCTCCACTGACAATTGCGATAATGGTATAAATTTACCCGTCGAAAGCCTTTGATTGTGGAATGAAGACTGGCATACATCTATGACAAGTTAACTTGATTTGACAATTGAATTGAGGTTTGTTCGGACTGATGATATAAGGCGTAGCCCCAGTCAAAACCTTAGACCCAACCAGCTGATTTTTTTTTGATTTTTTTTAAACTGGTATAGTTTCCTTACAATTAACTTGATTTGACAATTGAATTGAGGTTTGTTCGGACTGATGATAAGGGAATAGCCCCAGTCAGAACCTTAAACCCAAACCAACTGATTATTTTGTGAAAAAAGTAAAGGAGATCCTTACTCGAATACCATCAAGTGCCTCTGCTCAAATGTTGACAACCAAGATTACCCTAAACCAACCCGTGACGATGAAAATATCAAGTTGTATTAGTATTACACTGTGTGGCTTTGTTTAAATACTACCACAACATCCGCGAGCTTGAGCCGAGAGGCAATTAGAGAAGGAGGTTTGCTTTGGTGAATTGAACCTTGATAGGGAACCAGACCAGCTTCTAATTAATCAATAGACATCTGATCTGGCTTCCTCAGACTTATCGTTTAGATTTTACAAAGTTAAATACTATACTGAGCGAAAAAAGTTTAGACAGTTGTTTAACATAGGCTTTCCCATAGACAGGCATATGGAACAGTAAAATTAAAGTTAGGTTCACAATTAAGGAGGTGGCATTGAGAGATATCTGTTGCCCTATAAATTTGTTTTCAAGTACATGTATTAATGTTTCAAAATGTACTCCTTTTTCCATGCAAAGGGAGGTAATTTAAAAAAACTCGCATTTTCAACAGGCGATTGTACATGCAGTTCTAAAGAATGATTCTACAAAGTGCTGGGTTTTTATTCCTGGCGACTTTCCCGACCCAACTGCTAACTTTCAAGAGGAAACAATGACTGACCTCTCGTTTATGACTGGTACAGCAGTTACCATAAAATAGGAGTTACCTCCCTATACGCAGATGTTTAAAGTACAGTCGATATTTCTCTCTGTTCTATGAAGTTCGGTTACTTATGTCCTTATGCGATATGAGTGATAAATTGGACTGCACCGAAATTGGACTTCAACGACTTGGTTTGCATCCTAAATGTATGTCTAAACTTTTTCCATTTCTTTTTCTCTTTTTTCAGTAAATTTTAGTTTGGGAGCCGAGAAATATTAATAAAAAGCACAACAAGCAATTGCCTCCTACTACATGTACACCTGATATGTCTCTTGGCTCGTAATTGGCTAGCTTCCACAAGGCAATGTTCACGCTAAACCGCACTTATCACTTGCTGGCAAACAGATCCAGTTAAACTAAGTCTTTAATTGTCCTCATATTTTGTGTATTCTACAATAGCTGTTGATCTGTTCCTTGGTATAACATTGCCATTGCCCTTTACGCTCCAAGTTCCACTTGAATTGACTGTGTAATGCGGTCTGATGGCTGGATAGTTGTAGCAGGGGTTTCCAGATATGGCCTGAAATAGAATAACTCGGCAGCAGAAACTGTGTAAAAGCACTTAAAGACATTACTTTTGTCCATTCAGTGATCCCCCGGATTGATCTCACTAGACGTGAAAGTAGCTGTAAAGCATGAGAAAAGTGTGCAGAGCCATCTCAAGTTGTCCAGAGAGGCCCGACATACTCACACAAGGGTTTTCCAATGAGATTTACTACTCAAATTATCGCTGCCAGATACAGGCCTCACATGAGAGGCTTCAAAAATTCTTTGCACAGACAAAAACGCCATTCTGAGCATGGGCTGCACCAAATGTAACTGACTTAAATTGTAACCATCCAAACTAGGACCAGTAATGTCTTTGCTAAATTGACATGAATACAAGGTTCGCTATGACTAATAAATAAGGATTCAACAAGGGCATTGTTGTTCTGGTATGTCTACGTTACAAAATTCCCAACATCTGTGCATATAATTTACCATATATTGGAAGACAAACTGGGACTGGGTGGGTGGGGTTTGTAGTTGTAGCGATAAGCCAAAAAGAGGAAGTGACACGAGCACTTCGTCCTTATAAAGCCCAGCGTGGGCCGGAAGTGACGATAAACGTGACTTGCACTTATGGGCGAGACTAGTATCGTAACTAGGGACGCCAGCCCTTCGCGGAAATAAATTGTACTATTTAGATATAAAATCAATATAATACTTATTATTTCAATGACTCCGGGCTAAGAAACAGAGCAACACACACCAACGTGTATGCCACTCTGCTAAGGACTAACAAGACATGACAACTTAATACATATTTAATATGACCTGGCTTTGTACATGCTAGCTAACAATTCATTCATTGATAAATAGAGTTTGTGGGGAAAATGGCCACGGGTTGTTTTTTACCTGAACACAATTGAGCAGGAGGCAGTACACTCAGTTCCACTTAATTATACATGGCGGTTGACCTTTGAAGACCATTAAGCCATGCAGGCCAGGAGTTCTCTTTCTAAGTTGTTTATGTATGTTACCTGAATAATGCATTTATTAAGGCTTTTTCGCCACAATAAGGTTGAAAACCTTATCCCCCAAAAGACTTAATAAAATCAGCCTATCCCCTTGACTAAGTGGGGTATTCATATGCGGTTCTGATCCAATTGGCTGTTAGCAACCGAATGGTATTACTATTAGCTGAATTGAACTTCCTGAAATCATTACAATTCCTATATAGCGGCGGAGCATTATAACCATATGGCCCTAGGCCTTTTGTGCTGTAAAACCCAACTTAATCCATCAAACTAGGTTCAGTACTGTGTCTCTTATATTATACAGTCAAGATAGGACTCCCGACTTGCGAGGCTCGTGTTGACACCATCCCTGGAGTTTCCGGGGTGATAACCACCTACTGGATACACCGCCTCCTGCTATCGCTCAGTGATTTATGCTTTGTAGTTTTTTTGTAGTTTTTTTGTTTTTTGAGTTGCTAAGTCGAATACAAGGGGAGCTCCATCGAGAGGTCCAAAATGTGCCCCACACCTGGGTTAAACTTGTGTGGGAACGACAGTGCCTATGTATGATATTACCTGCTGAATGACATTGAAGATTGTGGTTCTGTCCCACAATGTCATTGCCACCTAACGTATAAAAAATTTACTTGGGAGGAATATTTAGGGCAACATTTACCTCGATATCCTCCCCGAGACAGGCCTTGCACTCCCTCCCGGCCGATATGGGCATTCCCCGGCAGGTTGAGCTTAGGCTATCCTGATGACATGGCCCTGGAGCCGGCACAGTGAAGTAATTAGTTACCACGGACCAGAGTATCTGCAGTGTAAACAAAATTGACTAAATATTGACCTGTTTCCTTAGATTTGCAGTTTGACAAACTTACTTAGCTACTTTACTTAGCGTTTGACCAATATACAGATGCCAACTTCTGACTGCCAGCGACTTATGAAGTTTGAGTTCTTGACCGAGCTGTCTGCCCAGGCAGATGCCTTGCACACAGGGATCCACAGGTCATTAAATACAAATACAAAAGCTTTATTTTCTGTCCGTACATATCAACAATCTAACGTAAGCTCTGTAGAGCTTTTAACACCGACAATTAGGGAGCAGATCTGATGGGTCAAGTGTTTTCTTAGTAAACTATTTGTCCTACTTCCGCCTTATCTGTACATTCCCGCATAATTACATGTTTTGCCGAATTTCGTGAATTCGATGGGGTGGTAGAAAGGTAGACTGAAGCATAATTATACTAAAAAACGCGTCTGTCCCCCTCTCGATCAATCGAACAAACGTTTATTTATTGTTGAACATTTCACAACATACAACGCCTCTCTATGGAATGAATCTTGTCTTACACTTTTTTCGATAACGTCTCGAGGCGCTCGTTAGAAAAAACTTTTAAGGAAACCAGCGCTCGAGAGCTCTCAAATTATTTTCCCTTTCGATAGCAACGTTGTCAAAGGGGGCAGCCATTAAAAAGGTCACGTGGTCACCGGCATTCGGGTGAGACTTAGTCTCAACCCACGGCGCCGTTCCGCGGGAACCCGAATATTGATATGCGCATTATTCCCAACCATACGACTGTAATGTAATGTGTTTTCGCGAAACGCCTTCATTTAGCATTTGTTCGAAGACAATAAAATTTGGGCCATTAGGCCCGATACCTGGGTTGTTTCGTTGAATTTCCGACTCTGTAGACTGCACCTCTTCTCTTACCCGACCTCTCAAATCTCACCCTCCTAACAGAAGCGGGAGGCTCACTGCTAGCCGGAGCTTCCGTTTCACATCCTTTCCTCTCATTGCTTTCCAGTTTAATCTTGAAGCGTGCGAGTTCTTGTTTGTAGTTGTAGCGATAAGCCAAAAAGAGGAAGTGACACGAGCACTTCGTCCTTATAAAGCCCAGCGTGGGCCGGAAGTGACGATAAACGTGACTTGCACTTATGGGCGAGACTAGTATCGTAACTAGGGACGCCAGCCCTTCGCGGAAATAAATTGTACTATTTAGATATAAAATCAATATAATACTTATTAGTGATGTATGTACTATGTACAGTGTGTGTACATAATGAAAACCAGTTCAGACCTTAATCATAAGGTCCTTAACTCTTTGCACGCTAGCGGGGGATATGCCTGCCACAGTGATTATATCCGCAAACAGATTGGATCCAGATGAGACGCCGCGTAACGCGGCGTCTCATCAGGATCCAAACTATTTGCTATTCTGACACTGAATTGGAAAGAAATTTTGAAAATTCTAATTTTAGAATGATAGCAGACGACAAATTGTTGCAGACGAAAAAATTACCCAGCATGCAAAGAGTTAATTGAGTAAACTCTGTTTATATACACTGTAGCACACGTGTTCTCGTTCCATGTACGCTTCACCGGGGATCTATGAGTTTATTGTTGACTAAGCGCGATGGCTGATCTTGTTGTCCTCGGTGTTGTCAGGAGCGGTTATGGGCCCGTCACACCATAACGTTCTGGCCAACGTTCTCTGACGATTGAGGAAACGTTGGTAGTCACCCATGGTCGCTGGGATAACGCCAGAAGAGCGTTGTGTGAACGCTAGTAAACGTTAGTAAACGTCGGTGATCGTCGGTAATCGTCGGAGAACGCCGGTCCGAAATAAAAGTTTTGAACATGCACAAAAGTTTTCTCTGAGACCAGCGTTCTTCGAACGTTTAGTGTTAAACGCTGGAGATCGTTTAAGAACGTTCGTTGAACGTTTTACTAACGTTCACTGAGCGTTGCACGCATTCGGCTATCGTTAGTCAGTCGTTACTCTAGCGTTGCTTGGTTGTTATGGGCCCGTCACACCATAACGTTCTGGCAAGCGTTCTCTGGCGATTGAGGAAACGTTGGTAGTCGCCCAAGGTCGCTGGGATAGCGCCAGAAGAACGTTGTGTGAACTCTAGTAAACGCTAGTAAACGTCGGTGATCGTCGGTAATCGTCGAAGAACGCTGGTCCGAAAAAAAGGTTTTGAACATGCACAAAAGTTTTCTCTGAGAACAGCGTTCTTCTAACGTTTAGTGTTACTCGCTGGAGATCGTTTAAGAACGTTCTTTGAACGTTTTACTAACGTTCGCCGAGCGTTGCACGCGTTCGGCTATCGTTAGTCAGTCGTTACTTGGTTGTTACAAATCGTTTGCTTTGCAGTGAACGACTCACTGGCGACCTGTCAACGACCGGTGAACGGTCCCCTAGCGTTCACAGCGTGTGACTAGAGTCAAACGAACGTCATTTTGCGTCCGTTGAGCGTTATTCGAACGTTTTCCGAACGTCCATGTATATGGGTATATAAACTAATTTTTGTTTTGTAATCAAGGTTCATTTTATTTTGGACTACCGTAGAGAACACCTACTATGGAGGATCCAGAAAAACTAAGGAGGCTGTATGTGCTTGCTATATAGCCCAGCATGAAGTAGATGTACTGGACTTGAACATAGCTGAACACATTGAGGTACCTCGCCCGCAGAGAAAAATACCCTGACGAAAACGACAATGCTGGAGTAAATCATGGATATTAAGGCGTCAATAGTTTGGTCTGTACGACCAAGCCATGGTTGAAGTTCGCCAGGAAGATCTCAGTACCTTCACCAACTTCATCCGCATGCCACCGGAAATGTTTGATGAAATCCTTGGACGTGTCAATGGCAGATTGCCACAACAGCACACCGTCTCCGTCCTTGTCCGTGAAGTGTGCCGGGCTATCATTGACGAGTATCTGCCTGAGGTAATGACTCCTCCAAGCACTCCTGGGACCCGTTTTATAAAACTTCGTACGACAACTGTTGTCGTTATGCAGATTATACAATTCTCAAATATTATGTATTAATCTATCTGATCCTGTCTTGTGACATCATTTTTGAATCGTCTTGAAAATACAATTTCAAAGAGATGTCGCAAGACAGGATTAGATAGAGAAAACAGAATGTAAATGTATTTTAAAGTTTTGACTTACGACAGTTTTTGTCGTACGAAGTTTTATGAAACGGGCCCCTGAAGCCTGGCGTGAGATTGACAATGTGGAACGTGCCTCATTGTGTTGGTGCCACTCATTAAGGACCAAAGGGGCTTTTTAGACAGACTGCTGCTGAAAGGAAAAACAGAAGTAACGGAGACTGCCTTATGCATTACTTATACCCCACACAATTATGCTGCCACCTATCATAAAGGCCAACAGTGACGAATGTTTAGAGATGTTTTACCGTATATCTACATTACAGTGAAAGTAAATGATGGTTGAAATGAAATTGGAAATAAGGATTTTATAGAATCCTTAATATGTTTTAGCAAAATTAAACAGTTTTAGGTTGATGCAAGATTCGAACACACGCCAGATAAAATTTTCCCGATCACATACCGGTACTTGCTTATGGCCCTACGACCTATTCATTACGCTATGTTTTCTGATACAGTGGAGAAACCGCTATTCTTTCCCAATAAACGCGTTTACGCTAAAACTATTATTTGCAGTGCAAACAGTTTGTCGCCAGATCAGACGCCGGGTAACCCGGCGTCTGATCAGGCTCCAAACTGTTTGCCACCAAGATAAACATGAAATATCAGAATTGTCCAAAAGTTTTAGTGCTTTGCGTTTGCGTACGTTTGCGTTAAAACGGCAAAGAATAACAGATTCTCCACTGTAAATAATTCGCTCATTGTTTATACTTTAACTTAACCTTTTCTTTAAAAGAATGAGACGAAGATATCCGAAATGCTGATCTTCCTTAAAAATGGACTCGGCGACCCGTGACAAGTCAGACCTAATTGTTTGACAATAAGTATATAAATTCCATTATTGTTAAAGTCAGGGCGAAGTCTTGAAGTATTTTCCAAACTTTCGACGTCAATACTTGCCTTGTGAACGTGTCTCTGAGGGACTTGAACCAGGTCCACAAGTGGTCCATGCTGATCTCCAGTTCAGTTGCCTTGCCCTCGAGTATTCGCTGCATCTTTGCCTTGTTCTTGTAATCTGTCTTCTGCGTGTTCCACATCAGTTCGTTTTCGCGGGAAAACTCGACCAGATTATCTTCTTCTACCGCCCGGTCCACGATCTTACAATCCTTTCTCTGCTTCTTCCCTCTCTTTGCAATGGTTGGACCGTCATGATTGGGGGTTTCAGGGTGTTTAGGGTCTTCAGGGGGTGTTACATGGTCCATAACTTCTCAGAAGTGCTCTTCCTCATGATGTTCTTCTTCGTCTGAAGACATTGCTAGTGGAAGAAGCTTCTTCTAACCTGCAACGCTAGTAGCAGAAGTCACATTCCCACCCGTTTTGCGTCTTGGCGGCATGATGCTGTCTGTTCAACTAACAAGAACAACTGAATTCACTATGAAATTCCCAGCGTTTTGTTCCCGTTCGACCGTAAAAATCACACGCCAGCAAGGCGTTATTCTGTCGTTAGTCAGACGTTAGTCACACGTTAGTCGAACGCTAAACACGCTCGTCTAACGTTGGCTAACCGTTCGTCTTGCGCCAGTGGCACGTTAGCACACGCTAATTGCTTTCATTGGTATCTTTCTTGGTCGCTGTTATACGCTTCTCGTGCGTTAGAAACACGCTAGACATGCGTTATGCACGCGTTAATCAAACGCCAGAAGTGTCATCTTCATTCTAGAACGCTCGAAAATTGAACGATTTAAACGCTCAGAGAACGTTAGCCAGAACGTTACGGTGTGACGGGCCCATTACTAATCGTTTGCTTTGCAGTGAACGACTCACTGGCGACCAGTCAACGACAGCTGAACGGCCCCCTAGCGTTCGCAGCGTGTGACTAAAGTCAAGCGAACGTACGTTGGCGTCCATTGAGCGTTATTCGAACGTTTCTCAAACGTCAATGTATATGGGTATATAAACAAATGTTTTGTAAGCAAGGTTCATTTGATTTTGGACTACCGTAGAGAACACCTTCTGTGGAGGATCCAGAAAGACTAAGGAGGTTGTATAAACCAGCATGATGTAGATGTAGTGAACTTGAACATAGCTGAACACATCGAGGGACCTCGCTCGAAGAGAAAAAGACCCCGGCAATGCTGGATATTAAGGCGTCAAGAGTTTGGTCTGTACGACCAACTCATGGTTGAAGTTTTCCAAGAGAAGATCTCAGTACCTTCACCATCTTCATGCGCATGCCACCGGAAATGTTTGATGAAATGTTTGGACGTGTCAGGGGCAGATTGACAAAGCAGCACACCTTTTACCGAGAGCCCCTCGAACCTGGCCTGAAACTGGCGGTGACACTGCGGCATTTGGCATCTGGATCTAGCTATGCTGACAAACTTGACCAGACTATCCTCCATCGCCCGGTCCACGATCTTACAATCCTTTCTCTGCTTCTTCCCTCTCTTTGCACTGGTCGGACCGTCATCATTGGGGGTTAAGGGTCTTCAGGGGGTGTCACATGGTCCATTACTTCTCGGAAGTGTCTTCCTCATGGTGTTCTTCTTCGTCAGAAGACATTGCTAGTGAAGGGGGCTTCTTCTTACCTGCAGCGCTATTAGAAGAAGTCACCTTCCTACCATTTTTGCGTCTTGGCGGCATGATTCTGACTGATCAAACTCACAAGAATAACTGAATTCGCTACGAAAATCCCAGTGTTTTGTAACCCGTTCGATCGTAAAAATCACATGCCAGCAAAACGTTATGCTTTCGTTGGTCACACGTTAGTCACACGTTCGTCGAACGCTCAACACGCTCGTCTAACGTTGGCAAATCGTTCGTCGCTCGCCAGTGACACGTTAGCACACGCTACTGGTTTTCGGGGGTATCTTACTTGGTCGCTGTTACACGCTTCTCGTGCGTTAGAAACACGCTAGGCATACGTTAGGTACACGTTAATCAAACGCCAGAAGTGTCATCCTCATTCCAGAACGCTCGAAAACGCTCAGAGAACGTTTGCCAGAACGTTATGGTGTGACCGCCCATTACATGAACAATTAATTAATGACTTTAACCATTTTTCTAGTGATAGCGACTTCACTGTATTTGCAAACAGTTTGAATCGTGATCAGACACCGCCTAATTACGGCGTCTTATTTGAATCCAAACTGTTTGACACTCATTTTTAGGTCTCTTTTCTTAGGGGCGGTGGTCCAGTGGTAGGACGCTCGCCTAGGAAGCGAGAGGTTCCTGGTTCGAGCCCTGTCAGAATCACTGGAATCTTTTAGCAAAAATTTAACCCTACTTTGCTCCACTTCATGTATAAAATGTGCATGTAAGTCGTCATCTTTGAATGATCTTTTAAAGTGTAGAAAAAATACAAATCGATAACCTTCAAACACGCAGCCAACTGTCAAAATCCTTTTAATGCAGGTCTTATAAATCAGATCGATGTACTTGAATAAAATGTACGTTTTCCTTTTATCTGTTATATAAAAGGATTACGTGACATGCATTTTACTGCACATGAATCGTAGCTTTACTAAATACATGTAGTGATGGGTTTTGTCTGATATAGATGCTAGATCTACATGTATTTTTAAAAATACCACCGCTCATAATGCCACCCCTGTTTAAAGCCGTACAAGTATAATTTTAAATTAGTGTTGCCTGTGTGTGCAAGATCGTTGAAGGATTTGCAAAATCCAAACCTAACTGCAATGTTGTGACTGTTTATTTAATCCTCTTGTTTAATGTGACCAATACTCTCAGGCAAATCTCCTTCAAACCTAAACAAATTAACCCCGCCTGTGTGACAGCGAATATCTTCTGAAACAGAAACATTGATGGAAATTCTGCTGTTTAGTTCAGACCTTTAATATTTTAATATATTTTTACGATTAACCGGTTACCGATTTTTCGAACCGAAAATCGGACATTCGAACGGTTAACCGGTTAACCGATTAACCGTTGCCATCCCTAATATAATAGTCCACTTTTACCTTTACCTTTACCTTTTCATGATCAAAATTTTAGGGAGATTTTACCCATTCACCACTTTATTGTCGTCTGTTGCAGTATTGTTGTCTGCAAGACACGTTTCAAAGTTAGATTTACGGTTGCATGACTTGATAAATAGTCAAACAGTTTGGGTCTTGATCAGATGCCGCGTCACGCGGCGTCTGACCAGGCCCCAAACTGTTTGGAAATGCGCTTTAAATCGTCATTAAGAGTGAAAGGGTTAAAGATGTATGAATCTAGATTGAACAAATGTTGCAAACGACAATTTCAAAGCAGACGATATCGCAGCTGGCAAAGGGCTAATATTTCTGCAGAAAGTATAGCAAAATCTCTTTTTAACGATCACTAAACGAATGCTAAGTAATTGTATGAAAGACACTTGATAGCATAAAGCATAGTGGAAGTAAAACAAAAAGTTCCCTGATTTAGGTTTTGCCTACCATTGAAAGCACTTTAGTTGTCGTTACAGATGTTGTTTCCTGTAGATGTATATCAGTTCTGCCGACCTTTGATTAGAAAACAACGCCGTATATCGAACTACACAGGTTTTCCAAATGCTTTGCTGCAAACGAAACGAGTAAAGGTTAATCAAAGGGGTTGAATTGCACAAAAGTTCTAAAACGTGATTGACCATTGAAAATGTTTCGAGAACATGTCCAGCGCTTATAAAGCGTTTGAGTTGAGTCTGAGTGTGTTCTCAAGCATTTGATTGGTCAAATTTACGCCTAGGCTCAACTCTGACCAATCAATTACGATGCCTTGTATCATCTTTTACTGCCAAATGTTATCGTCTGCTTTAACTCTCCTACCGCTAAAACATCGTCTGCATTCATAGTGTCGTCTGCACTATTTTTTCAAGTCAGTTTTAGGGTTTTTTTTACTATAAAAAATATCGATATATGAGTGTCAAACAGTATGAATCCTGATCAGACGCCGCATTACGCGGCGTCTGGTCAGGAGCCATACTATATGTAAACTCGCATTTTGGCGCCATTGGCAGTGAAAGAGCTAAATAAAATTTAAGCAGTGGTCAAATTGTAATCAGAAAATATATGTGAAGGTTAATTTTATCATACTATGCTACCTAGTTTTAAACGCGACACCTGATCTGGATTTAAACCGTGTGACATTCATATTCACTTTTTCTCAGTTTAAAAAATTATTTAGATCTACTTGTAGGTTGTTTATAGAAGACGTCATATTTGAAGCAGAAAACACTTCAGCATGGTAAGGATTAAACGCCACAAAACTTTCGTTGGAGTGATCGTTATTGTTGCTGATTTCTATTAACCCCTTAGCTACAATGACGTCATCAATTTAAAACAATTACCGGCTGCTTCTATTTATCAAATTGAAATGTTAGGTATTTTGACTTAAGAAAAATTGAAATGAGTGTCAAACAGTTTTGGTTTTGATCAGACGCCGCGTGTCTCATTATAGTCAACTGTATACAAATAACTATTGTACTCGAGGTAAGTCAGTGAAGGGGTTAAGAAAAAACCAACAGATAACTGTAGTGCATAAAAAGCTACGCAGTTGCAAGGCTTTAGATATACAGTGCTACCTCTCTACAACGGCCCTATAAACAACGACTCCCTCCTTACAACGACCCTTGTCGTAATTCCCTAAACAGGACAATTATGTCTAACGCTTTTACTGTTGCAATGTCGTCTGCTTAAAATTCGTCTGCTGTTTTCTCTCCAAGTTACTTATCAGTGGAGATTTTGAATACATATAATTACGAGTGACAAACAGCTTGAACAAAGATCAGACGCCGCGTTACGCGGCGTCTGATCTGGATTCAAGCTGTTTGCAAATGTATCCAAGTCTTAAGTTTCCCTCTCTATAACGACTCCTTCCGAACAACACACACAATCTGTGTCTCCCATTGGATGTCGTTGTAGAGAGGGGGCATTGTATCAAGTGTTTTAATGTTAAGTCGTGCTACAGTGGAGAATCTGTTATTCTTTCCCAATAAACGCGTTTACGCTAAAACTATTATTTGCAGTGCAAACAGTTTGGAGCCAGATCAGACGCCGGGTGACCCGGCGTCTGATCAGGCTCTAAACTGTTTACCACCAAGATAAACAAGAATTATCAGAATTGTCCAAAAGTTGTTCTTTTCTACGTTTTAGTGTTTTGCGTTTGCGTACGTTTGCGTTTAAACGGGAAAGAATAACAGATTATCCACTGTAGTGTGGTGGTAATAGTAGCACTTTGTAAACAAAGCATCTTGACATACTCACACCTTGATTATGAACATGCTCAGAGAATATGTGGTGAAAAGGAATATTAATTTCACAAGCAATCCTGAATTAACCGAGTTATAGAAATAAACGGATAAAACAATAAACACTATTTTGTAAAGTAAATTACAAAATATCCTCTCAATGCTATAGGGAAAAATGAATTACGGTAAAACCTCTTTATTTCTACCACTGAAAAGAATGCTAATTGATTATATAAAATACAATTGACAGCTTTCAAACAACCTGCCGGTAAAACAGAAAGCTCCTGAAGGAACTTTCTGTATTATTATCACATTGCTTTAAACAGTCACCTGCCATAAACATATGATAATTAACACAAATTATTAGTCGTAATCACACAGGGTTCATACACTTGCACAAAATGCAGAATATCGAAAATTAAAACGATGCTCATATTTAGCAGCTTTTATAAATGAGCTATATAAACGGTTTTAGTACCCTCAATTTTGTTAATTCGTATATTGAAACGCAGCAATATGTATTTTAAATAAGTATAGACCCACCAGAGACTTGTTTTCTCGCGTATTACTTTTAGATATTACTATAGCAAATTGCCTAAATTTAGAAATAACCTAGTGTTTTAAGATTAATGACACCAGGGAAGTGAAAGGGTTAATAATTAATATCTTCAAAGATATTCCAAAGTCTGAGAGTACATACATATATTTACATTCGCTTTGTAACCTCTTTTAACCCTTCAACCCTACAGCCCTGTGTAGAGATTACTGATTCCATATGCAAACAGTGTAGACAGATCAAACAGAGCCCTCTGATCAGGGTCTGTACTGTTTGACATTTTCATTCTTTTTGTTGTTATATCAAAACTGCAACAGTAGACTGGTTCAAAATGTTTGTACTAGAGAAGTCCAAAAGGATTATAAATACCCACAAGAGATATTTAGGGTTGAAATGGTTAAATACCCCTATGTAAAATAGTGAGGTGTAAATTTCGATTAACATTTCAATTCAGATCTGTTTCAATCCAGTTCATATCCACACGCTATGTGTAGAGGTCGGAAAGATGTCGACCAAGTTAATATTCAGGATCTACTTCCAGATTCTCCACTGGAATCGATACAAGTAATGTGTGTGTAAGAAATTGGCACCGTCTGTATTGTTGCAATGATTATGCAATCTCTTATTTTAATGTATTACTTCTTTATCAATTCTCAATGCACACATAAGAACTCTCTGTAGCACTTGCTCTACGACAGTAAGAGTCAGATCCTAAACTACCTCCCGGATAAAATAACAAGTTTAGACAATACAGATGAACTGTAAAGTTTTTACGGTTTGAACGCTTTAAATAATTATTTCCACCAACACAGCACTAATTCCCCGTCGGGCACCCCAAAAACCACAATCTACTTGACGTAACATTATGATGCATCAGAATTACTTGATGTCGTCAGTGTAAACAGCTATTTTTAAACAGCTGATCGTTATACAGCTGCAGCTTTTGTTTGGGACATACGCAGAGCCGTTAATCACCAAACCGAACAATTCATACTACGGAGTTGGTGCTATACTTATTTATATTACAAATGTGTCTGATCAGGTTCAAAGCTGTTTGCCACTCAGATTAAAATAATGGTCAAAAATATCAAGACGCTGTGATTGTTTTTGCATTTAATTGCATTGCGTTTGCATTAATTTTAGTAACCCTTTCACCGCCAGAATCGCCTAAAGTCGAATTTGCAAACAGTTTTGGTCCTGATCAGACGCCGCGTAACGCGGCGTCTGATCAGGATCAAAACTGTTTGACACCCGTTTCGATATTTCTTATATCATTCTCTCTTAATTCTAACTTTGAAATGATATTGCAGACAATAATATTGAAGCAGACGACACACTAACGGTGTAGGGGTAAAAAGCTCAAAAATGATTTGGCGGTGAAAGGGTTAAACGAGAACGAAGCATGTCTCCATCACAGTACTTACTGTCTGTGTAATAGAAGTTCTATCTTCCTATGCAAAATTGTATTGAAATAATAGTACTACTCGCTACAATCATTTAAACACTTTAAAGTTTTAACTTCAAATACATGGGATGCATGGGATACCCTAACAGTCTTCTAGCAGTCTTCTATCAGTCTATATATATAGCAGAAGAGAACAGTCTGCAGTCCTAACATAATCAAAACACGTTTATAGCCTTTTAACGATGCTCTTCCAATTTCACCAGAGAGAAGATCAGTTACGTCTTTTGTAAATGTCACTGGAATTATACCAACGCCGGATTCTAATTTCCGGGATAAGACTGCAAATATATCGGATTTACCTAACCACTGTCAATGGCGCCAAAAGGCGCCTTTACAAACAGTTTGGAACCTGATTAGACGCCGCGCAACGCACCGTCTGATCAGGATCCAAACTCTTTGATATTCGTTTCCAAATTTCGTCAGTCCTTATTCCTTTTAAATATAACATTGAAACGATATTGCAGTGAGCTCTGTTGAAGCAGACAACACTATCGCGGTGAAAGGGTAAAAATCTCACGATATTTTTGTTGATGATAAAATTAAGCTTAACATACATTGGGTGTACTTATAGAATAGTCCATAAGGTCAAACTAATGTCGCAATATGCTAAATGCACCAAAGGTGTAGTATTAACAGTTAGTATGTATCAATTTCAAGAAAACAATAATCAAGGTTTAATTCTTTATTTTAGTCTCATCATGATTTACAACATATCTTTATCATCGATTTAACAATTTTTAAAGTATATCATGCCGTTCATAATATGAACTATAAGAGACTATCACAACTTTGCAAATAATTACTATAAACATAGCAAAATTATACATAATAAAATGTATACATTCTCCATTAATCTTGCAAACAAGACTCTTTAAAGGGAATGCCCTTTTGTCTATTTGCTCCTTAAAAAGTGCTTAAGAGGAGAATAATTGATAAAACCTGACTTCAAAAAACAGGTCAAACAAGCCAAATAGAAAATGGTATTAAAGAACCCGCTATCACCTCAAATCAGATTTGAGATAAACTGATTAATAAAGATTGTATACACGGGGTTAAACTATGATCAGAGACACTAAAAGAAATTATACTGACATTATTTACAATAAAATAAATATCCACGATAAAGGCCGGTATCTATCTACAAAGGTAAAAGTTTCGGCGCTGAAGAATACTAAAACAGGTTTTGGCACATAACCTACAAATATCAGACTCTGTAAAAAGAAAAGACAATTTTTCAGCTTTGGACATATTATTAAAGTTAACATTTGAACTGAAGGCTTGAATTAAAAGGGTTTGTCGAAGATCATCGTACAAATAACAATCTAACAAAACATAGGCCTCATCAAGTGCTGTACAGTTGAGAAAACGTGATTTGCTCCTGTATCAACCAAACAAAATGCAAAAGCACTGCAACATGATGGAGAACATGACTGGTCTAACAATGTATGCTATTTATGTAAATTTAAATAGCAAACATTTATATGGCTGATTTTGTTTCATAACCGTGATGAAGTGGACATAAGGGTTATGGTTTAAAAGCATTTATATATGTAACATACAGAAATTATCGATAAGAGTGTCAAGTCGATAATTTCTGCTTTTTAAATAAATAAATGCGTGTATTTACCCCTTAACTGTCATTCTGTCAACCATATTATACAAGTGTCGTCCGTTTTTATTTCTAAAATGTAACTTTTATGTATTTTGACTTAAGGAATCTTGAAATGAGTGTCATTTTACAGTTTGGATCCTGATCATACTATATTTTTTATCATGGCAAGATTCAATTGTTGCATAAAACCACTGTACTCGGGATAAGGTAGTGAAGGGGTTAAGCGATCACTCAACAGAAGATCAACAGGAAGTATGTAATACAAGCGAATGGTTTAGCCTTTCACTACCTCCATTATGCCGTCATAAGATGTCTACCACACTTGCTGTCCTCGTCTCTATTGTCTGTAAAAGCGCTGTCTCCTTTTATACAATGAGTTTAAACAATAAGAAAACATTTATATAGGTGTCAAACGCGTTGGATGGCAATTAGAAGCCAGCATCCAAACAGTTGCTAAATTGATTGTTTGCACTTTGGGAGATGGAACTATTAACAAATTCGACCCTTGCGACGAGAGTACTCATGAATCATTTACAAACTGTGTACCTCTGACAATTACACTTGTCCCATGTAAACCTTAAGGTGCCCTCTGATCAGGGTCTACACTATTTGTCATTTGGAAACATATTGTTAAAATCAACCCCAAATAGTCAACAAGAGGCCCATGTTGGCCTAAATATCGATCACTTGGGAAAACCCAGACCAGGGGCATATGATCCCTGGGATAGGATCATTTTCACCCCAATGATATAATTTAAAAAACTTGCAGGTGAATACGCAAATGAAGTGTTCTGTCAAATGTCTAAGCTTATGACTTTTTACATGGTTTCAGACAGTAAGGTTTTTCATTGAAAACATTGTTTTAGCTAATGTGACCAAGCTATGCAACTGGTCAGAATCATTTCAACAATATTGGTAAATCACCACTAGAAGTGTCACCATGTCAAATATAACAAATCTGTGCATATTAGTTTCAGAAAAAAAGATGTTCATTACATTACTATATGTTAAACTTTGAACTAAAGGGTGGGGTCATTTTTGATCCGAGGGTCATAATTTGAACAATCTTGATAGAGGACCTACTGTGGATGATACTTTGTGCAAAATATCTAAGCTCAGGGTATTGTAGTGTCAGACAAGAAGATTTTTTTTTAATTTTCAATGAAAAAGGCTATTTTTAGCTCCTTTACCTAATTATGCAATGGAGTGGGTCTGTTTCAACAACATTGGTAAAAGGCCTCTAGAAGAGTCACCTTGTCAAATATCAAAGCTCTGGCCACATTAGTTGTCGATAAGGAAATGATTGAAGATTTCACTATATAACTCCTTGTAAAATGGTGAACCCCGGGGCGGGGCCCATTTTAACCCCAGGGGCAAAGTTTGAACAATCTTGATAAAGGACGTATAGATGATGCGATGTGCCAAATATCTAAGCTCTGGTTCTTCCGGTTTTTCAAAAGAAGATTTTTGAAGTTTTCGTTGAAAAATTATATTTTTAGCCCCTGTGACCAAGACATGCAACGGACCAAGTCCATTTCAACAAAATTGGTAAAGGGCCCCCAGAAGTGCCATCATGTCAAATATCAAAGCTCTGACCATAACAGTTTAAGAGAAGAAGATGATGGAAGATTTCACTAAATAACTCTATGTAAAATAGTGATCCCCGGGGCAGGGCCAATTTTGATTCTATGGACAAAATGTGAACAATATCTTGATAGAGGACGTATAGATGATGCCATGTGCCAAATGTCTAAGCTCTGGCCCTTGGGTTTTTTGACAAGAAGATGTTTGATGTTTTCATTGAAACGATCTATTTTAGCTCCTGTGACCTAGATATGTAACAGGCCGGAAATGTATGACCATGTAAGGATCATTCAGGCGAAGTTTGGTAACAATCCATCCAGTAGTTTCGGAGGAAATGTCATTAAAGAAATTCTTAACGACGAACGGACGGACGAACGACGGACGGACGAACGAACGACGGACACAGGACGATCAAAATAGCTCACCTTGGCACTACGTACTAGGTGAGCTAGAATGAGCTAGTTAGAATTGTCAATTAAAAGTTTCAGGGGTGAATGAGTTAAGCAGGATAAATATAATGTATATCCTGCTTTACGTAGTGCTTATCAATCTTTCTACTCCGAATAGTGTTGTCGGGTAGTACAGGAATGGTTTTATCAATTACAATTACTATAATGATTGTAATGTTTATCATTTCAATTCAAGTAAGACACTATGGATTCTTGTATTCGGTAAGTAATGCAGCCGAAGTTAGAATGAATATATATAATCAATGTACGACACTGGCACACAACAAAATGACATCCAGTAAATCGACCATTCAAACAAATGACTGCTAATACCTAGACTACAGAATATTTAAGGAAACTCATATACGATTATTGTACATGTGTATCCCTATTTAGTGTGATCTACCCTCTGTGTTTTAACACTATCACTGACTCGTCGTGTAATAGTACGCATGCTGTTTTCGATGGCAATGCGTTTGGCGTTAATATAAGTTTAAAACAAGTGTTGGTCACTTTGTGATAGACAATACATCAAGCAAAGTTGTAGTTTTCGAAAACATAAAAATAATTGCCAAGTGTTTTCTTTAATACAAGTCCATAGTAGTAAGCATGGACTTGCGTTCATATAAACATTGCTTTTCTAAACTGCTCACCTTTTGTACCTATTCTTTGTAAACTATTTCAATTGAGCTTAATTGACACAAAGATAGTTACTATAGCAACATTTTACTTTTGGAATATGATATAAAAAACACACAATGTTGTACTTGGTTACCATGGTATTAGCCTGAGTGCAATGGAATTTGCAACTTAAGTGAATTAAAAGTCTTTAGCCAGATAACTCAGCATCTAATCAGGATCCAAATTCTTTGTCACTCTCGTCAATCTTCTAAATAACTCAAAAAGGCATACATGTAAATGAAGATATAAAAACAGACGACAATTTAAATCAGGCGATACCATGCAATTTGAAAGAAGTTACATGTAGTGTTAGAAATAATAAAACAATTCATAGTTAGCCAAAGAAAACATCCCTTTAAACTTGTCAAGTTATTTAACCTCTTCATTGCCTTACCCCGAGCACAACATTTTTTGCAAACAGTTTGGGTTCTGATCAGACGCCGCGTAACGCGGCGTCTGATTAGGATCCAAACTGTTTGACACTCATTGCATTATTTCTTCAGTCTAAAAAGCAAAAATTAAAACTTATGAAATAAAAGCAGACGACAATTGTTTAAAATTGATGACGTCACGGCAGTGAAGGGGTTAATACAAGCTTAACCCATGTACCAGAAATGACGCGCTTACACGTCGTTGACAAACAGTGTGCCTACAAGGAGAACAGTAGGCCTATGTAAACATAGACCCTACCTAAGAGGGTTTCTATAAGATCCCCTCTGATCGGAGATTGCACGTTTGTCATTCTACAATTTGTTGTAAAAACGGCCCTAAAAGTAAAACATGCACTCTACAGAATTGGAAACTGGGATCGTCCATTAAAATTTCAGAGGTCTATGAGATATTTAATGTGACTAGATTATTTTCTGTCATTTTCTTATACAGTAAAGACTGGCTAATATACGTTGCAGTGATACTGTAATATCCTAGGTAACTATGGTTACAAAGCTTCTTTATACGCTAAAAGGCATTTGGTATCAGTTAACGCACATGGAAATGGTCTAAATTATAAATCTCAGATTCGTCGACCTGAAAGCTAGACGTGAATATATTTTTAAGAGAACACTGATACATCCTGAGGGTAAATTATCTTCTAAAATATATGTTATTATATGCCATTATGCTCAGAATCTAACAACTATTATGTACAGTAAAGCAGTATTAAATATTTTAACACCATGGACCTGTTTAAATTGAACTCATTACATTTGCCTACACTGTAGACCCAGATCAGAGGGATCCTATAGGAACCCTCTGATCTAGGTCTACACTGTAGGCTAATTTAGACCATTGTTTAGTAAACTACCAAGAATTCCAAGCATACCTGCTCATGATTTGGTAGCTTAAATGATCCACAAAGGAACCGAATAACCCACAAGTATTACTTAGTGTTAAAGGGTTAAAGACATATGGGATATGTCATGAGTCGATGTTTAAGGTGGTTCGCGGGTCAGCTTATTCTGTGTCAGAATTCTTTGAAACCTTGATTAAATTGAAATATACCATATGGTGAGTGAAAAATCGTTTAAATAAAAAAAAGTTACAGTGCCGTTTTTTTCTGACAGGACTTTTTGTCGAGAAAAGCTCCTTTTTTAATAAACAGGAATATTTTCTTTATAGAATGATATAACTCAATAATTTCTGTACATTCAAGTAAACTGTACATAGACTATAAGATATTGGGCAAACAAAAGTATTTCATGACATATTTTCTGGAAATATCAATATTTTAAAAACGTCAAATTGTGAAAATCTCAAATTACAAAACATCTAGCTGTTTAACATACACTAATTTTACTCTTATTAGATAGATATAACTTAATTCTACTTGTCACAAAAATGTAATGAAAATCTACAGTGGAATTTACATTTTATACATGATTTCCTGAAATTCTGACAAAATGTTAACACAAAACGAGTAACCTCCCTTGAGTTCAACTTTAAAATGCCGTCAGCTCTAAATAATACCATAAGTCAAACCTGTAATAAGGGACCATTGAATACGGTAGCCTGTAGATCTTTAAAGGCAAGTGACTGCTTAATGCATAACAAAAGTAATGCATAAAAGCTCCTTTAGGATCTATCTTTTAGCATTACTTTTGTCCTGTGTTAAGCTGCCATCTGTTATATAGGCTATAAATCCTCACAAACTTAGCTGTCACTTGACTATACTCGCATCTGATATTATTCATTATTACTAGACTAAACATAGCCTGTCCTTTGATCACTGCATTATGAATTTACTAGTTACTAACATCGGAAAATTTGTTAAAAAAAATGTTTTGAAGCGAGTGGGAATCGAACCTAGAACCTCTGGATTGCAAGTCAATCGCCGTACCAACTGAGCTAACAGAGAAGACACTGAAGCAGATCAAACTTTTCTTTATCTAAATTTTCTACTATAAGCACGTGCCGCAAAGATCAGGTGAAAGTCATCAGCATTTCCGGAATTCGAGATGCGGGCCGCCCGCTGTCGAACCACCTTAAGACAAGCTGATCTCAAACAAAATTAAAAGGTTTGAGGTTTTCAGGATAATAAATTGATTAGATGGATTGTGTGATACTTTACATTTATATAAACAGTCCCTGTAATGTTTCTACATCAAAATACATGTGTATCATCAGCCAAAGACACCGAAACTACACTGCACATTATGTTAGAACAAGGTAGTGGGCAATAAACATCGGCAGATGTCCAATTAAATTCTAAATTTATACAAAATATTTCGCACTGCATGCACCTGGGGTCCGTTTCATAAAACTTCGTACGACAAATGTTGTCGTAAGTCAGATCTTAAAAGTCTCAATTTATTTCTCCATCTAATCCTGTCTTGTGATATCGTTTTGGAATCGTCTTGAAAAGACAATTCGAAGGAGATGTCACAAGACAGGATTAGATAGAGAAATCAGCATGTACGATTTTGAGGTTTTGACTTACGACAAAATTTGTCGTACGAAGTTTTATGAAACGGGACCCAGACACGCTGCCTTTATTTGTGAATGTTGCGAAAATTAGAAACACTACAGCTAATCCTGACACGTACGACGACTTAATGCGGTATGAGTATGTTAAATGCAGGACGTAAAGTGTAGATAGCAACACACAGTATTAAATGATACCAATGAATCTTTGATTGGAAGGTTACTTTACCCTTTCAATGTCATGACATTATTAGCTTTAAAAAAAGTGTCGCCTGCTTTGACTTGTCAAATTTTAAAGTTAGGTACTGTGACTTTATACATATAACATTGAGTGATCGACGGTCTAGTCAATATCATATCTTGTTGCAAATAAATATTTTACTCGAAGTAAGGCAGTGAAGGGATATATACATGTACTATATAATCCGTTATGGTTATCAGGCACATGAAATGGTCTTTTTGTGAAAGGTTAATGTGTAACCTTTTCTTTGTTAATCACTTATAATGTAATATTATCTGCATTTAAACTGTATTCTTCGATACCTTTTTTCAATTCTAGACTTAACCCTTACGGCGCTGAGCTCGCATCAAGTCGACTTTACAAACGGCTTTGATCCGCATCATGATCCAAACTGTTTGAGACCTGTATCGACATTTCTTAAATAATAATACATTGAATCTTATTTTGAAACATTCTTGCAGACAGCAAAATTAAAGCAGACGACAATATTGCGGTGAAGGTGTAAAAAACTAACGATTAATTTGGAGCCTAAAGGGTTAATACAGAATGACAGAAGAAACAATGATGTATTCGACACTAGATGTTGCTCTGGCTTTTAACCGTTTGTAAGGAAGATGCCCGATCGCTTTGAAACCAGTGGGTTGAGGGTCTGCGGTATAATTCTTGGACAGTTTTTATAATTGATGTTATTAACTCAGACAGGGATTATAAAATAATCAACCATACAACACGGAGAATATTGTTTAACACCTCTCGTTCTACGATCTTTGAACTGCTCTCCGGTTCTACACTGAAACATAAAACACACACACAACTCCACAAAAAAACCACACCGAAGAATCACTATTTTTAATCATGCCATTTGTCTTTAAGTTATTTGATTCATTTTAAATTTGATTTTACAAACTAGTTATAACAATTTATATAATCTTGGTAATAATATAGAAAGAATTTCCATGTTTCCATGTAACTCCATAATGTATCATATTTATTGAGAATGTAGTTACTTGTAATTTCTCGCTTTGTAGGTACATGTACATTTATGTAATTTTATGTGAAGTGCTTTTGAACGCACAACTCCTGTGTGAAAAGTGCGCTATATAAATCGGGTATAATAATAATAATAATAAATATGTTCATAAGGCAAGCTGACATAACAGCGGTCATTATACAACATATGTAACGGGTTAAGCTTACGTTCTAGAAATATATTTCTTTATTGATTACAGATTTCATAATCACGACCCAATCTTTAAATTGACCACACTAATGTATAATTGCATCAGATAAGTCTTGTTACTAGCACGAAAACACATTAGTGTCTTATTTATAGCGTGCACTAATGGCCTAGTGGGGTTCCTACACACGTGTCTTGCTGGGTGAAATTCTTTGACAATTTGGAAAGGGTTTGGATCAAGATATAAGACTTCAATATTCTCTGTTATTGGCCAAACTTGTTCAAGACTCTAAAGATTTAATATTGATTTGTAACAGAGAATAAACTGATTATGAATTATTGCTGCAGGCTACAATTGTAATGTAGATACGTTTTGTTGCATCATAAAAGGTAGTCTATAATGTATGGCAAGTGATTACTGTTATTACGAGAGATTCAAGATAACATAGAAGAGTGCATGTAACTCACAACATATCGTTATCGCTGTGTTAACTCTTTCCTCCCTGAACATTTAAATGGACAATTCCAGTTTCCATTTCAGTCTAGTCCATTTATGACTTTTAAGGGTTGCTTTTGTCAATGTTTGGCATTATGACAAACAGTGAAGACCCTGATAAGAGGGCTCCTTTCGGAGCCCTCTGATCTGGGTCTTCACTGTTTGCATAGGACAAGTGTACTATTCACATGTTCACTGTTTGAATATGACGCATATATGCGTGACTAGGGTTCAAAGAGTTAAGCTAACCATTGTTCAACTATACAATCGTCTGCTTCAAACTTCAACCACTATCTTGCCGTTATATCAATAATTATTGTATTTGAATTGACGTCTGCAAAATATATTCAATTAAGATTTATACATTTGTTAATTAAAGAAACAATAGTGTCAGGCAGTTTTGGTCCAGATCAGACGCCGCCTAACGAAGCAGTTAACCATGATTTGACCACGCAACATTTGACTGTAACTGGCAAACAATATTTACTAAGATCAGGCGATGCTTAACTATTGGGAAATAGCATGGATCCGCATCATACTTCCAGTATTTGTCATTATTATGAACTGGTCCCTTAACCCTTTACCTCATAGCTTGTTGCTAGTTTTGAAGACAGGTGACCACTTAAAGCAGGTTGAAAGTAAAGCAGAATGTGCCTTAAGGCACATTCTGCTTAACTTTCAGCCAGCTTTAAGCTGAAATCTGCTAGGCTATATAAAATATTTGTAATGGTAATTGTTCATGAGGGTATAAACTGGAACTATTTTCTTAAGCGGAGGAATAAATTAAATACGCTAAAAGTCGATTCTATGGGGGAAAGGGTTAATTTCCGCAATGCCATTCGCTCTGACCATTGACCTTTGCTTTGAATATGTTTGAATATTTATGTCGTGTTTTTTCTCATGTTCAAAATCAAGATTGCATGCAATTTGACTGCAAAAACGTTCATACGAGTGTCAAAACGTTTGGATATTTCTGAATAATTCAGTCAATATTCTTACCATCAGAAAACATTATTGTTCAATTCATTCGTTTAAAAAACACTTGTTCCAATACAATTATTTCTATTGCACATATGTTGGAGAAAGGTGAGATACAAATAGTCAGGTAAATTAAATTGTCTTTTTGTGAAAGGTGAAAATGTTACATTTTCATTGTAAATCACCTATAATGAAATTATATCTGCATTTAAACTGTACTCTTCGATACCTTTTTTCAGTTCTAGACTTAACCCTTACGGCGCCGAGGTCGCATCAAGTCGACTTTGCAAACGGTTTTGATCCGGATCAGACACCGCGTTACGTCTGATCAGGATCCAAACTGTTTCACACTTGTATCGACATATCTTAAGTAATACTACATTGAATCTTATTTTGAAACGTTACAGAACCGTTTGACTTGAGTGTGGTTTACTTTGCAAAACAGTTCAGGATCCAAACCGATTTACACACTCAACAAAAGAAATATTATGAAAATATAATTGTAAGCTAACAATTTAGTATTTACCTTAAATCTAGAACCAACGTATTTAAATATAAATCTGATATTTCGTGATATTTTAAAGACCGAAGTCTATTTAAAATATAATGTCAAAATTAATATTTAGTATATATTCTGCTGTATAATAAGGAAAGCTAATTCATTGTCATCTCACCTTTTTCATACTTTTCTCCTGCTTATGTAATTGTATGTCCTAGTCTAGTACTATAGAGGTATGTATTGTTAGTTATGTACATCATGCTATATAGCTATGAACATTGTATATGTTTAATGACAATGAAATATTTGATTTGAATTTTGAAATGTTTTTGAGTTGAATAGTGCATAAAATGTGAGTGAGGAAACGATTTCCCTGTGAGTTAAACTGTGAAAATAAAATAACATGAAACAACATTTCTAACCTACACAAACTATCAAAATAACTTTTTCCTCGCACCGCACTATAGTATGGCTTAAAGCGATAAATCTCAATCTAAAAACTGTAATGGGGAATTGATTTTCTGTCAGCTTTTGTTGACACGCAGTTATTTTAAACTTTCGAAAGGTATGACAAATAACCTATTGTACAATATTAGCAAATAGTAGGCCATTCACCAGCAATGGTGTCAGTTTTCTTAATATATAAAACATCAAGATATGTTTATCTGAGATGTGTAGTTTGAATGAAGAAATATAGATATCAGTGTCCAATACTTTATATATTGATAAGGCGGCTTATTCCTCTCGGTTTCATGTCTCAATAGAGATCAGTAAATTCTTTAACGTAAATAATAGTGCTGCCAAATATTAATGCAAAACGTTTAACCCCGTTCAATACAAACATGTCATCTACTTGAAACTACAGCCTGTTTTAGTTTCTGAATCTAATGTTTTAAAGACATTGTCTTAAAACACATCAATGTGACTGGTACATGGTTTGGGTCTAGCAAAGTGAAACTGATTGGGCCCTGATTAGGCTAATTACTGTTTGCAATTAACAAACGTCGAGTCAGAACATTAACGGTTTGATTGCACATACTTTATATCGAGCATGATAGGTTGCCTAAAATGTTTGTTTATCTGTGTGTAAAATCATTCGTCCCTACAACGGCCCTCCCAACAACGACCACCTCCTCAAAACAATACTTTTCGCTGTTACCGGAACAAGACAGTTATGTCTAATGCTTTAGCAGCAGCAATATCGTTTTCTTAAAATTGTCGTTTGCTGTTTTTTCTCAGAGTTACATTATAGTGGATATTTTGACAGAAAAAATACAACGATCAGTGACAAACAGTTTTAATCCAGCGTTACACGGCTTCTGATCTGGATTCAAAATGTTTGCAAATGTAAGCCAAGTCTTGATTTCCATTCCCTATCACAACTCCATCCGATTAACCCTTTCCCCAATAGAAGCGACTTTTAGCACATTTAATATATTCCTCCGCTGAAGAAAATAGTTCCAATTTATACAGTCATGAATATAATTTATAAGAATTATTTTCAGTTTCCTTGCAGATTATAGCTTAAAGCAGGTTAAAAGTAAAGCAGAATGTGCCTTAAGGCACATTCTGCTTTACTTTCAACCTGCTTTAAGTAGCCACCTATCTTCAAAACTAGAAACAGGCTATGGGGGAAAGGGTTAACACACATAACATTTGTCCAAAAAAGGTTGATTTTGTAGAGAAGGGACACTGTATTGATAACACCAATCAAATCAAATTTCCTTTATTTCTCTCAGTTCATGATTTACATGAAAACATCCCACCACTCCTTATGAAGCATCACATCAATTACGTAAATTGACATAGCTGTTCCCATTTATTGATAGAGTCCTAGTTTGAGATGACAATTAAACCGCTAGTCCAGATGTGAAAATTGACACATAGGGCACTGTGGTTTAATCTCAAGCACAACAATTAGTTAAAAAAGTGACCCAAGTACTTTCAATCTTATGAAGCGTAAGCTCTTTATCAAATTACTTGTTGATTTATTTCAAATTAAACACTAATAACCAAAGCAACAAAACGGAAGATTTAATCAGATTACACGCGAAGCAAATGTTGCAAAGCTTTATCATTGGTTCGATTTGAATGACAGTAGTTATAACAATAAATGTGCAGCATGAATGACAGTGACTAAATAAGGGTGAACTTTGTTCTGTTCTTTTTTCTGTATTTGAATTATTTAACACTTGTTTTGGTCAAAATACAAGAGTTGTCTAAATGTGGGATCAAATGATTGGGCCATACAAATATGCATACGTTTCATACACTTTAGTTTGTTCTAAATATACTGGTTCATTAAAACAGAAATTCTCTTCAAATACGCAACAGTAATAACGACTAAACATTGGACTTCAATGTATAATATGCTAATGTGGTTTTAGCTCACCTGGCACGAAGTGCCTAGGTGAGCTTTTAGGATCGCTGGATGTCCGTCGTCCTTCGTCCGTCGTCTGTCTGTCCGCGCCACTAAAGTGGGTTAGAGGGCCAGATAACGGTAAACATAGAGTTCATTCCGTAACAATACACTAAGGGGCCGTGGCCCGTTATTCGAACAAAAGAAAATAACAAAAGAAAAGGCCCTCTTACCCAATTAGGTGGCACGTCCGTCTTTCTGTCCGTTCACAATTGGTTCGTTAACACTCTAGCGGCTACAAATTTCATCCGATCTTCATGAAACTTAATGACAATGTTTGTCTTGAAGAAATCTAGGTCAAGTTCGAATGTGGGTCATGTAGGGTCAAAAACTAGGTCACAAGGTCAAATCATAGAAACATCTTGTTAACACTCTAGAGGCTACAAATCCTATTGGATCTTAATGAAACTTTGTCAAAATGTTTGCCTTATTAATATCTAGGTCAAGTTTGAATATAGGTTATGCTTGGCTAAAAGCTAGCTCACTAGGTCAAATCATAGAAAAACCTTGTTAACACTCTAGAGGCTACAAATCTCATTGGAATTTAATGCATCTTGGTTAGAATGTTTGCCTTATTAATATCTAGGTCAAGTTTGAATATTGGTTATGTCGGGTCAAAAACTAGGTCAATAGGTCAAATTATAGGAAAACCTTGTTTACACTCTATATGCTACAAATCTCATTTTATTTTCATGAAACTTGGTCAAAATGTTTGTCTGATTCATATCTAGGTCAAGTTTGAATATGGATTATGTTTAGTCAAAAACTAGGTCACTATGTCAAATCATAGAAAAACCTTGTTAACACTCTAGAGGCTTTAAATCTCATTGCATTTTAATGCAACTTGGTCAGAATGTTTGCCTAATTAATAGCTGTGTCAAGTTCGAATATGGGTCATGTCGGATTAAAATCTAGGTCACTAGGTCAAATCTAAGAAAAACATTGTTAACCCTCTAGAAGCTACAAATCTCATTATATCTGAATGAAATATTGCCAAAATGTTTGCCTACATCAAATCTAGGTCAAAATTAAATGTGGATTATGTCTGGTCAGAAACTAGGTCAACTCATAGAAAAATCATGCTAACACTCTAAAGGTTGATTATGTGTCATGTCCAGTTGTAATCTAGGTCACTATAGGTCATGTTTTACATGGTGTACCAGGTGAGCGATTTAGGGCCATGGTGGCCCTTGTATAGTTTACTCACACCAAGACGTCAAGTTCTTAACACTTTCAACTTGTTTAACGGGAAATATGAGAAATTTGCATTGTTCAACGAATGCTTTAGTTCAACGTTTCCTTGAGATAAACAATGGAAAGGCATATATGTGTATTCGCATGTACGGAAGGTATGCGTTAAAAGGAAAATAAGAAGTATAGTATATGCCTGAAATTTTTCCTGGTTTTATTTTAAAGGCAATACTATTGGATAGCATATTCCGTTGAATACATTTACACATGGTCGGCAGACAACAGTATACCGGTACGTGTGTCGTATTCTTATTTAACACAGTGATTAAACACTGCAGGAATCTATATAACTTTTGCAGGTATTTTCCTGCTGATATTTATCAGTGGATTAAGTAAAATAAACGAAATATGAGTTTATTTCAAGCAACGACATACATTTCAATTATTTGAATTTAAATACTTATACCTTTTTAGGAACCAGGTTGTTTTTTAATTGTTCAAAAAGATGTCGATAATCATAAGCGAAAACGTGACTTCATATGTGTATATTCCTTGACTACAGGCAGCCATGTGTCTTCTTCAATCGACCTTTTCCACAAATACTGTTTTAAAATGCAGTAGAAATGTTACACTAATTTTTAAAAGATCAACGCCGGTGCTAAATACAGCTCGCGGTCAAAATCAGAATAACAAAATAATGCATACGGTTCATGTAGGCGCTCGTTATTCTATTGTAAGCTTGCTCTATCCAATAAACTGTCTTTGTCTCCACCTTTAGTGACCAGGAAGACAGAGCTCGTGCATTTGTCCGCGTTTTATGCGCGTGTTTAGTCTCATATAATTGATGACTTATCTTAAGCCTATATGTATAACAATTTCAATATTGTATTTGCATACAGTACGTCAGTGGTACACATTACTATAAGCGACAAAGTGTGAGCTGACAGTCGTTTAGATCAATAAAAACTTATCACTTTGTTTTTGGGTTCGAATTTACATTTATTATGATTTCAAGTCACGTAAACAGTATTTAAGTCATATCGCAAATCCGATCAGATGGTCCCCAAATACCCTTTATGCACTGTTTCAGGCACATAGGGTTGAACCACCGACCTTCTGCAAGCCAGCTAGACGATTTCCCGACATGAAAACTCCGAATGTCTAGACCGGGGTTCGAAACACAGCGGTTAGGAGCGTGCTGGCGTTAGTCACGGTGACTATACACTTAGTCCACAGTGACATCCCTCCATCACGTTGTGTTCGAAACATATAATGTCTGTGTGTAAATCAATTACATTAAACATAGTTTCGTATCTCTTATTCACATATACAACGTTGCTTCAACACTACCATAATGCTGATGTTATATCTAAAGTTAGAGGTTAGAAAACCAAATGAATTATAGAACAATGGTATATTTAAAAAGGTTATTGTTTATTATTCTGACAAACTGTGCAAACTTCAGACATCAATCATTATAGCTAATTGATAGTTATTTTTAAATTGTAGTGTGATAGCTATTCAATACGACCATGGTATTTCGATGTAATAAATACCCTTTAAAATTGTAGCGGTGTTTTAAGCTATTCCAGTCCCAAACGAATATCCGAAAATGATTCGAATACCCGACCAAATATTCCGATAGCAAGGTTTTGCATAAAGTTATATCCCAATGTTTTATCAGTTTATTGCAAGAATAACGACATACATGTTTAAATCTAGATCTTTTAAAACGTCTGATTGAATTAAGGAATTGGTGCATGTGTGTATTTTAACTAGCCATAGTATTGACCTAAATCAGCTTGATAATCTATGAATGTTAAATTTGACGAGATACTTTTAATAAGTATAAATAAATAGAATATATCTAACTATCTAAACGTATATCTCCTGAAATCTTAATTTTTAAGATAATTTGAAACATTAATAAGTACGTGTCAACAAGTACGGATCACTCAGAGGTTTTACTTCAAACTGGTACCAAAAATACCGGCACACACGATTAACGCAACGAAGATTAATACACGTTATAATGTATGAGCTTAAATAGAACGCACTTCCGGGGACATTAGTACATACACGCTCCTCCAATTAACTACCTTCTAGGATTGCAGAAAACCTCACCAGTATCTACAAATAAAAAAATATAATTACAAGTGAATTACCTCCTCTTAAAATATAGAGGATAATTGGGTTATTTTCAGTATAAGATAGAAATTTAATCCATGGAGTGAACATCAGACGTTATATTTTCACGAGTGGCGAAGCCACGAGTGAAAATATTACAGTCTGATTATCACGAAATGGATTAAATTCGATCTTATACTTAAAAAATACAATTATTCTATTTATTTATGCTTTTAAGCCACTTTTTAAACCAAATTGTTCGACAATTGTGAAAGCGAAAGTACATGATTTACCCCGTGTTGAGCCCCAAGTTTACATCGAACACATTAACGAAACAGTTTCCCGTACGATGACGTCACTGATTTATTGATTTGACGTCATCCGAATTACGTCGTTGCTCCCGATTTTGGATTCGTGTTCTTCCGTTGAGTTGGTCGCGACAAATCGGACTGCCGGAATTTAACGATAGGACACTATTGACTACGATTTTTGGCGAGCCCTACGGGAAAAACTCATAATAAAGGCGCGCGTGTCGATAATCCCACTGCTTAAAGCAGTGAAATTACCAAATGATAATCCACTTCTATTTCGTGGTAATCCACCGAAAAGCATAAATAAACCTATATATTTGTCTTAATGGCTCCATTTTTTGCCGAAATGAAATAAAAATACTTTGAGATAATTAAATGAAGAAACTATCTTACTAAATTTAAAAGCAGAACATACACTTATTTGATCCCTGATTAGTCTCAGAAAAGGCCAAAGCGCATAAAGAACATTTTATCGGTTATGCTGATACTGGAAATGTTGTACTAAACGAGCACCAAAACCGATACTTCTATAGCGGACACAAAGGTTTTTTGTTTTATCTTTACCCGACGTTAAGCATCCATTCACTCATTTCGCTAGCACGGATACCTATATACACAGTTGACTGTTTACGATAGCTTATAATATGAGCGGATTACTATAGTCGATTTGAATGATCAATATATGTAAATTGTTGTACAATTTACCCAATGTATTATGCAAAGAAATACTTTAAATATGTCCTCGAAATGATCTTGTTATATCATCGAGCATCAGTTAGATGTCACCCATGATATTCTTGTAAAGCCGATTGAAAGGTTGAATGCAACTGTAATATGGTTAGAAAAATATGTAGCCAGACCGAACCTCGAACCAGGGATAACTTGCTTACCGTGAAAGTGCTCTCCCGTCTGAGCTTTCCGGACAGATTACACAAATCTCTTAACCTGGCTACACGACCCTGTGTAGATAGCTCAAAGATCGGTGATTAGAATATACACTATTTAAACAGTTAGGGAATGAAGTGTTGTCCTTCAATTTTTTGTAGACGAAACAAAATATTATTTTGGAACTAAATTAAGTATATTATAGATGTCAAAATGACAGCAAGTTGAGAGCACCATATCATGTTTAAAAAAGTACAAAAAATCTATATATAGAACGAATTTTATGTATCACGAATTCGAAACACTAGTTGTCAATGTAAATTAAATCTAGCCAAAACTTCCTCTCTGATACAAGCATCAGCACCGACGCAAAATGTAGTTTTCTTGTTGTCGATATGCTCACGGAAGTTAATAAACATCATCGTACGTTGACTGAGCACATCGACAATTGAAATCTTCATTGCCGATCATGATTGTCTTTTTCATAAAACTTTTGACATTTTGGACTAAAGAAAGTCGGTGTCTGATCAGGATCAAACATTTGTCAGTCAAATGCCAGTGTACTTGGGTAAAAGCATTTAACCCTTATCCTGCGGTAATACCGTCTGCTTCGAAATTGTCGTCTGCAAAATTTGTTAAATCGAGAATTGTACAGTTTTTTCAGTAAAGAAACCTAAAGACGAGTTATGCGGCGTCTGATATGGATCCAAACAGTTTGGAAAAAAATCAGTAAAGTAAAGTCGCGATCAGCAGGATAAGGGTTAACATGCTCATATAATTATACTAAAAATATACAAAAACTATACAGATGGCCAAATGCAAAATCTGTGTTAGAAAATAAATTATCAAGGTTTCAAAGTATTATAAAAATGTGTTGATTAAAGAGAATTTCCATTTCACACATTAGCGAATACTCAATATTGTATTAACATTTTGAATCCTAGCGGTATAATACATACTCTTTCTTTACAAACATTGCACCTGTTCAATGTCATTTTGTCCTATACAAACAGTGTATATCAAATCAAAGGGCTTAAGAGCCAGCTGATCAGGGTCTACACTGCCTATCATTTTAAAACATATTGCAGCAAACGGCCCATATAAATCATAAATGAACAATACTCACTTGGATACCAGAGGTGTACAATAAATGTTTCAGTGGTGAATGAGATAAGTGAAGACACTTAATAGGAATTGTATGCAGTATTAACATTTTGTGCCTATAACTACAGTGGAGAAAACGTTATTCTTTCCCAATAAACGCGTTTACGCTAAAACCATTATTTCCTTTGCAAACAGTTCAGAGCATGATCAGACGCCGGGTAACCCGGCATCTGATCAGGCTCCAAACTGTTTGCCACTCAGTAAATAATTATCAGTCAGAATTGTCAAAATGTGTCCTTTTTAACATGTTAGTGTCTTGCGTTTGCGTTTCGTTCGCGTTTAAACGGGGAAAAAAGACGGATTCTCCACTGTATGAATGAGTTTATTTGTATCCATTATCAGAGACGATGCGTAACAAATTTCGATAGTTGTCCTTTTTTACGTTAAAGCCTTAATTCTATAGTGTGATACAAAAACTCACACTTCTAACCCTTTTGAGTCAAGGGTCTACTAAAGAGGATTTAAAAATTGATAAGACACAGCGTTTCACATTGACTCATCAGGATCTACACTGTTTATTATTCCTGCACATTCATGTCTTTCTTTAGATTACCCTGGTATTACTATAATGAAATATTACAACCAGAACATTAGGAGAGTTCATTGAAACATACATGGTTAAATGGGTTAAACAGACGATTGTGAAGAAGTTAAGGGTTAAAGCTAGCACTGGATTTTTTGTTCGGTGGTCGCACTGTACTGATATATGATTTACACACCAAGGGCCCGTTTTACTAAACTACTTACGCAAAATTTTTGCGTAAGTCAAAATTTTAAATTTTAATTTATATTTGTTATTATCACTTGCTACAAACAGCAAATAGCCAGATCAGAGGACGCGCTTTTAGCGCGTCCTCTGATCTGGCTATTTGCTGTTTGCAAACGTTTATGATCGAAAAATAAGAGTTATACGATTTTGACTTACGCAAAAATTTTGCGTAAGTTGTTTAGTAAAACGGGCCCCATGTTCGGAAGACATATTAATAGAACTGGAGGTAGAAAATGACAATGGCATTTCGGATGTGTTTTATGAAATGAAATCCATAAAGTGTCATCATTTACCAACAGGCTGGACTTATCCTTGATATTCATCTAAGAGTAAAGTACTACCTGAGGAGACGGACATTACGGGGACGGACATTACATAAACTTCTGGGGGTTTATTGTAATTAAAAACATAATGTGTAAAGGAATTTGAAAACATGCTTGTTTAATGATATGCTACCACTGGGCTTATATAAAGGAACTTTCATATCAGTTTGACCACTGGAAGAAAGTATAGGATTGAGGGGCCGGTCATTACACTTTTCTTTTTTAAGCCCAACCTAATCAGGATTCACAACTACCAATTATTTTTATCACAGTGTGTATTTTGTGTGTAAACTTATTTTATCCATAACATATTATTATTTACCAATAGGTTAGACTTGTCACTGATTTATTGGTCTTATAGTAAAGTACTACCTAGGGGACGGACATTACGGTGACGGACATTACACATAGCCTTTGGGGTTTTGTGAATAAAAACATAATATGAACAGAACTATTAAAATATGCTTGTTTAATGATAATATTCTGTCACTGGGTCCCAAATATTGAAATTTGGAGACACAATTTTGAAGAAAAAACATGAGGATGTTATTTTGTGGATATTTTTCTGTAGATCCTTTATATTAGCCCGGGGATTAAGTGAAAACATAGTTCACTTCATGAAGCAAGCGAGCCACTTGGAAGGTATACACATAAGACCTTTGTCTAACAATAGAAGCCGTTAGCCATCACTAAACAGGTGGTAGTTAAAAATGGCGGCCATTTTTCAAAATGGCCGCCATACATCTTTTCCAGAAGTTACATACCTGTCATTTAGAATATTTTTTACCTATTATTTCAATTATAAAGCATACGCACACGTCATTTTGTATGAAAAATTTTATGCACCATAATAATTATCTTAAATGGCGCCCAAAGTTCAAAATGGCCGCTATAGTATGTCATTTGAATATTTCTTAGCATAAAATTATCATTTTTGATGGATTTCAACCTGTAGATATGTCACATTATAGAACTTTTTTACACTCATTTAATCTGTTGAAAAGATGTTGTACTATATTCTTATCTATTACGTACTATAATTAAAAATGACGACCAAAGTTCAAAATGGCCGCCATTTTATGTCATTTGAATATGTTTTTGCATACAATTATCATGTTTTGATGGATTTCAACCTGTAGATAGGTCACAATATAGAAGTGTAAGCGTAGGGAAATGTTTTTACACTCATTTAATCTGTTTAAAAGTTTGTGTGTACTATAATATTATCTTATGTACCATATTATCTAAAATAGCGACCAAAGTTCAAAATGGCCGCTATTGTATGCCATTTGAATATGTTTTTGCATAAAATTATCATGTTTTGATGGATGTCAACCTGTAGATAGGTCACATTATAGAAGTGTAAGCGTAGGGAAGTGTTTTACACTCATTTAATCTGTTTAAGAGTTTTAAGGGTGTATTTTGGTATATAATAACATAGAACATGTGTATAAATACTCATAAACACTTCTAGAAATATAGCTATTTAAACATATTTTACCGTTTTAGCAGTGTCGGGATTGTAAAGTTAAACAAATCTCTTTTAAATCTTAACATTAACTTCACAAATATTAAGAATTATCAATTGTGACTCGTGAGTGTTGAACTATCTGTTGGCCACCATTTAACATTTATAAATGAACATGGTGTTCATCTCTAAGGGGGAAACAAACCAGATATTTACAATGATCTATCACAGATAAAATATTAATAAATATTAGAAATGATTATTTATATCAAAATGCTATTTACAAATAGCATAGGCTATCACTGATCGTCTTCTAAAAAAGGGATTTTTTTTACACCGGATAATCTGTTAATTTATTTACAATGATTCGAAATGATTTGCATAATCATAAACAATGGTGATAAAATCAAACGTCCAGTGTCGTAAAGAAAAACAGCATAATGTTATCAAACTACCTTTTTGTAGTTCACATTCGCTCAGCTTTTTCAATACTTTCTTAATTTCTGATGATTTATGAGTTCCATTTGCAAATGCATAGATCATTGCAACTAGGCCCAAAGCGGAAGAACTTGCATCTTCCGCGACAGTCACCTTTGCATCCACCTTTCGTGAGCTCTTTGCAGCTATCGGCAACTGCTGGCAGGACTGTCCATACAGTCTGCCATTTGTCGCTCAATCCCCATGTTGTAGGGCTTTCAATTGTCATTTCTCACTTTGAGGTTTGTCCCCAAATGCACCCCGTTTTGATAAGCTGCACGTTTTGTGTGTTCTCATAAGGCAGCTCTTGTTGAAGGAATTGCACCGTAAGACTTTTGTTTTCGAGCAAACATATCGACGTCCGTGGCCGAGCTTGTCCGATCATACAATAAGATCACAAACCTTTCGAGCATTTTCATATCTTCTTGAGTCACTGATAGAGGGTATGTACGGATCTTGGAAATACTTCTGATACTTCTGGGAAAACATCCCATGTCTGATGTGTAGATGAAGGAACGGTATTGCGTGTGTGTGTGTGTTTGTTGTGGTATGACTGTGTGTGTGTGTTCTGCTTGAGAGGTGGGTGTATTGTTTGTGTTACGTTTCCTGCTTGAGTCTTTCGTATTTATTATCTGCCAAGCTGACTTTTTTCTCTTTTCCGCGAAATTCTGAAACCATATCGCAGCCAGTGAATGCATGGAAGAAGGGAATACCGCTACTTTTCTTTTGAGTTGTGGCTAAGTCATGCATTGGAATCCACCTGAGGTTCACACCTTGGCCAAACGCTAACCACAGTTGCTCCATACCGATATGTTTGAGTGATTAAAAGATGTTTAGTGTTATAACAAGAACGTCAGTATCAGTAGCTTTGATCATGAGACAAGTGTATCCCGATGTAACCGCATGTCTTGGGTGTAAGAATAACCTTGTATCCGCTTCCTCATGGTTACATGGCATGAGCTTTCCAAAGGCATGTCTTTGTTACACACAACATTTTTATCCTTTGTCACAATGAGAGTATTTGCTATACAGCCCTGGTTTCAGATATTCGACAGTTTCTAAAACCTTACCCATAACATGCCTTATCGTTGCAACTGAATTTGCAGATTCTTTGAGGAAAGGCAGCATTGAAGCCAAGCTAACTTTAAAAGGTTTTCCCCTTTGCTTTGAGATGTGTTGGGATACCCACATAATTTGCAACGTGTCGTCAACGGTTTCTGTAAGTCGGACAGACTCTAACCAGGCATAGTCTTGGGCAAGGGAAAACGTTTTGTCAATATGAAACTGTCTGTCAGTTGTGGGAGGCAACGGGATTTTTACTTTGAACGCAGCAGGGTGTACGTTTGTGTAGGAACCGGGTAATTCGTCTACTTTCTTTACCCCAGATTTTCTGACAGAAAACTGCTCTCGCTTGTCACCTTCATTGTCGGGAGTTGGATGTTGAAACAAAGATATGGTCGTTGAACAAAGTTGAACAAAGTTGAACGGATATTTCAAGAAAGAACTCGCTTATATGGTATGCGTAGGCCATGATCGTATATCATTTCTATAAGGCCCTTTTGCGCGTTTTTGAGTACACAGACATGCCCATGAAAATTTGAAATAAAGTTTCACGATCCTTTATGTGTCTGTAACTTGACTTGCCTTCTCTGTAGGTTGCATTACAGTTATACTGCAGCAGCTAGGCTATTGTCAGGTCTGTTTTGGATGCCAAAAGAATTATCTGCGATTGTATATCGACGCCATGCTCTATCATACACACAAATTCAGTTAGTGAGGACGGAACTGCATATTAAACATGACCGCCTTTTAATTTCTCTTCAAATGAGAGTTTGTGGTTGAGCATTTCTTTCCTTATGCCTGTGCAGCTTTTCCTAGAATTGTGGCATCTGTATAGTTGATCACATTTGATAACATGAGCCCAATGTCAATCTTAACAGCAAGTTTTACCTGTTTGCCGTCTTTGTGTTTATCAAGCTCTGGGGTATCAGCTAACAGTTGGTCAAAATTCCGATTGGGAAAATTGCAGGCATTTCCATACTAGTTTGTGATTCTTTGACGTAAGTCAGTAGCTCTGAAAAAACTACAGCACGAAGCTGTTTTTCTCTTGGTTTGTCAGTACCTCTCTTTATCACGGAGGTGATCTCGTTCTCTGTTGTAAAGAGTGGTCAAACAATCTTTATGGTAAACAAACTCTTGTGCGACTACATCTCCACCACTCAACTTTGACAAACGTTCGTTTAGATTACGCGCACATTCATTCAAACATTTCAAAACACATGGTCATTGCCTTTCTCAGTGTTTGTCATCTGGTGGCAACTCCCTCGTCCAGAAAAGTTTTCTGTGCAGGTAAACTTAACTTTCTTTCCTTTGAACTTGTAATATCTACAGTCTCCTGGCTTTTTCGCATGTTCAAGTTCTGTGTTGTTGAATAAAAGACGACAACTTTGATGGTACTTCGCCGATCTTTCTCTTAACCTTGATTCTATACCATGTCCGTCATCTAAGTGGCTTGGATGAAAGATAATGGGCAACTGATTCATGTCTTTGAAAAGAGGAATGTTAGTTGCCAAGATTGAGTAGCAATCCTTACTTTTTTAACCAGGTTATGACAGATTTCAAGTCTTCTTTTTTTTTTTGCTTTTGACATATGCAACACTTTCCCCTATATGTAGGTTGTGTACTTGTACTAGCTGCTTGAATTGTATCTTCCATGATTGTTCTATGATATTTGGTTGATTCGAGGGGCTATCCTTTTACCTACTAACAAATTGTAAGTCTTAAAAGCACATTCCTGACTATATGGGAAACTACAAAGTTCCGAACAAATCCATACACCCTGTATGGTTGTTCATTCAGTATCAATGAAGGCCCGTGCGATCTGTACACCTTCCATGTAATTTAAGCCCCGTTATATTTTGCTCGGCTTTACCGCATTGGCACAACCTGGCTATTCAGGAACGGCTTTCTAACGTGTGAATTTTATATGATTCACTAATTTAGGCTCGCTATGCAGCATTTGGGAAACTAAACGGTCAACTTACAATTAAAGTAACAGAAACATTTAACTGATACTGAACCCCATGCTGAGTTCCACAGCAATGATGTCACCAATGTGCCCTGGTTGTGCTTTGACAATCACTCTTTTACAATAACATTGATTGAATAAAGTCTGCTTTTTATGCATATAGCTTATATAAATATTATATAATTGTGCGTGAAATTTACATATTAACGTAAGAGTACAAATTTCTAAAAGGTCACACAAAACGGAAAATGCGCAAAAAACGTTCCATATTTAGATGTCGCTAACTATCAATTCTGTGCCAAAAACTTAAATAATTTAGTTAATTGAAAATAAATAACTAATTTATGAACGCTTAATCAATGAGGGTGATTGAAGAATCTCAATTTCCAACTCGATTTCTTAAAGAAAGATTTGCGATAAAAATAGCATAAATAGCGGCCATTTTGAATTTTATTGCGCCCATTTTGATTTTTTAAATTTTTGTTTAGATTAATTTGAAGTTAAACAATATAGTTTATGCCATATAAGTAATTTTTCTATCTCATTTATAGACAATAATTGTATTGATGACTATGCCACAATATCAGACAAATGAAAAAGACGCCATTTTAAAAATGGCCGCCATCTTGAATCTAACAAGGGAAATTGAAGTGGCTAACGAGTGTTTTTTGACAAGATATATCTAAACATCATTTGTTGAAAGTCCCTTGCTTGCTTCATAAAGTGAAATGTTTTCATGTTATATCGAGTTAACGCCCCGAGCTATATGATTTGTTTCACATTTGAAAAGACATTTTAAGTATCTGCTTAAATTCTTTTGTTGAAGATATCTAATAAAATATAGTATAGGGGTCATCAGTTTTTACAAGCATTACATCGGGTCCTTTTCAATTATCTGACGCCTAACTTAGTAAATGTCCATTGAAAACATATGTGTTATATATCAAACTTTCCATCAAACAGTATAAGTGTCTAGCTGATTTATCTTGACTAAACACCGATTAACTATGGTGTATTACATTCTTGTGACAAATGCTGTCATGCAATGCTACTTGGATATTCGTTATCTATGTTTCTGTAAATTGAAATTTTCCCTAGTTCTATCTAGCAGTCTTCCTGTTTAAATGTTTGCCTTGAATTTACAAATGCTTATTCAATTAACCTATATCGCCAATCACAGCATGTATTCGATAATAGTATATATCCAAATAAGATCTGTTTTTAAAACAACATTACACTCGAATTGATGCTTGGTTGGTAGACTTTAAATAAATCTGAAATAAAAGTATTTTGCAAAACAATAAATCCCCGTGTGACCAGATGATGACCTGTAACCCCTTCACTGCCTTACCCCGAGCACAACAATTTATTGCAAACAGTTTGGATCCTGATCAGACGCCGCGTTACGCGGCGTCTGATCAGGATTCAAACTGTTTGACACTCATTTCGATATTTCTTTAATCAAAATACATAAAAATTAAATTTGAGAAATAAAAGCAGACGACAATTGTTTAAAATTGATGACGTCACGGCAGTGAAGGGGTTAAAAGTTAATATTTAGAGTAAATAACGTATGTGCATGACGCATGCTATGCATGTCAATGTCCGCAACAGAGTATTTTACCGGCAAAATCGATTAGAAGTGAGTCAGTCCTTGACACCACTAGACTTATTGCATTGCAAACATGTACATACCAAGCATAGTTATCATATCGAACTCGGTGGTTTGTCTGCTAAATAACGTTATTTATATGTTAGTGCATACATATGAGTTAATAATTCGGTAAAAGTTTTGAGATGCTAATGAATGTCAAACAATGTTGATTCCAGTCTGACGCTTCAGTGGTACTAGGTCTACGTATTTCGGTGTCATGACGTGGTTCAAATGCAATTAAAATTATTAAGCAATGTTGATTTATAGGACACGCAGAGCTTCCTGTATATCCACCTTGTTTGAACTTTTTACACAATTTTGTCAATGTAGTGATGTATTAAATATAAAAATGAGAAATTCGATAATGACATTTTTGTCTCGCATACTGTTATTAGCCATGGGGTATACTTAAATCGAACCATATATAAAGCAAGTTAGTAACAGGGTAAGAAATATATGTTATATACAATTGTTGAGAATAGAAATAATTTTCAAATGAGAAAAGCAACCAAATTGTTCGATTCCTTAAAAAAAGATTATAAAATGAAGAAGAACATGTCACTAAGTTCAAACTCGATCGTGGTTGAGTGAATTGAAGCTTATAGGTATCCGAATTTTAATGTTCACGTCATATTTGCACCGTGTTGCAGTTTATGCTCCAATTAGTCGTTAGACAACAGTGTTTATTGTAAAGAGTGCATACATATGTTTAAGAACAAAATGGAATAACATGGAAAAATATGCCTCAACTATGAAAGGCGATGTGCACTGGGTTATCTGCTTGCTGGTCAGACTATATTGCCATTTTGCGGCGGAGTTCAATGTTACCAAAAGCGTCAACGGCATATTGTACCTGTTTAACATCGACATTGGGAAAGTACATGGAAGTCAAGGTCATTTACGGCTCAACACTGAAGAAAATAACAGTGTACAAGAAACACTTTTGAATAGTCTATTATAATGAGGCGGAGCGTTACTTCTGCACGAAAACGATACAGTTATGTATTACACACATGACAGTTTTAATGTGGATTATAACATGGGTAGACCTAAAATTGACAGTGTAATAGAAGGTATCGTTATATACCTTTATAAAATTGTCTTACAGGAATATACAGCGAGAGTTGAAAGGTCAAGGACATGAAGTTTCTTTATCAAATATCCATCGTGTAAAGCACTTAAAGGGTAAAACGCGTGTTGCTGGTAAAGAACCGCCAACATCAAAACCATTTAGGAGGAAACCCAAAAAGTCAACTCCAGGGGTTATTCGTAAAGTCGCCATTATGATAAAAAGGGTTAACCCGCCGACACAACGTGAAATGGCAACTCAACTAGGGGTGTCTCAGTCAACAGTTCACAGGATCATTAGATATGCACTGCAAGCAAAACTTTGGAAAAAGTGCAAAGTACACAAACTAAATGCAGCTCAAATTGAAAAACGACGTCAGCGTTCATGGCAGCTCTACAAACGTTTAAACTGCCGTAAATGGAACAACTTTGTGACAACAGATGAGGCAATGTTTTACTTGGGCGGGAGTTATGGTCGCCGCCGCGTTTGCTACATCCGCAAAGGACATGACGATCTTTCAAAACTCAAGTTCGTTAAACGTGATTCGTTTGCACCAGGTTTCATGGCCTGGGCTGGAGTTAGTTATCATGAGAAAACCGATATTAGAATCATTCCGAAAGGTATCAAGATTAACTCCAAGTACTATATTGACAAAGTTTTGAAGCCATTCATCAAAAGAGATGCACCAAGAATGTTTCCTGGTAACCAAATTAAGGACATGGTGTTTCACCAGGATAGTGCTTCAAGTCATACGCCAAAGCAGACACGTGCGTACATGCAACAGCAAAATATGAACTTAATTACCCCTGAAACTTGGATGCCTCAAAGTGCGGATGCGGCACCGATGGATTTTGCTATTTGGGGAATCCTTAAAAGACGCTTACAAAAGCGAAAACTCTACACTTTAGCAGGCCTTAAACGAGCAGTGCTTGACGAATGGAGAAAACTTGATCAGTATGTTATCAACAAGACACTAGAGTCATGGCCTAAGCGATGTAGACTGATATATAATCTCCATGGATCCCAGATTGAACATCTTTTACAATGAAATACTTGTTTTGTGAGTTTTATAGATGTAATTAAAGTGTTTCAAAACTGGTGAATCACCTCGTGTATTGGCGACACATTGTAATCAAAATGTGTTGACTCCTGTATACTTTTTTTCTAGAAAATACTGTACAATCAAAATCTGAAGAAAACATCAACATCAACGGTAATTTGAAACAAGATTATTATATTTCCAAATGTTAAACACACCCAAGCATATACTGTTTGACAATGATTTTATATCCGTCTCTATCACTAGATGTTAAGTACAGTGAAATGTGAGCTCAGTAAATTCAATTTGTCGTGACATTGTCAATACACAGTGGAGAAGATAGATGTTACTCTTTCACAATAAAATACTATTATCAATTGTAAAGAGTTTAGAACCAAATTAGAAACCGGATAACCGGTCCCAAACTGTTTTCAACTCAGAAAAAAATAAAGTATCAGACGTTTGGAAACGATGTAACTTGTTTCCATGAAATCGTTTGCGTTTCGTTTCGTTTCGTGTCATTTAAGTGGGAATTAATTGGGTCTTTTCCCCTGTATATTCCAAATAGCACTGATCGGATTAAGCTTTAAAGCTATCTGACTACTTGTAAACAAGCAAATTGAGTCAAACGGTAAATCCTTTTACTGCATTTCGACTGATTGTGTTTGCAAATAGCTAATAAAGCAGAGTAGATACAGAGTGTACTAGCATTTCAATTGACCCTAATTCCTGTGTTTACCCGGTAGAATTGTTTACTTGTTAATTTGAGGATTTTATAAACACGCTAATAAAAATGAGTCAATTAATTATTTTACCCCTAGTGCACTAACATTTTTAAATATATCTTGTTGTCTAATCAGAATCTATAACATTTATCTTTAGTTTTGTTTTAAGCCTTTCACTGCCAATTCAGATAACGTTTGCAAACGCGACGCGGCGTCTGATCAGGATCAAAGATGCTTACCAATGTTCCTTAAGTAGACACGTGCATAGAATTCCAAATCAATAAAGCAGTCGAAAAGCTGAAGCAGTGTTGTGCTGGTTGTTACGACTTAATGGCAATGAAATGGTGAAACAAAAATGTCTATAATCTTATTGAAACACTACCATGATGGGGAAGATGAGTCTCATTATATAAGTGTTGTTTCAGTTTTTAAAGTGAATACTTTCCCCTTTACCCCATACTCTATGTCTAGTTTTAAAGACAGATGAACACTTTAAGCAAGTTGAAAGTAAAGCAGAATGCGCATTAAGGCGCATTCTGCTTTACGTTCAGCCTGCTTTAAGCTACCATCTGCTAGGGTATAGAAACTAGTTAGTATGATACATGTTTATGATTGTACAGATTGGAATAATTTTCTTCAGTGGGTGAATAAATTAAATGCGAAAAAGGCGCTTCGATTGGGGAAATGTTAAGCATTATCTAAGACTACAGATAAAGGGCTGTTTTGAAATATAATGCCGTTTTGACTACATCGCACCTTATGGAATCCACATATGTTAAAGTCGGCTCGAATGTACGATTCTAATGAGAAGTCATATATATGGATTTAAAGAGACATACACGAACACATAGTGTAAATCCATTTTCTCCCTCTTATCATATCCCTGAAATACGAGTCCTAAAATTCCTGTGTATGATAGGTTAGGATATTGTCATATGACTAGGATGTGTCGCTGATTAGCATCCAAAGCGAAATCTTTAAAACAATTTATCCATACATAATATTATACTAGTAATATCGAAAGTAACAGAAACTGCTTCTAAGTTAATCCATTCTCTACCAAGGCTGACATCACCGACGTTTGTAAACAGTTTTAATAATGACCAGACGCTGCGTAACGCGGTGTCCGATCAGGATATACACTGTTTTACAAATATATTAATGTGTTCAATAAGCTCAAAAACATACAAAGTTCCAATTTTTTATTAATGAAAACAGACGAAAATTTGACACAGGCGACAATATGGCGGTGAAAGTGCTGGATTAATTATTACGTCATAATGGGAGCGAACGTATTAATGGCTAGTAACGTACTCGCAAAATAACAGTCATCGAGTAAACAAAACGAGGTGTCTTGTGTCGCTTCATAATAATCTAAAATCGATAAAGTTTAATTTACACGTTTTTTACAATTGCGATGTAATTAGCCAAACAAGCGTAAGTCAAACATATCCGTGTCTGAGGGTTCTTCGTGTTAATTCTAAAATACGGGCAATTTACATGTTAGTAAAACCTAACAATTCAGCATCTTAAATTTTGGTATTTCGTATCTTTAGCATGTTATTCTGTTTCTTATTTTATACCATAGTCAAAATTGCCGAAAATATATAAGCATCTATGTTAAAGACAGGATACTACTGAAACCAAGTTAGAAGCAAAATAGAAAGCCATGACACCGATGTTGAGGAGAAAGTACTGATGCCATTTTATAGTGGAAATTGTTAATCTGCTCTAGTTGTCGCTTGCAGCAAATATAAGGGTATGTGTACAATCTATATATTCAAAGATTGTTAAAGAGTTTTGAACACGATTAGGCATCGATAACTTGGTGTTTAACTCTTATCAACTATGTTCGCGAATGTTAGCTCCGATTCACACTTATAGTAATAATGATAAATACTAGTCTCGGACATAAATCTCAGAGCATTACCAATCCCATTGAAAGAAAAATAATGTCTTCAAATGTAAGCTAGAATAAACTGTAACAATCGATATCATGGGTTAAGGAACTTAGTACACGACAAACCGTAGCTACAGTTATTTCACATTAGTGAATACGGTTCGTAAGATTTAAAAATGAAAAAATATATTTGTAGTTGGCAGCTTATATTTTGTGCCGTATAAAGTAGAGAGAACATATACATACGTAGATCCGGATGATAAACTTCATAAAACATTTACAATTATAGTCAGTATATAGTTTTCAAACATTCAACGTTGTCGTTGATACAAAAAAAATTATCGGGGCCTCTGTGGCCTATTAGTTATAGGAAGTGTGACTGACAATGACTGAGTTCCTCTCCGCTTTGGGTTTGAATCTCGATCTGGGCACTTCCGACTTTGCATGTGACGAAGCATACAAGCTGACTTGCGGAAGGACAGTGGTTCTATCCGGATGCCGATTTGTGCAAGAAACAGTGTACAAATGGCAGATGTGATCTTCCTCCACATTTAGTTATCTTGACGTCTATATATGACTGAAATAATGTTAAAGTGACGTTAAATAACAAACCCATATCTAAGAGGCAATAATACTATGTTGCCATCTTCAAAGAAAGTATAGTGTCTATGACAGGTGGAAGACGATTATGACAAGGCGAATTCAAAACAATGAAAAAGGAATTATTTAATGCATTCGATATTTAAAAATGCCTTAATGCGCATTTGAAAATATGCAAAAGACAAAAGGACGGGATATGAATGACGATGCCACGAAAGTGACGTTCATGTGAAGAGATTAGCTTCAATGCGGAAACATCTAACGACAGAAGGGGTTTATCAAAATAACGTTTGGAATTAACTATGGTTATTTTGGAACATTTTGTGAAGTATGCCTGAACATTATAGCTAATCCACTAATCAAGAGCAGGGGTACCATACATGTAATGTTGATGAAAAAGAAACAAATCATGTTTATATTTACATTTAAACATTCGTATCAAGTAACTTCTAAAATATAAGTCAATGGAAACTGAACTAGTTCATTTATTTAAGCGTATCTAAATATATCTATATACATGTAGTTATGTCTGTCATAGATAAGGTACGTAAACCGTGTTGTTTGACTGTAAAACTAAACAAAGCGTGTAGCCTCTGATAATCGTCCCCAGTATTTGCCATATTCTTTGTAAGATTTGCATGTTTTACATTATATAAATTAGCATATTATTAAATGTTTGGAGCGTTGTAATGAAACTCACGACTCCCTCCTTACAACGACATTTGCCGCAGTATTGCTGTAATATCGGCTGCTTAAAGTTGTCGTCTACTGTAATTCTCAAAGTTACATATTGAACATTTTGACAGAAAACAACTAAATGACGAATGACAAACAGCTTGAAACCAGATCAGACGCTGCGTAACGCAGCGTCTGATCTGGTTTCAAGCTATTTGCAAATGCCAACCAGTGTTCCTCCCTATAACGACTCCTTCCGATAAACGCACTCGTATTTTGTCTCCCACTGGGTGTCGTTGTAAAGCGGGAACACTGTATTGATTGCTTTCTGAGAACAATTTAATAATCACAACGAAAGCGAAACACAACATAATAAAAATGCATAAACTACAGAGACTGCTAAACGGTGTTTATTTAGGCAAAGTTGGTCTCAAACAATTGATTATCATTGCCAATGGTGTTGCGTAGATCTACACCAGACGCTAACATATTCGGCGTTTGATCAGTCTATAAACTGTTTGCTTCTCAGATTGAAATTTAAATACATCAAATCCAAATCATACTGACCTTTACTACATACGGTTGAATTGCTCTTGCGTTTATTTTTGTTTTAGATGGGGGAAATTACTTCTTCCCTGATCAAACTTCCGCTAGATAATATTCGTCTATAATTATTGCGAATTTCACGAGAAATTAATTTCAATTTAGTATGATTCAGACTATAATTATAGTGAATATGATGTCATTTTAGAGCATTCGCTCAGCATATCCTACATATGATGTACATGTAGCATTCAAAGCAAGACAATATATAAATATTTGATGGCAGTTTGCGTGACATTCAAATTGTCAACCCGAGAAACAGCATGTCACCCCGAGGCGTAGCCGAGGGTGACATTCTTGTTTTCGAGGGTTGACAATTTGAAGGTCACGCAAACTGACATCTAATATTTATTTTATTACACCGAGCTTATCAACCCTGACTTTGGAATCGTTTTATTCGTATTTTCTAAAATGTGTTGTGAATACCAATTTAGCGCGGACATGTACATAACGCGGGAAATGACGTCGCCGTCTTACGACGTCACATTGTTTACAATTATATCACAAGAAACAAAGAAGAACGTTATGATAAGTAAATTGAAGAAACGGCGTCTTTACATTGTCTAGGTGGCAAATATCCTCTTCCGAAAGGGTGGCAAATTGTTAAGGAATGGACAAAAGGAAGCAACTTGTACAGAAAATGCCAAAAGTTGCTCAGAAGTTACCACTCTTTAAAAAGTTCCAATGTATCCAATAGCGAAAGTCATGTCAATGCTGACAGTACGTTTTCGGACGGAGTAAAAAAGTAATGTCCTTTAGAGTGACGTCACAAAAAGAATATCATAAAGAGTGACAGTATATTTTGAATAGATGTAAAGACATGCAAAATGTTAACTCTAGGTCTATGGGAATTTAACATTGTAACTCAAAGCGAGGTGTAATAATTCAGAATATGTAAGCATTTCTCATAATTCCTATCTAAGATATGCCTTGGTTTTCTGATTGTTCCTTTAATCACCGAAGACGGCGTCTGACCAGGATCCAAACTGTTTGCCACTGGAATCGATAATCTCTTTTAAAGGCATTTTATTTTAAAGCTAACTTTGAAATCATCTTGCTGACAATAATAGTGAAACAGACGACAATATTGCTGCGGTGAACGGGTAATTATAGCACTGTTAACTGTGTGCTGAAATGGTTAACCCTTTGATCCTTATCGAGTTGATAGCGTTATCATATCAAAGATTAGTCTTAACCTCTTAAGCGACTTTAAGAGTATTTTATTTATTCCTCCGCTGAAGAAAATAGTTCCTGTTTATACCCTCATGAACAATTACCATAACAAATGTTTTATATAGCCTAACAGATGGTAGTTAAAAGCAGGCTGAAAGTAAGGCAGAATGTGCTTATGCAGTAAACCACTCTTATACAGTCCATTCCCTAATCAGTCGGATACGGCAGCAGCTACATAATGACTATAATTCGAAAAGATGCAAATTCCCCTGGTCAGTTCTCGGAGAGTTAGGACATCCAGTGTATATTATATAGCTGGTGGTGAAGCTATTCTATTGAATTATTTAGCTACCAGTCTGTTGTTATGCACTGTGTGTCTTAGCTAGGCGCTGCTGCCGTATCCGACTGATTAGGGAATTGACTGTATAAGAGTGGTTTACTGCATGTATATGAGTTATTAAATTTTATAAACAGGTTATTGGGTAAAGGTTTAAACCAAAACATGGCAAACCAATATCAGATAGTTGCTTATGTAGGAGCAGGATTTAATCTTGATTTACACGCTGGTTATCTTTGTAAAAAGGTTTAGATCCATATGACGATCAAGAGTATTATTAAGATCCAATTCGCTGTGATGGTATTTGGAAAGAGAGTTTAAAACATTTTAATTTCAGAACAGACGATGACACATTTTGTCTTAAAGGTTGCAATTGGTGTAAATCCCAATCAAACGCCATGTGTGTCACGCATCATCTAATAAAAAAATACACTGAAAAAAGTGTTAAGCAACCATTCAATACCATGTCGTTAAGAAGTATCGTATTCATGTGTTTTTAATGCAGGATGAAACAAAAACGCTTTCTGCTGTTTTATCATACGGTTTCCAGTAAAATCTAGTTGATTATGTTAAATAAAGGTCGCAGAATACAAAGATGTAATATGTTTACATTGTCAAGAAATTCTCTGTGTGGTTCTTTATATCGAAGTTAAGGTTTTAATCATACAGTAGACATTTGATACTTCAAACCCACTTAAATCGCTTGTGTCAGTATTTCATAAGTTGTAGTACGATGGATCGATCTCCCTTAAGTCGAATAAGCCACGTTTGAACTTTAAAAATATGGGTATATTTGAACTAACGCGAGTTCGAATGATCGAGTTTCGACTGTACTGACACTCTGTTGTGGGTTTGGTAACCATTTACTGGCGGATTATTGAGTGCCTGTTATTAACGGTGGTCCATTGTTGACACAGGTACGCCCATTAGATGTTACCAAAGACGTAAGTAATTGCAGTATTGGAAGACCAATCCCATCTCTGAAATCATATCTGATAATTGTGCTATACTCTATAGCTCGGAAATATGTTGTAAAGAGATTTTATCCTAAATTACAGAACAATTACTGTTTAATCTCATCGTCAGCAGACAATGTGGCTGGTCTGAAAGCATAAAAAAGTTTCAATTGAAAGGAAAGGGCATGCATACTGAAACTGTACACAAAGTACAGCTTGGCGTCCTTGGCAAACAATGTTAATCCAGATCAAACTTGTCGACTGTTACTCGTCGACTGATCAGGATTCAAAATAATTTGACACTATTGAATATTGCGCTCTAGATGGTTTTAAAACGATGATGATATAGCACGATTAGCTAAAAGCTACTGAACAAAACTATGTGTATGTACGTAATACCCGTTTAACAAGTCGCTGCAATAGTTTTATCTTCTTATTGTCTTCGTCTGCTTTTACTTATAAAAACTAATTGTATTATTTTTGTTTTTATTTAAGAAACATTGATATGAATGTCAAACAGTTAGGACTCTGATCAGACGCTTCGTCACGCAGTGTCTGATCAGGATCTTTACTGTTTACAAATATAAGTGAAGTTGACCTTTGCTGTGAACTGGTTTTTAATCAAATTCAGAAGCTATTCAATCGGTGACTTATTTTAATCGAATTTGTTGTGAGTATTTTATTCATCATTACTTAAAAGAGAAACGTGATGTCGTTTGCGACATTTCAAGACAATAATGTTTGAGAAGCCAGAAACAGGACACCTACATTAAGAGTGCAAACAAACTAAAATCAATGAAAGTTCCAGGTTACGTTCACTTAGTTCAAACGAGGTCATTTCCGGTGCAAGGGTTACAAACGATTCACTCGTATTTAACAGACCGGAAATTGCTAATCATAAACAAGTACAGCTCTTAACCCATGTACTGCGGAATGCCACTTACCTCGCAGTTGCAAATGTTTTGAATGTTCTCTCTCTACAATGACACCCAATGGGAGACACACATTTATGTGCGTTGTTCGGAGGGAGTCGTTGTAGGGAGGGAAATTGGCTGATATTTGCAAACAGCTTGAATCGAGATCAGACACCGCGTAACACGGTGTCTGATCTGGATTGAAGCTGTTCGTCACTTTCTTTCAAAATGTCACCGATGCAACTTATTAAAAGATTTAAGTATAGTAGAACCTCTTACGACCTCAAAATTCTGTTAATTTTACGTATTTACGACAGAGCAATGTGTCCTGTACCTGACCTGAAGACCCGTTTGCAAAATGGTGTTGAGAGAGTTTCTCACTTGATGTGAGTTAACGAGACCATAGACATCACAAATCACCGAGGTGCTTGTCTGCCACACTGTCACATTTCCCACAATATCCAAATCCAATATGGCCGCCGCCAGCCATTTTGGAAAAGCTAATTGTTTTGTTTTTTGGAGAATAGATAAGTGTAATACCTCTAAATTGATTGTTTTTTGGTGTGGAACTCATTTCTGATGCCCTTTGTGCAATCTGGGGTGTCTTTGATTTGGAAAGGTCAAATTTCACATTAGCCAAATCCAAAATGGCCGCCGCCAACCATGTTGGAAAAGCTTTTTTCGTTGTTTTTTTAAGAAAAATCAAATATAATACTTCTAAATTGATTATTGTTTAAAGTATAATTCACTTCTGATGTCCTTTGTGCAATCTGGGATGTCTTTGATTTGGAAAGATCAAGTTCCGCGATAGCAAAATCCAATATGGCCGCCGCAAGCCATGTTAAAGAAGCTAACATTTTTCCTTTTTTGGAGAATAAACCAATGTAATACCTCTCAATTGATAATTTGTGGGTGTTGAACTCATTTCTGATGCCTTTTTCGCAATCTGGGATGTATTTGATTCGGAAAGGTCAAGTTTCACAATCGCCAAATCCAATATGGCCGCCGCAAGCCATGTTAAAAAAGCTAATTTTGTTTCTTTTTTGGAGAATAAACCAATGTAATACCTCTCAATTGATAATTTTTGGGTGTTGAACTCATTTCTGATGCCTTTTGTGCAATCTGGAATATCTTTGATTGGAAAGATCAAGTTCCACAAAAACCAAATCCAATATGGCCGCCGCAAGCCATGTTAAAAAAGCTAATTTTGTTTCTTTTTTGGAGAATAAACCAATGTAATACCTCTCAATTGATAACGTTTGGGTGTTGAACTCATTTCTGAGGCCTTTTGTGCACTCTGGGATGTATTTGATTCGGAAAGGTCAAGTTTCACAATAGCCAAATCCAATATGGCCGCCGCAAACCATGTTGAAAAAGCTAATTTTGTTGGTTTTTTGGACAAAAATCAAATGCTATACTACTTAATTGATTATTTTTTAGAGTAGAACTCATTTCTGATGCCCTTTGTGCAATCTAGGGTGTCTTTGCTTTGGAAAGATCAAGTTCCAAAAGAAGCAAAATCCAATATGGCCGCCGCAACCATGTTGAAAAAGCTATTTGTTTTCTTTTTTGGAGAATTATCAAATGTAATACCTCTAAATTAATAATATTTTGGTGTGGAACTTATTTCTGACGCCCTTTGTGCAATCTTGGGTGTTTTTGATTCAGAAAGGTCAAGTTCCACAATAGCAAAATCCAATATGGCAGCCGCAAACCACGATGGAAAAGCTAATTTAAAAAAATAATAATTAAGAAAGATCAAATATACATGTAATACATGTATATCTTAATTGGTTATTGATTGTGTTTAACGCATTTCCTCTCTGAGGTCCTTTGTTCAATATGGAGAGTCATTGGTTTGAAAAGGTCAAGTTCAATGTCTTTTTGATACATTAACGACCTTTGGCTTAGCTTGAACATCAGTAGTCAGTATATAAGCAAGATGTAAGTGAATGGCAACTCTCTGACATTAGACAGAGAAAACACGACAGTGTGCGGGACTCAATCCTACGTCCTGAGGTAAGAGGCTTTTATCCTAACCACTAAGACTACCACAGGCCCATGGACAGACGGTAGGGCCGGGGCAGAATATATAACACCTTGGGTGTATTGTTTGTGTTACGTTTCCTGCTTGAGTATTTCGTATTTATTTGAACAATATGGATCCTCGAATATCAAAGATATGCTTTTTATCGGGCATGTTTTTATTAGAAATTTTATTTTATGAAAAAAAGTAAAAAAGTTTGAAAATGAAATAGTTCTAGTATTAAACTTGTTCTTATATTCTACCAGATGAAAGCCAATGCTAAGGCAGTTCAAAATATGAAAAGAAATTGAAAGGTCAGTGTTGAAAATTTTGAGTTATTAAAGTAAAAAGAGTTATCTCCCCTTACAAAATTTACAAAAAAGTACCATATGGATGATATTTAGAGCTTCATAAATTTCACATTTGGTGCCTGTTCTTCCTTACATCAGTTTCTGTATGAAGAAATACTACCATAGATAGGAAATAAATAACACAAAACCAAATTATCATATTTGTTTTCATTTAAATTTGATTTTATTGAAGCGGGCTGTTTGAAAAGGACAAAATAAGAGAAAGTGGGTGGGGTAAATTTTACATGGCCGTAGAGCCAACTGTTGTTCACCAAAATGTACACTTTTTCTTTTTTTTTCATTCATCTTAAATAGCTCTTCAATACAAAACCATCATAGAATGTTTTCATATACTTTGAAAAATTCCCAAATTCATGACATTGATACACCCTTAAAGTTATGTTTTTTAATGTCACAATGCATTTACGTACACAGTCGAGACTCGATTATTCGAACTCGCGTTAGATCTAATATATCCATAATTTCAAAGTTAAAACCTGGCTTAACCACGTCTATACGGATTTGTTCAATTTGATCGAGTTATCGAAATTAAACTAAAGAAGTACTGATAAGGTCGATTTAAGCGAGTTCGAAGTAACAAGTCTCGGCTGTATTTAAATGTCTGACTATTCAAGTCACCAGGTTCAGAGAGTATCAACAATAGCTGTTATTTCCAAAGAAATGGTTATTTTCTAAAATAATAAAAAGCAGATTTTACACGCAAAACAACTGTGCATCAACATGTTTATGAAGCAATTGTACAACAGTCTGCAAAGGTAATTACGCGTATGACTATTAACAGGATCGTGTTACTATGTGGTGTGTTTACGGTTATAATGGTATTTAAAGGTCCGGAAATAATTCATAAATAGCTCAGAACTTAATTGTTGTTACACATCATACGTGGAATAAAGACGAAGTATGAGATTATAAAGACTAACTTCATTTGAAACAAGGTTTCCTTTCAATAAATGGCATAATCCTTATAACTGAGACTTTTTTAATGTATGTTCTCCCTATAGATGTGGAAGAACAATTATTGTACTTTTAAAAATGAGAACCGTCAGCCGTATCGTTTATCGTTATTAAAAGCTCAATTTAGTTATACGAATTGAACTGGAAATAATGCATTGGTTACCATAATTAAAACTCGTTTAAGAGGTACAGTGGAGAATCTGTTATTCTTTCCCAATAAACGCGTTTACGCTAAAACTTTTATTTGCAGTGCAAACAGTTTGGAGCCAGATCAGACGCCGGGTAACCCGGCGTCTGATCAGGCTCAAAACTGTTTGCCACGAAGATAAACATGAACTATCAGAATTGTCCAAAAGTTGTTCTTTTCTACGTTTTAGTGCTTTGCGTTTGCGTACGTTTGCGTTTAAACGGGAAAGAATAACAGATTCTCCACTGTAATTGGTTTGCCATTCTTGAAACCTCCCTCTATAATCTTGATAGTCATACGTCAAACTACTGAAATATATACAGTAACACTCTTCTCCTTCGACCACTGACGTAGCTTTATTACTTGGTGTTTATCTTATTTTTATCCTCTGCAGTTTAAGATTGAAGATTCCAATTTCTTATTAAATCTAGTCAATCTTTTTTTTCCATTTAAGGTTGATAAAATTCTAATGACAAACAATGAAGAGTCTGCAGACACGTATCAGAGCTCTGTGATCTGATAAACACTGTTGGCACAGTGCATGTGTTTCTGTTACAGGCACATGTTTTAGTAAAATGGCGCATATATAGGTCACTAGGGGTTGAAGGATTTGGCCATGTTGCTGTTAAATGTTCGCATTGCTTTCAGCTGTTACCTGGATTTACCACCATCAACAACTATTATGTAGAGAAATCATAATAGAATGAGTTGTACTATACATAGTCACTATGTATCCATAATTCGTGTGGTTACACTTAAGAACATAAGATTATTCTTTTTAAAAATAGCATGTGTTCTAAAACAGTTACGTCCGTTCTAAAACAGCTTCCAGCCAAATTTAGACAATACATTTAGCTATTCTGAATTTAACATGCATCTATAATGTGCTATATATAAATTCCGGTGTATTTGCGTTTAGTTTCGTTTAACGGGGAAAACAAATATTTCCCTCGCTATATTTGTCTCCAGCATATAGGTAGTGTTGCCTTTTCTTGGGACGACTGCAACATTTTTGTTTATACTGGCATAAACTATTATCCATAAGGTTTGACCTGTCAGTCATCCCTTTCCGTCAACTTTCGTTGGTACCATCGGAAGTTTCCGTAAACTTTATATATAAATCAATGAAAGGTTCAGGTATTATACTTCTGTCGATGATCTAACGCCTCTGTCGTAATAGCTTAGTGGCTAGTGTCATTGACTCGTAGTGCTAGGGTCGTTGGTTCGATTCTAGACACTGTTTTGTAAACGTCGGCTTCAGGTATGTTTGTTTCGATAACTATATATTTTACTTAAATAAAACAGTAAACGCTTGGGTAAAGAAAAAACTTGCTGCTTAACGAAATACAGAAGAAACAAAGAGAGCTATTAGCCAGAGAGTGCTTTGCATAACGTAATGTTGCTACAGTGGAGAAAACGTTTTTCTTTTCCAGTAATCGCGTTTACGCTAAAACTATTATTTCCATAGCAAACAGTTTGGAGCCCGATCAGACGCCTGGTAACCCGGCGTCTGATCAGGCTCCAAACTGTTGGCCACTCAGATCAACATGAATAGCAAATATTGTCGAAAATTTGTCCTGCTCTATGATTTATTGATATGCGTTTGCGTTTCGTTTGCGTTTAAATGGGAGAGAATAACATTTTCTCCACTGTTTACGCACTTTTCTATCCAAGTTTCCTTAGGCAAGTTCGCTGTACTTTATTTTATACAAATGCATGAATATCATGGTTTGTATGTGTCTACCATAAAAATTAAAAACAAAAAAGACACATTAAGAAATATTACAAAATAAACTCTATCGGGTATCGAACCCATAACCCTTACGTTGGTAGCGCAGATACATAACCACTGAGCTATTACCGACTGTAGTTATCGTTATCAGATACTATATAATCAAATTCGAGTCATCGTTGAATGGCTTATTTACTATACACTGTTTGTTGTTTCCGGAAGGTAAACATAGCTTACGGAAAAAGACGGAATATTCATAAACTGACAGGTCAAACCTTATCGACAATACATAGCGAATTGTTCGCAATCATATTAGTTGTACTATTGGGATAATATGAGTATTTCATTTGCGGTGCAGTCAACTATATTCTTTTAATTGTATAAAAGATTGTTATTTCTCAAATAAAGTGTAAGAAAACTTTTTAAAAACATTTTTAGCTCACCGTAGCACCAAGTGCCCAGTGCGAGCCATTAGAATCGCTACGTGACCATCTACCGTCCGTCGTCCACACTTAACTCGTTAATACTCTAGTAGCTACCAACCATATTGGATCTAAATAACCTTAGTCAAAATGTTCACCTGAATACACAGATTGCGAATTATGCCCGGTCGAAGTCAACAGGTCAAATCATAGAAAACCATTATTAACACAACCTTATTTACACTACACTTTAATCTTTAGCAATTGTGTGCACGTTGCCCCGGATTACATCCAGGTCTCAGCCCCTACTTGCATTGCTTTTGTTATCGCAATAAGTGTTTACATGATATAACACAGGCTATCTTTGTCCTTTTGTTTAACATTTATAAAAACCAAATATTTCTTGAAAATTGTCAAAATACTTTTTTTATTAATTATTCTATTAACTTGAAACTTGATACTTTTCAATTTGGTTAAACGCCTATTTTTACAATCGATGCGTTGTACATTGGGATAAACTCAAATATTTAAAACACAAAATAATAGAATTGACAGTGACGCTATATGTATCTTTTCATGTTATATACAATAATAAAATAAATTAAACATTGTTACAACACACAGGCAATTACTTTGTTTCTTTAAATCAATGATTAATCTTAATATTACGACCACTAAATTGTTAGAAGTATTAAGAGCTTATGTTGTGCTTTTTAAGGAACATTCTGCATTACTTTTAACTTGCTTTAAACAGTTTTCTGTCTTCTACACAATCAATCTGCTGGAATATACAGATGCAAATATTCTAATGGTGCACATTCATTACTGTATTATGAATAAATAAAAGGCGTTTCAGTGCGTACCTACTTGGTAACGGGTCAAGTAATATTTGTCCTCGATACCGCATACATTGAATGATCGGCAAATATAAAACTTCTCTTTGATAACTGGAATATTATCAACCCGTCATTAATCAAGAGGAGTCTTTAACCGCCACTTCCCATTGCAATGCAAGTGGCTAGGCTTCGGCCAATGTCATGAAACCACAATAAAGCAGATTCGTATTAGTTAAGGTGGCTAGAAATTCAAATTGAGTTTTAATTGGACTGGTGCTATCAATCAGTGAACACTAGTATTTTTTTTATCTCGACCAAAGCTCAAAAAGCACGTCCTTAAAGGTAAACCAGTAACAATGTTTAACCCTTTCACTTTCTATGGCGCTTTAACCCTTTCCCCAATAGAAGCGCCTTTTAGCGGATATGATTTATTCATCCGCTGAAGAAAATAGTTCCAATTTAATCAGTAATGAATATGTATTATAGGGAATATTTTCTATATTATAGCACATGATAGCTTAAAGCAGGCTGAAAGTAAAGCAGAATGCGCCCTAAGGCGCATTCTGCTTCACTTTCAACCTGCTTTAAGTAGCAACCAAACTTCAGTACTAGCAATAGGCTATCAGGTAAAGGGTTAAATCGCGTTTTCAAACAGTTGTTGTCCTGATCAGATGCCGCGTAACGCGGCGTCTGATCAGGATACAAACTGTTTGACACTCTTATCGATATCTATTATGTCAAACAAGCTTAAATCTAACTTTGAAACGTGTCTAGCATACAACAATATTGAAACAGACGACAATAAAGCGACGAAGGGGTAAAAATCTTCCGAATAATTTGATCATGAAAGGGTTTTATTCTATATTTAAACTTGATTTAACTTTTTGTTAAAGCATATAAGTCAGAAAATGAACAGCAAAGTACAGTACACAAACATCCCACAACATTTCAACAACATCACATATAACAAAACACAGCATTAAAATCAAGCTATAACAAGAGTAGTGACACCAAATACAGTCGTCATTGCAAAGAAAATGATAAGCAAGCAGAATATTAAGATAGGTCTGGGTATGTTTGGATATTGGACTATGTTTCCGTCCATTTAGTGGACATATTACTATCCCCAGGAGCGTCTACATTTTCTATATAGAAAAAAAACATATATCAATATACATGATATTGAATTGTTACATACATAATACATGTAGCAGACAACAGTGTATGCAAACGGCAGATACAATTGACACAATATGATTCCTTGAGCATATTTCCTCATTGTTATACCGGTAATAACGATTAACCTTTTAATCATATAACAATAACAATATAAATAAAAATATAAACAAAATAACGGTTTGAATCTCCACAGTCTAGGTCCTATGTCTAATCTGGACTGAAACTGTTGGCAGATTAAAGTGTATAATATTTAAGAAATACTTGTCGTATGTAATTGTAAGATGATAAATTGATGATAATAACTTGTATATATACGAGTAGTTATCAGTTCAAAAGTAAATCACAGAATGAAACTGTGTTTGTATTTTAGAGTATCTCATTGAAATGCTTTGGTTTTATGTTGAAATATATTATAAACAGGGTGATGTTCAACTACATGTAGTTCGTTTCAAGACACCTTGTATTATTTTTTCTTATTTTCAAAAGCCCATCCCAAGTCCATACCACTTAATTCAATGTTTGCATTTGACAGACTATTTAGAACGATTCAATCTGATAATTAAACCATCATTGCCTTACTCCACGAAATACAACGGTTATTTGAAAATAAACAGTTTTGCTCCTGTAACGTGGTGTCTGATAAGTATTTGAACTATTTGACACTCAATTTTATATTTCTTAAGTCACAATAACTACCATTCAAATTTCAGAAATAAAGGCAGAAGACAATTATTTAAAGCTGATGAAGTAATGGCAGTAAAGGGGTTATGTCTCGTCATTTTGAACCATTTCCGTGTACAGAATTCATATACCGGTATAAGCCCCTGTCGACTATAAACATCTATAAGTTGAACTGTGTTACTAACTAATAAAATAAGGAAACTTTCCCTATGAACGTATGCAGCATTACGTCAGAAGTACTGTAAGGAACCAGCGAGGGAGATGTTTGATCTGGGAATATGCTGTATTCACAATTTGTTAATTAATGTTCAAAGCAAGCGCATGGATATTATTAAAATGTTTCATATTTATTGATGTATCTCTCTATCGTTAGTATTTATGTATGAATATTGCGGTTAAGTACCGGTATCGTATTCTTACAATGAGCAGTGGTTATAATAAGCAAGACATATTAATGTCCTTTAAACACCATGCATACATTCTGATTTTTGCATGCATAAGAGAAGCAACAGAGCTTTTCATCGATTATATATGACATCAGTAAAAGTGCATTAATAACGATTCTTCTAACTGTGCACTTTTCTTTTCGCTATATATCTTTTATTTATAAGAATTTCTACACCATTTTTGCGTGTTTGCCATTGACGGACATTGGTCTGTCAAATCGTTATAAAATTTAAAAATTTATGTTGGAAGACCCATTGAACCATGAAACGACAAAATACTCAATTTGCACGATAAAATCGTGAACAGGTTGGAAATTGTTCCGAAACTTTTCGCGTACATTCACTATTAAGCCGCACATTTGGAAAACATGTTCTTGATCGAGCGACGTTGAATAGTCATTCAACTATGACGTCGACGTCAAGCTGTTATGAACGATGCTGGACAAAGGCGTTACCGAATAAACACTGTTTATATGACTAAATTGACAATAAATACTGTTTTAATGACGTTTTGTTACACACACCGTTGAACTTTCTGCATTATTTTTATCCAGCACTCAGCATGAATGGGCATACAATTTTGAAAATAGTCACTTAACTCTTTGAACCCTAGTCACGCAAATACGCGTCATTGGCAAACAGTGTACCTGTGAGTAGGACACTTGTCCAATGTAAACAGTGTAGACCCAGATCAGTTGGATCCTTAAGGAACCTTCTGATCTGTGTCTACAATGTTTGTCATTTTGACATATATCTTAAAATTCAACCCTAAAAAGTCAAAAATGGACTAGACTTAATTGACAACTAGAACTGTCCATTAGGTTTCAGGGAGGCAAGAGTTAATAGTTGATACAGGGTTGACTGTAGCATATGTTGACAGTTTAAACCTAGACTTGTGTGTATATATGTTTATATGCTATCAATTGTTTGAGTGAGTAATTTCTGAAATGAAATAACACTGTTGAACTGTTATTAGAAGCCAATTGTTGTTTGTTTATCCTCTTCATTAGAAAGTTAACTAGTCCTAGTCAAACTTGTCCAGTTGCCATAAGCTGAAACAGTAAGGATATCTCAAATAACTGGTGACTGAATTAAGGTTGTACAACTCTAATGAGATTGGTCATTGTTGATACTCTATGTAGAAAGATTGGATACAGGAAACAACTGATCATCAATATCTACCATGGTTTGGTACAGTCCATCTGTTGACAACACTGGTTGATTGGTGTATGTAGAATTCTGATGAAAACAAACATAATAGTCCAATCTCATTTAGAATTGTTCAAACCTATTGCATGACAAGGTAGTAGCTCTCATATCAGATTGAGGCAAAGGCACAAGAAAGCTTACTTAACCCATTACCACATAAATACATCTTTAATTAATTCCTCTACTGAAGAAAATGGTTCAAATTTATACTGTCACAAATAAAAATCATGAGAAATATTTTCTATAATCTAGCACATAATAACATTAAGCAGGCTGAAAGTAAAGAAGAACCTGCTCCAAGTGGTCACATATCTTCAAAACTAGAAACAGGTTATGGGGTAATGGGTTAAAAGCTCACTAAATAAAAATCAGACTTGCCAATGATTTCAGTTTTTGCCATTCATTTGATTACTTTTTGAAGCAAACATTTTAATACCCCACCCATATATAGTGACTGATCTGTGCATGTTTCATTCGATCCCTTTGCCAGTGTGTGATACCTCTTGGTAACTTCTGATGGTGGAGTGTCACATTACCCTTTCTTGGTGGTATAATGTAGAGTATAAACTCAAGAAAAGTCATTGGTCATTAATTGTGACCTTTGATCTAAATCATGAGAAAAACTTGTCTGGAGCTTATTTCCACTACAATAGCACTTATATACAAAATTTGGTGTGTGCAGATGTGGGTATTGCTATATTTTGGATGTCAGTGCCACATAGATCTACCGAGTGCAGCCAGGCTACTGTAACATTGACCTTGAGCTTATAACCTAAATATAGAATAAAAAATACCTATTATTTTGGTTATATCCTATACTACATCAACAACATATTCCAAATTTGGTGTGTGAGTACATTCTCAAGATTCCTGGGGAATATTTCATCATACCAGTACACCACATTTGGTATAGGGATATCAAAAGTTGTGTGTGGGTACATTTGGGATATGACAGTATAGGCCATCTATTATATATTAACAGGAACAGGCTGTACCTTCTGGCAAAAAGAAATGTACCTACTAAAGGCACATGAAAAGGTTACCTCGAATATTAAGGTGTTTTTTTGTTGTTGTTTGTTGTTTTGTTGTTTGTTTTTGGTTGTTGTTTTTTGTTTTTTTTTGGGGGGGGGGGCTTAGTGACAGGCTTTTAACAATGTTTACACGCTACTGATGTCAAACTAGGAAGAATCTGGGTCTTTGACAAGTAATATGTGCCTATAAGTTCTCAAACAGTGTATATTAGTTATGAGTGAAACCCAATAGGTTACATCAAACATCGTCAGGCGACGAATTCGGGGCCGAACATGACTTCCTTGTGTTTATTCCGATGTAGATCTAACTTAGATGATAAACACGAGGTAAATCGCTTGTATATAAAATTGAATGTCTGTGTCAGGTCAAGATTCAATTGATTCTGTGATAAAACCGATGTCGAATAAACGGACCAAGGCATAATCATGTTTTAAACGAGCAGCTATCGGGCACTTTTTCACGTTACGGCGCCGTCATAAAATACACCGGAAGTTTATCTTTAGACGGCGTCACTGTGTTTTACCCTGTACGCCGTCGTAAATTGTACGTACAATGTGTTGATTTACGATCTGGTTGATGAAACGCAAATCAGCAGAGATCGTAAATGACTTGTCGTATCGTATATATAGACGATAAATATACAATATGATCGCAAATATTGATGAAACGGGCCCCTAGTCATTAGCGCCGAAGATATGATACCATATATAAGTGCACTGTTAGAAGATTCGTTAAGTGTATGTCAAAAAAGGGTGTACATATACCAAGTGCATCTGTGTCATTTTAAGTTTATTACATATCGTCACAATAGTAGACATTAGCAAACAGTGTTGACCTTGATGAGAAGACGCAATACGCGTCGTCTTATTGGGGTCTTCACTATTTCCTATTTCATATATAATGATCCTGGTACATGTACAAATAAATACGAAAGACTCAAGCAGGAAACGTAACACAAACAATACACCCACCTCTCAAGCAGAACACACACACACAGTCATACCACAACAAACACACACATTCACACACACGCAATACAATTCCTACATCTACACACTAAATAGAAAACAACACGCAAGACAAACATAAAGCAAAGTGAATATAGGAGCCCGCCTTGGTACGGTCAGTAGCAATCAATAATTAACTATAAATTAATTAATTATTAACAACCACTGGGGGGTTAAACCTGGGTTTAGGGGCGCCCAACCTCACACTTATCTCCTATATGCACCTATAAAGACGAACAGTGTACATAAAATATAAACCCTGTTCCACAACCTCACAATCAAAAAGACCGCCAGCACAGTAAGTAAATACATGTAAAACATTTAACAAAAATTCTATGACAAGATCATTAGTAACATGGGAAAGAATTAAACATTCAAGCCCGTGTTAAAAATAACCCACTATGGCAACGGTCAAATTGTACTCAAGCGACTAGTCTGTAGTTACGAGCAACTGTAAGACATGGAAGGGTCCAGGGTACGACAGAGAGGGAGTGAAAAAACAAAGCACGAAAATCCGACATAACTTTCCCGGTTAAGGACGGCTTTAGAGATACATCAACACTGCAATTTAGATGGTCTATCAGTGTCATTTTTTCTATCTCAAGTTTTTGTTAACGATTAACCCCTTCACTGCCATGGCGTCATCAATTTTAAACAATTGTCGTCTGCTTTTATTTCTTAAAGTTTAATTTTTGCTATTTTGACTGAAAAAATATTGAAACGAGTGTCAAACAGTTTGGATTCTGATCAGACGCCGCGTTACGCGGCGTCTGATCAGGATTCAAACTGTTAGCAAATAACTACTGTACTCGGGGTAAGACAGTGAAGGGGTTAACGTTGACTTCAATATATTCGTGTTTGCTTGCTGTGAAATTTTTCAGAACGAAAGCTGACTTGTTTGCAAAACAAATCTGCAATTATGTTTCCTGACATTTTAATACTTTATTGACTTTCAAAACAGACAGGAAAAATTTAACTGTTTCCTGATTAAAAGTTACAGAACTGCTGTTATAAAAATGTGTCTCTTCGTCCTAACAAAAATTAAGGCATTATTCATGACTCAATCAAATCGTTAGTGACTACATCCAAAATGTATGCGGTTGATTGAGAAAAACCATACAGTGAAGCTCAATTATAACGAACTTGGATAAGACGAAATACTGCTTAATACAAAATAACAATCATTCTCCGACTGCTTCCTTTTTTGTTTCAATGGACTCCTGCTTGCTTAAGATGAAATGGATATAACGAACTATTGGATAAGACAAACTGATTTTTAGGTCCCTATACTGGATGTTAGCTGTAAAATGATTCTGTTAACCAATATGCCAGTCATTGTCATAGTTTCAAAAGTGGCTAACATAGGTGACAGTACTTAATTGCTTAGCTGGTCATTACCTCTAATGACAAACCTTACCAAACCAACTAGGGGAAAATAGTTTACATGTATTGCACTAGGCATATCCCTAAAAACAGGGTGTCTCTTTGACATAAATATTCCGGAAAAATATAATAACAACTGATGCTTTATGAACAGAGTGAATCTATATATAAAGTATATATATATCAATGAAGTTTTCTTATATTTACTATTTGTTGAGTTTTCTATTAATATAAAACCGGGGACGGGTTAGATTTTCAAAAAGAAAAATGGCATTTCTTATGTGCTAGTCAATCATATGTTGTAATTATTTATTTTATTTGGTAGAATTAAAAAAGAAAAAATTAAGATTAAATTTCTATGACTTTATACTTTGCTTTCTGTGATATAAATTTTGAACTAAAAGGATGATGAATAAAACTTTCGTTTGATGCAAACTTTACACAAGGAAATTTCATTATATGGAGCAGACAAAATTTTGATAAACCGAAAGAATGTGCAAGGTCACCTATATTTCGTTATAAGTGAGCTTCACTGTATAACCTTTAGGAGTTGCACATCATGCTAAAGTCACAGTCCATAATGAACGATGCATTACTATAGCACGGTCATACTAACTGCATGTATAGTGGAACGAAGATAATTTAAGTCCGCATTCCAACGTTAAAAGATAGATAAGCTATGATCTAACTTTAAAATAATAGATTGTAAGATTTCCAATACAACATAGAAACATTCAGTTGTAAATATACAAATAAAATCGACTTATCCGCTCATAGCTAACTTTATCAACTACATGAGTCATCTGATCGGCGTCTACACTGTTTGCATGTACACTGGACGTTACTGAATGTGTTGATAAAATAAATGTTGACGTATGGGCGGATATACTGGTCTCAAAGTTAATGATCACATAAAGAACGTTGGAGTTGATAGCATCGCTGATATTTGAGAAGGTGGTTTTGTCGTATGAAATATTTCTCAAGTATCAACAATGCTTCTAGCACATTTGTCATTTGCAAATAGTGTAGACCCTGGCCAGATGGTTTCAACAGGAGCCATCTGATCTAGATATGCACTGTTTGTCATTTTGCAACATAATGTTAAATCAACCCTAAAGGTAAAACAAAATTGGACTGCAATTAAATGGAAACTGAAATTGTCCATTAAAAGTTTCAGATGAATTTTTAATATTATAACAGCCATTTGTTAAAATTAAAATATTGCTTGCGGTTGGATAGGGGGTTTCCAGTTTAATAATTTGTCGTTATTATTCTGTATTACAATAATTATGAAACAAATTAGTATTTTTGTTTATTTTGGTGTATTTTTTATATTATTTCGTTATGACAACCGAATTGAATAACATTTCGGCTCATTAATGAGATGAACGTTGGTCTGTTTAATCTAGACATAGTAGAACTCGATCTGTACGAGTTTCTCGAATGTAGATACGCCTTTTATGCCTTTAAGTATCCCTCATCCGAAGAAAATGCAATCAACTATCACCTTATCTAAGGCAACAGACGTGTTTCGTGTAAAATTGCAAGCAGTATTTTTCTGTGATTAAACATTGTGACTGGTAGCGGTTTTCAGGTTATCAATTTGCCTTCTAACTATTTGACCCACGCCTATCCCAGAAGTTTTCTATCTATATCATATGCCTTTCCACGTGACTTTTATTATACAGGTGGAATAATTTCATGAAATACATTTACATGTACGTGCAAAATCAGTGATACAATATCGAGTTGTTTCAGATGACATAATTCGACATAATTCGTCGAAAAATGCTTTTAAATTACCCTCTTTCAGATAAACAGTTTTCAACAGTATAAAACTACAAGGAAAACTGATTTTCCTTTTCAATAAAGGCGTATGTAATGCAATGCCTATTACAGTGGAGAATCTGTTATTCTTTCCCGTTTAAACGCAAACGTACGCAAACGCAAAGCACTAAAACGTAGAAAAGAACAACTTTTTGACAATTTTGATAATTCATGTTTATCTTGGTGGCAAACAGTTTGGAGCCTGATCAGACACCGGGTTACCCGGCGTCTGATCTGGCTCCAAACTGTTTGCACTGCAAATAATAGTTTTAGCGTAAACGCGTTTATTGGGAAAGAATAACGTTTTCTCTACTGTACAATCTATTGGCGCCTAATCACACTCCTACTAAATCGGAGCCTGTACATATCTCTAATCTGCTTGCTCCTCCAATTAAAATAAATCAACCCATTCAGTGCCAAGTTCGACAATGACAGCATATGCCAACAGTTTAGATTCAGATCAGACGCTACGTAACACGATGTCTAATCATGATATAATTTTTACACTCATACATTCGTATAATTTGTTTTACGTCAATCTCCCAAACTGTACCTAGCTTTAGAAATAAAAGCATACGGTAAATGTACTTTTGCAAGCAGACGATAATATGACGTAAGAGTTAAATCTTACTTACATACAGACAGACTTCGTCTGCAGAATTGTAGAATTATGAACAAATGAGCCATGCCCATGGTGTCATGAAAACATCTGCCTTATTGCATTTCAAACAGTGTAGATCAAAATCTAATTATTGAGCGCCTTCAAATTTAAATGTCTGCATTATCAACCGCACCGTCATAATACTGACTGCATTGCAACGGGTGTACGCAAAATTGCAATCCATAGTTTCGTATTAACAGGAATTAATAATGCCTCAATAGCCTGATTAAGAACTCAATAATTTGTAAATGCAATTTGAGAGCTAAAGAACTGAAGTCGCCATATCAGAAAGCAGTATTTATTTGAGTAAGCATAATTGTAAGGACCACTCAAAACAAGGTCTAGCAAAGTTTGGTTTCGTCGGCAATCTGTACAAGCCTTGGTGTACAGCCATCGTCCTCGGTAACTATCTTACATCCAGGTGGGGGCATCATAACACCGGCATGTATACCGTAACTGTAAAAATCCAATGATATATATCTATAAAATCTTGTACATTGTAAATTAAGTTATTATTTACATAAACACGCATTATCTTAATTGAAAACCGTTTTCAGTCTGATGAGACGCCAAGTAACGTAACACGGCATCTGATCAAGCTACTAACGAGTTGTCAGTAACATCCTAATGAATTGGCATAATTTTCAAACACACTATAGCTAAATCGTGTTGATGCAATTGAAACGCCTGGTAACTGGGTGCTATATTTGGATAAAATTATATGACATTCTGATGATATAACCGAAAAGGAATTGTAGGTAAACCTTTGCGGATAATTATTGCAAGCCAACCTGTTTGCAGATGGAAGTTGCCAGTGCTAACGATAGATAATTAAATCATTTCTGTTGAATAAAATAACATAATTTTGTCAGGTATCTATAATTTTTCGAAGCCATAGACGAGAGGTGGTCTCATGTTGACAATCATTTCGCCCTCATCACGGGTTGAAACATTTTACCTATGCTTTTATTTCGCAAATTTGAATAATATAACTGTACAACTGCGAAACGTTTCTCTCCGGTGTTTCATCAGTAAATGTAGTGTTTGCTGTTTCATATGAACTATTGTGTCGAATGGACAAAAACCGCAGTGTCTTTAGATCTGTTTTATATATATATATATATCTATAAAATAATATTCAAGCAAGTACACGGAGAAAATTAACTGCAGTATCAAAGCATAAACGCATAAACGTTTTCCCTTATATAAGTTTGTATAACAATTCTTACCCGCAACATGACATCACCATTTGTCCACCTGGCATTGATGGTTCGGAGCAGGAACAACTCACACATTGGTCTGGCAGTTTAAGTTTAGCACCTAAGGCGATTTTAACTCCATCTTGCGTGGTACACTCCTTGGAACCAGCTGAGTAATATAAGGTCAGGGGTCATTTATGAATGGCATGGTTACTTTGTATATTATGCTGTATTTGATGTTGTCCTTATATTTGTTGTAACCATGATGAGACTCAAATAAACAATGAACTAAACCGTGTTTCAGTAGTTCGACCTTTAGGCATTTTGACTAAAAACATTGAAGTTAATGTTTAACAGTTTGTATCCTGGTCAAACGCCGAATTACTCTGCGACTGATAAGTTTGCGATCAGTCAACGTTATGGTAGAGAATGTGTTTCAAGATATAAGATCAAGAAACTTTATTTAAAGTCAGGTGTTGGCAATCATTTTACATAAACTAGAAGCTATTTACCCACTAAACAAATATTTCTTAACAATACATTTAACTAACAAGTGAGCTGTAAAATAAATCAAAGTGACATGTTAAAAGTAGCAAATTCTTGAATTCATCACAGACTAGATACTATTTACATCATGACAATAAAATCGTACAATCAATATGTATAGTCAAAGCTGTATTAAGAGACCATTCAAACACGTTCAAACTGTCTTTGGTAATCAATGCAGAAAGGTAATGTATAAGCATTTTGATGTCCAGGACTTTAATTAAACTACTAGAAACTTCACACTGTTTTCATTTCAACAACTCCAAACCGGAATTCTAATTTAGGGATCGTAAACCTTTCCCTACATATTGGTGGAGAATCCGGGTACAAACATATATTTTGTTTGTACACGGTCTTGGACCTCTTTACAACAATTGAGTGGAACTCTACAATTGTGAGCTAACATTCCCCAACGAAGTCGATATGCTTGATCACCATGTGGGCTACTGTAACGGATGTGTAAACTCAGAATGGTACATAATTCTACAACTTGGAGCTAAACTACATTTCCAAGATGATTACATGATGGACTATTTCGTTCGATTTCCAATAAAGAACAAAAGTGAACTCTACCACTACCAGTTTTAAAACGTAAAGGTGACATTCCGGACTACTTTTCTTCATGTCTCGCATGTACTTCTTACAGTAAATAAATGTGAACTCTGTCGTGTTAATCAGTTTAAGTGTTTAAACGAAATTTAACTATTTGGACTACTTTCCTAAAATTTAATTCACTGTGGTTTGTTTTTGTTTTAACAGTACAGAACACTTAAAGTTAAATGTGACATCAGTTGGCATGATTGTTATGTTTAGATAATCAGAACTTAATTAATACTTAATTGTACAGATATTCATTCGACATCAAGTAATTTGCAGATTTCAAGGCTACTGTCGTTTTCATAGATGCTTTTCATAGTTTAACTTTAAAATAATTAACATATTGATACTGCCACATATTATGTTCATTTTTATTCGCATTTCTTGTTTTAATTCAGTTTGTCTAACTATAATATTAGTTCGAAAGGAATCGGTGCATTCTAATCATTCAAAAGTTCATAGTTGGTTTTTCACACCTACAAGAAGTGAGAATATTCAATTATTATGTGCATAGAATCATTTATAATAATGATGCTCTACATTTGTATCTTTCTGTATTGTCAATGCAAATATTGATAAGAAATTTAATCGTAACGTTTAAAGTGTTCATTGATCGTTATGTTTCTTAGTTATGTTGTCCAACTCAATCGATAACTATGCGTATTTGCAAATTCGGTTTAGTGCTGGGAAAGTACCTGCTCCCAGACTATTTTCGTTACGTCCAGTTACGGAACAATGCTTCCAGGGACATTATTTTGCATGGCCCATGTGCAGGCCAATTACTGTTAGGTGTTGGAATTTGCAATACGGGTTAATTTGAAGGGAAAGCATGACTGATTTACTTAGCGTTCATTTAGCATTAAACTAATTATTTCGTAGGTTTTAATACAGAACTGTCTTAAAATGTATCTGGTTTTGTATTTATCTTTTGGTAAAGTTATATTTTAAATGCGGGACGCATTTTATTTTGGCCACATGGATATGTTATCATGGTAAAATAGAAATTATAATGCAGACAATGCAGTGACTGTACTGGTTAGACTTTATCATTCAAGCTTCTCAATTCCTGTCAAAACATGTTCATTGCAATCTATCCTGCATTGACACTTGTCATTGTTTCATAGATACATGTAAGAACTTGTAAAAGGATCAACCGTCTCCTTGTCACCAAATGCTAGTTTCTGTTTTATAGGAAATAAACAGTTTGGTTTTACTTTTCGGCCAGTCAACATGTAATTAGTTCTAAAGAAGATGGTGACAATCGCCACCCAATGAAATGCATTTTGGACACTGGTTCTGTGGATGATATCAACATTACAAATTCTACGGAACACTTGGTTATTACATATGCTATTTTGGATTTCTACATTTGTTATAACAATTCATCTGATGTCCAGGACTTTAACAAAACTACTAGAAACTTCACACTGTTTTCATTTCAACAACTCCAAACCGGAATTCTAATTTAGGGATCGAAAACCTTTCCCTACAATTTTGCATGATTTTCTGCCGCACTCAGTGGTATCTGTTAGTGTTTTCTGTATACTTCCTCAAAAAAGGATTGCTTAATATGGTTTTGTCTGTATTTATTATAACACATCAAATATCTAAGTACCCTCATGACTTTTATGTGTGCTATAAAAAATTAAAGTGTATATATACAAGGTGTCAGTGGATCGTTTTTTACTGATATAAATTAAAAAGCTGCCAAACAGAAAAAGAACATATGTTTGGATAATATATACTTAAAGACATGAGTTATAACGTCATACTGGCATTGTAAGGGGGCTAAGGCAATAAAAATAGAGTATAGGCGGATAAGTTGGGTTTTACGGCACTGCGGCAAGGGGAATTTCTACTGAATAGTTACAACTAGTGAACATTTAATGGTTGAAAACATCTATTGACTTACCTGACTCTAGTTTTGCATAGCAAAACCCATAGGAAATATCAATGAAGGCGAGCAGAACAGCGAACAAAAATAAACACTTCATTTCTGTACATAGGCAAGGAAATTGGAACAGGTTCGTCAGTGCATTTCATATCTATTCTAACAGTACTACTCCGGTATTGCAACGACGTCAATAGTTGTTACTCGTCGAAATACATGACATGCAAATTCTTAAAACAGGATTAACGAAAATTAGAACGATCCTTAGAAGTGTTGTTTTACCTTCGTTGTACGTTTTAAAGACACTTCTCTACAAATACTTCCGCTGATTATCCGATTAAATTGGCGAACTCGTAGTTTAAATGTTCTCCCTACATTTTGACAGAATGCTATCTGTGCTCTTTCAGTACTTGCTCTTAATACAGTAGGGAAGACGTTATAACAGTGACACATCTCAATTACGAACACTAAATTGTGTTAATTAACCCTTTGAACCCTAGTCCCGCATATAGGCGTGCTTTTCAAACAGCATACATGTGAATAGTGCACTTGTCCTATGCAAACAGTGAATACCCAGATCAGAGGGCTCCGTAAGGAGCCCTCTGATCTGGGTCTTCACTGTTTGTCATAATGCAAAAAATCGACAAAAACAAATCTTAAAAGTCAGAAATCGACTAGACAGAAATGGAAACTGGAATTGTCCATTTAAAGTTTCAAGGAGGAAAGAGTTAACAGATGTTTAGGGCATGTGTCAGCTCAAAGGATGGTAACAGTAAAACAGAAAGCTCCTTTTGCAGCTTTCTGATTTACTGTCAACTTACTTTAGCTGTCACCTGACTTTTATATATTCAATAGCCATTTTAAGGGGTCTTAATGGAGGGGGTGATTGCCACTGAGATTAAAGTAAATTGTCATTTTTGTCAAAATTTGATATGTTCAACGTTTCATTTCATTGATTTGAGTACGGTTATTTACATGAGAAAGACTAAGGGTTTTATGAAGTAAAAGGAACGGACTTATCTACCTCTTGTTTGCCATTCTTTCTATGGTTTCCGCTAGCTCATTTGAAAATAAAGTAACAGTATTCTGTAACGTGTTTCTTATGCACGTTATTTATTGTCAACTACTTTTGGTAAAATAAACTTAACATTTTGACCAAAGTGCATTGGATGTGTGCTAGCTGTAAGAAGCGTTCTATTTAATGTTCAGCCTGAATCAAGCAACCAACTGTCTTAACCACTGAAGTAAATTATAAGGGAAATGTTAAGGTATTGCAATATGCAACCGTTTGAAACTGAACACATTGCCTGGCAAATATATAATCCAGTTATACTCCAAGGAGTGTCAAACTGTTTGGATTATTACCAGACGCAACGATACGCGGCGCCTCATCTTGATCTAAACTATTTGCATATAGTTGGCCATAAAGCCTGCAAGCGGAAGGGTTAAAGAAAACTCTCAAATAGCTCGTACAGATTTTCTCAAAATTTTCCGACTTATTGCCTCAAAAAAGAAAAGTCGAGAGTAAACAGAAACTATGACAACAAAATATTTGCTAGTAGAACACTTTAGAACTATAATATTCCTACCTGTAGGCTATATGGCATTTAGTGTATTCAAGACTCTCATTTTCTTTAGATTTATAAAAGTTCATTCTCCTTCTATCAAAGAGATAAAGACTGTCATTGGCCCTTTCGCATGATTAAACAAACTCGGTCGTAGATCTAAGTGTTTCGTAAGATAATCCGTTTGTGTTAGACGTTAGCACGTTGGGTGCGAATTTCTGATAACTATTTGCAAACATTCTGAGTTCATATAAGACGCAGAGTAACTCGGTGTCTCATCTTGACCCAAGATCATTGATACACTTATAGACATTCCTAACATTATACAAATAAAGTAAGTTTGTGACCCGATACAACCGATAAACTTAACAAACGACAACTGTCTTGCATGTTAAGGTTAAAACCCTTCGCTGCCTTGCCCTGAGTGCAATAGTTATTTTACGCGACGTCTGATCAGGATTATTTCAAAATATCTAAATTTTAAATTGGAGAAATAAAAACAGACTATAGTTGTTTGAAACTGCTTACGTCATGACAGAGAAATGGTTAATCATAATTGACACGCATATGTCCGAGAAGCTTTGTAAGCATTGTCATTGGACTTCTCACATGATTACACACAATGTTCGGAAGTTGTTTTGTAAGGTAATTAGTTTTCCATACGCGATACAAACTAGATTACCTTATATAGCCTGCTATTATCTGTTACCAACGTGATGAGTTTAATGACCAGAATCATGTTTCATCAATTTCTTTTTCAATCAGCCCTTCTTAAACCAAAGTCTTACATAATGTTAAAGTATCAATATGCTAGTGTAAGATCTAATTTGCCTCTAATAGACACATATTATACCTTAACCCATTCTCTCCTGAAACTTTAAATGGTCAATTCCAGTTTGCCACAAGGCCTGATCCATTTTGACTATTTGGCGTTGATTTCTACAATATATTGCAAAATGACAAACAGTGCAGACCTTTAGCAGATTGCCTCCAGGAGTCCTCAGATCAGAGTCTACACTGTTATATACATGCAGTGCAAGTGCATTTTTCACAGATACAATATTCGTTAATGACGAGTAATCGTCTATAGGGTTGAATAGATGAAACTGTGTTATTGTCGTTTGTAATGCAACACGTTCAGTCGAATGTTTACGGTATTCATTTCAACAATATTAGAGAATTCATAGAAGCTAGCTGATCATTAGATGTATTACAATGTATAAGGTTATTGCCCAACCGTTCATTGGTGTTTTGAGGGGGGAAATATAGAATAAGCTATAGCAAAAATAGGAAAAGAAAACTTACTAGGTGTCTCAATGAACAATGATAGGTGAAATGGCTGTCTTAATTATGTTTTTCTATTTTATTTACACTGTTTATAGACATAAATAGATCTATCTAAATGATTACGCAGGCATTTTAGGGAAAGTTTCAGTATGTTCAGTTCTTTGATCAAACAATGTCATACCATAGTTTCTGTCTTTTCCGTGCAAACAAATGGCAATGTAATGTTTTTAAAAAAATGTCAATGTTGATCATACATATCACCTGATTAAAACTTTGCTAATATATGTGCAGCTCCCTTTACAATTGGATATAAATACAGTAAAACCTCTCTTTTACAACAACTGAAATAACGGCCAATTTATTGTATAGAAGACAAGTGACAGATAAAAGCAAGATGACGCTAATGTTTGTGAGCTTTTTGTTCTACTTTCACCTTTCTTTAAGCAGTCACATGTATCTAACATCTAAATATTAACACATTGTAGTTGTCGTTAAAAAGAAGACTATTATAACAAGATGTAACTGCTATTGAATTTAACCCTTTCACTCTCAATGACGCTATTAAAAGGCGTTTGCAAACAGTTTGATCCTGATCAAACGCCGCGTGACGCGGCGTCTGATCAGGATCCAAACTGTTTGACAACAATACTGAAGCAGGCGACAATAAAGCGATGAGGGGGTAAAAATCTCCCGAACAATTTGATCATGAAAGGGTTAAAGGAATTCATAACCGAAAGATCCTGTAGATTGTAAATTGATAAGATTGATGAGTCGCTTCAATGTTGGCTACACTTGGTTTGACTACTTTCAGATAAACATGTAATTCAATTGATGAAAGGTAACCATTAACTATTGAATATTATCTTTGTTCGTATATTCTGTTTTAGCGGTAATTGATAAGGAATAATATCGATAGAAGTGATGGAGCGATGCGTCTTTTAGACTATTCTTTTAACAGGAGTCCCCTTGAATTTGGTAGATTAAATTCCCTAGAATCTTCAAGCAAAAGATATGTAACCGGTTGTTCTTAAAAAGAAACATTCGCTTTAATTCGGGATCGAACCCGGGTCGTAGTCATGCACTCTACCACATCGCCATAAAAGCGCGCTATTACAGCAAGGCCGATAAAGTGATGATAAACCTACACACGGTGACAACTGTACCAAAACCAATAGTAATATGCGCATGTTCTCTTGGAAATGAACTTTTATTAAAATGATGTTAGTGTTTAAAGCTGTGATATAGCCCTTATAAGATTGGCACTGCAATGTGCTAACTTTAAAATATTCTACAGGCAATGACTGCGTTACATGTAAAAACCAAAACAACGAAAAACCCCGCCTTCATATGATATGCGCATCATATCGGTTGTAGTAAAGCTTCTCGTAGGATTTTAATGAACTGGTGTCGGTGGGTACTATAAGTTATCATTGTATAATTTATCATTGCATAAACAGGTTCATAATTCCGTAACAAAATACTCAGGATGAAATCTTCCGACAGTATCCGCATTTCCTCTAAGTAATGACGCGTCCATTGAAATTTAATTGGTATAAACATGGCGGTTACTGAGATAGTCCAAACAAGATAATTTGCTATTTGTATAAATTTAAAGAACAATAACTGCGTAAACACAAATGAACAGAAACGCCTCTTGGTAGTAATTATGCTGCGTTTACACTCAGCCACAATAGCTACGATGTCCACGATTTAGAAAAAGCGCAAAGCTTCAAGATTTTTTTTCTACGCTATACCACGCTATACAACGCTTTCTTATGCTCTCTGCACGTCTTGTTACCTCCTGTAGCGGTTTGTTACGAACCCAACAAGATTCTTATGAAGACCTGCCACGATTTCACCTCGTTTTCTCAAGCTCTCTTACGGTAACCACGATACCACTATCACGTTCTGTTAAGATCTATCACGATTAAAACTTCTGTAACGCTATCCTGCGATTTAGGGCAACGATTTCACCAAGAGTAATGCGTTTTCAGCACGACTTGGGTATGAAAAGGAGGCATGGACTATCCACTTATTCTTTGGATGCTGGTGTCAAACTCTGATGACATTTGGATGACGCATCTCAAAATGCTTGGTGAGAAACTTCACTTTATCAGGAACACCAACAACAATATCTCATTCTGTTATGAGACTCTAAAGAGGAACGAGCTACCGGTATGAATACAAGATGTAAGAAGATGCTGAACTAGCAGTTATTATCTATACATGTACACATAAAGTAGCTCCAAGAAAGGAGAGTCGGCAGCAGAAATAAGGGCCAGAATAGAACAAGTTAGAAGAGAGCGGAGGTAGAAGGCCGAAGAGAAGATATATATCTAGGACCTGCTGAGTTAGGAAATGGTTACATGTACGTACAACAAAAGGCACGAATTGGACCAATATTAACTTATCTTTCAGAAATTACTATTGTGTCTGTGTATGATCCTACATTGTTCTCAACAGGCGCATAAACCTATAAATCATGCTAAACGTGTACAAAATATGACAAAGCCATCTAATTCTGTCTAGAGAGACACTGATATACTCATTCTCAATGGTTTTTTATTCAAACCAAACCATCAGATATAAGAGACGGGCCTTACATGGGAGTTCTATTTATTCTTTGCAGAGACATTATCAGCTCACTTTGCACAAGTCTTATCCGACTATTTGTAATCACCGAAACAATATCAGGAAATGTATTTAACAACACAGTGCTCCCTCTCTAAAACGACACCCGGAAAATAGCTGACGGAAAATAGCTGTTACAGCTAATATTTACTGTTATATTGTATCCTACGCTAAATAAATCTTCTGGTATCTTCTTGTATCTTGTACATCCAATTTGAGGCACATACTGTGTGTGTGTGTTATTCGGAGAACGTCGTTATAGGGAAGGAAAATTAATATTTTGTTAACATTTGCAAACAGCTTGGATCCCGATCAGACGCCGTGTTACGGGGCGTCTGATCAGGGTTTAAGCTGTGTGTCACTCGTCATTATATTTATTCTATCAAAATGTTCACCTATATGATATTTTGAGGGAAACAGAGCAGAAGACAATTTTAAGCAGACAAAATTGCAGCTGTGAAAGCGCTTGGAATACGGTAATTAGCATGTTTATAGGAAACTGCGGTAAGTGCCGTTGTAAAGAGGGAGTCGCTATTGGTAGGGTCGTTGTAGGGAGTGGAACACTATATTAACTTAATAAAACAAACTTAAAGAATCGCCTTTCAATGTTAACAAAGATCCCCTACGTTTGGTCTTCACGATTTGATGCGTTCTGTTAAGGCCTTTCGCATACGGAAGTCGGTCTTGCGGGCGAGCGTATATGCGTCTGGACGACATAGACTTATTCTGCACGTGCTTATACTAGATAATTATATAAAGGAAATGTTGATACAATTTAGTATAATCCTTCACATCGCAGTCAGTAGAGTGATTGACTACCAATTCAAAGGCCATAGGTTCGAGACCCATCCGATCCAAAAATATTTTTTTTAGTGTCCGATTTATTGACTTGTCAATCCATAACGCAGTGATCAAGGGACACATTATGTTTAGTTTTCGTTGATTAGAATTAGTGATGTTATATACGGTTCAATTATTATGTCCACTTACATGTACATTTTAGTTTAATGACTTACAAGTCAATAAAATCGGTATACCTGATACGATTTGATCGAACTATAAAGCCACACATTGAAGCTTATCAATACGTCAACCTTTTAAAGATCGATATTGCCCATTATTATTATGTTTAAACAATATAATTAACGTGTATGCAAGTCCATGAATAAATAATAATGCATTTTAATTACAGAGTTTTAATTTTAAGGTAGGTAACTGTATCTCAACTTCAAATATCCCACATTTTAATAAGTAAATATGTTATTACAACAAATCCTGACTGTAATATTTTCCAATATTTTCAGACTAACTATTTCATCAACCATATATTTGAATAAAATGAAAACAAATATACGTTGAAAGAGTCAGTTTTTTATAATTCAATTTTTTAGCATTGTGCAAAATTTAAATAGCTGATAACATCTTTCTGAACACCTTTATTCAAAATGTTTTTAGCTTTTCTTGTAATGAATGTTGTGGACTACTTATTGGGCGAGATTTATAGTCATTAGCTTTATTTATTTTTGAGAAAAATAAAATCATCAAAATTCCAGGTTATTGTCAGAAAAAGAGACCTTAAAGACAAACCACGCGATAAATTTTGCCTATATTTTCACACATTGTTTCTTAGGCTATTATCATTCTTCATGAAAAGTTTCATTTCACATTGTATGGAAACTAAGCGCACCTGCGAAGTACCTTAAGTTCTGTTGAGCTCTGTTGAGCTGTACTACGCCCTACTAAGATTCCCACGTTCTCACACGCTCTCTCAAGATATAAAAACCAATCGGGACCATCGAGGCAAACATTTTTACCGTCAGAAATTTGGCCACGATCCTTGCGCTCTCCACGATTCAATCAAGCTGCCTCACGATCACCAAGATTCGATCCCACGATCCCCTACGCTCACCACGATTCTGCCAATCGTGGACATCGCAGCAATCGTGGCTGAGTGTAAACGCAGCATAATAATTCCCATGACGTTTTAAATTGAACTGATTTCAGTAGTTGCTGAAATATTCGGACATTGAAGTGCGCTATAACCATTTCCTCCCTGTAATCTCAAATGGAGAATTCTAGTTTTCAATTTAGTCTAGTCCATTTTTGACATGTTAGGGTTGATTTTTTTTACAATATACATGTATGTCAAAATGTTCCCAAGGAGCCCTCTTATCAGGGTCTTCACTATTTGCACAGGACAAGTGAACTCCTCACAGGTACACTGTTTGCAAACGACGCATATATGCGTGACTAGGGTTCAAAGAGATAATGTATCTATGTATAAAATGACCGTCACTATGAAAATGATTCAACAGAAATTAGCGGGCTACATGTCTGTATGTGCGTGTTTCGTTTTGGTGACGGGGCTTCCCATGAAGTGTCATTGATCTGTTGCTAAGAAATAGCCTAGTCAAATGTTGCGAGGTGGCTAGATTAATGGACAGACGGATGATGCGGTGGTCATAATTATTCTCCCCTGAATACTTTTTGCGAGCATAAAACTGATGGTTTACCGAGCGAGTGATTCTTTCTGAATATGGAAAATCATATTATTTGTTTATGTGACATATTCTGTGAGAAAGTTTCTCTTCGCAGCTAGCCATAATAATGGATATTTCGTTGGCACTCTTTTTTGAAATTCCTTGATCACCATGTAAACAGTCGTCTAATGATACCAAAATAAATTGGAATCGCAGAAAAGATGTTATCATTATATCACTTACGCAATTATTGCCTTTTGCAGTGGTTTTCAATAATTTAAAAGTGAGTTTATATATGTTAGAAAATCTAATTAAAGAATGCATTGATAAGGTGTAACAATAAGGACCATGTTTGCTTGCAATACAAGTACAGTGGAGAAAACGTTATTCTTTCTCATTTAAACGCAAACAAAACGCAATCGCATAATACTTAAATGTAGAAAATGACAACTTTTTGACAATTCTGATTCTTCATTTTATCTGAGTGGCAAAAAGTTTGGAGCCTGATCAGACGCTGGGTTACCCGGCGTCTACTCAGGCTCCAAACTGTTTGCACTGAAAATGATAGTTTAAGCGTTACAAACGCGTTTATTTGGAAAGATTAACGTTTTCTTCACTTTACTACTGAAGTCATCCTGGGTCACTCTGTATAGCTTACTCTACAGTATGCGTTGTGATCGTGATCTGCAAGTTTGGTGTTTGCAACAATAAATACAATTGATTTGAAATATCGACAAAATGTTCGACAGCTTGGATCGAGATAAGATTCCCAGTTATTTGACTTCTCATTTGAATCCATACTGATTCTAACAACTATCGCGAATTCACTGGTACATGATTGCACAGTGGAGAAATCGTTATTCTTTTCCAATTAACGCGTTAACGCTAAAACTGTCATTTTCAGTGCAAACGGTTTGGAGCCTAATCAGACGCCGGTTAACCCGGCGTCTGATCAGGCTGCAAACTGTTTGCCACTCAGATAAAAATGAAAGTTATTGTCAAAATTGTCCTTTTCTACAATTTAGTATTTTGAGTTTGCGTTTTGTTTGCGTTTAAACGGGAAAGAATAACGTTTTCTCCAACGTACATGTAGCATGCAGAAGTGTAACTTGATTCAATCTGTTCGTTTTATTCGATCGAGTTTCCGAACTGAGTGTCAAGAAGCTGTCTTCTGTTTTTCAGTTTTTTGCTTAAATTGACAGTTTCAGAAACGAATTTCTCGCTAATGAAACAGAAATAATGAGCTCTGGTCTTTTATTATTAATGACTCTCGATTGCATTTGCGTTTTTACCTTTTTATTGCAATAATATTACCGACTTACAAGTGTCTGCCTATATGGGTTTTCATCAAGTGTAGATGTATTTTATACCTTCAAACATCGATAGAAATTACATACAGTATTTGCCCTAATCAGGCGCCAAGTTTTACAATGCCTGATCCGAATCCAAACTGTTTGTGAAATAATACAGCTGAGCTATACTTAAAAGAGAATGAGTTAAAGATGCCATTTCCTAATTTTGTCAGAAATTAATGATTTTCTACTGCTGAAAATCAATTGCCGTAAAAATATCTGCATCGTCGTTTGAAAGTTTTCCTGCACCCAATTGTATAAACAATGGTTTAATTTTAACCGCCGGTTAGTTTAACCCTGGGTTAAAACTCTCAAATTCTGGTTTGGTAACCGCGCTGGTAACTCGATTGTATAAAGCAATAAAGTAGTGACATTTGTATGTACAGTTTACCATTTCACCCTCAATGACGTCATCAAGCGCATTTGCAAACAGTTTGGATCCTTATCCGACGCAACCAAACGCTGCGGCTGATCAGAATCAAACCTGTTTGCCACTACTTACAGTGGTGAATCTGTTATTCTTTCCCGTTTAAACGCAAACGTACGCAAACGCAAAGCACTAAAACGTAGAAAAGTACAACTTTTGGACAATTCTGATAATTCATGTTTATCTTGGTGGCAAACAGTTTGGAGCCTGATCAGACGCCGGGTTACCCGGCGTCTGATCTGGCTCCAAACTGTTTGCACTGCAAATAATAGTTTTAGCGTAAGCGCGTTTATTGGGTAAGACTAACGTTTTCTCCACTGTATTACATGTAACTAAATAAAGCGGCATAGGCGAACTAGTACGTCAAAATAGCAGAGAAAGGGTTAATCCTTAACCTGTTTCTTATTTCGAAGATGTTATCAATTACAAAAGGTTCGAGGTAAAGCACCATGCACCTTAAAGCGCAAAGTAAAACAGACTGATTTATAATAATGCAACCAATCTTTTAAATACTTTACTCGTTTTAACATTGATTTTATAAACTAAAAATAACAACTGTTATAATCTTAGAAAATATTTTAAAAGAATTACAAGCAGGATGTATTTACTGTATAATAATTGTAAATTTAGTTATTTGTATTTTCTCACTTTGTAGGTACAGTGGAGAATCTGTTATTCTTTCCCGTTTAAACGCAAACGTACGCAAACGCAAAGCACTAAAACTTAGAAAAGAACACATTTTGGACAATTCTGATCATTCATGTTTATTTTGGTGGCAAACAGTTTGGAGCCTGATCAGACGCCGGGTTACCAGGCGTCTGATCTGGCTCCAAACTGTTTGCACTGAAAATAATAGTTTTAGCGTAAACGCGTGTATTGGGAAAGAATAACGTTTTCTCCACTGTACATTCATATGATTTCATGTGATGCGCTTTTGAACGCACAACTCCTGTGTGAAAAGAGCGCTATATAAATCTGGTATAATAATCATAATCTTAAGGTGCATTCTGTCTTACTTTTAATCTGTTTTAAGCTGATCTTTACAAGGATATAGAAATTATTTCTTATAACTCATGCCCATGACTGAATAAATCTGAAATACCTTTTCAGAGGCGGACACAATTAAAGGCGCTAAAAGGGCGCTTCGTTAAGCTTTATCACACTGTGTAGTTGTCGCCCAATTTATCTGAAACAGTTCCCACACAGGGAGTTTTTATAGGACGGGAACATAAAGACTTGGCTTACATTTTCAAACAGCTTGAATCCAGATCAGACGCTGCGTAACGCGGCGTCTGATCTGGATTCAAGCTGTTTGTCACTCATCATTATTTTTTTCAGTCAAAATGTCCATTATGTTACTTTGAGAAAAACAGCAGACGAAAATTTTAAGCAGACGATATATTGCAGCAGTAAAAGCGTTAGACAAACAAGTGTCCTGTTTAGGGAACTGCAGCAAGGGTCAATGTAAGGAGGGAGTCGTTGTTGGAAGGGCCGTTGTAAGGAGGGAATACTGTAGATGAAAATTGAATTACACCTAAGCGGTGCTAGGGGTCATGAGCAACTTACACTTTTAAGTATTGCTCATGAACAGACTCAATTAAACAAAGTCTGCAATGTTCTATGTTGGTTTTGTTTTCAATGCTCTCAAAACATCTCCCTTTAATCAGAACTTTACTTGAAATAAATTAATGTTCTGTTCGCATTAATCGTCTGCGTATATTGTTCGTCTGCATTTACTTATAATATTTTAAATTTTACGCGTTTTGACTAAAGAAACATTGATATGAGTGTCAAACAGTTTGGATCCAAGCTGTTTGCAAATGTCAGTGTTGTCGTTCTTTGCAGAGAATGAAGGGTTAAAGGTTTAGAAAACCCGCATATATAGGCTTAACATGCTCTTACAGATAATTGCTTTATTCATGTAGAAATTGACTACAGTCGGGCTCCGGATAAGGGTAGTATTTCAAAACCTAAAATTTTTGCTTTAAACCCAATGTAGTACTACTCATTAGATTCTTCTACAAGAGACGATACTAGTAAAGTAGTAACACCATAGGATTTTGTGCTGAAATGAGTGAGAAAATGTTGAAATTGTTCAGTTTATCTTCTTGTAGAGTATCTGAAAGTTCGTAAGTCAATGAATGCTGGATTCTTATTATCCCTTTTTCAACCGTAATATCACCTGCTTTGAAGTTATCGTCTGCAAAATTTGTTATTTTCTTATTATTATTTTTTTTTTTTAAAAAAACACGAAGAAACTTTAAAACGGTTGTCAAACAGTTTGGATCCAGATCAGACGCTGCGATACGCTGCGTCTGATCTGGACTCAAATTGTTTGCAAATATCACGTAGCCGTGATCGGCAGGTTAAGACTTCAACAAAAATTATTATTCCTTTGCAATGTCTTAATCTAATTGATCTAATGAGTTTAAGCCAATAACCAACTTTTATCGAAAAATTAACATTTCTATGGATTTAAATCGGTAACACGTAACTGAATCAAACTATTTAGCTTGATAATACAACACGCGGATTTTAATTGCTAGCATTTTGGAAATACTACGGGTGAATAGTACAATTTGATTAAGTAGTACAATTTGATTAAATCAGAAATAAGTATGCAACTCACATGGTACTACAAAATCTTAATACACAGTGCAATTTGCTGCAGACAGTCTTTTCATCGGGCATCTGCCTACATGTAAAAGGTACAGTGGAGAAAGCGTTATTCTTTCCCAATAAACGCGTTTACGCTAAAACTATTATTTGCAGTGCAAACAGTTTGGAGCCAGATCAGACGCCGGGTAACCCGGCGTCTGATCAGGCTCCAAACTGTTTGCCACCAAGATAAACATGAATTATCAGAATTGTTTAGTGCTTTGCGTTTGCGTACGTTTGCGTTTAAACGGGAAAGAATAACAGATTCTCCACTGTATCCATCCTGTTATTTACCCATTTTTCTCCCATGATGATTTTAAACAATTGTCGTCTGCTTTTAATGTAGGTAAATAGACTAAAGTAATAGCTCAATGAGTGTCAAACATGTCGGATTCTGATCAGACGCTGCGCTACACGAAGTCTGATCAGAATCTAGATTGCCAGCATATAATCACTGCTCAAGGAGTAACGCAGTAATGGGGTCGTATTATATTATTAAACGTTATATACGTAGCCTCTTAGCTGCCATGGCGGCACCAATTTTAAACAATAATCGTCTAATTTTAGTTATAAAGAGTTAAATACTTAAGAAATATTTAAATGAGTGTCAAACAGATTGGATCCTGATCAGATGCAATGTAAGTTTGGATTCTTATATGGCGCCGCGTTTCATGGCATCTGATCAGGATCCAAACTGTTTGCAAATAAGTATGGCACTCGCTGTAAGGCAGCGAAAGTAAAATAATAAGGTTTGTTTTACTCTTTGTGAAGATGATTTTAATTCTATATTTTAGAACATGTTTACAAAAGAGTATATGTCATTGCAGAGTTGGTTGATATGGGAATATTTCCTAGCAAAAACATTTGTGTTAACACATGTCCATTGCAAACAGTTTTAAACCAGATCAAACGCCGAGTAATCCAGAGCTCTGATCTTGGTCCACTTCATTTTAAATTAAGCATCATTGTCCTATAAGGAACCTTTCATTTTATATATACAATTTCTTGCATTTGCGTTCAATTTTGTTGAATCGGGAAATGATGACGTATCCCTTACTGTATTGAAACTACAGTTTATAAGCCATGGGCCCATGATTACTGTAAAACAGGTATTTTTCGCGTCATGAATATTTCGCGTAATGCGATTTGTATTAATTCGCGACAGCATGCAATATTTCTAGCAGGTGGTAGCTTAAAGCAAGCTGAAAGTGAAGCAGAATGTGCCTTAAGGCACATTCTGCTTTACTTTCAGCATGCTTTAAGAATTCACCTATTTTCAAAACTAGAGACGCAAGGCAACACATTCGCAAATTAACGCGTAAATTATATTCTCGCGAATTAAACCGGTTTTACAGTATATAGCATGGCAGAGGAGTCTGAGATCGTGATCATGCTTTGCTCAAAACTGACTCGACAAAAGCTTGAGAACGGTATCAGACTCATCCGAAACGCTTTATAACCACGGAGTCATGTATTTCTCAGAAAACATTTAACACTGCAACTGATAACAAATCTTAATTGATTTTAGTTCCGTTTAATGAGAATTCTTCATAAATTCCCCGTGGCCTATTTCTACGTTTACTAATTTTTGAAAAAAAAATTGTTTTCCCGATCATTTTCCCCTGAACAATTTCCATGACGACTGTATTTGGCACATGGACAATTTCGATAATTAAACATGTCTTGCAGAAAATCCTTAAATATTTCTTACAAATTTTGTATCCTATATATTTAACATCATCTGCTTCTTAAGTGATGTCTATTTGTTTTCAGTTTCAGTTTTGTATGTTTAACTTAAACAAGACTCCGAGTGTAATTTATGGTTAACGTTCTTGTAGTGAGAAATAGAATACATTATTCTTACCAAATACAAACGTTTGTACATAGTCAATTATGATCATTTGCTAACAAAGTGGAGCCAGTTGAAACTCCGGGAAACCGGGCATATGTTCAGGCAGACTCCAAACTGTTGCCACTCAGATTTAACTCTTTCACTGCCAACGTCGCCAAAATGCCACTTTGTAAACAGTTAGTTCCTGACCAGACGCCGCGTGACGCGGCGTCTGATCAGAATCCAAACTGGTTGACAAACGTCTCGACATTTCTCCAGTCAAAACAGCATTAAATATGACTTTAAAAACAGTGCAGACAACATTGCCAATGCAGACGTTATTTTGGCGGTAAGAGGGTAAAAGCAGACGATAAAACATTTTAAAACCTGCTGTTGGCTATATGTTTTTGCATCTTGCATCTAGTCTTGTTTAATAAATAAATACGAAAGAAGACTCAAGCAGGAAACGCAACACAAACAATACACCCATCTCTAAAGCAGAACACACACACATCCATGCCATAACAAACAAACACACACACACACACACACACACACACACACAACCACACACACACACACGCAATACCATTCCTTCATCTACACACTAAATAGAAAACAACACGCAAGACAAACATAAAGCTCAATCACTGCTTTAGCCAGTTGTCTTTCTTTTTCTCAGATTTTAAATAAATTTACTTTAGAATTATTGAGATAAGTGCAAATCCGTTTGCTTAAACATATCAGTGTAATTAAGCATCCAATAGAGACCTACAAAGTATTACTACACATGTATTATAATGATATACGATAAAAAATTTGCAAAACTTCAAAAAGTCATCCCTTAAATTTACAGTGGAGAAAACGTTATTCTTTCCCAATAAACGCGTTTACGCTAAAACTATTATTTGCAGTGCAAACAGTTTGGAGCCAGATCAGACGCCGGGTAACCCGGCGTCTGATCAGGCTCCAAACTGTTTGCCACCAAGATAAACATGAATTATCATAATTGTCCAAAAGTTGTACTTTTCTACGTTTTAGTGCTTTGCGTTTGCGTACGTTTGCGTTTAAACGGGAAAGAAAACAGATTCTCCACTGTACAAGAAAGAGTTACTCACTGTCTTACACTCAGAGTATAATGGTTATTTTGTTTGTATCATGATCAGACACCGCTGTCTGACACACATTACGATATAACTTTTGCCAAATTCGCTAAAATATGAATTTGAGAAATAAAAGTTGCTAACAATAGTTTAAAGCCGATAACGTCCTGGCAGTGAAGGGGTTAATTTGCAAACACATGCTTTAACAAATACAGTAAAACCTCTCTATTACGACCACTAAATTTTGTTAATTATTTGGATGTTTACGATGGGTGACCGCTTTAAGCAAGGTAACAGTGAAACAGAAAGCTCCTGTAGGAGCTTTCTGTTTCACTGTCACGTTGCTTTAAACTGCCACCTCTCTATTATACAATTAATTAGCCTTCGTTTAAGTGGTCATAATAGCGAGGTTTTACTGTAAGTGGTGTAGTTTTACTATTCGCTATCAGTTATAGTTCTTAATCGACTAATACTCGTAACCCTTAGACCGCTAGTCGTGACTTTACTACAATTCGCCAACAGTTTGGCTCCAGATCAAAAGCGCAGCGACCGGTCAGGACCCCTTCAGTTTAACCCTCATGTTATAATTTTTAACCTAAACTTCCTTCAAATTTAATAAACACAACTGAAAGTATCAATCATGAGACGGACGATATTGTACCATTCAAAGCGTTATTCTTAAAAGTAAATTATGTAAAAGAACATCGTTTGGTAATATAACAAATGAAATAAAACTATAGTTGACTAATGAATAAATGCCGTGAGTAGTTGCCAAATATAGTATGTTCTCAATATTTACAACAGGTGCATGGCATCCAAAACTGTGGGAATGGGTTTCTGATTTGGTTGCAGCCTGTCTTGAGCAGTCACCTATAAAGGTGCAGGAATGATTACTTCTAGTTATGTGTTAGAATATGGTAGAAAATTGAAAATACATTATATAAGGAATAGGTAAAGGCATTACTAGGGGCTTCCATTTCGGGGAAATGGTACATGTAAAACAAACAAAGTGAAATTTTGGTTGGGGGAGATTTCTAGATAAACGATATCTTGGCTAGGGTTTACAATTAGTCCGCCACCAAAAAATAGGGTTAGGGTTTGGGTAAACTATAGAATCTGTCCGCAGGTCTTTTTGGTATTTTGGTAGAAATTAACTGGCCATCTCTTGTGACATTAACCTGGCCATTTCTTGTGACATTAATCTGGCCATTTCTTGTGACAATAACCTGGCCATAAAAATGACATTTTTCACGTTTTGGGTGCCGGACTAATTTTAAATTACTCCGATATCTGTAGTAGAATTGACAGTCGCTTTTAGACAAATGGTTGTTTAATGCAGGTCAGTTTTGGATACTATACCGTCTCCCCTGCAAGCCTTAAATAATGAACACGCCAATCACACGAAAACGAATAATGTATCCATGTATCGAACTGTTCATGCATAAACAAGTTAAACCTTATCCTGTCGATCGCGACTTTACTATTTTTTACATACAGTTTGGATCCAGATCAGACGCCGTGCTACGCGGCGTCTGATCTGGATCCGAACTGTTTGACACTCTACATTAAGTTTTCTTAATTTCAAAAATGCATAAATCTGAACATGATAAACCTTAAAGATGACAATATTACAGCAAACAATATTTCAGCAGGATAAGGGATAATCCTATCTCATTGAAGCCTTCCCAACATTGTCCTTGTCCTTTTCTAAGCGATTATGCAAGTTGATTGAAAAGTGTGTCAGGTTTTCCGCAAGCAATCTGTATTAGATTACAACATCTATTTCTCTTTGCTCAACAACCTTCACAGAATTACAGTCCTTCTTCACTGTTTTAAATGCACATGCCTCTAACTGAACCACGGTACTATATAGACTATTGTGTGATACAAGTTGAAGTTAGTTTGGATGTTATGATGAGACGTTCATCGGAATCCAAACTATTTGATTTAATATAGAATTGAATTATAGATTACAACAGAGTAATTTTATGATTTAAAATTAATTTGAATCCCTTTTTGAAATATTGATACATGTATCTTTATAGTGTATTTGACTTAAGCTTTGAAAGTAGTGGGGTTTGTAGTTGGTTAGTTTTCTTGGGCTTCTTTTTCTTTTTTTTAGCAGGGCGGGGTGTTTTTATTTTGTTATTGTTGGTTTTATCAAAAATGACGGATATATAAGCTAAGCGGATGGCTGTGTTCTACAAAGTTTGCAGCCAAATAATGCTTTAATGTTTTGCTAATAGGCACTGTGTTTCTGTCTGTGTTTGCTTGGCCCGGTTCTGTCTGAATCTCTCCATTTTGATTTTACATGTAGTAATATTTCGTAACACGGCGTCTGATCGGAATACAATCAGTTTGTCACTAGAGTTGAAATTTAGCCAGGCATACTGACTTAAATCTAACTGTGAAACGATATTGCAGACAATAATATTGAAATACACGACAATGCGACGGTGAAGGGGTAAAACCATCAGGCTATATTTGATGCTAAACCAGTCGAGGGGCTTACAAAACACGAAGAACAACTAGCAATCATTTTTTACTTTAATTTACTGAAAGGGATTAATTTTCTCTACTCCTAAAAATGTATTTTTATGTACCGTGCATAGAGGCTAGTAATTTTCTGACATGTACAGTAGAGAAAACGTTATTCTTTCCCAATAAACGCATTTACGCTGAAACTGTTATTTCCATTGCAAAAAGTTTGGAGCCAGATCAGACACCGGGTAACCCGGCGTCTGATCAGGCTCCAAACAGTGTGTCACTCAGATTAAAACGAATAGTGAGAAATGTCAAACAATTAGTATTTGCTACATTTAAGTGAAATGCGTCTGCGTTTCGTTTGCGTTTAAACGGGAAAGAATAACGTTTTATGTCATGTACTTCATACTACGTAATGACAGAACAGCTAATGTAGCAATTTTTTACCTCAATTTACTGATAGGGATTAATTTTCTCTACTTCTGAAAAGTTATTTTATAATATGCATAGAGGCTAATGACCCTATTTCGTGTTGTCATCTGGTATACACTGGCATTAGAAAAACATGGCAGAAACAGGCAGATATGAAAACGTACCTGTAGAAGAACGCAAAAATGTTAATGCTTTATATGTAACCAAATAAGAGTCAGAAAAACATGTTTTTCTTTATTGTCCATTGTACGAGGACATACGTGATACACTCATCAAAACAGCTGAACGTATTGCGGATGGTTTAAGTGCTTCAAATGATCATGATAGCTAAGAATAATTCTTACACATCCTGATCTGATCAGAATAAGTGTCAAAACCTGTTTAAATATTCTTAATAGAAGATCTTCATTTTTATGTAAATAATGTTAAACCTTTATTTAGTCTGTATACAAATGTTATTTGGAATCTTGTAAACAATGCATACAAGATCAGCTAATAAGTTCATCAAAAATCTGATTTTGGGTGATATTCGATTTTTACACCGTTTTTTAACTTGCTTTATTGGCTTACTTTTTCTGTCAGTGTTTAAATGGGCATTTAAAGCAGATTTTAACAAGCAGAAGTTTTGATGTGTCTAGAACGTATCAAAGCGTTTTCCTTGTAAGATTAGCTGTTGCTGTTTGCTTTTTATCAGTTCAATATGCTTATATAGATAAGCCTGAGCGTGTAGATCTATATAGTATATCATGTGATAGTTGTGATACATATGGTATGTTTAGTTACTCTAAAAGAGCACAGTCTCTTGTAATTCTATAAAGAACGGCATGGTTTTGATTTTAGTTGATGAGACTTAAATAAACAAATACATGTAAACATGTTCTTATCCTGATCGGACGCCGGGTTTTTCGATGACTCCTCTATAAAACAAATGACAATCTATTGAATTTCATTCTTTGCATGCAAGGTATTGTTTTCGTCTGCAAAAATTGTCTTCTGTTACTGTTCTAAATATAGAACTTTCCAATTTTCTTTGTAAAACAGGGCCAGAGTGTCAAACAGATTTGATCCTGGTGAGACGCGGCGTTATGCGACTTCTCATTAGGATCCAAACCGTTTGCAAAGGTTATCGCTGTTTCACTGCTACAGTGGAGAATCTGTTATTCTTTACCGTTTAAACGCAAACGTACGCAAACGCAAAGCACTAAAACGTAGAAAAGAACAACTTTTGAACAATTCTGATAATTCTTGTTTATCTTGGTGGCAAACAGTTTGGAGCCTGATCAGACGCCGGGTTACCCGGCGTCTGATCTGACTCCAAACTGTTTGCACTGCAAATAATAGTTTTAGCGTAAACGCGTTTATTGGGAAAGAATAACAGATTCTCCACTGTATTATGCTAATAGTTAAAGCAGGTCGTTGTCGAAATTGCTTGATACTTACAAGGATGATTCTTTCGACAAATACTAAAAGAATAGATTTGGGAAATACAAGCAGCCGACATTTTGCTTAACAGCCGGTATGTTGGCAGTGATTTATTTCGAGTGTGATGTTTTACAGCTCACGGTGCCATGAGCGACACACTGAACGTTTTGAACAATCGTGAGGAAAATAACTGCTTCAAACTTAACCCCTTTCACTTCCAAATTTTCCGCGAGTTTTTTACCCCTTCACCATTTCATTGTCGTCTGCTTCACTTTTGTTGTTTGCAAGATCGTTTCAAAGTAAGATTCAATGTAGTACGACTTAAAACATATCGATGCGAGTGCCAAACAGTTTGGATCCCGATCAGATGCCGCCTTACGCGGCGTCTGATCAGGATCCAAACTGTTTGAAAACGCTTTAAAGGCGTCATTGAGAGCGAAAGGGTTAAACACTAGACTACAGTGGAGAAAACATTATTCTTTCTCAATATACGCATTAACTAGTATGTCAAATACCTTAAGTACATTACCAATAATTTTAAACCAGATCAGAAGGCGTGTGGCACGACATCTTATATTGCTCCAATAAGTTTGCTTTTCAGATTACAACTAATCGTTAACATTTTTAAAAAGAAAAGTTGCCACTTAAATGTCTACATGTACATCAAATCAGTCTGGAATCCTAGCGCGCACTGGTTAGTATCCCCTTCATTACTTTCTGGTTACATGTAGTATCCATTTGTCTTTCTCCGAGTACCATGGTCATTTTCAAACAGTTTTGATACTGATCAGTCGCCGCGTTTACCAGGATCCAAACTGTTTGACAATCATTTCAAATTGTCTAATTCAAACTACCTTAATTTAAATTTGAGAAATAAAAGCAGACGGCAATTGTTTTAAGCAGACGGTGTCGTGACAGAGAAGGACTTAAGACATTCGTCTAAATTCAGCTAGAATGTCAGTCGATGGCTGATTTGCGACTTACATGATTAACACTTTTTCCGCAGACCGCGGCTTGATTATATTTTGCAAACAGTTTGGATCCAGATCAGCCGCCGTTCAACGCTTAACGTGGAGTCTGACCTGGAAACAAACTGTATAGCACGCGTCTTTGTGTTTCCTTAATTAAAAAAATTGTATATATTAATTTTAAAATATTTGCAGACGACAGTTTCAAGCAGACGATAATACGGCAGGATAAGGGTCAACTCTTTCACTGCTATATATACATAAAGTATACCAGTTGCATTATTTTTCTTTCAAATATTGTTGACAAACTGGCTGCATAATATTGACAAGAGTGTCAAACAGTTTGGATCCAGATCAGACGCCGAGTTACTCGGCGTCTGATCTAGACCCAAGCTGTTTGCAATTATCACAAAAAGAGGTATGCCTTTATTTTTGACTGTTAGACAAATCGCATGAACGTCTCAAGCTGCCTTTCTCATGTCACCGTAGGCACCTATTCGAATAAGACTCCGTCAGCTAGGCAAATCAATATAGACTAGACTAGTTGACATTTTCTATACACTATTAACTCATACACCCCTGGAACTTCAAATGGACAATTCCAGTTTCCAATATAATCTAGTCCATATTTTACTTATAAGAGTAGGTTTATTTTTCGGTGTCTTTTATATAATTTATGCAAATTGACAGACGGCGCATACCTTGATCGGAAGCTTCTGATCTATGTCTATATATTGTTCCCTTGTAGCAAGTGTACTCATCGCTGATGCACTGTTTGTGAATGACAATAATATTCGTCACTGGAGCTGAAACTATTAAATGGGGACAGGCGTATCTGATACTGAAAATATGCATAATCGACCATTTTAACGCTATCCTTGTACAAACAATTTGGATTCAGATCAAGCGCAGAGAAGTTTTGCGTCTGATCAGCGTTCAGACTGTTTGATATTCGGCGTACCAATGAAACTTCAAAGTATCAAACAGCTATTTTTAAAGAAAAAATGCAAGTTTACAATACTTTCAACATTTATTTCTTAACCCTTTCATGATCAAATAATTCGGGAGATGTTTTACCCCTTCACCGTTTCATTATCGTCTGCTTCAATTTTGTTGCCTGCAATGTTGTTTCAAAGTTGAAAAATAAGACAGTATGACAGAAAACATTTCAAAAGGAGTGTTAACCAGATAAGGATCCAAAATGTTTGCATACGCGCTTTTAAGCGTCATTGAGAGTGAAAGGGTTAAATTAAACGTGGTGGTCAATAGTGGAACAGTGGCGACTAAGTTACATGTAGTATTGCCTATCAAGCGCCTTACACTGCAATCATGGTTATTGCTCATACTTTAAAAAAAATATCAAAAAATGCTTTTGTTCATTCAATTTAAACATTTCAAGAATCTGCCATTTTCCGAATTTAACTGAAACTGTGTTTCTTCTAAATATGAAGTAAACCCAGTAAACCATAAGTTTTGGTTTTGGAAACGTTTTCAACAGGTTTGGTTTTTAAATCGTTTGGTAAACCTGGTGAAAACGTTTTGAACAAGTTTTCAAAACGTTTTAAAGCCACGTCGCTTGGCAAACGTTTGCACAACGTCTTTCCTTGTGTTTTCGTGTCGCTTGACAGAAGTGTTTTCGAAGTTTTGAAGTAAAAACGTTTTTGCAACGTGTGCACTACGTTTTTCATTGAGTTTTCGTGTCGCTTCAAAGAAGCTTTTTCGAAGTTTTGAAGTAAAGACGTTTTTGCAACGTGTGCACTACGTTTTACCTAATGTTTTCGTGTCGCTTCACAGGGGCTTTGTCGAAGCTTTGAAGTAAACCCGTTTTGGCAACGTTTGTGCTACGTTCTCCGGGTGTTTTTCTCGATGGACATGTGATCTGGCGAGATATCGTCCATTTTCTTTCTGTGGCACGAAAATGTTAAGCATGCAACGTTTTAAAGTGTTGATTTTTTAAACGTTTTTTAAAACTGAGGAAAACGTTTGGACAAGTTTTTATATCGTTTTAAAGCCAGGTCGTTTAGAAAACGTTTGCATAACGTTTATGCTTGTGTTTTCGTGTTGCTTGGCAGAAGTCTTCTCGAAGCTTTGAAGTAAAGACGTTTTTGCAACGTTTGCACTACGTTTTCCGGGTGTTTTTCTCGACGAACACGCGATCTCGCGAGATATCGGCCATTTTCTTTCTGTGGCGCTAAAATTTAAACAGGAACAGACAAATAAAGAAAGGCAATGTTTTTTTAGGCAATTAGTAGGTAAGAATGTAATCTAACACTCCGTAATATATTTTTCTATTATTTTATGTGAATTTCCGAACTTGCGAGGGTAAGTGTACTTTTTCCTTAGCGATAATATAGCTGCCAGTGTCGTGTGAATGGCGCTGTGCCAGCGTTGCATAATGTTTTCATGCTACTTCTCTTTTTTTAGTTATTGATTTTGTGGTTGAAGATGTGTATACTAATATGTCAGTTTGATACATTTTATTGAAAGTGTTTTTAAAGAATTTCGTCAAGAATCCAATAAAACAAATATCTGTAAGGCACGAAAGCGTTTTGCAAACGATCTGCAAACGCTTTGAAATGTGTTAGTCTCGCCGCACCCATCAGTTTCAACGTCGGTACAAAAATGATTTAAAAAGATTTTTGGTATTAGCCATGCTTTTCATGTACATGTATAGAAGTTATAAAGTTTTCTCAACATTTTAAAATGATTTCGGACAGTTATCTTGAATACATTTAAGTGTGGCAGTATTTGATATGTTGTACTGCGACAATGGATTCCATACGTTTTATAAACGTCTTCCAAACGTGGTAATTGTTTGTCCATACGTTAGAATGAAAACGTTTTAAACGTTCCTAAATCGATTTTATACATTGTATGAATAGCACTGTGAGATAATATTACCAGGCTGCGATAACGTATTCCAAATTTTTGCAAACCGTCTTAAAACGCTTGGTAAAAACCTTTCTTGTATTGATGTTAGTAGAATAGCAATCTGTTCAGTCTATCTGTGTTTCTGTATGTCTGTCCGCCCGTCTGTCTACATGGTGCAACAATTCAATTTTTTTTTTCTAAATTTAACGCCTCTATAAAATGTTTAATTCCACTGGGAGAGGATCTTATTAGACAGCAAATACGTATTCCAGACGTTTGCGAACCGTATTTAAAACGATGGGAAAACTTACGTTTTCTAAACGTCTTCCAAACGCATTAATTTTTTGTGTCCATACTTTAAAAATGAAAACGTTTTAAAAACGCTTTCATACATTTTATAACGTTCATTGGGTGATGATTTTATCAGGCTGTGAAAACGTCTTCCAGACGTGTGCAACGCGTCTTCAAAACGCATTCAACCCTTAAACTTGAATTGGATAATCCCTATTTTCCTTTTAAGTTTAATCTATTTTCGCTATTTAAGGGTGTTTTACAATGTAATGCCAAAATGAAAAACAGTGTACACCCTGATCAGAGGACACCTTAAGGGGCCCTCTGATCTGGGTCTACACTGTTTGTATAGAACAAATGTACTCTTCACAGGTACGCTGTTTGTAAATGACGAGTATACATACTCGTCACTAGGGTTGAATGAGTTAAGATTCTTGTTTGTTCATATCTTGCAGTCCAGAAAAAATGGCCTACAGAGGAGCAAAGAAGGGTTTTGGTAAGGAAGAGAAATATTCAAGCATACAAAACAGGCAGATCCACTGAATAAGAGGTGGGTGAAGGCTATTTTGGCAGAAAATAAGCAGACCAGATGTGACGTTATTCCCAAAATCTGGATTTCTAAGAGTCGTTGCAGTGTTGCGGCCACCCGCATCTTTGAACTACAAAAAAGCTGTAGAGATGTGCACATCTCCACCAGCCGGTCATGTAGGCTGGACCCAGTTCAAACTTATGTCGTGCAGCAACCTGGTTAACTCGCTTGCTGAGGCACGAGACATTCAGATCGGACAAGAGGATGAGGACACAGATGCTCCTAGGCGGCAGTTCTAGTTTGAACTTGGTACTATTATATTTGAAGTTCGCGATCTTTCCAAACTCAAACTGTTATGTATGATTGCACCTGCCGCATACCTTATTTGCCTATTAACTAGTGCACCACCTTTATAATTATCCATATGATTATAATAATTCATACGATCGCTTCAGATATTTATAAATGACCTTACCATTACGTTTCTCCAGAAAATAGTTTGCAAGTCATTTTAAGTTTACGTTCATCTTCAATGTAACTACATTATCACAAACAATTAACAAACCCCGACATATTTTCGTATCTGTCAGTACGAAGAAAAAAAGAAACATGTATGAAAGTATCTTTTATTAGTCCCTAAAGCAAGTATATGAATTGTTTTATGAAATTAGTCACAGAACTAATAAATATGCAAATAAGGTAAGCATTAAACTTGAGTGTTCTAATAGTTTATACAGAAATAAATGCAAAACTATGTTTCGTTACTTGTAGACTGGTCTGTTCATTTAATGCCATGTAAAGAACCATAATTACCGGTATATACCGTCCAAAATGCCCTAAAAGCGTCACTGAAACGTTTGTTTGGTTTGCAAAATGTAATACTTTTGGGGTTTTGAAAACGTCTCCAGTATTGTTTGAAACCAGACGTTAATATAACGTTTTCTTGGGGCTCTCAAAACCACTAAAAACCTTTAAAAACGTTACCCAAACGTTCGTCAGGTTTTCAAAATGTAACGCTTTTGGGATTTTGAAAACGTCTTCAGTATGTTTTTAAAAACACGTTTCTATAACGTTTTGCAAACGAATTAACAGTTTATTGCAAATGTTTTAGTAAAGTTGTGGAAAAGTCTCTGTTTAAAAAACGTTTCAAAACAGTGTTGAAAAACGTTTCCATAACGTTTTCTTGGGGTTCTCAAAACCACTGCAAACCTTCAAAAACGTCACTCAAACGTTCGTCAGGTTTGCAAAATGTAACGCTTTTGGGGTTTTGAAAACGTTTTCAGTATGTTTTCAAAACAAACGTTTCCAATACGTCTTGCAAACGTCAGATGGTTTTCATGGAGACGTTTCCATAACGTTTTGAAAACGAATGACAACGTTTAAGTGAAGTTGTGAAAACGTTTTCTTAAGGCTCTCAAAACGACAAAAAAATCATCAAAAAACGTCGTTGAAACGTTCGTCAGGTTTTCAAAATGTAACGCTTTTGGGGTTTTGAAAACGTCTTCAGTATGTTTTCAATTCAGGCGTTTCCAATACGTTTTGCAAACGTCAGATGGTTTACTGGGAAGGCACGTATTTGCCGCTGTATATCTACAGTGTGGAAAACGTTATTATATTACCAATAAACGCATTCATGCTAAAAAGTTTAACCTTTTCATGATCAACTTTATCGTGAGGTTTTTACCCCTTCACCGCCATATTGTCGTCTGCTTCAATATTGTTGTCTGGATTGTCGTTTCAAAGTTAGATTGTAGGCAGTATAACGGACGTAATTTCAAAACAAGTGGCAAACAGTTTTGATCCTTATCAGACGTCTCGTTATGCTGCGTCTGATCAGGATCAAAACTGTTTGCAAATGCGCTTTATGACGTCATTAAGAGTGAAAGGGTTAAAATCCAATGCCCAATGCAAACAGCTTGGAGAAAGATCATACATTTCTACACCGGTTGCGCGGCGTCTAATGCGATTCCAAACTGTTTATCACAATCATTGATAATTAATAAAAAAAATTGTAGCACTGCGTTTTGTTTAAACGGGAAAGAACAGCGTATTCCCCAATGTACCTGCATGTATGCAAGTCTTCTCCATACTATAACAGAATGAAGACAGGATGACGTCAAGATTTGCATTTGTACTAAAAGGCTGCCATCTCTCCGGATTTTTCCGAAATCTTCGGATTTTTTCTAGTACATGGTAGCTTAAAGCAGACTGAAAGTAAAGCAGAATACGCCTTAAGGCGCATTCTGCTTTACTTCCAGCCTGCTTTAAATAGGCACGTGTCAAGAAAACTAGAAACAGGCGATCGCGTAAAAATCGCACATGAAAAATGCAAATTTGGAAATCTTAGGAATGTTTCATGTCAACTTATGGCAGCCCTGGTACATGTACTATAAAACAGAATGCCTCGACTCCATTGCTGAAATAACCCTTTCCCTGTCGATCGCGATTTAAATATGTTTTACAAATTGTCAGGGCTGCCATAAGTTGACATTAAAAGTTTTCCAAATTTGCATTGTTCAAGTGCGATTTTACGAATCGTACCTTTACCCCATATCCCTTTTCTTGTTTTGTTGACATGCGACTACTTAAAGCAGGCTGTAATTCTGCATTACTTCCAGCCTGCTTTAAGCTACCATGTACTGGGGGAAAATCCGGAGATTTAGGAAAAATCCGGAGAAATGGTAGCCCTGAATTGTAATTTTCAAAAGTCCAGGGCAGACGCACATGCAGTGACTCGTTATCTGATATGGATTCAAACTGTTCACCACTCGTCTTTTATGATTTTGCGAATTAGAAATACAGTGAAACCCCTCTAAACCGAAACCTCTAAATACCGGTATTCTCTCTAAACCGGACAATAGCGTTGATCCCGTTTCAAACCCTTTTTTATTTTAACCCATTACACCATTAAATACGCCTTTTTGCGACCTTGATTTATTCGTACACTGAATATGTATCATCAGAAATAATTTCTATATTCTAGCAGGTGATACTCGGCTTAAAGCAGGTTAAAAGTAAAGCAGAATGCGCCTTAAGGCACATTCTGCATTACTTTCAACCTGCTTTAAGTGATTAGCTATCTTCCATACTAGGAACAAGCTATGGGTTAAAACCCCTCTAAACCGGAAACCCCTCTAAACCGGAAATTTATTTTTTGTCCCCACTCATGTCCGGTTTAGAGGGGTTTCGCTGTACCTTTAAACCATAATTTGACGAACATTGTTGACGACAATGTCAAAGCCGACGATATTACTGCAGTAAACGGGGTCAGGGACGATAGTCCCTCGGAATTTCTATTCTGGACATTTCTAGATTTGTGATTCTTCGCCGGAGCATGATAACTATTTTAGAATCAATTACAGGTTTATCACCTAGGCGTTGATGACTATTATTGCCCGCGGAGATCTGTGGGGAGTTTATGGGATTAGCTTGTAACTCAATTGCTGGGAATTCATTTCTATGGTAGCTTGTAAACCAATATGGTTAATGAGTTTTGTCACTTATTTAGCTGTGGCTGGTCCTAAATACTTTCAAGCAACCACCTACTTGCTGCACATGGAATGGCATTAAAATAATAAAATGAAATTACATGTACTTTGGATTGTTTAACTCATTAAGGCAGGTCGCGGGTGAGCTTAGTTTTCATGAAAGGTGCTATGAAACTTTTCTTGGAGAATGATGATAGCCTAAGAAACAATGTGTGCAAAATTGCAAATACAGGCAAAATTTATCGTTTGATTTTATTTTTCTTAAAAATAAATAAAGCTACAGCCTACAAATCTCGCGCAGTAAGTTGTTTACAACATTCCTTACAAGAAAAGCAAAAACACATTTGAATAAATGTGTTCAGAAAGATATTATCAACTATTTAAATTTTGCAAATGCTAAATTTTCATAAAAACTTGAATTACAAAAAACTGACTCATTCAATGTATACTTGTTTTCATTTTATTCAAAGATATGGTCGGTGAAATAGTTGGTCAGAAATTAGATAATATTACAGTCAGGATTAAAATGTGGGAAATTTGAAATTGAGATACAGTTATCTCCCTTAAAAATGACAATGTCATTAAAACGCATTATTAGTTACATGTATTCATAGACTTGCATTCAATGGATGGCTTTATAGTTCGATCAAATCTTATATACCGATTTTATTGACTTGTAAGCGCACATGTAATTGGACATGTATAATTGGACCGTATATAGCATCACTTATTCTAACCAACGAAGACTATATATAACCTGCCCCTTGATCACTGCGTTATGGACTTGACAGGTCAATAAAATACTACATTAAGAAATAATATTTGGATTGATTGGGCTAGTCAATCACTCTACCAACTGAGTCATCGAGGAAGACACTGAAGCTAATCAACCTTTTGTATGTAAATGTTTACGTATAAGCACGTGCGGAAAAAGTCTATATCGTCGAGACGCATTTCCGCTCGCCCACAAGAAAACTCTGACTAGCAAGTGGCCTTAACCCCACGACCAGGGTCTACACTGTTTGCATAGGACAATGACAAGCTTAACAAGTACACTGTTTGCTAACGACGATTATACTTGTCGATAGAATCGAATGTGCTTACCTTTTAATGTATTCCATGTCGCTTTTATGGAAACACGGCAATTAAAAGGGGTCCGTTGGTAATTTGCTTTACCCCGTTTATTTGATGTTTCAGCCCTTTAAGTGGTTTCATTTCGCATATGATAAACTTACTTGAACGACTGTTACTCTTGTAAATAAGTTTGTACATATTAAGTACAGTGCGAAGCAATTATTCTTTCTTAAAATAGCGGACAAACAGGCCAGAGCCAGATCAGACGTAGAGTTACTCGACGTCTAACTTGGACAAACACCGGTTGCAATTGGCTTACCTGATTTTGTACGTGTGCTTTTGAGAGTGAATCGTATAGTCCGCTGTGCGTAACTATGTTGTTACTTTGTTACTATAAGTTATATACATATACATGTACATTTAATATATAATGCAAAAATGTGCCATCGCTTTAACCTTTTTCCCGGTTGTGAGCTTTCGGTGTTTAAAACAGATGGATACCTGAGCAGAGGGGGCTGGCCGAGAATCCCGTAAGGAGTTTTCTGCTTTGCCTCGGTTTGTTCTAGACGTCCACTATTTACAAAATTACAATAACGTGGTTCACTTGAATACAGGTGTTCATTCTCCTCATATTTTATTCGAGGAATCTTTTTTTCCCCCTTTTTTCGTTCTTTTTTGATTGATCTCAATCATATGATCTTTTTTGTTTGGATTTATTCATCAGAAAATAGTTTTGTCACGTGATATGATTTGACCTGTTTAAACAATTTGATTATATATGTTGATGTAACGAGATACAATGTGTATAAGTTACCAAATAAACTATGTCTGTCTGTCTGTCTGTCTGTCCTGAAATCTCAGAGCTTCCATTTCTCTGGCTTTTTTCGAAAGCTAAGGGTATTTTATCCTAGCAGATAGTAGCTTAAAATAGGCTGAAAGTAAAAGCAGAATACGCTTTAAGGGGCATTCTGCTTTACGTTCAACATGCTTTAATTAATCGCACTTGAAAAATAGAACATTTGGAAATATTCAGATTGTTCATGATCAACTTATGGCAGCCCTAAAATTTCAAAGGAACACTTCCAGTTTCCAATAATGCCTTGTCCCTATTTTACTATTGATGGTTGTTGTTTACAATATATTGAATATGACAAACAGTGCAGACCCTAATCATATGGCTCATTTAGTAGTCCTCTGATCTGGGTCAACATTGTCTGCATAGGGAGAAAATGTACACTGTTAGGAAATGACGAGTATACTCGTCTCTATGGTTCAATGGGTTAATAGTTGGGTTAACATGCCTTTTCATTCTTCAAATTCATTTGTACTCCAAGAACACGAATAACTCTGAGCCTGATGGTTCCAAACTGTTTGACCAACATTTGCATTTTCAAAAATATTATTTTCTACATTTTATTTATTGTACTAGACTACTCTATTGCTATTACAGTGGATAAAACGTTATTTTTTCCCGTTTAAACGCAAAACGAAACGCAAACACAAAGCACTAAAATGGAGAAAATTACCACTTTTTGTCAATTCTAACGATTCATTTTAATCTGAGCGGCAAGCAATTTGGAGCCTGATCAGACGCCGGGTTTCCCGGCGTCTTATCTGGCTCCAAACCGTTTGCAATAAAAATATTAGTTTAAGCGTAAACGCGATTATTGGGAAAGAATAACGTTTTCTCCACTGTAATTGTAACTGCCCGCAAATTACGAGCATGTCTCCTCCACCTGTACGGGTAATGACAAATCTGTTTTTATGGTACATGTATCTACTGACCTCGAATGCAACCAAGCAACCTCTCCTCCTTTACAACTAGTAAACCAAATATTGGCATCATCAGCCAATGATAACAAAGGTTATTGTCCAGAACCATACATCTATTTTAGTATCAAATCACGTGAACATTGACCTACAGGTACTGACCACAAATGCAATCTTAAGCATCCCCTCACCATAAGCAACAAGTACACATAATATAGGCATGATTCCTACATGAGAGCAAAAGCTAATGTCTGGGAACCAAAGCAAAACAAAAGTTTTAATTTTAGTTTCAGCTCATGTGGCTTTTGACCAAATTACTTCAAATGCAATCCTGAGCATCTCCTCCTGATAAGCGACCAGTTAAGTTAAGGGCATGATCTCCCTAAAATAACAAAAGTCATTTCAAGAAATCTACTTTTAAGTAACAGATCATGTGTCATAGTGACCATTGACCTACTGTACTGACCTTAAATACATCCCAAGCATCCCCTTCTAACATGCACCAAGTTCGTATCGCCCCAGGAGAACCAAAGTTATTGCCTAGAAATGCTAGAATGCAAAAATCTACTTTTAGTAACAGATCATGTGACCTTAGACCAATGACCTCAAATTCAATTCGTAGCATCCTCTTCATATTAGCAACGAGTACACCAAATGTGTGCATGATTTTCCAATGAGAACAAAAGTTATTGTCTGGAAACCAACGTGTGACAGAAAAACGACAAATTGATGGACATCACCAAAACCATGTGTCTACCCACCACTAACATGAGGGTGACAAATGTGCCTTTTAATTCTTCTACACTAAGGCAAGTACCGGTATTCCAAACATATGAAATTCTATAAATAAAACACAGAAAGCATTTCCAGTATATTTCCAAGTACATGTAGTACTTTCAATCTGCTTTAAGTGGTAATCTGTCTTTTTAAAACTAGAGACAGGCCTTGGATTAAGGATTAAAAGGGAAAATAATAATACCTTCCCAACTGTCAACACCATCATTATTCAAGTATGTGGAGGAAAGTTCTACCAGTCTCTTGTACAATAAAACCTGCGTTAAGCAACAACTGAATGAAGATGCATGGTGATTTTTAAAGACAGTATGACTACTTAATGCATGGCAAAATTCATGAAGAAAGCTCCTGTAAGAGTCTTCTGTATGACTTTTGACCTGCATTAAGCTGCCATTTGTCATGAATACAACACATGTACAGTGAAAACTCTCTATTACGACCACTAAATTGCGTTAATTGTCATGTGTTTAATGCTTGATACTGCTGATAGTAAGGTGAGCATAAAACAGAAAGCTCCTTTCTGTTTTATGCCCTCCTTACTTTAAGCTGTCACCTGTCCTTTATACAGTATATTAGCCTTCTTTTTAATGGTCGTAATAGAGAGGTTTTACTGTATTGTCTTTTAGTAGTCACTTAACAAAGGTTTGACTGTACTAGACCAGCATTGTTTTTGTCCAATTTCTCACCATGCTAGATTATAGCATATCCAGGTTCTCTTCCTGTCTTTGACAGATCATTACACATGCAGTTATTTCTCACAGCTACAACCCGTACAGTGACACTCCTACTTTGACGTGTATGCCCATTTTAACAGTTTGGTTTCATATCAGTTGCTGAATGACTCTTCATGACAGAATCCAAACTGTTTTTGACACATATTTCGGATTTTTCAAATAGAATACAAAAATAAAGAGGCATATTTATAAATAAATTGCAGCCCACAATTATGAAGCTGACAACTCCATGGCACTAGAAAAGTTAATAATAGCCACCTTACTGGAAATTATTTGCAGCCATTTTCGTTCTGAGTACAAATGTACTCGTTAATTACCAAAATGATGATGAAACTGTCGAGACTCTGATCATAAACCAATTACTGGGTGTCTCATCAGGATCCAAAACATTTATTAATAACAGGGTGCTATGTATGAGACAATAAAGGGATTAAATGTATGTAGAAAATATGTGTATTCCATAGTAATTTGGTTTTGACAGAAACACAGTGTAGTTTCATATACATGTATAAGACATATTCTATAAGAAAACAGAGCAGACCCTTCAAGAGCTGTCTGATCTAGGTCTACCTCTTGTCAAAAAGCCGCTTTTATCAGGAGAAGTATTTAGCGCCACACAGTTGGTCATTCTCAGACTAAGACGTTGAGGGCCTGGTCAGAATTACACAATATATGCAAGAAATCTATTACACCAGTTTTCCCTACCCATTAGGTTTACCCATCAACCCACGGCCTGTATCTTGTTTTGAAGACAAGCAACCCCTTAAAGCAGATTAAAAGTAAAGCAGAATCGGCCTTATGAGCATTCTGCATTACTTTCAGTCTCCTTTAAGCTTCAATGTACTATCTGCATGGATGTAGAAAATATTTTTCTGATGTTGCATAATCATGACTGTGAGAAAAGTGGGACTATTTTCTTCAGTGGAGGAATGAATTAAAGGCATAAAAAGGCATACATATGGGTAATGGGTCAAGTGTCCTTTGAAATGAAGACTCACTAGTAGCCTGTTTGACAGGTGGCTGCTTAACCCTTTACCCCATAGCCTGTTTCTAATTTTAGAGAATGATGATTATTTAAAGCAGATTGAAAGTAAAGCAGAATGCACCCTCAGGGTGCATTCTGCTTTACTTTCAACCTGCTTTAAGCTATCATCTGCTAGAATATAAAAAACCTTTGTTATGATACATATTAATGACTGTATAAAAAGAAACTATTTTCTTCAGTGGAGGAATAAATTATAGGTGTAATCAAAGCGTATTTATGGGGGAATGAGTTAATACATTACAAATGTTATACTGACAGCTGCCATAGGAATCTTCTGCATTACTTTGTTTTGCATTAAGGCATTCAACCCCAGCAATGAGTATACTGTATACAAATGGTGCAGTACATATGCTCACATGTAAAGAGTACATTTGTCCCATGCAAGCAGTGTAAACCCTGATCAGAGGGCTTATAAAGGAGCCCTCTGATCAGTGTCTACACTTTTTGCCATTTTTCAATATACAACTGTATATTTGAGAAAACAACTCTAAATAGTCATAAATGGACTTGACAAAACTGGAAACTGGAATTGTCCATTAAAAGTTTCAGGGGTGAATGAGTGAAGTAAACAATTGTCTTTTAAAAAAGACCATGCCTCTTTATTCATTCTTCTTCATTTAACGCATTGACAGACCCCAGAAAATTCAAATGGACAATTCAAGCTTCCAATTAAGTCTACTTCATTTTGCATTTACTGTAGTTCTTACTGTGTATTGCAAAAACTAGTGCATACCCTGATCAGAGGTATTCCTAAAAGAGCCCTATGATCTGGGTCTACACTGTTTGCATTGTAACCTTTGCAGTACTTGGTCACTGTTTGTAAAGAATTTGAATTTGTATTCATGACACTATAGTTCAATGGGCTAACACAGGTTTATCTGTATACAGTGGAGAATCTGTTATTCTTTCCCGTTTAAACACAAACGTACGCAAACGCAAAGCACTAAAACTTAGAAAAGAACAACTTTTGGACAATTCTGATAATTCATGTTTATCTTGGTGGCAAACAGTTTGGAGCCTGATCAGACGCCGGGTTACCCGGCGTCTGATCTGGCTCCAAACTGTTTGCACTGCAAATAATAGTTTTAGCGTAAACGCGTTTATTGGGAAAGAATAACGTTTTCTCCACTGTACCTTTTAGTTGGTTTGTTTAACCCATTGCTCAATAGATACACATTTGTACTTAAATTATTCATCCACTGAGAAAAATAGTTCCAAATTATACAGACTTTAACCCCTTACCCCATAACCTGTTTCTAGTATTGAAGATAGATGACCACTTAAAGCAGATTGAAAGTAAAGCAGAATGTGCCTAATGGCACATTCTACTTTACTTTCAGCCTGCTTTAAGTTACCATCTGCTAGAATATCTGCTAGAATACAGAAACTATGTCTTATAGGTCATATTCATAATTGTTTAAAATTGAAACTATTTTCTTCAGTGGAGGAATAAATCAAAGGTGTAAAAAGATGTATTTATGGGGTAATGGGTTAAATATGCATCATAAGAAATATATTCAATATCCTAGCAGGTACTTTAAAGCGGGCTGAAAGCAAAGTAAAATGTGCCTGAAAGCAAAGTAAAATGTGCCTAAAGGCACATTCTGCTTTTCTTTCAACCTGCTTTAAGGAGATACCAATTTTGCTTTACTTTCAGCCTGCTTTAAGTTACCATCTGCTAGAATATCTGCTAGAATACAGAAACTATGTCTTATAGGTCATATTCATAATTGTTTAAAATTGGAACTATTTTCTTCAGTGGAGGAATAAATCAAAGGTGTAAAAAGATGTATTTATGGGGTAATGGGTTAAATATGCATCATAAGAAATATATTCAATATCCTAGCAGGTACTTTAAAGCGGGCTGAAAGCAAAGTAAAATGTGCCTGAAAGCAAAGTAAAATGTGCCTAAAGGCACATTCTGCTTTTCTTTCAACCTGCTTTAAGGAGATACCAATTTTCAATACTAGAAACAGCCTAAGGTAAAAAGAGTTGAATGTTAATACCATGATCACTTGTTCTGGTAAAGAGGAGTTTTATTCTGGAAACCATTCTTTTCATGATCTTCATTATCATCAATCAAGCTAAAGACTACAATAAATCTCCTCTCACATGAACCCTAAAACATGCACTGACAGTGATTAGGATGGATGGCAGCTTAAAGCAGGGTGAAGGTAAAGCAGAAAGCTCCTGTAGGAGCTTTCTCCTTTACTTTCACCTTGCTTTAAGCACTAATGCCTAAAACACTGAAAAGCAGTGCATCACATATTTGGAGTGACTGATATGATCATGTATATATCGGTTTTGTTGTAGCTTAATTCTGTGGTTGGGAAACAATAATGACAAGCTATCAGTGCTCCCATGGAGATGCACAAGGCATTATGATTTCCATTATACCAGCTTAGATACACACAGAGATACAGACTTGTTCAATAATGTTATAATTTGCTAATGGAAAATAAAATCGCTGGTAGTCCATCACTTAATAAGATTTTTATGTCATTTTTTTTTTCAGCTGATAAAAGCAAGCCAGGAAGACTTCACGTCAATAGCCGGAAGTTTAAACCATTTTAACATTTTTGAAATGTTGTCTAAGGGAATTAATCATCCAACATAGAATCTAGCCAGTCCTCCAAATTATCTCCCTTTGTAGTATCTGGAATTCAAAAAAAGAGTTAAGTAATAACAGTTTCAAACAGGTAAAGGCATGCAAAGTATATACAGTAAAACCTCTCTATTACGACAGCAATTGTGTTAAATATTAGGTATATATAACAGGTGACTGCTTTAAGCAGGGTGACAGTAAAACAGAAGGCCCCTTCAGGTGCTGTTTTACTGTCACCTTACTTTAAGCTGCCATCTGCCCTTTATACAATCAATTAGCCTTCATTTTAGTGGTTTTAATAGGGAGGTTTCACTGTATATCAAAACGAAATATCTGCTATTTAAACCATATAACCTATGTGGTGTGTATATGCATCCTTAGAAATAGTGTACCTGTGACTAGTATATTTGTCCTATAAAAGCAGTGTAGACCCAGATCAGGGGGCTCCTGTAGGAACCCTCTGATCTGGGTCTGAATTATTTGTCACTTTCCATTGTAAACATTCCCACTAGAAGGTACAGTAGAGTAGAAACAAACAATCTCAGCTAGTTGGTGTTATCTTTATTTAAACCAACGTTTTCTTTTTCGATCCCTATCAGGGTCTTCTTCAGGGTTACAAAAACAAACATAAGTATTTATAAAGTATACATAAAGAGGCACTAAATGATCACGTTGTCATGATATGCTAAAAATAGAAAGTACCTACAATAGTACTAATGGTAGAGGCAAAGATGAGTTGATGATATACTACAGAGTACAGACTATAAACAAGAGCTGTCGGAGAACAGCAAAGCTGGCCAAACTAAACCTTTCTTAAATAGGTAACTATCAATAGAAAAGTGTATCAGTACATTGATATTCAAGCCACAGGGAACCTCCATTCCAAATATCAGCTTATTAATGCAAATATGCCATGTAGTATAAGTGCATTCAAACACTTACTCCATAACTAACTTTGAAAGTTCAGTCCCAAAACTCTAAGTCCACAACAGGTAAAATTTTGACTAAATTTTAATTTTTTTTTAATTTTAATTACGAAACATCAATGTTCAACCCACAGGACACCTCCATTCCAAATATCAGCTTCCTAATACAAATATTGCATGTAGTATTAGTGAATTACAACACTTACCCCAAAACTTTAACCATGAGAAATCAGCCGAAAAACCTAAGTCCACAAAAGGTGACATTTTGAATAAATTTATTATTTTTTTGAAATTTTAACTACGCAACATCAATGTTCAACCCACAGAGCACCTCCATTCCAAATATCAGCTTCCTAATACAAATATTGCATGTAGTATTAGTGCATTACAGCACTTACCCCAAAACTTTAACCATGAGAAATCAGCCGAAAAACCTAAGTCCACAAAAGGTGAAATTTTGACTAAATTTAATTATTTTTTTTAAATTTTAACTACACAACATCAATGTTTAACCCACAGGGCACCTCCATTCCAAATATCAGCTTCCTAATTATGCAAATATTTCATGTAGTGTTAGTGCATTACAACACTTACCCCAAAACTTTAACCATGAAAAACCAACGCCAACGTGATTCCATAAGGTGTTTCTATAGAGTAAAGGGTTAAACAGAGTAGCCTTAATAAACAGCAGGACTCTACTGTACCTTTTTCAACTGATGATTGCTCTGTAACCTTTAATTCCTTGACATCACATGTAGGTTGCTCTATCTTTGGTTTGTCTGTCATTTCAATGTTTTTGTTTATATTGTCACATTTTATGGCACCACTTGAGCTGTTCATCTTGTATTTCACTGGATCATCCAGTGATAGTAACACATCCAAGTCATCCTCTAGACCGGCAATCTCTTCACTCTTAACTGCAGGCTTTCTTCTCTCTGGAATTGTCTTTTCATTGCACTTATCTTTAAGTATTGCACTGTCAGTATTATTTGTCTGTACTATGTCTTTACTTACACAAGCTGTAGATATATCTGCAAGAGGAGTATTGCTTTTAGGAGATTCTTTTGGTACATGTTTAGTAGTTTTGGAGACTGCAGGTGGTGGTTTAGACTTGAATGCTGTGGGGTCATACTTCATTTGGCACTCCTCAGCACTAGACTGGATTTCAGCTAACTGATCAACCTGAAGAAAAAAAGTCATATATATATAGTCTAACTTCTATATCTCAACCTCACTTAACTTGATATTTTCTGTCTTTCTAGGATTGAATTTCATTACTTCGACCTCGCTCAAGTTAAGCATATCTGTATTTTAAAGTTCAAACGTGGCTTAGCCACGTTTAAAATACGGATATGCTTGACTTAATGAATACCCCCTGAAACTTTTAGTGAACAATTACAATTTCAAAATAAATCTAGTCCATTTTTTGACTATTTAGGGTTGATTTTAACAATATATATCAAAACAAGAGGGCCATGGCCCTAAATTCGCTCACCTGAGGACATTGAAGTTTGTACCTAAGTTGACTGGGCAAGACAACATTTTAATATAACTATAAATGGAGTTATCTTCCAGACAAGAAAACATGACAAAAGTGAATTTTGTTGCCAAGCTTATGACCCTTATCCATGACACATCCTCTTATCAAGCTATTTCCATTTCCAATAAATGATAATTATTTCACTAGCGTCAGCAGAACTGGAATTATTTTCCTGACAATAAAATATGACAAAGGGGAAAAACTAAATATTGCTGCCCTTGTGCATGGCATTTTCTTCTCATCAGTTTCTTTCCATACATAAAATTTCATTACAATAGCATCAGTAGAACTGAAGTTGTCTTCTTGAGAAGAAAATATCACAAAGGGAAATAACTCAAAAAACAATGATGTCAGAGATATGGCCTCTCATCAGGCTCTTTCCAAATAGGCAATTTCATTTTACCCATTACCCCATAGCATGTTTCTAGTTTTGAAAATAGGTGGCCACCTAAAGCAGGTTGAAAGAAAAGCAGAATGTGTCTTAACCCTTAGCCTGCCACTCACGACTATAGCTTTATATGCAAACAGCTTGGATCCGGATTAGACGCCGAGTAACTCGGCGTCTCATCCGGATCCAAGCTGTTTGACACTCGGACAACATTTTCAGCAATTTTGAGCAACTTTGAAGCACTTTGAAACTTGAAGCAGACGAGAAATATAGCAGACGACAATTTATTTGGCGGGCTAAGGGTTAATGCACACTTTGCTTTACTTTCGCATCTTACATTTTCATGACTGTTTAAAGTGGAATTATTTTCTTAAGTAGAGGAATAAATCAAAGGCCTAAAAATGAACATTTATGGGGTAATGGGTTAACAAACGTCAGTATATGGGAGGAAAGGGTTGAATCCTGGACAAGAAAAAATGAAAAGACTCTGACAAAACCAATATTAAACATATGTATAAATATGGCATAAGACATAATTACATAACTGTCAGTGGATCACTTCCAGATTCTGTTTCTCTAAGTATGAAGCAGACTGAACCATATCTAAACTTTAGCAGACATGTTCAGCTGATCATGACCACTTCTGTGATACCCCCTACCAGTTGCATAATATTTGACCTCAGTGGCTGTAGCTCTGGCGCTTACCCTTACCAGACTGAAATGATGTCTGCTTAAAACCTACTGTATATGAAAAGTGTACAAAAAAACAATTTAGAAAATGTTAAGTTGGTAAATGAGTGGCAAATAGGTTGGATCCAGATTAGATGTAGCATTATGATTATGTTGCATCTGATCTGGATCCAAAATGTTTGCAAATATTGGCTATTTGCCCTTAGTATATTAGGAGTAACTCAGGTAAAATACAGTTCTGCTTCTGCTGCATCAAAAATACTGTGAAACCTGCCTAGAGCAGCACTTAAACTGCGCAGGGTGGCGTCAAGTGTGACCCTAGGGATTTCATTTTAACAAACTATAGAGGGATCGACCAGGAGATTCTACTGTAAAAATATCAAAGCTTAGGGCCTAGTAGTTTTTAGCAAGAAGATTTTTTAAATTTATTTGCTTTTTTGCTTTTTCAAGCAGAGTTTTTGCTTTTTCTCTTTCATTTGAACAACTTCTGTAGAGAAACATCCAAGGAACATCATGAGCAGTTTGAATCCGCCCTACAATCCCCGGGTTCAGAGGAGATGTCATTTGAAGTAAAAGTGAACGGACAGACGGACAGACGTACTACGGACGGTGAGCGGTCACAATAGCTCACCTTGAGCCTTTGGCTCAGGTGAGCTAATTAAAAACAGTGTAGTCACAGATCAGTGGGCTGCTTAAGGAGCCCTCTGATCAGGGTCTACACTGTTTGTAAATGATGAGTGTCCTCGTCGCTAGGGTTGAATGTGTTTTAAAGCGAGGTTTCACATACATGTATCAAAGTTTGACAGTATTTGTGACTGAGTCAGGTTTACAACTAACTAACAAGCATTCCAAGAATTACAACCCTCACCTAACTCTGATTTGCCCAAAAGTTCACACATCTAGACTTGATACCCCTGAATTCCTAGTTTGGTTGGTCAAGCGCTTTTACTTTACCTTCAGCCTGTTTTAAGCTATCATCTGCTAAAATATTATAAATTATAGAAAATATTTCCAATGTACAAATTCATGACTGTATAAATTGGATTTATTTTCTTCAGAAGGGATAAATTAAAGGCATAAAAAGAAGTACTAATGGGGTAATGGGTTAAATGACACTACAAACAATTCCCACTGTCAATCTTTAAAACAAGTGATGGCTTAACCCATTACCCCATAGCCTGTTTCTAGTTTTGAAACCAGGTGGCAACATAAAGGAGGTTGATTTAGTAAAGCAAAATGTGTTAATGCGCATTCTGCTTTATTTCCAGTTTGCTTTAAGTTACCACCTGCTAGTCTCTAGAAACATATCTTACAGTGCAAATTAGCAGCTGTTTACATCACAGCTATTTTCTTCAGTGGAGTAATACATTAATGGCGTGTTTACGGAGTAATGAGTTAATATATTGCAATAATAATGCAGAAAGTTTCTGCAGGAATTTTCTGCATAACTTCTGTCCAGCATCATCCAGTTACCAGTATTTAAAGACCCCTTTCTACTTTCTGGTAATGCACTTAACTTATTGACTGCAGAAACTGCAAATAGATAATTACATTAGTCCAGTGTAACGTGCTAACTGAGAGACCCAGCAACAACAAACCCCATCGGTGCAAAGCTTAAGCTCACACCAAGAGATGTTTGTTGCGCTATATAATTGACTCTACTTCCAAACATACAACGGTTTGGGAATCCTTATTTGCATATACCAACGTACTACATACGTTACATAACTCTCCCCTCCGAGAAGTCTTGTCCCGAGACTTGGACCCTGGGAGAACCGTGGGTAAGGCATCTCCGTTACGGCAGTTGTCATTATCCCACCGCTGCCACCATTTGTAACGTGCTAACCGAGAGACCCAGCAACAACAAACCCCAACGGTGCAAAGCTTAAGCTCACACCAAGAGATGTTTGTTGCGCTATATAATTGACTCTACTTCCAAACATACAACGGTTTGGGAAGCCTTATTTGCATATACCAACGTACTACGTACGTTACACCAGCTTTGACTATATAGCCGTAATTTTACAATAACCTGCAAACTTACGAACAGTGCAAATCCTGAACAGCGGGTTCCTAAAGGTACCCTCTTATCTTAGTCTACACCATTAGTGTAAGGTGTAAGACAAGTGTACTCTTCACAGGTACACTGTTTATAATGGAAGGGTTTACTCTTTGCCAGGTTTCAATGGGTTAAAAGCTTTCTGTTTTTTATGTTATTTTACTTACAGTGAACAGATCTTGATTTATACCCAGTCTCTCATGCAATGGTATACACTGGAGGGACTCTGCAATGTTCTCTAGATCCAGAGCAAGGTCTGCACTGGTTCCTTCTACATCTCCACTCCAGTCTTCCTCATCTTTGAACCTGAACTGAGCAGCTGAACCACCTTCAAAAGAATATTTCAAGAGGTCAATTATGATTCAATTTACAGTTAATATATGATACCCTATTGACCCATAGTGATGAGTATATACATGTATGCATAATTTACAAACTGTGTACTGATGAAAAGTACTGTTGTACCATGCAAATAATGAAAACCCCAGATTATGCAGTGTCTGATCAGGTTCCAAACTACATGTATTTGTAAATGTCAGTGTTGTTGGCCTTGGCAATGAAGGGGTTAAATGTCTTGCCTTGCTCGTCATGCATATTTAGCCTTGATACATACAGTGCAGAAAACATTATTAATTTCCATTTAACCCTTTGAACCCTTATCCCGCATATAGGCGTCCTTTTCAAACAGTATACATGTGAAAAGTGCACTTGTCCTTTGCAAACAGTGAATACCCAGATCAGAGGGCTCCTTATGGAGCCCTCTGATCTGGGTCTTCACTGTTTGTCATAATGCAAAACATTGACAAAAACAACCCTAAAAAGTCAAAAATGGACTAGACTCAAATGGAAACTGGGATTGTCCATTTTAAGTTTCAGGGAGGAAAGAGTTAAACACAAACGAAACACAAACGTATTGCAATGAAACAAAGACAATAACTACTTGTTGACAATTCTGACCATTTATTTTAATCTGAGTGGCAAACAATTTGGAGCCTGATCAGACGCCAGGTTACCTGGTGTCTGATCTGGCTCCAAACTGTTTGCACTGGAAATAATAGTTTTAGTGTAAACACGTTTTCTGTCAAAGAAAAAACATTTCCCCCACTATATCTGTATTCCAAGTTTGGTTGGTCTAGCACGGATACTGTTTCAGCAACAGAATGAACAAATAAATGAGCTATTTCACTTCGCAAGTTATCACAAGCATGCACAATGGCTTGTTAAAGGTTAAAAAGAGGTTTACCTGCTTCAGCTAATAGTTTATTGAAGTCTTCGCCCCTCTGTAAGGGAAGGTCATCATCGTCATCTGAAGGTATGTCATCATAACGACTCCAGTTACTGACCAGTTGTCTCTTTCTGTAGGACTGCTCGTCTGTAAACTCCTCATCATCACTTGCTACCTGAATAGTACTTAACCCATTACTACATAGCCTGTGTCTAGTTTTGAAAACAAGGTACTACAGTACTGAACCTTATTAAATTAAATTGATAATCGCATGGGAATTGCCATCGAATTGCCATCGAATCGGGCGCTTCAAAAAACAAATCCTACGTTTGAATATTTTATCGCGAATTTTCTGAAGCGGTTGTGACAAAAATGGAATCGAAAATATTAACGAAGGCACATTTGCAAACATTTGTGAGAAACAGCATTCAAGAAAACTTAACCGAGGGTAGAGTTGCTATTTTGAATCGCAAGCGAATTGCAAGCGAATCGCAAAAATTGTTAATTTAAAAAGGTTCTGTACTGTACTTAAAGCAGGCTGGAAGTAAAGCAGAATGCGCCTTAAGGCGCATTCTGCTTTACTTTCAGCCTGCTTTAAACTATTTTTTTCAAGAATATAGAAAAAAATAATTCGATTCTGGTTTATAACAGTATAAATTTGAACCATTTTCTTCAGTAGAGGAATAAATTAAAAGCGTAAAAAGACGTATTTATGGGGTAATGGGTTAAAAACCTAGTGGTACAAAACTATGATTTTACTTATGCCAGTCCTGTAAAAAACAACACAACTCAACAACAACAAAGGGTTATGATGCCCCTGAATTGTTCACCTTATAGACCATTGTAATGATCATGTTGACATTCAAATTGTGCAAATTATGTGATAAACAACACCTTTAAATTTCAATTAAAAAGATCATGAAGTCAATCAAAAATTCAAACTTACAAGATTCCCATTAGCAGTCTTTTCAAACCAACTAGTCAATTTAAATAAATCTCAAACAAATTTCAAAGGTTAAAACGATGTCGTCAAAATGTTCTCGGTAGGGTAGTGGTTTTTAAATTTTCACATTCACATTTCTGCCTGGGCTAAACTCCCCATAGCCAACTCTATATATTCGACAGTTCAAGACCTTACGTTCTGAGCATTTCTGAAAGCTCTAGAGCTACCTATACTTTGTCAGCCCATCGTTTCAGCTTTGAGAGCAGTTGATGGCAGTTAAATGTTGTTGGAAACCACATCATTTGCTTGAGGATATACAATAACAAGGGCCACTATGGCCCTACATTGCTCACCTGGTACACCAATACATGTAAAGCTTGACCTATAGTGACCTAGAGTGTGACCCGAAATGACCCACATTCAATCTGAAAGTGGGCTAGATTTCAATGAGGTTAAACATTTTGAGCATGTTCAAATAAGATCCAATGAGATTTGTGGTTTTTCTTTAATCAATTTGACCTTGTGCCCGGCCCCTAGTTGTTAACCTGACATGACCCACATTCGAACTTGACCTAAGATATCATTGAGGCATAAAACATTTTGCGTATGTTTTAATTAAAATTCAATGAGATTTAGAGTCTCTAGAGAGTTAACAAGCTTTTTTTAATGATTTGCCCTAGTGACCTAGTTTTTGACCTGACATGACCCATATTCGATCTTGACCTAGATATCAACAAGGCAAACATTTTGACAAAGGTTCATGATTGAGGATCCAATGAGATTTATAGCCTCTATATATATATAGTGTTAGCAAGAATTTGCAAATATTTGACCAAGTGACCTAGTTTTTTACCTGAACATGACCCACATTCGAACTTGACCTAGATTTTTTCAAGACAAACATTGTCATCAAGTTTCATGAAGATCCGATAAAATGTGTTGCCGCTAGAGCGTTAACAAACTAATTGAGAACGCACAGACATACAGACAGACGACGGCCGGACATCCAGCAATCCTGGCATTTTGTTCCAGGTGAGCTTAAAAGGTTAAAACATGGCCTATGGGTGCCCTTTTCACATAATGGCACGCCTGGTGTCACAATAGCCCTCAGGCCATTATGACACCAGTTAGTGCCATTATGGACTGGAATCAAGCTTAGGTCATATTTTAACCTCTTAGTAAACATCGAAGAAATCCAGTGTAAACTCAAACTAAACACAAATTTAGATAATAATTAATATTAATAGAATCTAATAAAAAAATGAGCAACCTTCCTGTTTCTTTTTTCATGTTTTCCCGAATCTTCCGTCTTTGAAGTTTGTTTGGCGCTTTTTACTTGCTTTTCATTAGTCTTAACATCATTTTGTTGCTTCGAATCACTTGTCATTCCATGTTTTTTTTTATACTGCGTATTTTTACGCTTTTTGTGCTCGTCAGGCCTCATTTTTCTACATTTGACACAAACTTAACGGATGAAAAGTACTGAGTCACCGTCATTGAATGACACAGACGCAAATGAAAATCTAAATACAAAATTAAACGCCCACACGACCATGATCAACATCATTACACGGCGTCGACTCCAATATTTCTACTCGTGTATTTAATCTCTCACACGAACCCGTGCTCGATATTTCGGATACCTTTGATATGTTATTCTTTTTTAAATTAACTTAAAGCGACTCGCAACCAGATGGTGCATTAAAAATAGTAATTTGTAAATATGTGTCAAACGCTTATATAAATGGTAAAGAATTAGTTTAGGATAAGAAATTCTGTTTAAAAAAATGTATTTCAATAAAAAAAAATATTGGTCTCTGGTGGGATTCGAACCCGGGGCCCGGCATTGGCGGACAGAAGGCAAAATAGGGGAAACCGCTTAGACCAATGGACCACGGAAACTATCCGTTAATCTCGGATCGATTTAACGTATTTCAATGTGTAGCCATCGAAAGTGCATACAACTTCGTAATTCGGCTCGTGTTTATGTCTGAGCCCGTGTAGAGAAGCAACAATAACAACTATACCGTCTACTAGTCGGTATAGAAAAACGATGGAAAATATCTAAAAATCTAAGATTCGGTGACGATTCTTGAGACTTTTTTTGGACTGATCATATTTTTTTAATGTCAGAAGCCAAATAATGCCACAAATTTGCTTTTATTTGAGTATTTTATTTTATTTTGACAAGTACACCATCCGGTTGCGAGTCCCTTTAAAGCGACTCGCAACCAGATGGTGCATTAAAAATAGTAATTTGTAAATATGTGTCAAACGCTTATATAAATGGTAAAGAATTAGTTTAGGATAAGAAATTCTGTTTAAAAAAATGTATTTCAATAAAAACAAATATTGGTCTCTGGTGGGATTCGAACCCGGGGCCCGGCATTGGCGGACAGAAGGCAAAATAGGGGAAACCGCTTAGACCAATGGACCACGGAACTATCCGTTTATCTCGGATCGATTTAACGTATATCAATGTGTAGCAATCGAAAGTGCATACAACTTCGTAATTCGGCTCGTGTTTATGTCTGAGCCCGTGTAGAGAAGCAACAACAACAACTATACCGTCTACTAGTCGGTATAGAAAAACGATGGAAAATATCTAAAAATCTAAGATTCGGTGACGATTCTTGAGACTTTTTTTGGACTGATCATATTGTTTTAATGTCAGAAGCCAAATAATGCCACAAATTTGCTTTTATTTGAGTATTTTATTTTATTTTGACAAGTACACCATCCGGTTGCGAGTCCCTTTAAAGACAATGGAAAATGTCCGATGCCTTCAACTAACAATGTATCTTTCAGAAAATTGTTTTTTTTTATGTTCTTAATCATCCTTTCTTCCTTCACTCACTCACAGGAACTTGACACATACTTTATCATTGGCGTAGCTTCCTATTAGGCAAGTAGGCACGTGCCTACACTTTTTTTTCAGAAGTCCAAAAAATAAAAAAGTCTAAAAAGGCAGAAAAAGTAATAAAATTGACATCTAAGGGGGCTTAGAGGTGAACCCCAATTATTTTTACATAGATTCATGTTAGCATTTTGCCATTATCAAACGCGGGAAAAGACCTCAGAACGCACCTAGAGACTATCTAGGAATAACAAATTCCCGGGGGAGCATACCCCCGACCCCGGCCCTAGTAAGAAAGCGTATACTTATTAATTGGTCTACTCACCCCGTTGGCATGCATGTACACTTGTACATGTATAGCTGCCTTATGCAAAACACGCTACCGCGTACGTGACACTGTCCTCATACTTGCGACAATTCAAAAAGTAAAAACAAAATGCAATAAAATAGGAATAGGGTGGTGTTAGAGTCTAACTTAGAGATTAATAGAAGACAGCCTGTCAACAATTACATTATAATGACCTGGAACAGAAAATTAAGGTCATTTTCAGCCGAGTTTTTACATATTTTAATGGCAGAATTTTACCTGTCTTGGACGCGCAAAAACGCCCTCAGAACAAGCCAGAGGCTATCTAGGAATCAACCCTCCCCAATCCCCTCCTAGTAAGAGTGAGTTCATAAATTGGTATAGTTACTTTGGATTTCATACGGGCCTGTAGTGTGCTCGATCAATTTGTCCCGAAAAGAAAGTTACATCCAAATGATTTCAAGTAGCGAGTATGTTAATGAAAAAATTACGGTATCAGACCCTATGATATACTAATTGACGTGGGGTTTTTTTGGTGAGTTTTTTTCAAGAAAATATGCAGACATATTCCTTTGCAAAAAAACAAAATTGTCTGTTGTTTGAAGCTTTTCATTTAATTAATTCTTCATATAAATGTCTCCCCAGACACTCCTTAAATGCTTCTACAGTGTTGCAGAACTCAAAATTTTCCCGGGGGAGCATGCCCCCGGACCCCCCTAGAAAATATATGCCTACACTTTCATTTAAAAAAGGGGGGTGTTAATAGATAATAAAGTATGTGTCAAGTGCCTGTGCACTCACTCCTTCGTGAAAATTAGCCGTTTTTCTTTTCTGTTTAAACGAAAACTTAAACGCAATGCAGTGGCATTAAGACAATCACAGATTCATGACCTTTCTAACGATTCATCCTTATCTGAGTGACAAACAGGAGACTGACGCCAAACTGTTATGAACAATGGACACGGACTTTTAGCATAGTTTTTACAAACCTGATTTTTGGAAAGGAATATGTCTTCTCCACATATGTTGATAAATGTTCTCATGAAATTTATTTGTTTTTATATTTATGGTAAAATAATGCCCATCCTCAGTTGTTTATTTTTACTGAAGTTTCATTTCACACAGTCTTAGGATTGTGCGATTTAGACCTAGGTCTAGATCTAATTGAACTAGACATAGGCCTAGTACAGACTAGTCAATTTTGTAATTGCAGTGGGACTTATAACCACAATAAATTTCAAATTCTTTATTTCAATACAATACAGTTTCAGGGCTGCCATAAGTTGACATGAAAAATCCTAAGATTTCCAAATTTGCATTTTCAAGTGCGATTTTACGAATCGTACCTTTACCCCATAGCCTGTTTCTAGTTTTATTGAAATGCGACTACTTAAAACAGGCTGTAAGTAAAGCAGAATGCGCCTAAAGGCGCATTCTGCTTTACTTTCAACCTGCTTTAAGTTACTGTGAACTGGGAATAAATCCGAAGATTTAGGAAAACTCCGGAGAAATGGAAGCCCTGCAGTTTAGAGCCATACCAGACGCTTACGTAACACGACTTCTGATAATTAAGATTATCTTTATATGAACTCGGAGGACTGACGTACAGTCCTCCGAAATATGAAATATAATGCATCATTAAAACTCGATTGTAGGGACGTGCTATATATCATCGCGTTTCAATTTTTAGCTTCGTTTAAATTGGAAAGTAGTCTAATTATGATACTACGATTAAGCTATACGACTAACATATCAGCTTGGAGTCTGCCTGTTACCGAGTCACGGTAGGAGCAAAGTAATCCAGAACAATCTAGTAGGACATTAAAAAAACAGAAAAGAGCACAATTACAAAAAATTGCTGTCACAGCCATATAGACCACACACACAAGGTTCCTAACTATTGTAATATAATTTTTATCAAGAGTTGGTGAAGTATTCTGAACAATATAAAAGTTATAGCCTTTACAGTCACCCTTTTCAAGAATTATATCACTTCAAAATGTCCTAAAATAGTAAAAACCCTTTGTCACAAGCTAGGGTAATATCGTTTAACTTAACTCTATCTAGTCCTAGTAGTAGCTAATAAGGCAAACTTGTGCTATTTTTAGATGAATGTGTCTAAACTATGACCAAGTATTTCATTGAGGCAATGATAAAAATCGAGAATTGAGTTTTTCGCGATTTTATGCCGTCACACAAATGACCGTGAACTACGTTACCAATTTAAAGTATGTGTAGTATAATAATAATTTATGCAAAATACAACAATTAGGGTTCCTTAAAATAGGAAATTGAATTAAAAATCATGCAAAAAAAGTTTTTTTTACATGGTCCATGGTTTAAAGAACATATTCCATGGTATTGCTGAGATATTAAAATTATGTGTATTTCAGTGAACTACGTTACCATGATTTATAGTACTATGCAAGATGACTGTGTTAATGCCATTTTGTCAGCATGTGTATACTAGGGAGATATGCTTATTAAAGCCAATCAAATTTTCCCATTCTTGATACGTTGAATTCTGGCTACATATTCTTAACTTGTGTGAACTACGTTACCGTGAACTACGATACCGGCAATATGCATGTGCACCTATTTTTCAACAAGGAGGGTATTCTACCGAGGAATGATGTATGTAAACACCTAAAACTATACACACTGCACAGTGTAAACGAATGTGGGGTATCAGTGGAGCGCTCCTAGGGGGAAACTGATTTGAATAGTGAGAATTATACCGTTCTTCTACATTTTTAATAAAATATCGATACGCTTCAATAAACTAAATTACATTGTCTATCATATAACATAAAATGATGACTCTGTCTTGAAATGCAACTAGAGTAAGATTACAATTAGGCATAGTGAACAGTGACCATGTTATATTTGGTAACGTAGTTCACTGAAAGTAACGTAGTTCACATATGCACTTTGGAATTGCATATGATTTCAGAAAATGGGAAAATCACATGATCCAACTGTCTCTTACCTCCATTAATGCTTGTCAAAACAGTGTGCTCGACCGAGCGTGTTATTTGCAAGATTGTCTTTTTCCCAGTGCTTTGTCTTAAGATAATATTATATATATGGATATACATGTACATGTATATCTATAGCCAGAGGTAGACTTTTGAATACTAAGTAAATGATGAAAATAGGCGGGGCTACAAAATTAGGCTGTGATGTTTTGTCAGTGACTTTGTGTGTAAAAAGTATCTGTGTTAAAGAGTGTTTTTAAAGTATATATAGAGAAAGGAAAATAATTGGATGCTATTAGAGGCAAAAGTTCAAGGTGATTATCTGATATATTTAAATTGCAACTTCTATTTACTGTCAGCTTAATCAAACATTCATCAGCATCAGTAGTTTAAAGATGCCGAAATGTTTTGATGTTCGGTCATATTGGTATGAGGGGAAACAATACTTCATTTACAATCTATTTTTTACTATTTCTATTAATTCAGACAACTACTAAAATAATTTGAAATAATTAATTATGTATCCCAACAGCAAAAAGTATAATTATTTTTTTGTGTCCGAACTGTTAAGAGTAAATATGGTAGATCTAATTTGTTTGATTTAATATAATGAGTGATGCTTACGATTTTACCAGGATTATTATTTTCAAAGAATAACTTCATCTTCTTAAATATAAAATATTGTGAACTACGTTACCATTTACAATTGTAATATACAAGGCACCTGCTGTTGTCTCGATTTTCATCCCACAACATCCTATAGGTTTTCTAAACATGTAGTTCTGTTGAACTTCTGCAATGCATTTGCAAGACGTGTAGCATCACCAAGAACATTCTTATCTTAACTTCAAAAAACCTGTTTTGCAAATAATAAGAAAATAACAAGGAATACCTTTCATAAATATTTTCACATGTGCATTCCATAAAAAAATATTCTTTCGTAAGAAAATTTCCTATTGGAATACTTTGTTAAAAGAGTTAAATAAACGTTAGAAAAATGACAGTGACTGTTGGTGTGTTTAAATTCCATTGTGTAGCTTCAGCTTATGTTCACTGATAATATAACGTAGTTCACGAGCTGAAATTGGGTGTCGTTTTTTAATATGACTAAAAATATTTTGCACTTTTAGGTAATTTTTTTAAGTGATGAAACTTATTGGCTCAACAGCTAAACTTTCTGAAACTAGAAAAAAATAACTCATTTTCAACAAAAAATATCTATCACAAATTTTAGAAAGAATTGTGTGTTTTTCTGGTTTTTTAATGAGGAACAGTTTATTACAAGAAAACATGTATGTTGTAAAAACGACAAACAGTGCATGCATACCCTGCTTCTTAAGGAGCCCTCCGATAAGGATCTACACTGTTTGCATGAAACAAGTGTATGCTTAACAATTATGCTGTTTGTATACGAGTACACTCGCCGCTAGGGTTGAATGTGATAATAATAAGGTATTTTAACCTTTTTTCATTATCAGTGCAAGTCACGTATATGCAGGTGACAGATTAAAGCATGATGGACGTAACCCGGACACCTCTTAAAGGATCTTAATTGCTGCTTTATTGCCATCTTGCTTTATTATGTCACTTGTATTCGATCGTATCAAATGAATAGTCATGTTTGGTTCGTATGTATATATGGAAGAGAAGGTACAATGCTTGAAATCTCTCTACAACAACACCAAACGGGAGACAAAGATTGTGTGTTTTATTCGGAGGGATTTGTTATAGGGAGGGAACATTAATACCCTTAAGGTGCTGAACATGACATGTCTTACACTTGCAAACAGCTTGAATCGAGATCAGACGCCACGTGACGCGGCGTTTGATCTGCCATTCAAGCTGTTTGTCACTCATAATTATGTTTTTTCTGTTATAATATCTTTGAGAAAAACAGCAGACGATAATTCTGAGCAGACGGTCTTTCAGCAGTTAACGCGTTAGACATTAATGTCTTGTTGGGGAATAGCGGCATGTATGGTTGAAAGGAGGGAATCATTGTTCGGACGACCGAAGTAGAGAGGGGGCACTTTATAACTCGATGCGTCTTAACCCAATAAATACGCATTTTTACGCCTTTCATTTATTCCTCCACTGAAGAAAAATAGTTTCTTTTTATACAGTAATGATTATGTAGCAAAAGAAATATTTTCTATATCCTAGCAAGTGTTAGCTTAAAGCAGGATGAAAGTAAAGCAGAATGTGCAGTGAACCGTCTTTCTGGGTGTTTGCTATAATTCCATTATCAGTGTACTGCAGAAAAATATTTTCATGATGAAATAGTTAACATTGCAGATCCGCTGATGAGACACCGCTTCATGCGGCATCTCTCTGTGGTTTTTGTCATTGGATACTTTAGTATATACAAGGCTTAAAAACTGGTTACAGTGCCTTTTAAAGATAATTATACGGTAGCTGAATATCATTTTTATAGCAACCATATAAATTATTTAGACAGCAGCCTAATCGGTTTATTAAAAACCATAATTATGCCTAGCTACATGTACATGAAGACACATTCATTCTCGCAATAAAAAGAGAACATAAACTTACCAAGTTCATTAATAGTGTGTCTCTATATAGTATAATTATATAGGCGGGACATCGGATAATACATATGACTTTATCTCTCGCACGCTGTCACCTTTACTTTCAGTTTTAAACCATTACCCCATAGACTATTTCTAGTATTGATGGTGGGTGACCACTTAAAGCAGGTTGAAAGTATTTACTTTCAACCTGCTTTAAGCTACCATCTGCTAGAATATAGAAAATAGTTTTTATAATACATATTCATAACTGTATAAATTGGAACTATTTTCCTCAGTGATTGTGAAGGAATACATCTAAGGCGTAATTAAAAGGCGTATTTATGGGTTAATGGGTTAATAAGCAAATGCTAACCTCCGACGGTCTTAAAATCTAGAATGGCATTGAAGGAACTATATTATGAAGTGAATCATGTCCGACACGTTTGCAAAAGCTATAACGGTATCACTAACTAAAATGATTATAATATTTGCGCCAGTAGGCGCAAGTCAAAAATCTACAGTGCCCAGATACAAATCGCCACGAAACAGTACGTATCTCATTTGGCCACTTGACCTCTCTCCAATTCCATCCTCTTACCACCAGTGCCTGTGAAAATGACTGCTTAGAACAGGATGAAACCATAAAACGGAGCGGCTCCGTTTTTAGCCCTCTTGTTATTATCACGACCTATGAAGGTGCCATTAAGACTCTTTTTTTCAACATACAACGTTCGTTGTTCTTATTCGCCTATGTTGCTCTAAATAAAGAAAATGGTACTTTAAAGTAGCCACTATAAAATAAACACGTAAGCTTATTAGTCGGCGTGATAAAAACTGATATTATATATAAGGGGAGAAACTCTCACAAAGCCGGAGTTATCCTTGTAATATGTTGTGATCACGTGACCTCGAAAAACACAAGATCGGTATCTTTGATCTGGGAATCTTATTTTAATCAGGAATCGGTAGGCGGTTTTGGCATTCTGTCTTGAGATGAGTAGTGGATCGGGCTGGGGATTCACTTACAGGAAAGCCAAGCAGACTGTGAAATGGCGAGGTAGGTTGTTTACTTTACGTTAAATGCTGGCCTGGTTTAAGTGTACACTTCTTTCGTTTCCGCATAGCATTATTCTCCGGTAACTGAATCCGGTCTTGCTGATCCAACAGTCTTACCGTGTAACATAATCGATAGTTATTTTGGGAGCAGATTTTCGCGAAATTAGATCATCAGCTGCTGACAGTCGTCAAACTACGACGACATACTATTATACACGTGTATTTATATGTAGACAGTTATAGACCGGTGAGGATGTCATCAAATGTAGGCCTAATGTTTATGCAGTTGTTTACATTTTTGTGACCGAGGTAGATGTACAATGTATACAATGAATAGATATCATATATGGATATGAAACTAACCATGACACATTGGTATTTAATTCTTGTTTATTGGCAATTATTGTCCAAGTACGCGCACAGTCAACCGTCGGTTTTAAAAGCGCCCGCTATTAAAACGTACATGTCAAAGACAGGCGCTAGGCGGTTGCTTAATGCAGGACAAACATTATGTTACTGGGTGTAGCGGCTTAATGCTGGACGCAACTATTGCAGAATGCTCCTGGGGGGGCTATTTACAATGTAAACAGCCCCTCCAGGAGCGTTCTGCATTAATTGCGTGCAGCATTACATGTAAGCAACTACACCCACCTTAATGTTATAGACTTTTCAGGGTTTTTTAATTGTCGTCTATCACAAGTTACTGTATTTGTAAAACGGTATATGGATTTTATTTATTTTTTTAAACATACATGAACAGACTTAATTGTATGTATACATACATGTACATGTAGATCAGTTATAATTTACCAATTAACCCATTACTCCACAGATAAGCATTTTTAAAATTGCGCCATTAAATTATTCCTTCACTAAAGAAAATAGTTATAATTTATACAGTCATGAATATGTATCATAAGAAATATATTCTACATTCTATAGTGCAGGCTAAAATATATATTCTAAATATGTCATATTTTCTACAGCAGGCTGAAAGTAATTACTTTAAAGCACACTTATAGGGCACATTCTGCTTTACTTTCAACATGTTTTACGTATTCACCTATCTTCAGTACTGGAAACAGGATTTTGGTTAATTATTCATAGATCAGCAGTACTAGATCAAGGCAGTGATGTTCTGCATAAGCAGACAGGTGGTGAAACGATTTGCTTCAAGAAATTTATTATACAAACACATATATGATTAGACCTAACGCCTTACTATCAGAGTTGGCGTCTGCTTAAAGCAGTTTATTAAAGAATAATGGTCGTGAGTGTCAAATAGTTGAGATCCCGATCAGACGCCGATTTATTCGGCGTCTGAGCTGGATCCACACTGTTACACTCGCGATTAAGCAGTGAAGTGATTCAGTAAACGTACTCTTTTAATCTCATTAATCTTTAAAATCTGTGTTCAACATTCATCCACATGGGGATTGAATGAAAATCTCAGGAAAAATTATAGTTAAATGCGGGCCAGAAACACTGCAGAAAACTCCTACAGGAACTTGCAGTATCTTTGCTTGAACATTTAATGACTGCTTGAAACATGACTTGATGTATTTGTACATTTGTTCTCATTCTGTATAATATTATACGACCACGTATATTCTTTTACTTCTACGTCTCTTGAGAATCAAGTACGGTCGATTTATCATGCTACGTACTACAATATAACCGAGATCTACATGTTTCTGCGTCATAATTATGCGAGCAAAACACCAGAAGAAACAGACAAACAAAACAAATATTCCAGTGCCCCCTCTCTACAACGGCCCTCCAAACAACGATTCCCTCTTTACAACAATGCTTGCAGTTATTCCCCAAAACAAGAACTATTAATTTTCCCTCCCTATAAACTCTCTCTAAACAACACTCAAAACTTGTGTCTCCCATTTTGTGTTGTTGTAGAGAGGGAGCACTGTATTGTTTATCTGTGTCATACTTACATCGTAATATATATTACAGTAACACCGTTTGATTGCGATCACTGAGGGTAAGACTAGTTCATGGTATTTAAGACTTGTGACAGCTTAAAGTAATGAAAGTAAAGAAATACTTTCGTACTTTCATCTTGCTTTAAGCAGCAACCTACCTTACACACTGAACTCTTCCTTTCTATCAATCCTTATGCTGAATTTGTCGTCTGCTTTGAATAAATCGTCTTCATAATAATCAAAACCAGTTTATATGCATTTTTAACTGATGTAGTGTTGCCTACATGTAATTGCGTCGAACAGTTTTGATCCATACATGTATGAGTGTCAAACAATTTGGGTCAGATCAGACAGCGCGTTACGCGGCGTCTGATCTAACTTTAAACTGTTTGCAAATGTTTGCCATGTCACGCTCAGCACGAGTATGATTAAAGGGACAGAATTTAATTTTAAAATTTCGTTTAGATTAGAAATGTTAAGATGATAAATATGTGTATACAACCAATCTTGTATCAAGCGACCATTCGGTCGAAACCCGTTGATCAATATCTGATACAGTTACAGTGGAGAAAACGTTATTCTTTCCCAATAAACGCGTTTACGCTAAATCTTTTATTTCCAATACAAACAGTTTGAAGCCAGATCAGACGCCGGATATCCCGGCGTCTGATCAGGCTCCAAACTGATTGCCATCCGGGTCAAAATCAACATTCAGAATTGTCAAACAGTTGTCATGTTCTTCATTTTATTGCAATGCGTTTGCGTTTCGTTTAAACGGGAAAGAATAACGTTTTCTTCACTGTAACTGCTTAGTGAAATATAAACTAAATGATGCATAACGATGTTGTAAGAGATAAAGCAAGATGCATTATTCGTATTTATATTATTCTTTGGGCAGTCAGCTGTCCTCAGTAAATTTCATGCTACTTCATAAAAATGGTCGGTTAGAGTCAGTGATTGCAAAAGAGTGTCCATTTGGTCAATTCGTTATACTGTCAAAAACCTCTTGGTGCACATTGAGAAGACGAATCGGTAAAAACCACCTTGATGCAGTTTTATGGACCGGTATCATGCTAAATGGTCTTCAGATGAAATAATGCTGTTTGCCAAAAAATATCTCTACTTGTGTTAACACATTGAACCCTAGCGACGAGTATACTCGTCATGAAAATACCATACACCTATAAAGAGTAAACTTGTCCTATGCAAACAGTGTAGGCCCTGGTCAGAGGGCACCTTAAGGAGCCCTCTAATCAGGGTATTCACTGTTTGTCATTTTGTAAAATTTTGTTAAAAAAGCACCCTTATTATTAAAAAATTGACTAAATTTAACTCTAAACTTGAATTGTCCATTTAAAATTTCAGGGGTGAATGAGTTAAACGGTTTGGTTCATGATCTGTCTGATTCAGACGCCGAGCTTCTGGATGTGTTATCTTGATCACAACTGCAATTTTGTAAATTTGATTACATTGCGTTTGCGTTTAGTTTGATTTAAACGGGCAAGAATAACGCATTATCCACTGTAAGTGATGCTATGGTTTACTTTTCATACAGTGGAGAAAACGTTATTCTTTCCCAGTAAACGCGTTTGCACTAAAACTATTACTTCCAGTGCAAACAGTTTGGAGCCAGATCAGACGCCGGGTAACCCGGCGTCTGATCAGGCTCCAAACTGTTTGCCACCAAGATAAACATGAATGATCAGAATTGTCCAAAAGTTGTACTTTGGTTACGTTTTAGTGCTAAAGCGTTTGCGTACGTTTACGTTTAAACGGGAAAGAATAACAGATTCTCCACTGTACATCTCAGTATTGCCTAGGATTTTGTATAATAGCCAAGCCGGATTAAGTGATTTTTCAGAATAAAATACGCACATACTGTGTATGCTAATTTGTATGCTATCCTATGGATCTTTCTGCATTGCTTTTATTACAAATGTACATGTATGCATTAAACAGCCATTTTGTCAGAGAGCTAAGAGATATTCATGCTGTTTCATTGAATGCAGGGTACCTATAACCTTTATTCTGCAGTTATAGTAGCTATTGTTGAAATCTGATGAGTGGTTGTTTAACACAGGTTTGTCGGTAGTCACCTAGGCTAGGGTCTGGTAGTGGCTGATTTCAACTTTCATGTACACAAACCAGATAAAACACGCGTAGGTGATAAGGAAAGTGATAAGCAGTTCTTTTTGGTTCAGATACTTCTACCAAAGAATGGATACGTTCAAAATTAATCCTTCTCTTGCCAACTGATTACATTGAAACCTTTGCAAACAGTGTAGGTCCGGACGAGATGCGAATCAGGGCTGCCAAAATTTGATCTTGAAAAATCCTATTCTATTTTGCAAGCGCGTGACTAAGGGCACGGACTATCTGTGCTAAGGATATGTTCAACTTCGAGATAACGATGTTTGATTGTATTTTCAAAGCTATTACTCCATAAACACCCCATTTTACGCCTTTAACTTATTCATCCACTAAAGAAAAAAAAACCACCTCAATTATACTGTCACGAATATGCACCGTAAGACATATTTTCTATAGCCTTGCAGATTGTAGCTAAAATAAAGCTTAACGTATGAAGGGTGTATCCAACCCATAAGCGATTTTTTCAAAGTATTAAACTTTTTTTCTATCATTGTGGTTTTGGAAGAGCTATTTATGATGAATGAAAAAAATGAAAAAAAAAATATGGTGGTGTCCTTTTTTTTGAGCTACAGCGATTTGAAAAAGGTATGTCAAATTCGGACTTTTTTTCAAATTTTACCCATTCAGAGTACAAGCTTCAGTAAAATCTATTTCAAAACAAAACAAACATTGTAATTTGGGTTTTCATTATTTATTTCATGTCTATGGTGGTATTTTCACATATAGAAACCAAATTTAGACAAAGCAGGCACTAGGTTTGAACAATACGTTTGAAAATGAAATAGTTCTAGTATTAAACTTTTTCTTATATTATACCAGATGAAAGCCAATGCTAAGGCAGTTCAAAATATGAAAAGAAATTGAAAGGTCAGAGTTGAAAATTTTGAGTTATTAAAGTAAAAAGAGTTATCTCCCCTTACAAAATTTGCAAAAAGCACCATATCGATGATATTTAGAGCTTCATAAAGTTCACATTTGGTGCCTGTTTTTCCTTAAATCAGTTTTTGTATGAAGAAATACTACCATAGATAGGAAATAAATAAACACAAAACCAAATTATCATATTTGTGTTAATTTAAAATTGATTTTATTGAAGCGGGTTGTTTGAAAAGGATAAAATAAGAGAAAGTGGGTGGGGTACATTTTACATGGCCATAGAGCCAATTGTTGTTCACCAAAATGTACACTTTTTCTGTTTTTTCATTCATCTTAAATAGCTCTTCAATACAAAACCATCAGAGTGTTTTCATATACTTTGAAAATTTCCCAAATTCATGACATTGATAAACCCTTAAAGCAGACATTCTGAATGTGACGTAAGGGTCATTTTCATTTACTTTTAACCAGTTTTAGTGGCCACCTGTCTTCAAACATAGAAACAGACTATGGGATAATGGAATAAAAGTACAACTTGTACGGACTATGTAGTATAACCTAATTATGCAAACACGTGTCTGTGCTTTTAAAATGATGTTGATAGAACAGTAGTGTACCTATATTGCATTCGTACGACCACTAATACGATTACTTGTTGGTGGCGATTAAAACAGGCGACAGCTTAAACAAGAAATATCTTTAAAAAAGATATTCAGCGGAATGGGTGGTGGAATGCATGCTGTAGATGGGTGTGCAAAATTGTATGAAATTGGGGTTTTTCAAATAATTGTAATATCTTGGATTGAAAAGCAAAACATACACATGCAAGGATAACTATAACTCTGACTAAAAAACTATAAATGTACAGAAATGCAAAACAATAATATAACCCATACCCTAGCTACTGGTAGGAGATCCTCAGATTAAACTACTGTTCTATATATCAAACTTCATTCATGGGGAGTTTCTTGAAACAAACTATAACTCAATAAACTGTGCACGCCCTTACAGAACAACAGTTCTATAACACCTCACTCTTGTGAATAAATGATGAAACAACACAATTGTGTTTAACTCACTTGAGGCCATTTATTAATTTATATTGCTATCAATGTATGGTAAATTTGAACAAATAGTTAGCCATTAAAATAAATTGGTAGTAAACCATTATTTAACAGGCACTGTCTAGTCACATCAGTGCATAAACCACAGCCAGGCTACAGTTACAGGGCTCCAGAGAAGAGGGGAGTAAACAGAACAAATCTAACATTTTCTCACTCAATTCAGCACCAAACACTATGGTGTTACCACTTATTTTTATCGCCTCGAAGAGACAATTCAAATGAGTAGGACACCATAGGGTTTAATGCACAAATAAAGTTTTTAAGTTTTGAAAATATTCTCTTATCTGGAGCCCTGGCTACTATCCAATCAGACAATTCAGTTTCAACAGGTGCTCTTAATTCTAAATTTCTGATCAAACATGATTGGTTGAAATGTTTGTCTAAATAAAAATGTAGGTCTAAATAGATAATAGTCAGCTCCGCTGAAAAAGATCAACAATAGACAGTGCGCTCAGAGTGTCTTTATAGACAGTATCTTTCTAGTTTTTGTTTCTCTTGCTTCTATCAAATATAAACGTGTTTTACCCATTGCCCCATATATACGTGTTTCTAGTTTTGAAGACAGGTGACCACTTAAAGCATGCTGAACGTGAAGCTGAAGGCGCATTCTGCTTTACTTTCAATACATGTATGCTTTAAGCTACATGTACCAACTGCTAGGGTATAGCAATAATTTCTTAGTGTGTATATTCATCAATGGCTATTTTCTTTAGTGTAGGAATACGTTAAAGCCGTATGTTATGGAGTAATGGGTTAAACCAAACCCTTACCCCTCTTTTGAGTGACAGTAATAGCAGAACATGACTACATGTACATGTAAACAATGTCTTATTGTACTTATATATTAACTCTTTGGACCCTAGAGAGAAGTATACTCGTCATTTAAAAACGGTGTACCATGTGAAGGGTAAACTTGCCCTATGCGAACAGCTTAGACTCTGATCAGGGTCTACACATTTGGGAAGTTTTGCAATATTTTGTAAAACACACAAAACCCCTATACACATAATCAAGAAATGGACTAAACGTAAATTGAAACTGGAAAGTTCCACTTGAAGTTTCAGAGGGAATACAGTCACACGCATAAGCTGGGTCTAGACCGTTCTCCCAATTTAATGCCAATACATGTATCCTTATTGGCAATAAAATGTAAAAAGGGGTGCGCCAGGTACAGTGGAGAATCTGTTATTCTTTCCCGTTTAAACGCAAACGTACGCAAACGCAAAGCACTAAAACGTAGAAAAGAACAACTTTTGGACAATTCTGATAATTCTTGTTTATCTTGGTGGTAAACAGTTTGGAGCCTGATCAGACGCCGGGTTACCCGGCGTCTGATCTGGCTCCAAACTGAGTTTTAGCGTAAACGCGTTTATTGGGAAATAATAACACATTCTCCACTGTATGGCAACTGGTTTCCTCATTAATTGAATTTCTCACATATTTTAAAGCCCACAGATGAACAGATCGTGTTGCACATTGCCTGGAAACAGGCCAGAGGAACTTATCTACAGTCACACTTATGCTATTCATTGTATGCGTTCCCCCATAACTAATGTTCAATGTTTGAAACAGGTAGTTGTTAAAACCGGCTGGAAGTAAAGCAGAAAACAGCCTTAACAGCCTTATGAGCCTTATGCTTTACTTTCAGACTGTTTTACTCATCCACCATTTTAAGATGCAGGAAATATTTCTTTTGATTTTAACGTTGTCTTTGTGATAAATAAGTAAATGCGCTAACAGCGCTTCCTTGGGAAGAAAGGGTTACAGTGGAGAAAAACGTTATTCTTTCCTGCAAACGAAACGCAAACGCATTGCATTAAAATGGGTATAATGACAACATTTTGACAATTTTGACGACTCATTTTAAACTTAGTGTCAAACAGTTTGGTGTCTGATCAGACGTCGGGTTACCCGGCGTCCGAACTGGCTCCAAACTGTTTGCAATGGAATTAAATGTTTTAGAGTAAACGCGTTTATTGGGAAAGAGTAACGTTTTCTCCACTGTAAGCAACCTTTCTTTAAAGAAGCACGAAGCTTGATATAAACTGATGACTGTTAAATGGAGGACTTAAATTAAAAGCTCCAAAATGAGATTTCTGTTCACCTTAGCCCTGCATTAAGTTTTTACCTGTAATCACGAACTGATGGTGTTTTTGCTTATTGTGAGATACCGGATTTAGTTGCGCTTGACTCAGACTCTTCTTTGACATGCTGCAGGATTAATAATGTAGCTTCGCGACTATGACTCAAGGATAATAATTTCAGGGCTGCCATTTAGCAGGCTGAAAGTGAAGCAGAATGCGCCTTATGGCTCATTCTGCTTTAATACTTTTAACCTGTTTTAAGTAGTAGAACATTTGGATAGTTTAGGATTGTCCATGATCAACTTATGGCAGCTCTGTACTTTACTATAGTGTCTAAATATTAACTTATAGATGCAACCTCTTTTAATTTCTTTTGAGTGCTTTTGAGGAAGGTTCTTAAACTGCTTAACCCCTTTGAACACTGCCCAGTACAGGATGTTATTTTCCAACAGTTTGAATCCTGACCAGACGTCGTGTAATGCGGTGTCTGATTAGGATCTTACAGTGGAGAATCTGTTATTCTTTCCCGTTTAAACGCAAACGTACGCAAACGCAAAGCACTAAAACTTAGAAAAGAACAACTTTTGGACAATTCTGATAATTCATGTCTACATGTATCTTGGTGTCAAACAGTTTGGAGCCTGATCAGACGCCGGGTTACCCGGCGTCTGATCTGGCTCCAAACTGTTTGTACTACAAATAATAGTTTTAGCGTAACGCGTTTATTGGGAAAGAATAACGTTTTCTCCACTATAACTGTTTCATACTAATTACGATATCTCAATTTGTTAAACATTGAAATTTGATTTGTTGAAAGCAGATGACGCCGTGGCAGTAAAAGTGTGTTAAAGGCTGCACGTGTATCTTCTTTCGAGCAGGCGGTACCATTTATATACAATAAAACCACTCTAAAACGACCATTAAATTAAGTTAATTATTTTATGTTAAAGACAGATGCTTGCTTAAAACAGAAGGCTCCTTTAGCGTCTTTCTAATTTCGTTCACCTTGCTTTAAAGCTATCCCCTGTCTTTCATACATGTACCGTCATTTAGTGGCATTTTTAGTGGTCGTAACAGAGATATTTTGCTGTAGATTGCAAGAGGGCCCAACACATGGTTTTGACCTACATGTACTTTGAACAGGTATTGAAACAAATAAAACTGTCAGTGAAGTCTGAATTAGGTCAGGCAGTTAACCTTGGGCAATAGGTTTGCCGTATTGAAAACAGCTGCGGTAGACTCTTAGACCTACTATTTGATAACCTTTCTAAACAGCATGAGTCCCAGATGAGACGCCGAGTAGTTCGACGTCTTTCCAGGATCTGAATTGTTTGGCACAGATCAAACGTTTTCAAAAAAGTAAAATTTATTTTGAAAGTCTTGCAGGCGAATGGTATCAGGGCTGCCATAAGTTAACATGAAACATCCTAAGATTTCCAAATTTGCATTATTTTACGAATCGTATCTTTACTCAATAGCCTGTTTCTAGTTTTGTTGACATGCGACTACTTAAAGCAGGCTGTAAGTAAAGCAGAATGCGCCTTTATTCTGTTTTACTTTCAGCCTGCTTTAAGCTACTACAAAGTGGAAAAATAAATCCGAAGATTTCGGAAAAGTCCGGAGAAATGGCAGCCCTGTGGTATTCTGTAGAAGAAAGGTCCATAGAGAACACAAAACGTACCAAAGAGACTATCAATTTATAATCTAAATTAGTAATCATTGTAAATATAAGGCGTTTCAACGAAATGAATACCCGCCAGAGTGGTACATGTAACACTTTAGAAACTGCATATTTAGGTTGTATCCCTTTTGCGACTTACCTGGAGTTTGGATCCAGATCAGACTCCGCTTCACACGACATCTGATCTGGATCGTAGCTGTTTAATACTCGACTTCAGATTTCTTTAATTAAAAATGTATGTAACTCTTAAAAAATAACAAACTTTGCAGACAATTTCCAAACAGACAGTAATTACGGTAGATTGGGATTGACACTATGAACGAATTGTTTCAACAGCTCGGAACCAGACGAGACACATATCTCGGCGTCTCATCTGGACCTAATTTGTTTGACACATATGTTTTCTAACAGAAACGGAATTTGCATGTCACCCGAGGATAACTGCAGACAACAATGTTTGTAGATAATGACTGTCTATTTGGGCTGAAAAAACACACATATTTTTAAGCAAACATCATTTGAAGTTACTGTAGCTGAAATAACTCAAATGTAAATCGTATACTTTCAAATCAACTTTAACCCATATCGTGCTGAATTGTCATCGGCTACAAATTATATCATCTGCGAAAATACTCAAAATGTGTTTTCATGCTTTTTAATACGAAGACTTGTTGAATATCAGTGCCAAACAGTTTGGATACAGATCAGACGCCGCGTTACGCGGCGTCTGATCTGCATCTAAACTGTTTGCAAATTTCTAGCCAAATCGCGCTTAGTACGATAAGGGTTAAGGCGATGAAACTATTTGTGATGTCTTTTGACAAGCGACTTTTTAGTACAGGACAAAAGTATAATAAACACACGAGTCTACCTCAAATTAGTTTCATGTTTCACTAGTGCAAAACATAACTATGTATAATACAGTGGAGACTCTGTTATTCTTTCCCGTTTAAACGCAAACGTACGCAAACGCAAAACACTAAAACGTAGAAAAGAACAACTTTTGGACAATTCTGATAATTCTTGTTTATCTTGGTGGCAAACAATTTGGAGCCTGATCAGATGCCGGGTGAATAATAACGTTTTCTTCACTGTAACTATGTATAGTACGTGTATACTCGGAGTATAACTATATAAGGTGGTTTGGTATTAAGCTGTCAGCTGTCATAAGATTGTCCTTGTATATTGACTAGAATAGTCGATCCATATATGCTCAACCGAACACATATGTAACCATTTGAACGTTAACTATATATCGTCTCTTTTACTAATGTTGTCCGCTGAACTCCTAAAATTTGCCGTTTGGTTTTTATGTATGCAGAAATGCAAACCAAATATCAAACAGTTTGGATCCTGATCAGACGCCGCGTATCGCGGCGTCTGATCAGGACCCAAACTGTTTGCACAAACGCGAATAACTATCTTCAGCCGCCTTCAAAGGGTTATTGTATTATGATTACATTAGTGAGAAGTCTAAGGTCACGTTTAACGCTTTCACTGGAGCAGCTTTGGATTACAGGAAATTAAAACAGTTTGGATCCGGATCAGAAGCAGTGTAACTCGGCGTCTTAGCTGGACCCAAACTGTTCGTTAATCGTGTCTTTGTCTTATTAGTTTAAGTATCAAAATAATAAATGTGAAGAACAAAATAGTGTCGACAGTTTTAAGCAGACGACACAGTTCACTGTGTAAGGGTTAACATTTATTGATGTACACGAACGTCTCGTGATTACCACCTCTCGCGAGAATGCCTGTTTGAATGTTAAAATAGACAGCTGCTTACAGCAAAGTGAAACGGTAGGACAGTCATCTTATATCGGAGCTTTGTACGCTTCTTTCATCCTTCTTTAACCTATCCATGCCTGGATATTTCAATGAATCATCCCTTTGAATTAATTATATATATTACAAGGGTACTGTAAAGGCACTACTCTGTTTGTGCACACAACATACAGTGGAGAAAACGTTATTCTTTCCCAATAAACGCGTTTACGCTAAAACTATTATTTGCAGTGCAAACAGTTTGGAGCCAGATCAGACGCCGGGTAAACCGGCGTCTGATCAGGCTCCAAACTGTTTGCCACCAAGATAAACATGAATTATCAGAATTGTCCAGAAGTTGTTCTTTTCTAAGTTTTAGTGCTTTGCGTTTGCGTATGTTTGCGTTTAAACGGGAAAGAATAACAGATTCTCCACTGTAACATTTCGTTTGAAATAGCAAACGATCAGGGTCTACACTGTTTAGAGGACACTAGGTTTATTGTGACTAACCTTTCACCTGTATTTAGCACCATGAGCGATTTTTCTCTTCTTTTAAGTCGGTGACCTTCATGGCGGGACTTTAACAGTTTAGTCAGAATAATTGTCGTCTGCTAAAATAATATCCGTACTACATGTACATGTATTTGTTTCTGCTTAATTAAATACGAATACCAAGGACAAAACAACGCTCGTATATCTTTCAGAGGGTGTGCAGAACTTTATCTTGAAATTAAATTGTGTGGTTTTTTTATCAACTTCATGTAAAGCAGCAGTGGGATCATAAAGACTGTTTTTATGGACTAGCTGAATTACAGTAGAATATCTCTCCACACACACACATGATAATGGGTATCGTTAAAAATAGGTTGCTGCTAAATGTAGGGCACGCTGAGCTTTTTGCATTCACCCAATCATCAAGCTTCAAATGGAAATGTCAAGTTTCGAATTAAGTCGAACTCTTTCTTGACTATTTAGGATTGTTCTTTTGAAAATACAGTGCTCCCTCCCTACAACGGCCCTCCAAACAACGTCTCCCTCCTTACACCGACCCTTGCCGCAATTCCCTTAACAGGATTATCAAGTCTAACGCTTTTGCTTCTTTGATATCGTCTGCTTGAAATTGTCGTCTGCTGTTTTTCTTAAACTTACATAATGAACATGTTCACAGAAAAACTTGATGACGAGTGACTAACAGCTGGATTCAAGCTGTTTGCACACGTAAACCAATTTCCCTCCCTATAACGACCCCTCTGAACAACGCACACACTGTTGTCGCCCATTTGGTGTCGTTGTAGAGAGGTATATGCAAAATGAAGAACAGTGTACATGTAGAATCTGGAAAGAATCTCCTCTTGGTCTACATCTTCATACTTTACACTGGTTGGATGGGGTTTCTCGTCGCTAGGGTTCAGTGGGTTAAGCTATAACCAGTCATAAACAATAATTAGGGTTATCATTTCTAGTGTCGCTGTTAACTGACTACAGTAGCTGACTGTTCTACATAGATAATCAATATTCATACACAATGCCGCTTCCGTCCTGAACAATAACAAAACTAGTCAGAGACATTGTTAGTCTGGTCAGGATCTTTCCTGTCTCTCAATCGGAAAGTTAGAATGTACAACTGGAAAACTATATAGAGAAATTACCATTTACATGTACTCCATAGACTGTCTCTAGTACTGAAGATTACTACTTAAAGCAGGTTGAAAGTAAAACAGAATGCGCCTTAAGGCGCATTCTGCTTTACTTTCAGCCTGCTAAAGCTACTACCTTCTAGAAAATATTTCTTATGGTACATGTTTATAACTGTATGAATTGGGACTATTTTCTCCAGTGGCAGAATAAATATAACTGTTAAAAATGCGTATCTTTGGAGTAAAGGGTTCAACGTTTGATGTTCAAGCCAGACAATGTATGTCGGAAAACACATTTTGTACAGTTGAGAATACTTTCTTCTTTCCCGCAAACGAAACACAAACGCGGTTCAATAAAATGTAGAAATTTTTGGAATTTTCAAATAAACTATTTATTCAGATCTGAGTAGCAAACAGTTTGGAGCCTGATCAAACTTCGGACTACCCGGCTCTGATCGGGCAAAATACTGTTTGCAATGGTTAATATACTCATCTTTATACATAATTATGATATAAACATGTTTAGCATAATAACGACGATGTCTTCTAGAGCTACTGAAGAGAAATTAAATGTTTAACGTTCATACCTAAGAGTACGGCAGAATACATTTTGTATAAGGGCTGAGGCGGCATACTCTTGACTTTGCAAGACAGTTTTCAACTGCAGAAGGTGATGCCAACAGAGTTCTGAGACTTACTGTGGAAAAGAGGTTATTCTTTTCCATTTGGACGCGTTTGTTCTAAAACTAATAGTTCCTTTCCAAACAGTTTGGAGTAAGATCCGACACCGGGTTACCCAGCGTCTGATCATGCTTCGAATTGTTTGCTGTCAGATATTTGTTATTGGTTATTTGCCACTCAGATAAAGGTAAACTGTCAGGATTTTTGAAATTCTACCATTTTTATAAATGTCATTGTATTACATTTGCGTTTCAATTTGTTAGAACGGGAAATAATGTTTGTTCCTCTCGTATGTATGTGCAATAACTTCTGAAAACTACACCGCCTGAGTGTAAGGCTCGTATTCTCATCTTGATCCAAACTGTTTTGAAATATATATATATATATATATCTAATTCACCAATAAAGTTCTAAAGAATTACGCTAACATGTGTATGTGACGTTATTTATTTAACATCTATCGTCTGCTTTTATTTCTCAAATTTAAATTTTCAGTAAATTGACTTTAGTTTTATCGTTTTGCGCGTCAAGCACTTTAGATTCTGATCAGACACCGAGTCACTCGGTGTTTTATCAGGGGCCATACTGTTTGCAAATTGTATTTTGGATATGGAAGTGAAGGAGTTTATTGCATTCGGGTGAGGTTAATATCAATATATTTTGTAGCATTTGCTTGTTGCAATGTCTCTAACAATTAATAGATATGTAAAAATAGTCAACAAACAACACGTAATTTCAACTTATTTCATCTTTATATTTTTTTTCTAACAATTAATGAAATACATGTATGTAGATATAGGCCTACATTTACATTTAGGAAGACTTTTACCAACCCACTTCAAGTAAAGGAGTTCTGGCTTAACCCTTGCGAAAAACAATGATTTTCATGCATACCTGTATTACCGTGAATCATTGAAGCGTCTCATGTGAGGCCCGCACCATATATATATTTGATAGTTTGGTTAGTAAAAGACATTGAAAAACCCATTGAGTGTGAGTATGTAAAGGCCTCTCAACAACTTGAGATTGGTGACATTGACTGAGCACACTTTGCAACTGCTTGTACAGTTACTTTCACGCCTATCGAGAACAATTGGGATGTAGTCCATCAAAAGACTGAGGAAATATCTTTAAACACTCATATCCACTGCAAATGGCTCTCAAATAGTTCAAATGGAAGTTTTAAATTTTCTAAGTTTACGAAATAGTCATTTGACTTTACAGGGTTTACGCTATAGCCAAAATATACGATGGGATTCTTAGATTTGCAGATGCATATACAGTGGCTGACCAGTTCCCGTTAGAACGAAACTAAACACAAATTCGATAAAATGTTAGAACATACAACTTTTTATTCTGACGAGTTATTTCTAGCTGAATGGCAAACAATTTTGAGCCTGATTAGATGCAGTGTTACCCAACGTCTGATCAGGCTCCAAACTGTTTGCAATAGACATTAATGACTATGAAATTTAGCATTAAAGCGTTGTTTTGGAAAATACGAGGACAACATCCTAACGATATTTTCAAACAATAAGCTGTTATTCTTTACCATGCATTATAATTATGTCCTAAATGTATTCGACAACATTGACTTACAGTGGAGAATCTGTTATTCTTACCCAATAAACGCGTTTACGCTAAAACTATTATTTGCAGTGCAAACAGTTTGGAGCCAGATCAGACGCCGGGTAACCCGGCGTCTGATCAGGCTCCAAACTGTTTGCCACCAAGATAAACATGAATGATCAGAATTGTCCAAAAGTTGTTCTTTTCTACGTTTTAGTGCTTTGCGTTTGCGTACGTTTTCGTTTAAACGGGAAAGAATAACAGATTCTCCACTGTAACATACATTATCAAATTTTTTTTATAGTAGATCAACTCGTTGAACAGACTTACATGCACCAATCTGTTTTGGCCTAGATCAGACTTCGAGAGACTCGGCGTCTTATCTGGATCCAAACTGTTTGCACATACCAGGGATGACGCTTGTTTCAAGGTAAGGACTAAGGGAATGATGTCTTGTCAAGTTCTATAGATGCGCTATCGATTCTCTGCCAATTCCTGAAGATGATGAATAGAGAGATATTGTAGGCAAAACGTTATTATTCCCCGTTTGATCCTTTACTCCGTAGCCTGTTTCTATTTTTGTAAACAGGTGACCACTTCAAGCAGGTTAAAAGTAAAGCAAAGGCGTATTCAGCTTTACTTTCAGCCTGTTTTGAACTACCATCTGCTGGATAAAGTATATTTGTTATGGTACATATTCATGACTATATCAAGTGAAACTGTTTTCTGTAGTGGAGGGAGACATTAAAGGCGTATTTATGGAGTAAAGAGTTAAAAGAGAAACCAAATTCAAGGCAAATAAATGTAGAAAACAATAGGGTTTTTTCTAAAATGTTGAAAATTTGTTAACATTTTAATGGCAAACAATTTCTAGTCTGGCCAGCCAGCTTTTTACTCGGTGTTTAATCTAGATAGCAGGGCTGCCATTTCTCCGGATTTTCCTAAGTCTTCGGGTTTTTATCCTAGCAGATGTTAGCTTAAAACAGGCTGAAAGTAAAGCAGAATGTGCCTTATGGCGCATTCTGCTTTACATTCAACCTGTTTAAGGCAGTCAGGTGTCTTAAAAACAAAAAAACAGACTATGGGGTAAAGGTACGATTAGTAAAATCGTATCTGAAAAATTGAAAATTTGAAATATTATGATTTGTATTATCAACTTATGGAAGCCCTGAGCCACAGGTACAGTACTGAACCTTATTAAATTAAATTGATAATCGCAAGCGAATTGCCATCGAATTGCCATCGAATCGAGCGCTTCAAAAAACAAATCCTACGTTTGAATACTTTAACGCGAATTTTCAGAAGCGGTTGTTACAAAAATGGAATCGAAAAAATTAACGAAGGCATATTTGCGAACATTTGTGAGATACACCACTCAAGAAAACTTATCCGAGGGTAAATTAGTATTTTGAAATCGCAAGCGAATCGCCATCGAATTGCAAGCGAATTGCAAGCGAATTGCAAGCGAATCGCAAAAATTGTTAATTTAATAAGATTCAGTACTGTACTTGACACATACTTTATTATCTATGAACCCCCTTCCCCCTTAAAAAAAAAAAAATTTTTTTTTTTTTACTATACTTCTATTATAGATACAAGGTAAACAGCGCAATTCGACACCTAGTCTTTACTATCGACTTAAACTGATGCTAAAATAGACTCGATCGCCGATATTCTCTTGTGGTACCCTCGGGAAATGATTAATTTATCAATATCTACTTTTTATTTCATCAAATTCCGTCAAATAACGCCACAGTACGTGAATTATAACGAAAATAAGCTTCAAAAAGTTTTATGTCGTTCTCTTGGTACAGAATTTATTGCCCAAAATAAGGGATAATCTAGTCGGTTTGCACATTTAACGGCCTTTACGGCTGGAACTTTCACCTAATTTCATTAGAGCAAATGCGTTTGTGTCGGAACATGACCCTCTTCACTATCAGCTATATGAAATATACATGTAATTTGGCACGAAATTGACAAGTGAAAGACTCATTTCATTTTCAATGCCATTTTGAATACCGGAATGAATCGAATGAACGGAGCGATCTCATTGGTCAAAATTAAACAGGTAAAGTTTCTTTTAATTTTGCATTCTATGTAAATTATATAAAACTGATAATATTTCATTTAAAGATGATTTATAATATTTGGTGAAAGTTCCAGTGGCATAGGCCGTTTATTGTGGACAAATAACAGATCCCCCCTACATGTACATTCGTTGCTATGTACCAAGAAAACGACAAAAAAACTTTTTGAAGCTTATTTTCGTTATAATTCACGTACTGTGGCGTTATTTGACGGAATTTGATGAAATAAAAAGTAGATATTGATAAATTAATCATTTCCCGAGGGTACCACAAGAGAATATCGGCGATCGAGTCTATTTTAGCATCAGTTTAAGTCGATAATAAAGACTAGGTGTCGAATTGCGCTGTTTACCTTGTATCTATAATAGAAGTATAGTAAAAAAAAAAATTTTTTTTTTTTTTTTAAGGGGGGAGTGGGTTCATAGATAATAAAGTATGTGTCAAGTACCTGTGCCCTGAGCTAGTCCAAACTGTTTGCAATTGAAATGAGCCGTGCCACGACAGAACCAGCCTTAATGCATTGCAACATTTTACAGACCAAGCATCGTTGCCATCACAGGCTCTGTGTCTGAGTTTGGTATACACTGGTTCGGTTGAGATATGATTTTGAAAAATATTCGATATTACAATGGAATAGATTATACTTTTTTCCGGTTAAACAAACCGCACATATTGACAATGCCCTTTACTCTGAGCTGCAAACAGTTTGGAGCCAGATCAGACGCAGAGTTACCCGGCGTCTGATCTGAATCTAAACTGTTTGTAAAGGAAGTAATTAGTTTAGGATAAGCGCTTATTGGGAAAGAATAACGTCTTCTGCACTGTTCGTATGTAGTAAGGTCACCCAATCTTGACTTATTTGGATGTTAACCGTAGGCTGTAGGCTTCACGTTTAGTTTTCTCTATTATACTACCACATGCTTTTAAAGCTATCAATTAGTGTTCTTTTGGTTTATCAACTTGCAACGAAGACTAAATGCAAAAAATATTAATATAATTATCTGTAATTCAACCGGCGGATTGACGCAGAATGGATGTAAAACAGATAGCTCCTGAAGGAATTTTCTCTTTAAATTACTTTCATTCTGTATTAAGTAGTCTCCTGCATTAACAAACGAAACAAGAATAAATTTGTGAGTTCATAATGACGTTGCATTTTCATACTGTGGTTTTATGAAACTTATTTATGACTTTGGAAACATGACATGCATTCATCACATTCGCCGCAAGTGTAATTAGATATATGTCTATAAATCTACCTCAGATATGTTTGCATGAATTATGCATGCTCTTCTTGTGTATCCCTAAAATCGATGACAGAACAGACTGAGAGCTGCAAACTTATTTACAATGTGTACAGTGGAGAAAACGTTATTCTCTCCCGTTTAAACGCAAACGAAACGCAATCGCAAAACATTAAAATACAGAAAATGACAATTTTTTGACAATTTTGACTTTTCATTTTTATCTGAGTTGCAAACAGGTTGGAGCCTGATCAGACGCCGGGTTACCCGGCGTCTGATCAGGCTCCAAACTTATTGCATTGGAAATAATAGTTTTAGCATAAACGTTTTTACTGGGAAAGAATAACTCTTCGCCGGTGTGTCATGTTGTAAACACTAGTACATTTCTCAATAAACGAGTTCGTCAACGTTTTCCTGAGTTTCTTGGGTTTAGCTTTGTTAAAGCGGGAAATAATAATCATATCGTTTTCTCCACATGAGATATCCTTACGTATACACGTCGGCTTAGGATTACGTGATAGACGAGATCACGCCATGACACTTTTTGACATACATGTAGCAAGCTGCATGAATAACATGAAATACATGTATTACTGTTAATTATAGAGATTACAGACAATAAATTATATGCTCGTTGTTCCGCGCCTCTTTGAAAAATTCAGTCGAGACACGATACTTCTTGTGTGCTGTTGCATGGTGTTAAATACAGGCGATATCGTGCACCATTTCACTCTCAATGACGTCAAAAAGCGTATTTGCAAACAGTTTTGATCCACTTGTTTTGATCCACTTATTTTGATCCACTTGTTTTGAAATTACGTCAGTTATACTGCCTTTAATCGAACTTTGAAACGATATTGCACACAACAGTATTGAAGCAGACGACAATAGGACGGTGAAGGGGTAAAAACCTCTCGATAAATTGTATCATGAAAGGGATAAGAGTGGGCGTACATAACAGAAGCGGAACTCTGATTCAAGTACTTTTTCAAAGATTTCATATACCTTGAGGCATTTTAAATAGAGACGGCAATACCATTCGATGTGTTGAGAAATTCCATGCATTTGTTGTAACGTTCTCACTATCAGACTGCAAAAAGTTTTACAGAGAGTCTCGCTACTGTGATCATTAAAATGAAAGATTTCTTTGTTATGTGTAAGACGGAAAGCTGCTTAAAGCAAGATGAAAGTAAAGCAGAAAGCTCCGATCGGAGCTTTCTGCTTTACTCTCATCTTGCTTTAAGCTACCACATATTTTGATCACATAGAACAAATTTTCCTATGAGTAGACGTTATAGAGAAACTTGACTGTAGAATGAATTATTGAAATTCTTTCGAAGTTGAAACGTTAAATGTGTGCGTAACGCTCGCTTTTTGAACCTCAAATAAAGCATTAATCATTATCACTTACACACGATGGGGTATAGTATGTTTTGAGGTTGTAACAGACACCCAGCAGGCAATGGGCAAAGTGCCTAGATCTCCTGTTCTCTCTCTTCCGAAGTTCAAGGCTAATGTGTGTGAAGATATTGGCTTCATGTTTTCTATCCTAAATGTGTATGAAATGTACATTGGCGAACGTATAAGGTTCCATTTCTCATCTTACATGTAATGACACTTTAATCAAACGAAATGCATTAAAATGTAGAAAATATCATATATGTTAAAGTGTTGATATGTTTAGTTTGGGAGGTAAACAAGTTGTGACCAAAATTTGGTTCCAAACCGCTTTCAACGTAATTTTGTTTAGGAATTAATGAATTTTCATATCAGTGAGTAGATATAAGTCTTACAGTGGAGAATCTGTTATTCTTTCCCAATAAACGCGTTTACGCTAAAACTATTATTTGCAGTGCAAACAGTTTGGAATCAGATCAGACGCCGGGTAACCCGGCGTCTGATCAGGCTCCAAACTGTTTGCCACCAAGATAAACAAGAATTATCAGAATTGTTCAAAAGTTGTTCTTTTCTACGTTTTAGTGCTTTGCGTTTGCGTACGTTTGCGTTTAAACGGGAAAGAATAACAGATTCTCCACTGTACTTCGAACACGCAAAATCGATCTCACCGGTATTTCATACATGTATGTTTAATTTCGATAAATTGATGTCGCTTAAGTCGAACGAACATACAGTGGAGAATCTGTTATTCTTTCCCGTTTAAACGCAAACGTAAGCAATCGCAAAGCGCTAAAACGTAGAAAAGAACAACTTTTGGACAATTCTGATATTTCATGTTTATCTTGGTGGCAAACAGTTTGGAGCCTGACCAGACGCCGGGTTACCCGGCGTCTGATCTGGCTCCAAACAGTTTGCACTACAAATAATAGTTTTAGCGTAAACGCGTTTATTGGGAAAGAATAACACATTCTCCACTGTACCCGTATTTGAAGTATGGATACTTTTTCACTTTCTATAATATCTTTCCACCAAATCGAGTTATTTGAAAACATATTATTGGTTGTGAGGGTTTAATTAATGCTATTTACAACAGTTATCATTTACGGGACACGTTTTAGTAATTTACGAGACCAGATAATAATTGTAAAACATCACAACTAAACAACATATTCCAACACATACTTGTTGTAATAAGACTATATAAAGTTGAAGTGTTGAAATAGAATATGCCTGTTTGAAACTGTTTATGTCTTTTGCAAGTTATTCATGTTGTAAGAACAACAATGTAATAAAAGTTAGACGTTTTCAACTGTTTTATTGTGACATTTTGAAAAATATTGGAAATTTATCAGGCCAACCAATGGGAAAACGACTGATCCTTCTCTGCATATATACATGTATGTAACTTGCAAAATAAATGTATACATTTTAAATAATATTTGAAATAATTTGGGATAAACATAGACTAGTAGAGGCTCGAAAATTACTTAAAAAGTTGCACAGTAGCTTTATTAATAATCAAATATCCGAAAAACTATGATAGTTGTACTCATAAAATTTGGCACAAAGTCAGTTCGGACATTACATGTAAGCATTCCGAAAATATTCATGCCCTTTTTATACTAGACAGTGCGGAAATCAGTTTATACAACTCCTCGGTGTCACCCTTAAGCAAGATTGAGTGATATGTGCGAACTACAGTGGAGAATCTGTTATTCTTTCCCAATAAAAGCGTTTACGCTAAAATTATTATTTGCAGTGCAAACAGTTTGGAGCCAGATCAGACGCCGGGTAACCCGGCGTTTGATCAGGCTCCAAACTGTTTGTCACCTAGATAAAGATGAATTATCGGAATTGTCCAAAAGTTGTACTTTTCTACGTTTTAGTGCTTTGCGTTTGCGTACGTTTGCGTTTAAACGGGAAAGAATAACAGATTCTCCACTGTATAAGGCATATGAATCATTTGTACAAATACAGTAGAACATGGGTAAAATATAGGACGTTGACCTGTATTTCTCCTTAGAATGACCACCTTATGCTTGTGGCTAATTTCCTTGTTCTTACAAACCAGTTCTCATGATAAGCAAAGAATTTCTTTCTGTGAGGGACACGAACTCGGAAAAGGTTATGTTCGAGTTAATCAGTAGTAGGTCAATGTCATTTAATCTACAAATCATAATGTTTATTGTAAACAGGTTAACGCTGGATCAGTTACAGTGGAGAAAACGTTATTCTTTCCCAATAAACGCGTTTACGCTAAAACTATTATTTGCAGTGCAAACAGTTTGGTGCCAGATCAGACGCCGGGTAACCCGGCGTCTGATCTGGCTCCAAACTGTTTGCCACCAAGATAAACATGAATTATCAGAATTGTCCAAAAGTTGTACTTTTCTACGTTTTAGTGCTTTGCGTTTGCGTACGTTTGCGTACGTTTGCGTTTAAACGGGAAAGAATAACAGATTCTCCACTGTACAGGGTAAACCGGTGTCTGATCAAGATCCAAACTGTTTGCTACTCAGATAAAAATTAATCGATGACATTTTAAAAACAAACAAACAAACAAACTATATTTTCATTTCCATTGAATGTCGTTTGCGTTTAGTTTGTAAATCGTCTTATCCACTGTAAACATATTCAGAAATAGAAACGACACATCAACCAACTACCGTCAATATCAATTTATCGAAAAGTATTATCTAACCAATGTCTGTTTATAGTTAATCAAGGTACCCCGCTGTGAGTTTTTGTTGATTTATTACATGCTGTTTGAAAGGTTGAAACTAAGAATATTAATTTAAGTAAATTAAACCCGAATTCATCGAAGTCTATCAAGATAATCGTTAACTTTACTTGCACGACATGTGGTTCTCATTATAACACATTCAATCTTATAAAAGAAAAGTCACAAATAGCATAAACTTAACACATTCAAGGCTAGCGACGAGTATATTCGTCATTTACAAACATTGTACCTGTGAGGATAACACTTGCCCATGCAAACAGTGTAGACTCTGATCAGAGGGCTCCTTAAGTAGCCCTCTGATCAGGGTCAACACTTATGTAATTTTGAAATATATTGTTAAAATCAACCCTAAAATTTAAAAATGGACTAGACTTATTTTGAAATGGGAATTGTCCATTAAAAGTGTCAGGTTAGATAAGTTAAGTACTTCTTGTGAGAAAAAGCCATAGTGTTAACAAGGCATCTTATTTCCCGGTGAACCTATATGTTAGGCAAATTCAATGCAATATATTGGAGAACTGATATGTTCTTGCAAATGTTGACGATTTATCAAAACCGTAGAAATAAACATGTGGAGCCTGATCAGATATCGAGTTTCTCGGCGTTTTTCTGGCTCCGAGAAATTTGCATAACATAGCATTGCTTTGGCACCAACGCGCATCATGATTAAAATCATGTATTAATGTTTACATAAGTCAATGTCAAAAAACCTTTTATCCCCACCATCTATCGTAAAACCGTGCCGGTGATCCAGTTAAACTTGTTCTGGTAAACCCAACCCTGTTTTACACGGCAATACTCTTGTACTTGAGCCTATGTTTCTTGTTATACAAGTACCAACTAGTTATTTATGACATTTGAACAAATATCGTGTATATTGTGGAATTCTTTACTATTTCCCGTTTGAGCGAACAAACGCAAACTCGATTTTACAAAATATACATGTTTAATAACAGATTACTGAAAATTTTGCCGTTAAAGATTATTAAACTGATCTGAGTGGCAATGGTAACCCGTGACCCCTGTATAATTATACGTGTAGAAAGTTTATTCTTATGTCTTTCCTATACTTTACATTATAATTGTTTACCTTTTACCCGCTCTGAGATTGTCTCCTGATCGTCAATAAAAACACAAATCTGATTTATTTTAGCTTATCTCGGAAAGCATATTCAGATTATGAAACAGATAGGAGCCAGACAAATCCTAATTCACACTCTTTGCTGCTGTTATTACAATAACGTCAGAAGGATACAGTGGAGAATATGTTATTCTTTCCCGTTTAAACGCAAACGTACGCAAACGCAAAGCACTAAAACGTAGAAAAGTACAACTTTTGGACAATTCTGATAATTCATGTTTATCTTGGTGGCAAACAGTTTGGAGCCTGATCAGACGCCGGGTTATCCGGCGTCTGATCTGGCTCCAAACTGTTTGCACTGCAAACAATAGTTTTAGCGTAAAGGCGTTTATTGGGAAAGAATAACGTTTTCTCCACTATAACTGCAAAGTGACAATTTGAATTTCCAATCAGGTCTTATCTATTTTCACTATTTAGGGTTGCTGTTTACTATATATTGCAGAATGAAAAAAATACAGACCCTGATCAGAGGGCTGCTGTAGGAGCCCTCTGTTCAGGGTCAAGGCTGTTTGCAAATGAACCCGCACATCAGGGTCTACACTGTTTGCTTAGGCCAGCTGTACGTATCGCATGTAAACCGTTTTTAAAGCCACAAAGAACGTGGTACTAGAGGACAATGATGTAACCGATTGATATTCGTATTGGTATTATTGGAATAATTCAGATGAGATTATATAGCGGGTAAAATGTTGAAGCAGACGGTACTTTGACGGAGTATTCAGTTACTATTATTTCTAAAGATGGATGGGTTATCTGTATCACGAGGTTTGGATACAATGTTATATCTGCGCTCGTATTACCTTATTCGTATCCCCGCTGCTTTTGCTGAGCTTTAGTCGCAATGTATGTGACAACCAACGCTGTGCCAATCGACCATTCCGTGATGTAGCAAACATAACCATGCTTCAGCAACCTCAAGCTCTTTGACCCGTAAAACCTCAATACATGAATACGGTCTAGGCCATTTTGACTATTTTGGTTATTTTCGACAATAAATAAAAAAAATACAAACAATGTAGACTCTGGTCAGAGGGATCCAGTGTATCTCTGATTGATGCCAGACAGGCGTAAATTTCAAAGGTACACTGTAAAGTCATCGCTACGGTTTCATGGGTTAAGAGACTAGATAGTTACCAAATACAGGAGCCCTAGACCTGCAGATTCCTGTTTGGAATAGTCGTCTGAAACACGCACGTCTATAGCGAGCAATAGGTTCAGCTTTCTTGATTAGTTTGCATCAGTTGCACATTGTATGCCCATCAATGCATAAACAGATGATCAAATACTGCTAAACATTGCGACGGGGAAAAGGCAATCCTTTACTTTCAAACGAAAAAAAAAGCGAACGAAATACAATATTATAACACTTTGTAAACAACACTTTTTTAATTGCTGGCGATATATCTGAATCTTAGAGAGAAACAAGTTCCAGCAGTATTTTTCAAGTTAAACAACTATACACTGCTTTAAACAGGTACAGTGGAGAATGTGTTATTCTTTCCCAATAAACGCGTTTACGCTAAAACTATTATTTGCAGTGCAAACAGATTGGAGCCAGATCAGACGCCGGGTAACCCGGCGTCTGATCAGGCTCCAAACTGTTTACCACCAAGATAAACATGAAATATCAGAATTGTCCAAACGTTGTACTTTTCTACGTTTTAGTGCTTTGCGTTTGCGTACGTTTGCGTTTAAACGGGAAAGAATAACAGATTCTCCACTGTAATACATTATGTAACAAAGAGAACGTTTTGGATTTCGAGCACGTGCCATAACAGTTCTCCTTGCACCTATGTTTGATGGTTTCTCGGTAAGAGCGAACCATTCAGCGAAACTTGATAATTCGAACTCGCGTTAGTTCAAATATACCCATATTTTTAAGTTAAAACGTGGCTTAGCGAGTTTTATTTATCGACATTTAACTCATGAAATACTGGTATAAACGATTGAAGCGAGTTCGAAGTATCGAGTTTCGACTGTATAGTTTAATTAACCCTTTCCCCAATAGGAGCGACTTTGAGCGCATTTTATTTATTCCTCCGCTGAAGAAATAGTTCAAAAATTTTCAGTCATGAACATGTACATTAAGAAATATTTTCTAATTCCTAGCATAGGGTAGCTTAAATCAGGCTGCAAGTAAAGCAGAATGCGCCTTATGGCGCATTCTGCTTTACTTTCAACCTGCTTTAAGTTGTCACCTATTTACAAAACTTGAAACGGGCTATGGGATAAAGGGTTAAAAGCGATTAGTTGCTTTGGTTTTCAGAGACTTCCGGTTTCATTCCATTTTCACCGGACTACTTCTACTCATTTCATTCGTAGCTTGTTTTAAGTTTTTAGACTGTTGTATGTTTATAGCAGGATGAAATTAAAGCTGGCATTTTCGAAAAGTGGTGTTTGCAAGCACTTGTCAAGATGTATAACGTTTACTTAGTAATACTAAGGCTCTTTATAGGTCAATGTAGACACATGCTACAGTGGAGAAACCGTTTACTCTTTACCTCACGATTATTTTGACCTATTTATTGCTTTGCATTTGCGATAAGTTTCGTTTGACCTGGAAAGAATACCGATGTATTTTTATGAGGAAATAGGTAAATGTGTGGGAAAAAACTGTTTCTAGGAAGAAAGGCTTAAACAAACAAGTGCAGCCATCATGTAGATAAAATAATCAAAGTTTCTGGGACTGTGCCAGGTATAAACGAGCCTAACTCCTTCACCCCTGAAACTTCAAATGGCCAATTTCAGTTTCCGATTGGGATACGTCTTAGACGGTCTAGTCCATTCTGCTTATTTATGGTAGTTTTCTATAAAGTATGACAAAATGTGTGGACCCCTCTGAAATAGGTCTACACTGTTTGCGTATGACAAGTGTATTATGTACAGGTACATGTGTACATTGTAAAGGACGCGTAGAGTATGCATCACTAGGGTTCAATGGGGGTCTACAGAGTGGTTCTATTACATAATATAGGTCGTATGTATACACTAAAACTCCGCTAATACAAACACTCCAACAATGACTCAGTAATGGTAAACTCAGAGAGTTTCTTCACACTTTTCTCCTGTTTATGTAATTTTACTTTAGACCATTTATTGTAAGTCATGTACATAAGTATATGTAATATGGCTATGAACATTGTATATGTAAAATGTTAATAAAATTTGAATTGGATTGTTATAAATAACCTCACACTGCTTTAAGCATCAACAAGACAAAGGTACCCGAAATTGACAGTTACTTCATTGAAAGTGTATTGCAATGTTGTTTATATCTGGAGCGATCAATGTAACTTCGTTTGTGCAATTTTACTTATCAGCTATTGCAACTTAGTGGTAGTAATGTAATTATTCGAGCAGCATCTCCTACACAAGTGTTTCCATTTGGTTTCAGCTAGATCTAAAGCTGAGTGTAACGAGCCTTCTTTTGAATATTCGTTAAATATCGGATTTAAAGAAGCTTAAATTGTAGGATGAAAGTACAGCGCTCTCTTTCTACAACGACACCACATGGTAGACAAAAAACATGTGCGTTGTTCGGAGGGAGTCGTTGAAAGGAGTAACATTGGTTTACATTTGCAAACAGCTTGAATCAGATCAGGCGCCGCGTGACGCGGCGTCTGATCTGGTTTCAAGCTGTTTTCCACTCGTCATTATGTTTTTTTCTGTCAAAAGACTCACACGTAAATTTGAGAAAAACAGCAGACGACAATTTAAGTAGACTATATTGCAGCCGTGAAAAGGTTGTACATAGTTTTATTGTTTGGAAACAACGACAATCGTCGTTATAATGAGGGAATCGTTGTTGGGAGGGCCGTTGTAGAGAGGGAACACTGTAACAAACTGAGAAAATAAAGAATACTTGATTTGATTTGATTTGTAATGAAATTCTCTCTACGGAGCCTTTTGAGTTATGTTCAACTTACCTTGGGTGGAAGTTATCCTTTTGATTAATTGTTGTACTCCCCTCTACATTAACACCCAATGGGAGTTACAGGTTGTGTGTATTGTTCGGAGTGGGTTGTTGTATAGGGAGGAGACAATTATACCCTTAGAGTGCTGAATATGACATGACTTATATTTGCAAACAACTTGAACCCAGATGTGTATGTTGATGTGTTTTAAATGATAATTATACCTTTCTTGTTTAATATAAAACTGAAATGAAATTTCAGTTGTATACTTTAAGCATTTGAACTGAAATCGAACTGTTTTATTTTAAGAATAAATATCTTTAATAAAAAAGCTAATTATGATAATACTTTTTTTTTTACATATTTTGATGTCATGGCTGTGAAGAGAGTAACCATTGAAAACAATCCCGTTGACTTACGGCTTGACTTACATTTGCCAACAGTTTGGATACAGACAGACACTGCAAAATGCGACATCTGAACAAGATCCAAACTGTTTGATACTCGTTGCGATGCTGCGTTTGTCAAAATGTCTGAAATCGAATTTGATATATCAGCCCAGTCGACAAGTACAGTGGAGAATCTGTTATTCTTCCCCAATAAACGCGTTTACGCTAAAACTATTATTTGCAGTGCAAACAGTTTGGAGCCAGATCAGACGCCGGGTAACCCGGCGTCTGATCAGGCTCCAAACTGTTTGCCACCAAGATAAACATGAATGATCAGAATTGTCCAAAAGTTGTTCTTTTTCTACGTTTTAGTGCTTTGCGTTTGCGTACGTTTGCGTTTAAACGGGAAAGAATAACAGATTCTCCACTGTACATTGTACACTCAACATAATTCACATTGTTGATCTTTTCGGCACATTGCAGTTTAACGTTTGTGTAATAGTAAAATGTCTTTTTGATATATTTCTGCATAGTTTATTCTGCAAAAAGCAGAAACATAGCATTAATGACGTTACCTTATATTTTACTGGTAGATAAAGAGGTGTATTTTAGAAAATATTTCCGGAAAATAACAACATATGTAGGACTATAATATGCGATGTTGTCCCGGATCCCTGCTAATGAAGCATGGCTAGATGGCTTGAACATGATTTATTAATTGAATATTTGATTTCATGCACAGAAGCAATCGCATACCGATACGTTTGTATCCGGTTGCGTAGCTGATCAAGCTTGAAATTTAACCAATTTGCACCCAGTTGGTTCTTCCTTGCTTATATACTGGATTAGACCATTTTTGATCAAATGAACAGAACAGAACAGAACAGAAAATGGATGCCTGGTCTAAATTTCGTTTTCGCTTTGTTTTATATTGTAATGTCTATCTGCAAACAGAGTACACTCTTACACATGTGTCACTAGGCGGCGTCTGATCAGAGTACAGAGTTGTTTTTTGGGACCGTTCCCAATGGAAAACAAGGTTTTTTCTCATCGTGGTGAAAAAAAAAACTCTTGAGTCTACAGTGTTTGCCTCTGTTCATTTTTATTTACCGCTAGGCACAAATGGAATTATGCTAGGACACAAACACAGTGTGTAAAGCACGTCCAATATAGGGCGCGTTTACCTTTTAATTGTCAATTTTTACTGTCTATTTTAGCAAAATATGGTCTGCTAAAACTTGTCGTCTGCAATTTTATGCAAATATTTATTTGCTGTAGTTTTTACTGTTTAAATTTTGATACGATTGCCAAGCAGTTTGGAACGTACGAAATGTTTTGCAATGTCAACTTTAATCGCAAATTGTTGGGAACGATTAAGTACTTTAAAAATGTATCTACGGTCATACTCGATATTTCGAACTCGCTTAAAACCGACCTTACCAGTATTTCATAAGTCAAAATTTCGGTAATTCAATCTCTCTTAGGTCGTAGGTACGTTTTAACTTTGAAATATGGGTATGTTCGAACTAAAGCGAGTTCGTATTATCGAGTTTTGTCTATATATTGCAAACAATTTGGAACCTAATCAGATAGAGTGTAACTCTAGGTTTATCAGCCTTCAAATTTTATACGCTATTCATATTAGAATAAATAGACAGTGGATTCAGACAACGTTTACTCGGTCTCTTATCTAACTCGGAATTGCTTGCAATACAATGCATAGTGCAATGTTTTAGTACAAGCACATTAACCCGTCGCCCGCCGCGTGCGCCTTCACAGATGTTTGGAAACAGTTTTGATCATGATCAGACGCTGCATAACGGGATCAAAACTGTTTGACACTCGGTTTTAGGTTTCTTCAATTTTTAAATGTATAAATCAGAAGTTTAACATATTTGGGGACGACTATTTCAATGCAGACGATATTTTGACAGAAGGGTTAAACCAGGAAAAAATAGTGGGACACGATTCTGGTGCCTTGGCCATATTCCTTATTGCGTTATAATTACTGCAGGAAACGCATCTTCAAACCCGTTACTACAATTATATCGCCTGTTTAAAAGTGTTGTCTGCTGTTTACAACAATTAATATTTTGCTAATTTAGGATTGACCCATTCAATGCATTACCCTGAATACACTAGTTATTTGCAAACGGTTTGGATCCTGATCAGATACCGCGTAATGCGGCGTCTGACCAGGATCCAAATTGGTTTGCCACTCGTTTCAATATTTCTTTTGTCAAGATACCTATAATTTGAATTTAAGAGATAAAAGCAGACGACAAATGTTTGAAATTGATGACGTCATGGCAGTGAATGGGTTGAAGAATTCTGACTGAAGAAACGTTGGCAATCATGTTTTGGTATCTCGACGTCTGACCTGAAGCCAAATTGTATGTTAGTGCTATATAACTATACAATCTCTTTTTTACGACCACTAAAACGAAAACTAATTGATTGTATCAAAGACAGGTGACAGCTTAAAGCAAGATGACAGAAAAACAGAAAGCTCCTAAGGAGCTTTCTGTTTTACTGTCACCTTGCTTTCAGCAGTCACCTGTCGTAAACACATTATAATAAACACAATTTAGTGGTCGTGATAGAGAAGTTCTACTGTAGTTAAGATGTGGTCGGCAGTTAAAGAAGTAATGTTAGATAGATAAATTCTTGAAAAAGTGATTGTTAAATAATCGATGTTTCAGCTTTAGAACGCATGTAGTTGCCAGTTGCTACACAGTTTTTGTTGTTATAGGGAGGTGTAAGTCATACCCAATTCAAAATGGCACCTGCTTTCCGAAATGTATTGGCACTTTGTAACGGTGGTTTCTTTTCCGCAGAAATTGACCTAGATTCATAATACCTGTAACAGATACAATCCGATAAATGTCATCGTAATCACACTACATGTATCAGTGATGGATCTATACACTGGAGTTAGCTTTAAGCAAGACGATAGGAAGGAGCTTTCTTCTGTATCATCGTCTTGCTGTAAGCTGTAACCTGTCTTTCAAAATGAAAAATAATCCTTCATGATTTAGTGGTCGTTGTTTCCATTTTAGAATGTATATCGACACCTTTTCTATTACAAATACCGGATAAATAAATATTTTGTGGTACTTCTCTGCTTTAAGCAACTAGAGATCTATAGTTGCAAATAGATAAATACCAGACACCAAGGGAAAAAATAGTTATATTTATACCGATGATAATATAAATTATAATAAAAACGTTTTATGAGTAAAGTTCACATAAAATTAATGAAAGATATACACTAATGATCACATCTTCTTTTTAAAAGTTTCGCCTTTGGTTCTATAGACTGGAAAACACATGTTCACTTAACTGTTGAGCGATGAGATACATTTTATATTTTGCTTTAAATTGTGAAACAATAGAATTTACTGTTCTAATGTATTAGGATGTCTTTTTCCAAATGTTCATACTTTTATTGGAAAACGTGTATGTGATACACATTGCCTTAGTCTTTGTATTGAAAACAGTCACTGTATGTGGCGGATCTAGTTCATGGTTATTGTTTCTTGAAATATTATCATAGCGTTACAATATTCAGTTTTAAGACATCTATAAATGAAATCGCTGTTTTCAAAGGTTATCAGTTCAAATCTTAATTTAAGCATATATATCTTGTTCCTATCCGCGTGTGGAGAATTTTAACAGTCCATTTCTGTATATAAATATCGTAAATAAATGATTCTAGGTCCTGTACACAAATAGTAACATTACATTGTATCAGAATCCATACAGAGAGGAGATAGTATTGAAAGGTGTCAATCTGTTATCTCAAAAGTTACACATTAATCTCTGTCATGCCTTTCATATATATAATATGTCATTGATAAACATCGTGTGCCTAAAAGACAGAGCGCGTGTTAAAAACTTTTATTAGGACCTGTGTAAATAAACCAGATCAGGTTAAGCAGACAGTCAAAAGTCAGTTTCTCGAAATCGCCTCAGTCGAACATATCATTATTTTAAAGTTAAAACATGGATAAGTCACGTTCCAACTTTAAAATAAGGATACGTTCGACTAAGGCAGTTCGAAATAATGACATTTAAATGTAGAAATACGGAAACATTATAGTTTAGCGAGTTCTAAATATTGAAGATCGAATGTATGCATGTTGCTGCTTAGCGCTACTACCTTGGTAATGTTGAAACAATTAGGATACAGGTCAGTTGCATAGCTACTTGTTACCTGGTCGAAATTTTTTTTTTTTTTTTTTTTTTTTTTATTATTATTATTATTATATGCATGTTTGTTTGGCCACTTTGGCCATCTGTAAATATGTTAACGTGTATGTTAATATGTTAAGAGTAACGAGGAATTTGTTAATTCAAGTTACTGATTGAATAAAGAATTATTATTATTATTATTATTATTAAAAAACTTAAGCCTTTTCAGAAGACAATAGACTGGTGCAGCAGACAATAGTATAGCAAGATGAAGATTGATAAGGTTTTACTAGTAAAAGACGACCTTCTGCAGTAGTAGGTAATATTGCCAGCGGCGGAAATTCCTTCAAGTTTGATTATGTCTGCCATCCATTCCCACAATTGAAATTGCTCTCTATGCATCCGTCTGCTAAAACATTTCAGTTCTTTAATCTTTCACAACCAGGATAACAGTTGCTAAATGGTTATGTCTTATTCTAGCATAACTTTCAATCTGTCTCTTAAACTGCAAATAATACATGTTTCTTCAAATATTTGCTTATCATAATTACGGTATCAGCATTTATTTTCGATTGATGAGCATATACGTACTACGGATATTTTATGAAGCTTTACGTTTATATTGTAGACTTAGTCTTTAGTGTTCTTGATTTACACTCCTGCAGTTAAAGACAGCAAATTACTTAATTCCGACTGTCACTGCATTTGAAAACAATGGCTCCTTTTCGGTCATTCAGACCGGTTGATGACTAGCTGCTGTTGTTAACTCTTTCACTGCCACATGTTATCGTCTGTTTAACCCTGTCACCACCAAGAGATTGTCTGCAATGATATTGTCGTCTGCAAAAAAAATTCAAATCAGATTTAGGGCTTTTGTTTGACGGAAGAAATATTCATACGAGAGTCAAACAGCTTGGGTCCTAATCAGACGCCGCGTGACGCGGCGTCTGATCAGGACCCAAATTGCTTACAAAGTCGCCTTTTGGCGCCATTGGCAGTGAAAAAGTTAAATAAATGAATGTAAAGCCAGACGCTCATACAGGAGACCCATATCTGTTTTCACCCTGCTTGAAGTTTTCTCTTATTTTGAACAATGCCAATAATTGTTCGTGTGAGTCGTCGTAATGGATGGTTTCATACCAGAATGATACAAGGTCCTTATCAATTATTGATATCTACTATAATTATTATTAGTTTTGTTGTTGTTATTGTTATTATCGTAATCATTGTTTTGTTTGGCTATATTTATATAGTATCTTTGTCATGATTTACAAAGTTATGTTCAAAATAACTAACCAAACTTAGCTTCAACCCTATGTTGTAACTGCTCATAAGAAGTGTCCTGAAATAATGATTGTAATCAGTAGTAACACAATAGGGTTTATTCAAAAGTAAAGAAGACATTTGTATTCCCTTTTATCTAGCGCCCTGATGATAGATATTAAAGGCGATAAACTATTTTATATGGCCGATGCGGCTGTTGCAATCGTCCTGTTTTTTTTTTTCTTAGCGAAACAGTAACAATTTTATTAACGATTTAAATCAAACATTTCATAATCGGTATAAAGATGTATATCATCAGTATGATTTTATAACAACAACTTGTTTGAGAAGGGCGTTAACAGTAACATAAAAAGAAACCCACTACTATGACAACACAATCTGATGATGCTACGATATTAAACTGAAAGTCGTTCTTATTCAGCCGTAGGCTATACACGTTGAACAATAAGCATCTTTTGAGTGCTTTTAACAAAAGTGTATACGTGTACTTGACGTTGCCCACTCTTAACAAAATAGCAATCCAATAACTTGTACACATGCTTTTAAATGCTGGCGATCAATTTAACCCATTACTCCATAGATACGCATTTATTATCAGTTCCAATTGATACAGTCATGAATATGCAGCATATGAAATATTTTCTATATCCTGGCAGATGGTAACTTAACGCAAGCAGAATATATATCAGAATGCAAAAAGACAACCTACAACGACCCTCCTAACAAAGACTCCCTCCTTACAACGATGATTGCCACTGTTCCCCAAACAAGATAATTACAGTGGAGAAAACGTTATCCTTTCCCAATAAACGCGTTTACGCTAAAACTATTATTTGCAGTGCAAACAGTTTGGAGCCAGATCAGACGCCGGGTAAACCGGTGTCTGATCAGGCTCCAAACTGTTTGCCACCAAGATAAACATGAATTATCAGAATTGTCCAAAAGTTGTTCTTTTCTAAGTTTTAGTGCTTTGCGTTTGCGTACGTTTGCGTTTAAACGGGAAGGAATAACAGATTCTCCACTGTATGTCTTACTCTTTCTCTGCTGCAATATCGTCACTTTAAAAGTGTCGTCTGCTGTTTTGTTTCTTCAAAGATTTGATAGAATAAACATAATGAAGAGTGGTTTGCAAATGTAGGCCAATTTTTCTCCCTACAACAACTCCATCCGAACAACGCACACAATCGTTGTATTCCATTGGATGCCACTTGTTTCGAAATTACGTCTGTAATACTGCCTTAAATCTAACTTTGAAACGATATTGCGGATAATAATATTGAAGCAGACGACAATATGGTGGTGAAGGGGTTCAACTTCACGATAAATTTGATGTGAGGTATTTTTTATTTAACAAAAATTCAAGAAAATATAATCAATAACAAGAAATACTTCAACAGTTAGCAGTTTCTTCCTTCCAAATAGGTTAATTGCCCTCTTCCAAAACGGTAACCGACTTTGTAATGCTTTAAAGTACCGGATACAGTCGAGGTACACAAAGGTTTCAGGGTCCAAATTGCTTGTCTCTGGAGCACAGTTCTGCAAATTATTTAGATGAAAGAGCCAATACATGTATCAGAATTCTAATAACCAAAACATTGAATAGAAAATAGTTTTTCAATGGGAAGGGCTTAAACCAGTACGTAACAGAACAATAGACACAATCGAAGTCAAGTGATGTGTTATCTGAGTCTTTACAAAGCCGTTAGAATTCTTGGAAATGTTTGCTGCTGAAATTTAAAGGATAAACCTGCTTAGTCTGTCTATTTAAAAGAACAATTACGCTGCCGTGATTTATTCGGCTTCTGTTCTTGATGCTGACTGTTAACCTATTACATGTACCCTATAGCCTGTTTCTAGTTTTGAATATAGGTAACCACTTAAAGCAGGTTGAAAGTAAAACAGTATGCGTCTTAAGGTGCATTCTGCTTTACTTTCAATCTACTTTCAGCTATTATCTGCTAGAATATAGAAAATATTTCGTATGAATCTTATTTGTAACAGGTTAAATTGGAACTATTTTTTTCAGTGGAGGAATTTAATAAAGGCGTAAAAAGGCGTATTTATGGGGTAATGGGTTAAGACATGTAGATTGGTTAGTGGAATTCCTGGTGTTTCGTACAAAGACTTTAACAGTGCATAGTTGAAAATATTTGGATTGCTTCCAAGAACTGGAGAGATTTTAGGCAGTAAAAAATTAAAATCGACAATCTTGGCAAACTATAGAATATATGTGGAAGCTTCCCTGATTCTCAGTTATTCTTTGAACGACGAATTATGTCCAATTGGTATCTGCCAAATATTGAAAGTTAGTCATCAATGCTTCTTGTTCTGTTTCTTTAACATATTTATGTCTGGATACAGTGGAGAATCTGTTATTCTTTCCCGTTTAAACGCAAACGTACGCAAACATAAAGCACGAAAACGTCGAAAAGTACAACTTTTGGACAATTCTGATAATTCATGTTTATCTTGGTGGCAAACAGTTTGGAGCCTGATCAGACGCCGGGTTACCCGGCGTCTGATCTGACTCCAAACTGTTTGCACTGCAAACAATAGTTTTAGCGTAAACGCGTTTATTGGGAAAGAATAACGTTTTCTCCACTGTACCACAATAACATTTGTCTGTATGCTTTGCTAGAATATTTCAACATACAATAGTGATCTAAAGGCACTTCGATTTTTGTACATACAGCAGAATATTTCATACCAAATAGCAAACAGGACAGACCCTGATGAGACACCGCTGGCGTCTGATCAAAATCTTCACTGTTTGCTAATGTCCTCCTTTGTACACAGACTGCTAAAAAAGGTTAATGTTAGTATGTTGACAGTGGTACCGGTAGCTATTTCAATATATAAAAGTAGACTTTGCACAACGCACTTCACACTGTGAAACAAAAGTAAACTAAAGAAGAAAAAAAAACACGAAGTTTTCCTCCTGTTTTTCATTCTTCTTTAAGTTCAATGTAGTAACTTATTTTGTAGAAGTGGAAACAAGTCTGTTTTAGCCGTTTCTATGTACGGAACCAGGACCCCGTTTCATAAAACTTCGTACGACAAATGTTGTCGTAAATCACATTAAAAAGTATCAATTATTATTAGTTTCTCTATCTTATCCTGTCTTGTGATATCTCTTTGAAATCCTCTTGAAAAGACGATTCCAACGAGATGTCAAAAGACAGGATTAGATAGAGAAATCAGAAATTAAATGTAGTTTAATGTTTTGACTTACGACCGTTTTTGTCGTACGAAGTTTTATGGAACGGGCCCCTGGCTTAGAACAGGGTAATCCAGTACTCTTGCCTGTATCACAGATATGTCTTGAGACGTTATGATTTATTAATGTATTTATCTGGGAAGAAGGTGTTATATATGGTTGTAATAACTTGTAGCCCAATCCTCTTGTTTATATAATATATACAAATGAATATATTTAAAGCATTCGTACTTGTATTACAAAATTAACCAGCGTCTGATCTGGATTCAAATTATTCGCAAATAGTTTAGTCTAGGCGGGCTACGGCAGTTAATGGCTAAGAGGATGAGAGAGTATTAATGGATTCATCTCTTCCATGCCAAGACGTCTTCTTGTTTTAACAATTATCGCCTCCTTTTTCTCAAATCTAAAAGTTTAGGTAAATTGAATATCGAAATCAGTGTCAAACAGTTTGAACCGGATCAGGATCCAGACCAAGACTGTTTGTGGAGAAAACGTTATTCTTTCTCAAAAATCGCGTTTACGCTAAAACTATTGTTACCCATACAAACAGTTTGGAGCCTGATCAGACGCCGGGTAACCCGGCGTCTGATCAGGGTCCAAACTGTTTGCCACTCAGATTAAAAAATGATGTAAGAATTGTCAAACAGGTGTCCATTTCGCCATTTTTATTCGAACGCGTTTGCGTTTAAACGGGAAATAATAACGTTTTCTCCACTGTAAGACAGTGAAAATGTTTAGTTAAAAAAGTGATAGATACTGGCGGTAAAAGATTAACGTATGGAAAATTCAGTGATTTGTAGAGCTCTCCGATGTTATCATTCCTAATAGACTAAACATTAATTAACAGTTATTGACATGCAGACTAAATGTTTAAGATTATCGCTAAAGATATGGATATAACTTTCATCAATTATCACCTGTTAATACATTCTCTATCGAGCCCGATTATACTAGCGTATGTTAACAATTTTTATCCAGATCAAACGCATACAGTAATTTGACCTTTGACCAGAAACCAGACTCTATGGCACGCGTGCATGGTTTCATGTTTATTTAGCCAAACACCTTAAATTTGAGCTTAATCTTAATTGGCAAATGGAAACATTTTACTTGGCGATATCAAAGCACTGAAAAGATGAAACTAAAACATGTGGGTTTCGTACTTTCATATGCATCGCCCGTTTCTTTAACTCTTTCTATGCTTGGTAATGTTTTTCGCCTGCAACACTTGTCGTCTGATATTGTTCTAAAAATAGAATTTTCTGAATTTAATTTCAAAACAGGATAAGAGTGCGTACATGTATCGATGTTTCTTGAACCAGAAAAAGTGGGATTTAACAAAGATGCAGGCGACAATTTTAAGCAGACGCTAGTATAGTAGAAAAGGGTTTTGTTTTACTTGTGTGTTGAAGTACCTTCGTCATTATCATGATATTTTGTCGGGTCTACACTGTTTGTACAGGATTAGTATACTCTTTTTAAGTATACTGCATGTAAATGACGAATATACTCGTCGCTAGGGTTTCATGTATTAAGACATGCGTCAATTTAATGATGGCCATGGCATCATCTACTTTTATTTTATATTCACCTTGTAAATTAACTATCTTTCTTTAAAACACCTTTCCATATTTGGTTAATACAATTTTGACTATTTACACTTACGAAGCTATGGCGAAACTGGGGCCCGTCGTACGAAATGTCAAACGATAAAAACGGTCGTAAATAAAAAAAAAATACAATGTACATGCACAGGTAATTTCTGATTTCTCACTGTCTTGTCTTGTCTCGTCTTGGCAAGACGATTCCAAAAAGATGTCACAAGACAGGATTAGATGGAGAAATCTGACTTACGATAATATTTGTCGTACGACGTTTCTTAAGACGAGTCCCTGAATACAGTTATCGACCAGAATTAAACCCTTTAACCGTCATAGGCGCCAATAGGCGAAACACAAACAAATAGTTTGGATCCTGACCAAAAGCGGCGTATGGTCAGGATAAAACATGTTAGTCACACGTATCATAATATCCTAAACCTTACTTTGAAATTGTATTATAAAATACATTAACAATACAGACACTCTTATGACGGGAAAACGGTAAAATCAGACGGTACATTATGTTTGTCGGCAAGCGTTAAGGCAAATGCTTTAATTTCACTTTACTCATTCTATTTATTGATCTTTCTCTTTCAATTTCAGACTGGAAGAGGCGATAAAGCAGAATGACGTGCCCTTGGTGAGGGAATTGATTCGGAGTGAAGCATACGAACCGCCAGACCTTGAGAAATGCCTCCACCTCGCTTCCAAACAAGGCCGTGCAGACTGCGCCGCCAGTATACTGGAGGCCACAATATCACCAGACATCCGCAACCAAGATGATCAGTGTCCACTCACACTAGCCGCCGCCAATGGACACGCTGCTGTTGTGGAGCTTCTAATGTTGTGGGACTGTGATATAACTGTGAAGTGTGGGTCCGAGCAAAGCACGGCACTCCATTATGCGGCGGAGAGCGGCTACTTGGAATGCTGCCGTTTGTTGGTAGAAGCTGGTGCGAATATTAACGCTCGTAATGGTCAAGATGATACACCGCTCATACTGGCTTGTTGGAACGGGTACACAAGCGTGGTCAAATATCTTCTTGCTCACCAAGCTGCTGTGAGGAGGCGTGGATATCTAGAGAGAACTGCATTGCACTGTGCCACTGAAAACGGCCATCTTCAAATATGTAAAATTCTTGTCACGGCACATGCGGACTTTGAAGAAGATGATACATTTGGTAATACTCCGCTCATATCTGCCGCAGAAAAAGGGTATGTGGAGTTACTGAAAATATACTTGGCTGCAGGGTGTGATGTCAACAGAATGAGTCACAGTGGTTGTACGGCGCTCCACTTTGCTGCTCAACATGGCGACCTGGAGTGCTGTCGACTGTTGTTACAAGCTGGTGCAGAAATAGACGCCCAAGAAGTCAGGAGATTTACGCCCCTAATGATGGCGTCAATGAATGGCCACGAGGATGTTATGAACGTTCTTATTGAAAATAAATGTAACGTGAACATGGCTGCTTACAACAAACGAACAGCGCTCCACCTGTCGGCCGATCGTGGTCACATTCGGTGCTGTAATATTCTTCTCCACGCTGGTTGCCATATCGACGCTCAAGACGCAATGGGCTGTATGCCTATTCACATCGCCGCTTCCAAAGGTCATACGGCTTTAATAAACTTCTTCTTGAAAAACAAAACCGATCTGAACAAAGAACCGAGTAACAAGAACACGCTGTTGCATTTTGCTGCGGCGAGTGGAAACGTTGCTTGCTGTAAGGAATTAATAAACCTTGGTCTGGATATTAACGCCTGTAACAGAGACGGTATAACCCCATTGATAAGTGCAGTAAAAAGCAAACATCGGAAAACTTCTATTTTATTACTGGAGTCTGGATGTAATCGCAATTGCCGGGGGCTACATGGGATGACAGCTTTAAACGAGGCTGTTTTTAGTAACTGCGCACATCTCGCTAGCTTGTTATTAAGCCATGGAGCCGATCCGGATATTGAGGATGAGGGAAACACTCTTCCGCTCTGGTTTTCAGTCGACAGTGGAAACATTGAACTCGTGAAACTGTTAACTAACGCAGGATGTCGGTTTGATAGAAGATCTACGTTAAGTGACACTTGTAAGCCATGTAACCCGCTGGAGCACGCCGTGCATAAACAAAAACCTGTTCTTGTGGAACTCCTTGTCGGTGTCTATTGCGAAAGTGCTTTAAATTGCCTATCAGAGATGAAAACAGCAACGGAAAGCTCTTCAAATATCTCAGCTGCAATGAAAACCACGATATATCAGCTAATCAGCAAAGCCCCGCCACTCAAGTCTTTCTGTCGGTCAAGCGTGCGGAAGTCTTTGGGACGCTCATGCCAAACAATTGAAAATCTTAAATCCTTAAGGCTACCGAAGGCTATTGAAAACTTTCTCGTCTACAATGATATTGAAGATGCATCTCCATGAGCAGGAAATAATATACAGTTCTCCCTCTCTACAACGACGCCCAATTGGATACACAGATTGTGTGTGTTGTTCGGTGGGAGTCTTTATAGGGAAGGGAAATTAAGACTTACATTTGCAAACAGCTTGAATATTGAATTTATGCTATCAAAATGTCCACTTTTATATATAACTTTGAGAAAACAGCAGACGACAAATTTAAGCAGACGGTATTGCAGCCATAAAAAGGTTGGACATAAATGTCTTGTTTGGGGAACAGCGTAAAGGGTCATTGTAAGGAGGGGGTCGTTGTTGGAGGGCTGTTGTAGGGAGAGAGCGCTGTACAGTCAAAGCTGGGACCTTTTGCCTGCATTAAGTTGCAGCCGCTACATGTACAAACGACTGAATATTTACCTAATATTGATGGACGGTTTCATTTATGTTTGGCTGAACAGGTTTACTGTAAACTTGATCGATTAACCAGCAATAAAACGGTAATTGTGTTAAATGACTTTAGAACTAACATACATGCTATATATAGCTTTATCTATTTTAACCAATGACCTTCGGTTTTAAAAAGAAAAATATTGGATACAAAGTAGCGTTTTATCATGTTATAACAAACAAATACATTTGTATCGATGTGTATGCCCCCGCACGACTTAGTCGGGGTATATTGTTTTTGGTCTGTCTGTTTGTTTGTTTGTCTATTTGCCAGTCGGTCAACAACTGTAAGCTTACCCATACATGTAATTGCAGAACTCCATGTGATAAAACCTTCATATTGGGCATATGTACTCAACTCAAGAAGCTCTTCAATGTCACATAACTTATGTCATCCCTACTAAGGTCAAGGTCATTCAGAGATAACAATTGCGGATGTTTAATTTGGCCAGAACATCGAAACTATTTGTGATAGAGACTTCATAATTGGCATGTGTGCTCAACTCAAGAAGCTCTTTAGCTTATTACAACTTGGGTCATGCCCGGCAAAGGTCAAGGTCATTAAGAGGTCAAATGTGCCAAATTCAAAATCAAACATGTGTCTTTGTACCTTATTTTCAAAACAGCAGTAAGTATTACCATACCTGTTGTATGATTGCATTTTGTAGCTAAATGAAAACATTTTAGTAACAAAAACGCCTCGGGGGCATTTGTCACTATGTTAGTCTCACTGTGACACAGTTCTTGTCTTATCTGGGTCGGGAATTAACTTTAAAACTATTTTATTTCAACTTTTTGCAAATACTGATACATCTACTCAGGCTTTTTTGTATTTTTATTTCACCGCATGATTAGAATTCTATAATGCATGAATCTGTAATATTTTGATATATACTGTTTACGGGGCCATGTATTGTTTAGAAACATATCGTCATACATGTACATACGCCCTCAACTTATATAATTGATCCTTCCTCATTGTATCGTTTAACCTTCTCCACACTACAGCTGAGTTAGTGATAACTGCTACAACTAGTTTGGGTCCAGATGAGACAACGAATATCTTGGCATCTCATCTTGATATAGGCTGTTAGACAGTTTGATGACATTTTCTATCAAACTCACGTTTATATTGTTTCTGAGAATTTGATGCAGACGGTAATTGCATAGAGTGTAGGAGGTTAACCTGCAGGACTCAAGGTACACTGAAGAAAGCGTTATTTTTGCCCGTTTTAACGCAAACGCACTGCAATAAAATAAAGAAAATAACGTTTTGACAACTCTGAAAGTTGATTTTAACCTGGATGGCAAACAGTTTGGAGCCTGATTAGACGCCGGGTTACCCGGCGTCTGATCTGGCTCCAAACTGTTTGCAATGGAAATAATAGTTTTAGCGTGAACGCGTTTAGTTGGAAATAATAACGTTTTCTCCACTGTAAGGTAAGTACATTCGAACCTTGATATCTTCGATAGACAGTTTTTAACTTTCTATAACGAATATGCTTGATCAAAGCGACTTCGAGATATCGAATACGTTTGTATAGCGAGCACTTGCACCATTATGTCGCGACCAATCCCTGTGATGTGGATACTAATGGGTAGTCATATCCTCTGATCTGGGTCTACATTGTTTGCTTATTTATACCAGTATTTATTAAACTACCTATAAATCAAAGTAGACTGGTTCTTGTTTGGGTAACTTAAAATATCCACAGGGAAACATATTAACCCACAACAGTGGCCTGCATGAGCCTCTCTAAGACACCTTTTAACTCTTTCAGCACTAAGTTACTGTTTGCATAGAATAAGTTAAAATGAAATGGCGCCTAACGCAGGTTTTTAAGCGTATTTAGTAGATACATTTTGTAATCTGTTGAGACGCTGAGCAAGTAGGCATCTCATCAGGATCCCAAATGTTTGCCAATAGTATCACAAAGTCTCCTTTAGACGGCTGAATGTAAAATATAGTTTCCCTTTATTAAGATCAGAGTTGTCATTAAACGAACTGAGGAGATACTTTTCTATCTCGCTTCATTTATAGTTTTAAATTAACGACAGCTTTAAGCAGGATGTAAGCAAATCAGAAAGCACCTGTATACATGTAACAACTGAAATCAAACTGTTTAGGTGGAGGTCTACTATATGTAATAGGATACGTTATCTATCGCATACACATGTATATTATATAGCTGCAGTGGAGAAGACGCCAGTCTGTCCTGTTTAAACGAAACGAAACGAAACGCAAACGCAGTGCAATAAAATTTGTAAAATGGAAGTTGTTTAATACTCTCTCTGACAATTCGTTTCTCTCTGAGTGGCAAACAGTTTGGAGCCAGATCAAACGCCGGGTTACCCGGCGTCTGGTCTTGCTCCAAACTATTTGCATTGGGAAAACCATTACAGGGAAAGAAAATCGTCTTTTTCACCGTTTAATCAGCTAAATTAGACAACTTGAGCCGCACATGTTTGTAAAATTAACCCCTTCATTGTCATAAAATCGTCTGTTTATGAAATGCTTTTGTATTTTTATTCTAGATTTCAAATTAAAATTGTTACATTATTTGATATTCTTATCAAGCACCATGAATATTATATTCTTTCATAATTATGCCAATGGCTTGAACGTGAAGGGTTTAAATATTTTTGTTTTAGCTCAACTGGCCGGAATTGTCAAGGAAGGCTATTGTGATCGCCCTGTGTATGTCGCCAACAGTCGTTCATCGTTTACCTTTTCCATAACCATTTCATGATCAAGTTATTCGGGAAATGTTACCGCTTCACCGCTTCATTGTAGTCTGCCTCAGTATTGTTGTCTACAATGTCGTTTCAAAGTTAAAAATAAGGCAGTATGACTGAAGAAATTTCAAAACGTTTGTCAAACAGTTTTCATCCTGATCATACGCCGCGTAACGCGGCGCCTGATCAGGACTCAAACTGTTGCAAACGCGCTTTAAAGCGTCATTGAGAGTGACAGGGTTAAAGAACTTCTTGGAAACCACTGGGTCAGTTGCATTCAAAGTTCATAGGATTGTAGTACATTGTACCTTGTATAGTTCACTGACTTACATGTATATATTCAAACATGATATTGGTAAATCAATAAAAACTGTAGTTGCCATGCAACTAATCGAGAGAAAAAAAATATTTTAGTCAAAAGTTTCTGATCCGAATTTAAAATGATTTTACGCAAATGCTCTATATATGATCCTCCCTCAGATTTAACCAAACAAATATCCTTGCCTAAAAGCAAGGCCTCACGTTGGAGGCATTATTTCTTATAATAAAATGAGGGCTATAATAAAACATTATTCTTGTCTGAAACCACTGGTCAGATTTGAAAATGTTTTTACACATTTGATCGATAGTGACCCTCTACAAAATGTCTTAAAACAATGTTCCTAGTTCAACAACTGACTGCCAAAGGTAGGGGCAAATTTCGATTTAGTGATCTAAGAATTGCTTTGTTTATTAATATTTTTAATAAGTTGAGAGATGTTTGTTTTATTGGATTCATGTAAATGTGTAGCATGTAAGTGACCTGAAATCTCTCCTTGTAACCTTTTTTACCTATTCAGTTGTCATCCACAAAGAACTATGCCCACTACAGCAATTTTCAGACTCAATTAAGTGAATATCTGTTATTCTATAAGATTGTAAAAACTGTTGGTAAAACAATCAGACGCCTACTGTCAGCTTGCTTTTATTCTGTTGTAAGCTGCTATCTGATGGGACATAGCAAACATGTCTTTCTGTGCATATTCGTGACTGTATAAAGTGGAACTATTTTCTTCGGTAGATGAATAAACTGAAGGCTACTAACACGGCGTCGTGTCTAAATTCCAACTTTGAAACACTGGGGTGACGATATTTTCTAAACGAAAGCGATGAGATTTCAACTCTGAGAAATGTTGCGGGACGACTCACCTTGTAGACTGCCTAGCGTACTAAAGAATAAACTGAATGAAATGTTTCATTTGATTTACAGATATTGAGTCTTGATACTTTATAGTGTGTCCTGGACTGCTTTGGTCATTGACCAAAGCAGTCCAGTACACACTATATAGTATCAAATTTAAGAAAATGTCCCACTATGATCTGGTAGTGGGATGTAAATTCCTGTTTAAAATGTTTTGAAACCGGTAGAGGAAAATTATTGTGTAAAATAAATATAAAATACTGCTTGCTTTCGCAATGTTTTCATTTAATTCACACTATATAATATTCAGATGATATTTTAGACACTTAACCAGTTTGCTGCAAAGCTCTATACAATGCTAGAGCACGACTTCAGACCATACACGCTTCGATCAATCGATTGTGATTTGTAGATGTTGGAATAATTTGTTTCATTATCAATGTAAATTGAATAAGTTTAAACTTTTTAACAAAAAGGCTTCTTTTGAGTGGTCAGACTAGCGATGTTTTATCGTGCATGTAGTTGGCAAAAGCATGGTGCATAATTTGTTTCTATTATAATAATATTTGTAATAATTTTGTATACTTGCTTTTTGTTAGATGTTTTACTGTCACAGAGTTTAGTTTCACTATAGTTCGAGGCCAAGGTATACATACTAATGCTTTTTTGTTAGTATAGAATTGTTAAATTGTTACTGCATTTGTGGAAGTATAAAACAATATTTATATTACAAATGTTTGTTGTTTTTATGCCGTCAACTCGAACAGTGTATCCCTCAACCCTGAGCAAATAGAGAATTTCTAAATGCCATATCAGCCATATTACTGCAATTACAGGGGAGAACACGTTATTCTTTCCTGTTTAAACGCAAACGAAACTCAAACGCGATGAAATAAAAATGGAGCAATGGACACCTGTTTGACAATTCTTACATCTATTTTAATCTGAGTGGCAAACAGTTTGGAGCCTGATCAGACGCCGGGTTGCATGGGTTACAATAGTTTTAGCGTAAACGCGTTCATTGGAAAAGAATAACGTTTTCTCCACTGTAATGTATATTGGCTTTTTTAAAACAATGTTGACCCAGCTGAGACAACTCCTTCATAAACTGTCTACTCAGTGTATAGGATCGGTCTCCGTCTGTATAGAATTCTTATAAAATCTTTTTGAGATTAGTCTGCACTTTTTTCACTTTCTATAAACGGACAATGGTATAGGTACATGTAGCTGTACAGTCAAAGCTGAAGCCCATTTGAAAGAACAGGAACAGCTCAATCTGCACCCAGATAAGACGTATGCGCTGCAAGTTGTTGCAAGTAATGCACACTATTATTGGACTCATAGGGCTTTCCAAATTGTGTAGACATCTGCTTTTATTGTATTTAGATTTAAGTTTTAGTTAATTTGACTTAAGAAATATTGAGTGTCAAAACGTTTTTGTACTGATGAAACGCCGTGTAATGTTAACCAATTTAATTTGGATGAGGCATTGGAGGGGTTACAGTGGAGAAAACGTTATTCTTTCCCAATAAACGCGTTTATGCTAAAACTATTATTTGAAGTGCAAACAGTTTGGAGCCAGATCAGACGCCGGGTAACCCGGCGTCTGATCAGGCTCCAAACTGTTTGCCACCAAGATAAACATGAATTATCAGAAATGTCCAAAAGTTGTACTTTTCTACGTTTTAGTGCTTTGCGTTTGTTTGCGTTTAAACGGGAAAGAATAACAGATTCTCCACTGTAAATCAAAGCATTATGAAAACACTTGCACTTTCTATGTTTTATTGCATTAAGTTTACATATAATAAGTTTCGTTTAACCCGAGAAGTATGCGTATGGCCTTGGTTTAGATCGAAATCAAACACTGACTTTACCACGAACCTAATCCAGCGCTTTACACCACGACACTTGACCATAGACAATTGGGGATTAAGTTGTTTTTGTAACTGAATGTGACAATTTTAATTTTTAAGCTTGTATTCACAGCTCAGATTTATAAAACATTTAAGCATTTGTATTACGTTTCACAAAAAATCAATTTGGGATTAAATTCGCACGTGGTCATTATCCTTTTAGATCATGGATTAACCCCTTCACTGCCTTACCCCGAGCACAACATTTTTTTGCAAACAGTTTGGATCCTGATCAGACGCCGCGTTACGCGGCGTCTGATCAGGATCCAAACTGTTTGTCATTCATTTCAATATTTCTTTAGTCAAAATAGTAAAAAGTAAAATTGAAGAAATAAAAGCAGACGACAATTGTTCAAACTTGATGACGTCACGGCAGTGAATGGGTTAAGGTATGGCTGGAACGATTGACCGCTAACGCGAGGGTGAATCCCTTCAATGCCTTACCCGCATACATTGGTTATTTTCAACCAGTTTGGCCCCTGATCAGACGCCGCGTTACGCGGCGTCTGATCAGGATCCAAACTGTTTGACAGGCATTTTTATATTTCTTAAGTCAAAATACCTTAAAACTTTAAATCTTAAGAAATATAAGCAGCCGACAATTGTTTAAAACTGATGACGTCATGGCAGCGAAGGGATAAATCTTATAATCCGTTTTTGTTTGTTGCGCTAGCCTTCTACATGAAAAGGGTGAATTTGCGATAAATGTTGCAAATAGTTTGGATCCAGATCAGACGCCGAGTAACTCGGCGTCTCATCTGGATCCAAACTATTCAACACACTGATGATACTTTCTTAAACAAAATATAGATTGATTGACTTTGAGCAAAGTAGCAGACGACAAATTTTGCAAAAAATCCAATTATTTGGTATGTTTAGGGTTAATAGCAATAGCAATAAATATTACCAGTGCATATTACTAAAACAAATTACCAAGTGCAAACGACAACGAATAGTGCGGACAAACGATTTGTGTGTTTAGAAATGCTAATGTATGTTTAAACTTTACTCAAATATTGTTGTAACATTTATTGGTGGAAGCAGAAATCAGCAAATATTACGTCAAATGGAATCAGTATGGTTTGAAAGTTTTAAGGATTGGAATCACTAATACGAATAGTTTTTAGGTAGGTTACTATTATAAATAAAACCACAATAAGTATGGGTGTCAAACAGATTGGATCGACTGGTCTTGATCCAATTTATTTACAAATGTAAACCAAGTCATGCTTAAAAGAAGACGTTACTTTCCCCATTTAAGAGAAAAAAACTTAAAACACCCATATAATATGTTAAAAAGGCTTTTAAAAATACGATTAATTTCAATCTGAATAGCAAACAGTTTGCTGAAAACCAGTCAAAGTTGAAACGCACAGAACAACCTAGATACCAATCAAAATAAGTTGTTTATAGATCCTTTATAAGCAGTTGACTTTAAAGTATTGACTCAAGCTTCAGAAGCATATTTATGTTTTACGATTACCAGTCATTAAGGAACGCACTGCCTTAAAACCGACAGTGCGATTTATATTGTTTTTTAGTTTAAACATATTTTATTTCAATTATATACATGAAATGGGGTTGGGCCACAAGTTCTTCCAAATTAGAGACGGCCCTACCCCCTTCCCCTGATTTGTATTTGGTGTCGCGTAGGATGGTTTGTGGCATTTCAACACGTTTACAAGGAAGTGTTTGACGCACAAATATTTGTTTTGCATGCCGATTGATGGTACTGATCTATCAAGTTAGTCTTCACGCAGTCTCGTAGGCATTTTGCCACACCTGTAGGAGAGAAACGTATTTCCCACTCCTCAAAATACTCGGCAAAACGTTCAGTATTACAGTGGAGAAAACGTTATTCTTTCCCGTTTAAACGCAAACGAAACGCAAACGCAAGCACTAAAAAGTAGCAAATAACAATTTTTTGACAATTCTGACTATTGATATTAAGCTAAGTGGCAAACAGTTTGGAGCCTGATCAGACACCGGGTTACCCGGCGTCTGATCTGGCTCCAAACTGTTTGCACTGGGTATAATAGTTTTAGCGTAAACGCGTTTATTGGGAAGGAATAACGTTTTCTCCACTGTACGGTAGCAACTTTATTAAGCGATACACAATTGAAAATAAATATGTTGAATCCGGATACTTGAATATGCTTAACTAAGCTTTCTGCATTACTTCTGGCCTGCAATAAGCCGCAAGCAGCTCAACAATTCAATAAGGTTGTTGTTTTTGCGTGTCGGTAAGCATTGTAGACACGTAATTTTAACGCAAATTTAACCCTTTCCCCAATACTAGCGGCATTTAGCGCATTTTATTTATTCCTCCGCTGAAGAAATTAGTTCCAATTTGTACAGTCATGAACATGTACAATAAGAAATATTTTATAATTCCTAGCAGAGGATAGCTTAAAGCAATCTGAAAATAAAGCAGAATGCGCCTTAAGGGCGCATTCTGCTTTACTTCAATCTGCTTTAATTGGTTACATGTCTTCAAAACAAGAAACAGGCTATTGGGTAAAGGGTTAAAGAAAAAAATCAAATTCCGTTTTTTTTTCAAATTGCGTGTCTACAAAGCATAATTTGTAGATCTACTGTATTTAGGAAAATGACACATCTTGAAATTTTTGCCAATAAGTATTTGTAATTTTTCCAAGATTTTAGAAATATTTAAATGTCACAGACGATCGTACTCTTGATATTTACCGACTCACCGACAAATTATTCGAGAGGTGTTTACCCCATTCACCGGCATACTCCCGTCTGCTTCAATATTACTGTCTGCAAGATCATTTCGAAATTAGCTTCATGGTAGCGTGACTGAAGAAATACAGAAATACAGTGGAGAATGTGTTATTCTTTCCCAATAAACGCGTTTACGCTAAAACTATTATTTGCAGTGCAAACAGATTGGAGCCAGATCAGACGCCGGGTAACCCGGCGTCTGATCAGGCTCCAAACTGTTTGCCACAAAGATAAACATGAAATATCAGAATTGTCCAAAAGTTGTACTTTTCTACGTTTTAGTGCTTTGCGTTTGCGTACGTTTGCGTTTAAACGGGAACGAATAACAGATTCTCCACTGTAAGTGTCAAACAGTTAGGATGATAAGACGCCGCGTCGCGTAACGTCTGAAATGGATCCAAACTGTTTGCAAAGTCGACTATAGGCGACTTCGACAATGAAAGGGTTAAAGTTATTTTCCGTTGTAAACCAAATGCCAAATTCCGCACGGTATATTCAATCTATTTGTTCATTTTCTGTTGGTTGAGTATTTGCCATGTGATCTGGCTAATTGATTAATGTGCAAAACGTCTTCCTTTTCGGACAAAAAATACTTTTTTACGATTTTTAATTGACTTGCCCCGAGTACAATGGTACAATGTACTTGGGGTCCTGATACATGTACGACACCGGGTAACGTGGCGTCTGGTCAGGATTCAAACTGTTGAACACTTACAATTAAGTAGAAAAACAGACGAAACTTTAAAAGCAATTGATGTCTTGGCAAAGAAGGGGTTAAGGCAGAGGGTTGACTAAACAATAATATATATTTTTATTTAGTTCCACCAGGTATGTGGGTTTTGGCAGAGGTCAAATCGAATTATCAAAATTCTGATTAAGAAAAAGGCTTAGTTCGACGCACGAAGGCTCAAGCAAAAGTTCGACTGTCAATAATTGTTTGTTTTGAAGCATATTTATAACATCGAAATAAAACGCAAACGTGATGCATTTTATAAATATAGAAACTGAAAGGTTCTTGAAAATGTATCAGAGTAGCAACAGTTGTAAGCCTAAGCAGAAACAAAATTACCCGGGGTCTGACATGGATTGTAAAGTATACAGTGGAGAATCTGTTATTCTTTCCCGTTTAAACGCAAACGTACGCAAACACAAAGCACTAAAACGTAGAAAAGTACAACTTTTGGACAATTCTGATAATTCATGTTTATCTTGGTGGCAAACAGTTTGGAGCCTGATCAGACGCCGGGTTACCCGGCGTCTGATCTGGCTCCAAACTGTTTACACTGCAAATAATAGTTTTAGCGTAAACGCGTTTATTGGGAAAGAATAACGTTTTCTCCACTGTATGCAATGGACATCGTTATTGTAGCCCAAACGAATTCTTCCTGCATATACTGATTACTGAATATTATGAATTAGAATTACGAATATTATAGAGATTGATTCCTGTCAAATAAAATCCAGTTTGCCTATAAATATCTCAACTATTCAAGAAAACGTTTCTAGAACCCAGGTATAAGGTGGTTCATTGGGTTAGAACTAACTAAACCACTCTGAGTATGAATCTCTACAAATAGTCTCTAACCAATGGGTTGTCTCCTCGCTCATTCCTTTTAGAGGAACCTTTTGGTTAATTTGCCGTACAGAAATTTACCACCAACACTAGATATATCTATAGAATAACTCGTTTGTTTCTGTTTCTATTAAATTTTGATAGTTTGGTTAGAAATAGCCATTGAAAATCACTAGAGCATGAGTATAATCTGGACCTCACCAGGTAAACTGAGATTGTGCTGCACGTGCTTTGACAGTTACATTGACACCTCCAGAACAATGGGGTGGTGGTCCCTCAATGGACTGAGGAAACGTCTTTAAAGACACAGCACAATCTCAGTTTACCTGGTGAGGTCCAGATTAAACTCATGCTCTAGTGATTTTCAATGGTTATTTCTAACTACACTATCAAATATAAAGGTAGAGTCTCACACGAGAAGCTTCAATGTTTCTTTGCTAGCGACATGTCCATAAGATCCATGATTATTGCAAGGAAATTGTCTGGCAAGGCGTTATGATCCAAAGGTCATCTAGGGATGTCTTTAAGGCCTTTCGCATACGGAAGTCGGTCTTGCGGGCGAGCGGATATGCGTCTCGACGACATAGACGTTTTCCGTACGTGCTTATACTAGAAAATTTATATAAAGGAACTGTTGATACGATTTAGTATAATCCTTCATAGCGCAGTCAGTAGAGTGATTGATTAGCAATTCAAAGGTCATAGGTTCGAGACCCATCCGATCCAAATACTTTTTTAAGTGTCAGATTTATTGACTTGTCAATCCATAACACAGAGATCAAGGGAAATGTTATGTTTAGTCTTCGTTGACTAGAATAAGTGATGTTATAAATGTATACGGTCCAATTTTATTTCCACTTACATGTACATTTTAGTTTAATGACTTACAACTCAATAAAATCGGTATACATGTACATTTTTACGATTTGATCGAACTATAAAGCCACACATTGAAGCTTATCAATAACTCGCCCTTTTCAAGATCGATATTGCCCATTAGTACTATGTTTAAACAATATAATCAACCCTGTATGCAAGTCCATGAATAAATAATAATGCATTTTAATGAGTTTTAATTTTAAGGTAGGTAACTGTATCTCAACTTCAAATATCCCACATTTAATAAGAAAATCTGGTATTACAACAAATCCTGACTGTAATATTTTCTGATTTTTTTCATACTAACTATTTCATCAACCATATATTTGAATAAAATGAAAACAAATATACATTGAATGAGTCAATTTTTTGTAATTCAAGTTTTTAGCATTTTGCAAAATTTAAATAGCTGATAACATCTTTCTGAACACCTTTATTCAAAATGTTTTTAGCTTTTCTTGTAATGAATGTTGTGGACTACTTATTGGGCGAGATTTATAGTCATTAGCTTTATTTATTTTTGAGAAAAATTAAATCATCAAAATTTCAGGTTTTTGTCAGAAAAGGAGACCTTAAAGACAAACCACGCGATACATTTTGCCTATATTTTCACATATTGTTTCTTAGGCTATTATCATTCTTCATGAAAAGTTTCATAACACATTGTATGGAAACTAGTACCTTAAGTCTTGGGAAATTTGAATGCAGAACAAGGTAATGTTAAACGATTCGTATCGTTTGTGTTTTGTTCTGCATTAAGTACATGTAGCAGCCAGTCACACTTTAATGGTCTCCGTTTTTTGTTATCGTTTGGCCAAACAAGAATGAGTTTTTTGTAGTGTTATGAGTAAGATCCTCTGAAAATTGGAATTTGGGACCAAAGTGGACCCCGAGTAACCCAGCATTGAATATGACCTCAATATGTTTGCCATTCGAATTAACACTTTTCTTAAACATTTTCAAAACTTAAGTGATATTCAACATCTGACTGCATTTAGTTTTGTTTCGATGAGAAGGACTAATGTGTTCCCTACTGTTTTGGCTGCGTCTGAGAGTCTGAGTGTGTTCTCAAGCATCTAATTGGTCTGATTTGAGCCTAGGCTCAAATCTGACCAATCAAATGCTTGAGAGCCACTTTAGACTCATGTCAAAAGCTTTATAACCTCGGACCCTGTTGTGGTGAAAAAAGACTTCATGAAGTGTATTCACTTATTCTATCCACAGATTGAGGAGATCCTAAGCGGAAACAAAGATGACGATATTACACAGTAGTTCTGGACGACCATATTGTACAACCGACGCCAAAGTACAGGTAGTCCTACCACAATTATCCGAACTTCGATTGGTCTCTCTAACGAAACAGCTCTCACGAAACCGGAAACAACTATATTTAACTCAAGGCAACCTTGCAACAGACCTTAAAACGCAGAAACGATATATACTACGAGAACATAAATTGTCTGAGGACAGGTATCAGTATGTCAGCACACCATTTAAAAAATCTTTATCTCATGTTTATGGTGTCAAAAAGTGTTTGCAAAGACGCAAAACCGAGTTATTGATAGAGCCGAAAAACGATAACTTTGGACAATATGGCGGCTTGTCGGTAAAATCGCTTAAAGGTGACATAGACAAAATTATGAAGGAAAGCGGATATCAAAATGTGAAAATGCGCTACTGTCGAAGTTTGCTCTCCGACGGAAAATCTGACGGACGTATATTTAATGTAAATCTAAGTGTGCCTATTCTTGACTCAATTCTTGGACGTCCGCGCATGGCGATGAGAAAGGAGCGCCCTCTAGGGTTTGAGGGTGACGATGACGACGAGGATGAACAGAAGGAGCCGGATGAATCTCAGCCAAAACGACAGCCGAGAACATCATTCCACCTACCCCCTGTTACTGCTTGCCGTCTATACAGTCCGGCAAAGAAAACAAGAGATCGACAACAACAAGATACAGCCGTAGTTACTACTGTAAATACACTTGACCGAGCCTACACCGTCGCGTGATTGGCCAGCGTCTGGAGATCAAATAACTCATTCAGCCCTGAAACTCCACAAGGACAGTTCCATTTACTAATCAGGTCTTCCATGCTTGTATATTGGATAAGTCCATCTTTTATATAAGGGGTGCCTGGTCTAAATTTTTATTTTCGATTTGTTTAACAATGGAATTCCTATCAGCAAACACTGCAGAACTAGATCAGACGCCGCATAATGCGGGGTCTTATCAGAGTCTACACTGATTGCTTAAGTCCCTTTTAAGGGACGCTCGGCAAACGGGTTAAGTGTAGTCCAAGTTTGGCGATTTAGGGTTGTTTTAACAATATTATTCAAAATGACAAACCGTGTAGAACTTGATCAGAAGGCTCTTACATCGTGATCAGTATCTACACTGTTTGCATAATAAAGAACACGTGTACACTTCACTAGTATACCGTTTGTAAATAACGAGTATACTCGTCATTAGAGTGAATGTGTTTACAATATTACGGCGAAAGGTGATCTAAGATGCATTAACCCTTTGAACCCTAGTCCCGCATATAGGCGTCCTTTTCAAACAGTATACATGTGAAAAGTGCACTTGTCCTATGCAAACAGTGAATACCCAGATCAGAGGGCTCCGTAAGGAGCCCTCTGATCTGGGTCTTCACTGTTTGTCATAATGCAAAACATCGACAAAAACAAGCCTTAAAAGTCAGAAATGGACCAGACAGAAATGGAAACTGGAATTGTCCATTTAAAGTTTCAGGCAGGAAAGAGCTAAGAAACAGTCAGTTCGTTACGCCCACACCAAAACAGGACCAATTGATAGGGTTAAACAAGGATGGCAGACAGATTAAAACGGATTATTAATAACGCAGTAAGCTCCTGCTTTCTGCTTTATTTTCATCCTGTTTTGTACATTTACCTGCCTGAAATACTGAAATTATATTTTATTTACATTACTGTCTTTGTTATGATTTATCTACTAAACATCCCCAGATACATTTGTACATGTATATATTACGTTTGCACAGTTCCTTGTGTATCCATTATAGGCAAATCTACCAGTGAAGGAAGATGTATGGTGGTCTTTTAAACCTCTCCCCCATTGAATCGCCTTTTATTGTATTCAAATAATTCCTAAAAAGTTCCAATAAAAGTTATTTCCTATATTGTAGCAGATGGTACATGTTGCTAAAGCTGGTCAAGAATAATAGCGCAGAATGCGCCTTATGGTGCACTATGCTTTACTTTCAATCTGCTTTGAATTATTTCTATCTCGTTATCTAGTTGATGTATTCGTTTTATCTCTTTCACTGCATTATCCTGAGCACAATACTTTTTATTTATTTTGCAAACATGTGTATATCCTGATCAGACACGCGGCGTCTGAGCAGGATTCAAACTGCTTGACACACAGTATGATAAAACTTAAGTCACTTTAAGAAACCTTAATTCAGAAATTTTAATAGAGCAAAAGACGTCATGGCAATGAAGGGATAAACGGCATGTTCTTCTACAGTGGAGAATCTGTTATTCTTTCCCGTTTAAACGCAAACGTACGCAAACGCAAAGCGCTAAAACGTAGAAAAAAATAATTTTTGGACAATTCTGATAATTCTTGTTTATCTTGGTGGAAAACAGTTTGGAGCCAGATCAGACGCCGGGTTACCCGGCGTCTGATCTGGCTCCAAACTGTTTGCACTGCAAATAATAGTTTTAGCGTAAACGCGTTTATTGGGAAAGAATAACAGATTCTCCACTGTACCTTGGCCTGAGTGAACTGCCATTTGAGAATATCTGTATCAAAAGCAGACGATTTGTAACTCTGTGTATGAGAGATACAGATCGAAACTGTTTGACACGAATGTGATTGTTTCTAGACTCAAAATGGTTTATATCTAAATATGAAAAATAAAAACAGAATGCTGATGTCCGATATTAAGCAGGCGATATTCTTGCAGTGAATGTGCGAATGTTAAATTCTCAACATCCCAAGGAAGTTAACTCTGGTAAACGATAGTATGTGTCTATATCGCAATTATCTGCCTTTGTTAAAATACCAATAACGTCTAAAGCTTAAAATCAACTATGAATATAAAACACGAAAGGTCCATTTGTTGGAATCTGTTTTAAAAATAACAGAACAAAATATGATATTTTAAATTGTTGTGTTCGATTAACATAACTGATATTCCCAAAATGGGAGGGGATTGGAGAGAGAGACAGAAATACAGGGACAGAGATACATACAGACATAGAGAGATGGACAGAAAGACAGAGAGAGGCAGAGAGAGACATATATAGAGATACAGAGACAGAAAGACACAGTAGCGAGACCGAGATACAGAGAGAGAAGAAAGAGAAAGACAGAGATATATACAGAGATAGGGAGCGAAAAACGCACACACGGACAGACATAATTATGATTAGGCAATAACCAATTAACCATGTATGTACTGATGGGTTGTTATGACAAACAGATGATACGATCATTTCAGAAGAAATATACTTTGAAAAATCGGCAGATTTATTCAACTGGGCACTTAAGTAATTTGATTGTTTAAATTATTATTGTAACAATGCATTTCCATATTTATCAAATAACTGTTGGCGCCATAAGATATACTCGCTCATGTTATACATCCTTAAGGAAAACAAGTCTAAAAATGCAACGTTATAAAGTATTTGTTTGAGATTCCATTGTGACATATTCTGATAAAACCTAATTCTTATCAAATTATTTTATTTGTATTTGTAACAGTGGACTAGATGCAACGAACTTAAGCATTTAACGGATAATACAGAATGTAATTATAATAAGAACTGCATAATGACCACACAATTTAGGGACTTTTTTCTCTGTTCATGACAATTGCCATCTTATAGTCTATGTTATACAGTAAAGCAGGAAGAATACGTGTAAACATAATGCTACTGAAATCTATCTTTATTTCATTCTGGTTTAAACTGCAATCTATATAGTTAGAGAAACTGACAACACTATTTTATTTGACAAGAAAAACAACTGGGTTTATTTTTTTGTTTTGAAAATGGATGGCAGTCGCCTTTTTACACACGAACTTTGTTTATGTTAAAAACAAGTCAATTTCATGAACAAGTATAAAAATGATATGGTTGGAATTTGAACCCGTGAGAACAGAACCGAACAAATATTTTATTTCCACAACTTGTACAATGTACCTCGTTGCATCCTCAATATTACATATTTCATACTACATGTAAGTCTTATGGCGTTTATTGCATGTAATGATATGAATAAATAGTGTTCAAAGTTACAGATACAAATCATCTTAAACATCGTTAACTATAGAATTACGGAAGAAGAAATCTTCCTGGATATATACTTTACCAAATTAAAAAGTGATGTATTACTATTGGTTTGCATTAATTTGTTTGAATTTCAACCTACTTGGTTGAGCATAAAAATATGTCTTAATGTATAACTTTCTGAGCTCGTGAGATTAAGGTCATGTTAAAATGACGAAACACGAGAAAGCAACTCTTCTAATTTACTTACAGAACCAGCTAACATCGCTATTAACCTTAACTATATTTAGCAAGACTTGCCTCACATTATTTTGCAAACAGTTTTGATCCAGATCAGACACCGCGTAACGTGACGTCTGCTCAGGATCTAAACTGTTTGTCACTCGTTCTCAACTTTGTTTTTGTTTAAAAACAAGAAACCTAAATTTGATATTTTTAGCAGATAATAATTTTGAAGCAGATGGTAAATCAGCAAGATACAAACCTGTTCACTACCAAGACGGATACCACTGACCTTTGCAAACAGTCTCGATGCTGATGTTTGTTTGTCATTTTGACACATATTGTAAAAAATCAACCCTAAAAATTCAAAATTGGACAAGACTTAATTGAAAACTAGAATTGTGCATTTGAAGTTTCAGGGAGGAAAGGGTTAAATGTTGTCAGTTTATCATCTGGTTCCTAATGTCTTTCAAACTACATAGGAAATTTCGTTTGACTTTTCTGTCTGTTTGCATTGCACCTATATGTCTATTAGACTATAACCTCGAGATCTTGTACACGCTAAGACAACAATCCATATTAACATATTTGCATGCTGGGTAATTTTGTCGTCTGCAAAAAGTGTCTACTGCTAACTTTTCTTTAAATAGAATTTTAAAACTTTATTTTCAAAACAGGGTCAAAGTGTCAAATAGTTTGGATCCTGATGAGACGCCGCGTTACGTGGCGTCTCATCAGGGTCTAAACTGTTTGCAGGGGTACAGTGTAGAAAACGTTATTCTTTCCCGTTTAAACGCAAACAAAACGCACAAATCGCTAAAATGTAGGAAATTACCAGTTTTTGACATTTCTAATTACTTGTTTTAGTCTGAGTGACAAACAGTTTGGAGTCTGATCAGACGCCGGGTTACCCGACGTCTGACCTGGCTCCAAACTGATTAGTATGGAAATAATAGTTTTAGCATAAACGCGTTTATTGGGAAAGAATAACGTTACATGTATCTCCACGGTAATCGCTGCAGGGCATATCCGCGACTAGCATGCATAGGGCAAAACGCGAGGTCATGATCAAATTCAAATGTTCAAACTCATTGCAATAATACTTTAATCAAATTACATAGAATTAATAATTGACGAAAACAAGCAGACAGAAATTGTTTAAAACAGACGGCAATTATTTAAAACATTGCCGTGAAGGAGTTAAACACCCATTGTAAAAGCATTTCCATACAATCGACACATAAACCCCTTCACTCTCAATGTCGCCTGAAAGCGCGTTTGCAAACAGTTTGGATCCCGATCAGAAGCCGCGCAACGCGGCATTTGATCAGGATCAAAACTGTTTGACACTCGTATCGTCACTTTTTAATTCATACTAGATCTACTTTGAATCTTACTTTGAAACGAGATTGCAAACTACAAAATTGAAGCAGACGAAAATTGAACGGGAAGGGGTAAACATCTTTCGAAAGGTTTGGCAGTGGAAGGGTTTAAGACATCTATTTTCACAAATGACTGCGGGTACATGTATATGTTAATATCCTATTTGCAATTATACGTGAAATACTTGTGATTTGTAAAACAAATATTAAAAAAATTATATTATTTGTGAAAATGACACATGTTGACTGTTTAAACAGAATAACTTTCATCTCCGATATTTGCCATTCTACTTACCTCGCAAGAGTGAGGTTTGGTCTTTTTCTCTTATGAATATTTGATTTATCAAATTAAGTTTGCGGTCCCACTGGAAAGTTTAGTCTCAGTCTTGTTCTTACAACTGACATTTATGAGTTGAATACGGAACTAATGGGAATATCTAAATTGGGAAAATGGGTCGTTTTACAGATAGTAAAGCTAAAAGCAGAAAGAAAATATTCCTACACAAGTTTTCTTTTTAATTTCTAGTTTTACTATTATGCTTTTACATCGGAAGCAACTCTTTTTGAGTTGGCATAATGATACACATGCTTATAAAAGAAACAGCCAAAACTGTTTTAAACCTTTTCAAGCTTGATACTGGTTTTTAAATATGTGATGCTGAATCTTATTTTCGAATGAATTTTAAATATTAATTGTTGAAAAGAAATTTCGATAATTGTAACAGACATAGAACGTTGCCTTCTATACTAGTTCGTGTATATTAACCTTTTTAAAACAGCGTATGTCTAGCTTCGATAGCTCATAAAATATCCGTTCAGTACGTGTTTGAATTGATTTCTCAATTGATCTGATAAAATTAGTCTTTACTATTTTCTGGAGAATGTTGCCTTATTCTATCAGCTAATGCAATAGTTCAGATTATAGATATTCATAGTTGCCGACGCTTTTACACTTGCAAAAGAAGTGTTACAGTGGAGAAAACGTTATTCTAACATGACACGTGAATTCGTCTCTATAAACAAAGAACAGGTCTATCGTGGTATACCTGAGACGGTATACCACGCTCTTCCCTACCCCGCTCCTCCCACGGTTATATGACATGACGTGACCACGTGCGTTTCATACGTTATGTTTTTTAAATTTCTTTCGTTATTCATATAGCCCGTAAAGACCATATACTTTTAACCAGTAACGTTACAGTAATTTTCTCATTCTTCTGTCTTGTTTGATGTAATGTTTGTTCTATGCCAGATTATGGATCGGTAATTGTAAATTTGCTTATGGGTGTTAGATTCTTGTAATGCCGCGGAAAAAGTTATTCGGTCGAAAAACTTCATCCGCTGAGGAAATTAGTATGGAACATTTGATTTCCTTTCTAATGAATTTCCTTACATCTGGTCATGTTAGAATCGAAATAATCTACGTTCTACCGTTGTGAAACTGTATTTTACAACGGTCGGTCGTTGTGGTGCGCAGGAATAGACCACTCAGGCCTTCGGCCTTCGTGGTCAATTCCTGCGCACCACAACTCCCAACCGTTGTAAAATACCGTTTCACAACGGTAGAACATAGATTATTTCTTAATTCTTTCACGTTTAAACGCAAACGCAAAACACTAAAAATGCAGAAAAGGACACATTCTTGACAATTCTGACTTTTCGTCTTTATCTGAGCGTCAAACAGCTTGTAGCCTGATCAGACGCCGGGTTACCCAGCGTCTGATCACGCTCCAAACTGTTTGCACTGGCAATAATAATTTCAGCGTAAAAGCGTTTATTGGCAAAGAATAACGTTTTCTCCACTATATACTGGTAGTTATTTGTTTCCTATATGTATGGAGATTTATCACATATAATATTGTATAAACACCAGTGTAAATCGTTTGAAAATATGTTTAACATAAACAATGCAATTCAAACAGAATAACTGTTTGGTGTATCTGAATTGAGGCATATTACATCTAACCATTGTGCTGTCATGAGTCCTTACGTCATCTGCTTTAGACAAGTGTCGTCTGAATATCTTTTTGTATTACCCTTGTCTTGCATTGGACACCCACTTGTTTATGAGATCACTATTCACCATGCTTAATGGCTCGCTGTTGAGGGGTAGTACTACAGTATAACAACTATATCTCTGTTCCTGATTAAGTGCACTAAGTTTTATGCAAATATTATCCTATCATATTACAGTGTTATCCCCCTTGAGCGGCAATGAACCTATATCTCATTAGAGCCTGGTAGAGGTGTACTGTTGGACGAGCTTAGGCCAGCGAGCTCATGTACGAACTTTCTTTGCTACGTTTGTCTTGCAGTGACCATCCACATGCTTTTCTAAATAGCACATAATTCTAGTGTAGGACAAGTGTAATGCAGAGGGCTCCAGTATATATGAGTATTCTGGATTGCTTGTGTCTTGCAGCGGACAGTCACGGGTGTCTGAAATACCTAAGTTCATCCTTCAGATAGGTCGCTGTGAAGGGGGTATTACTGTAAAAAAATGCAATTCCGTTGTTGTTTACATATTAGAGTATTAGGTTTCATGCCTTACAGTATCCTTTTATATTACTTTATTGTCCCTCTTGAGCGACCAGGCAACACTAGCGTATTGGAATAGGTGGCGGTTCACTGTTGTACGAAAGTAATACAGAGGGCTCCTGTAGGAACTTCCTGCGTTGCTTTTGTTTCCCAGTGGGAAGTCATGTGATGCTGAGATTATATACCATCCGAAAATGACGGTTGCTGTTGAGGGGTAATACTGTACAAACGTTTGATTGTATGTGGTTCGGATACGTCCAACCTCAGGTAATAAAAAGAATTCCGAGTTATATTGGTATTTTATATCCAGATATGGATAAGATGGACAACAGGACAACAAGGAAATTGTCATGTATACTATATTAACAATCCACTGTATCATGTAACAAGAAACATGTTAATGTTTACGTTACTTAATAAAATGTTTGAATCTTGAATCTTGTGATTGTTTATAGACAATAGTTACAATGTAGATATCACTAAACAAGTAACATTTCATACCTGATTGCAAAATCGAGATATTGGAGGATGATTTCAAGCGAACAGATTCTAAGTTACATGAAACGTGAATGTACTTTAATTCTTTTTGCACTCACCCCTTGCTATTCACATACAAATGTATATGTACAGTGGATAAACCAGCATATACATTGTACAATAATTAAACAATATACAGTGGAGAATCTGTTATTCTTTCCCAATAAACGCGTTTACGCTAAAACTATTATTTGCAGAGCAAACAGTTTGGAACCAGATCAGACGCCGGGTAACCCGGCGTCTGATCAGGCTCCAAACTGTTTTCACCCAGATAAACAAGAATTATCAGAATTGTCCAAAAGTTGTACTTTTCTACGTTTTAGTGCTTTGCGTTTGCGTACGTTTGCGTTTAAACGCGAAAGAATAACATATTCTCCACTCTCCAACAAAACAATAAAATGAACTGCCAATACAGACACAATGACATAATGACTTGGAAATCAGGTAATAATAAACTATTATACACAGAGAAATATGTACACATTGAATGACATTTTTAACAATTTGAGACACAAATCTAATAGATAATATACTATTATATGACTGTTCTTGTATCATTATTTGAAAAACAGGGAATCAATTACTAAAACTCTGAAAAAAAGTCACATTCATCGCTGTTTGTGAAATTTGCCTTTTCTGAACTTGAGAATTTAATGCGGTTATATTTCTGTGTTCCTATGAATATTCGAATTACAAACGGACCATACATGTACCTCTCCCAGTAGAATTATCATTTTCAGATTCGTTTTGAAATGAATCATATAACAAAAACATGACAACTGTGGATGTCATAAATGCGGCCGAGAATACCTTGAGACTAGGCTAATTGGATTTCTGTTACTGTTTGTCTTTGTCTGATTTATAATGAAATAAAACTGTTATATGGTATAGATGATAAGAACAGTCAACCATCTATGACTATACATCTAGTTTAATTGACGAATTCGAAAATTCAAACTTGACCGGCTTCTAAATCAAGCCTTTGTTAATAGTTTGTAATCTTGATTCAGAACACTAAACATTATCGTAGAATGTATCTAACATAAATTAACACGATGTTGCATGTACGCCACAAGCCAAAAATCGGTAGAAAAAAACAAATCTACCGCCATGTTTATTGTTATAATAAACCGTAAGAGTAACGCCAAATATAACGAAGTCTGAAGGCGATACGTCGCCGTAACATGATTCAATAATGTACAGAGTTGGGAATGACCCCATCACAAGAATATGCACGCAAGAGGAACCGTTTAAAGTGTTATTTAAACGGACCGACGTAAAACAGCTTGAGAAGGGGGATGGCAGCAAGTGTTAAATGGAGAATTAAACTGTCACACTAGGTACCTCGGTTTCTTTCATAAAATGAAAAAGAGCCGCATGCGGCCCTACATTGCTCACCTGGTATCCTAGGTTACAGTCATGGTAATGGACCAGTAATGATTAAGTTTTCACTTTTAGCTATCATCCGTAAATTCACCCCCTCCCACTGGCTTTGCAGATCCAATACGGCACACTTTACGACCCGGTCCAAAAAAGTCCACAATTAATTTTGCTAGTATATGTTGTTTGAGCTAGGAAGATTATTTGTAGAAAACTGGCAACTGGTCACCCATGAATCATTATTTGTGTAAGAATATTCTTAAATCAGGCCAATAGTTTCAAAGAAAAATATTTTTAAAGATTTTCTATACAGAAATATAAGGAAAACTTGCCCCACCTACTGGCTGCCATGTTTTTTAAGATAACATAATTATTTTAATAAATCTGGTAGAGAGTCATCAATGGATCATTGGTGTAACATTATTTTCAATTTGGACTGGTAGTTTCACAGAAGAAGATTTTCAAAGTTTTCCTATACAGTAACATAAGAAAAACATGCCCCACCCACTGGAAGCCATGGTTTTTTAGATTTCAAAATTATTTTTATTCAGGGTCACCCATGGATCATTTGTGTGAAATTAATTTCAAATCGGACCAGCGGTTTTAGACAAGTAGCTTTTTAAAGTTTTCAATATAAAGCAATATAAGGAAATCTGCCCACCCACTAGCGGCAATGATTTTTAAGATAGGAAAATTATTTTAAAAATTCTGATAGAAATCCTCTAATGGCACATTCGGGTAAATTAATTTTTAATTTGGACCAGCAGTTTCGGACAAGAAGATTTTTAAAGTTTTTCAATTGGTTGCCATGGCAACCACAATTTCAATTGGATCACCTATATTTGAAAAAAATCTGAGAAAGTATGTGACATTCTTTGGAATATTACTGACTTGACCCTAATCTGATACATGAAATTACCACCAGTTCACTTAATAGTCACGCACGGTAGGAGAGTCCAAACATTTATACAAACTTCGTTAACTGGAATTGGCATAAGTGAAATTTACCTGCATTCCTACAGTTTAATGTCATAATTTCTAAACTGCTTATGTCGAGCATATTCGTATTTCAAACTTAATAAGTGACAAAGATACCTTTTAACTTTGAAATATGGATATGTTCTAGTGTTCACAACGAATTCGAGATAGGCCCTATTGAAGTTCGACTGTATCTAAAATGATAACGTTTTCACATTGGAAAATTTACAACTTACAAGTATGTTCGTTACCAGAATATTTCGAACGGATAGTTCTAGGAGGACATTTACGTTTACGATTAATAATAACAAATGAACAGTTAATCGGGGCGAACAAATGAACTCGTAGGTCAGTGGCTTACCATGTCGAGTTCTGTCTATTTGGTCTGATCTACAACGAATGAACTTAGTCAATTTTGCAACCACTAGGCATTCTTTGGGGGTAACAATCTAAATCTTGTTTGTTTTCAACATTTATTGAGAGCACTGACATATTAATTATGTGTCATATGACATGGAAATAACCCTCCTATACATCGGTCTATTTGAGAAAAACCACAACTAGGCTAGTTGCTTTTCTAACATCTATAGTTACTTTATTTTGGTTAAAAAAAACCAACAACAAAACGTTGATCTTAATACAGTTTATTTTAATTTATTATCAGTTTGATCATAAACCAGGGACAAGTGCAATTACACTTTGTATAGTTTTATTTCAGTCATCTACGGTCTTTTGTTTACCTTGGTGACAACGCGGTTGGGGTAATAGAGGAAAACAAAGCAACAAACTGGCATATATAATCAATATCCGAGTTTCAGTAAGTCATGTACACGTACTGATAGATTCATTACAGTTTTAAATAAGATTTATTTTCATTTCTTGGAATACATTTTGTTTAATACACAGAGAAACAGATTTTGTGTACGCGAATCGATTGTGTGGGGGATCTAACCAACTACCCAAATCGATCAAGATGTACGGTATCTTACACATTGATCACATGTGTAGTTTTGGGGTAAATCAGATTCCAAGAATTTATGATGACTGAAAATAATGAAATATACAGGTTTTAGTTTGGTTTACTTAAATTGACTCATGAATTTACCCCAAACCTTCGAAAGGACAAATCAAGTTTCTATGAAAGTACAGTCCAATTTATACCATTAAGAGTTGTTTTAATAATGTATTGCCAAATGACAAACGGTGGTGGTCCTAATAAGACCTTGTAGAAATCCCTTGAACTTGGTCTACACTTTTTACAAAGGATGACTTTACTCTTCACAGGTACACTGCTTTCAAAGAGTGTTTTTATACGTCGTGGGGGTTAACCCCTTCACTGCCTTACCCCGAATACACTAGGAATTTGAAAACAATTTGTCAAATCCTGATCAGACGCCGCGTTACGACCAGGATACAAACTGTTTTACACTCAATTCAACATTTCATATCAAATAACTAAATATTTAATTTTAGAAATAAAAGCAGACAACAATTGTTTGAATTTGATGACGTCATTGCAGTAAAGGGGTTAAATGTGTTGAGTGTAATGATGTGTTTATCTTTGGTGGCAGTTCGAGCCACCTTGAACAGTTATGTCCCTATGGAATGTTTCCTTCGTGTTTGTATAAATGACAGCCAGATGCCTTCCATTGATGTCATAAATGTCATAGTATATGCCCAGGGATAATTCTCAGCAGGACATTGACGCATGCTGTTAGATTTTCTCATTTATAATTTATAATTGTCATACGGTAAAGGTGATACGAACCCAGCACGTGATGATAACGCAATCCCACTCACTGGGGGCCAACGAGGTATCACGAGGTTTGTTTCGCACAGAAGTCCTGTATATGTTCCGCACCGATAAAGTGCATATTTTGTGTACCCAAAACGAAAGTAAAACACGAATATCCTTGAGTGTCTCTCAATTTCCCCTATACTTAGCCGGACCATATTATCAAATAGGTCCGATGGTAGGTAGAATGGTTTCTCGAGCAATCCACGTACAGATTTCATATTATTCATTGTATTACTTGCAAAAAAACATAGTCATTTATCCTTTGATGTAAAATGTTTCAAATGTATGGTATTTGGTAAACAATGATATTAAATATGATATGAACATAACCTTTTAGATTGATTGTATCAATGGAATATTATTTGGGTTATAAAGAATCTGTAGTAATGCAATAAATGGATTTTAAATCGAGTTTAACAAATTAACCGTGTATAGGTGCCGCACAGAGTATGTATATGTTACTAAACGAAGTCCATTTTATATGTATATGTTACCAACTGAAGTCATCATTGAATTTATATAGGATGCAAACCGCCACGTATCATGCACTTACTGTTGCCTACCGTTTATCTTGAAAATAAATAATCTCCACCAAATCTGTTGATAGTGAAAGTCCAGTGAGAATTTTTTAAAGGTTAACACACAAAAAAACCGGTCCATTTCATGTAAGTTTCTGAAGCAGTTAAAAGTGCAGGACTAGGAAATGAATTCGATCATTCAACTGTTGCGGAAGCAGATGAAGCTGACAGAGTGGTTGATTTGTCCGAGCAACTGGAATACACTATAATTGTTATGTACGAAACAAATTCAAAGCGACATAACTCCTTTAAAAATGTTGCATCCCGAATTGAAAACCTCATGAACACCTTCGCCTATGTAATTTATTAATCTGCGAACGTTTGCAGCATGTTCTTATAGGAAAATACTCAAAGAGCTATAATTTTGTAAAACAGAAACAGCCAATATTCCAAACTACACGAACACCTTCATATATAAGCATTTACTCTTGGAAAGTGTTAAGAAAAGTGTATGAGAAGCTGCACAGGGTTTTTCCTATATATATATTGTATTATGAAACAATGATCTAATAATTACCTATATACCTGCAGATGGTAGCTTAAAGCAAACAGAGTAAAAGTACCTCATTCTGCATTACTTTCAATTTGCTTTAATAAGTGACTATCCGTCTTCAAAACTAGAAACAGGCTATAGGGTGAATGTCTGTTATATTACACGTTTTATCAAAAATCGTAGAGAAAATAAATGGATAGTACCAAGTGTGACCATACCATATGGTCTGTGACGTATTATGTGGATACCACTGGCAGTCAAATTGTCAACAAAAATGCCTCCATTCGGAACTTCAATCAAATGTAAGAAATTTGTTTAAGCCGATTTCAACGAAACATAGCCTATGATACTGAGAACTGGATTCTTTAAAGTGGTATCAATGGATTTGTCACCAAGGTAATACATTTTGCCTGAAAATGGGGCAAATTAGTTGGCAATATCTAGTATTAAATTGTCGTGGTATCATTGTGTGTGCTAACATTTCTTGATATTTGCCTCGTTTTCAGACAAAAAGTATCCATCTAGTGACAAATACATTGACATCATTCTAAAATAACTTATTGATATCCTTAGCATAGGCTATGTTTCCTTGAAATCGACTCAAACCCATTTGATTAAAATTCCGAATCGAGGCTTTTTGGTGATAATTTAGCTGTCAGTGGTACCAAATTAACGTCACAAACCACTTGGTATGGTCACACTGGTACCGCTTGACTGGACGGCCTCGTCGCTAAAAATGCGCCCACTCTTGCTCTACGTCTGGCGTACGGCGCTCGCAGAAAGGTTAAATCGGACAGCGGGCATTATATAATGTTGTGAAGATTTGTAGCCCAATCCCATGCATGTATATATTATGCAATAAATATGTTTAAACTAAACGTGAAATCGGAAGATTCTGGCGCTGGCCGAAGAAATCCTACGGCGGCAGTGTGGCGGGCATTTGCACTTTTGTTCATATGTGTCTATTGATCTAAAAGTTGAAAGAGATGTTCTTATGAGACATAATGCTGTCCATATATGGCCTTTGCGTTCTCGGTGTAGTTGGACTGATATGAGTTATGTGCACATGTAGCAAGCCAATGTGTGGAGCAGGAGTAGCATTAAGACTGCACATCAACAGCCGCCGTTCGGCCATCGTGCGGTCGACGTGTGTTTTATTAGAAATCGCAACCGCCGCGGAGGCGCCATAAGGCTGCCGAACGGATACCGCACTGCCGCAAGTTTTTTACCCCTAAAACATCAAATCTCGCCTCGCGGCGGCCGCAGCAAATGTGAGCACAACATACGGCGGTCGAAGGAAATCTACGGCGGCCGGGAAATTACTACTCGCCGTAAAAATAATAATCCGTGCGACTGCCGTACGGCCGCCGCAGCAAATGTGAGCTAGGCATAAACGATACATTTTGTGTCACTGCAACAGAAATCAATTAATTGACTTCAGTAGGTAACACATACACCTTCTGTTGGTAACGTATACACGTAAATGCGACTTCAGGAGGGCACATACACACTCATAAACCCTTCAGGGTACTGTGAGTGATTCAAAGTTGTATACATTATTGTGAAAAAAAAGTTGAAAAATTATGGAAAAATGAAGCTATTAATAAACATGCATCATGTCTGAGATGGGGTTCCCGAATATTTGTAAATATAGTGGATCATTCCAATGTTTTTTTTCGATAATCGCCCGGTAATATTCATTTAAGAGTGACAAATTGACGTCTGTGCTTGATATACATACTTATTTTCCATAAATAATGCAAGAAATGGTATGTAAACAGTTTATTCACGAACCTATACTGTAATCTGCAAAGAAATAATTCAATTGATATGTGTGTCTATGGACACAAGTGGTTAATGCGAATGTCAGCGTATAAAAAATAGTACACACATGGGTGCGTTTACATGGATTGTACATGTAGGTGCGAAACATATACAGGACTTCTGTGCGAAACGGGCCTTCGTGATACCTCGTTGGCCCCCAGTGCCACTGGTAAGTTCAGACTTAAGAGTTTCGGACCAAAGTGGTCCCAAGTGGGAAAGCGGAGGATAGAATCCGTCCATTGCTACTACAGTGCTTCCTCCCTACAAATGCACTCCCAACAACGACTCCCTCCTTACAACGACACTTGTCGAAGTTCCCTGAATAGGAAAATTTTGTCTAACGCGTTTACTGCTGCAATAACATCTGCTTGAAATTATCGTCTACTGTTTTCATCAAAGTTACGTATGAGAATAATTTTGATAGAAGATATATAATGAAGAATGGCAAAGAGCTTGAATCCAGATCAGAAGCCGCGTGACGCGGCGTCTGATCTGGATTCAAGCTGTTTACAAATGTAATCCCAGTCTTAATATTTACCTCTCTTATAACCACTCCCTCCGAACAACACACATACATGTAATCTGTGTCTCCCATTGTGTGTCGTTGTAGAGAGGGGGCGCTGTATTGCAAAGTGGTAAGACATCACCAAACTACGCCTCCTACACACTCATTCGTTCACCACATACAGTGGAGAAAACGTTATTCTTTCCCAATTAACGCGTTTACGCTAAACTTATTATTTCCAGTGCAAACATATTTGAGCCTGATCAGACGCCGGGTAACCCGGCGTCTGATCAGGCTTCAAACTGTTTGCCACTAAGGTAAAAATGAAAAGTCAGAAGTTGTCCTTTTCTACATTTTAGTGTTTTGCGTTTGCGTTTCGTTTGCTTTTAAACGGGAAGGAATAACGTATTCTCGACTGTACATACACATCGGTGCCATGTGACCACTATTGTGTCACAGTGCCGTATAACCCAAATCAATCAATCGGACTGAAGTGTGAACGGCCTTGAACGGGGATAACAGAGCAGTAATGTTATAGAGCGTCAAACTTCTTCTTTGATGTTGGGATATTTTTCATCTACACCTACGTGGTTACTCCCTACTATCAATTGCTAATAATTACAGGGAGGTCGGGGGACAGTGTTTAAATAAAAGTAATAAATAGTGACTGCTATTTCCTAGTAGTCACAAACAGTGCAAAACAGTGCAGTAAACAGACAATTTAATTTACAATTTAAAAACAGCTAAAAACAGGTTAAGTGATTAGGGTTCGAAAGAGCAGAGGCTAGCAGTGAATATATATACGACAGAGCGTTCCATTATGTTTTCCTTTTCTGCTATCTGCGGACATAAATGTTATACATTTGTAGGTTGCAGTTTACTCGTAGTCTTATTTAGAACCAAACTGTTTGTAACAGTTAATTCGAATTTACCAGTACTTAGCAAACAAAATATCAACCCCTTCACTTCCTTACCCTGAAGATGTTGGTTGTTTTAAGTCAAAATTTCTAAAATATTGTGACATCAAGCAGACGACAATTGCTTAAAACTGATTACGTCATAGCAGTGAAGGGTTATGGCTCAACGCAAGGACTAATATATAGCTGTCGATTTGGGAGTTCTTCTATGAAAAGGTGTGTATCAATATACGTTTGTAAAAAGTATATATATATACTCTTTGGAGACATTAAAAATAAGTAGATATGCTAATTTGCAAAAGAGGGGACAGCCTTTTACAGGACGAAAACAATAAAGGAAACTCTTTTAACCCCTCCAACTTCATGATTTCACTTGCTTTGTTATTCATGTAGAACGACTAAAGAATTATCATAATGAGTGTCAAGCAGTTTGGAATTTGATTAGAATCGTCGTTTAAAAATAACCACTGTACTTGGGGTAAGGTCGCGAAATGGTCAACGCGAGTGAAATCAAACTGATGCGCTGGCGAAAGTAAAATTATAAAGGACCATGGTGCACGAAAACCGTGCTTGATATGTGAACAGGACGACAAAAGAAACCCACAGGAATGCACTTTTCTATTTTTTGTCTAAACATTTCTGAAATATATCCTGTTTATAGCGTAGTGATGGAAAACAATAGATTCAATTTTGTATCGTCAAACTTAAATCAAGCTACCAATCACAACACTACCCTTTTTAAGCATTTTGATTTTCAGCTTGTTGTTAGATGCAGGATTAAAATAATGCAGAAAGCTCATGAGTGTTTGGTTTTATACTATATGTAGCAGTCACATATATTGGTTTACCCCCACTTTTCCCCTTTAAAATATCGCTTATCCCCTGAAACTTCCAATGAACAATTCCAGTTTGCAATAAAGGCTTGTCCATTTTAGACTATTTAGGGTTGTTTTTGGTAAGAAATTGTAAAATGCCAAACAGTAAAGTCCCTGATCAGAGCGGCTTCTGCAGGAGCCCTCTGATCAGGGACTTCACTGTTTGCATATATCAAGTGTACTATTCACAGGTACATATTTGGTAAAGGACGCATATATGCGTCACTAGGGCTCAATGAGTTGATACCTAGTCGACTGTACACGTGACTTATCTCTACACATTTACCATTTGTGGCAGAAGTCTGATGGTCTAAGGAATTAGCCTACGTTTCGAAATCATACCACTGCCTACAGTAGAGAAAACGTTATTCTTTCCCAATAAACGCGTTTACGCTATACTATTATTTGCAGTGCAAACAGTTTGGAGCCAGATCAGACGCCGGGTAACTCGGCGTCTGATCAGGCTCCAAACTGTTTGCCACCAAGATAAACATGAATTATCAAAATTGTCCAAAAGTTGTTCTTTTCTAAGTTTTAGTGCTTTGTGTTTGCGTACGTTTGCGTTTAAACGGGAAAGAATAACAGATTCTCCACTGTATGTGTAACGAGTGTAACTCTATGTGTAACTCTGTTTTGACAAATAGGTATTTCTATTGAATTGTCGTTTTAGCTCACCTCAGCCAAAGGCTCAAGGTGAGCTATTGTGATGATCCTGTGTCCGTCGTCGTCCGTCGTGCGTGTCCGTCGTCGTTAACAATTGCTTCAAATGACATCTTTTTCTATACCGCTTAACATATTTCAACCACATTTTACTGATATGTTCCCTTGGTCAAGCTCTTTCAAATTTGTTCAAAGAATTAAAACCAATGCAGAAATTTGGTCGCCATAGCAACCGGAGTGGAAATGTTAAGAAAATCTTACAAAATCTTATTTTAAAAAAACTACAAGGGCCAGAGCTTAGATAATTGGCACATATCATTATCTACAACTAATATGGCCAGAGGTTTGATATTTTGCATGGTGACACGTATAGATGTCTTTTACGAATATTGTTGAAATGGGCTTAGGTCTGTTGTATTTCTAGGTCACAGAAGCTAAATAAAGTTTTTTTTTAATGAAAAAATCAAAAAAATCTTCTTGTCTAAAAATCTAGTAGTTATAAAGAGCTTAGCTATTTGGTTCAAAGCATCATCTACAGGTTATCTGTCAAATTTGTTCAAATCATGTCCCTGGGGTCCAAATTGGCCACCGTTTTACATAGAGTTATTGAATGAAATTGTCAAACATCTTCTCCTCTGAAATTGATAAGACAAGAACTCTCATATTTGATATGGTGACACTTCTAGATGTCCTTTACCAATATTGAAGAAATTGTTCCGGATGGTTGCATATCACAGGAGCTAAAACAATTTTTTTTCAGTTTGTATCCGAAACTCTAGTACACAGAGCATAGAGATTTGGCACAAAGCTTCTCTATCAAGTTTGTTCAAATAATGCCCCGGGAAAAATGACCCGGCCCTGGGACATTAGTCATTCTCTCCATTTTGTCAGCTATTATCAGGTGAGCGAAATATGGCCAATAGGCCTCTTGTTTGAAATGCACTATATCCCGAAACTAACGTGTGTGTGTGTTATCATCCGATGCATTGAAATGTTTTGGCCAAATTAGTTTGTCAGTCCCATTCAGCCAAAGCTACAAAAACGAATATCTGCAGACAACAATTTATAAACAGTCGATAGGATGACAGTGAATTGGGTGCTAATGCAAGTTTCACGATCTCATTAGGTACACGATATAATTCAAGAAAACACGTCCTGGTCATATGAAACCTTGCAAGTTGACTCTATAATGGGGAGACTAATGACTGTTTTCGCCATACAGTAAAACCTCTCTATTACGCCTACTAAAATGAAGGTTTATTGGTTGAATAAAAAAAAACGTGACAGCTTAAAGCAAGATGAACGTAAAACAGAAAGCTCCTATAGGAGCTTTCTGTTTTACGTTCACCTTGCTTTAAGCAGTCACCTGCCTGAAACACCTGATAATTAACACAATTAAATGGTCATTACAGAGGTTTTACTGTATTATTAAAGATAAGATGGGTGGCAGGAAAAAACAGCAACCTCTCTATATCACGACCACTGAATAATGCTAGAGCTTTGGAATCTTGAGGCCGATAGAATTTAGATATGTCTGCTTTTTTGTTCATGTTATCTTAATATGTTGCTTGTTTTGAAAGCAGAACAAAGATCGCATTTGTTTCATTAGTCGTCAAATCGGAACTTTAGACAGACGCATACGTCTTTGAGGAGAAAGTGCATACCAGTCTAATTGAAGATACAGTGCTCCCTCTCTACAACGGTCCTCCCAACAACGACTCCCTCCTTACAACGACCCTGGCCGCAGTTCCCTAAACAAGACAATTATGTCTAATACTTTCACTGCTGTAATATTGTCTGCTTAAAATTGTTAACTGCTGTTTTTCTCAAAGTCATATATTGGATATTTTGACCGAAAAAAAACCAATGACGAGTGACGAACAGCTTGAATCCAAAATCAGACGCCGCGTTACGCGGCGTCTGATTTGGATTCAAGCTGTTGCAAATGTAAGCCATGTTCCCTCTCTATAACAACTCCCATCCGCATAACACACAAACTCGCTGTCTACCATTAAGTGTTGTTGTAGAGAGGGAGCACTATAGTTTAGACGCAAGTAAGCTTTATATTGGAAACTTGACTCCTAACTAGAATCTACGATGCTTTCAGTGGTAGTTAGCAATAAGTCATTCAAGTCCGAGAAGACTTAGTTATACATAGTGACCGATAGAGCTTAAAGAGAGTGAAAACCAAAATTGACATCAATAAACCTCGTTTTGTAAATAGATGCCAAACGCCTACAAAAACACAAAAAAATATCAGTTTAGGCAACCTATTTATGTTACTAGTACAGTGGAGAATACGTTATTCTTTCCCGAAACGAAACGCAAACGCAAAACACTAAAACGTAGAATAGTGCAACTTTTGGACAATTCTGATAATTCATGTTTATCTTGGTGGCAAACAGTTTGGAGCCTGATCAGACGCCGGGTTACCCGGCGTCTGATCTGGCTCCAAACTGTTTGCAATAGAAATAATAGTTTTAGCGTAAACGCGTTTATTGGGAAAGAATAACGTTTTCTCCACTGTAAAACTTACATTTAAAGAAAAGAGTTAAGGCGCGGTGGGGATCGAACCTGTGCGGAACAGGCAAAACAAGATATGAAAAAAAAAAGACTAGCGCGAAGCCCCTTGGGCCAACGGGAAACCTTTATAAAACAAATGATGGGTAAATCTAAAAACAAAAAAGCTGTGATTGATTTTCCGTGAGGATGATTTTATTCCGATCATTTTTTTTTCTTTCGATAGGCACAATAATGCTGCAAATTTGCTTATATTTGAGAGTTTTCGTTTTCGTAAATACACGATTTGATTTCCAGTCTCTTTAACCCTTTCACTCTCAATGACGTCACAAAGCGCATTTGCAAACGGTTTTGATCCTGAGCAGACGCGGCGTAACGCTGCTCATGATCAAAACTATTTAACACTTGTTTTTGAAATTCTGCCAGTTATACTGCCTTATCTAACGTTGAAATGATATTGACGACAACAATATTGAAGCAGACGACAATAAGGCGTTGAGGGGTAAAATATCACGATAAATTTGGTCAGATATAAGCAATCAAAAACTTTAGAACTTTCTCAGACTCAACTCAAACGCTGTCTAAGCATGAGGTCAGACTTCTAGCAATACAAAACATTGCAGACTAAACATTGCTGTCATCCCAGTCTTGGCGTGTGATCAAGGCTTCCACTTACAAACATACAGTGGAGAATCTGTTATTCTTTCCCGTTTAAACGCAAACGTACGCAAACGCAAAGCACTAAAACGTAGAAAAGTTTTGGACAATTCTGATAATTCATGTTTATCTTGGTGGCAAACAGTTTGGAGCCTGATCAGACGCCGGGTTACCCGGCGTCTGATCTGGCTCCAATCTGTTTGCACTGGAAATAATAATTTTAGTGCACACGCGTTTACTGGGAAAGAATAACGTTTTCTCCACTGTACCAGTTACAGAGCCCCTCCCTACAACGACCCTCCCAACAGCGAATCCCTCTTTACAACGACCCATGCTGCAGTTCCACAAACAAGACAATTATGTCTAACGCTTTTACTGTCGCAATATCGTCTGCTTACAATTGTCGTCTGCTGGTTTTTTCAATGTTACATATAAGTGGACTTTGTGATAGAATAAATATAATGACGAGTGATAAACGCCGCGTCTGATCTGGATTCAATCTGTTTGCAAATGTAAGCCAAGTCTTAATTCCCCCCTCCCTATAACGACTCCCCCCGAACAACTCACACAATCTTCGTCTCCCACTGAGTGTCGTTCTAAAGAGGATGCACTGCATAACAAAACGTGGACATACTGGTACAGTGGAGAAAACGTTATTCTTTCCCAATAAACGCGTTATTATTTCTAATGCAAACAGTTAGGAGCCAGATCAGACGCCGGGTAATCCGGCGTCTGATCAGGCTCCAAAATGTTTGCCACCAGAATTGTCCAAAAGTTGCACTTTTCTATGTTTTAGTGTTTTGCATTTGCGTTTTGTTTCGTTTAAACGGGAAAGAATGACGTATTCTCCACTGTATGTGCCAAACAGTGTAGAACAAGACCAGCCAGACGCGGTTGCTGTTCTTCACCTTCGATCACTGTTAGCTACACAATTAGTCTGATCATTTAGCTTAAATAGATCGAGTTTTACTCATTCACTCCAGAAATGTCAAAGGTCGCATTCCAGTTTTCAGTCTAGTTCAAGTTTTATTATCTATGGTTGCTTTTTATCTAGGTATACACTGTACACACAGGACATGCGTTCTCTAAACAGGAACACTGTTTCTAAAAGATGTGTATATGTCGTAGGCCATATTGGAATCTAGGCAGATCCGGAATCTGCCTAGGCAGATTCCGGATCTGCCTAGGCCATATTGGAATTCTTATATGGCCTAGCCATATTGGAATTCTGTTATGGCCTAGGCAGATTCCGGATCTGCCTAGGCCATATTAGAATCTAGTTTTTTTTAGTAATAACATAGTCTAGCTAGTTATACAAATGTACCAAATTAAGGCATAGGTACCATTTTAAAACTAAACAGTAACATTTCATAAATATTGTTTTTATTATTTTTTCTATGTAGTACTATAAGGTACTGTGCAAAGGTTATAATGTACGAATGAATTATTGAAAAAATTGGTCAAGAAAGCAATTACATTTGATGTACATGTAGTTTCGTTTTGGGAGGAGACAAAAGCAGTGTTTTGATAACAACTAACCATTCACTTTCACCTAAAATTATACTTGATCACACTCATCTAGCTCAAGTCAGATAATCGTATTTAAGCACATATCTAGTTTGTTTTGAGAAGAAGATAAAAGTAGTGTTTTCATACCAATTAATCCATTTACCTTTGACTGTATTCCAAATACACTTACTGTATGTCAAGCTAAATTTTAAAAGTAAACTAAATGTTGAAAGAAGGCTTATAAATAATTAAAGCTACGGGATAAAAAGGACTATGTTAGTACGACTAGATTCTGATGCTAGAATTGTTTGAAAACACCATTATATATGTCTTACTTAAACAGTCAAAAATTGTTAAAAAATACCTATGCTTTTACTTAAACAACCAATAACTGTTAAAATATACCTATGTTATTTCTAAAAAAAATAGATTCTAATATGGCCTAGGCAGATTCCAGATCTGCCTAGCCATATTGGAATTCTAATATGGCCTAGGCAGATCCGGAATCTGCCTAGGCCATAACAGAATTCCAATATGGCTAGGCCATATCAGAATTCCAATATGGCCTAGGCAGATCCGGAATCTGCCTAGGCAGATTCCGGATCTGCCTAGATTCCAATATGGCCTACGACATATACATACATCTTACAAGGGTTTAATAGGTACAAGTTGATAATTCACCAACCTGGAGTCCAAAGTTATAAAGCATTTGGGTTGAGGTTGAGATTGTTCTCAAGCATTTGATCGGTCAACTTTGAGCTTTTGCTCAGCATTTCTTTCTTCGGTCAGAATAAAACTTTAAGAACGTATTTCAATATGAGATCGCGCCAGTGTCGGTAGATGTCGACACTCTACGTAAAGTGATAGGTCATTATTGTCAACTGACGGTTCATGCTCGAGCATAGTTCGGTTGACCGATATTGGCACGATCTCATAGGGATGTACATGTACTTCATAAAACTCTTTCAACAACGAGTAACTGTCATCTGCATAAATCTTGAATACAAATCCCATCTTAATATTAACAGAAAGAGAATCAGAGTAACAAAGATCTAAAGCCAGGCAAGGCCCTACTTTAATCCTTTCCCTTATAGAAGCGACTTTTAGCACATGCATTGTATTCATCCGCTGAAGAAAATAGTTCCAAATTATACCGTAATGAATATGTGTCATATTTAATATTTCCTTATTCTAGCAGGTAATAGCTTAAAGCAGGCTGAAGGTAAAGCAGAATGCGCCATATGGCGCATTCTGCTTTCATTTCAACCTGCTTTAAGTAGTCACCTATTTTCAAAACTAGAAACAGGCTATCTGTAAAGTTGGCCCTAATTTGGCCACAGAGAACTGCCGCACATCCTCATATGCTGCATTTCGTAGATCACTAGCAAAGCTGACAATGAAATGAGTACTAGCATATGCGATCTCCACACTTCATATCCTCTTCTGTTCAGAAGATCATTCTTGTTTGCCCAATCATTGGCAAATCTTCCCATGACGATTTTCTTACACAATTCTGCTGGTTCCTTTATCTTTTTGCCGTCTTCTAGAACAGTTGTGATCGAGTTTGCCTGTTCAGCTGTAGCCAAATGGTTAAGAATTTCCAAAGTTTTTAAATCAATTTTGCGGCAAAGGTCTGTTGCTTTAACGGTTTCCGCTGCGTCTATTTCGAGTTTCTTGAGTAACTTATCTTGATCTTTATGATAAGCGGCTGCAGTTTTGCTTATATACTGGTCATTTATGGGTAGAACCTCAGTTGCAATCTGCGCTTGCAAAGGACCTGTTTGTTGATTAATATGTCCTGCATTCTGAAAGTTGTCCAAGGATTTTCTTTTTCTTTGATCAAGAGTCCCATCCTTTTTTACTCTGAAGGACACATTTTTAGCAACATTTTCGATGGCTTTCACCCGTTCAGCAGACATGTCTATCTCTCTCAAATGTTCACAAATTCGTAATACTTTGTTATTTACTGCTTCGGCAAACTGCATGGGTTCAAATCCAATGGAAGGAAATGCGCTTTCAAAATCATGTCCACCCTGTGCCATGTTAAGTTCAGACTGAAACAAAACAAAATAAAATAATATCGTTACACAGATCAGTATAACTAGTGTCTTAAGACCCCATAACCGTGATGATTTTGAAAATTACCACCATACAAACGTGGCAATAAATCGAAAGGTATGATATTGTATTACCTGATAGCCTATTTCTAGTATTGAATATAGTTGACTACTTAAAGCAGGTTGAAAGTAAAGAAGAATGCGCCTTTAAGGCGCATTCTGCTTTACTTTCAGCCAGCTTTAAGCTTCCATGTGCTAAAATATAGAAATATTCCCTATACTATATATTCATGGCTGATTAAATTGGAACTATTTTCTTCAGCGGAGGAATAAATCATATCCGCTAAAAGCCGCTTTTATGGGGGAAAGGGTTAAATTACTTAAATGATGAATTCGGGCTTCAAATGTTTTTTTGTTATCCACGCCTTTTGATATTTTGTGTATGATAGATAGATAGATAGATATGATTTTATTCTTCCTTCAGACTAACAAGTCCACGAGGCATGTAATACATGTTGTAAACAAGCATAGGCATGTAATACATAAACAAACAAACAGTTATGACCATAAAGATGCATTTAGCGGAGAAGATGTAAGTAAAGACAAAATTAAAATTATGATTTCAGTGATACTTTAATCAGAATTGATATCATTATCACCATTATCATAACTTAGTTTTCTTAAATCAAATATCTATTATATTTGTGTTAGAAAATACTGATGTTATTTTAATATAAGAATAAAATATATCTTATACTAGTAACATTAAACAATTATTGGAACTCGAATTTAAATTAAAACATTCATTTGCACCGAAAACTTATACTAGTAACATTTAAACAACTATTGGAACTCGAAGTTAAACAAATTACACACAAAACAAGCAGTTCAGCCTGGTACACTCCTTTTGCATGAGTACATGTACATGAAGATCTTCACCATAACTACAGGAATAGTCATCAGATCAAAGAGGTTTAGCTTGAAATGCATAGTGAACAAACATTGATAAATTTCTAACAGTCTTAACATCAAAACTAGTCATTAATTTTGTAAATTTCAACATACTTGGCCTTTTCCAATAATATTTTGAAATATATTTTATTCTTAGATCTTGGAATTGAATACACTCTAATACAAAATGAAATTCATCTTCCAATGTGGAACACGCACTACATTTTCTATCATTGAATGCTATTGGCAATGGTTTATTCCATCTCTCTGTTTCAACTGCTAATCTGAATCATCTTCATCATAACTACAGTAATATGCATTAGATCAAAGAGGTTTAGCTTGAAATGCATAGTGAACAAACATAGCTAAATTTCTAACAATCTTAACATCAAAACTAGTCATTAACTTTGTAAGTTTCAACATACTTGGCCTTTTCCAATAATATTCTGAAATATATTTCATTCTTAGATCCTGGAATTGAATACATTCTAATACAAAATGAAATACATCTTCCAATGTGGAACATGCACTGCATTTTCTATCATTGAATGCTAATGGCAATGGTTTATTCCATCTCTCTGTTTCAACTGCTAACCTGAATCATCTTCATCATAGCTTCATTTACTTTGTAAGTTTCAACATACTTGGCCTTTTCCAATAATATTCTGAAATATATTTTATTCTTATATCCTGGAATTGAATACATTCTAATACAAAATGAAATACATCTTCCAATGTGGAACATGCACTACATTTTCTCTCATTGAATGCTAATGGCAATGGCTTATTCCATCTCTCTGTTTCAACTGCTAACCTGAATCATCTTCATCATAGCTACAATAATAGTCATCAGATCAAAGAGGTTTAGCTTGAAATGCATAGTGAACAAACATTGATAAATTGCTAACAGTCTTAACATCAAAACTAGTCATTAACTTTGTAAATTTCAACATACTTGGCCTTTTCCAATAATATTCTGAAATATTTTTATTCTTAGATCTTGGAATTGAATACATTCTAATACAAACTGAAATTCATCTTCCAATGTGGAACATGTACTACATATTCTATCATTGAATGCTATTGGCAATGGTTTATTCCCTCTCTCTGTTTCAATTGCTAACCTATGAGAAGATAATCTAAGTCTACTCATAGATGTACAAAACTTCCCTATATTAACAATATTTAGGTATGGCTGTATTCCAAAATTTGATATTTTTCTGTAACACAGAGCTCTACTTGATTCTTTCAGCCTATTATTCCAATTCTGTACAAACTGATCATTTAACCTTTGTTTTACAAGTAAAATAAACAGTTTTGCATCACCGACAGTTTGTGATAACCAAACGTGGTAGAACCCTAAGCGACAAATAGGATCTTTCAATAGAGAACACCAGTTCACATAATTATTTATTTCATGCTCATCTTTCAGCAAACGATATATTCTTGTTATATATTTATCTTCTTTTGTATGTAAAATCTTAACCCAGTACTTAATAATATTTAAGCATCTTTTAGTTTGGTATGTAAATCTTCCTAGCTCTCCATAAATGAAATCATTTTGAGTCGTTTGTTTTACACCTAAAAGTTTTTTGCAAAATTGTAGGTGGGTCCTTTCGATAGAAGGTGCAATCGAGAAGCCCCATACCTCACTACTATAATTCAATATTGGACTTATTAGTTTATCAAACAGTTCTAATTTGTGAGATGGGCTTATATATGTAAACTTATGTAAGTGTTTATTCATCTTAAATATGGCCTTGTGTGCTTGACCTGCTAACGCAATTTGGGTATGCTGAAACGATCCACCAGATGTAAAAGTAACCCCTAAATATGTGAATTTGGTAAGGATTTCTATTTCTGTACCGTCATAGTAAAACTTTTGATGAGAAGGTAGTTTCCCGCCTTTTCTGAATACCATTATTTTTGTTTTATTTGTGTTTACCTTTAGTTTCCACGTATTGCAATATTCTTGAAGAATATTTAACCCTTTTTGTACCTGCGATGCATTTTCTGCAAACAGTACAATGTCATCTGCGTATAATATTAAAAATAATTTAAATAAATCTATATTTAAACCATCTACGCCACCTTTGATGTATTCATCTTCTAGATCATTTAAAAACATTGAAAACAGAAATGGCGACAAACTCTCACCTTGTCTTACACCTAAAGTGCATGACATAGTATCACCAAGCTTATTATGGTATTTTACTCTTGATTTAACACTTTTGTACATCGATTGTATTATGTTAAGCATATTTCCTCTGGCACCTACTTTTATTAATTTGTACCACATATTTTCACGAACTACATAATCAAAGGCTTTTGTAAAATCAACAAATGTACAAAATAATTGCTTTCTCCTATTAATGAAACTTGATATAAGACCATTTAAAACAAAAATGTTATCTACAGTACTCATATTAGCTCTGAAACCAGCTTGGGCTTCAACATATACGTTATAATTTTCAGCCCAGTTTTGCAATCTATTATTTAGTACTCTAGTAAATAATTTTCCGACACAGCTTAGTAATGTGATTCCTCTATAATTCGTTGCATCATCTGGATTCCCTTTTTATGCAGTGGTATTACATATCCCTCAGACCATCTATCCGGAAAATAACCTAATCTAAATATCTTGTTAAACATAGATTGGAGAACAGGCATGAGAATTTGCTCTGCATTTATTAAAAATTCATTGAGTAGATCTATTAAATCTGGACCTGCCGATCGATTATTTTTTAACTGTTTAAAAGCTTTATGAATCTCTTCATTCAAAATATCCTTATTAAGTTCATCAAACATAATATTAAATTCATCTTTTTCATATCATTCAATAAAATGAAGTACATCTTCATCTGGAGTAAAGAAAGGATCACTAGAATTGTTAATAGTTTTGAAGTACTTTTCAAATGCTGACAATGGAATGTTTGCTGGTTTAATGCCAGCAGTTTCCTTGAGTAACTTCAAATATTCTCTGGCATTCTTTCTCTTTGCATTTACAAACTGAGTAGTTTTCTCCTTATCATAATTATATCTGTTTTGCGTTTAGCCTCAACCATTTTAAGCCTATTCTCCTCATTAGGGAACTGTCGGTATTTATTTAAAATTCTATGAAAAATAATTTTTTGATCATAACACTCTTCATTATACCAAGGTAAGTTATTATCCATTTTCCTTTCTGAATTGGTTTGCGCTGTTGTATTTACCCTTTTCAAGCACGTGTGGGCAGCATCTTTAAAAACACATTCAAGATTTTCCAAGCAACCATCTAAAGTAATTTGAACAGCCATTTAGAGTATCAACGAGATCAATTAATGTTCTTTTACATTCAGATGTATCTAATTGTTCCAAATACCTTTCTTTTTTCTCACTATTCCATACATAGATCTACTTAAATTTGATATCATCATATATTTTTGTAGATGCATTTTGACCAGGTAAATCTTGATCTAGATTCTCCTCTTCTCCCTCACAAAAATTCATATTATTCTGAATATTCTCTATATGAAAATTAGCTGTAAATTCAACAAGGCAGTGGTCAGACAAAATATTTGGATCATTTACACGAAAATGAGTAATCTTCTCAAACATATCAGGTCTACAAAGTACATAATCTATTACACTGGACCCAACACTGTTTACAAATAATCGATAAAATATGTTGTCATCAATAATCGTCTGTCTACTACTGTCATCTGGCAATACGTAACACAACCCTATATATAAATCTTTATCAATATGTAGTCTATCACGTGCTATTTTTAACCAAAGAATATCGTCTGCGCTTTTGTAAAATAATGTGTCTTCTGATGTCAGATTATTTCTAACATAAGCCGCTATTCCATCTGAGTTTCTCTTACAGGATGATTTAGCTCTACGTTTAAGTTCTATTAAGATAAAAACACTAAAAACCTTCAACATTCAAATCGGAAAATTCACCTGCCCAAGTTTCTGTGAATAAAATTATATCTTTACATTTAAAAATCTCGTCCAAATATTCACTTTTTAATTTATTAGTTCTTTTAGTCACTAAGCCTTGTGCGCATTGAAAACCGAAGACAACATTTGGACACATTCTCCTGACTGTCCTACACTGCATGACATGGACCGTGGGAACCTGGGGAATCCCAAACGTCATCTGGGGATTCCGAGTTTGTTGCGTCATCTTTCCTAGTTATGACGTCACTAATGTCAATGAGAGACAACCCAGACTCTTTACCTGCTGATGTAGTTTCGCCACTAGCTGTCTGCTTAACGGAAAAGGGACGACGCGTTCTGACAGTATATGGCGAAAATGATCTCGATCTACGCGCTGTGCTTTCAATTGATCGCGACACATGCGTTCCTCCCTCTGCCATTTTTTTCTGAATGTCATTCAATCTACTGATTTTTGCAAGGGTTGGATTTGTTAAGTTGCATTCTAAAGTTTTTTACTCTGTTTCTTCCATAGATCGACTGGTGTTTGAAACTAGGCTGGCACTCTTGTTACCGAGACAACTATCCACACTGCTGTAAGCAGATCTAGGGGTTGTTGGTGGTGGAATGGCTGTGTTAAGGTTTAGACCACTAGTGTTGCCAGGACATATAGGGGCTGTTATCAGGGCTGTTTTGACAGCGGGACTACTGTTTACACTAGATCTAGATGATGCTCTAAGTGGTGGGACCGAATTGTTTGCGTTGGTGTCAGTAGATCTAAAGGCTATCGGGGGTGATGGTGTGTCGTCGTATGGTGGCATAGAAATCATATTATGAATATTGTTCCTGGGATCTGGCACGTTTCCTGGGATCTGGCACGTTTCCTGGGATAGGGTGAGGTATATCTAAGTCATAACTTGGTATCAGCTTTCTGTAATACCATCGTGCTGAGCACTCTGTGCGACCGCCTGTTGGGGAACCGTTTGTGTTTGTGTCCGGTTTTCAGATGTGTTTCTGTATACGACCTGGGAAAGCTTTGTATATATCGCATGCTTTGCTTAGTCTGGTTACCGTCGTGCCACAATAAACGGCGTTTTAACTTCTACACGTATATAGACTCAGTTTGTAACAGATCTATGTGTATCTAATTTTCATTCTGGATTTAGATATATTTCGCTTTAGCTCTTTTCAGGGTTTTTAGCCTATCCTTGTAGATCTATATCTGTTTAAGTGTTGGATATCTTTATGATTCTTCTGCTGTGGAAATCTCTCACTGCGCCATGTAGGGTCTATAATAGTTTAGTATTTAAAAGTGCATGATTGGGAAATTTCTACGAATCGAGAACTCCGTTACTAAGCAACATGACATCATATTCTGTACAGATCTATCATGATACGCCAAAGGTCTTAGGAGCGTCACGTGAGCTTTGGAGCCAAATTGTGAAGGGCAGTTTAATACGGGCTTTATGATTGGCTGAACTATCTTGTGCGCACAAGATAGCAATTTTGTTTTCCCGTGTCCAAAAATAAAAAAAAAAGTCGGGGAAACAAAAGATTGTTTTCCCGTGTCCAAAAATAAAAAAAAAAGTCGGGGAAACAAAAGTTTGTTTTCCCGTGTCCAAAAATAAAAAAAAAATCGAGGAAACAAAAGTTTTGTTTTCCCGTTTCCAAAAAAAAAAATTGGACTCGGGGAAAACAAATTTAATTTTTGGACACGGGATGTCACCTTAGTGCCACCGTACTGTAGTCTTTTATGATGTAGACTTAAATTTGTAGTTGTTGAGATCCTGAGTTTCCGAAACTCGAACTTGAAAAATGCAAGTGGGGGTTCGGGGGTCCTCCCCCGGGAGAAAAATGGAAATAAGAACTGAAATGGTGTGCTCTGAAGTGTTTTTGGAGGGAATAGGGACACTGAATACGATCAACGTGAACCATACATTTGCTTTGAAGGCTCTGTTTTATTAGACACAACCTTATTTTGTGACTAATTTTTCCACTGCTAGAACTATTTGACTTTAAGACTCGCGAGAAGTACACGAAACACTGTAGAAGTTTTTCAGGCTGCCAACTTTCTAGTAACTAAGTTCTTTATTTTCTGAAACTTGAACTTGACCGATGAAAGTGGGGTCCAGGGGTCATCCCCCGGGAGAAAAAATCGAAATAAGAACTGAAATGGTGAGTTCTGAAGTGTGTTTGTAGGGATTTTGGACACTGAATACGATCAATGTGACTAACCTATAAATTTCCAAGAACTTTTGACTTTTAGACGATTTAGGTATACATTGTACGTACGATCCATATGTATATGAACTATGAAAAATTTTGGGCACTAAATACGAACTATGTGATCCATACAATTTTCTTCAAAGGTTCGTTATATAAGACATAACATTATATAACTATTTGACTCAATGTTTAGACGCACGAGAGGTACATGTAAGAGATTACATGTAGCACCGTGGGTTTGAGCTGCCATCTTTGTAGTTACTAAGTTATTGCTTTTCTAAAACTTGAAATTGATCAATGCTGGAGGGGGGGGGGGTCCGGGGGTTCTCCCCCGGGGAGAAAAATGCAAAATTAGAACTGAAATGGTGAGCTCTGAAGTGTATTTGAAATCTTCATTTTAGACTTTAAGGTCTAACCCCCCTTAGCCTTCGGTTTTTATGCCATTTTTGGCCATGTTTGATTTTTCATTTTTCAAACTGATGTTACGCACGTGCGTACGTGCGTATCGCTGGCTACGCCCCTGCATTTCTCATCATCACATTTGCACTGTTTTGGTTATGTCTATTAAACTGGCTGTTAGTTGTTGTGGTGCAGTCTGGCTGTAAGGTGATGACGGCAATGGTCGTTGTCCCTGGTGCCCAGCTCCATGGCCAGCCCTGTCTATTGGGGGTAGTCTACTAGCTTGGGTGTATTTGCTCCAATCGCGAAGTTCATCACACACCAGTCTCCCGTCTTGTATAAGTTTAGCAGGGTATACGATTTGTATCTTTGATCGTGGTGATTGACCTTTGAGTTGCTTGTAATGTGGCCATAGTCGGGTTCGAGCCTCCTGTATTTCACGTGGGTGGTCGAGATCCACGGAGAATGGCGTATTTCGTAGCATTTTTACCCTACTCATTATTTGCTCAGTATCACAGAAGTCCCTGAAATTTGCAATTATCGGTCTTTTTCGTTGATTTCGTTGACCTCGCTGTCCTAACCTGTGTGCGCGAGCTATATATATCTGGTCTGAGTCAATGTCAAGGTGATTTTCCAAAAAGTCTCTTATCAACCCAAAACAATTCTCCCCAACATTCTCTGTGAAACCTCTAACAATAAGATTGTTTCTTCTTGATCTGGCCTCTATATCTGTCGATTTATATGCTAGTATTTTCATGAATTCAGTTTGTTGATTTTGAATGTTTGTCACCTGTGATATTCTGGCGATCATATTACCCATTGTCTGTTGAAACTGCACTATGCTACGACTGCAGCTGACTTGTTCGTTTCTAATGAATCTTAGCTCATCAAACATGTGAATCATTTTGATATCTAATGTACTTTGCACAAAATCTTGTCGGGATATGTCTGTTGATTCCATTGTTTTCAACTCACCGTTTTCCCGCTCTTCCAAAATTTCAAATCTATTCCGATTCATCAATCCTTCGCCATTTCTCGCCATTGGTTGCTTCTAGATCAGTTCCCACACTGTACATGCTAGTTTACAACTCTTTACACTCGAAAATATTGTTTTACATCTTTTTTAAAACCCTTTCTTTAATAATTTCTATCAGCGGGCGAAAAACGCGTCTACCTGGTCGCGATATAAAGTTAGGAGTTTTATTTCGCGGTATTTGATCTGGGTCCAGATCGCCCTTTCACGCATCCATGCATGTGTTACTCGCAGAATGTGTCTGTATACCGGTACTATGTCCTGATACACAGCAAAATGATTATTTTTCTGCATCCTGACAGGATACTGCCTAGAACAGACTTACAGCAAAGCAGAAACCTTCTCGGGAAGTTTTCTTCAAAACGTTCAGCCTGTTTTAAGTAACCACGTGTCTAAATTACTTAATTGAATTGAAGATATCGGGAAATCGTGACACAAACGGACACTTAAAGGAGGGTGAAAGAAAATAAGAAATGACCTACAAGATCGTTGATTCACTTCTCCATATTGTTTATACCCCTTCACTGCCTAATCCTGAGTACAATATTTATTAGCAAACAGCTTGGATCCTCATCAGACGCCCCTTAACGCGGCGTCTTATTAGGGTCCAAACTGTTTGACACTTAATTACATATTTCTTAATAAGGTCGACATTCCTAAAATTTAATTTTAAGAAATAAAGCTGATGACACTTGTTTTTTAAATAGGATGACGCCATGGCAGTGGAGGGGTTGAACAGTAACGATAGGCTCCTTGCTAGGAAACGATGCCTTTAAAGACATTTCCGGATCTACTTTCGGTGATAACAGCTAGCCAGGCAAAGATCATGCGTCTTGTACACATACCTATAGCAAAGAACCACTGAAGCGTCCCATGTGAGGCCCGTTTCTTATACATGTATTTGATAGTTTGGTTAGAAATACCCATTGAAAAAGTTCTTGATTATCAGTATGTCAGGGCCTCTCTACTTGTTTCTAGGATGGGTGAGATGGCTTTGACGGGCGCTGTATGCTTTTACAGTTTCTTTCACGCCTGTCGAGAACAATGAGGGGAGAGAGTCCATAAAAAAGACAGAGGAAATGTATTTCTTGACCAAGTTTTGGTGATAACACCTAGTCATGCGGTTCCGAGGCAAAACTCATGCATCTTCTGCAGACCTGTACTACTGTGAATCAGTGAAGCGTCTCATGTGATGCCCGTCTCTTATATTCGATAGTTTGGTTAGAAATACTCATTGGGGACTTGTCTATGCAAAATGAGATGGCTATACCAGGTGCTGCATGCTTTTAAAGTTACATTCACGCCTACTGAGAACAGTGAGGGGGTAGTCGTCTTAAAGGACCGCGAACATGTCTTTAAAGTGGACTCATAATATTATTATGCATTCTTAAGTATAGCTCTACACAGATTATTTTAACAAGTTTTCATTGATTTAGATTTTTTTATCCACCAAAATCTATATTTGGCCGCCTACAGTAATTGAACTGTACATGTGACCGTCCGTGCCCCTTTTGATCGACGTATGGCACATAAGCTAGGCATGGCTCGTGTGTGTGGTGTGTGTGGGTGGGTGTACATCCTGGGATGGCAAAGTGTTCCGTAACATTTCCAGGTCACTGTAACCTTAACCTTTGACCTCAATTTTAGAAAAAAAGAAAAAATACTTGTCCTGGGGATATTTCCTATTCAACACCAGTTAGGGGTACCAAATGTGTCGTGTGAGCACGTCGTGGGATAGAGGAGCGTACCGTACTATTTTCAGGTAACTGTGATCTTGACATTGACCGCTGACCTAATTTATAGAAAACATCCTGGGCATATTTTCTTCACTACATCATTTAAAAATGCCAAATGTGATGCTTAATTACATTTTTCGATAGCAACGTATGTCATACCATTTAGAGCAAATATGCCATTCTGGTTAAAGGGCATGTCTGAGGTCGTTTGTCGTGACAATCTGGTAATTGTTCCGCATTCGTCGCCCAGTTCACTCCATATACATGCTCTATTGGTTTCACATCTGCCCTGCGTTCAATACCGCGATCTCTACAGAACTTCTCGCCATGTTCCGCTCGCCTCAGGGCGCCCACAGGTTCACGTGCCTTCAACATTGGGTGCTTTTGTCGTTCTCCATGGTCCCTCCTTCTGTGTGCGCCCTAAGACGAGCGGACCGTGGCGAGTGGTTCTGTAGAGTTCGCGGTAATGAACGCGGGGCTATTGACATCGTAGGACAGAGCATGATGTGACGTTAGTCTGTGCCTTGTGCGTGCAGTTATAAGATCTGCCCATTAAACGGTCTACGGGTACGGATGTGATTCTGCCTCAGACGATTCCTTATTGTTTCGGCAGTGATCCCAAACCGTCGAGCAGTAACCTTTGCTGGGATGAAACATTAAAAACTGGCACAGACGCGCACTACCCGTGAGGGTGTTTGGCAGAACTACAAGATAGAGATATAGAAATCCAACATGGCCGCCATTTAACGAATGCTTTGTACGTTTTGATTTTACGTCGCTTTCAACAGTATTTCAGTCATATCGCGACGTCCAGCTAATTACAGGTGGAGGAAGACCCCAGAAGTCCTTTGTGCACTGTTTCAGGCTCAAATCGGCAACTGGGTAGAACCACCGACCTTCCGCCAGCCAGCTGGAAGGCTTCCCCACATGAAAAATCCGAACGACCCTACTGGGATTCGAACTCACAGCGGCGAGGAGCTTAGTGATGTAAGTCACAGTGACTATACCACTAGGCCACGGAACGGAGGCCCCCTTGTGCAGTGGAGAAAACGTTATTTTTTCCCAATAAACGCGTTTACACTAAAACTATTATTTCCAGTGCAAACAGTTTGGAGCCTGACCAGACGCCGGGTAACCGGCGTCTGACCAGGCTCCAAACTGTTTGCCACTAAGGTAAAAGTGAAAAGTCAGAATTGTCAAAAAGTTGTTCTTTTCTTCATTTTAGTGTATTGCGTAATTTGCGTTTGCGCTTCGTTTGCGTTTAAACGGGAAAGAATAACGAATTATCCACTGTAGCTATACGCGCCTGCCAAGTTACTCACCTCGGAGTCCCATCTGGATCCCAACCGATTGCAATAGGTATCACAAATTCATCCGCAGCGTGAATGTCAAATACTCTCTTTCAAGTCTCTTTTAGATCTACATGTACATTTATCACATAATTTGCGGTCTGGGAGTTGCATAAAGCGATTGTATAAATATCGTAATCCACTAGTGGAATATCGTTTTTTGGGCTCCGGTCTAAATTGTTCGTCCATCAGCGCTGCATGTAGCGGGGTGCCAAATGACGTCATTGACTATGACGTTAACGTAAACAACGTAACGTTTGGCGGAAAATCTGTATAGCGTAGGGTCTACAAATTACGGCTTCAAATCAATTTAATAGGTGCTTAGACTTGTAATGTGATAAATAGAATATCACATTCGTGTTCATTATTTATCATTTTTAATAAACTCGTTGACTAAAATTAATATGACGCTCGCCAAGGCTCGCGTCATATTATTTTAGTCAACTCGTTTATTAAAAATGATAAATAATGAACACTCATACAATATCGTCTATGTACAACACAACATACGAACCTAAAACAGCGTCGAGTGTCGTTTCAACAGTTTCACTTCACTGTGTAGAACACAGCTATGTCGACAAAGCTGACAAACAACCTCTAGTTTAATCCGCGAGCAACATCTGTCATGAATTCAGTAACGAAATCGTTGGCCGTCGTATGCCATCAATTGCGAAGTGGCTAGCTGATATGGAATACAGTGCAGAAACGTTATTATCCCGTTTAAACGCAAACGAAACACAAACTCATTGCAATGACTAATAGAAAATGACAACTTTTTGACAATTCTGTCTAATCTGAATGGCTAACATTTTGGAACCAGATCAGACGCCAAGCTACCCGGCGTCTGATCTTGCTCCAAACATTTTGCAATGGAAATGATAGTTTTAGCGTAAGCGCGTTAATCGGGAAAGAATACGTTTTCTCTACTGTTCTCTGCACGTTGCACATGGGGCACACATTGCGAGCATGAACCGCAAACAGTGGCAACTGAACTCACTGCAAGTAGTCTACTCCCTGTGTACAGCGAGGGAACAGCGAGCTATTATTGGAACTATATCGACCCTGGAAATTAAAGAGGAAGTAAATGAAGCAAACCCCTTCAGTGATTTTAAACAATTATCGTCTGCTTTTCTTTCTCAAGTTTAAATGTTCGGTATTTTGACTTAAGAAATATTGAAATGAGTGTCAAACAGTTTTGATTCTGATCTGGATTCAAACTGTTTGCAAATGACTAGCGATCTCGGAATAAGGCAGAGAAGGGTTTTAAGTGCAGTGACTCGTTTATAACTCTTACTGACTTAACTCTTTCGCCACCGGAGTCGCACACAGTTGACTTTGCAAACAGTTTCGATCAAGATCAGACGCTACGTAACTGTTTGACACTCGTGTCGATATTTCTTAAGTCAATATACCTTAAATCTTACTTTGAAACTATATTGCATACAAAATATTAAAGCAGACGACAAAATGACGATGGAGTGGGGAGGGAGGGGGGGATGGGGTAAAAACTCACGATTAAGTTGGAGCGGAAAGGGTTAACATGTTGACGAATATGGCTTATTCTTAACTCACTATGCCCCAGTGATATTAGTATATGCGATTTTAAAAACAGTGAACCAAAGGAGAGTACACATGTCCTATGCAGAAAGTGAAGACCCAGATTTATGAAGGCCTCTGATCAGGGTCTTTAAAAACAACCATACTTACAGTGGATAAAACGTTCTTCTTTCCCAATAAACGCGTTTACGCTAAAACTATTATTTCCGGTACAAACAGTTTGAAGCCAGATCAGACGCCGGGTAACCCGGCGTCTGATCAGGCTCCAAACTGTTTGCCACTTAGCTTAATATAAATAGTCAGAATTGTCAACAAAAAATTTTTTTTCTACTTTTTAGTGCGTTGCGTTTGCGTTTCGTTTGCGTTTAAACGGGAGAGAATAACGTTTTCTCCACTATATCCAATTATGGACTAGACTTGATTTGGTATATAAAGTTGCCGGGGTGACTGAGTTACAGTAGTGCTGTAAAATTCAAACACAAATGTGCAGTGATTCGGGAAATAACTGTGTTTAATGTCCCTTATTGAAAAACCTAGCGGAGGTTGTTGAAATTAAAACATTGTTTCTATTTGTTTATTAAAGTCCTGTAATATCCAGTGTAGTCAGTTTGCTAATCCAACATAATATAAGTATATGAAAGAAATATCTGTTCAATATTGTTGGTTAAGAAATTCCTGAACCCAATGTCCAAAATTAATTTTAGTTTCGTCTGGAAACGCTTGAACAAGCCTGTCAGCCGACACCACCACTCCTGCCTTTCTAGGTTAATGTTGTTGCTGCTGCTAAGGTCTATAGTCCCGCATAAGCCGTTTTAGACTGATATTTTGCGAGTATTTATACAGTAAAACCTCTCTAATACGACCACTGAAACGAAAGCTAATTTATTGTTTGAAAGACAGGTGAAAGCTTAAAGCAAGGTGAAAGAGATTTCTATTTTATTGTCACCTGTCGTAAAAAACGTATGTATAATAAACCCAATTCAGTGGTCGTAATTGAGAGGTTGGTTGTACTGTACAAAGTCTGCAGACAGCAGCCAGACGAGTTTCATAACCACGTCTACTTTGATCGAGCAACTTATGTCATACTATGGTGGCATATTTCTGACACCAGTTAACCGCTTTATTATCATGATAGTTTCCTGTTAATATCTCACATAAATATTTAACTAGTTACTTATCTAGAAAACTTTCGCGTAAGTTTTCAGATAATTATCGGGTAAGTGGAATGTGGAAACTTTTCACGATAACCAGATAAATATCTGAACACAAACTTTGTCATGATATTGCTTTAAACTGACACCACTTAACGAATTAATCTAGTTACTTAACTAGATAATTAACTAGAAAAGTTTCGTGTTACCAGTTATCTAAAAATAGAAACATTGTATTCGTACTTTGACTATTTCGGATTCTTTTAAAAATACACATATAGGCCAATTTACAAAACGACAAACAGCGTAGGCCTAGGTCCAATGTTTCCTTTAGGGGATCTCTTATCTGGGTCAACACCGTTTACCCAGGGCAGATTTACTCCACTAGGGTACACTGTTTGTGAAGGACGAGTCTACAGCTTAAAACAAGATGAAAGTTAATCCGAAAACTCATAGGCTGCTATACCTTCACCCGCCCTTAAGCAGCCACCTGATTATCAAAACAAACTATTAACGAAGTCTAAGAGCATTTCGGTCTGGATTTACAATGTTTGCATAGGTCAAATACAGCTGTGAAAACATATTTCTTTCCCGTTTAACCGCAAACGAAACGCATTGCAAAAAAATGTAGAAAATGACTACTTCTTGTCAATTCTGAGTGTTAATTTAAACTTGGAAGGCAAACAGTTTGGAATCCGGTCAGACACCGAGTTACCCGGCGTCTGATCTGGCTCCAAATTGTTTGCAAGAGAAATAATAGATTTAGCGTAAAAGCCTTAATTGGGAAATAATAACATTTTCTCCACTGTATATACTTAATGAATATCATAAGTGCATTTTAGTGGTGTAGAACCTTTATTAGGACTCATATGACTCTTCTGTGAAGGAGGATGGTTATTGCAACATATGAAGTGACTCTCCACATCTGCTCGCAAGAGTTACAACTGTCTGCTCAGCACAGGTTCCGATGTATCAATGTGTATTGCTGTCATATTCCATAATTTGTCTTGAGTGCAAATAACTTTTTTCTACACTTGTGGCAATGGCTTCGGAAGACGTTGACAATGTTACTTCCCCAAAAGCCTTCTACATTGTACCTGTTGAAAGTGGTTTGAACCTACTGCAAACATTGAAGACCTAGATAAGTGGGCTCCATCAGGACCCCTCTAATCCGGGTCTACACTATTTGCACAGGTTGAATAATTATACTGGTTTTCCGCACAGTAAGGGTTAAATCGTGTTTGCATTTGTATGTACGTAGTAAACTTTTGTAGGCCGAGATCAAAATGTGCACGCGGTGACAAAATTGTTATGACTCATTTAAGCGGGTCGGGTTCATTAAATATAACGTCTGATGTTCACTCAATGGATTAAATTTCCCTTAAAGTTCTATCTTATACTGAACAAAACAATTATCCTCTCTATATATATATATATATTATAGTTGAAACTTTGAACGCTGATCAATGTTTGTGTTTGACATATTCAAGAAAGTGGTATTTTCTAAATCTAAAGCGTTTGTGTAATGGGCACAGAAATTTATATACATGTAATACGCTATATAAATTAGTATTCTAAAGATAATGAATCAATGCATTTGATACCACCCTCGTGATATTTACTAAATTGCATCGCGCAAACATTTTCTGGCTGAAATTTAGTAGATCTAGATCTAGATCTACATATCAGAGTTGACCTTCTATTATATTATGTTATATTCTAAATATTGTTATGTGTTGTATATATGTACATGTATGACGAGAAACTGTATAGGTTTAGTCAAATAAACGTTTTTCTTCTTCTTCTACAATCTACTTTTTATTAACAAACACTTAATATAATACCCTTTGGTTACATTAGCACATGGGTCAATAGAAACGCATTTTACGGCTTGAATTTATTTCTCCAAAATATAGAAAAGATGTCAACTTTATACAGTCATGAATCTGCACCATAAGCAATATTTTGTATTTCCTAGCAGATAGTAGCTTAAGACAGACTGAAAGTATTTAGCAAAATGCGCACAATCTGCTTTACTTCAACCTGTTTTAAGTACCCACTAATTTTCAGAATTTGAAACAGGCTATGGTGCATTGCGTTCAGCGGCCACTTATTATGATACCATTGGGTTACCTTAATGCAAATAACTGCTTAACCCATTGTATGCTGGGTAATATTTGGCGGCCATTTTAAAATGTCATCTGCAGCGAGTAGGACTCAAATATTTGCAATGGTTTTTAGCAGTTTCTGATAGAATATTGACTTTGTTGATATTTGTTTCTCTCGGGACAAATTATCTTAATACAGTGCGTTGTTTTGATTTAAAGGAAGTATTTATGACGTTTTCTTGTTTTAACAGCCGTAGCACCCACGGGACTATCTAATTCACTCCTAAAATTGATAACTCCAGTTTTAAATAAATGCTGGTCCATTTTTACTATAAAGGTTGAACTTTACAATACATTTCAAAATGAAGACATTGCAGAACCTGACCAGAGGGCTCTATAGGAACCCTTTTATCATTGTTTCAACTGTTTGTAAAAGCCAGGTGCACTACTCACAGGTACACTGTAAGTGACGAGAATACTCGTAGCTAGGGTTAATGATGAGCACTCTTGGGATACATGGTCCATGTTGATATTTCTGTTAAACATGCCTTGTATCTCATAATTTTAGTACCATCAGTTTTATGTTATCATGTATATATGTTATGATGATGAGCTTGTATGCTTAAGTCAAATAAAACATCTGTTCTGTTCTGTTCTGTTAAACGTGATCAATACAAAGAATGTATAACTCTTGCTTAGTTGTAATAGCGAGATCTTCTATTCACCTGGTGCTAGAAATGACGCATAAAATCACAGGAACACGCAGCATGAAACATAAATAGTCACATATCATAAATAGTTAAGTATTGTCTGACACTGTATGGCTTTGTATGGCATATTTAACACTGTCATAAAGCGCAAGTCGTGTTCTAAGGTGTCTCTTTTGTGACACTCCTTCAAAAATTGAAAATAATGTTTTTTAGAAACACAATCGATAGCTAAGTATGAACATTTTAGACACTTAAGTTGTGCGACTTAAGTGGACCTTGTTAGCCATTTGCCTGTCGATCGCGACTTGGTTGGTTTTTTGTAAACAATTTTAATCTGTATCAAATACCATGTAACGCTATTTCTGGTGTAGAACCTAACCGCTTCATAATGGTATTTAGTTATTTAGAAATTGCGTTCAAATTGAATATAACATAATTTGCAGACGCCAACTTCAAAGCAGACGATATTACGGCGAGGTAAAAGTAAACATGTATCCTGTCGTAATATGATATAGCTTCAAATTGTCATCAATTTACTTTTCTTTTAGATTTTATGTCTATTCAAGTAAAATGAAGTTTGAAACAGTTCAATTCTGCTAAGAAACCAAATGACTAAATGAGTAGTTCCAACCAGGGTAAGAGTTAGATGGCAGTAAATATCTTTAATACAGGGACATTGACTTTGTTTCAATATTCTGCACGCTACAGACACTGTCGAAAATATCTCGAATCCAGATGAGGCGAATTGTTAGTTGACGTCTCAGCATTTAATTTCTTTTTACAGTCGGGTAGTCTGGTTATACTGCCTTCTATTTCGATAACTCTGAGAATTAGTTTCATGGGATACATGTTGAAGGCGACAAGTACAGAGTGTGCCGACTGTCAACACTGTTCTTGCTTCATTATAGTCAGAGTTGCCTGCAGGTTTTAATCCTTTCCCAAATAGAAGCAACGTTTAGCGCATTTATTATATTCCTCCACTGCAGAAACTAGTGCCAACGAATGCAGTCATGAACATGTACAGTGGAGAATCTGTTATTCTTTCCCGTTTAAACGCAAACGTACGCAAACGCAAAGCACTAAAACGTAGAAAAGAACAACTTTTAGACAATTATGATATTTCATGTTATCTTGGTGGCAAACAGTTTGGAGCCTGATCAGACGCCGGGTAACCCGGCGTCTGATCTGGCTCCAAACTGTTTGCACTGCAAATAATAGTTTTAGCGTAAACGCGTTTATTGGGAAAGAATAACAGATTCTCCACTGTACGTACCAAAAGACGTAGCAGATGGTAGCTAAAAGCAAGATGAAAGTAAAGCAGAATGCGCTATATTTCTTCAAAACTAGAAACATGTTATGTGGTAAATGGTTAAATTGTTACTTTTAATTCTGTTTTTTGCTTCAGAAATCTACATATAAGGATCAAACAATTGGATCAGAAAAGTTACCCATTACCCTATAGCATGTGTTTAGTTCTGAAGACAGATGAGTACCTCAAGCAGGTTGAAAATAAAGCAGAATGCGCCTTAAGACGCATTATGCTTTACATTCAGCCTGCTTGAAGCTAAACTATACATGTACCAGGAAAAATAAAATATTTGTTATGGGACATGTTTGTCACAGTATAATGTTGAACTATTTTCTTCAGTGGAGGAATACATCAAAGGCTTAAAAGGCTTATTCATGGGGTAATAGGTTAAAGCATCAGGTTTTGACTCAAATTGTTTGCAAGGTTTAGTAAATTCTCGCGACTAGCAGGCAAAGGATGAAGTCCAAGTCATTCGTTGACTAAATTACAGACATCAAAACACGTGAATTATTTGCACATGTGTGTGTGGAGGAACGGGTTCCTAAAATGTAAATATTCTGTTATTGATATCATGACGATAATTTATCATAATATTTAATTGATATTTAAGAGGAAATATGCCGTTAATGTGTATAGATAGAGTGATACAGTGGAGAAAACGTTAATCTTTCCTAAAAACGCGTTTACCCTGAAACCATTATTTCCTATGCAAACAGTTTGGAGCAAGATCAGACGCCGGGTAACCCGGCGTCTGATCATGGTCCAAACTGTTTGCCAACAAGATAAACATAAATTATCAGCTTTGTCCAAAAGTTGTCCTTTACTGCGTTTTAGTGCTTTGCGTTTGCGTTTCGTTTGCGTTCAAACCGGAAAGAATAACGTATTCTCCACTGTAATATATTTACATTACATTGAGCCTTTGATAACTAAAACATAATAAAGCGCCCTTGAACACACAATACCTGTGTAAAAATCTGGTATAATAAAAATAAATAATAGTGGTATTAGTTTTACCTTGTTCAATTTCTTAAAGGTAGATCAAACACACTTCTTGTTTAAACAAAACTGAACATAAACACCGATCAACAAAATGTTGGCAATGAGAGGTTCTTAAAAGTGATTTATTTATCACATGTAATACCTGATCGGCAAATATCTCTCAGATTGACTTGATCAAAAGCAAGATTTTGCTTTGTGTTATATTACATTCGAAGTTAGGTATATCAGTTATTATCATCACAAAGATCAATAGGTTCCTAATAATTAAGGAGTTCAAAAGTGACCAGTTTCTATTGATGATTTAGTTGTTTTTACAAATATAATCATTAAAAAAAGAATATTTCCTTGATATTGCTTTCCAGACCTACATAAAACTGGGAATGCTGTCTATGGGAAATCCCATGTTAAACAACTGTCTAAACCTTTTTCGCTCAGTATATAAAAACAAATTTTAGACAGACGATATCCTGTTTGGGAAGTGTAACAGTAAGGAAGGGTCCTCAGCGCAAGCGCCATCCAATGACATGAAGCACCGGTCACGTTTATAAAAGTGTTACTGTTTTATTAACGCATTGACTGCCGTGACGTCGCCAATAATGCAAAATCGTCATCTGCTGTTATTCTCAAATTAAAATTTTACGTAATTTGGTTTCAGAAATATTGCAATGAGTGGCAAACAAGTTGAATCATGGTCAAACTCCGCATTACAAATAACTGTGGGGCTCAAGGTAAGGCAGTAAACGGTTTAAGTCTAAGTAACACCTGATCAAACGTTCAAATACTCTGCATCTGATCTGGTCTTAAACGTTTTAAAGAAAGCAATAGGTTTAACTCAAAATTTACAGGGCATTTGTTTAAAATAGTTTGGACCCAGATGAGAAGCCGTGAAAATCAGCGTTTTATCTGCAGCCAAACTGTTTGATGTTAGGACAATTTTCTGAAAGAAAATACATGTTGCAGATGGCACAATATACAGTCGACAATGGTATAGAGTGCCTAACGCCACTCTACGTAGAATATTTGAAACAACGACTATAAACAAGAGTCGGATACCAGACGTACCATTTGTAAAGTACCATTGGTGAAACGAGATATAGCGTGTTTAAAATAATTCCATTCAATTTTACCAATTGATATAACTGTTATGTACTTTAGCACTCCGTCCAATCGGTTATGGTTACCGCATCGATAAAGTTGTGGTTACCTCTCGCAGCGAGAGTCGATTAAAAAGGTGAGTTTATATTTTGCTCCAAAACACTCCTTCTTTCACAAGATCGGCACTTCTTTGTATGCAGCCGTAAAAAGCAATGTTTGCCGAACATGTTGGTGTAATAATTTCCCAACAGCATGCAGAATGGTGTATTAAATCAGTGAATCAATGTGAATCAATATGCCAAAACACCAATTTTCTTTCTTTGCGACTGAATATCTCCAATATATGACAAACTCTCGTTAATTCAACGATGACGAAGGTAATTCAATGTATTTTTCTGTCCATCCTATGAATTTCATATTGCTTTGTTAAAATCAAGGCAGTGACAAGTATTTTCGTGTACTGAGTTGATGTTCGAATGGCTAAGGTTACCGCACTTTTAAAATTTGGTGGTTAAGGTTCACCCTAATTATGGGCGCAATTAGGTTAAGGTTAACCAATAACTAACATATGTAGTATTACAGCCTCTAAAGACTCATACGTCGTATTTTTTCCTCGCACAAATACTGACCCTATTAGGTATTCCTACTCTTGAATTCAGAAGAGACCGTTACGACATGCTTCAAGTTCTCAAAACAGACATTTTGTATCCGTTGTATGAAATTTCAGAATTAAACGATCATTTGGTACATTGTCGACTGCATTGCTGCAGTCAAGATATTTAACATCTATTGGATCTCCTGTGTCAAGTAGCTCGGTCCATTCATCGAATATTTTCAATAACTGTGTGGTGCAGGATCTCCCTGGACGGACATCGTATTGAGAGTCATACAGTAATTTATTGGTTAGTAAGTATTTCATGAGTTCATGTACTACAGAAACACAAAGTTTACATATTACTATTGATGTAAGACTGGTGGGTATATAATTTGATGTCTCAAGTTTATTGCCCTACTTAAAGATCGGCGAGACAAATACATTTTTCCATTCAAGGGGAAGATTTCCTGATTGTAAATGTTTTGAAGATCGTGTTTAATGGGTCTTATAGTTCATTTTGAGCTACAAGTAAAACCGTTTGGGTGAATCCCGCTAGGTCCCAGAGATTTATTGGACTTTAAGGATTTCAACGTTTCAAGAACATCTTCTGGCGAGAAGTCAAATGCATCCAAGACGTTTTGCAAACAGTCGTTAGTTAAGTGTTCCCAAGATGAAAGTTAATCAGCAAAAAACTAACAACGCAAACAATTATTGAGCGTTTACTGAATTTCATTTGGAAAATTGATTTTGATCTACACGGACACTTCATGGAGACGTAGACCTACAGGAGCATAGGACTGACTTAATTTAGTCCAAGTCACTCAAAGGACGAAAACGTTGGGCGAATCCATTTCCATGTCGTATTTTTAGTTTTTATACGATGCTCGACAATATATGGATATACTAGCATATATCACACAAACAATCACATGACATTGGGAATAATACTATTACTAATGGTCTGATGTACGATTTACAGCACGGATTTAGGGACCTATGTCTTGTGAGACTTAACTTGCCATCTTGCCAGAAATACCAGCCAAGGTATTCAATTCAATTCAAATTTTATTGTGATAAAGGCCTCCGGCCCAAACACATATATACACCAATAGATATACAGTAGGAGCATGAAAGTGTCATAATCAGGTAAACAACTAACAGTGAAATATCATAAAATGGTTGTAGTATATAATTTCTAATGATATATTGTCTTTACGAAATCTAAATAGTACAATTCTTATTACAATGTAATTTATTACTCCAGATAGCAATTTTTCTACGTTTCAAAAAGTTATGTATAATTACATACTTAAGTTGCTACTAGCTTAGCAGTCATTTAACTTCACTACATTGACCTTTAGGTATTGTTTGTAATAAACGATTTTCTGGCATTTAGGCAATGATATATATACGTTGCTAAGTTCTTTATAATTGTTTCATTTTTACTCGCTAACAAAATCTTAAAATGCTGTTGGTTGGCCAATCTGTAGTACTTTTTAGGAATGTATTTTTCCCCTATTTCCTGGTATAATGGACAAATCAAAACAAAGTGATATTCGTCCTTTATGCATGTTGTGCAAAACGGACATAGTCTTTGGTTCCTTTCCATTCCTAAATATCTACCCTTTTCAATCATTAGCTCATGAGAGGAACATCTATAAGAAGCAAGTGAGAACCTAAACTTCGGAATATCAAGGTAATTAAGGTATGGTTCAAATTCAAATCTTGATTTAAGTTGGGTATATGTTGTTAATTTAGAACTACTATTGCAAATATCATTCAAAGTTTGTATATACTGATCCCTTAGTCGTTGGGTGAACTCGTTAAGGAAAAGAGATTTATTTATAACCGTCTGGTTTTCCCAGACATAACCAAAACCGTTTTCATACAATATTTGTCTTACTTTAGACACCCAGTTATTTTTACCTGAATCATCAAGCATTTTAAGCATGTTATAACATTTACGAACATACCTGTTATCAGGTAGATGTATAATACGCAACCAATATTTAATGCATCGTTTAGATGAAGCAATAAACATTGGGAAACGTCCGCAATCACCCATAATGGCAATATTGCAAGTTCTCAATGGAACATTTGCAAAACGTTTACATGCATATTGATGAACCTGTTCAATACACGGATATTGTTCAAATCCCAAAAGTTCTGAAGCAAAGTGATCTTATCCTCCTTGATTTTAGCAATGCTTTTGACATGGTCAGTCGTGAGAGGTTGTTCTTAAAGCTGAACAAGTATGGTATTCGGTGTACGAGCATATGCTGGATATGGGCATTTCTAAGCGGTACATTGCAGACTATTTTACTTGACGGCGAGTCTTCTGATAAGGTACAAGTCTCATCAGGTGTACAGCAGGGTTATATCCTAGGCCCTATTCTGATCTTGGACTACTGGAAGAAAACATCAAATTCGAATTGAAGGATACATTTCAAACGTTATAAGTGGTGTGCCACAAGGAAGTTTCCTAGGACCCATGCTTGTTTTATGTTTTATATATGATCTCCCAGATGTCACAGAAGGAACTGTACAAAAAATTGCTGATGGCAGAAAAATTTACTCGTCTTTTCAGAATGAATCTGATTCTGAAATTCTAAAACATAAATAAATTGGAATATCAAAAAGTTTAACCCAACAAATTAACTAGTACTTTGCAAAATTAACAAAGAAAGGATATAGGTATTCTGAACATTAATAAAGAACTTAACAAGAGGGGCCTAATTTGTTTGGGCAAACAGTTAGCATGGAATGTTGAATCTATTAAAAACTAGGCTAACTCCTTACAGTATTAATACAGTGTAAGGGTTATCGTAGTTTTGCGTATATACCTAGATAAGAGGGCATGTTTACACTGCTCTGCGCAATGAAGATCATTTAATACAAAAGGAAAACGATAGGTATTTGTGATTTTTTTTCAAACTTAAGATATGCGATTACTGAATTTGCTGTTGATTAGTGTATCCAGAAAATTCGTTTATCTTGAAATGATTTTTTCAGTCAATGTGTCCGGATTATCGACACATCATTGTTCATGATATACCAACAACTTAGCTCGAAACACGCGGGGTCGTGTTGTTTACAATATATTAAATAAAGATATTCAGTAATCAGTACATATACAAACCAAGTGTCACATCATAAACTCTGTTTACAAGTTTTGTGCTTCAATACAATCAATTGTTTTTAAACAATAAACAGATGACTATTTACTGTGAGAAATCGGTCACCTTGAACATCTTTGTACAAACCCGATTTTCACGTTAAAACTAATAATTGCTGTGAACATTAATTAATAGGCTAAAACCACATTACAGAATATACATGACAGCTGTGGGTCTTATATGTTTCATTTCCAGGGGGATATACGACGTATGTGTCTTTAGATACTGTAATACTGCATATGTTAGTTGTCGGTTAACCTTTACCTAATTGCAACCAGAATTAGGGTGAACCTTAACCACCAAATTTTAAAAATGCGGTAACCTTAGCCATTCGAGCATCAACTCAGTACACGAAAATACTTGTCACTGCCTTGATTTTTAACAAAGCAATATGAAATTCATAGGATGGTCAGACAAATACTTTGAATTACCTTCGTCATCGTTGAATTAACGAGAGTTTGTCATATATCGGAGATATTCAGTCGCAAAGAAAGAAAATTGGTGTTTTGGCATATTGATTCACATTGATTCACTGATTTAATACACCATTCTGCATGCTGTTGGGAAATTATTACACCAACATGTTCGGCAAACATTGCTTTTTACGGCTGCATACAAAGAAGTGCCGATCTTGTAAAAGAAGGAGTGTTTTGGAGCAAAATATAAACTCACCTTTTTAATCGACTCTCGCTGCGAGAGGTAACCACAACTTTATCGATGTGGTAACCATAACCGATTGGACGGTGTGTTTAGGTATATCAATAACCGAGATTAACTATAAAAATATAATTTACTGAGCCCATACCACGCCAAACTAATTGAAATTACCTAATTGAAAGATTTCCTGTCAAGAGGAAGTCATGTTATCTATTTAAGTTTAGAAAATATCTTCAATTAGAATTTCTTTGCCATCAATCAAGACTATGATCAAAGTCGCATTCTAGAAAGAGTGGTATGTAGATGGAAGATATATAATATACTACTGTGGTTGTAATTACTGGCAACCCGCTTTTAAATACTGCTCTTTTCTTTACAACAATAAATCGTAACTGTGTTCTAGTTGTCGTACGCGTATAATCACTGTGTATAGTTTATTGGATCCTGGGTACTCCCTTTATGTGCATACATTATTAGTTATACAGTTTCTTCACAGTGTACATGAGGATTTCTTCCCGGCTGAGGTAAATCATGTTGCCCGAGCCGTTAGGCGAGGGTTACATGATTTTACCAGCCGGGAAGAAATCCTCATGTACACTGTGAAGAAACTGTATAACGAATTTATTATACTGCAAAGTTTTCACTGTTCAAACGAAATATTTCGGAATTTGTCGTGTACAGCGCTTATAATAAACTATAACAAAATCGCGCCAAAGCAGATAACGTTGAGCGTAAACTTGTGACGTCATATGTTTCTGACGTTGTTATTCATAAGAAAAATGGGCATATTCGGTGTCAAACTTTCCCAGAAATAATGCGACTGTTGAAAGATCCAAACAGCGAAAGGTTCTTAGCCGAAATGGAACTAAAACAGAGGATGCACGATTGAATGCACTCAATCCTGTCGAGCAATCGACCATCTTATTTTCTGCAAAGCAAGACTCAGGGACCTGTCAGCAAATGAAAACAGCTGCATTTCCATGTACCCTGTCAGCTCACAGGGTACATGGGATTACGTCTAGGTCTCGTTGACCAATGAAAAGTAAGAAATTTACTTTGCAGTATAATAACATTATTACGAGGGTTGTTAAAAAAGTAATGATACTTGAATTTCAATATAATAATTTCACTATAATAGATGCAAAATGCATGTGTGATATATTATTTTAAAGAACAATTCTTCGCCTACACTATGGTATAATGCACGATAAGATCACATAACTCGATAAATCACAACATGAACCTAAATGACACATACTCGAGGTCACTGGAACATAGCACTTTTCAGATATTATGTTTTGACGTAATAACTTCTCAGAGAGTACAATTTCCAAAACTAACTTTGAAATATATCAGTTAATGTCTAAATATTAAGGTAAATAAATTTTACTTCTATTGGAAGGGTTAACTGTCTAAAATTTCATTTTTTCTTCAAAAATAACATTTCTTATCATGCTAATGACGATATCTACATTTTGATTTTAAAGCATAAAAATCTACTTCAATGGCTTCAATTATAGCTTGGTTTAATATAAAAAATGAGTTTGTGATTTCACTAACTACTTTTATACATAACAGTAGATTTTTTTATTATACTTTCAATACGTGTTTAATATTAGTTATATTTTTTATATTATATATAATAATAACATTTAAAACTGTGTAGTGTTTGCATTATTGTCTGATTTTATTTGACAGAAAATTTCATAAACTTATTCAAAATAAAAAATCTGCAATAATAATTATAGTGTCAAATTGTGTTTTGAACTGAACAATACACAAAACCTGTCCAGTGTCCTCGAAGAGGGGTCATTTAGGTTCAGGTTGGGGCTGATCGAGTAATGCGATCTTATCGTGCATTATACCACCGTATTGGCAAAAAAATGTTCTTTAAAATGATATATCACATATGCATTTTTCACTTATTATTATGAAGTTATTGATAAAGTATCAAAACTTTTTAAACTACCCTCGTATAATCAGCAAGGTCATTTGTTGTTCAGCCATACGCACTTATACGTAGAGAGCGAAAGGCCGGTTGTACTACGTTTGCGTTCCGTTTGCGTTTAAACGGAAAAGAATAACGTCTTCTCCACCGTACGGATGTCAGCTATAAAGAAATGGGAACATTAGATATAACATTCAAATGTCGCCATCTAATAGGTACAGCTGTGCTACTGGAATAGCCATTCCCTTTTATAAAAACCCAAACATTGTCTGTGACAATTTCAGACGTTCCGATTAAAAGAGGAAATCCATTATAAGAATATTACAGCTGCATTGTTTATGTCTATAAACAGGTGCGCTACATGTCAAGCTATACTCATAGTTAATTACCTTGGTAGTTGGATATCACAACCTATTTATAGTAAAACACATTTCGCATAGAAAACAGTTATACCTTCTGCACCTGTTATGGTATATGTTGTCAACATTATAAAAATGTTTCATATGTACTGAGGGAACAGTCAAATCATTAACGGCCCCAAGAATTCTCAAGTAATTCCCTGCTACAGCGGGACAATGATTTGACTGTTCCCAAAGAACCTATGAAACAAATGATTTATTACTTGACTCTATATTTAAGATATTTCCGGAATTATGCAAGCCTGAAATGAATGATTGCATGGTTTGAGTGAACGTATCAATAGACTCTTTTACCTTTAGCAAAGTTAATCTATAATGACATGACGTCACTTAAAATGTAACGTCATTTTGAAAATAAGAATTTTTTTTCATGCTAAAAGCGATTTCATCAATCTTATTCCTAGTCACTCATAAATTAGGGAGGGGACACAAGCAACCCCCAAAACGCCAGATCTACGAAGAAAAAGGTTTGACTGTACTGTTGTTTTGATAATCAAATTCTTAAAATAGTCGAAAATCTGGATTATAAAGACGCCTGATTCGGGCCCGCGATGCGTAAAATTGTTTGCGCAATAGTTTCGCGCATGCAACGGTGCTGTTCAACAGTCAACTTCTGCACCCTGCATAAATAAATACGAAAGAAGACTCAAGCAGGAAACGCAACACAAACAATACCACATCCCTAAAGTAGAACACACACACAGCCATACCATAACAAACACACACACATACACACACACGCAATCCCACACACCAAACAGAAAACAATACGCAAGACAAACATAAAGCAAAGTGAACATAGGAGCCCGCCTTGGTACGGTCAGCAGCAATCAATAATTAATTATAAATTAACCATTAACAATCACTGGGGGGTTAAACCTGGGTTTAGGGGCGCCCAACCTCACACTTATCTCCTATATTCACCTATAAAGACGAACAGTGTACATAAAATATAAACCCTGTTCCACAACCTTGCAATCAAAAAGACCGCCAGCACAGTAAGTAAATATATGTAAAACATCTAACAAAATTCTCTGACAGGATTATTAGTAACACGGGAAAGAATTAAACATTCAAGCCCGTGTTAAAAATAACCCACTATGGCAACGGTCAAATTGTACTCAAGCGAATAGTCTGTAGTCACGAGTAACTGTAAGACATGGGAGGGTTTAGGGTACGACAGAGAGGGAGAGAAAAACCAAAGCACGAAAATCCGACATAACTCTCCCGGTTAAGGACGGCTTTAGAGATACATCATCATGTAGTGCTAAGCCCTGTCTGTCGTCGCACAACCAAAGAGGAAAGCATAGTTATCAATTGTAGATTGATCGATAACTAAACGTGAAGTGCGCAGCAATATAGTTGGATCATAATCTTTTTTTTTTTTTTCTCTTTTTTTTTTCTGCACTCTGCATAAGTCTAGTAGTTTAAAATAAATCTTGTGAAATCTGTTATGGGAAAACAGTCAAACATGCTTAATAATATACTTAAATAAAAAGTCAGGTACAAATAATGTTTGAACCCAAATATACTGGCGAAGGTATTGGCCCCTCGAGTTGATCTAAATAACGCTTTAACATTTATTGCAAAGGAAGGCACAACTTATGCTTAAATATTAACCTTTTACGCTAAGCTTCTTTTAGCGGTTTTAACTTATTCTTGTCCTTCGAACTAAGTGGTTGTTAACTCTGAATGCACTGTATTCTTGTCTTGACAATTTGTTATACATGTAATATGTTAAAAATGTCAAACAAAATATGATACATTTTTAATATTGTGTTGGCGGATAACGGCATATTGTAAACATGGTCCGCGTTTTATAATGTCCGCTTTGTCCTTTGATAGTCTGACTGTCTATAATGACTTGGCATTACAGCTGCCAGTTTACATTCTGATTACTGTGTACATGACTGGCTTCGTGACATTGCTATTACGTCGTTGGGCCAAAATCAAAACATCTGCAATACCATTCTTCTATATGACATTGAGTGAAAAAACGACTACCTAGTCAATTGGAATGCTTACCCAGCTTTTTGCAGAATATACGTACCACAGAAAGCTTCGATAACCTGGGGCCCGTTTTACTAAACTATTGTTCGACAATATTGACCTGACGTTGGTGACCTACATTAGCATAGTTTAACACTTTGTTGCATTTCTAAATATAGCTTCGGAACACTTCTTTATCATTTATACGAGAACGCACATTGTAACCACATCGGTACCGAGAAAATATAGCATTGCCCGGTTCCACGAATATCGTCAGGTATTTAGCGCAAGTGGTAAGGAAGACGACTATGCATACTTTTTCCGTACAGTCAGTGGTTCGAATCCCATGCAATACTCATACAATTTTTCACATTTTTATAATATAACTGTTTCTTTTAAGTATTCATACAACATCTATTTCGATGGGAACACGATTGTTTGCTATTTTTTAAAACATTATGTCATAGCGTCTGTTTGGTCTATGAAATAACATTTTATAAAATAAACATATATCACCTCTATCGGGATTCGAACCCGGAACCTCGATATTACTAATCCCTTGCTCTACCGACACACCTATTGCAGATTCGTTACATCTTAGGGGTGTAAATTAGGTATATATTGGCAAGAATCGCAGGTGAGGACATCGATGATCTTACCAGCATTAAAACCCGCTTGAAAGCGCAACATGATGCGTTTTAGTAGATATGATTATACTAGGAGACTCGGAAATAATAGTTTATCAACTTGCTCAAATGTGGAGTGTTAATCCACTGAGGATCACACCTGTAACAAAATTCACGTAATCAGCCGAAACAACCCGACACTGTACGATCCGCTATCGATTATTGATTTATACAGCGTCATCTTACAATAATATATTCATGCATAAAGTTCAACGTCAGGTCAATATTGTCGCACAATACTTACGCAAAATTTTTGCGTAAGTCAAAATCGTTTAACTCTTATTTTTGGATCATAAACGTTTGCAAACAGCAAATAGCCAGATCAGAGGACGCGCTAAAAGCGCGTCCTCTGATCTGGCTATTTGCTGTTTGTAGCAAGTGATAATAAAAAATATAGATTAAAATTTAAAATTTTGACTTACGCAAATAATTTGCGTAAGTTGTTTAGTAAAACGGCCCCCTTGATTCCCCTTCAACGCCATAGGCGACTACCGTCGGTTTAGCAAACATTTTGGATCCAGGTCAGACACTGCGTAACGTCGTGTCTGATCAGGATCCAAAATTGTTGACACTCGTTTCGGAATTGTGTCAGCCATACTGCCTTGAGTTTAACTTGAAACGGAATTGCAGACACTATTGAAGCAAACGGGATGAAGGGGTAATAACTTTTACGATTAATTTGGCATTGAAAGGGTATATAATCAACATATCGTATAAAATACAGCACATTTAGCTGAAATTGAGTTGTCGCTTAATACTATTTTGACATCAGCGCTTAGCACCGTTGGCCAAACGTGATTTAAACCTGTACTTGGATCCAAATTAGTCACAGGGTAATGCGAGGTCTGATCAGGATCTAAACTTTTTTATATTTATCTTTATGTTACTTCAAAGAAAGCACATGAAATTAGAGTTAAAACAAATATGACATTGTTCAATGATGAGTTTAAGATAACAGATAAATGGTTAATACATTACATGTATATCAAAAGTGATGTGCCGGTCTTGGTTAACCATTGCACACTCAATGACGTCACATAGCGCATTTGCAAACATATTTATCATGATCAAACGCCGCAAAACTGTTTGTCACTTGTTTTAAAATTACTTCAGCTACACTGCTTTAAATCTTACTTTAAAACGATATTTTCGAAAATAATACTGAAGCAGACGACAATATGGTCGTGAAGGGGTAAAAAATTCACGATAGATTGTTTCATGAAAGGGTTAATCCATTGAACTCAAATGATACGTTTATACATCATTTACAAGCATTGTACTTGTGAACAAATGTAGTATCTTATCGGACTAAAAACTTTTCTAGGGGCTTTGTAGCCCAATACAGATCGAGTGGAGTTATCTGCCGTTTGGATTCGACCAGAACATGTCCACACTTACAAAACATTATGTGTAGGGGTAGCAGAGGGTTGGGGCTGCAGTATGTCTATCATAGCAACACCCTTAGCACTTGTGTTCGTATACGTTACGCTACGTCTGATAAGGATCCAAACTGTTTGCAAGTAGCATTTCCCCCCATTTTTTGTTCTCCTTTGTACCAGGTTCTTCTCACAAGACAGCGTCTGGTCTGTCTTTATTATCTGTCTTAATACATGATTTGGCATACAGATTGTCGGAAGCAATCCTTGGTACAGTGGAGAATCCGTTATTCTTTCCCGTTAAACGCAAACGAAACGCAAACGCAAGACACTAACATGTAAAATTCTGACTTTTCATTTTTTACTGAGTGGCAAACAGTTTGGAGCCTGATCAGACGCCGGGTTATCCGGCGTCTGATCATGCTCCAAACTATTTGCACTCGAAATAATAGTTTTAGCGTAAACGCGTTTTTTGGAAAAGAATAACGTTTTCTCCACTGTAACATTATTTTTTCTCCATTTTTGTAGACAAATGGACCGTAATAATGGTTTATCGCTATTCCGTATTAGTTTTCCATAAATATCTTAACTGGTCAGGATGGAAAAAACAAATAATGCGATTACTGTTTTGTGATAACAGTACCGAGGAGCGGTTGTGTGCTTTGTTGCAGTGGCAGGGGAGCGCCCGTAGGGACGTAACACACATATAAACAACGACCGTATCTTCCTTAAACTAAACGCTTAGTTATAGAAATACATCGGTAAAGTTGTCATTATTTTACGTTGAAATGAATCTTAACACTATGCTATAAAGTGTCAGACTATTTTCAATGTTAACTATTTGTTTCAGTCTGTTTTGACTGTTGGTACAGTATAACACATTTTTTTCTCCAGTAAACGCATTTGTGCTAAACTGATTATTTCCCACGCAAGCAATTTTAAACAAGATCGGACGCTGTGTAAACCTGTTTTCTTAAAGGCTCAAGACTACTTGCTATTTAAATAAAAAGTATCGTTAACTTTTTAAAAAAGTCATTTGCCACACTTTATTTTATTGTTCTAAGTTTAGTTTCGATTACACGTGAATACATTTTGTCTTCTCTACTGTAGTAGGAAGGTAAAGCGTTTATGTCCCATATTTGTAGATAATTAGGCACTATCTCCTTTATCGCCTTATAGCCCGCATTGACACTATTGTTAAACTTAGATCTATGTTTCTATGTTCGTATTCTGGTTAGGTGTCGGACAGAATATCGAAACAAAATATTTAAACAGTTTAGATCCTTATCAACCGCTGCGTCGAAAAGAGTGAAGGCGACATTTTTTCGTTTCCTTACTGGTTTTTTTTTTTCATTTCTTTTTCACGTTATTTCCCTTTTTCATTTAAATTTTTACATGATACCATTATGCATAATTATTTAGATGTTTGTAGTTACATGTAGTAGGTTGTTGCGAAATATATGTTTTATAAACAAATGTTACCAAACCTGTTCAGCATGAAAATGATTAAGGTGAAAATAAAATTTAAAAATCAATACAAATCGAGCCCTCCGCACCGAGCAAACAATTGAATGGATAAAGATGTTTGGATTAGAGAGTGAGTGAGTTGAGATTTACGACACCGCGACATAAAAAGACCATAAAGCACCGATAAATGATAATACGAGATGTAACTGAGGGATAATTTCAGGAATAAGATTTTGGCTAATCCGATTCGCAGCAAGGCAGCACATGCGATCAAAACCACCGACCTTCCTTCAGTTTTCATGGTTTCAAATTTTTTAATCCACTATAGTGAACATCGAATTCCAAACTTTTAACTTGAGATTGTTAATGAAAATGAAATATCTTTTTAAAGATAATCTACAAATATTCCTGAAATAACACTCAAATATTTACATCATTTACCAAATAACGTTATGCCAAATCTAGTTTTCAGGCTCTTTACGTGACTTTTTAATGTTGAAAGTTCTCTGTATGTATAAAAACTTACAAATCCCACCATAAAATATATTTAAGTAGGAAAACTGTTTTCACAATGTTCACTATTTATCTCCTAGTTTTCTTTTCATTCAATATCTCTGAATTTCAGTTTGAAACCATCATCAGTACCCTAAAGTAGTTTCACAGCTCTTGGAAGAAGGGATATTCTCCGCTAAAACATAAGTATTTTCTAAGACAAGGTTGAGACGTTTTTGTGGTTGAATGAGTATTAAACAATTAGAACAAAACTAGTGGGAGAGCTAACAAGTTTTTGGTTTCAGAAACTTCCGGTTTTCGAGAATCCAACTGTCAGTTCACGATCACTGTGTACTATCAGTAGTAGTTTGTGTTTTATACCCTTACCAAATATCTTGTCATGATAATATCTGCTTTGAAACTTTTGTCTACAAAATGTGTTAAATCATACTATATATAAAACAAATTAATTAAAGAAACCAGAATACGAATATCAAACAGTTTGCATTCAGCTACGACGCCGCGGTATGTGGCCTCTGATCTTGTTCCAAACTATTTGCGAGTAAAGTCGTGATCGACAGACAAAGATTTAATTATACAGCGCTCCCTCTCCACAACGGCCCTCCCAACAACGATTCCCTCCTTACAATGACCCTTGCCGCTGTTCACAAACAAGACATTTTTGTCCTACCTTTTCATGACTGCAATACCGTCTGCTTAAATTTGTCGTCTGCAGGTTTTTTATTCAAAGTTACAAATAAGTGGACATTTTGATAGAATAGATATAATGACGAGTGACAAACAGCTTGTATCTAGATCAGACGCCGCGTTAAGCGGCGTCTGATCTGGATCCAAGCTGTTTGCAAATGTAAGCAAAGTCTAAATATTCCATCCCTATAACGACTCCCTCCGAGCAACACACACACTCTGTGTATCCCTTTGGATGTCGTTGTAGAGAAGGAGCGCTGTATAATATAATAGTGTCCATGGTGAACCATGATGGGGTGCTAACCTAATTTGTGTTATATTTATGAACTAATCATGTTTCCGGAATCAGACGATTTTATTAATGTTTATGCAAGCGCAATATACTGGTTTGCTTTTAAGTTCTTTGTTGTATTCTTGACCCAAACAAGATGCTGAGTCTGTGTCTTAGCTAGAGCTGAATTGTACGATTCTTCTGTTCATGCCTCGTCAACCAAAGTAGCGTGATACTAACATTTGAATATTTTTTATAGGTCAAGACTTGGAAAAACAATATAGCGGACTAATTGTTTAGAGAGACAAAAGCGATCTCTGACCATGTTAATACCACACACACTATACAGATAATTGAATATATGTTCGTACAAACAACCAGAACAATGCCGACTGTATGAATCACATATCAACCTTCCTCGATCTAGTCGCAAACGTCTGGAATGCGAACTCGTCCGAGCTATTGTGGTAAGTACCACCGTGTATAAACGAACTGTACGATGACCGGGTAAAGTGACTAGATTTAACAACGAATGTTGACATTTGTGCAGAGGTCGGAACATAAACCTGTTAATTTTGGATATCTTCTTCGAACCCATGCGAGCGAACGTCAGTAATAATTACAATTATACATTTATTTTTGTATCGTAGTACACTTGTAAGGGTGTAGTTAGAGAGGAAAGTGTGATCTGATTGAAAATCAACACAGAGTGTCGATCTCCCTCTCAAATTTGGCAACAGTTCTTTGAAAATGCCCTTTGTTTCAATCGCATATATTACAACCACTTTTTGTTTATCGTAAATCGCCATTTGATTATAAATTTAGGCAAACGTCTACATGTAGACTGTATCATTTATTGCAATCATCTGCTATCATTTAAAGCGACTACCCAACAGTGTGACTGTATGACATATAGCGACAAGATTCCCCTGAAATTTGTATGACATATAGCAACTAGCTATACACGATTTCGAAAAGCCTGCTTGGTGTATTGTTATAGTTTATTACATAAAAGCTGTATCAGAGTGATACGTATATGTACATGTACGTACAACATCTACTACGACTTATAGTGTGTTCATGCAAATTACCATTTTCGACCATATTTTCGGAAATGTGTATGACAACATATTGCGACTCGCTTAATATGATTTCACCAATTCTGCATACTGTATTGTTATTATTCGGACATACTGATTTTTCCCCAAATCTTCGGATTTCTGCTCTTACTTTTAAAATTTGGACCTTAAGCGTAGTTTGCGTTGAAAACACTGATATGAGTGTCAAACAGTTTAGATCCAGATCAGACGGCGCGTTATGTGTCTGATCTGGATCTGAACTATTTGTAGAGCTTTGTAGCGAAATGGTACGTTTCCTAAAACCGCGCTTGAAAATTTAGAAATCTTAGGATTTTTTAGCAACTTATGGTAGCCCTGATTTCAGCCTAACATTTATCAATTTATGTTTCAGGTTCAATGGATAATTTCCAGTGTATCTACTGCACTTTCAGCACAGATGTATTCGACCAAGTCATACAACATTGTGTCGACATTCACGAAGACCAAAACCTAAAGATTAAAATTTTATCGATTTCGCACATTACCACCACAATAAAAACTCACTCAAAGGACTTTCGTCTTGTTCGAATTGTCCAATTCAGGTTTCAGGGAGGAAAAGCTAAACTTTATATTAACTTAATCAAGGACTTAATTATATATGTGCATACATAAACAAAATGTCAGCATCAGCTTGGGAGTTGGAAGGTAGCGGGTTTGATCGCCAGTAAACTGTTGCGACAAACCAGTGCCGTAATATTGCTAGGAGCAGCAAATTGTCAAAAGGAGGCATTGTAAGGTAAAGGGTTGAAAAGAGATTTATTCAAACTTTGTTAAACTAACAAAAGGCGTTTTGGACGTAAAAGGATCCTAAAGTCGTCTGAAATCGTTACCGTAAGATCGCTATAATTGATACAGTATAGTCGCTATAATCATTCAGATCACCATGTAGTCTGATTCAATAAACAATACAGTTTCAGTTTCATCAGTGCAGTACTTTGAACGTGGTTATTTTATTAAATCTCACAGCTATTGTGGTTGTACTGCTATCTAAATAAGAGTACATAATTTTCTCAAGTTTTAACGCCCGATTAGATTTCACGATGTGTATAAACTGCATATATGACACGTTTGTAAACACGGCCTCGTGTAAACATTGCCAGGTATTTATTGATGTAATGGACATATTTTGTTTGGAAAGCTTGATAACGGAACGATGACAGTCAGGTAAATATTTTAAATCAATGCACAATATAATGTACGTTTGCTTTTCTTAGTGATCTACTTAGAAAACAAGGAAAACAGATGAAAACACCTACCGTACATGTCCGCGTGTCGCACTGAATCGATTGACTCCTTACAATCTAGTCGCAAAATCTAGTCATTGTACAGTTCGTTTATATACTGTGAGTACTATTTGTGGTGTTTAAATTAAAATTGGTCAATAAATAAAGGTTAGAGAGCGCTTACAAGGAAAACGTTAACGGAAGGACAGATGTACGGACGGACGTACAGACATATAACGCAGGGTTTCCACAGGCGTATAATAATTATATCAACTGTTAGTCCTTTATCTTACATAAACGCTTTTAGCGCATTTAATTAATTCCTCCGCCATAGAAAATAGTTCCAATTTATACAGACATAAACAGGGGCCATAAAAAGTGTTACCTATATACTAGAAAATGGTCGCTTAAAGCAGGTTGAACGTAAAAGCAGAATGCGCGATAACGCGCATTCTGCTTTACTTTTAACCTGCTTTAAGTGGTCACCTGTCTTCAATTTAGACACAAGCCATGGGGTAAAGGGTTTAAGTTTAGGAACTGTTTGAAAGTTACTGTGCATGTGAAGCTGGAAAATTGGTCAAACTTGTTACAGAGGAGAAAACGTTATTCTTTCCCAATAAACGCGTTTAGGCTAAAACTATTATTTCTTTTGCAAACAGTGTGGAGCCAAATCAGACGACGGATAACCCGGCGTCTGGTCAGGCTCAAAGCTGTTTGCCACAAAGATAAACATGAGTTATCAGAATTGACCATAAATTGCACTTTTCTACGTTTTAGTGTTTTGCGTTTCGTTTCGTTTAAACGAGAAAGAATAACGTATTCTCCACTGTATCTAGAACGGTTCACCGCAGACGTTATCACAGTATGACAAGGTAGACAGACACGTGTCTATTCAATTGTTAAAACCAATGTCAAAACATATTGACGTTTTGTTCAGTAATTATTTTCCTTATATTTAAGATGCGTCTAGACATTTCAATCTATTCTGAAGACAAAATTAAGACAAATGATACAAGTGTCCTTAACTGTACGGCTACTGTTTTTGATCTGGCAATAGTCTGGATCCTAATCAAACACAGAATAATTCGGCCTCTCCTCTGGCTCCATGCTAAATTTCCGCCATCTCGACCGTCAAGCAATAGCCTCAATTTAATACGCTAGACATGTAACTGATTATAGTGTATGTGGTCACCTTTCTTCAAAACCAGACACAGTCTAAAAGATAAATATTGTGGCAGGCAATTTTTCTGACGGTTATTATAGAACAATAGCATGATCAAATCTATCTATTTTATTATATTTTATATAAAGACTACACGTGTAATTGCTAAAATATTTCAATTATCACAACAGTTGGTCCAGAATACAGTTAATGTGGCTTTACAATGATAGTGCTGGCGCTGTTTTAGCTCAATGACTTCTGAATCTTTAAATCTAAGACGTTTATCAGTATACCACTGTAGAATACGTAACAACTGTTGTGATCTTAATTTCGATCTATACAATAATTATTTACGTGAAAGCCTTACTTGTAGATGCGGCTCTGATATAGAAGATGCTGAACAGTTTGTTTTTGAATGTCAAATGTATGCTGATGAACGTCTTCTCTTTCTACAAAAAACACAACACCTCCGTACACTGAATACTAATACTGTGCTATTTGGCAACATTGACTTTACACACGAAGATAATTCGCTGCTCTTTATGGAGTTTCAGAAATTTATTAAACGAACCAAACGTTTTGGAACATAATACTTTACCTTTTCCTATATCCACAAACTATGTAGATAACAATTGGTTGGATCTGGGCTGGGTGGTCACATGTGGGGGAGGAAAAACTGATTTTCTTTTCTTCTTTATACTTGAATTAGTTTCTTTTTTCCCTTTTATTTTGTAAACTAAGATAGAAATATTTTTTCTGCATTACCTCATAATGTACTTACGATTGACATCAAGGGACGGGCCTTCGCTAATGTTGGTATAACTTCTAATGTTGTATACATACATATATGCTGTAAAAACTGTGTACATGTTAGTCGATAAATGTATATGATAGCTGATATATGCAATAAAATATGATTAAATCAGAATCTTTAAATCGGCAATTCAAAATTCCAAACTGATGTAGTCTATGTATTTCAAAATGAAATATAACATATACCATCACCAAAAGAAAAGGTACAATGATTGTTGCGAAAACGAAACCATTAACGATCGATTCGACGATAAAAGGGTTAAAATTACCGTAACCGTGCAACGGCCCTCCGCACAACGATTCTCTCCTTACAACAATACGTCCAACTGTTCCCCAAACAAGAAAAGACAATTACATGTATGTCTAACGCTTTCACTATAATTGTATTATAGTCCGGTTGAAATTGAAATCTGCAGTTTTTCTCTCAAGCCGCGTATTGTACTTATTGACAGAAGAAACATAAAGACCAGTGACAAACAGCTTGAACCCATTTTAACCATTTCACTATCAATGATAATATTTGCAAACAGTTTAGATCCTGAGCATACGACTCCACATTATTATCAATGTTTCTTTAGTAAATTTTGTCAATAGAAATAGACGGAATATCTAAGCAGATGCTAGTATGGCAGTACAGTGTGAGACGGATTATTACAGTGGAGAATGTGTTATTCTTTCCCAATAAACGCGTTAACGCTAAAACTATTATTTGCAGTGCAAACAGTTTGGAGCCAGATCAGACGCCGGGTAACCCGGCGTCTGATCAGGCTCCAAACTGTTTACCACCAAGATAAACAAGAATTATCAGAATTGTCCAAAAGTTGTTCTTTTCTACGTTTTAGTGCTTTGCGTTTGCGTACGTTTGCGTTTAAACGGGAAAGAATAACAGATTCTCCACTGTATGCCATAATAGCAGTGAAAGGGTAATGTTGGAACGATAGTGCTGACACAGTACACTGCTCCCTCGCTACAACACCCTGCGGGTTTAAAGACCTTTCCTCAGTCCATTGAGGGACCACCAGCCCATTGTTCTGGAGGTGTCAATGTAACTGTAAAGCACGTGTAACACAATCTCAGTTTACCTGGTGATGTCCAGATTATACTCATGCTCTAGTGATTTTCAATTGTTATTTCTAACCAAACTATCAAATATAAAGGTCCGGTCTTACATAAGACGATTCAATGGTTCAATATGCACAAGACCCATGCTTTTTGCAAGGAAATTGACAGTAAATAAGCTGGCAAGGCGTTATGACCAAAGGGTCGTCAGGAGATGTCTTTGAACTGTTTGTCACTCATTTTCTGTCAAAATGTCTTACTTGTACATTAAACTTTGAGACAATACAGCATACGATAATTTAAAACATACAGTAATTAGAGCAGTAAAAGCGTTAGACATAGGGAACAACGGCAAGCATTGATGTAAGGAGGGAATCGTTGTTCGGAGGTTTGTTGTAGAGAAAGGGCATTGTATTACATGTCACTCATTGACATGAAAATTCAAATGGACAATTCCTGATTGCACTCAGGTCTAGTTCATATACTGCTAAATTACCAATAGTGTAAGCTCTTAATATTTTTTTGAGATGACAATTGTACTCTTCACATAGTTGAAATGTATTTATGTTCAATTGAACGCTTTTTCATCAGTACATGTATCAAAGGTTAACATGTTAGGATTGCTACACAAACGGAAAGAAATTACAATACTAACAAACATAGAGTTTGTGCCTGTTTCAGACATGGCTTACAGCAGATATTGTCAATTTCAAAATGTCTATGCCCAAATGGCATTTTGTCTGCAATATACCATTTAATCATGCTATGATACACGTACATAAACATGCCTTCAACTCGTTAGCCCCTTCTCTGCTTTATACCGAGTACAACGCTTACTTGTCATACAGTTAGGACCCTCAGCAGACGCCCCGTAACGCGGCGTCTGATCAGGGTCCAAACCGTTGACAATTATTAAGATATCACTTGAATCAAATTAATTAAATTATAATTTAGAGAAATAAAAAGGGCAACAATTGTTTAAAGCAGGTGACGTCATTGTAGTAGTGAAGCTTGACAAAGAGCCAAATTAATGATATTTCATGATAGTGTCTTACCCCTTCACTGCCAGGATATCGGTTATAAAAGTGCAATTAAAATTGTGCTTCTCCGTTCTAAATGATAGGTAATTAAACTAAAGAACAACGTCAACATAATTGTACAATTTTAATCCTGATGAGACACTGTGTTAAAACATGTAGGCGTTTGCTCAGGCTCGAAACCGTTTAGAAATATCAGTCGTGAGACTTGACAGGGTAGATTATATTGGCTGGATGGTACAGTGGAGAAAACGTTATTCTTTCCCAATAAACGCGTTTACGCTAAATCTATTATTTCCAATGCAAACAGTTTGGAGCCAGATCAGACGCCGGGTCACCCGGCGTCTGATCGGCCTCCAAACTGTTTGCTATCCAGGTTAAAATCAACATTCAGATTTGTGGAAAAGTTGTCATTTTCTACAATTTAGTACAATGCGTTTGCGTTTCGTTTGCGTTTAAACGGGAAAGAATAACGTATTCTCCACTCCATGATTGCCGATCGTTGTAATGCTGTCTGTATAATATGTTTTGTCCAAGTCCCGTAGGACAATGCGATCTGTCTAGACTCATTGGAACCGGAACATCTCTTCAGAGTATGTCATTGAATGTCATTCTATCTGAGGCAAGAACACGGTGCTACTACGACGGCTAACAATGCATTTATGCAGTAGATGCCGTTTTTGAAATACATATATGCTGATATTGGTCAGTTATGTGAGAATTATTTTGTTGCAACACCTTACGGCATTTACGGCAGTTAGTCTGTAATTTTAATTCTTTCATGCTGAACTATTTGTTGAGGAAAATATCGTATCCCTACTAAAATCAACATTCAGAGTTGTGAAAAAGTTGTAATTTTCTGCAATTTAGTACAATGCGTTTGCGTTTCGGTTGCTTTAAACGGAGAAGAATAACGTATTCTCCACTTTACCTCGAAGTATGATCAGGCTCGAAACGGACAGGTATCAAGGTTATAAAGCGTTAGGCTGAGTCTGAATTCGTTCTCAACCATTTGATTGGTCACATTTGAGCGAAATCTTGAGAAAAAACTCAGACGCAACTCAAACGCTTTATAATCTTAGACCCTGGTGTTTAACCCTTGCATTGTCATGCCCGACAACACCGACAATTGTAAAACAGTTTGGATCCTGGTCAAACGCCGCATAACGCATTGTGATCAGGATCAAAGCTGTTTGACAATCAGTAATAAAATGAAAAGTCAGCATTGTCAAAAAGTAGTGCTTTTCTACATTTTAGTTTCTTGCGTTTGCGTTTCGTTTGCGTTTAAACGGGAAAGAATAACGGATTCATTCTCCACTGTATCAATATTTCCTATAAGCATGTATAAAATTCAAAACTTTAAAAGTAAAAGTAGACGATACTACATGTATATGAGCAGACAATACTATGACATCCATTGTTTAAGCAGGGTATTTCCATACCAATGGCAGTGGAAGAATTAATGTTACTCTTTGTCTTTTCTGTATCTTACCTGGTGGCCATGGAAATTAGTTCTTTGAGTATAAGGCGTTTGTTGAGAAATAGTAACAATCCTCTGTAAATCATGTCCTATGTTCATTATGTAATAGCTATAACTCAGGTACAAATCAAACAGACCGACACCAATAAATTACAAATGACAAAGCAATACCGCTGAGTTTTCCATCATTGGTGAACTTATAAACACAATGTGTCCCTGACGTGACCTTTAAGGTCTAAGATACTAATAAATATTAATTTGTTATTCGACTTTATAATGCACTAAGAGACAGACAAAACAAATTTGACAGAATAATCCATCTGCAATTGCCAATAGGTCGTCTAAACACGAGGAGTACCGGTCAAGCGCTTATAAAGCGTTTGAGTTGAGTCTGAGTGCATTCTCAAGCATTTGATTGGTCAGATTCCAGCCTATGCTTGACGATTTAAGACTCAACTAAAATGCTTTATAATCATGGACCCTGATCATCATTTGACTAACATTTCAGAACAGTTCTGATCCACATCAAACGCCACCTGACGGTGTATCCGATCAGTATCAAAATGTATCATACTCGTATCGACTATTTCCGCATACAGCCTCTTCACTGCCATGACGTCATCAGTTTAAAACAATTGTCGTTTGCATATACAGTGCTCCTTCTCTACATCGACGCCCAATGGGAGACAATAAGTGTGTGCGGTGTTCGGAGGGAGTCCTTATAGGGATGGAAATTGACTTACACTTACAAACAGCTTGAATCCAGATCAGTCGCCGCGTTACAGATCTGGATTCAAGCTGTTTGTCAGTCGTCATTAAGTTTTGTTTCTGTCAAAATGTCCATTATGTAATTTTGAGAAAAACAGCAGACGACAACTTTAAGCAGACTACATTGTAGCAGTAAAAGCGTTAGACATAATTGTCCTGTTTAGGGAACTGCAGCAAGTGTCGTTGTAAGGAGGGAGTCGTTGTTAGGAGGGCCGTTGAAGGGAGGAAACACAGTATTTCTCATATTTGAATTTCTGTTTGTAGACGTAAGCAGTATTGAAATGATTAATTAATTAAATACAGGATCTAAACTGTTTGCATATACATGTAATTATTGTACTCGTGGTATGGAAGTGAAGAGGTTAAGCCACAATTTCGACGGGAAATTTATTCAGCCTCTGAACGCCTTCTTTATTGCACGTTCAGCAGCAGAAGGTGCTCAATTCACGTTTTTCAAACTTGAGCATCTTCGCATATATCCATTACTGAATACGTAATTTTCTTCAAAAACAACACTTTGATCAAGTCGAAATAATACGTATTCTTCAAAACACTTGACATTCGTATTTTATAAAGGTCATGTATTTCTAACATATCTATCATTTTACCTTTATATATTTGTGTTAAAAGCATAAAAAACATTGTATAGCGGGTTGAGTGCGTTTTGGATTATATCTTACCATTTTCGGGGAAATCTCTGAAATACTGTAACTCTCGCCACTACGACTATAGGTTAGTTGCAATGTTCAATCTTTCTCCTGTTATTAGCGTGTATTGATGCTGTTTGAAATCAGTGTAGACCTAGATTCGTCAGCCTTTGAAGGAGATGTCTTATCGGGACCTGCAATGATTTCGAATCGGATTTGTATAACATGAGTCTGCATTCTTTCTAAATAAATTTATTCCTTATCTTTTTCATATAATAGACGTTACATGTTTACGCACTTATATCTGGGACCCGTTTCATTATATCTTTTATAATCTGACTTAAGACAACATTTGTCGTACGGAGTTTTATGAAACGGGCCCCTGGATATTTAGAAAGATTATATCTAAAGAGACTGACTACCAGGTTTAGGCTAATTGGTCAGGTGCCAATATAAACACGTAGCAGTCGAATGAGGAAAGAAAATATGTAAAGACTAATATTGAGGCTCTACCTATTGAGCTAGTTATGGAAATGTTTAAGACATTTGGTGATTATACCTAGCCAGATAAAACTTGTGCTGAACTAGATCATAACAGTGGAGAAAACGTTATTCTTTCCCGTTTAAACGCCATCGAAACGCAAACGCAAAACACTAAAATGCAGAAAATGACATTTTTTGACAATTCTGACTTTCCATTTTTATCTGAGTGGCAAACAGTTTTGAGATTGATCAGACACCGGGTTTCCCGGCGTCTTATCAGGCTCCAAACTGTTTGCATTGGATAAAATGGTTTTAGCGTAAACGCGTTTACATGTACATGTACTGGGAAAGAATAACGTTTTCTTCACTGTAACGGTAGCACTGTATACATAGAGAGTCAATGAACCGTCTCATGTGAGGCTTGTCTCTTATATTTGATAATTTGGTTCGAAAAAACTATTGAGTACTGTTTCTGAGGTGTCATTTAACATTTAAACCATCCTTTTCAATAACTTCATAGCTATTAATTGTCGTCCGCGTTTAATTCTCAAATTCCAAGTTGAGGTATTTTGACATAGGAAATAATTAAATGGGTGTGTAACAGTCTGTATCTCGATTAGATACCGCGTTACGCGAGGTCTGGACAGGATCGAGACTGTTTATAACAAACTATTATACTCGGGTGGGGCGGTGAAGGGTTTAGTTTATGCGTCTTCAAGAATGATAATATTCATCAGTTTCATAGCTAAATTGTACCGTTTGGCGACATTTGGCAGTGAAAGAGTTAAACAAAATACCTTTATTACTATTTCTAAGTTATATTAATATCAGTTTACCGAATAAATATCGAAACATGTGTAAACCATTCTAGCTCCAGATCAGACCAACACCACGAGGTGTATTTTCAGGATTTAGACTGTGTAGAAAGTCCACTGCTGTCGACCATGACGATGAACGGGTTAATATCATCCCTATAGTGTTAAGGGTGTATTTACCCCATTAGCGAATAGTTCAAAGTATCAAACTTTGTTTCTTTCATTTTTATATTGGAATAGCTGTTTGTGATAAATGAAAAATAGAAAAGAAATTATATGCATTGTTTTTTAATTACGGCCATTTGGAAAAGATGTGTCAAATTGGTTTATTTTCTCAAATTTGGTCAAGTTTAAAGTATAAGCTTCAGTAAAATCTAAACATGATCATTTTGCTTTTCATTATGTATGTCATGTCTATGGAAGTTTTTCACATAAAAAACTAAATCAAGATAAAACAGGCACTAGATTTGAAAAGTATGAGTCTCTGAATCAACAGCATGGTTTTTATGGGTAATAGTCTTTTTTTAAAAAAAAAAAAACAACAACAAAAACAAACATATTTTTATGAAAAATATCTAAAAACATATTTCTAATATCTTACTTTTTTTTTATATTGTACTAAACGAAAGCCCATACAAGGGCAGTTTAAAATGAGAAAAAAAGAAATTGATAGGTTAGTGTTGAAAATATTGAGTTATTAAAGTAAAAGGAGTTATCTCATTTTTACAAAATTTACAAAATAGTACCATATCAATGATATTTAGAGCTTCATATTTCACATTTAGTGCCTGTTTTGTCTTAAATTAGTCTTTCTATGAGGAAATACGACCATAGACATGATATAGATTCTACAAAACCAAATTACCATGTTTGTTTTCATTTGAAATAGAAATTATTGAATCGGGTTCTTTAAAAAGGACAAAATGAGAAAATCAAATCCTAATCTGACTCACCTTTTAGAAATGGTCATAGAGCCAAAATGTGTACACCAATATATTATAATATTGTTCTATTTGTCCATTCAACACTAAACCATGATAATGTGTTTTAATACACTTTGAAAATTTCACAAATTCATGAGGTTAATACACTCTTAACCCTTTCCCCCATAGAAGCGCCTTTTAGCAGATATGATTTATTCCTCCGCTGAAGGAAATAGTGCCAATTGAATCGGGCATGATTATATAGTATGGGAAATATTTCAATATTCTAGCGCATGGAAGCTTAAAGCAGGCTGAAAGTAACGCAGAATGCGCATTAGGGCGCATTCTGCTTTACTTTCAACCTGCTTTAAGTGGTCACCTATCTTGAATACTAGAAATAGGCTTTCAGGTAAAGGGTTAACTCTTTCGCTACCAAATTAATTGCGAGTTCTTTACCCCTTCATCGTATCATTGCCGTCTGCTTCATTTTTGTTGTTTTCAAGATCGTTTCAAAGAAATATTCAATGTGGTATAACATTAATATATCGAGTGTCAACCAGTTTTGGATCCTGATCAGACGCCCCTTGACGCGGCGTCTGATCAGGATCCAAACTGCTTGCAAACGCACTATTTTGCGCCATTACGAGTGATAGTATTAAGAAAGGGATGGTATGAGACATAATACAGCCATGAGTTCAGCAAAGAAAACGTGGGCCGTCGCTGGCCATCGATTGCGAGATGGCTATCCGCTCTGGAATATAGTGGAGAAAACGTTATTCTTCCGTTTAAACGCAAACGCATTGCACTCAAATATAGAAAATGAAAATCGTTTGACAATTCTGACTACCAGTTTTAATCTGAGTGGCAAACAGTTAAGAGCCTAATCAGACGCCGGGTTACAAGGCGTCTGATCTTGCTCCCAACTGTTTGCAATGGGAATAATAGTTTTAGCGTAAACGCGTTTATTGGGAAATAATACATTTTCTCTACTGTACTCTGCACACAGCACTACACGGGACACAAACTGCTAACCTAAGCAGCAAACAGTGGCAACTGAACATGCTATAGTATTAGAATGTCCGGATAGAGCAGTGATTAGCTCACCCGCTCTCACCGATACAACATAGATTTCGTTGCCAGTTTAGGGCAGTTTGTGAAAGGGTACATTCGTTGCTATTCTGGAAACGAGGATTTTCTCCGAGCATTCCAGTAAAAGCAAATACACAACCATTCGAGTCAGCGACAGTGATTTGTAGAAAATATTGTAGCTTATTTTATATTCGGTGTAAAAGAAATATAGCTTAATATTGTAAGGTTAAATTATATTTTCGGTGTAAAAACATTACTGAGTTTATCGTATATAGTGTAAATATTTTTATACATGGGATCGTGTAGCCTCTTAGTTACAGTGGATAAGACATTATTCTTTCCCAATTAAGGGGTTTGCACTAAAAGTGTTATTCCCATTGTAAATAGTTTAGAGCCAGATCAGACGCCGGGTAACTCGGTGTCTGATCAGGCTCCAAACTGTTTGCCACTCAGTTTACTAATTATGAGTCATCAATCTTTTCAAAAAGTTGTCATTTTACCAACTTTAACGTACTGCCTTTGCGATTCGTTTGCGTTTAAACTGGAAAATATAGCGTCTTGTCCGCTGTACATGTAACTTGGAGCTCTCAAACTGACGTCTGCATGAAGCGTGTTGATGTTCCTTTATCGCCAGCGGCAATACGTGAATAAGCTCTTGTTAAGACCTGATATTGGAGAAAGAAGCAGATTAAATCTTCCAGATATGTAATAAATTGTGCCATTATAGCCACAGACCTTCTTAATAATTAAAATTAAATCGGAGAATTATTATATTATTATATATCATAAAAGTGAAGATTTATCTTGTAAATAATCGGAACAAAACGCAAAGCAAACGGTGTATTTACAAGGTAGGAACATACTTCTGGTCGCTTATTAAGTATTCCGTCCAATTTCTGCCTTTCACTAAGCAGCTCACAGTACTTATTATATCAACTGAATGGGTAGTGGACACTGTTTTGGCTGTATTGTACGGTATATTGTTTTGAGAGCTACTTACATTAACCCTTTACCTGATAGCATTGTTTCTAGTATTGAAGATATGTGACTATTTAAAACAGGTTGAAAGTAAAGCAGAATGCGCCCTAAGGCGCATTCTGCTTTACTTTCAGCCTGCTTTAAGCTATTAACTGCTAGAATAAGAAAAGTATTAAGTATGACACATATTCATAACGGTATAATTTGGAACTATTTTCTTCAGCGGATGAATAAAATGAATGTGCTAAAAGTCGCTTCTATGGGGGAAAGGGTTAAATAATGGGTTGTCCTTTTCCAGCTAAACAATTAAGCTCATTGCAAACAGTTTTAAGCTTGGTCAAACGCCGAGTAACTGTGTTTAAAACAAATATTCCATAACAACCTGCCATTTTGTACATTGTATTGAATTACATTGCGTTTACATTTGGTGACGTTTAAAAACAAGATAATTCAGACCTTGTCACTATACCAGTAACATAATGCATGCTCTTATTAATGGCGTAATTATGTTTTATGCCCTAATAAAGGTCTTGCCTTACGTATAATAATGTATGCTGTATTTTCCATAAAATAACTCATTATTCAATAGCCCGTTATAAATAATTGATAAAATAATTATATTTGTCATCATTATGTCAGATAATAAATACGGTCCCGTATTATACGCGCCCGGATATAATTAATATCCATATTTAGCTCGTAGATATATTTGCTTTTCTTACATAACATAATTTAGACCAAAGCATTATGCTACCATACTGATGAATCAGTAATATATCCTAGGCGATGCCTAGGCGATACAATTACATCTGTCCAAAACAGTCACGAGTTTGTTAACGCTTTCAACACCATGGACCTTTGCAAAATATATTTATTACATTTGCAGGAATCCTCTGATCAGGGTCTACCCTGATTGCTAATTTAAAGCAGTTTTTATTCAAATACCCAAACTTTCAAGTTCAAATTTATAACCTACGTAGCAGTTGCAAGGGTCAAAGGTTGTTAAGCGTTTTATCCCGTCACTACAGCCTCTAGTGACATAATAAATAAATCAATTTTCAAAACAAATAATTAGAGTAGTAGATCTAGTTGATTTGCAGCCACGGAAAATGTAATAAATATGTTAAACTATCATTTAGTATCTTCATAAAACCGAACTTATAATATAAAAAATAGAGCAAAAGGTTGATCCGAGTGGGATTCGAACCCGCAACCTCTTGTTTCGAAGTCAAGCGATGCTAGCGATAGGCCATAATGTCCATTTAAGGTGTATATAAAGTTAGCGTATTGACGCGTTTAAACAAATATAAAAAAAATGAACAAATGGAAAGAGAACCATTTTTCAAACAAATCGAGCAAAACAATAAGTTTACAAACTCATGTCCATTCAATATTTCCATTCTCAAATAGATCTACGCTGTTATAGACCATTCGTTTCTAAATTCTAATTTTGTCTTCTGCTAATTCAATACGGTAGACTACATGTAGCTGTAGCAACAAGTTGAAATATACTTTTTGTAGGCTAAAAGACAAAGCAGAATGTCAGATTTAGTAGCAAATTTCGACATAAACATTGGAATGGGATGCAGAGTCTGAATCTGAGGAGTCAGAAAAATAAACTGTTCCAAAACAATGAACGACTTGAAGAGCAGCGCGAAAACTGGTGACAATTTGCAGTCGACTTTGTTGACATTTTATCTTATGAAATGAAGCGCAAAGTATTGTCCATTTGAATTCAAATATAACGCTTTTCAAATTTAAATCGACTCATTTTTCCAGTTTGTTGCTAATTTTTCACTCTAAGCTTTTTGTTGTGGTCATTGATAAACTAAGCGCAGTTTGTCTGGGAGCGGTTATTATTTTTTTGTATGTAAGAAATTACGAGAAACATGTCAAATTTAGTGTTATTGTAAATTTGAAAGCTCAAAATCATTCAGTGACGGGATAAATCGAATAATACGTCATTGCATGAGATGGGAGCGGTTATTCTTCGAGAGGAGAAACCATTTAGCGCGAGGCGAGCCTCTCGCTAAATGGTTTCTCCTCTCGCAGAATAAACTCCTTCTATATCTCATGTAATGACATATTATTCTCTATGAGTTTAGTATCTGGCTTACGGCAATGCAAATACCCTCCGTTTAAACCTTGATTTATGTTGTTGTTGATGATTGTCAAACATGGTCGAGACTATGTGTAACGTTGCGTTTCTTACGTGACGTCATTGACGTCCGTTCTGACTGTGGTTTTAAAGTATAAAGCATATCAAGAGCAGAAAAGAATACATTTTATTTCTGACTCGTCACACAAACAATAATATACATATTGAACGGAAGAACGGGTCGCTGTGATAACTATTCCTATACGAATTGCATTGGAGTATATAAAAGTCATTTGTAGTTTCAAGTTATGATCCAAACGTGCTATGTTTTGTTTTTAAAACGTATGTACACGTAAATGTCAAAGCGACGCTTAAACACAGCGACCTTAAAAACAACTGTCTCCTGCTATTTTGTATAAACTGTATGATACGCAAAAACGTAGTACTTTACAGTTCCTTCCATTTTCTCATTTTAAGGGTGTTTTAAGCGAGAAGAATACTCAAACTACCTCGGTTTGTCTGTTCCTGTAGGAAAATCGCTTTAGCTAGTTTCAGACCGGGGACAAACCAACGTCGGGTATAGAATTCCCCTTGTTTGATTAACCCATTTATACCCAGTGGGTTTTCCATGTTTATATATTGGATTAGTCAATTTTGTATCAAAGGGATGCCTGGTCAACGTTTTCATTTTGTTTTATATTGAAATTCCTTATCAGCAAACAGTGTAGACTCTGATCAGACGCCGCATAATGCGGCGTCTGATCAGAGTCTACACTGTTTGCCTATGTCCAATATATGGGATCGTGGGCATAAATTGGTTAACAAAACCCGTGCTTGAGTGTATTAATCAGACCCAATGCAAAAACCTTATAACCTTGGGGTCTGTCGTAGGCATGGCAATGGATGATTTAACTTAAGGTAATTTGTTTTATATACACTCTCAATTTGTCCTAAATTCAAGCTTACCATGCTAAATGAGACAATTCAGGTCGAGTGGCGCGGTCGATCAAATTCCAATCTGTGTGATAATTGTATTGATGTTCATCAATGAGGATACAACTAGAAATAAAAATGCGTAAAGGCAAATCTGATTTAGCATGATACAGTTTACGATCATCAATTCAGTGGATGGCGTGATTTGAATAAACTGTGGGACTTGATATCGGAGGCAAATATCAGCCTGGTGAGGCTCTTCCTCTTTTCTGTTTGTCTTTTTTAAAATTGAAGTACTGGCGAGCAAACGGAAACTTGTTTTCAATTTATGTAATGGTCTAACTTGATAAATCACAATTGTTCTTTAAAAGCAGATTACAGATATGATTAGTTGTTCTCATAATAGATCTATGTGTTTTGTCATTTGGTTTTTTCTTGGTTAACACATTTCCTAGATAAATGATAATTCATTATGACAGTGATGTCACTTATTCGTAGCCTGCAGTGTGAAAGGGAGTCTTATACTATCTTGATACATGTATAGTGATAACTTCAATAGCGCCTAGCATGCAGGATACTCAGTGAAAGATGGAATATTTCAGTCTGTTATTTTATTTTCTGTCTTTTGTGAAGGACTGAACTTTGTACGACTCACAGATGTTCTGGCCAAAAATTGGGATCGGAGGGTCCCCGCGGTTCGAATCCTCCCTCTGACTCAACGTAAATTTCTCCGGGCACTATAAATCAATTTCGAGGTTTCACTCGACCAAGGTGTAAATTGGTACCATGAGAGGGCGGCGGCTGTGCATGTTCTAACTCCGCCATATGTCGACAGTAATATCCCGAAGTTAAAATATCTTTACAGGGAGACGCAAACTATAGTTTAAATAAGTATCCCAATGACCAGAGAAGTTGATTTCGGTTGAACGACACCAGTGTGGGTCGAAAGAAGACTCCGAAAAACGCATACTAAACGGTCACAGCCTGTTGTCCTCAACGCATTCCACTTACCAATACAGCGCTCCCTCTCTGCAACGGCCCTCCCAACAACGACTCCCTCCTTACAACGGCCCTTGCCGCGGTTCCCTGAACAGGACAATTATGTTAACGCTTTTACTGTTGCAATATTGTCTGCTTAAAACTGACGTCTGCTGTTTTTTCATATAAATGGAGGTTTTGATAGAATAAATATAATGACGAGTGACAGACAGCTTGAATCCACATCAGACGCTTAAGATTCCCTTCATATAACGACTCCCTCTGAACAACGCACACTGTATGTGTCTCCCATTGGGTGTCGTTGTAGAGAGATAGTGCTGTGTTGAGCCGAATTCTTCACACTACGAATTCTTCACACCTGTGAAGAATTCGTAGAAATTTCATACGAATATGTCACACATGTGTGAATAATTCGTACTGACTCTCAGCCCCCCCCCCCCCCCCCCTGACAGTAGATACGAATTCTTCACATGTCAATTTTTTTAAAAACGCATGTAAAAAATTTGTCCATACGAAAACCTCACACTTTCCAAAAAGCTTTAAGCCACCCAAATGGATAAGGGCACATATTAGGTTTGCTTTACTTGATAGAGGTCTTATATTTCACATAATGACAAAACATATGTACTAGATTGCCTGTTTAAATGATAAAAGGTCAAGGTCACATGTTGAGAAATGTCACATTTTCAGCACTCGATATAATTAATTATAGACACATCAAACTGAAAAATATCATGGTAATAATAGCACTTTGGTGACCATATAATTTACTCGATTCCGTCGTATTGGATATTATTCGGTCCGTCTGTACGATGCATTCTAAGAACTTTATAAACGTATGGACCGGTTTCTGTGTCACCATTTGAAGGCAAAGATGACACGTCGGGGTCGGTCACTTTTCCGTAGTCTATCTGTCCGATCGTCCAACTGTTATGGTTTTGTTGTTTACTCTAACGCCTGTTCCACTGAAGTTTTTAAGCTGAAATTTCATTTAAAAAGTTTAGTGAGTAGACGTGTATTGCAAACAAAGTTCATAATTCTTGTATCAACACCGTGAGAGGTATTCCCCTTTCTACATTTTTCCGGGAGATTCTGCCATTCCGAAGCTTTTGAAATTAAATTTTATTAAGGACTATCGCGGCAGTTTTTTCGAACTGTCAAACCATTCAGATTTATTTTTCAAATTCTGCATGTTGCTAGTATATACCCTGTTGTGCAGAAATATGAAATAAAAATAGGATGTCCCCGAACTGGTTCTTTTCTTAATAGCTTGTTTTATTGGTAAACCCCTAATTATCCAGAGACACGTGCTTTTGAAAATCTCAGAACACCCCTCTTCAGCTTTGTAATTTTCCTTAGATATTGGGTTATTCATATGTTTTCATAAAAAAGAAAAGAATAGGAGGAAGTAGCAATAAAAACATGGACACAACATTTTATTCGTCAATAAAGGGAACACATCAAATAGATAGTTTTCATTTTCTTTTCTCCTACAGTTCTTACATTTAGATTTTGCCAATATTTTTCACAAATATTGATAAAGCCTTAATTTACTGAAATCACTAATTAAAGTTATGGGTACCCGAACTTTTTTTCTACAAAATACAAATGTCTGCATAAAAAGTAACGCATGTCTATCCAGTTACATATAGGGCTATCTATAAATGATATATGTTAACCACTTTTAAATGTTAGAATGTGTCCAAATCCACTGTTTAATCGGTAACAATAAATCACTATACAAGCATTATTAGTATATAGTATTTATCTTGGCCGCCAAATTATAATTTTGTCAAATTCTGAATGTAAGAACTGTAAGAGAAAAAACTTTGAAAAATAACTATTTGATGTGTTCCCTTTATTGAGGAATAATATGTTGTTTCCATGTTTTTATTGGTACTTGCTCCTATTATTTTCTATTTTGTGAAAACATATGAAAAATGTCTAAGATTTTATGATCAAAAGCACGTGTCAAGAAAGCTATTAAGAAAAGAACCAGTTCGGGGACTCCCTATTTTCATTTAATATTTCTGCACAACAGGATATAAACTAGCAATATGCAAAATTAAAAAAAAAAGAATGTTTTGAAAATTCGAACAAACTGCCGCGATAGTCCTTAAATACCGGACGGGCAACGGTTTTAAGACGGGCGACCATCATCGCCCGATATTGGTTATCGTGGGTTCAATATATGAATGAGGTTTATAAAGACGCGCTGATTTCACTTCTTTGTTATGTTGTTTACTTTCGTACATGGAACCATACTACCGATTGCCTTATCGTGTAGTCCACATCATGGGCATTCAGAAATAACGTGCAATACTGTGGGAGACCGAAAGGAAACCGGTGTTATCCGGTTGCCAGACGGGCGCCGGTGTAAAGACGAAATGTGTCCCCCTCTAAAGAGTGACACATGAGGACAATTTTTGATGTAGAAAACTGTCCTTGGGACTTGCTTTGGCATAATACATGTAAAATGACACGGGAGGTTAGTTTTCTGAGTCAAAAAATGTCCCGGGGTCAAAATTCTGAGTGGTGGGGACACTTTTCGTCATTACACCGGCCGTTATAGGATAGGCAAAAGCCGGATGGAGACGGCCTTGCCCGACCTCTGACACGCTTGTATACGTTTGTATATTTGGTCAAAAGCTTTCTCGGGTCCGATCAACGTGTAAGGCGCCCGAAATCGACCGATTTTAAATCGATGTCGTTTCGATGACCGTCGTTGAAACTAGCTTTTAACTCCACTTTAAAATCAAACCGAGGCCCAGAATTCTGAGTTCATACTATGTTAACAGTATTTCAGTCATATCTCGACATAAAGCTAATCGCAGATGGGAGAAGAAACCGGATGCACGTCATAAATCAGGTGAAAATTTGCATCTGGGTAAAAGCACCGAATTTCCGATAGCCAACTTGAAGGTTTCTCCAAATGAAAAAGCCCAAGTGTTCAGATTGGGATTCGAACCAACAGCAGTAAGGACCTAAGTGAGTGTAAGTCATAGTCACTATGAGCACTGGACCACGGCCACGGGCTCATCCCTCCCTATCCCGTTAAGAAAACCAACAATCTACCAGCATTCGGCCGGCAATCTGTCGGTCGTTGGCCTATTGTGCTTCAAAGGAAGCCAAGAACTAAGCATAAACTCAACGGAACATAAGTTTGATCATGGGATGAAAAGGGCTGCACTTATTCACAGATAATTTTTCGGATTTAGGTCGGCTGTTTAAGAGCTTTATTGATCAATTCGTAAAAACTGCATGTAAAAGGATGGATAAAACAGTTTTAGCGCACCCGCTTCTTAACAATGCATCCCGAGTTCGATCCCGGGTCGTGACAGTACGTGAGAGGGTCGCCTATCCGAAGATGTTGGTTTTCCCTAGAACTCTAGTGTCATCCCACAATACGACGCAATACACCATCTTTTTTGCTATGGAAAGTGATTTGCCTAAGTTGTTAGAATTTGTTTCATAAAGAAATGTTAAACGGAAGGTGATGTGTTAAGAATCCATAGGTACCAACAGGTCGTTAAAAAAGGGGGTACGGAAATCTCACACTGCCATTGTGTGACATATTCGTACGAAATCTTCACACATTGGTCACACGAGTGAAGAATTCGTACGAATTCTTCACACGTCTGATTTCGGTGTGAAGAATTCGTAGTGTGAAGAATTCGGCTCAACAGTGCTGTACCATCTCGTCATGGTCGAAATTTGAACACAAATTTCAGATGCATGTTCTTGTACTATAAGTGTAAAAAGACATTTGTGGAAATAGGTAAAACGTTTTGATCGAAAGTCAATAAGAAAAGTCGATCTATCTAATGTGTTGTAAAATAACTTTAATGTTGCCATATTAATTATATTGAACACGCTGATTTAAAATGCTATTCTGGTCTCTGTCATACGCCCATACACTGATAAATATGAAGTTGTATGCACACTTATGTAAAGCAAATCTCTCCAACCATATGTAACCCTGATCCAATACACCTAAAGCAGACTACACTTTAGCAATATGAAAACTTGATTACATATTTATATACGGATATACAAGCTCTTTATGAAACTGTGGAAGTACTCTATACATATTTAACCCTTAGTTTTCCTAGCCTCTATAAGCGAAGTTTTGCAATGCATTGAAATTACATATTTTCCAAACTGATTTTACCTTAACCACTTTACTATCAAAACTGACAAAACTTAAACATAAAAAAACAATGCAGAAAACGTTATTCTTTCCCGTTTAAATGAAACACAAACACAAAACACTAAAATGCAGAAAATGACAATTTATTGACAATTCTGACTTTCCGTTTTTATCTGAGTGGCAAACAGTTTGGAGCCTGATCAGACGCTGGATTACCCGGCGTCCGATCAGGCTCGAAACTGTTTGCACTGGAAATAATAGTTTTAGCGTAAACACGTGTACTGGGAAAGAATAACGTTTTCTCCACTGTAAGGATCTAATTTGAAGTCGCGTAAAGCGTGTCTGATAAGGACCAAACCTGTATGACATTCAATACATTGGTTCTTAAGTCCAAAACGAATACAATTCCAAATTCATTGAATAATCTACACAGAGTGTATCAGCGACTGTGTCAGACAGGCATCATGTCTTTATTGTAACAAGGATATTTACGTATTACAAACAGTTTGAGAAAAAAAATCGACTCCATAATTCTCTACGTCTAATTGACATCGAAATATTTTGCAACGTCTAAATAAAATGTCAACCTGTTCAAGACTATGTTAGTTGGTACATTGTATTTCAATGCATACAGTGGTGAATCTGTTATTCTTTCCCGTTTAAACGCAAACGTACGCAAACTCAAAGCACTAAAACTTAGAAAAGAACAACTTTTGGACAATTCTGATAATTCATGTTTATCTTGGTGGCAAACAGTTTGTAGCCTGATCAGACGCCGGGTTACCCGGCGTCTGATCTGGCTTCAAACTGTTTGCACTGCAAATAATAGTTTTAGCGTAAACGCGTTTATTGGGAAAGAATAACGTTTTCTCCACTGTATGCATTACTGTTAACCCATTACCCTTTTAACACTCTATTTCGCTAATAAATTATTCTACAACTGTAGAAAAGATATCTACTTAATACAGCCATGAATAATGTATAATTAGAAATAGTTTCTATATCCTACCAGATTGGAGCTTTAAGCAGACTGAAGGTAAATCAGAATGAGCCTTAAGGCATATTTTGACTTTCTCTCAACTTGCTTTTAGTGATTAGATGCTAGAAACAGGATAAGGGTTAAATGGAACGGGAAATATAGGATATTCCCCATTGTTACCAGTAAATATCCTCGATTTATTTTCTTAGAAGTACTTTATATATAATACTGCAGTTTGTCTTTTGCCGGATATCTGTCCAGGGCTGCCATTTCTCCGGATTTTTCCTAAATCTCCGGATTTTTTTCAAGTTCATGGTAGTTTAAAGCAGGCTGAAAGTAAAGCAGAATGCGCATTCTAAGGCGCATTCTGCTTTACTTACAGCCTGCTTTAAGTAGTCGCATGTCAACAAAGCAAGAAAAATGCAAATTTGGGAATCTTAGGATTTTTCATGTCAACTTATGGCAGCCCTGTCTGTCGCTTTCTAGAAGACTTAGGTAGATGGGGTCGTTATAAACAACTTTCTGTCACGCAAAAATGACGCAAATCGTCGTGCATCACTTAATTGAACTATTACACTACTTTAGATGCCACTGCTTGTATTTGTATACAGTTTTGGTCTTTATCAGAATCAAAAGTGTTTGGACTTTTTTTTTAATTTTCTGTTGTCAGTACATTGATTCTATAAAACAACTACGATTGGTTATAACCGATGATTTATTCGGCGTGGAAAGAATTAATATAAATCAATCGAATCAGTTATCGCTAGAAAAGGTTTATCGATTTGTTTATAAAAGGGGATATTTATCACTCGGTCTAGCTTATCGTTTCCCGTACATTTCTGCTTATTATACAAACCTTCCTTTACGTATTCAAGAACAAAACAGTATAATTACCAATACCACTGACTAAATAGAAGCTGTTAATATAACAAGACGACATATTAGACTGTTGAAATAAAAATTAACCTTTTTACAACCATCATAAAAATTCAAAACTATAACAAATAGAGAGAATCTATCTTATTCTTTTGCAAAGCTTGATAACAGCTTGATAACACCTAAAGATGGGCGCATCTGCGAATACAGCGTTCCCTTCCTACAACGGCACTCCCAACAACGGTTCCCTCCTTACAACGACTCTTGCCGCTGTTCCGCAAACAAGACAATTATGTCCAACCTTTCACTGCTGCTAAAATTGTCGGCTGCTGTTTTTCTGAAAGTTTGATAATGGAAATTTTGGACAGAAAAAAAATAATAACGAGTGCCAAGCAGCTTGAATCAAGATCAGACGCCGCGTGACGCGGCGTCTGATCTAGATTCAAGCTGTTTGCAAATGTTAGCTAATTCCCCTCCTTATAACGACTCCATCCGAACAACGCACACAATCTGTGTCTCCCAAGGGGTGTCGTTGTAGAGAGGGAGTACTGTAATATTGTATACGGTGTAATGGGCCGATATCAGCATTTTATAACTTGTTGCTATAGAATTATAAAATGAATACGAGGTACTTACTAAAACGATGTATCTATATATGTATCTATCTTTCTCATCTCTCGGACAGGTATCCCGAAATCAAGGGGGTGGGGGTGAGCTATAGTGAATCTACTGTATAGCAAGTTAAACGCGTTTTCAGGGTTGACGAGGTGAGAAAATAAATCTAACACCACAGTTAAGTGTCAAATGAATATCCCACCCTCGTTTGAAGATATGTTTGGAACACTACCTCGTTTGAAGATATTTTTGGAACACTCGGCAAAGCCACGTGTTCCAAAACTATCTTCAAAACTCGGAAGGGATATTCTCATCTGACACTCACGGTGGTGTTAGATTAACTATATCTACGACGCCGTGTTGGGTATCATCTGATCGTAACCAGCACTCATTAGACAACATAATTGTATACGAGCTTGGAATGGACATATTAAGAAAAGAAGCGCAACTCGGAATTTCTTTAATTGGTCGGAATGGCTTTACAGCAGAGAGAACGTTATTCGTTCCCGCTTAATTCTTTCACTGCCAATTGCACCAAAAGGCGACTTTGCAAACAGTATGGATCAGGATCCAAACTGTTTGACATTCATATCAACAGTTCTTCTTTAAAACAGCCCTAAATCTTAATCAAAAAATATTGCAAACGAGACTACCAATGCAGACGATATATACTCAATTTCAAAAGAAACTGTGCACTTTTTACTTCAATTATTTTAATATCTAGAAGACGTATCGATTTAAAACTTCGCACACAATATCCATGTCTATTTGCCATCCATTGATAACACAATCTTTACTTAGTATGAAGCCATTTTTAGTTTATTGGGAAATACGTTATTTTGCATGTTTCGCACGTGCAGATCAAGGAAAATGCACATGTCACGGAAAACGTGCCAAAGTGTAATTCGTATGCCTTATACAAAGAAAAAAACACATTTTACTTAACATCGGTACAGAACTAACTTACTGACATCTAAAGGGACTCGCAACCGGATTGTGTACTTGTCAAAATAAAATAAAATACTCAAATAAAAGCAAATTTGTGGCATTATTTGGCTTCTGACATTAAAAAAATATGATCCGTCCAAAAAAAGTGTCAAGAATTGTCACCGAATCTTAGTCTTTTTAGATATTTACCATCGTTTTTCTATAGCGTTAGCTAACGGTATAGTTGTTGTTGTTGCGTCTCTATACGGGCTCAGACATAAACCCGAGCCGAATATGTATAAATCAATCGCTACCAGTGAGGTACGTTAGTTTCGCTACCATATAGATAGAGAGTCCCAGTAGCCACGTGGTTAAGGCGTTTGCCTTTGTTTTTCATGTTTGTCTCCGCATGGAGGTTCACGGGTTCGAATCCAACCAGAGCTTCTTACTTTTTTTTTTTGAAATGCATTTTTAACAGAATTTATTATCCAAAACTAACTCTTACCCATTTATATAAGCATTTGACATATATTTACAAATTACTATTTTTAATGATAAATCCGGTTGCGAGCCTCTTTAATGAAAATAGGCAAATTAGAGTATTTGCAATGCTTGTTCAAAACTACAATGTCACTAACGTGAGTAGGGTGTTAGAATACCAAAGAAAAACAATTATTCGGTTGCTCAAACGTTTTTAACATACAAGTGGTGTGGCAGATCACCGCAGACAGTGCACTGATACCTAGAACAGCAGTCCAACAAACAATGTGTTACATTGACGTTACCTCGTCGTCGTTTATAAACCGCGTCTATTTCTGCAAGACACTACGGTATTAGCTGACAGACCGTATTGTGTTGGCTTTGGCAAACGTGGTCACCCATCCGGACAAGGGGACCTTTTGTGGGACAGATCTTGACAGCATGTCATTTGGGCTGCTCGTTTGCAGTAGGCATGACGTCATTTCCGTTTAGGGCGACAGTAAAGGACACGTGTCTTTTCTCTGATAAGTATAATAAAAGACTTAGTCACCATGATGCTCGCACGCGGGGCTTTAGGAGAAAATACCTAATAGACCTTGCAAATGCCCTTACTCATGGAAAGGACAACGTATCATTCACGACGCCGTTATTAGACGTCGCGTAAAGTCTACGCGGTGTCTGATCTGGATGCAAGTTGTTTGCAAATGTTTGTCAATCCCCCCCCCCCCCTTACATGTATAACGACTCCCTCCGAACAACACATACTTCTTGTCTCTCATTTGGTGTCGTTGCAGAGAGGGAGCGCTGTAGTTTCAAAACATCCAATTCTCGATCTTGCTATTAAGTCAAATGTATAGTAATAATATAGGAGTGTGCATTTATATTATTCCCATAATAATAATGAAAATTCTAGAAAGCTCGCTAATCAGTATCATTTTTAATATACACGCAAACTAGTTTTAACTGTAGAAGATACGCTATTTGTTACCTTTTAAACGAAATACAATACAATAAAATGTAGAAAATTTAAAATCTGATAAGGAAACAGTTTAAAGATTGACCAGACATAGGATTGCACGTCGCTTGATCTGGCTGCGGAACACATCATTTGTTCAACAAACGTGTTTACTGTAAAACCGGTTTTATTCGCGAGAATATAATTTACGCGTTAATTTCGCGAATGTCTCTAGTTTTGAAAAAAGGCGACTTCTTAAAGTAGGTTGAAAGTAAAGCATAATGTGCATGAAGGCACATTCTGCTTTACTTTTAGCCTGCTTTAAGCTACCACCTGCTAGAAATATTGGCTGATGTCGCGAATTAATACAAAATCGTATTACGCGAAATATACATGACGCGAAAAATACCTGTTTTACAGTATTTTGGAATAAAGTGTCTCGTAATCAGTACATATATTCTAAACCATGAATGAATCATTATTATAAGTTAAATTAAAATATTACAGTGCTTATATGCAATGTATTCACCCTGTTACAAGTAAAGGCCTGCTGTTAAGAGTTCCCAAAAACGACACTAACAAAAATATTACTTATATCTCAGTTTTTGTAGTCTGAATGTAACACTATTTTATTTGAAATACCGCTTAACCATTACTGTATAGGATACATTTACAACTATATCTATCATTTGAACACGATATAGCCCCAGATTAGAGTGCTTCTGAAGGAGCACTCTGATTAGTGTCAACATTGTTTGCCATGGTTCTAAATATGATCTAAAAACTATCAAGAGGCAATGACTCAATATATCCTACCACTTATAAGAAAATGGAATAGAACAACTGGAATATCAGCAATGTAATGGTTAAGCATGGTTGACGAATGTGTGTAATGTATCTCATGGGTCTCATACATGTATTTCACATTCACAACCATCCCTCTTATCCATTACAGTGGAGAAAACGTTATTATTTCACAGTAAACGCGTTTGCACTAAAACTATTATTTCCAGTGCAAACAGTTTGGAGCCTGATCAGACTCCGGGTAACCCGGCGTCTGATCAGGCTCGAAACTATTTGCAACTCAGATAAAAAGAAAAAAACAGAATTGTCAAAAAACTGTCCTTTTCTGAATTTTAGTGTTTTGCGTTTGCGTTTCGTTTGCGTTTAAACGGGAAAGAATAACGTTTTCTCCACTGTATCAATGTCATTGAGCAAGTCCAACGTGACTGACAATACTTGTGTTTGTCCTTGATCCCTTAATCATGCTAAGTTCGAACCGCCAAGTATTTATATTGTCTTATGCCCTTATACACCCTTTCAGTTTTCATTTGGGCTATTCTATGGTGATCAGATTCAGTTTTCATTTTGGGACAGATTTTACAGAAAAATAAAAGCAAAACCAAATATTACAGACCCTGATCTAAAGTCCGACGATTTGCTCCTTCATAGAAATGGTTACAGTGGAGAATCTGTTATTATTTCCCGTTTAAACGCAAACGTACGCAAACGCAAAGCACTAAAACTAAGAAAAGAACAACTTTTGGACAATTCTGATAATTCATGTTTATCTTGGTGGCAAACAGTTTAAAGCCTGATCAGACGCCGGGTTACCCGGCGTCTGATCTGGCTTCAAACTGTTTGCACTGCAAATAATAGTTTTAGCGTAAACGCGTTTATTGGGAAAGAATAACGTTTTCTCCACTGTAACACAGTTCGTATCAAAATTCGGTTTCAAGTGAACGCGGCGTCTGATCAGGACCCAAACTGTCCAACACTCTTATCGATATTAATTAAGGCATGTAACCTTAAATCTAATTTTGAAGCATGTCTTGCAGACAACAATACTGAAGCAGACGACAATAAAGCGGTGAATGAGTAAAATCTCCGAATAATTTGATCATGAAAGGGTTAAGTACTATAGAACTAGTTTTAGCAAATGCATTTCAATTGATAGTAAACAGGTCACCAGGAAATATTTTAACCCGTTCGTTACTGTACCCAGATTGTGCTTGTACTTGCAGTTTTGACGCTGAATTGGTGTCTGATTAGACTATAAATTGTGTGGCTAGCGCCTGGACATTTTCTAAACACTACTCTTAAAAGATTATACAAACGGGTTTTCACCAAAAACGTTTTGAAAGGGAATGACTGTAAATACAAAATTGTTAAATTGTACATTAATTAGTGTTCAGTGAAACGGAAACAGTTCAACAAAACTATATTTGAAAATTACCAGACTCGTACGGGAAATTTCGAGAAAAGACATGTTCTTCGTGACAATCAAATATTTACTGCCTTAAACAGATTGCATTTATATACGTTTTTTGAACATTGTGGAATCAGATTAGAATGTCGACTAGTTGAAGTCTTATTAGGATTCAACTGTTTGCCTCTTGTATCTGTTATTTTCTTGTGATAGAGCGTCAAATTTGCTTTTGAGAAATACAACAAGACCCTAAATAATAAGCAGACAATATCTAGAAATTAAACGGGTAAATGTTCATGTATACTTTAACCTTTCGTTTTCAAATTTAAAGTGAAGTTTTTAGCCATCCATCGCCGTGGCATATTATCGTCCACTTTAGTATCGTTGTCTGCAATAGCGTTTCATATTTCGATATAAGGCAGTATGACTAACGTAATTTTGAAAAGAGTAAATCAAGTAGTTTGGATCCTGATCAGACGCCGCGGATCGCGGTGTCTGAACAGGATTCAAACTGTTTGCAAACGCGCCAGTTGGCGTCAATGACAGTTAAAATGTTAATGATCAACAGATAACTAATACTCCATTGATAGCCGTAGGGCTTGTAATTTTGAAACAGTTTTGAGAAATGACATTTCTAAAGGTGATTACTTTGCATATTTGTCAAAGTGCACTTTTAACGCAACTGAAACATATGTATTAATCACGAAATTATATGAACAATTGGGGACATATTATTCCTTGCCGATAACCGTTTGTGATACAACATTTACAGTCGACTCTCGATATTATGAACACGCTTTATTCGATCGTCCCCGTAACGCTGCGTCTGATCAGGATCAAAACTATTTGCCACTTGTTTTCAAATAACGTCAGTTATACTGCCTTAAATCTAACTTTGAAACAATATTGCAGACAACAATAATGATACAGGCGACAATATGGCGGTGAAGGGGTAAAAATCTCACGATATACAGTGGATAATCTGTTATTCTTTCCCGTTTAAACGCAAACGTACGCAAACGCAAAGCACTAAAACGTAGAAAAGAACAACTTTTGGACAATTCTGATAATTCTTGTTTATCTTGGTGGCAAACAGTTTGGAGCCTGATCAGACGTCGGGTTACCCGGCGTCTGATCTGGCTCCAAACTGTTTGCCCTCCAAATAATAGTTTTAGCGTAAACGCGTTTATTGGGAAAGAATAACAGATTCTCCACTGTATTTGAAAGGGTTAAAAACCTGTGGTTCTCTACATTTTGTAACCTTTGCATTTCGTTTCTTCAAGTTTAAAGTTGACACAATTGTGTTATCTTAACTAAAATTATCATACCAATACCAATTTAAGTAATCCGACGTCATACTGACAACAAAATGTTCATAAAACGTATTTCGATTTTTAAGTAATTAAAACGAAATTATTGTGTGTTAAATATTTATGCGAAATAATCCCCATTGCATTGTAACTAATGTAAATTCGTTTATTCTTGACAAACCAAATTTATTTATGAAGTTTTTAATCACCTGAAATTTGAAAGTTCGCTAAATTCAGCTGCGAAAACTTCGTTTCAAATGCACGCCTGCAGCTTTCGGTTTTATTATAGTACATGCATTACTAACGAATTACTTTCTAGCATCGCTCCAGGCTTTTTCATGATCTGATGGTTTTAAACCTTTAGCTTGCTCTATGATTTAAGTTTGCAACAAGTCGTTTTCTGCAAACATTTTGTGATATATCTGAATTATCACCAGTAACGACAGAGGACAGAGAGCCTAACGGTTTTATCTCAATAAGACGTTGAGTAGCTCGGCGTCACACATGGACCTGAAATACAGTGTTCCCTCTCTACAAAGACATCCAATGGTAGACACTGATTTGATGATTTGTTCGGAGGGAGTCATTATAGGGAGAGAAACCTAAGGCTTGGCTTACATTTGCAAACAGCTTGACTCCATCTGGAGTCAAGCTGATTGTCACTTGTCATTATTCTTATTCTATCAAAATGGTCACTTACATATAATTTTGAGAAAGAACAGCATACGAAAATATTAAGCATTTCATATTGCAGCAGTAAAAGCGTTAGACATCCTTTTCCTGTTTGGGGAACTGCGGTAAGGGTCGTTGTAAGGAGGTAATCGTTGTTGGGAGGGCCGTTATAGGCAGGGAACGCTGTAGGATTCAACATTTATCACAAACTCTCCCGCAGTATGCAAAAAGACTCGATGAGTAATGGATCTCTTGAGAATATTCTCGACCACGAGTTGGTGTACGATGGTGCTGAATAACCTCCATTGGTTTGATTCAAATCTCAGAACATAGAAATGAGTTGTTCCAAAACAAAACCAGCCTTACATCATATCAAAATTGTACAAACCAAGCAACGGTGTCATCCTGGGCTCTGTATCTGAGTTTGGTATACGAAAACTGCCAACAAACGTATAAAATATGTACAACAACATAAAAGTCTTTAGACTGTGGGTGTCAAACAGTATATATCACGACCAACCGCCGTATCTCTGACGCGGCGGCATGCCTTGCTCTACAATGTTTGCAATGCGATAAGGCAGGTTTTCTTATGGCACGACTCAAATGTATTTTTCTACGCATATTTTTTATTTTTTGTATATTGAGTTTTACTTAAAATCAAATTAGATCTACACATAAGGGATTGGGTTCTGAATGATCCACAATAAAAAGGGTTCCGTGGTTATGTACGAAAGACCCGTGGGGACATTCCATATTCCTACTTTCATCTTTCATCTACCAACTTCTTACTTCTTACTTCCATGATAATTTGCTATTATGGTTATTGTATATCGCCCTATTTCTAAGTTCCGACTTCTTAGTTCCGACTTCCATATTCCAAGTTCCGACTTCCATGTTCCAAGTTCCATGTTCCGACTTCCAAGTTCAATGTTCCACGTTCCACGTTCCGACTTCTAAGTTCCATGTTCCGACTTCCATGTTCCATGTTCCGACTTCCACCTTCCGACTTCCACGTTTATCCTCAGCACATGTATAGACTCTGACGTCACTGACATTTCGTGCGTGTTCAACACATTGCAAGGGAAGTGAAACACGAAGCCAAAAACAAATTTAAAACATTACATACACGCTCTTTCAACAATGATAAGTTTGTTGATTTAACTTCATAATACTTTTATGTATTAAGTCAGATGAATAAATCAATTAATTGCTCGGTTAAACGGAAATAATAAAGGGTAAAGTAGACATGAAATCAGGTCGCCCCACCCACTTCTTTGTCCAACTCCAGGTACATTGATAAGACAGATACTCTTATGTAGCCGGGTTGAGTTTATAGTGAATTAGAGGGGTATGTGTAAGCGGTCTGGTATGTCACAAAGAGTCGTAAAACCGTTTGCCAGTAATCTAGGGTCAGGGGTCTAAAAATAGACATACGTGAAGAAAAACGGCGCGAAACTATGTCGTCACGAGCAAAGTAAGAATTTTTAAGTTAAAAAGGTTGAAGTTGGAAGTCGGAACTTGGAACTTGGAAGTTGGAGCATGGAACATGGAACTTGAAAGTCGAAACATGGAACTTGGAAGTCGGAACATGGAACATGGAGCTTGGAACTAAAACGTGATAATTTTAACTTGCAAGTTGGAATATGGAATGTCACCACGGGGCTTTCGTACATGTAGTTATGTGTGTTTCCGTTGTTTCAAACTAAGACATGCTGCTATTTCATCTTCATTTCATGGTCTTATTTCTCTCGTATCAGTTCTTTGCTCAAAGGAGGTTGTAGTCTTTAAATGGCATTTGTCTTGTAAGTTTATGCAGTAAGTTTATGCATTGTTAGTAAAAACCCTTATCGGTATATCCTTACAGTGGTAAATACGCTATTCCTACCCATTTACGCGTTTATCTATGCGTAAGAAACGCATAGTGAACGGTTAACGAACGCTTAATGAACGCTTAACGAACGGTTAAGGCCTAACGATTTGAACGCGTTTAAACGCGTTAATAAACGGTTATACCCGAGATGCTGCGATTGGGGCGTCCGTTTTCCGTTTCACGCGGAGATTTCGGATCTTATCGATGATTGCCGTTTTAGAAAAATCCGAATGAAACGGGTTTATCAAAAACAAGAATCGATTTGTCACTGGAGCATTTTCGCGATAAAACTCATATTGTAATGCGATTTTTGAAAACATTTTCTGTAAATGAGACGCCTCTTATCAGGATCTAAACTGGTTTCGCTTATAGAATTTATATAAATATAGACAGTTTGGATCTCGATCATAATGCTGAGTGACTCGGCGTTTCATCGAGATTATTTCTGTTTGATATGTATTAGAATAATTCCTTCCATGTTGATTTCTATTCAAACGGTTTGAATCCAGATCAAACGCCTGGCTGTATAGATCGGCATAGCATCAGGATCCAAACTGACAGCTGTGAATAAACCCAATTACTTTCATAATAGTTAACACTATCGATTTAGATGTAGATGGGACGCCGAGTAGTTCGGTTCTTATGTTTTACAGCTAAGAATGAAGCATACGGTCTTGATTTAATTTTTACAGTTTGGCTCTAGATGAAATGCCGAGTTACGGGAGTCTCATCCATATTCAAACTATACAGATATCTTTTACTTTGATGAGAGAGTATAATAACTGACACATACTCGCATATAAGGTTTGGTTTATTTGGTTGATATTCCAATCAACCCCAATGGGGCATTAGGATACTTACTTTGATAAGCCGCAGTTTTATTACCCCCCTGTCCGGCTTGTGACGCAACAGTGTTAGCGGCTAGCCCTGCATGCCACATGTGGCATTTGGGAATTCCGCATGTTCATAGTAATAGTAATATACACAATTTACATAATCCTTTTTAAACCGTATCCTTTATATGGGAAAATAAATGTATATTCATAAAACACTCACAGGATAACCTTTCTTCTTAAAGAAAATGATTTCATAAAATTTTATAAGATTATATTTACTCCACAGTAATGATATTTACTAAATTCTTAAGTAGGATAAGAGCGGCCCGCAAGTCATACATGGATTACCTCCCTTTCTCCATGATTACTCCCCTTTCATCCGGGCTCTTTTAAACGCGTTTAAACGCGTTAAGAAACGCGTTAAGAAACGGGTAGTAAATGCGTTAAACGAAACGGGTAACGAACGCTTAACGAACGCTTAACGAACGCGTAAGAAACGCGTAAAGTGGGTAGGAATAGCGTATTTACCACTGTAATATTAGAATCTCAATAATTCTTCATGAGGACGTCACTGAATAAATTGTTTACAAAATATCAATTGAATAGTAGCAAATGATTAAACCCTATCGGCCCCAAATTAATCGTGAGCTTTTTACCCCTTAATTGCTTGTTTAATCGTCTGCTTCAATATTGTTGTATGCAAGATAGTTTCAAAGTAAGAGGTAAGGTCTTATGACTTAAGAAATATCGATACGAGTGTAAAACTTTTTCATCCTAATCAGACGCCGTGTGACGCGGCGTCTGATCTGGATTAAAAGTGTTTGCAAGGTCAAATTTATGCGATTCCGGTGGTGAAGAGGTTAATTGGCCAGTTGTTCAGTGTAACGAATTGAAACTTAAGAACCCTTCATTATTTAATATCATATTGAGTTTCCTCTTCCATAAAATTGGTGTATTGGTTAGTTTCAAATAACCAAATTCAGGTTAATTCATCTTTAACTTTTGTACCGTTAAATACTCGTATTTTAGCTATCTTCAGAAATTCCCTTTCAGAGTTTCAGTACGTTTTACCTAGCAAACATACCAGATATACAACTTTCATTAGCCAGGGGCCGGTCTTACTAAACGTCGTACGACAAAAACGATCGTAAGTCAAAACTTAAAAACACATATAATTTCTGATTCCTCCGCCTAATCCTTTCTTGTGACATCTCTTTGGAATCGTCTTTTCAAGACGATTCCAAAGAGATATCACAAGAAAGGATTAGACTGAGAAATAAATAATAATTGAGAATTTTTGAATCTGACTTACGACACTATTTGTCGTACGACGTTTCGTAAGACCGGCCCCTGGTCCCTAATCAGACTACGCGTTAATCGCCATATTGTCAGAAGACAATGTTGAAAGCTGTCTTGTTCGGGCTTAGCTTTACAGGGATACAGATGACAGGCTTAAAAATTATTTTATTGTTTTTGCTTTTAAGTGTATAAAAAACGCCGAATTTGAAATTTCAGTATTTAAACAATGATAATTATAAATCAAGCAAAAATCCGATACTGCACACATAAAATAGCTTCTGGATTATGTACCTGCTTTTTTGCGGTAAACTATTCGAGTTTGCCAAACAAAGAAGTTATTTCTGTTTCACTATACAGTAAAACCTCTCAATTGCGACCTCTAAAGTGTAGACTGATTAATTGTAAGAAAGGTAGGTGGCAGCTTTACGTTCACTTTGCTTTAAACAGCTACCTACTTCAAAAACCAAAATATTTAAAATTATTTAGCAGTCGTAGAAGAGAGGTTTTACTGTACATAGTTGCTGTAAGTACTCGTCAACTATTCTGGATAATATGATATATTTTCTGTGTGCAAAAGTCATCACTAGCATCCAAGATTTAATGATCGTACATGTTTCAACATTTTAATTAAGCATATAAAGATTGTAATGTGTTGCTAAATATGACTCTTCATAGCGAATACCAAGCTTATCTATTGAACGATGTCCCTGTAAATAACATCTACACTGACAAGTGCAAAAAATAACACTTCGATTGTTAGTGGCGACATTACTAAAATCACAAACAAGTTTGATAAGATTAGACGCTACAAAATATGCAGTCTCATCAGGATCCAACTGTTTGATTTTCATGTTAAGTTTTTCGAGTTAAAATGGTTATTTTTGTACAACTCGTTTTTAAAGAACAGTATTGACTTCTTTTATGTATAAGGCGATAGTGAAACAAACAATTGAGCGCCGAGTAAACTAAATTTTATCCAGAAAACAAATTGTTTAGACATTTACATCCGCAATTTACCTCATAAGTGATGAACCTCACACATAATTATATCGATCATAAATGTTTTTAATCCTAAAATAAAGATATTTGTGCTTAAAACCTTCATGGAATTAGTGTTATAACCCTTTTGCGCCTATTGGATTGTTCCATTCTTATACATTTGTATATTGGATTAACCCAATTTTTATCTAAGGGGTGGCCGTTCTAAATTTTAATTTTCGTTACGTTTTATATTGAAATAAATATCAGCAAACATTGTAGGCTCTGATCACACGCCGCATAATGCCGCGTCTGATTAGAGTCTGCACTATTTGCATATGTCCCATATATGGGATCGTGGGCACAAATGAGTTATACCCTCACTTTTTCCCGTGTTCAAGAACAGTCCACGTCGCTTGATAAGTTTAAAATGAGCAGTGGAGAAATAAACACAATACTATCAACCCTTCACCGCCAAAGGGTACATCAAACCACGCATTAATTCTTATCATGCTGGTTTAACGTCTGATTCAAATATATCGTCTGCTAAAATCCTAACGTCTGATCTGGATCCAAACTGTTTACAAATGTTAGGCAATTCGCGCTTAGCATGATAAGAGTTAAACGACAACTAAATAGTGGGTCTATTTTAAAACCAGGGGCTTCTTTGACCTCATGTAACATTTTAACATCGCGTTTCAAGTGCTTAAATTTAAACCTAAGCTTAGTTAAATTTATATTATACATTTATAGGACACAATGTAATAATTTACGATGTTAATATACAAAACGTTTAGCCATCTTCATAACTAGGACGAATTGCTTCACTATCGATGTTTTTTCCGTTGCAAATATCAATACTGATGCAAACGATAGCATGGAAGGATAACATTTATGTGCAACCTATCCAACAATTAATGGATGCAATAAGCCTTCTTTTATGACGATGTGAGCCTAATGTTTCATTTTGTTTATGTACAAAAATTACTTTACTGGCGAATGCAAACATTGTTTTATACAAAAATGAAAAATAAAGCCTGGTCAGGGAGAAAGTATTATTTTTGTATTGTGTCAGCTGAAACGCTAATATTCTTGATTGGGTTGAAAGTTTTAAGTCAACACATTCTTATGTGACGCTAACCCTTTCCCCTATAGAAGCGCCTTTTTGTGCATATGATTTATTCCTCCGCTGAAGAAAATAGTTCCAATCTAATCATTCATGAATATATATTATAGGGAATATTTTTTATGTTCTAGAAGATGGAAGCTTCAAGCAGGCTGAAAGTAAAGCAGAATACGCCCTTAGGCGCATTCTGCTTTATTTTCAACCTGCTTTAAGTAGTCACCTACTATTTTCAATACTAGAAATAGGCTATCAGGTAAATGGTTAATGTGGTAGCAAAATAGTTAAATCTTTCAAACACAATGTTTTTGTTTTAGACCAGAGACCTCGATCTTGAATTCCATCATTTCTGTGTTAATAGATTATTGGGTCAAATGGTATTACAGCATGGCAGATAAATTGTGAATGGAACATAGACACGAACCATTGACGTAGGTTGGGTGTAATTAAAATACAGGTAAACAGTTAATCAATTCATGTTGTAAAATCGGGCAGGATGTGTTCGTTAGAGTCGCTTTTGTGTTCATTTTATGTTTAATACTCACCTAAGTGGGAATCTCAGAATTCATTTAAGGTACATACCCACCTAGTTCTTGATAGGAATTGATAAGGTTCCTGTACAAATTATTATATGCCGTTTTCTTTTCAGTAGTTTTGGAAGTGGACTTTACTTTGACATTTGCTGTTGATACAGAGTAAATGTATTGCTTGGTCCTGCTAAGTAAGAATTAATCCTACTGATCGCGTATAATTATATGAAACGATGTTGTATGACACGAGGTAGCTAATTAGAGACAAATTCAAAAAGAGCTTTAGAAATAAGCTCAGCTCAATACAATACGAGTATTATTATCTGAATCAAACGAATTGATTTTATATGAGTTTGTTTTATCATTTTGTGAATTTTTGACAAATATTTCAGAGAGTCAAACAATCTGAAACCTGATCAGACGCTCAGCAGCATGACAACTGGTTCAAATCAAAACCGTTTATCAATCGCTTTGATACCATTTGGCTAGGGGTCTATGGTGAAATTCTTGGATAGCTTTATGTTTATGAACTAAGGGTGTACCACGGCCATAGATTATACAATACTCAACCAAACAACAAGGAGAGTATTGTTTTACACATTCGTTTGTGAACTGCTCTCCGGCCCTACACTGAAACAAACAAATTCAACCAAACAACATGGAGAGTATTGTTTTAAACATTCGGTTTACGATTTGTGAACTACTCTCCGGCTCTACACTGAAACAAACAAAACAAACAAACAAAAAACCACTCTGTTTTTAATTATGCCATTGATCTTTTAATTATTTGACTCATTTTAAAAATGATTTTACAAACTTGCTATAACAATTTTATAATATTGGCTATAATATTGAAAGAATTTCCATGTTTCCATGCATCTCAATCTTGTATCATTTTTACTGTGAATGTATTTATTTGTCTTTCTTGCTTTGTAGGTACATTTATATAATTACATGTGAAGCTCTTTGAAACGCACAACTCCTGTGTGAAAAGAGCGCTATATAAATCGGGTATAATAATAATAAAATGATAGTGATTCATGTTTCAAATCAGAACTAGCAACGGTATTTTTGCAATTTAACACTTTGAACCCTAGTCACGCATATATGTGTTTTTGTAAACAGTGTACCTAAAAAGATTATACTTGTCCTATGCAAAAAGTGTAGACCCTGATCAGAGGGCTCCTTATGAAGCCCTCTGATCAGGGTCGACACTTTTTGTGATATTGCAATACATTGACAAAAACAACCCTAAATAGTCATAAATAAGCTAGACTAAATTGGAAACTGGAATTGTCTATTTGAAGTTTCAGGGAGGAAAGGGTTAATCCCTCCACTATAATGAAAAATTCTGCTTTCTACAATTGTCAAATGCATTTTTTCTTCAATTCAAAGTATAGGTGAATTGGCTGCATTAATATTGTATTGGATATCAAACTGTTCGCAATCTGACCAGACGCCGCTTGTAGCTGTTTTCTAATAACCATTGGCATCAGGGTATGGAAATAAAGGGTGAAATGTCAGGTTATATTGCCGATAACCCTGTTAATCCTGTTTATAAGACATTATCAGCCAAATGTATTCAGCTATTTGCACGGTGAATGAATATCGACTACTAAAAGGGTCCTGTGGTTTAACCCCTTCACTGCCTTACCCCGACTGTAATATTTATTTGCAAACTGTTCGGCACTCATTTCAAAATTACTTAAGTCAAACTACCTGGAGTGTAAATGTGAGAAAGCAGATGATAATTGTTTAGATTTGTTAATGCAATGACATTAACTAAAAATTACCATATGCCCTGCAATGCCATGAGATTAGGGGAAAACGATGTTCGTGTCATTGTTTTACATTCCCAGCCTTAAGCATTCATTAAAACATTGTTTTCAAATGTTTTATCAACATACTAATTGTTGTTTATAAAGGATAAATATTTTTGAAATTCTCATATATTTATCAGAGCTAACCAGGAAGTTAGATCACAATTTACATATTAACAATGTAGATCTAGCAATAGTTATGTTTGGCTGAACTTGCTGCTTTTTTAGCGGCAATCATCGTTGTTTGCAAATCATTTGTACAGGATGAACGGAGTTTGGAACTACGGCACGGCCGCACTGAACAGGGAATATAAACGATGAAGATGAGATAATGACGAAAGATGACCGCAGGAATATGATTTTGTTTAACCCTTTCATGATAAAATTTATTTTGAGGTTTCTACATCTTCATTGCCCTATTGTTGTTTGCTTCAATACCGCTGTCTGCAATATCGTATCAAAGTTAGGTTTAAGAAAGTATAACTGACGTTATTTCAAAATAATTGGCAAACAGTTTTGATACTAACCAGAAGCCGCGTTACGCGGCGTCTTACAATGTATCAGGATCAAAACTGTTTGAAAATGCGCTTTATGACGTCATTGAGTGTGAAGGGTATCACATTCGCTGCAAAGTAGTGATATAAAGTGTCTCCTTGACTCCTTCCAAAACTGTTGGGTTCTGTATCAAGAACTTTCAATGAGTCCAGAACAATTGAATTGTTGGATTTGTCTTTATGGATATGACTTGATATTTCTTAAGTAGTCCTCCTGAGTGTTTTGTTATATGATCCATGAATTTTGGTCTTCAGATTGTTGTCTGTTTTATATACTCATATTTTTATTGTCATATATATACTTAAAGGGATTGAACCCTATTCTGATTTTATGATTCTTGTAAACACAACTTTGATATTATGATGATTTACACTCCATGTATGGTACATGTATAACCAGGCTAACTTTTCAATTTTTGTAATCTTGTCCCTTTACATGTGAGCTCATTGTTCCGTTTGGAAGCATTTATGCATTTTTTGAATATCTAATGGCAATGGTGCCTTTATACCGGTAATCTACTTAATGTTGACATTGTGCAACCTAAACTGTTAGCGTGCATGGTCTGCTGTAACAACTCGTGCACAGATGTGACGTCCTCATTGTTCTCATGTAATGAGAACGCATACAAAGTGATAAACAGGAGTACAGTCGAACCTCTCTATTACGACCACTAAATTACGTCAAATGTTTGTCGTTTAAGACAGGTGACTGCTTCAAGCAATGTGAAAGTGAAACAGAAAGATCCTACAATTGGCCTTATTTAGTGTTCGTAATAGAGATGTTCTACTGTACCAAGTTATCCTTCAATCAAACACATTTGTGTTAAATCTTTCAGTGCAAAATTTATCAATTCAGATTGAGTTGTCTTTAACTGAAGCATTATCGATACGAATATAAAACAATATTGGTCCTGATCAGAAACCGCTTAACGCGGCGTTTGATCAGGCTCCATACTGTTTGCAAAGTCGCTTTTTTGCGGCATTAGCAGTGAAAGAGTTAAATTGTACAGTACTGTTTAAAGGTTATCGTACTTTATCATATAATAAGGTGATCATTGGCATATCTTCATTACCATTAATAGTGTACAGTGGAGAATCTGTTATTCTTTCCCGTTTAAACGCAAACGTACGCAAACGCAAAGGACTAAAACGTAGAAAAGTACAACTTTTGGACAATTCTGATAATTCTTGTTTATCTTGGTGGTAAACAGTTTGGAGCCTGATCAGACGCCGGGTTACCCGGCGTCTGATCTGGCTCCAAACTTTTTGCACTGCAAATAATAGTTTTAGCGTAAACGCGTTTATTGGGAAAGAATAACGTTTTCTCCACTGTATAACAAATCTGACATAATATTTATCCACTACCATAATGTCGTTTGCTTATAAAAATTAAATCTGCTTTCATATCTCAATTTCAGAACGTATACTTTATTTTGAATAAATATGAGTGTTAAATGACCCGTTGTGTGCTCTACACTATAATATCGTGCAGACTAAGGGCATGAATTGTGACATTTGATCTGACCTTCATTACAATTATGTCAGTTGTCATAGTTAGCTATCACTGTTAACAATTCTAAGCAAACCAGTGAAGCCTTTTGAGACGTCTTGACTTGAAGTGTTTGTAACGATCCGATACGTATTTACTCAACACGTTATTTGTGTGCTGCACTAGACATAAACCAGAACAATGTCTAGTCCTCATCTTCTTAAATGTCTCAAATTTGATATATACATGTAGGTACAACGGGAATTTGGAAACAGTTAAGATCCTAGTAAGCATCGATGTTTCGAGGCGTCTAAAAAGGATCCAAACTATTTGCTAATGACCGCTGCACTCGGGGCAAGACAGTAACCGGTATCAATCTATCGCGTAACAGAAAATCTAAAAAGTATGTCAAAACAAGTTTTTACTTATATGCTCAAAGTTGAATTTGCAGTCTCACATGAAGTGGACACGTTATGCAAGGCAAGTCAAGCATCACTTTTTATTATGTATTTAACACATCGACCAATATATATATATATATCTTTAGCACCTTAATGTATTCCCCAATTGAAAAGCATAGTTCCACTCTATACACTTATGAATACATGTATGTACCATAAGAAATATTAGTCTATATCCTAGCAAATTGTAGCTTAAAACAGGCTTCATATGGCCACTGATTTTCAAAACTAGAACAAGCTATAAGCTCTCACAGGACTTTCGTTCGAATCATCCTTTCATATAGTGTTGACTATTTTAAAGAGGATAGACCTTCCATCTATAAGGTATCACTAATGAAGATCAAAAATAAAGAATGTCAAACTGACATTTTCTGTTTAAGTAATTGCAATGATATCAAAATGCTTTACCTCTTTCTTGCTGAGTTTAACGGCACTGACATTTTAAATACAGTGTTCCCTCCCTTCAACTCTCAACAACGACTCACTCCTTACAACAACCCTTGCGGGAGTTCCCTAAACATGACAATTATGTATATCGCTTTACTGGTGTAATATCGTCTAATTAAACTTGTCGTCTGCTGTTTTTCTCAAAGTTACATATTGGACATTTTGACGGAAAAAACATAATGACGAGTGTCAAACAGCTTGAATCCAGATCAGACGCGCGGCGTCTGATCTGGATTCAAGCTGTTTGCATATGTTTACCAATTTCCGTCTCTTTAGCGACTCCCTCCGAACAACGCACCCAATGTTTGTCTCCCATTGGGTGTTGTTGTAGAGAGGGAACGCTGTAGTTTGTATCCAGGAAAGACGCTTGTTTTTTAAGTATCTGCATTGGATATAAACTGTGTGACGCACATATTAGTCAAATGCCGTCAATACGTTTAAATCTACCTTCAAGAGACAAAAACAGAATACAAAAGTTTAGCGCAGATACAAGGTCGTTGACTGAGATTAGTGATTTGTTTTTAGAAAGTAAGCGGCCCTTTGTTGCAGTAATTAAAGATGTCGCTTTTGGAAACATATTTTTGCCAGATGATATTGCATCAGAACGTGTAATCATGGGTTTTATAATGGAAGGAGAAAATATTACCCAAGCCTAACAAAACATTCCAGATGTTTACCAGGTTATTTCTAATTTTGATATATAATGTTCATGTTATCACGCTTAATGAAGTATTTCATGTTGTTCAAAAGTGTATTTTTACATTGGTTTGCCTCTTCACTGCTGCCTGCTTTAATTTCTCAAATTTAATTTTAAAGAACAACGAACATTTCATTACAACTTTCTTTAATCCTAGAAATTATATACATATATATGTAGTGTATTCAAAAAGCAAACATTGATAACTTTTTCTCAAATACTTTAAAAATGATTCGTTTATAGCAACATTTTGTTTTTGATTTATTGGATAACAAACTCTCTTTTTGGTAACTTGTACGTCATGTCCTTTTGTTATATGTTTACAAAAGAAAACAAATGTTTGTGAAAACAATTTACTTGTTTTTAAAAAAACAAACTATATCCGTATATTGTTAAAGTCAAGTTGAAAACACTTGTAAATTGGACGCTTGTATATTTGTTGATACTTCTTTTTATCAAATAGCACTTACTAAGTTTTGCATCACGTCAGGCCTTTAGCTTTTTAACCCCTTCATTGCCTTACCCCGAGTACAATTTAGCATTTGCAAACAGTTTGGATCTTGATCAGACGCCGCGTAACGCGGCGTCTGATCACGATCCAAACTGTTTTATACCCATCTTAATATTTCTGAAATTAAAATGCCTTAAATTTAAATTTTAGAAATAAAAGCAGACGACAATTGTTGAAAATTGATGACGTTAAGGCAGCGAAGGTGTTAAATATTACCCCCTAGATACTGACGTCGATCGCGCAAGAAACAGAGGTTCCGACATTTAACACAGAAACCCTTCCGGTGGCGCATGCCCTTTGTGTTGCCATTATCACTGCGAATAGGGGTCCGTCATTATGGGTACTTTATTTGGGTAAGTGATAAAACATGATCAATTATTGTTGTGTCAAAATCGGATAAATGTCTCTCCCGAATGTAGGACAGAAAGTAATTCACGAGGGGTTGACTAATTTTAGCCGGAGTGCATGTCGTTGTTAAATGCATATCACGGTTTGAAAAGTCTTTAGTGCGTCAGAATTATGTGTGTTGCGCCTACGATCTAAATAACAAATCCACCAGTTAAAGGTAAATTGACTACAAATTAGGTTTGGCTCTTGGAACTGCAAACGTAATATATCGAAAGTATTGCGAGCAAAACTACGAATTAATAAACGCATGTCTGTTTAAGAATGCAAACATCAGGAACCGATTAAGATGCCGTTCTCTGAATTGTATTGCTTTTCGTGCTCATTCCGTGTCGATTAAAATGGAACGAATTACACCTTCTCCGCTGTTTAGGTAACGTTTTTTATTCATTGGTTGATTCATATGGTTTTTACGCCACTGCGACATAATACTGGGGTGTGTTTTTTTCAAAATCATAATCATGATTGGCAATCATGATTGTGATTCGGTCTTTTTTTAATCGAACCAGAATCATGTTCTGTAATCACGCTAATCAGAAATAATCGAGCCCAACGTTCGATTAAATTGTAATCAAAATGGCTGACCTGTCATTATCGGCGGAGGCCGGGCAGGTACAAGCAATGGTGAAAATGATTTCAGAAGGTGAGAGTTGAATGAAGTCGTTTTCATCTATCATCATTATTCGAACATTTTCTACTGACTGTAAATATATTCTAGACATGCATCTCTTAATTTGGACAGAAAAGGCACCGACATGGATTTGTATCCGCTACTCTTTAGTTAGGACAGGTACAAACAATGGTGAAAATTATTTCAGAAGGTGAGATTTGAATGAAGTCGTTTTCATTCATCATTATTCGAACATTTTCTACTGACTGTAAATATATTCTAGACATGCATCTCCTAATTTGGACAGAAAAGGCACCGACATGGATTTGTATCCGCTACTCTTTAGTTTCGGACAGCCCGGTAGTTTCGGACACTTTACAAATTACACTCATTCGTTTCAGCAAGCCAGAATTTTGTCAAAACTTTGGAAAGAGTGTCATTCCTCCTTTTAAAGAAGAAAACACCAGGATTATTGACTTTTTAAAAAAATAAAATTTGATCATCCGTTTTCATACTATCCATTATGGCTTTCACAATGCAAATACAAAATTACCGTCGTATGTGTCAACAAATGTTGTTATGCCCCCTGACTCTGTTTGTCCATAGGTTTGTCCGTCTGTCTGCAAAACGTCAACCTTGCCTAAAAATTTGAACTGCTTGCTATATGGCTGTCATGGTTGGTCTGTGTTTTGGTTGAGTCGAGACATTTCCGACCATGCTAACATTTTGCCCTTGTAACATTGACCTTGACATTGACCTACTTTTGTAAAACTCTTTACATGCCTATAACATCTTAACAAAAAGACATAGGTCTTCCTGATATGGTCTGTTTCTTTCTTGTGTTAAGACCTTTCAAACCATACAAATTTTCCTACTATTTGACCTTAACCTATGACCTATTTAATCAAAATTTACCCCAAAACCTTTACCTTGACTATAACTGTTGCACTTATATAAATAGTAGTTTACCTAGGCCTTTTATACTTGACAAGTAAATTGCTTGAGTCAAGACCTCTCCAGCCATGACAACATGTTTGCCCTTGTGACATTTTCCTTTGACCTACCTTTGTAAAATATATTTCAATGCCTATAACATTTGAACAAATAAACCTAGGGCTACTATTTTCAGAATGTATCTTTCTTGTGTTAAGATCTTTCCAACCATACACTTTTTATTATGTGACCTCGACCTTTGACCTACATTTGCTAGCAAGCATTTACATTACCCAACATCCTGCTAGCTGGGGGCATTTATGTTTCTCAATTTTTTTGAGTTCAACTTTCTGAGCTGGGCAAGCTCATATTCATGAAAGGATTTCATAAATAAACCAAACTGTTTTGTAATGGCTTTTGTTTAACAATCAATCACAGCAATAAGAAGTGCCCCGAACCGTGACCGCCTGTGCATTTGCTCCGAAAAGATAATCATATAACTCAAATTATCTAAAAATATTGTTAAATTCTGGTAATACCTTATAAATTAAGTAACATTTTATTGTATTATACTTTTATATTTTCAGATGCTGTGCAAAGCCAATACAACAGAATGTCCTACAGTGGAGAATCTGTTATTCTCAACGCGTTTACGCTAAAACTATTATTTGCAGTGCAAACAGTTTGGAGCCAGATCAGACGCCGGGTAACCCGGCGTCTGATCAGGCTCCAAACTTTTTGCCACCAAGATAAACATGAAATATCAGAATTATCCAAAAGTTGTTCCTTTCTACGTTTTAGTGGTTTGCGTTTGCGTACGTTTGCGTTTAAACGGGAAAGAATAACAGATTATCCACTGTATAATGCTGAGGTAGAGTTTGTTGTAAGAGGGGGATTGAGGACTGCAAAGGGGATGCAAAAAGCAGAAGAAGAGCATACGTCAGGAGTAGTTCTATTTCCTCATCATTCCTCGGAGTTAAATGAGATAGTGCTCTCGGCATGTGCATCAGTGTGTTTCCCACATGTCAAGAGACATGCATTATTTATATAGGGATAAACTCTCTGGTTTAATCACAGATTATAATAATATTATTTGTAAACTAAGTAGGATAGTATCCCTTTTCAAGTTTTTTCATACATAGTTTGCTCTTTTCTATTTTTACCAAAACTTGATTTTAACAATTTATCGATCTTTCCCATATTTTCATCGTGGTGCAAACATGGTTAGCCATATTGCCAGTTTGTAAGTACATGTGTAGTATCAATTTAAGTGAATGTGACTGAAAGACAAAAGAGCAAAAAAACCTTCCCCTAATTCTGATGTTGACTGCTGATCACTTTTTTGACAGTTTATGGTTGAAAACTAGTGAAAGCTGTGCTAAACTTAAAAGCCCCTGAAAAGCGAGAATGTTGGATACCGACATATGGACAATGATTGTGACGCCTTATTCTGGCCGAAAAAATGCTGTCAGTCCTTTTTGTATCATATGTTTTCATTGAGAAAAATTCGCTAAAATCTACACCTGATTTGAGATAGACCGCAAAACTAGAATCAGATTATAGTTACTAAATATAAGAGCTAATCCTTACTTTGTCGTAAGCTTGTCATACTTTCAACATGTGGTCTGCAAATTGTTTTAACGTAAAGGTAATACGTTTCTAAATCAGATATACCAAAATTGTAACTAACATTTGTTTCAGCACAAAATACGCATTACGTGGCACCAACTGATCTAGATCCGAACAATTTGCAAATACCAGTCAAGTTGCGATCGGTATAGTTTCAGTGGAGAAAACGTTATTCTTTCCCAATAAACGCGTTTACGCTAAAACTATAATTTCCATTGCAAACAGTTTGGAGCCAGATCAGACGCCGGGTAACCCGGTGTCTAATCAGGCTCCAAACTGTTTGCCACTCAGCTTAATATCAATGGTTAGAATTGTCGAAAAGTTGTTATTTTCTATGTTTAAGTGTTTTGCGTTTGCGTTTCGTTTGCGTTTAAACGGGAAAGTATAACGTTTTCTCCACTGTACAGGATTAATGGACAGTCGCCATTTTCTCTCTAAGGAGTCCTGTCATATTTCCATTAACCCCGTTACTGCCAGAATACCACATGCTCAATGTTGTCACCTGCTTTTCGTTTTTCGACATTAAGTTAATGTTTTACTACAGTAGTATAGGTGTTATTTTTCAAAAGATCTGGTTCTTCATCAGATTCCGCGTGGTGCGACGTCTGTTCTGAAGCTGAACCGCTGTCAAATAGCAGTGCACTTGTGATTGTATATCGAAAAGGTGAATCATGTTCATAGGACAACATGATTAAGGTTCATGTTTCTAACCATTTTAGCTGATAAATCAGTCTAAACACGACATGACATCGTTTTGAAAGTTACGACACGAGGTTCGAATATTCCATAATTTAAACTTTGACAAGTGAGATTTGATTCAAAGCTATCGACACTGATGATATGAATGCAAGAAATGTTAGTTTTATCATCTCTAAGAATTGCTGTAGAAAACACACTGTACAGTAGAAAACAGTCCAGGGTTAGTTTAACCCTTTCATGATCAAATTATTCGGGAGATTTTACCTTCTCACCGTCTGCTTCAGTATTGTTGTCTGCAAGACACGTTTCAAATTTAGATTGAAGGTTGTATGCCTTAATAGATATCAATAAGAGTGTCAAACAGTTTGGGTCCTGATCAGACGCCGCGTTACGCGGCGTCTGATCAGGACCCAAACTGTTTGCAAACGCACTTTAAGGCGTCATTGAGATTGACATGGTTACATGTAAATGTATTGTTAATTTAATTATGTCACTGTAGAAGACTCACATATGCTTTTCCTGTTGTCAAACCCTTTTCTTTAATTAAAATATGGTTGAAACAAAATTAATTCTCTGTCACAAAAGCGTCGTTTAAAAAGTTTTTACTTAATAATTTGATTGAATTTTAATATCAAATAACGATTAAAATTGAATGGTTTTGGATCCAGGTTTGAAAGGACAATAGCAATGAGAAAGACATTATCGTTCCTTGTTTAAAACAAACTTACCGTTACAAACGCATTGCAATGGAATATAGAAAAAATATCACACAGTTATTGGACTTGTATGGCGACAAATCAGGCATCGAATCCTTTGGTTGTTGATCAGACTCCAAATGTTTTGCAATTGAATAAGGTCTCTCAGTCAAACAATGTGTGTCGAAAACGCACCAACGGGTGAAGTAAATTTAAAACTGTAGATCAAAGTTGCAAACACGTTGGATCCTGATCTAATGCCCAGCTGCTCGGCGTCTGAGTTTCCTCCATCCCTAAAGTAGCAAGTCAAGGGTTCAAGTACAACTTGAATTATTCATTGATCAAATTTCCGTTTTGACAGAGCCAACTCTCGTATTTCTCGACAAGGGATCTGGCATGTCTTCATTTACTCTATCCGCGGTAAAATCAATACCGTTATATACATTGTACAATAAAACCACTCTAGTACGATCACTAAAACGAAGGCTAATTGATTGTGTAACATACAGGTGACAGTTTAAAGCACGATGACAGTAAAACAGAAAGCTCCTATAGGAGCTTTCTGTTTTACTGTCACCTTGCTTTAAGCAGTCACCTGTCGTAAACACATAATAACACAATTAAGTGGTCGAAATAGAGAGGTTTATGTATCCGTACTTGTTCATTCATTGACAGATAACGTTGGAGAAGGAAATATTGTTTTCCGTTCAAACAAAACGTGAAGGCAATACAATAAAATAACATGCAAACTATGAAAGGTTCATAACAAAAACATGGCGAGTTATTGAAGTCTGACACTTTAAAGCTTTATCATATACTAAGTTACTCGGCTTTCAGTCAGGCTCTATAGTATTTACAATAAAGGTGGTTCGCGGGTCAGCTTATTCTGTGTCAGAATTCTTTGAAACCTTGATTAAATTGAAATATACCATATGGTGTGAAAAATAGTTAAAAACAAAAAAAGTTACAGTGCCGTTTTTTTCTGACAGGACCTTTTGTTGAGAAAAGCTCCTTTTTTAATAAACAGGAATATTTTCTTTATAAAATGATATAACTCAATAATTTCTGTACATTCAAGTAAACAGTACATAGACTATAAGATATTGGGCAAACAAATGTTTTTCATGACATATTTTCTGGAAATATCAATATTTTAAAAAAGTCAAATTCTGAAAAAGTCAAATTACAAAAAATCTAGCTGTTTAACATACACTAATTTTACTCTTATCAGATAGATATAACTTAATTCTACTAGTCACAAAAATTTAATGAAAATCTACAGTAGAATTTACATTTTATATATGATTTCCTGAAATTCTGACAAAATGTTCACACAAAACGAGTAACCTCCCTTGAGTTCAACTTTAAAATGCTGTCAGCACTAAATAATACCATAAGTCAAACCTGTAATAAGGAACCATTGAATACGGTAGCCTGTAGAAATTTTAAAGGCATGTGACTGCTTAATGCATAACAAAAGTAATGCATAAAAGCTCCTTTAGGATCTATCTTTTAGCATTACTTTTGTCCTGTGTTAAGCTGCCATCTGTCATATAGGCTATAGATCCTCACAAAATTAGCTGTCACTTGACTATACTTGCATCTGATATTATATCACTATTACGTGACTAAACATAGCATGTCCTTTGATCACCGCGTTATGAATTGGCTAGTCACTAAAATCGGACAATTTATTTAAAAAAAAAGTTTTGACGCGAGAGGGAATCGAACCTAGAACCTTTTGATTGCAAGTCAATCACCGTACCAACTGCACTAACAGAGAAGACACTGAAGCAGATCAAATTTTTCTTTATCTAAATTTTCCACTATAAGCACGTGCCGCAAAGATCAGGTGAAAGTCATCAGCATTTCCGGAACTCGAGATGCGGGCCGCCCGCTGTCGAACCACCTTAACAAAAATTGTATAGCTTTTAGCATAAATTAGTTGATGCTGATGTAATAACGTTTTCGTTGATGTATTAGTTCTGGAGCGAGAATTAATACGTAAAACCTGATAAAATATTGTGTAACCCAGCGTCTGCTCTGGTTCCATATTTGTTCATACACTTCATGTTTTGTAGAACAAACGCAACAGGAGTTGAAAGGGTTGTTTAAATACCGCGGACAACAGATTCAATTGAATCATACTTTGCTACCTCTTCATATTTTTTTTGCACGTTCTTTATGGTTGTGTTTTTGTTTTCAGTTTATTTGTCTTATATGACTGTATGTGTTCGACATCATATATCATTAAATCGTAGGCGCACTTTGATAACCCACCTGTTGCTTGAGACTTTTGAATTACCACCCTACAATTCGTGTTTAAAAGTACTGATTTAATATTGTTAACATAATCTAAAGTATCATACAATGTTACAGAACTGTTATAACAACCACAGAACTGTTTGTCGATTTAAGTTTACATCTATATTTGACAAAATTTGCAATTTCAAAGCTTATCATAATACAGCATGTAAATATTCCATGCAGGAAACCAAATGTATAAATCTTCCTTCAACTCTTTAAGAGGATTTAAGAAGACGTTTATCTCAGGATGTTCTATAAAGCCTTGAAAACAGAACATATGTTAAATGGGACGATTGTGTATTTGAATGTAGTAGATGTGACCCGCAGTTGTCCTCTGTCGGTTATTTGACTGTAACATGTTTAAAATGACATTTCATCCTTTACAAAACACGGTTTTGAGGCATCAGATTGACCCTTTTGTCAGGTTGTTATACATACAATCCATTATTATCAAGTTGATATAAGAATGTTTTCTATATTCTAGTAGGAGGTAGCATAAAGAAGGCTCAAAGAATAGCACAATGTACCTTAAACTTTAGAAGTAGGTTATTGAGTAAATGTTAACAGCGTACAAGTACAGTGGAGAATCTGTTATTCTTTCCCGTTTAAACGCAAACGTACGCAAACGCAAAACAATAAAACGTAGAAAAGAACAACTTTTGGACAATTCTGATATTTCATGTTTATCTTGGTGGCAAACAGTTTGGAGCCTGATCAGACGCCGGGTTACCCGGCGTCTGATCAGGCTCCAAACTGTTTGTATCGGAAATAATAGTTTTAGCGTAAACGCGTTTATTGGGAAAGAATAACAGATTCTCCACTGTATCAGACGACACTATGGCGGTGCTGTAATTAACGCAGACAATTAAAATTGGTTGTAAACTAGGATACAAAGCGGGCTCAATAGTTGCTGTATGGTATTATTCAACTTTAATTAAACGATATAGATCTTCAATCTAAAATGCAAATCGTTTTCAAGCTTCAGTTTTGTAAAAACAATGACAAAAAGAAAGACATTCTTGATATAACTAATAACTCACTTTCAAGAGAAGTGTTTTTATTGTTAATATCTACTGGTTGTACAATTCGTCTTCCCTTAAAATTTATATTAAACAAATATCGTCTCTTATGTATGAAAAAGAAACATTCCGAACAGTGTCCTGATCTTACGCTTATATACCCGCAAAAAAGTTTGCAAATTTCAGTTGAACCGCATTTGGAAGTTGATTGGTTATTTGAGACGTCAACTGTCAGACGCCATTTGTTTTTCTCCATCGAATAATTTGACAGAATGACAGGTGTTAGTTCTGCTAGGTAAATTGCACTTTTTAAAAGTCTGAATATAATCTGAAATCCGGCCATTCAAACAATCGAAAGACATACTCATTGAAGATACATATATTTCTTTCGAAATTTCTGTTTCATTTACTCTTAAAAACTAAACTTTCTGTTGCTTTATCGTATGACTTGGTACTTAGAATAGCTATATCGTGTATGATTCGGTATCAACTGCTTGTAAATATTATTTAGTTGAGCTTGATATAAGAAGAATTAACCTGATCAGTATCTAGCAAAGCTGCACTAATAGGGTCGATTGATGTTTGACATACATTCACACGACTGCTAAGTAGGGTTAAGTACGGCCAAATACAGTGGAGAAAAAGTTATTTTTCCCAAAAAACGCATTTACGCTAAAACTATTATTTACAGTGCAAACAGTTTGGAGCATGATCAGACGCCGGGTAACCCGGCGTCTGATCAGGCTCCAAGCTGTTTGCCACTCAGTAAAAAATGAAAAGTCAGAATTGTCCAAAAATGTCCTTTTTTACATTTTAGTGTATTGTGCTTGCGTTTCGTTTGCGTTTAAACGGGAAAGAATAACGGATTACCCACTGTAAAGTAGAACAATTTCAGGTCTTCAACCTACAGTCGATATTCGATAGTTCGAGCTCTCTTAAGACAACATTTCTAGTATTTCATTAATATTTAATAAGTGAAATTTCGTTAACTCGATCTCACTTGAGTCGAACATACCCATATTCCAAATAAAAAAACCATGATATGTTATATTTTAAATTTACAGCTAAGTTCGAACTCTTAACTCTTTCAGTGCCCTACCCCGCGTAACTCGGCGTCTGACCATCATCAAAATTAGTTGACATCAAACTGCCGATGTTAAAATTTGATAAATAAAAGCAGACGGCTTTTGTTTAACATTGATGACGTGATAGCAGTGAAACTGTTAATCAAGTTCGAATCGTTAAGTTTCGACTGTTCTTCAACATTGACGACCATAGCTGCACTAGAGTATACTACGTTCAAATACGTTTGATGTGACCACAGCTTTAACCCCTTAATAGTCGTGACGTCATCTATTTGAAAGAATTGTCATGTGCTTTTATTTCTCAATAATAAAGTTTAAGTAGTTTGACTGAACTGAGTTTAGGTCCTGATGATACGCCTGTTTTCAAAAAACTATTATTCTCGGGGTAAGGCATTGTAGGGATTAACTCATTGAGCCCTAGTGACGCATATATGCATCATTTACCAAAAGTGAACCTGAGAAGAGTACATTTGTCTAATGCAAACAGTGGAGTCCCTGATTAGAGGGCTCCTGTAGGAACCCTCTAATCAGGGACTTCACTGTTTGTCATTTTGCAATATTTTATATAAATAAACAACCTAAGAAGTCTAAAATCGACCAGCCTTTATTGTTACGTAAACGGGAATTGTCTATTGCAAGTTCCAGGGTATAATGATATAAAGACATGTTCATGCAGTTGGGAACTAGCATGTGCTACATATTGTTTGACCATTTGTTCTATGTTTCAGAATATGATACGTTTTCCATGTTGATAGACATCGTCGGAGAGATTGTGTTCAATTAGTTTAAAGTTTCTGACAAATGTAATATTATTGGTATATCAAATATCTTTGTTTCTCATGGGAAATGACAAAAGCAGACGTTCTAGACAAATTTAAGGAATAGAGCGTATAAACCAGTGTCCCGTGTGTAAGTATATATACCACAATTCATTTCTTCATGTGCTACAGTGGAAAAAACGTTATTGTTTCCACACAATAAAATGTAGACAGCAGTAGCTTTTTATGCTCCCCAAAGGGAAGTTGGCATATACATGCAATTTTGTTCGTCCGTCCGTTATTAAGTCTATCCAACTTTCCACGCTAACATTTTGGGTTTATAGGACTAGGTGACATAACACAGAATAAAATAAAACAATATGACTGTTCATTCCGTTAGTCCATGTTGGGTTTTTGTGGCATTTTGGGGGTTTATGTGGCTTCTTTATGTGACTTTTCACACCTTTAAAAATGGGAAAGTCACATAAACCTGAAATGTTATAACGCTCGTCCTTCCGTCCGTTTGTCCCACTTTTTTGTCCGTTGGCGTTATTATACCGTTATTCTGAAAATGTGTTGTGCACAACATCGTATCGCAAAACGTATCCAAAAGAATTGGATGCAGGCATAATCCTTTACTTCAAAGACACGCCTTTTGTCGTTGCTACCTATTCTTCACAGAAATATGCGGTGTTCGTTCTTCTTCCATGTCATTTTGAAGAATGTTCGTTTACGTTAACAGATTTTTACTTCGCACAGGTAAAGCAAAAAACACCTAAAATGGATTTTTTATTACTTCTAGTGTTCGTTTGCAAACGTGTGTCTAATTTATATAAGAAACAAGATACGAGAAAAAAGAAAACTGAGACAAAGGTCAATGTTAAACTTACGCAGTCTTTTTTACTGATGCTTGTTGATGTGATAGGGCATATTATTCCGAACTTTGTCTCAGAATAAAGTACGAATAAGCATGTTTGATATACAGATAAGTGTAGGTTATTCGCAATACTTGACTAACTTTAAATTGCATAGTCCATTTTGAAATACAACTTTGTCATGCTAATCTGGTTATATCAATCTGAAAACCTTTCCATTCTAGACAAAATGATTTCTCTCGAGGCATCTTTATTTAATAGAGTTGTCTATTTAGATTCACCGAGTTTTAGTTTTTACAGCCAATTATCGATAATGTCGTACTCGGCCAATTTGAACTCGCTCATATTAAAATGTTTAAACTCGGTTTCACCATGTTTCAACTTTATGAGTTTGACTGACCGTAGCGAGCTCGCTGTATTGAAATCTATCTGTAGAAAACTGCAGGCAAGTTCAACTGGAACAGGTAAGAGACATTTAGACTCGGCTGTTGAAGTATATTTGAAACATTCAAGTCTTTTCCGCCTTGTATTGGTTCTTTCAGAGCCGAGCTCGCAAAATTAACTTTTGCAAAAAGTTTTGATCTCAATTCAAAGCCATACACGTCTGATCAAGATCAACTCTGTTTGATACTCCTATAAATATACCCACACTGTTTTTAAATATTACAGCAGACATGTTTGTAAGCAGATGACGGTATGACAGTGAACGTGTTAGACGGGTAATGGCGTACATGTAATAATGGCAGTGAGAGGGTTTACACTTTCGGCACTAAATCAATCTCGAGGTTTTTACCGTTCACCGTTATATTGTCGTCTGTTGCAATAATGTTGTCTGCAAGATCATTTCAAAGTTAGGTGAATTGCGGAAAGAAATTAGAGTGTTTATACGATTATTACGATCTTGTGCAATGCATTTACGATATGTTCATCTTGAGATGTACATTTGGGAAGCGGTGACTTTTTTCGAGCGAGTGTTATCGACCGTGCGGTCAAGTACGTTAACAGCCGAATACAATGCCCTGCAGCGCATCGGGACATGTTTAAATGTTTATAATATGCCTGTAAGATACACCATAAACAAATTTGTATTGTTTCAATCATTTTGTATCCAGAAACTTTAGATGTTCGTTTCAGAATAAAGAACATTTATATATAACCAAGTATAATGCTCGACTTGTACACGAGTGCAATGATATAGGGATGCGTGGTGTAAATGAAACGAAAACGAGATTGAATATGGCCATTTGAATACAGAATATTGTTATCAATCCTACAAATACACGCGGAAATTAGAGTTTCACAGACATGCATATAATAATCTAATGTCCCTATTTGTATATCTTTAAAAGAAAGACATTCAACGTATTGCAATTTTACAATAAATGGGGCCCCTCAATCATGACCTTAATTTGATAATACACGTTATCTTGTCTTGATTGTAAGGTCCTTGAGACGTGTGTTTACATCAGACCACCCATTGATCATCAGATAATTTCCCTTGAGTTGAAGTAAAAATCTGTGAATTTAGCTTTTATCCGCTAGATATATCATCGTTGAACTCATGATCAAATTATCTATTTTTGAGATATGAAATTAGCTGTACGTATACAAAAACAGTTTGATCCCTCCCGAGTATTACAAACAACATTCCTAGACATAGCTGAGAAAAAAGAGTAAACTCTGAATCTCTAGAGGCTGGAGATAAGACATTAATACCTCTTTTTCAATTGCCTATGTACTGGGTATTGGCATGTCGCATAGCTCGAAGAAAGTGATAGCAGTGTGTGTAAGACTCAAGGGATATGTTAATTTATATATGAACCGCTTCGTGAGAAACAACATAATTATAGCATTGCAGCACAGTGTTGACCTAAATAGCTGTGACCTCAGTATCAACGTCTGCTCAAAGATTACAACTGCCAAAAGGTTTGGTAACCATATAGAAAACATGTTGTAAAGTGTCATTCAGTATAAATTCGGCGACTGATTTTGGTTTATACTGTTTGCAACGCAAACTATTGACCTTGTGGCTTTCAGATCACATAGAAGCCATGAACATATGTGTATGGGCACCATAAATATGCTCCTTTTGACCAATACATATTTCATTATAAATAAAAGATAAAACTGTTAGACATCGACTTTAATTGAAGTAATTGAAGCAAAAAAAAATGTCTTGTTTGAGAAAGCAATATCAAAACTTCGGTTCAAAGTAGAAAGCGGTTTTTATGTAAATGTTTCCAAGAATAACTAATAGTGAAACTAAACACAGATATGTCAACAATGTATTTTGAATGCATTTTACTTTGGATCTTTTGTGTGCTATAAATTAGCTCGTTTTAGGAAAATTGTCTGTCTACTTGCATTTTCTTTTTATTATTCAAAATAATCTTAATTACATAAGTCACAATGCTAGTCAGATTTTTTATCAGTAACGTAAATTGTTATGAAACATTACTGAAAATACTGTTACTCTGAAAACGTGTTTTTTAAAAATAAAAACAACCAGGTTTATTATATTGGATGTCACTTTTGGGAAATCATCACAAATATTACTTCACTTAACTAGAGTAAAACCTAACCGATAGACCTTAACATGCGAACCAGATTTTGGATATAGATAGGAAGTACAAACTTTGTGTTGAAGTTTAACTGTTAGTTGATGTTATAAACAATTATATATAAGACGATTCAAGACATGCCATGCTCATACCGATGACATAAGATTATTTGAAAATCCATGTTGTATATCGTTTTGTGAACAACTATTCTAAAAACCTCTATGAAACATACACACTTAAATCATTAATCATATCAATCTTAACACAAACATAGTTACGATAATATTTTCACTGAAAAGGCAGCAATGGCATGAACAGCATGCATTGGCATGTAGCTTACAAACGTCCTGTATTATATTAACCCATTACCCTATAGCCGGGAGATAGGTTACCACTTCAAGCAGGCCGAACGGAGAGCAGAATGCGCCCTATGGCGATTTCCGCTTTCCTTTCAGCCTGCATTAAGCTATTATCTACTAGGATATTGAACATATATCTTATGGTAACAATTCATGACTGTATCAATTGGAACTATTTTCTTCAGTTGACGGTCGAGTTAAAGGTGTAAAGAGGCGTATTTATGAGGTAATGGATTAATGATATACAAGTGTATGCTGAAGATTCGTAGTGAGCCATCCTAAAATGTTATTGTGGAAAGAATAATGGTCATTGAACCGTTCTTTCAAAATCGTTTTCGATCGACATTCAAAAATAGAAAAATAGAATATCTCAATAAGCTTCAAGCTTCCGATTTAGTCCTTTAAATTATATGTATGTATTTGCATGTTAGTTTGTAAATATTATTGAAATAAAAGATGTTTAAACTAAACTAAATAATGTTAATTTATATTGGTGTATTCCAATGCTCCGAACGTTTGATATCTGAAACCTTATTTTGCTAAGTATTCAAATATAAACTCCGTGAATTATGAACATACAGCGTTCTCTCTCTACAACAACGTCCACTGGGAGACAGAAAATGTGTGCGTTGTTCGGAGGGAGTCGTTATAGGGAGGGAAATTGGCTTACATTTGCAAACAGCTTGAATCCAGACGCGGCGTCTGATCTTGATTCAAGCTGTTTGTCACTCGTTATTAAGTTTTTTCTGTCAAAATGTCCAGTATGTAACTTTGAGAAAAACAACCAATTTTTTTAAAATGTTTTGGAAAGACTTGGGTTATCTAGTTATTACATCAATAAATTCTGCATTTGATAAGGGTAAACTTTCAATAAGTCAACGTCAAGGAATCATTACATGTATACCAAAAGAAAATAAACCTCGCCAATTCCTAAAAAAATGGCGACCAATTACACTTCTTAATACGATTTACAAAATAGCATCAGGATCAATAGCAAACAGACTTAAGAATATCCTACCAACTATCATAAGTAAAGAGCAAACTGGTTTTTTGAAAAACAGATATATTGGAGAAAACATTAGACTTATATACGATGTTATGCAATATGCAGAGGAAAATGACATTCCCGGACTTATGTTACTTATTGACTTTGAAAAGGCCTTCGATTCTATTTCATGGAAATTTATCCAAAAGGTTTTAGATATTTTTAATTTCGGTAACTCTTTTAAAAAATGGATATCCGTGTTTTATAACGATATTAAATCAAGTGTAATACAAAACGGGTTTTTGTCTGACTTTTTTAATATAGAAAGGGGCTGTAGACAGGGAGACCCGCTTTCGCCTTACATATTTATCCTCTGTACAGAAATTTTAACTCAGAAACTAAACTCAAACAAGCATATACAAGGCCTGACAATAAACGGCACCACACATATTCTGTCCCAGTTCGCCGATGACACCTCAATCATATTGGATGGAACAGCTATATCCCTCAACCAAACGCTGAATGAACTAAGTTAATTTGCAAGAATCTCAGGACTTAAAGTAAATTTCGATAAGACACATGTTATTTGGTTTGGTTAAAAAAAATATAGCTCAGAATCAATCAAGACAAAGTTCAAACTACTGTGGGGCAAGCAAGAGTTTAAGCTACTTAGGGTTAAATTCCATGTTGATTTGGATAAAATGATTAAGCTAAACTATGACGAAAAAGTCCAATCTCTTAAACAAATGATACAGTTTTGGAACAGAAGATTCATTACTCCAATCGGAAAAATAACAGTGATAAAAACTCTTTTCTTACCTTTATTCAACCATCTATTCATTGCATTACCGGATCCAAATGAGAGCATTTTAAAAACCTTAAATGAATTATTTTATAATTATCTTTGGAAAGGGCATGCAAAGATTAAAAAAGTGTAATTATCAAAGACTATGTAGAAGGCGGCCTCAGAATGATAAACACACACAATTTTATTAAAGGTTTGAAGTGCACATGGATCAGAAGGCTATATCAAACAGACACTTCCTGGACTACGTTAACAAGTCACTTTTTAAATATTGAAAAAGTTATAAATAGCGGTCAACACTATACGGAAACAGCATCACATAAAAAAATATATATATTTTGGAAAGATGTTTTAAGCGCATATACATCCTACTTAAAGGCATTACCGGTTATAGAGAAAGAACACTATCTAAAATGTCCACTCTTTTATAACCCTCATATACAAATTGGAGGTAAATCTATCTTTTTAAAATCATGGTATGAAAAGGGAATACGATATGTTAACGACCTATACACAAAAAAAAAAATACTTACTTTAAACGAATTTGAACAATTGTACAATATAAAAGTGAACAGCTTATATTATATTGGAGTAACAAAACTAGTATCAAAATATATAAACACCCACAGTAGCACCGTCCCAGAAAATGAAAATGACGTCCAACTCCCATTTGTACCACACCTGTTCGAACGGGTATTTAATAGTAAATCTGGTAGTAGAGTCTTCTATGACATTCTAAATTTAAATAATACTGAGCCTACAAGCAAAGAAAAGTGGAGCCTACACTATACTTTTACAAAATGTCAATGTAGTCTATTTTATAGTTTACCTTTTCACACAACACGAGACAGTAACTTACAATGGCTACAAGTAAGAATACTTCATAGAATACTACCAGTAAAAACATACTTGTTTACTCTAAAGCTTCGTGACAATGACCTCTGTAGTTTTTGTAACAAACTGCCAGAGACAATTCTTCATCTATTTTATAAATGCGAAACAACAAACCACTTCTTACAACTAGTTGAACGAATCCTAAATAATGTCAATATAAATATACAATTAACTCCTATTTGGAGGGCAATGTCAAACGTTAAATATATTATATTTATCTATAAAACAGTATATATATACTGCCAGACAATACAATCACAATATGTGTATTGACTCCTTTAAAAAATTCTTGGGACACAAAATAGATACAAATACCCTCTTAGCAATACAAAATAATTCAGAGAACGACTTTGAAGACAAATGGAAAATAGTTCGAAAACTGTTTAGTTTACTTGTATAAAATATATTCAAACTATTAACACTTGAGACACTCTTGGAATAAAAAAAGAGGCATGTCTTCATATCTTTCATGTTATTTTCAGCACATTTTGTTTTCTTTTTTTCTGTTTTTTTTATTATTATTATATACAGTGGAAACTCGAGACTTAGAACTCAAATAAATCGACATTTCCCCTAAATCGATTTCGCCTAAGTCGAACATACCCGTATTTCAAAGTTAAAACGTGAATATGCCACGTTTTCGCTTTGAAATATATGTAAGCTCAATAGAAAGTAGTGAGTTTCGACTGTATATACACAAAAATATGTTCGATATATTATAGACTAAAATATTTCACATGTATTGTAAGGTGTAGAGTGGGATGGATCTCCGACCCACATACACCTATTCACGGAGATAATAAAATATTGAACTGAAACAAAAAAAACAAAAAAAAAACTTTGAGAAAAACAGCAGACGACAGTTTTAAGCAGTCGATATTGCAGAAGTAAAAGGTTAGACATACATGTATAATCGTCTTGTTTGGGGAACAGCGGCAATGGTCGTTGTAAGGAGGGAACCGTTATTCGGAGGGCCGTTGTAGAGAGGGAGTACTGTATATTATCTGGACTAAGTAATAAGGAGAATATTCCAAACGAACCTTCAATAAATGCCTATACCAGAAAAAGTTATACGATCACTCCTGCTTATACTTTGTCATGAGGCTGTCATACATCATCTACTAAACGCGGACCTATGCAAAACATCCTCTCCTTGAGCAGTGAAATATACTAAATTAATTCTTACATTTCTTGGCTTTAACCTACTGTCCGGTTTTCATAGAACAAATTTGAAATGTTATAAAGATGTATGCTACTGCACCCATGCGTTGCAAGTACATTGTATTTATTTTACTCATTTTGTTAGTGCTCGGCAATTCAGTCTTTGTTATCTTCGTCTGTCCGTATGCAACCTTGGTTTGACTTTGTGTTTAGCTACATTTCTCTTGTTACCCATCAGGTTATGAGAAGGTACGAATGTTTTTCACATGATCTTGCTTTTAACTATATAGCATTCTTTGTAGTCAGTCTTTGATTTATAGACATAATGAATTGTAAACCGATGTTATTGCATTAAAGTCATTTCTTGCCAAGTTCTATCGTCTGCTTTGATCATATTACTGAAACAAATATCGTCTGCATTGGTAGTGTCATCTGTAATCTTGTTTTAAATGAATGCATGTGTAGCTGGCTTCATATATTTCTCACCATGTTACCTATATTTTTCTCCTTAATAAATGTGTTATCTTAAGCTCAAAATAAGCAGTGATCTTCATTAAATGAGTGGTGTATCACCATGTTAACAGCCATGTGATTTAGTATCTACCATTAAAGCATACTCCTTATACTGTTTAGGGTTGCCATACAGTGGAGAATGTGTTATTCTTTCCCAATAAATGCGTTTACGCTAAAACGTTTATTTGCAGTGCAAACAGTTTGGAGCCAGATCAGACGCCGGCTAACCCGGCGTCTGATCAGGCTCCAAACTGTTTGCCACCAAAATAAACATGAAATATCAGAATTGTCCAAAAATTGTACTTTTCTGCGTTTTAGTGCTTTGCGTTTGCGTACGTTTGCGTTTAAACGGGAAAGAATAACAGATTCTCCACTGTAGTATATTATACAAGAAGACGTATATAGTAAGCCGTGTTACTTGGTGTATGATAGGATCTAAATTCTCTTAACGCGCAATGGTTTTATACAGAATATCTGTACAAAAAGGATACATTCAGTCAAACTTCAGTCAGGTAACAGTTGCCAAAGTCAGTTGTGTTCATTAGTGTATAAATACAGTTGAAACCCGATACTTCGAACTCGCTTAAATCGATCGTACTTTTATTTCATTAGATTAATTTCAATAAATCGATCTCGCTAAAGTCAAGCATACCCGTATTTCAAAGTTAAATCGTGGGTATGTTCGAACTAACGCGAGTTCGAAGTATCGAGGTTCGACTGTATTACTAAAGAAGTACTGAATATTTCTAAATGTAAATGTCAGACGGAAACGTTTGAATAAGTGTAGGCGAAGTAATCACCATGTTTTGAAACATTTTATAAATACAATATTCCAGACAAATAAACATCGTCTACATCAACCTTTTAAATTACCATAGATGACTAAATTTAGCTTTCAACACATACTGGATACATGCCGGATGTCACGTAATGAAGTGTCTGCTCTGGATCTAAAGTGTTTGTTACTCGTATTAAAATAGTTTTGCATCAAAATTTCAAGCCCTTAAATTGCAGTTATTGTTTTATCTGCACAGTTATGAACCCCGACGGTAAAATGAAAGAGTAGAAATGATCTTGCCTGTGTCTATCTAAAACTGTGCTAAAAATGCATTCCTGTTTTTACATGAGGTCCAACTTTAAAACCCATCTTTTAAGTAAGTTCGAATGACAGTCCAACTACGAGTGTCATGTTTTAAATGTGGAACATTACGAGATATCTGGCATTTTGAAGTCATATCAAAGATAAAATAAATGAGGCATAACAAGCATGCGTTTCTGTTATGCAGCTTGTTTCACTAGTTTAGAAGATTGCAGTAGTTAACACAAAATACAACGTTTAAACCGTATTTACCTCTTCATTTGACATTTTAATGTAGTAAGTCATGACCCTGCTTTATTGTGACACCTGCTGTAGGCAGATATGACACTTAGGAATCATTTTTTTCGGAATGTGTCCTTCCGTCCATTCGTGCAGCTAACTAAGAGCCTTGTGTCATTTTAGTGGACTGTGAACATTTATATGACTTTTTGTAGTTAAAGGGCCATGACCCCTTACCTGTACGTAAACATGGCAGAAATGATATCAGAGGGCCTCAAGGTAGGTAAAAAGTAAGTTTTCAAAATATGGCTACTTACCACAAAGGTCCATAATCTGTCCATATGCAAGGTGGTGATTTCAAAGGGCCAATTTGGTTGCTCAGAAAATTACAATAGGCCACTTGTTGTCCTTTATCTTGGACAAATGGCCATTGAAATGTGGTCCTTTTGGTTTCAAGCCCTTAGACCTATGTAAGTAGAACGTCCGCCTGTCTCTCGATTCGTCTGTCTATCAGTGTATCTGTCTGTCACTGTCTAGGTGAAAAGTTATTTAAGAAAAAAGCTTGACAAGTAGACATGTCTTGCACATGGAACATAACTGTTGCATCACTACTGTGAGAGTTTTCCACTTTTCCACATTTCCCTTTCACGCAGACTAATTCGGTTATACGGAAACAGAGAAGATGTTTGGCGGTGAGGGGTAATAATGACGATAATTTGATTGAAAAGGGTTAATCATGGAAGTCGATTACTAAGTGTACTACTTGAGCACTTACCCAGTTACAAATGTTGGTGAATCATGATATAGAGGATAACTGGGTTTTTTCAGTGTAAGATCGAAATTTAATCCATTGAGTGAACATCAGACGTTATATTTAACAGTCTGATGTTCACGATATGGATTAAATTCAATCTTACACTGAAAAAATACAGTTATTCTATTTATTTATGTTTTAAGCCACTTTTTAAACGAAAGTACACAATTGAAAGCGAAAGTACACTATTTATCCCGTGTTGAGCCCCAATTTCATATCGAAGACATGAGCGTGACAGTTGGCGGTACAATGACGTCACTTATTTATTAAGTTGACGTCAACGGAATTACGTCGTTACTTCCGATCTTGGATTCGTGTTCTTCCGTTGAGTCGTTCGTGATAAAACGGACTGCCGGAATTGAACGGTATGACACGATTGACTACGATTCTTGGGGAGCCCTACCGGGAAAACTCATAAAAGAAGCACGAACGACAATAATCCCACTGCTTGAAGCAGTGGATTACCAAGTGATAATCCACTGCTTTTCCCCGGTAATCCACCGAAAAGCATAAATAAACATCTTTATTTGTGCTTTTCTGTGGGTTACTAGGAAATAGCAGTTGATTATCTCTTGATAATTTGACTGTTTCAAGCAGTGTGATTATCGTCGCGCGTGCTTCTTTTACGAACTTTCCCCAATCGTTGTCAACCGTGTCATATCGTTTAAATCCGGCGGCCCGATTTGTCGCGAACCACTCACCGGAAGAACACGAATCCAAGATCGGAAGTAACGAATTATTCCGATGCCATCAAATCAATAAAATCAGTAACGTCAAGAAGACTGTCATGAAGTTGTGTTCGATATAAACCTGGGGCTCCACACGGGATAATTCACGTACTTTCGCTTTCAACTGTCGAATAATTTCGTTTAAAAAGTGGCTTAAAGGCATAAATAAATAGAATAACTGTTTTTTTTCAGTGTAAGATTGAATTTAATCCATGTCGTGAACATCAGACTGTTATATTTCCACTCGTAGCTTTCCCACTCGTGAAAATATAACGTCTGATGTTCACTCAATGGATTAAATTTCGATCTTACACTGAAACAAAAACCCACAGTTATCCTCTATATACATGTACTACATTTCAAAATCTGAACAAACATAACAACACAAAGAAGTGCGTACTTGGCAAGGAAGGAAATAACGAGGCATAAATTAATTGCCGACATGGTCACAGAAAAGTGTACTTAATAACATTTGTATAAGGTTTTCTACTCAACAGACTTAACGCGGAAGCAAACTTTGAACGGAAGAATTTTTGTTTTTAAAAGAATTCATATTTAATTTTAAAAAGTAAATTAAGTATCATGTATCGCGACGGCCTAGTTGTTAACGTGTATGCCGGTTATAATTGAAAAACTTGAAGCTAGAGGTTCAAATTCCGTCGAAACTATTTTTTATCAGGTTTACTTGTTTCATTATCATGTTTAGCTCAGCTTTTCGAAAAGTTGAGCTAGTGCCGCCACCCTGTCACCTGCGTGTTGTTGGTTCTAGATTAATCTTTTGTGAGGCATAATTTCTCAATTACTGTCTTGGGTTACCGTTTGAAACATATGAGCTATATATCGAGTATAAAAAACAAACAAACAAAACACAACACAACCCGACGAATGACGATGGACGTACGATGGCTGACGACGGACAAAGGGCAATCCCATAACTGACGTTCGCACATCGTGCCTAATGAGCTAAAAGACAGAAAATATAATAAAAATATAAGAAATTAACTGATTCCAATTTGCAATGTGCATAAACTCCGAGATTTAATGAAGCTGTATTTCTGTAATGGAATATTATCAGAGAGTCAAACTCTTTGGATCTGGATGAGACTCAGATTTACTCGTGATCTTATCTCGATTCTCACTGTTGGTAACATTATCACAAACGCACGAAACGGTTAACGGGTGAATTTATGATAGATACTGATACTGACAACACAATCCGAACGAGAGACCGAACTACACGGTATATAATATACATCCAAACTGTTTGACGCCTTGGTTAATTTTGGGAAATAAAATACATTAAAAGTAATTACGAAGCGTTTCAGACGACTATAGATTTGCACACAATGAGTATAGAACGCGTAGAACGTGCGTATTGTAAAACATCTAACCATTTGAACACCCATTTAACTGCTGTAATTAGCCTAAAGATTTAAGATAACTGCCTTTAAAGCACAGTAATCTGTCTGAAAAGTATAAGCAGATGGCCAAACAGTAAGGAACCTGATCAGACAGGGTTTACTTTGTTTGCTTAGGTCTGTCTGTCCCAATACTTAGTGTCAATATGGTAATCGCAATGGAGAGGTTATCTTTATTTCTGCAATTCAGACTACAATTAATGCCCTACATTGGCAACATCAATATTCCATTGTATTTACTAATAAATGTTTTATAGATGAGGCCGATGGTGCCATTTTTGCCTATATTTCGATGTTAATTCGAGTGAATGGCATGATTGCTTGAGCAGCTGTGGAATAACAATATACCAGGTTTTACTAAACAACTTACGCAACATATTTGCGTAAGTCAAAATCGTTTTACTCTTATTTTTCGATCATAAACGTTTGCAAAGAGCAAATTGTCAGATCAGAGGACGCGCTAAAAGCGCGTCCTCTGATCTGGCTATTTGCTGTTTATAGCAAGTGATAAACAAATATATAATATAAAATTGAAAAGTTTGACTTACGCAAACTTTTTGCGTAAGTAGTTTAGTAAAACGGGCCCCAGGTCCACGACCTGAAATTTGGATAGGGAAGCTTACGATTCTATGTTTAGGTGTGCGGTGCACGTTTTCAGACGATTATAGAATGATTTACTTTTTTTCTAAGGAAATCTAGATAAACAGTATGGTAAATTTTATTCCTTCTAAATAAATGAATTATTTTCAAATTAATCATGTGCGTCATGTGTGAACAATTCGAAAACAGATCAAACCTCTAAGCGACACTTCATTTTACCAGACTTTGATTCGAAACTGTTTACCCTTATGTTATAATAGATTTTCACCATATTAAATATGGTGGTATTACCACGGTTTTATTGAATAGTGTTTCAGTGTTAACAGCTTAAACTAGAAAATAAAAACATCCACTGTGTTTAAAGCCGCATTTTGTAACTGGTAAGCCTGAAAAATATTGTTTTGGATCCCATTGGAAGTAAACGGGTCGTGACATTGTTCCAAAAACGTTTTCATCACACAAATCCATTGTCTTAATCCACTTTATGCTGCGACTTATAGTTTGTCTACCCGGGTAAAGATTCTACAGTATGACATGTTGAAAAGCTTCATTGTCTGTTTTGAAAGCTCATTTTGACGAGCGGTTTGCCAGCAATCCACAGTCCTTGATTTCGAGTTCCAACTGATTGACTCTTTTTACAATGTTAAGTTTTACTATTCCACCAGTCATGAAAAAGGCAGAAGTCAATGACAAGTGGGATTTAGTATGTCTTCGTCAGAATTATTTCCACTATATAGCTTGTCGTATTACGTTATGCTTTAACCCTTTTGCTCTCAATGACGCTTAAACGCGCGTTTGAAAACAGTGTTGATCCTGATGCGGCGTTATGCGGCGTCTGATAAAAATCAAAACTGTCTGACACTCGTTTTGAAATTTCATCATTCATACTGCTTATTTTTTAACTTTGAAACGACATTGCAGACAACACATTGTTAAACAGGCGACAATGAAACGGTAAAGGGGTAAACTTATCACGAAAGAGATGGTATAAAAAGGGTTGTTGACTGGCATGTCAACAACAGAGGAATACAACATTTGACCGAGCTACCAGGTCACACAATGAAGCTGATCAACCTTTTCCTTACAATCAGTATCAGTGGATATTTGACATCCATTGCGCCCGTCGTGTGACGTGAAAACTGCAGCGTTGTACTATTTATAACAGTCTGTTTTACTTAAGGTTGGTTACACCTTTGGTCGCGCACGTTTTATTTTCTCGAGTGGGCCCATAATAATGTTTGAAGAGTATTTTAACCTTGGGTTTCTTTCAGATATCTGAAAATTAGTCTGAATACAAAATGGGACCTAAACTCCATTTAAATAAAGGCTGATGTTCCGTAATCTCATATTATGTCTAGGTTTAGCTGGTATATCCGATCTTTTAACGGGATATTCTAGTACATGTATGTCTATTATAGTTGACTTATTCACATGGGAATAGGATGGTCTTTGATTTATTATGTAAAGTTCCAATTTCAAACAGCTACTGTGTAATTGTCAGAACTAAGGATCATGCTATAGCAAATGTTCATATTGTTTTGTTTGCTCTGTCTTCAAAAGCTATATAACCGATACTGTTCATTTTGTACGACTGTACATGTTTTATCATGGAAACGGATTAAAAAATAAAGGTTTTGACCGAAGAAATATTGAGATCGTGCTAATGAAATGCTTAGTCTGTTTTTCTGTTTATTCGCTTGTGTAGGTGGTAAATGCAGAACAAAGCAGATGCGCCGCCAACCAGTAATTGAAATTACAAAAACCAATTGTCAGATGTTAAGGTGGAAGTCTGCTTTATATTATTATGTTGAAAGGGAGTTAGAAATCCACTTATGCGAACAACATTCCTTTTATCAGTCGATTTATCGAAGTTTGGCGGATATTTCATATTTTGAGGTGTCGCAAAAGCTCAAATCTGACCAATCAAATGCTTGAGAACGACCTCAGACTCATTTCGTACTTAACTTTTGACCCTGATGTATTTTTCAAACAGTTTAACATAGATCAGATGCTGTGTGACCTGGTGAGTCTCAGAAATGCCACTCACATTCATAGAAATGATATTCAAACAGCTCTTTACAAAATCTAGTCTCATATTAGTATTAAAACAAACAAACAAATAAAAAAAAAACTATTTTTAATCATGACATTGATCTTTTAAATATTTGACTCATTTTAAAGTTGATTTTACAAACTAACTATAACAATTTTATAATCTTGGTAATAATATTGAAAGCATTTCCATGTTTTCATGTTTCCATGTATCTCCATATTGAATCGTGTTTAATGTGAATGTAGTTATTTGGCTTTCTCGCTTTGTAGGTAGATTTACATGTATATAACTTCATGTGAAGCGCTTTTGAACGCACGACTATTGTGTGAAAAGAGCGCTATATAAATCGGGTATAATAATAATAAGTGTACGTTTGATTGCATTGCGGATGTATAAAGTTTGAAAGGGAGAAGATAACACATGTTCCACTGTATATTTTTGTTACCATAACGTACCTCCTAAACCTTCCAGCAAAAATATTTGGGTATAATATGGTCAATGTTAACCTTGTAAATCATGTTTTCAGATTTACAGGACCAGATTTGCAATATTGACAAGTATAATGCCTCTTAAATTAATAATGGACTATAGAACAACATTCTTTTATTCAGTACATCAAACATGACTACAACGCCAGTTTGAATACCTTATAAGAGACATTGTGGTGTTATACATATTAGCTATCATCTGTTTAAATGCTGTAAAAGAGGCAGGTTAGTAATTTCCCTGACCTCTTTAGACGCCCATAACAATAAATGAACATGGCATTGAATTCGCCATGTTTCTGCAAATGATACGTGCTCGCTTCATATATCAACTGCATGAAGATTTGCGTCAACACAGACGCCGAGAAAGTTGTGAAACCTTGCTTCTGATCAAGCTCAAAATTAATTGGCATTTAGAACCTTTTATTAATTCTATAACGTTGTATATGGCTATATAAAACAGCAATGTGCTGCGTCTCATCAGGGACTGAGCTGTCTGCTATTTCATATACAGTTATCTGCTACATGTATATGAGAAACACTTCAACCTTTATAGAGATGTGTATATCTTTATTGTAATATCCCGGAAAGCACATGCAAAGAGTTCAGTGATTCTGACAAAATACAGTCAACGGTGAGCAATAACGTAGTCACGACTATAAACTCATTCGGTACTACAGTACTGAACCTTATTAAATTAACAATTTTGCGATTCGCTTGCAATTTGCTTGCAATTCGATGGCAATTCGCTTGCGATTCAAAATAGTAACTTTACCCTCGGATAAGTTTGCCTGAATGGTGTATCTCACAAATATTCGCAAATATGCTTTGGTTAATTTTTTCGATTCCATTTTTGTCACAACCGCTTCGGAAAAATCGCGTAAAAATATTCAATCTTAAGATTCGCCTTTTGATGCAATTCGCTTGCGATTATCAATTTAATTTAATAAGGTCCAGTAATGTATGATGTGATGATGACGGTTCATTTGCCATTACATATGTATTGATTATAGTATCATATATTGGGTGTTCCGATTATTCGTGCAGACCTTATGATTTAGCCTTTACCAATTGGTATAAAACTACATGAATAACGGTAATAATATATCCTTTAGTTTAAGCATAGTTATTTCATACTATATACATGTACATACAGGGATTGTGCTACATGTTTTCGCAACATTATTAAATGGCCTCTCCCAAGATGTTATTAAGAACCATTGACATGACAACAATAGAGACAAACATAACCTTAGTAATTTCAGTATAAATAGCATAGCATTTGTTTCGAAAACACATTGCCAAGTACGCATCAGCAAAAAGAGTAAAGAAAGAGAGAGAAAAAGAAAAATCCTAAGATTAAGTTATAGAATCTAACATCGTTTAGAGACTCGAATGTAACGATGAACTGCATCAAAGAAAACTTTATTGCAATTAGGTGAACAGTTTGGACTTCCAATTAGTAAAATGTCTAAATTAACAGATATTGTAGGTATAACATCACTGGATAGAGTATCCCGTATATGTAAATAGTTTGGGCAATCTAGAAGTTTAGGCAATCTAGAAAGTAATGGAAAGCATTTTCATACGCTTATCCACATCTTCGACCAAACAGGCTGAGTCGTGTATCATATTGCACCTAAACAGGTCGTACTAGAATAAACGCAGCTATGTATTATTCCGGTGTGAATAATATCTAATCGTCTATTGCCGAAAATGTGAAAATAAGATTTTAGTGTTACTGTTTTTAGGGCCAAAATAGTTTCTTTAGTACATATGCTATTGTCTAAATTATCCCCTCAGTTCTTGGTATAAACGATTTGTCACGAAAATACATCTATAGTTTGGCACAGTATAATTATTATTATTTCTTAAAGAAAAACTAGACACAATTGATACTAACGGTGACTATAGGTCATTAAGATAACTCAGTAACATATTATTATGTATAGTTCAACACTTTGCCTGCTGATCGCGACTATATTTATCTTTGCAAACAATTTGGAGAAGATCAGACGCCGTGTTACACTGCGTCTGGTGTAAATACAAACTGTTTGACACTCTTCTTTGGGGTTCTGTACTAAACAATGTTTTTATTATCTAAATTCAACAAATTTTGCAGACGACACTTTGAAGCAGACGATATAACCACAGGATAAGGGTTAAAACAATAATAACTTTATTTCCTTTCCTTTGTAGTTAATCTCTGAAGACAGTCAGAACAGTTGTTCCCATCGAAGATTTGTTTGGGTTGTTAAATTAACGTCGTGCTGACATCTCGTTATGGCGTATTGCCAACGCGGTTTTATTTGATTTGACTTTGTTTTTAAGTCTGTCGGTCGGTTTCACGAGCTTGCGCGTTTGAAATTCTGTAATGGCGGCTCGATTTGTCCCAAGGTCAGTTATATTTTCTATTCGACTAACCGTAGTTTCATATTTACAGTTAAATACTGCTCAACTACACAAGAAAGCGGATGAGATGAGGGAAACTAAACGTGTACACGATTAAATATAACGACGAGAATAGTTGGACTGCAATGGAGGACTTGCTAGATCAGGCACGAGTCTTGGTCAAGTCGCAACTTATTCACCATGTAATATTATGGTGTACCAAAGGGGTCTAAAGTATAGATGCTGCCCGGGCAGTATCTAGATGCTGCCCGGGCAGCATCTAGATACTGCCCGAGCAGCATCTATACTGTAGACCCCTTTGGTACGCCATATAATATTTCGTTTGTTTTGGGGATAAAATTGTAAATGTATAATAAAGTAAGGTCTGTTCATGCATGGTAGAATATGTTCATTAATTAGTGATAGAGTTCCCGAACCAGTAACATGGTCATTCTTAATCTTATATACGGTATTTTACACTATTATGCTTTTCATGGATATATTGCAATACATATTATTTAAGAATACTTTATACTATTTCAAATGAAAGCATTGACAGCTTTATGTATACATGTATCAAACGCTTTTGAACGCACAACTCTTGTGTGAAAAGAACGCTATATAAATCGAGTATAATAATGACAATGTAAATGTATGATATGCATTTCAGGGAAAATATGTTTTAATTACCATGTCGTTAATTAAATGTATAATATTTCAGGGCAGGTTTGTTTCCCCTGTAATCAGTACTACGCAAATAAAAGGACGAACTTTGTTACCCACTACACAAGCATGGTTACAATGACGTTTACGAGTTTAGACAATAGTCGTCTGCTTTTATTTCTTAGTTTAAATTGTTTAGGTATTACTGAAAAAATGTTGAAATGAGTATCAAATAGTTCGGATCATGATCAGACGCCGCGTGACGCGGCGTCTGATCAGGTTTCAAACTGTTCGCAAATAAGTATTGTAGTCGGGGTAAGGCAGTACAGAGGTTAAAAGAAGAGGGTCTATCTGTTCTGAAAAAAATATGACAAGCAACAAAGTAAGATGCTGTAAGAATTTATTAACGAATAAAACGTTCGAATGTCATCATTCACTTTCATTTAATCACAAAAATAAATAAATATATACTCTCTTAGCTCATGGTATATGTACACAGATGGGTCAATTCTGTCAGATATATACCCAAACTTTACTTCTATATAATTAGACATCCAAACAATGCCTTGTACTCTGCATTTTGGTTAAAGACAACAAAGCCAGTGTTTTTATTTTACCCCATCACTACCATGACGTCATCAATTTTAAATAGTTGCCGTCTGCTTTTATTTTTCAGATTGAAAACGTAGTTATTTAACACATATGTAATTTTGAAATGGGTGTCTAACAGTTTTGATCCTGATCAGACGCCGCGTTACGCGGCGTGTGAACAGAATTCAAAATGTTTGTAAATAACCATTGCACTCGGGATAAGGCAGTGAATGAGTTAACATGTCATTACTACAGTGGAGAAAACGTTATTCTTTCCCGTTTAAACGCAAACGTACGCAAACGCAACGCACTAAAACGTAGAAAAGTGCAACTTTTTGACAATTCTGATAATTCATGTTTATCTTGGTGGCAAACAGTTTGGAGCCTGATAAGACGCCGGGTTACCCGACGTCTGATCTGGCTCCAAACTGTTTGCACTGCAAATAATAGTTTTAGCGTGAACGCGTTTATTGGGAAAGAATAACGTTTTCTCCACTGTACTAACTTTAGGATAAGACAATTTATAACAAATAACAGTAAAACGCCTGTTTAACGATCACTGAAATGAAGACTTATCGATGGTACATGTATTTAAGACAGGTTTAAGATCAAAACAGGATGCAAGATTGAAGTTATGCGGAAAATGTCCTCAGGAGGTTCCTGATTACTTTTCGGCTTGCTCTAAACAGCAACCTTCCCCATATATACGCATGTAAAACAGAACAGTGTAAGGCTCGAAAACACTAACATATGCAAACAATTTAGATCCAGATCAAACCCCTGTAAATGCAGGTTTTAATCAGGATCGAAACAGATTGTCTGCTTTTTAAGTCAAACTGCCTAAAATTCTAAAATCTAGAAATAGACGCAGAAAACATGTTTGCGAAAAGAAAACAGTATTGCAGTGAACGTGTTTGACAGGTTATGATGAAAGGGTTTGAAACCAATATAAACGTTTAATTTATTCTAGCCACAAAATATACAAATAGTCCAAATATAGATTCAGTGATAAACCCATTACCACATATCTTGTTTCTAGTTTTGAAGACAGGTGACTACTTAAAGCGGGTTGAAATTAAAGCAGAATGCGTCTTAAGACGCATTCTGCTTCAGTTTCAGCCTGCTTTAAGCTACCATTTGCTGATTTATAGAAACTATTTATGGTGAATATCCATGACTGTATAAAGTTGGACAATTTTCTTCAGTGGAGGAATAAAATGAAGGCGTAAACAGGTGTATGTATTGGGTAATGGCTTAACTCTGACGTTCACAAAGATCCGTAAGCAAAACTTTATACAGTAATCGGCATTCCCTTCGATACATCTATACCTGCAAGTTGCATTAAACAAATTGTTTATTCATCGTGTGTTAACATTCTTATATAAACTTCCTGATATCGTTTACGATATTTCAAAAGTCCATCCATTATTCTTAGAACGCTTTGACTGGGATTTTGAATTATATCTGAATATATTCATTTCAAACGTTGAGAAATGCCATTTCTGAACAGTTTTCAACCTGTTTGTAGTAAGAACAATTTTTTATCAGTTAACATGCATATACATGTATATTGAGGAAATTTAGAGACAAAAATGTAATGAGCGGCAGTGGTCGAGAATGAGCTTTCTTGGTTCCTTGCTTTTCTGTTTTTTCTAGGCATGTTCAACTGGTAAATATGTTTGTAAGATGTGATGGTAAAATGTGTCCTGAAAACAGACTATGGCTACAGCGCAACCATATGCAGTTAGTCTGATGTTTACCCAGTTACAGTGGAGAATCTGTTATTCTTTCCCGTTTAAACGCAAACGTGCGCAAACGCATTAGCACTAAAACGTAGAAAAGTACAACTTTTTGACAATTCTGATAATTCATGTGTATCTTGGTGGCAAACAGTTTGGAGCCTGATCAGACGCCGGGTTACCCGGCGTCTGATCTGGCTCCAAACTGTTTGCACTGCAAATAATAGTTTTAGCGTAAACGCGTTTATTGGGAAAGAATAACGTTTTCTCCACTGTACAAGTACAAACGCATTGGTACTCTAAGGAATGTGAACCACCCAAATCGATCTGTTAGTCCGTGCTCTTACATGTATGCTATAAGAGACAGCTAGTTGTCTAATGAAAAAAAGGCTAGCCAAAAAACATAATTTTAACGCATAGGCCTTGTACATGTAAAAAGAAGATACTTTTTTATGGTTGCAGTTGAAAACAGTTATTATTTGTTAAACTTAATAATATTTCAATAAAACATGCAGCAAAATCGTCGGCTTGCGAATATATATTTTGCCTTTATTTCTAAAGTTTATAAGTGTATGTTATTTGACTTTAGAACATTTATATGAGTGTCAAACAATTTGGATCCTGATCAAACGCCGCATTACGCTGTATCTGTTCTGGGTCCAAACTGTTTGCATACATTAGCGGTATAGAGTTAGCAGCAAAAGGGTTAAACAGTGTAAAACGATTACTATTCTATCGGCACTTTGTAAAGTCAAAGCTTGATATCAGTAACATATTGTCGGCAGATATAGATGATTAACCATATCACTCCAATTATGACGTCATGGCATGTTTAATACAGTTACTTCATGCAATGCTATCTTCTGTTTCAATTGTTCGCCTGGTTTTGTCAAACCGTTTGGATCATGATCAGACGCCGCATTACGCGGCGTCTGATCAGGATCCAAACTGTTTGTAAAGTTGCCTTTTAGTGACATTGGCAGTGAACTAGTTAAATCTTTATCGGAATATAACACTTTAATAATTATGGCTGGTGCAACGATATCTATTTATCTCTTATCCTGTACCCATTGATATACATATAGCTTTCATACAGTATTCGGGATACTCTGACTCCCGAACTGGAACACATATGTTTGTTACCTTTTAATTACCTTTTAAAAGGTAGCATTTAACCCCATCTGGCTGCCGATTGAAACTTGATTGGTATTTGCAAACAGTTTGGATGAAGACCCAACATCACGTGATCTGGCTCCAATCTGTTTGACACTCGTCCTAAAGGTTCTTCATTACACAATTCTTACTTTGACAAGGTTTGCAGACCAATGTTTCAGAGCAGACAATAGAACGGCAGAATAATAATAAACCCCTTCACTGCCCTACAGCGACTACAATAATTATTTGCAAACAGTCTGAAAAGGATCCAAACTGTTTGGCACTCGTATCAATATTTTTGTAGTCAAATTCCATGAGATTCAAATTTGAGAATTAAAAGCAGACGGCCATTGTTTCAAGCCGAAGGCGTCGTCATGGCAGTGAAGGGGTAAACATTCAAACCTCATAAATGTGAATGTTTGAATTAGTCAACAATTGTGAAGCAGACGGTATTGCGGTGGAGAATACTTTATTCTTTCCCAATAAACGCGTTTACGCTAAACAGTTATTTCCATTGCAAAACGTTTGGAGCCAGGCGTCTAATCAGGCTCCAAATTGTTTGCCATTAACACCAAAATAAACATTCGGAATTGTCAAAAAGTTGTCATTTTCTCAATGTTATGGCCTTGCGTTTGTGTTTGAACGGGAAAGAGTAAGGTCTTATCCACCGTATGACAGTATAAGTGTTAACAATCTGCACGCTTTGGCCAAAATAATTACCGATTGCAAACAGTATAGGCCAAGATGAGACCACGAGTAACTCCACATCTCATCTGGAGCCAGACTGTTTTACACTTTGATTATATATTTTTAAAACCCTTTCACTCTCATCACGCGTTTACAAACAGTTTGGATCCTGATCAGACGCCGCGTTACGCGGCGTCTGAACAGGATCCAACTGAACTGTTTGACACTCGATTTGAAATTTCTTTAGTCGTACTGCCTTATATTTAACTATTAAACGATATTGCAAACAACAAAATTGTAGCAGCCGGCAATAAAGCGGTGTAGGGGTAAAGATCTCCCGAATAATTTGAGCACGAAAGGGTTAAATAAGATTCAGACGAATCAACTCTGATGGTTGTAGATGACAGATTTTGCAAACGACAATTACAGTGGAGAAAATGTTATTCTTTCCCATTTAAACGCAAACGAAACGCAAACGCAAAACACTAAAATGCAGAAAAGGACAACTTTTTGATAATTCTGAATTTTCATTTTTATCTGAGTTGCAAACAGATTGATGCCTGATCAGACGCCGGGTTACCCGGCGTCTGATCAGACTCCAAACTGTTTGCACTGGAAATAATAGTTTTAGCGTAAACGCGTTTACTGGGAAAGAATAACGTTTTCACCTCTGTACCTAGCGTGCAGATTGTTAAACAAGGTCCGTGATCAACTTCGACAAATAGAACAAACACAGTCCACTGCGGTCTTGAAAACTATTCTTCTCTCTCCACCCACACAGTCAACATAGAAGATTTTCTGTAATGAGAGAATTAATAAATATATTAACAATAGCATTGCATATTTAATCAATTTTTACCCAGTGGAGTTTTCCAGGTTTGTTTTCATTTTGTTTTATATTGACATTCCTATCAGCAAACAGTGTAGACTCTGATTAGACGCCGCATTATGCAGCGTCTGATTAGAGACTACACTGTTTGCCTTTGTCCCATATATGGTAGACCGAGGACACACATGGGTTAAATGCAGTAAACAAGATAGTTTTGTTCGTCGCTTAGACGAAGCTAAATGTAAAAGCAATTGAATGGAAACTAAAATGCCACAGCTTTAAAAAATAACTACAGTTATAACTCGAACTCGCGTTAGTTCGAACATAACATTATTTCAAAGTACTGGAAATACTCGTATGTTCGACAAAGCGAGATTGACTAATCGAAAATTCAACTGATGAAAAACTGGTACGATCGATTTAAGCGAGTTCTATGTGTTGAGTTTCGACTGTTTATGTTGCAAATAAAAGTGGCCCATACTTATATTTGAGCCGGGTCAACGCCCAAGTTGGTATGTACCTGATTTGGATAAAAACTGCTAGCTCAACGTACATAATTGTTTTCCTCAATTTTTTTTATATAAAAAACATGAATCACACTTTCCAGATACAGTGGAGAAAACGTTATTCTTTCCCAATAAACGCGTTTACGCTAAAACTATTAGTTGCAGTGCAAACAGTTTGGAGCCAGATCAGACGCCGGGTAACCCGGCGTCTGATCAGGCTCCAAACTGTTTGCCACCTAGATGAAGATGAATTATCAGAATTGTCCAAATTTTGTTCTTTTCTACGTTTTAGTGCTTTGCGTTTGCGTACGTTTGCGTTTAAACGGGAAAGAATAACAGATTATCCACTGTATCATAATTTATTATCCACCAACCCCCGTCCACATACATTATCAGAATTTTCAAAAAAGTGCCCATTTAGAACGTTTTATTGCAATTGCGTTTTTATGTACATATTGAAGTTCGTTTAGGAAATAACAACGTATTCATTGTATTGAAATATAGACTAATGCAGACAGTTATGTCTGTTCTGTCTGAGAATGAACCAAAAGGTTTGGTTCACACTGTGATATCGAGTAACACGGCGTTTGATCGTGCTCCAAATTATTTGCATTGAAAATAATTGTTTTAGCACATAATACATGTATATCATGCCTATATGGGGAATGAATAATCAAATAATGTCTTCTTCAGAGTACAGTAAAACCACTCTATTACGGCCACTTAAACAATTGCTTTTTGCTTGTATAAAGCCCAATTGACAGCTAAAAGCAAGATGACAATAAAACAGAAAGCTCCTAAAGGAGCTTTCTGATTTATTGTCACCTTGCAGTAAGCAATCACTTGTCGTAAAACCCTCATAAAACACAATTTTATTGGTAAAACATAATTTTGTAGTGGTCGAAATAGCGAGGTTTTACTGTAGTTCCTTTTAATGTGATACTTACATCTTCAGTCTTTGCTATAGTACAACATTCTGCATGTGACGTTATTATATGCTTTCTATTGAAGTTAAGGATGTGACCTGGAGACGGAATGGCGTAAGATTCACAAAACCCTTTACACGCGTTCAGTGTTACGTTGAATTCTGGACAGTCTTCGATTTGAATCCTCTTTGTGTATCCTGAAAGATAAAATGCAAAACATAAGTAATAGTTATGCTATATAACTACAAATATTCAACAGAATACCCTGTGATGGTTTTAAGGGTACGTGGGAGCTTACATGTAACCCCTTCATTGCCAGGCCCTCAAACTAGTGTTCCTTAAGTCAAACGCATAGTGTTCAAAATTTAGATAAAAGGCAGACAGAAAATATAAACAGACTGTGTTAGACGGCTTGTTACGTCATAATTGACAGTGAAAGGGTTAACCCGTTACCCCATAGCCTGTTTGTAGTTTTTATTATATTTGACTACTTAAAGCAGGTTGAAAGTAAAGCAGAATGCGCCTTAAGGCGCATTCTGCTTTACCTTCTGCCAGCTTTAAGCTACCGTTTTCTAGGATATAGAAAATAATTCACAAGGTGCATATTTATAACTGTATAATTTTGGACTATTTTTCTTAGTGGAGCAAATTTAAAGGCGTAAAAAGGCGTATTTATGGGTTAATACTAGCAGTTCAGAACGCATGTACATGTACATGTCAATAGTCACGAGACCACAGTATCTCGGGCATTGCACTTAATCATGATCAGACCATCAATCACGGTGAAGCGCGGCGTTATCATCAACTCATTGACTCCTGAAACTTCAATTGGATACTTCCAGTGTCCAAATTAAGTCGTGCCAAAATTTGGCCATTAATGTTATTTTCTTGCAATATATTGTCAAAGGGCAATCAGTGCAGATTCTAATCTGAAGAGTCCCATAGAACTCCTCTGGTCTGGTATATGCGTAATTAGGAGGTCAATTGGTTAATCCTTGTAAACTTAGTCACGTACAGTGGAGAATGTGTTATTCTTTCCCAATAAACGCGTTTACGCTTAAACTATTATTTGCATTGCCAACAGTTTGGAGCCAGATCAGACGCCGGGTAACCCGGCGTCTGACCAGGCTCCAAACTGTTTGCTACCAATATAAAGATGAATTATCAGAATTGTCCAAAAGTTGTTCTTTTCTACGTTTTAGTGCTTTGCGTTTGCGTACGTTTGCGTTTAAACGGGAAAGAATAACAGATTCTCCACTGTATATATACGCCCATTACAAACAGTGTACACTTGTCATATGCCAGCAATGAATATCAAGATCAGAGTGCTTCAGGGGAGCCCCCCCCCCCCCCCCCTGATTAGGGTCTGCACTGTTTGTCATATTGCAATATATAGAGAAAACTACCACTCAATAGTAACAAATGGCCTAGACTTAATTGGAAACTGTGATTGTCATTTGAATTTTGAAGGAGGAAACGATTAAATAGCAGAATTATGATTCTTCCTGAATGGACAATGTGCAAGTCAGTATACAGACCACCTCTGTCGCTCTATCTCAGTGTATGAATGCTTTCCTGCCATTATGACGTCATATCATAACATACACATTCATCTCACAGTAGTGTCTGCTCGCAAACTTAACCTATTTGTGCCGATTGTGAATTCTTCCATACTTATATATTCTATTAGTCCATTTTTTATATGAGGGGTGCCTGATAAAAAAAATCATTTTCGATCTGTTTTCTATTGAAATTCCTATCAGCAAACAGTGTAGACTCTGATTAGACGCCGTAGTATACGGTGTCTGATCAGAGTCTTCTTTGTTAGCCTATGTCCCTTTATAGGACGCTAGGCACAAATTGGTAAACGTCTGCTTTTTTCTAGAGTTTAGAATTTTAGGCAGTTGACTTAAAAATGTCTATGAGTGTGAAACTATTAGGAGAAAAAAGTGACGCAGTGTAACGCGGCGTCTTATCTAGATAAATACTACTTACATGCGCACGTATTACATAGCTTGAATGTGAAAGGGTTAGATATAATGATGATTCATTATTTTGACCCTCAGTCTACAGTTATATCGTCTGCTGTGAAATTGTTCTCTGCAAATAGCGTACAGTTTATATGTATGGATTTGTAAATTGAAGAAACTTCAAGACGTATGTCAACAGGCCAGATGCATATCAGAATGGTCTGGGTCTTAATTGTTTGTAAACTGTTTGTAAAAACCATTCACGTTGCGACAGGCAGGCAAAGAGTTGAATTATATTAATGCAGACTTCTTATAGTTGGACATCACTAATTATTGCTAAGCGACAACGTGGACTATATGGGCATCTGCAGAAAATGTAGACTAACCTGAGAAACCTCATAAAACGACGATTTTCAAATGTCTAGACAGTTTGACATTTAATTGTAGGTTTCAGGTATTGTACATGTACATTTAAATCGTTTGTCATATAATACAGTGCCCCCTCTCTAAAACGACACCATACGGGAGACACATATTGTGTGTGTTTCAAGGAAGAAGTCGTTATAGGTAGGGTCAATTTAAACTTAGCTTACATTTGCAAACAACTTAAAATTGAGGTCAGACGCCGCATAACGCGGCGTCTGATCTGGATTCAAGCTGTTTGTCACTCTTCATTATATTTATCCTATCAAAATGTCCACTTATATGGAACTTTAAAGAAAACAGCAGATGATAATTCTAAGCGTCATTGCAGCAGTAAAAGCATAATTGTCCTTTTTAGGGAATTGCGGCAAGGGTCGTTGTTAGGAGGGAGTCACTGTTAGGAGGGCCGTTGAAGGGAAGGAGCACTGTACAATGTACATGCAACAATGAGTGGAAAGTGGAAAAACAGTTCTATTTGACAATTGAAAATACGTGATTCTTTCTCGTGTAAACGATTGTTATAACAAACAGAAAGTGACAACTATATTATAATGATTTTCGATTAGATTTAATTTGAATATCAAACAATTTGGTGCCTAATCCGACGCAAGAGTTGGCAGGCAAAACAGTTTTGCACAAACGCACTTAAAGGTAGAGAATATGTTGCATGTATCCGCTGTTGGCAGAAGGGCCCATGGTAGAAGACTTTCTCTATGGCATCTATAAAGCTATATACGACCTTGTCATTTACTGCTAAAATGAAATAGTGATTTCCTAGTCATTTACAAAAGGGTTGGTCTGACAACTTTCCTCCTTTGTTCTTCCATTAATGGCGGATATCTACATTAAGCCAGTAAGCCAGTACAGTCTAGTTATTACAAAGCGTAACACGTTAACCCTAGTCTCAGCGTAATATCGTCTGCTGTAAATTTGACGTCTGTTTTTCTGTAAATTTGTCGTCTGCATTTTATTTTTTAAATTTTGAGTTTAACAGTTTTTCAATGAAAAGAAGCAGCGTCTGATTCGGATCAAAACTATTCACAAAACCAGTGAAATTATGATGGCCAGGCACATTTTATATACTGATCAGCCTGCATTGATTAAGCAACATAACTTCAGAAAGAAAGTAAAATTCCCCTTTTCAGGACGAAGAGACAAAACGAATGTAAAGGATGCGTAAAAGGGCATGTATATGGAAGAAATGGTATAAAGATCAATGTCTAACAATACTTTCGATTCTCATCTAACTCTGTAGTACATGTATGTGTGAACACCATTAACATCATTAATGTCTTCCGTAACACATTACCCCCTCAGATATCAACTCAATAATTCCAGTTTCAAGTACGTCTAATCAATTTATACTATTTTTTGTTATTTTTATAATATCATAGAAAATGTCCATTTATACTATTTTTGTTGTTTTTTGTAATATCATGGAAAATGACTAACAGCGCAGACCCTGGTCAGAGATTTGACAAATTTTGCAAATGTACTCTGTACAGGGTGTAAAGGATGCGTATATTCCGCGAAGAGCTCCAGATAAGGGTAGTCCGTTTTGTATTTCAATAGCTAAATCTTTTTTTCTGTTATAAACCCTATGGTGTTACTACTCATTAGAATCATCTCTTCGAGACGATTCTAATGAGTAGTAACACCACCGGATTTGATACTGAAATAAGTAGAAAATATTGGATTTGTTTAGTTTAGTCCATCTTATCTGGAGTCATGTATGTGTTACTAGGCTTCAATGAGCTAAGCGGAAACTGTGTCAACTAGATAATGGTTAGTCTGTGATCTTCAGAGACGCCTGACACATTTTTACTTATTTATGGTTGTTTCAACCATTAGCACGATATGTTTTTGTCATCTCTAATATGTAGTTGCCGTCTGTAAGAATCATTTTCGTTTATTTGTTTTTTCCTTCTTCAGTTTACTTGGTTAACATTGAATTACTCAAAGGTTATTTACATTCAAACAATACTTAGTGCGCTGTGTTGATAATAACAACCGTATTCATGTATCTAAAGTAAATCTTTCTTTTTCAGCTATTGAATAATCATGTATTTTGTTATGTTATGTAATTACCTTGTGTCACTGGAGAGGACTTACATAGGCAATGCCTGTTGTCCAATCCATTTCATTATTTGAATAAAATATTGTTTAAACCAAAACAGTATCATCATATTGTTAAATAGTTTGGATCCAGATGATACGCCGAATAACTCGGTGTGTATCATCTTGATTCAAACTATTATCAACAAGTATCGAATATTCGCCGTTATACATGTATGATAGAGAATGTTTATAATCCATTTAGTCTTCACTGTCTCATTCAGAATGTGTTCTCCACCCCTTCATTATTATCGTCTCTTGTATGCCTATTATCTTCACCATTGTGTCAACAGTAAAGTTAAGGCAGTATGACTAAATAATTACCGAATCGAGTGTCAAAAGAGTTTGGATTTAGATCAGACATCACGTTAGCCATAGGCGAAGTCTAATTTGGATTCTTAAAGTCGACCTTAATCGTCTAAGGCAGTGAAAGGGTAAAAAGCTACCCCTGAACACAAGATCGTGGTTGTGTTGCGTACATACAGTGGAGAATCTGTTATTCTTTCCCAATAAACGCGTTTACGCTAAAACTATTATTTGCAGTGCAAACAGTTTGGAGCCAGATCAGACGCCGAGTAACCCGGCGTCTGATCATGCTCCAAAGTGTTTGCCACCAAGATAAACAAGAATTATCAGAATTGTCCAAAAGTTGTTCTTTTCTACGTTTTAGTGCTTTGCGTTTGCGTACGTTTGCGTTTAAACGGGAAAGAATAACAGATTCTCCACTGTAGCTGTAGAAAAGGGTTAAGGGACAATTTAAAATGTCTTACCATATGAAGCAACGGCTCATTAGCAATGTCGCTTCGGTACAGATTAAATGAATAGTCATAAAACATGGTTAAATAAAGACAATAGGAAAGAAACCGAACGGAAAATTCCTGAACCAAACCATAGACGATACTGTCTGTGGTTGTGAAACTATTCAGGATTTTGCAGGGCAGCCATTACTCCGGATTTTCCCGAAATCTTTGAATATTTATCCAAGCAGATGGTAGCTTAAAAAGACTTAAAGTAATGCAGAGTACGCCTTTAGTCGCATTATGCTTTATTTTCAACCTGCTTTAAGCAATCGCGCTTGAAAAAAAAGACAATTTTCAAATCATTGGAATTTTCAAGATCACCTTGTGGCAAGCATGTTTTTGTTGTATCTGCCATCAGTCGGATGCCAAAAGGTGTTTCGTATGATTGCCCTATTTCTAAATAATTATATTATGATCCCTAATAATAACACGATAACTATTATGGACATTCTCATGAAACGTGACTTAGAGCGTACATTTTTCATTTTTCTGTCCGCAGATTGTTCTAATCAGTAACTAAAATTCTAAATATAATATCTCTTTATTAATAAACACTGTATGAAAAGTCAGTAATGATGACGGCAAACCCTTATCGTGCAGAGAAATGTGTACTTGGGAACAGGGGCTGGTATTTACGAGGACAAAGGCCAGGCTTCAATGTTATTAAGCGTTTGAGTTGAGTCTGAGAACGTTCTCATGCATCTGATAGGTCAAATCTGACAAATTAAAGATTGTGAACGAATTCAGACTCAACTCAGTATATTTTTAACCTTTGGACCTGGGGTCCAAGGTAATAAAGCGTTTGAACTACATGTGTATGTATGAGATTGTTCACAAGCCTTTGAATTGTCAGATTTGATGTCGAGTCTATACAGGTTTGATCCTGATCAGACGACGCGTTAGCTGTTATTAATGAACCAATTACTTTTTTGTGCATGTTGTCGTTTAAGGCACATTCGGCGGTGCAAACGTTTAAAGACATACGGAAGCCCAAATGATTAGATAAAAGGAAACATCCAATGCATGATAGTATGCTTACGTTCCCGTTCATTTTAATTACATGTTCATGTGCCCTTCTCCTGTCTATTACGACTTGTCTGATATCTGCGTTACGCAACCTCTGCCAGGGATCCGTTTCATAAAGCTTCGTACGACAAAAATGGTCGTAAGTCAAAACTTTAAAATATGTTTCATTTCTTATTTCTCTATCTAATCCAGTCTTGTGACATCACTTTGGAATCGTCTTTTCAAGGGGATTCCAAAGAGATGTCACAAGACATGATTATATTAATTAAGACTTTTATAATCTGACTTACGACAACATTTGTCGTACGAAGTTTTATGAAACAGGCCCCAGGGGCCCGTTTTACTAAACTACTTACGCAAAAATTTTGCGTAAGTCAAAATTTTAAATTTTAATTTATATTTTTTATTATCACTTGCTACAAACAGCAAATAGCCAGATCAGAGGACGCGCTTTTAGCGCGTCCTCTGATCTAGCTATTTGCTGTTTGCAAACGTTTATGATCGAAAAATAAGAGTAAAACGATTTTGACTTACGCAAAAATTTTGCGTAAGTAGTTTAGTAAAACGGCCCCCATATCTGTAACCAAACAGTTTGCAACTCATTTTGACTCTATCACTGCCAACGGCGCCAAATGGCGACTTTGCAAAATGTTTTGAGGGTTAAAGCAGACGATTAGATTTGACAGTGAAAGAGTTAATGGTTATTTAATTTGCATTTATCGCAATTTAATTAACTTTCCAGGCGACAATTCCAGTTCAAGACCATATAACTGCAGGATAAGAGCTACGCAGCCATTTGCCTTTTACATTGAAAATAAGCATCATTTTCATCTATAATCCAATAGCCTGTTTCTTGTTTTGAAGATAGGTGACCACTTAAAAAATAGTAGACTGTGTCTTAGTGCTCATTTGGCTTAACTATCAGCCTGATTTAAGCTACCATCTGCTAGAATATAGAAACAATTCATATTATACATATTCATGACTATTCAAAGTGGAAATGTTTTTCTTCAGTAAATGAATAACTAAAATGCACAGAAACCTATCATGGAAGAAATTGGTTAGCTAAGTGATCTAAACAGCTGGGGCCCGTTTCATAAAACTTCTTACGACAAATGTTGTCGTAAGTCAGATTATAAAAGTATCAATTATTATTTATTTCTCCATCTAATCCTGTCTTGTGACATCATTTTGGAATCGTCTTGAAAAGACGATTCCAAAAAGATGTCACAAGACAGGATTAGATAGAGAAATCACAGATTATATGTATTTTAAAGTTTTGACTTACGACAACATTTGTCGTAAGATGTTTTATGAAACGGGCCCCTGATATCTACTGTAACGCCTGAAGGAAAAGACATTCCTAGGTTATTGCAGAGGCAGCAAAAACAGTAATTTAAACCGGATTACTTTTCTTAAATTCACTTTCTTGAATCACAAATTGGCTAAAAGCATTTTTTCAATTAATTCAGAGATTGTTCTCTAAGATGATATTAAATTACAGACAAAAATTAGCTTTTATAGCAATCAAATGCCATATGATTTCTTTTGTTGCTAGGATTTGCCAGTATTGTTTGCTGAAATTATTTGGTAAATCCTAGCATAAACGCCAATAATCCTGGAATGCAATAAAGTCAAGTTGTAACAGAGACCAACCTTTGTTTAATTTATTTTGGAAAGGCCTAATATCATTAGTTAGTCGGTCGATTACTTTAACCGCTTCACTGCCTTACCCGGAGTACACTGATTATTTGCAAACAGTTTGGATCCTGATCAGACGCCGCGTCACGCGGCGTCTGATCAGGGTCCTAACTGTTTGTTGCCACTCATTTCAATAATTCTTAAGTCAAAGTTAAAAGTATTTAAATTTGAGAAATAAAAGCAGAAATAATTGTTAAATTTAATGACGTCATGGCATTAAAAGGGTTTAATTCCAAGCTTAACCCAGATGAACTTGCGTAATTTTATTTGAGCGTGAAGTTTTAACTAAACTCTATTAAATTGGTCATTCAATGGATTATCCGTGCGTTTCTTTTTATTTGTTTCGTACATATTATTTGGAAATTATGATCTGATTTAAAGTATCGATGGAAGAAATTGGGTAATCTTCTTTAGCTTTAGTTAATTCATTGAAAAAAGCAGTTTTGATCAAGATTGAATGCCGCGTTAGTTGTGGAAGATCTGTTAACAAAATATTGAAATACTATTTACACGTAAATTGTTAAATCAATAGACTCGATACGAGTGTAAATCAAGTTGGATCATAAATCAGAAGTTACGCGGCGTATGATCAGGATCCAAACAGTTTACGCGGCGTCTATTCAGGATTTAAAGTACATGTACAGTGGAGAAAACGTTATTCTTTCCCAATAAAAGCGTTTACGCTAAAACTATTATTTGCAGTGCAAACAGTTTGGAACCAGATCAGACGCCGGGTAACCCGGCGTCTGATCAGGTTCCAAACTGTTTGCCACCAAGATAAACATGAATTATCAGAATTGTCCAAAGGTTGTTCTTTTCTAAGTTTTAGTGCTTTGCGTTAGCGTACGTTTGCGTTTAAACGGGAAAGAATAATAGATTCTCCACTGTACTAGTATTTGCAAAGTCGATTTGATCGCCGATTGCGGTGAAAGGGTTAGGTGGTTAAGTGATACAACTATCATAAGACGTAGTCCCATCGTAACTGTCTTTGCACCTGTATGGACCCCACCCCCTATAATGCACGTGTGCACACGATCAAAATGTTATGTGCATACCGTATGGAGCAAGATCATCCGCCAAATCATATGACGTCTTATCAAGCTCTATACTGTTTAACATTCAGATGAAAAAAACATCATGTACATTTTTTAAAATAAAGTTTTGTAAATCATTTTTGTTATGCAATCGTAATAAAAACATCACTTACCGACTTTTTCACATTGTGGCCTCTTTGCTGATGAGGGATAAATTATTAACACCAAAATCAACACAGTTCTGTATAATGTCAACAGTGTTCCTTTAGAGTTTCTGATATGACACTTGAGGTATAGATTCATTAAAACATCTCTGCAATGCATAATAAAGTCAGTAGGATATCTCTCATACCCTGCCCATTGTCTCCGAGAAAAATGCGATACCATGGCTTCACTTCTGTGTATGAATCGGATCCTAATTATATATAATTTATAAGGCTTTAGGCAGCTGCGTTGACTTGGTAAATGAAACCGTTGCAAGTTAATATAAATCCAATGAAACAGTTTTGATTGGTACGTTTTGGCATCTCTTTTAACAATGTCCCTAATGTGTTCCTAGTAACCCTGTATGGACATCCATATTAAGAATGTTTTATTAAATTATCCGTGCTTAGTGAATGTAATGCCAGCTGTTCTGTATAAAGCACATATATTTGATCTGTAAGCAACACTTGTAACTACTAAGGCCTAAATCGTATTACCGAGAACTCAACTTCCTAAACCCCCTTATTTCCGTTGCCACTCCGTCGAAAGATTTATATTTTCTTCTTTGTTCTCTAGCGTCACATTATCCACGTTGTAATCTGTTAAAGCTTCGGTGCTATTCGTCTATACGCCTTGTCCTCTTAAATCTCATTCTCGTAGTAATGAAGCAAATTCATAGTGCCTGCGTAGGCTCATTGAGCTGCTGGAGTGATGGAGAGATGCACAAGCCTCTAGTCCAATACTCTCTCACATCAAAGGTGCTCGTTGTTTTCAGCGAGGGTTTTCTCTTCACTTCAGCCGCACAAACACACTATGAGCTGAAATTAAACGTGACAATTTAAGTCGTGTAAAACTCATTCAACACTGAAACTGCAAATGGATTAATATGGTGTAGTCCCTTTTTTATTATTCATGCTTGGTTGTTTTATCTTCAATTTATTACAAAATGACACAAATAGTGAGAAGCAGAGGAACCCTTTTATCTGGGTCTACATTGCTTGCGTATGACATTTGTGCTCTTCCGGGACACACTGTTTGTCAAAGATTAGTATACCCGTCGCTAGGGGTTGATAGGGATGATACCATACACTAAAACATTGACTGTGTTCATTGAAATTGAAGCATTACAGTGTCCCCTCAATTATACCCTTAACCCTTTCCCTTATAGAAGCGACTTTTAGCACATTCATTTTATTCATCCGCTGAAGAAAATAGTTCCAAATTATACCGTAATGAATATGTGTCATATTTAATACTTTTCTTATTCTAGCAGTTAATAGCTTAAAGCAGGCTGAAAAGTAAAGCAGAATGCGCCCTGCTTTACTTTCAACCTGCTTTAAGTAGTCACATATCTTCAATACTAGAAACAATGCTATCAGGTAAAGGGTTAAAGCGAATTTTGTTGAAGACAGATGGTAGCTTAATGCAGGACAGTAGTAATGTCGTATATTGCTCCTATAGGAACCTTCTGCATTACTTTTGTCTACATTAAAAAGTAACCTGCCTTTACATATTCGTTCCTCTTTATTAGTATGCCTCTAAAGAGAAGGTTTTCTATAAATGTTTAATCCTTCAGCAGAAATAATTTGGCAAATACAATATTTTAATGATCTTATTCATACATATCTTATTTTAACATAAATTGCTTAATTTCATACTTTTAGGCATTACAGTAGGTAAAATGTTACTTGTTTACACAACACCTAAATTAAACTCAGTGCAGAAAATGACACGGTTTCAAAAATGTTGAAAAATATTCATTATGAGCAGCTAACAGTTTTGTAACCTGATTAGACGGCGTCTGGATTTGTACCGTAATGTCACAGGTTACAACGGACATTATGGTTTAACCCTTATCGTTCTCTGTACGACTTGCCTTATAATTTAAAACAGCTTTAATCCAGATCAACGTTGTTAGCGACTCATACTGATATTTTCTCAAGTTTCAAAACAATATCAAAATTATAATTATTTTTTCACAGACGATAGATTTGAAGCAGACGGCAATTCAGCACAATAAGGGTTAACATATAAGCGTTTATTGGTAGAGTGGTACAGAAGATGTTTTCTCCATTGTAAGCATGTACGAGATGATGAAGCAGTCAAAATGTTTTTCACTTAATTACCTTTCATCAAATCTCAATATCAGTCTAGAGAGACGAGATACATATACTCACTTTTTAATTTCACTTGAAAGAATTCCTTGATCAGCCGACAATTATCTGTCTATGTCTGTGCTACCTATGAGATTCTTTCCTACAATTAATGTCAATTTCACGAACACGCTTGCATTTATACACTACGTTCCCTACACGCCTTTGTCCTTAATCTGATACACATTCGTCTGCTTCGAAAACTCTCGTCTGCTAATAATTTCAAAAGCAGTTTTCAATTTTTAATTTATTAGATATCATAAACTGTTGTCAAACATCTTGATCCTTAACCAGACTCTGAGATAGTTTATGTCTGATTAGGAATAAAACTGTTAGCGAATTTCACTACAGCCATGTGCAGCAGAATGTGGGTTTCTACTAGATAGGCGTTCTTCGTTACAATTTCGTGGTTTGGTTCGGAGGAGTGGGTTGCCAGTATTTGTTTTGGTTTCCTTATACAGATTTGGCCTACTCCCAGTCCGGAGATAAAATACGTGATCGTCTCCTACCCACATGTTGCCAGTGACTATAATCTGTATTTGTATTTGTTCATTAACCCTTTCATGATGAAATCATTCGGGAGATTTTTACCCCTTCACCGCTTTATTGTCGTCTGTTTCAGTGTTGCTGTCTGCAATACACATTTCAAAGTTAGATGTAACGTTGTATGACTTAATACATATCGATAAGAGTGTAAAACAGTTTGGGTCCTGATCAGATGCCGTGTTATGCATTGAAAGTTTTTATGCGAATGTCAAACAGTTTGCATCCTATTCAGACACCGCGTAATGTTATGTTTGATCAGAATCTAGATTGTTTGCAAAGTGGCCTATACAGTGGAGAATCTGTTATTCTTTCCCGTTTAAACGCAAACGTACGCAAACGCAAAGCACTAAATCGTAGAAAAGAACAACTTTTGGACAATTCTGATAATTCTTGTTTATCTTGGTGGCAAACAGTTCGGAGCCTGATCAGACGCCGGGTTACCCGGCGTCTGATCTGGCTCCAAACTGTTTGTACGGCAAACAATAGTTTTAGCGTAAACGCGTTTATTGGGAAAGAATAACAGATTCTCCACTGTATAAGTAAATGGAGTACTTTTTTCTTCTAAACTATTCTTTCGGGTTGCAATTTCATTGATGCTCTTTTGAAACGTGTTTTGAATTGCTTTTATTTAAACAATATTTAGTTTGAAACATTAGGTACTACATGTGTGTATGCATACGTCACCATTATAAAACAATATCACTTACTTTTGTGTAAGAAATATACAGTAAAGATTTTTACTTGAACAATTGCGTTATTACATTGTTATTTATCATACAATTTTGTAATCCCATTGTAATGCTACTAGACTGACTGAATCAATTCATGTATAGTACCACCAGTCAGTAACCACAGCACAAATTGAATACCAATGTGTGCCGACACAAATTGCACCATTGTAGTGCCTACACTGTTTGTTATTTCATATAACTAGTCTTCTAACTGAACTGTGTATTTGGACATTATTAACCCATTTGCGCCCAGTGAATTCTTCAATGTTTTATATTGGATTAGTCCATTTTTTATCAAAGGGATGCCTGGTCAAACTTTTCATTTCCATTTTGTTTTATAATGAAATTCCTATCAGCAAACATTGTAGACTCTGATCAGACGCCGCATCATGCGGCGTCTGATCAGAGTCTACACTGTTTGCCTATGTCCCATATATAGGATCGTGGGCATAAATGGGTTAAATTGCATTAATCTCTTTTACTGCAATCTTTAATTAAGGGAAGATACCTGTTACCTTTTTCGGTGGTTGTTATCTAAATATGTTACAATACATTGAAACGTATGTTAAGCAATCTGTATTCGTATAATCAGTCCCTGTTTGTAAGTATGTAATGGTAAGAAATCGTTATTATTTCCAATCATGCTTTAACCTTATGTTGATTGCACACAGTTAGGAGACAGGTCAAACGCCGTTAAAACAGGCGTATGACCATACTCAAAATTGTTTACCATACACAATGAAATAAATTGTTAGAAGCTGTAATTTTTTTATCATTTTCAGTACTTTATTGCAACGCGTTTGCGTTTTGTTTAGAATAGCACAATACTCAGTGAAAAATGCTAAAAATAACATTTCTTTTTATAAAGTGGCAAACAGTTCCCCACATACGACGCCGAGTAACTGGGTTTCTGATGTGGCTCCAACAATATTTCAATGGGCGATGAAATTAAAGCAGAAATGCTTTTGTTTAGAAATAAATGCATACTTCCCAATTGAGTAGTGTTAATTTATAGCGTGGCAGATAACATACGTGAAGCGCAGTACATGTATCCCTATCTGTTTAATGTAACAGTTGTACGATACGTTTTTGCGTTGCAATGCAGTTTTGCTTTGACACTTTCACAACTGTAGTATTTGTTTAATCCTTCCACTATCGTGATATCGCCTGCATAGACATGTGGTCAGATTTTCTATTTCAGACATTTGACTTATTCAACTAGAAACGCATATACGGCAGCCAAACAGTTTGGATCTCGCTCAGACGCCAACTCACTCGCTGTCTGAAGTGTTTCCAACTTAGTTCGGTGTCCATGTCGTTGGGGTTGGTAGAATAAGGGGTAAGACCGCCATTCCCATTCAGAGTCCGCATTACATAGAAAAGAACCCACAATATTGCTATGAAATCGGCGACGTAATAAACATTTTGTCTAAGAATAATTTATGATTTTGATTTGCATCTTTATTCTAAACAACACAGTTTGAGACCTGATCAGAAGCAAGGTACTTTGGGGTTCAGTCAGGAAACAAAATAGATCAATTTTCGGGTGCAATCGATTTAACGTTTGAAAGGTTAGGCCATTTCCGCGTCTAGCTCTGTTTGAAGAGTGAGTAACATATACACAAGAGTATTTAAATCGGATTACCGTACAAACATTAGATATCAACAAAGGAATAAGCCACACCAACCACTACCCCGAAAATCTGTTACACCCCAAATCTACACCAATCGTGACCAGTGTTGACTTGACAGTCACCCATACTACGTATAACAGATTCTGTCCGTTATCTCTTTTTGAAATTATTTTTTACTGTGTGACCCTGTAACTTCCGTTATGACGTAATAAATCTCTAACACAATATCGTTGCCAAAATATCGCCTGTTTATATTTTCGTCAGCGTTTACTTTCTTTTGACATTAATTTGTTTAGACCGACATGCATGAAGCATTGATATGAGTATCAAATATTTGATTCCTGATCAGACGCCGCGCTACAAATTCCAGTGGTGTCGGCTTTTGGACAAAAAAGGTTATAGAACAGAACAGAACAGAACTTTATTTTCTCGAATTCTACATAACATAGAATATATGAGGTACAACAAAAGAATATAAGTAATTACTGTCACGTTGTTTTTATAATTTAACAAATTTTAACTAATATCTAATATGGTGATTGGGGGGGGGGGGGCGACGCCAACTCAGAATCAAATCTAGCTGAACGCATTTGCAGAAAAATGGCGGCAAAATAAATTGCATTCTGCACGAGATACGAGTTTGAGAACTAATAAATATGGGGCTCACGCCTTTCTCAACCGTTTAACCCTTATTATGCTGAACTGTCGTCTGCTTAAAGTATATCATCTGCGAAAAAGGATCAAACAAATTTTGATTTTTTCTAAACTTGAGAAAATATTAATACTAGTGGCAAACTGTTTGAATCCAGATCAGACACGGCGTTTCGCGCTTAACACAATAAAGGTTAAAAGCACGTGCAGTGCACACGAATTGTGAAAATGTGACGGGTTTTGATATGATATTAACGGTTTTTTACAGTCTCAAAAGGCACTAATAACAGAAATAATGTGTTCAACTCACTCAGTAGATCATCATTAGTCCCTGTTAATATAATTTAAAATAAAACACGCGTTCTTATGCCTACTATATCACATCAGAAACTACAACGAGAAATGATATACTCGGGAATTTTAGCCAAAACAGACTCTACACTACAATACGTGGGATCAATCTCTAAACTATTTCTAATGGAATAATATTTTATAAGCGGTGCACTGTTTACGAGGTCAATTAATTGTACAGTGCTCCCTCCCTAAAACGGTCATCCAAGCAACGATTCCCTCCTCACAATAATGATTACCGCTGGTCCCTAAACACGACAATTATGTCTGTTTTCTCAGTGTTGCAATATCGTGTGCTTTAAATTGTCATTCGCTGCTTTTACAAAGTTAAGTTTTTGGAAATGTGACAGAAGGAACATAAAGACAAGCGACAAACAGCTTGAACCTAGATCAGACGCCACGTGACGCAGTCTGATCTGGTTTCAAACCGTTTGCAAAATTGCAAATGTAAGCTAAATCATGTTCAGTACTCTAAGAGTATTAATTACCACTCCCAATGGCAGCCCCCTCTTAAAGGTAAAACATCTTTGTGTCTCCTTGGGTGTTGCTGTATAGCGGGATAACTCTATTTCTATTTGGAATATTGGTTGTAAGTACTTACAGTGGAGAATCTGTTCTTCTTTCCCGTTTAAACGCAAACGTACGCAAACGCAAAGCGCTAAAATGTAGAAAAGAACAACTTTTGGACAATTCTGATATTTCATGTTTATCTTGGTGGCAAACAGTTTAAAGCCTGATCAGACGCCGGGTTACCCGGCGTCTGATCTGGCTCCAAACTGTTTGTAAAAGAAAAAATAGTTTTAGCGTAAACGCGTTTATCGGGAAAGAATAACAGATTCTCCACTGTATACAGTCTGTCTATGGGGTCATTTTAGTGTATTCTGTTACTGGGTTTCGTATGCATAAACTATTAGTTTGATCATTTCTGTACAGTATTCCCGTTCTACAGACATAATAAATCTTTGGAAACTTGTTTTTAAAATTGACTTACGTAAATGCTGAAAACTGAAACTGTGGGTGATATTTAAATTTCATGCAAAATGTTTACATCATGCAATTTTCATCATTCTTGTGAGATTTACAAGCTCTTATTGGTAGCTCTTATAAGAATTTATTTCTGTGTTGCAGCCATGCATCATCTGCTACATCTACAAATGTCTGCTGTTTGTCTGTATACCTGTCTGTCATTCTATATGTATCTGTCTGTCTCTTTAAGTCTGTTGCAACCCTGTCTGTCAGTCCCTGACTTGTTTCTCTCTGTGTCTCCGACTGTCTGTCACTCTCTTTCTATCTCGCCTGTATGTAAGCTTTTTCTCTTTGTCTATTTCTCTGTTTGTATCTCCCTATCTCTGCCTCATTCTCTCTTTCTCTCTTCCTATCTCTCTCTCTTTCATTATATATCTCTCTTTTTCGTCCGATGTCTTTTTGTCATTGTGCCTCCGACTGTTTATTCTCCTTTATCATTTATTCTATATGAATGTGATTATTTATCTCTGTATGTCTCTGTCTTGATGTCTCTGTCTTTCTGTATGTCCCTCTGTCTCCCTATATTGCTTAGTCTCCTTCTCCGCATCTGCATGCCTATGCCTTCCTATCTCTCTCTAGCTCTCTCTATTTTTTTCTCTCTCTCACTCGTTTTATCTATCGATATCTCTCTCACTCTTCTCCCGCTATAACTTTATCCCCTTTCTCTCGCCAATTTATATCATGAATACATGACTTCTTGTTTTCTATAGAAAATCCCTTACTTTTAAAAACTGACAATGAAAATGGGGTAAATACGCCAGATATAGTAAACAATATATTTTTTTCTTCTGCTATGAATCAACAAGTGTAATTATACACCATGCTGGGGAAAATTATATGTACTTTTAGAATCCATTGCACCTGTATGTCTTCAACCACCATAAACAAGAGAGAAATCGTGTTTTTAATTATGAGACGCTTCACTAGAAAATAAGTCCGAATGCTACAAAACATAATGTTAACTCATTCACTCCTGTAGCGTTTGGTGGACAACTTATTTTTCCAATTATGCCTTACCCAATATTTTCTTATTTAGGGTTGATAATGACACTATATCAGTATTTTCTTCTGACCTGGCATTTATATTTTAGATTGGAACATTCTCAAACTGACAATGAGTTGATTATTGGACTCGATATTTTCCGTAACCGAACGTAAGCGATGGCCAACTAGAAATACGAATAAATGTATCTATTTAGCGTAACAATGTACAAATAAAGTTCTTAATGCGAGAATCTTAATCAAAATACCACTTTTGTTATTCCTATTAGTTTTTGTTTATCTTTGATTTGTGTACACTGTATGTGTTTAGTAGGTTTATGCAGTTTGAATTTGGTATAACGATGTACTAAACAATTAATATTATATTGATTAATACAGTGGAGAAAACGCTATTCTTTCCCAATAAACGCGTTTACGCTAAAACTATTATTTCTATTGCAAACAGTTTGGAGCCAGATCAGAAGCCGGGTAACCCGGCGTCTGATCAGGCTTCAAACTGTTTGCCACCAAGATAAACATGAATTATCAGAGTTGTCCAAAAGTTGCACTTTTCTACGTTTTAGGGTTTAGCGTTTGCGTTTCGTTTAAACGGGAAAGAATAACGTATTCTCCACTGTAATATTCATACTGATGAATAAAGGAGTCAATTCAATTCAATTCCGATGTTACATTACTTACCTATGTGTCCATTATAAACTATTCTGTTCTAAAAGTAAAACCGTCAGATCAGAAAATCGGACACAGCATGTATTGATAAATGACAAACAGTGCAAACCCTGATCAGATGCTCACACAGGAGCCAGTTTCCATTAGAAAAGTTTACTCCTCATATGTAAACTGTTTATCAAAGACGAGTTTACTCGTCACTTGGGAGGAATGAGTTAAGTACGTCGCAACATGTTCACCAGGGGCCCGTCTTTCGAAACGTCGTACGACAAAGAAAAACAGTCTTAAATCAGATTTTAAAATGCTCAAATATTATTTATTTCTGTGTAAGAGGTGTTATGCTCTTCTGATCTGAGACTGATCTGATCAGCAAGAACAATCAGCCGTATGCTGTGTATGACAAAGCCATGATACGATGGATCTGCCTTGTCAAGTCATATAAAGATGTCCCATTTGGCTCTTTGTTATCTCAGCTGAACATAAGAGGCATTACCGAGACCCTCCAATCAAATAGGCAGAAATGGCTTGGCAATGTAAAGAGAAGCTCTAGCTGGATCTCTCAAATCAGATGCCTGAACACCACAGCACAGTGGGGTCCAGACAGACTTAAGCTATCTTGGGAGGACATTGTAAAACGTGACCGTGAAGCTCTCGGGTTTGAAAACACCAACCCACAAAATCGCCAAGCTTGGCGAGGGAGACTTCGTTCCGGACTGGACAGCCAGATCTCACACTTATAAGAAGGATTAATCAATGACCTGGTTAAACTAAAATTGATGATGATGATAATGATGATGATGATGATGATGATGATTCTCCATCCTATCCTTTCTTGTGACATATTTTTGGAGTTGTCTTGGATAGACGACTCCAAAGAGATGGTACAAGACATGATTGGGTGCATAAACCAGAAACTAGATTTGTTTTAAAGTTTTGACTTACATGTACGATCGGTTTTGTCGTACGGCGTTTCGTAAGACGGAACCCAGATTCAGGTTTTACATTTAATGTATGTTTCGCTCTCAATTCGATACATTAAGTTTAACTTTGAGAAATAAAGGCAGACCGCATTGTTTGAAACAGTTGACTTCATTGCAGTCCACATTATTGTTACAAAGTTAGAATTGAGATAAAACACTAAGTACATATCGACATATCATGTAACGCTGAGTCATATCAGTATCAAAGCTGTAATACGACATTGAATTAGTCGGCTTTGGGGTGTAAGGGGTAAGCTTCTAAAACTGCGAAATAAACTCGTTCAACACCATTGACCTGTTTAAAATACATGTATAGCCATTATGTTAGCAAACAGTGTATACCTAGATCAGAGAGCAGTCATAGGAGCCCTCTAATCATAGTCTAAACTGTTTGCCAATTAAGAGTAGTATTTATCAAACTATCAAGAATTGCAAGTATACTAATTCATGTTTTGGTAACGAAATATGTCCACAAGGGAACCTGATAAACCACAAAAGTTACTTAGCGTTGAAAGGGTCAAAGCAAATCCCTATGTACGGACCCGATGCCACCTGCTGTGACTGATCCTGTGATTCGTCACTATTGGCAGTCTCAAGAGTATCTGACGAACAACTCGTACACAGTACGGTGTACACTGGACGAGCACGTTTTTTTAGTTTCCATCTAAATAAATTTAAACAAATGCAAGGCAATAGAATAAAGAAAGTGGTAGATTTAAGATGCTGTTGATGATTTATTAAGATAAGTGTTACACGGCGTCTGTCTGGCTCCAACTGTTCGCTATCAATAATATTGCACAAGAACAAACGCGATTATTTGGAACGAATAACGCTTTAATTCAATTAGGGAATACTTCTGAATTAAGGAGACTGATATCAACGATCGTGCTGAAAAGCCGATTAGCAATATTGACAATCCTTAACATTTAGCTAGTTATAAAACTTTGCTCTCCAAAATGTACTGTCTCAAGCACTTCCTAGATGTTGCATAATAACGATTTCGTTTTGAGAACAAATTGTAGGATTGTCAAAGAGTTTAAATTCAAGTGAACAACCGAGTAGCATGGCATTTCATTTGATCAAAACCGTTTTCAGAATCATTTCAATACATCTACATCGTTTTTACCCTTTCGCTCTCAATGACGCTTTAGACCGCGTTTGCAAACAGTTTGGATCCTGATTAGACGCCGCACAACGCGGCGTCTAATCAGGACCCACACTGTTTGACACTCTTTTCAAATTTCTTCAGTCATACTGCCTTATTTTGTTCTTTGAAAAGACATTGCAGACAACAAAATTGAAGCAAACGACAATGAAACGGTGAAAGGGTAAATATCTCACGAAAATGTTGGCAGTGAAAGGGTTAACTGTTGAATTTGCTCTGCCTCACCATCATACTTGTGATAAAGAGTGTAAATGCAAGTAGGTGAACCAATTTGGATTTCAGTCTTCATTTGCCTGTTCATCAAATAATTGTCGAATCCGTTTATAAATGTCTAACGTAGCAATACAATTGACATAGATAGAGGAAATAAGGTGATACTCACATAGCCTTATGCAAACCACCGACCCATATAATAAGTGTGGTGTAAAAGTGTTTATTTATACAAAATTAGTAAGATGAACCTTTTTAGTTTAAACACATTTATTTCCTGAAGTACATATGATTACATATATACATGCTAACGTTATTATACAATACTTAGACAACTTAGATGGACCTTTTTGGGGAAGCAGTCTGGAAATATCAGGACTTATGCATATTGTTTGAAAACCCGAGAGTGAAAACCGTTGTGTATTTCCATATAAGCTGCTTTGCCTAAAGTGCAAAGTAATTAAACTATTCCATGTACTAATATAACCCTTTTTTACAATCCTAGCTACAATCGATTGTACACACGGTTTGATCCTGATCTGGGGCCCGTTTTACTAAACTACTTACGCAAAATCTTTGCGTAAGTCAAAATCGTTTTACTCTTTATTTTTCTATCATAAACGTTTGCAAACAACAAATAAAGCGCGTCCTCTGATCTGGCTATTTGCTGTTTGTAGCAAGTTATGAAAAATATATATAAATTAAAATTTAAAATTTTGACTTACGCAAAAATTGTAAACTGTTGGATAATTATTTCGACGTCCCCACTGTCATTGTTGCCTTCGATCTAGCTTTGAAACAAAATTTCATGGTGGAATAAAGCAGGATATATTTTGTCAGTGTAAGTTTAAAGTAGAAGACAAGATTCAATGATAAAAGGTGTAAGTGGTCATCAGATATTGTCCTTCTGGTAAGTAATTATTGATAAAACCGTATCATCATAAATAATGGCAATCACCGATCGTCTAAATACAGCCAGACCGAACTTTCAAGAAATTAATAAATTACCCCATAGTCTTGTTCTAATTTTAAAGAAAGGGACCACTTGAAGCCGGTTGAAAATAAGACAGAATGCGCCCCCATCCACACAGCTCTACTTTTAGCCTGATTTAAGTTACGGTATCATCTACATGTACTAGGATAAAGAAAGTATTCATTATGTTGCACATTCATGATTGTATGAATACGATAACTACATTAAATACGTAAATAGAGGATCTTCCAAATTTTGTTAAGGATATTATGTGGCGGAGACAGAGTTAAACTCACTGCCAACGGCGCCAAAATGTGACTTTGCTAACAGTTTGGATCCTGATCAGAATCCAAACTGTTTGACACTCATTTCGATAATTCGTCAGTCAAAGTAGCTCTTAATCTGACTTTAAAAGATATAGCAGGCGGCACTTATAATACAGACGTTATTTTGGCGTTAAGAGGGTCAACGCAGACGACAAGTTATGACAGGGAAAGAGTTAAAGTGCTGAGCACGCTTCTCTAACTTTGAGACTAATTTTGATCCAGATCAGACGCCACACCATGCGGAGTCGTCGAGCGGCTCTGATCTAAACTGTTTGATGCTTATGTCGGAAAATATTCTGTCAAGATCGCTGGAATCGAACTTTGGAAATTTAGAACAGACGAGAATTTTGAAGCAGGCGATATGATAGAAACGAAATATTTCAAATGAAAACTATGTGATGGACGTTTTAGAAATTATTTCACTATCGTCTTCTGCTCTTATTGTACGCGCTTAAAGGATGGCCCTGGAGATAATAAATTAATTTGTTGGTAAATTGGAGTTTAGCTCCGACCTGATAATTTACCAAGATAAAGCTTGATTAAAATATATGTTGCCGCATCAGCATCTCCGTAGTACGTATATTAACTCTTGCACTCTCAGTGACGCTTAAAAGAGCGTTTGCAAACAGTTTGGACCCTGATCTGACGCCGCGTAACGCGGCGTCTGATCAGGGTCCAAACTGTTTGATACTCTGATCGATATTGATTAAGTCATACAACCTTAAATCTAACTTTGAAATGTGTCTTGCAGACAACAATACTGAAGCAGAAGACAATGAAGCGGTGGAGGGGTAAAACTCTCGAATAATTTCATAATGAAATGGTTGACACTCCCATACTAGCCGCGACTATACTAGAATTTGCAGACGGTTTTGATTGTGCTCTTTGCCCTTTACTAAACTTTAGATCGCTTGAGCTACATGTATAAATTCCCTTACACAAAATAAAATACAACTATAGCAACGACACGTGTGAGGAATACGGCCATGTAAGAGGTGAATATACTTAATACTTTGCTTTATTGCTTGTAGAAGAGAAAATGGATACTGGGATTAACTCTTACAACGCCAATGGCGCCAACATGTATGCGGTGAAGGTTGTTTTTTTAATTTTTTCAGTAAAAAAAACACCTTTAAAATTAGCTTACTTAAAATGGAGACTATATGTTGGCTAGAGGGTCAAAGCAGAAGTTGAAATTGGCAGTGACAGAGTTAAACGTTTTGCTATCTTCAAAATGCGTACGTACTCCAAGAACGAGGGAATTTGGTAAAATGTTTGACCCTTTTGTTCTGGATGTTGTATTGAACTCTCTTTTAATGTTATTTTAGATGATATAAAAGGAATGGATGATTGATGAGTTGGGTTTTACGGCACTGCGACACAAAATATGTCATATAGAGTCGATGAGTAATGCGCGAGGATGATGAGGGGTTGACGATGATTTCTTGTAGACGAGTTTGACTAATGCCACCTGTTACAAAGCAGAGTATGGGAACAAAACCACCGACCTATCCTCCTTTTAGTTCTTGACAGAGGGGGTACTCTCGGTCTAAAAACAGAAACAATTTCCTATGACAATTCAGCCCCAGAACCACGACAAGGTAGGAAGGTCTAAGGGGAATATAAAAAGATGATCTAGCAACACTACACTGTTATTTCTGACAACAGTATTCCGAGTTTATATATTGGTCCATTTTTTTATCAAAATGAAGCCTTGTCAAATTTTGTTTTATATTGAAAATCCTATCAGCAAACAGTGTAGACTCTGATCAGAGTATACACTGTTTGCCTTTGTCCCATATATGTGATCGTGGGCTCAAATGGGTTAATATGTTTGCAATGTTTATTAGTGTTTTCTTTTGACCTGTCAGAGTTATTTTTAGATTGGAACATTCTAAAATGTTAAAAGGGATGAGTTTTCTTTACATCCAGTTAGAGATACGGATAGCTGTAATTTTTATGTGTTATGTACAGTAGAGGATACATTATTATTTCCCGTTTAAACGCAAACGCAGTACTCTAAACTGTGGAAATATACTTTTAGAAATTTTACACGGGGTAAGGCATTGAAGGGGTTAAACAATCGTCGTCTGATGTTTTTTTTCTTAACTTTCCGATTTTAAATCTTTTGACTCGAGAAATATTGGCAATAAGTTTAAAACAGTTTGAAACCAGATAAGAGACCGCGTTATTGATCAGGATCCAAACTGTTTATACGTAAATACATATTTTGCACGGGGTAGGGCAGTTAAGGGGTTAGGCATTATATCCTGTTGTTGATTTTCCTTTATATAATTATAGAGCTTATATCAAAACACGAACCTTTCATAAGATATGGACAAGACAATATATCGCTCATAGAATGATAAAGCTGAATTATTGATAAGGAGGTATATTTCACTTCAATGGTGTTTAACCTTGTGCATGCTGCTGGAGAGTACGTGATACATGTAAGTTTTGCAAACAGTTAAAATACATCTGCGTATTACCGAAAATTGTTTTGAATCTGGTGATATTTTATAAAATGGAAATGCAGTTAAATCAACTCTAAGAACTGCTGCATACGACAAGGTTAGCAGTCGACAATAACGTAGCGTGATCTATGTTAATTGAGCAGCTGTGTTTATCAATTAATAAGTCGTCGTTAAAATGAGTAACTAAGCAACTGAACTGACTCGTCCCATCATATGAACATTTCGAGAGAAAAAAACTCTCCCTTTTGATCATTTAGGCTTGACAGAAAGTTTGAAAATACGCAATCGTTTTATACAGTAAAGGAGACAAGATTATTTCCCTTTTAAACGAAAACAAAGTTTAACCCTTTATCCCATAGCCTGTTTCTAGTTTTGAAAACGTGTGACTACTTAAAGCAGATTGAAAGGAAACCAAAATGCGCATCAAGGCGCATTCTGCTTTACTTTCAGCCTGTTTTAAGCTACACTATTATTTAGATTTAGAATATATTTCCTTATGGTGCATATTCATGGCTGTATAATGTTGGACTATTTTCTTCCATGTAGGAATAAATTCAATGCGCTAAAAGGCGCTTCTATGGGGGGAAAGGGTTAAAGCAATGATGCAAAGTGTAGGAGAACACGAACCGTTTTCGATCACAATGAGTGAGAACTCAGTAAACCTTTGAGTAGCAAAGAATTTGGAGCCTTGTCAGACAGCGTCTCTTCTGGCACCAGACTGTTTGCAATGGAAATACAGTGCCCCTTCCCTACAACGGCCTCCCTACAACGACTCCCTCTCTACAACAACGCTCTTCAAAGTTCCCAAGACAATTATGTCTTACCCTTTTACTGCTGCAATATTGCCTGCTTAAAGTTGTTGGCTGCTGTTTTTCTTACATAATGGACATTTTGACAGATAAAAACATAATAACGAGCGTTATGCAGCGTCTGATCTGAATTCAAGATGTATGCAAATGTAAGCCAATTTCCCTCCCTATAACGACACACATATTCTTGGTCTCCCATCGAGTGTCGTTGTAGAGAGGGAGCGCTGTAACTGTTTAGCACAGACCCATTTCGGATGGGGAACATAACATCTACTCCACTATATAACTGTTTTACTGTTTTAAACCATAGGTGCCAACGATCCAATATATAGGACAAAGGAAAACGTCAGACGCCGAATAGTGCAGCATCTGATCAGAATCGATACTGTTTGCTGACAGGAATCTTAAAATAAAAAAACAAAAATGGACAATTTAGACAAGGCACACCTTAGATAAAAATGGAATAATCCAACATACAAGCATCGAATAATCCACTAGACTTCAATAGGGTGTTTGCTATGATTTCGTATAATAGAAAGAACATTTCTCACATAACTGCCCCTGTTTTCAAACGCGAACAATGATCGCGAATATCCTTGTCTCCAACAGTTGGGAGATCAATTTCAAGACGTCATTCTATTCCAGGGGCGTAATTCGATTCAACTTCGAAAATAGAAAAGTTATTAACTTCAATTCTAAGACTCGGTTGACATCAGCATGTCTAAAATATCGGCACATGGCAGATCCTATATATATTTACCCTCTGCACCATAGATTTAAGATATCCAAAAACAAGAGAATACGGTGGATCAGACTCTTCCTTGCATGGTTCATAAAATGTCTAATTGTTAGGAATGAATCCTTAATAGTCGAACAGAACAGGACATATCTTTATTACACTCATGTATACAAACAGCATGAGAAATGAGAAATTGCATGTACATGAAGTATCACGTGACAACAGTGAGAAATAGTATTTCGAATAGTACATGTAGTAGGATATTGACTATAACATTCTTTGTAGCGGGGGTTGGATCTCGAAAAATAAGAAACCATATGAAAAAATAAACACAGTGTCAATTCCATCCGCTTATAGATCTATGTTGTTTTGTTTTGATTTAACTTGAGTAGCTTGACCTTGAATAAATCAATATAGTTTGATGGCATTCCATATTGACATGCCCACGGACGAAACTACCCAATGGCGTATCTTCATAACGTAAAATTGTATTCCAGGGTAAGTTGTTTACATAAATTATTTCTGTCGTTGTACTGATGTTACTTTGAAATGAACTGTTACTGGTATTTAAATAAGTTTTGTAGGGGCTATTTCCTAAAACAGAATTAAGAAAGACAGACGAATGGCCATTCTTTGTGTTAACAGTTTAGGCTCCGAGCATGTGCTCAATAACTGGGCGCTTATCCAGGGCCTAAGCTGTTTACAGTTTATATTATCAAATGTATGTAATGACTATTGGTTAACAAGAGATACAGTTAAACAAATAGGTAAGTATTGAGACATTTAACATGTGTATAACATTTTTATATATATACAAAGGTTCCTCCTCTTTATGCTAAGCTAGTTCGGTCAGTATTTACAGGGAAGATTTGGATCCAGATCAGACACCGGTTAAACCGATTTCCTATCCAGATCAGCGGTCTCGCTGCCGATTATCGATGTTTCAAATTAAAGGGCAATAAAAACAAGTTGAGATGAGTGTATAAGAAAGCAGAGAGCTCTAATAGTATTGGCAGATTACATAATATGGCAGAGAGTTGGTAAGCATTTTTTGTTAGATTTATACGGTCAATTTCAGATTTATACAGCCCACATAGCAATATACTTAGTTAAAAACTAATTATCCACAAGGACTTTCTAAGGTGACTAAGTTATAGGTTGTAAAAAGAATTCAGGAGGAACTAGATATTTTCGTGAAACCCTTACATAGTCAAAATTTGCTTGAGGATTTTACCCCTTCACCGCGATAATGTCGTCTGCTTCAGTATGGTTGTATTTAAGATCGTTTCAAATTTAGACTAACGAAATATCAAAAAGAGTTACAAAGAGTTTGGAATTTGATCAGACGCCGCGTGTCGCGGCGTCTGACCAGGATCCAAACTGTTTGCAAATAGACTTCTTGCATCATTGACAGTGAAAGGGTATATTAAGAAACAAATGTCGCCATAGCTTTCAGTGCGTTTGTTTTGAATTGTCGATGAGCAAATACTGTCTATGTTGTATTAGCGACCATTCAATGTAAGAAAGTCTGGCACAAAGATGTTCGTGTTATACATAATGAAAAGCTGCAGAAAGTGTTTCAACTTTCTTTTCATTTTGCATTTAAGTAGGCATGTGTCCTTACAAATCTCCCAGCTTATTTAGAAGAGGTCACTTCATACACGATTGGTCAAAGACCAAATACATTATGAACGATATATATGTTTTGACGTCAATGGTTTTAATTTACTAGTTCTAAGCAGAGTCTGAACATGTTTCGGTTTGTTTCTTTTTAAATAAAAACAGTAATTGATAAAATGTCAATCTTAGAACAGAAACACAGATACCATGTAAGAAACTTCTGTGGTTGTGGCAATAAACAAAACTAACAATATGCGTTACCAAGATTGATTGATCCTACGAAATGTAAGAAATAGCATTTCTTAAACCAAAAGCCTCTCTTGGTTGTTATTTAAATATTACATGATAAAAAAGAATGTTTTATGTAAACCAATCTATGATGGTCTACTAACTTAATGTCTGCTAAGGTAAAACGTTTTAACAAATAACTCTATACATACGCAAACTTACGCCATCATTTTTATTCTTCTACTTGCGAAAATATTTCTACTTACACTCATGAATACATGTATAAACCATAAGAATTGTTTTCTATAGCCTTGCAGGTGATACTTTACGGAAGGCTACAATTAAAGCAGAATGAACCTTCATGCGCATTCTGTTTTACTAGTGGTCACTTGTCTTTATAATTAGAAACAGGCTATTGGTAAATGCGCTATTACCCATGTATGCCTGGATATTGCGAAAAAACAACTCACTGGTGCACTTGCAGCAATGTTGCATTAGAAGTATACACGGGTTTGTCCATACAGCATACTGTTTCATATGAAATATCGAACAGTGCAGACTCTGAACAAACGCGGCATTTCATCAGAGTCTACACGGTTTGGTCAATGTTCTCTTTAGTAGACACTAGACTTAAATGGGTTAAGGTATAAGTATGACTGTTTTGCAGCGATTAACCACCTGCATCATTCAAGATGTTTACTTAGATTATATTATTTGATAACTTTACGCTATTTCATTTTAGACGGATTAAGAAAAATGCAGGAATGTGTAACAACAGAAAAATTAACCTTTGTCCTGCCGTGAAATTTTCTGTTTTGAAATTGTCGTCGTCTGTCTGTTCAGTGCTTAAAGTGGAATGGCTATGTGATGCAATATCAAAGTTAAAGAGAAAACTAACAAAACAGACTGGAGGCCGACCAGACACTAAATAATTTGGTGACCGACAAGAAACGAAACTCAGGTTTTAATATGTCATCATCACTGTAAAGACTGTGTCATTTCTACAATTATAACATTGCGATGTGTTTCGTTTAATCCATTGACCGCCAAGTCTTTCAACACTTGCATTTGCAAACAGTTTGAATCCTGATCAGACGCCACGTTACGCAGCATCTGCCATGGATACAGTCTGTGCGATCCTCATGTCAAAATGCCTTAAAACTCGGTTTCTTATAAATCAAAACCTAATTTATATTTAAAGCAGTTAATTGTGTGCTATTGGATATATTGGACGGGTAATAACGTCATTATGGCCGTGAAAGGGTAACACAATTTAATAACGTCCTCAAATTTTTAATTGGCATCTTGTTATTATCACACTTAATAGCGCCCCGGTGTTCTTTTGAGTTTAAATGATAGCAGTATTACAGTGGAAAATCTGTTATTCTTTCCCGTTTAAACGCAAACGTACGCAAACGCAAAGCACTAAAACGTAGAGAAGAACATCTTTTGGACAATTCTGATAATTCTTGTTTATCTTGGTGGCAAACAGTTTGGAGCCTGATCAGACGCCGGGTTACCCGGCGTCTGATCTGGCTCCAAACTGTTTGCACTGCAAATAATAGTTTTAGCGTAAACGCGTTTATTGGGAAAGATTAACAGATTCTCCACTGTATATCTTTTAAAAGCCATTTTTGGTTTACATTATTTGAAATTATATTTTAAACAAAAATGTTAAAACCAAACACATTAGTCCAGTAGACTCTTTAAAAGATTCCAAAGGGATACTCTTATTACTAATGTCTCACTTTGAATCAATTTGAAAAGACAAACCCCAGGTGAGTTGTCTCTATAGTTCCCACACAGTAGAGAATACATTGGTTTTTCCCATTGCATCTTTGCCGTGATCACGAATGCTTTGAAATGGTCTTCTGATTTCTTTGTCAAAATAATATATTTCCCCTTTAGATTAAAGGCACCTAGAGACGAGTGTCAAACAGTTTTGATCCATTTTAGACGTCGCTTAATGATGTCTTATATGGCTCAAAACTATGTGTAATGAGCATCATGTTTTTATCGCAAATGCTTTTATTTGGAAATAATCCCGTCTTTTCTACTGTAATACTGCTCTTTTTAATACATGTACATAGATAAGAAAAATCTTGTTTTGGAGTTCCGAATGATTGGTATCATTTAACTAATAGAAAACTGGAAAACAATATCTTACTAAATGCTTAAATATGTTGCTGGTATTATCCTGAATTAATCCTTATCTACTTAAAGCATCGTCGTCTTTTTCCAAATAGTTTGCATTATGATATGTCTTCAGTTGTGTCAAACGGTTTGGAATTTTATCAGAACCGTGCTGCTTTCGAGTCATTTGTCTCTTACTGTGACACAATTCTCGTTTTTTTTCTAATGTAGATAACGTTTGAAACCAATCATGCTATGATATAATATTATTTGGCATCAGAGACTCAGACTTCATATCATATGACATACAACGTGTTGATGTAACATTTGCAGATCGTGTAGAGGCAAGTACCTCTATTTTTGGCTAGACAACTTAGATATCTCGAACTCGCTTAACTCATACTATCCGATATTTCGAAATATGAATTGCCTTATTTCAAGCTCGGTTTAGGCGAACATACCCGGGTATGTTCGACTTAACCGAGTTCGATATATCGAAGTTTGACTGTACTGTAAAGCATTTTAAAAACTGTGATAACACCTTGTTATTTTCCGAACACTGAATGACTATTAAGGGAACTAGAATCTTATAAAAGGTATTTTAAATTGCTCAATAAAGCATTAAAACCTATTTGGCTAAAGAGAAGTGAAATATACTTGTATCCCATTTGTAAGCAATACCTTTGCGCTCTACCATGTTCCAGCGATATAAACGTTCTGTAGTTTCGTAGTTATATAATATACATATTACTGTACGATCATTGGCATGACCATAATGATATGTATGTAGCAAATGTGTACGGATAAGCCGATGATATATACACCTATATATATTTAACGCATTCACTACCTTACCCCGATTACACCGGTTATTTTCAAAAATATTGGATGGAATTCAGACGCCGCGTAGTCTAATCACCATCCAAACTGTTTGATTCTCAATTATGGAATTATATTTAATCTAAATTTGAGAAATAAGAGCAGACGACAATTATTTCAAATTGATGACGTCATGGCAATTGATGGGTTACCCAATCACCGATATTATATTGTCATAACCCGTCTAATAGGTTTTCAGTAGACATGATCGTATATTCCCGTTTTATAAGATACACTGTATAATATTTAGTTCAGTCTTTTTAACTTTTTCAGCGCCGAAGTCGCATAAAGTCGATCAGGATCCAAACAGTTAGACATTCGTATCGATGTTTCTTATTTCTTTCTGCCAAGCATCTAACTTTGAAATGATCTTGGACACAACATTATTGCAGCAGACTTCAATATAACGGTGAAGGATAAAAAAGTTGATTTGAAATGGATATTTTGAAACCAATGAGATAATGCCTGGCCTACTTTCTTTCAATTCCTAGAATAGAAAAACCTGTTGTGCCCAGCAGTTTAAAAGGGCAATGACATTAGATATAAGCCATTAATCTGTTTGAATATGCATCCATAAAATTAGACAATCTTTAATCATATTGCATCGAAGCTATTCATTGACAAATGAGATAAAGAAAATGTTAGGCTGGAGAGAGTGTATAGTCTTATCAATTAAATGCAATTCATCTCAATGTTTTATTTCCCATACAGAAGATACGTTAAAAATTATAATACAATCAACATTAACACATACATGACAAGAAGCAGTGTACATGAAATATATAACAAATCACTGTTTACAACATAAAGATACAATACTCCATTTTTTAGCAACAGTCGTGTAAAAATTATATTCAGATTCACGTTGTTAATTAATAAAGGATACACGCAATGTTGAGTGCTCCTTCAGTGGCTTTCTTCAATGGTTGTTTCCCTCATTAGACTGGCACCTGTATTGAACGGCTAGAGTCACCAGTGTTAGGGTGTCGTAGAAGAAATGATCTACTGTATAGCCTACATGTATCACGATCTTTCTTCCGTTTAAAATTCATCAGAAGAGATGATACAGTGCATAATTATATTGTAGCGCATTTAACGGGTCATAAGTTGCCGTCGTGAAAACATTGCCGAAACGAAATACATTCCTTAAGCAAATTATGTATGTCTCAATATTGACTCGCCTAACTTACATTTTATACTGGATATGAACATTTATATTTCATACACAATATATAAGTACGAATAGAGACAACAGTAGTCGTAATTGTCGCGCACTATTTTCAGGGACCCGTTTCATAAAACTTCTTACGATAAATGTTGTCGTAAGTCAGATTATAAAAGTCTCAATTATTACACAAGACAGGAATAGATAGAGAAATACGAAATAAAATGGTTTTGGACGGTTTGACTTACGACCTTTTTTGTAGTACGAAGTTTTATGAAACGGGCCCCAGGTCTTTTGACCTCACTTATGGAAAACGATTGACCACATCATATCTACTTCACCACAGAGTGCGTCATGGGTTCACGAAATGAAACGTCCAATTTTCAAATGGTGTGTATGAGTATATGTATAGTGTTGCACGTCACTGTCAATACTGTATTTGGGGTATTTGTCACATACTGTAAAACTTGTATGTCTTATAAAAATGAAATTTAAAAGAAAGATAATCATGATGGTCAAAACACATGTAGTTTGAATCTTTAAAATCCATATAATTTAGTCACTGGCACAAGTTTGCGAAGTACAGGATGTCTTTGAAAATGAAAAACATATTCATCATATAACCATAATTATTAAACGACAATCATACCGAGAACATACATGTAGTGCGGGGACGATATTTCAAACCTTTCATTGCCACTATGGCCTAATATTTCATCCAACACGGTCTCTGTCGTTTTATGTGTGCTTATACATGTATTTGTTGTCTGCTTTTATTTATAAAACTTGAAATTTATTTGCGTGTCGGCATTGGCAGTTGAAGGGTTTATATACCATCATTCTATAACAAATCCTTTTTCTGCTCATATTACCCTATCCAATTGTGCTGCCGGTACATAAGAAAGTGTGTCATGGTTAGGACAGTCATGTTCTGTCAAATTTGTCTGAAAGTGTGACTGGAAATACCATAAGAATGCGGCTTTTAAGGCTAATGGCAACTTTAATGTAGAACAAACATATTACATGAGCTTTCTGCTTTACTTTTGTTCTGTATTAACCAGTAAACTGCCATAAACATTTAACATGTTTCTGCAGAGAAGGGCACGTTTGACTATAAATCTTATTGTATATGACAAAACCAGATTTCGTTTACCCCTTCACTACCTTACCCCTGGTACAATTGTTATTTTAACCCTTTCCCTTATAGAAGCGACTTTTAGCACATGCATTTTATTCATCCGCTGAAGAAAATAGTTCCAATATAAACCGTAATGAATATGTGTCATATTTAATACTTTCCTTATTCTAGCTGGTAAAAGCTTAAAGCAGGCTGAAAGTAAAGCAGAATGCGCCATATGGCGCATTCTGCTTTACTTTCAACCTGCTTTAAGTAGTCACCTATTTTCAAAACTATAAACAGGCTATGGGGTAATGGGTTAAAACACTTTGGATCCGGATCAGAATTGTTTGACACTCATTTCAATATTTATCAAGTCATATAATAGATATATTTTAAATCTGAGAAACAAAAGCAGACGATAATTGTTTATAAGTGGTGACGCAATGGGAGTGAAGGGGTTGATATGACATTTAGACTATTTGCTGAGCTATCTAGGATAAACTGACATTTGCAGACAACTAGAATTCCTTTCAGGCGCCGAATATATCAGCATCCAATAGGAAACCAAACTGTTTTAACTCTTCTATATGAAAGTTTCTTAAGCCATAATGTCTAAGATCTTACTTTGACCTTGTAAAGACAATAGTTTTGAAGCGGACTCCCTTTTTCTGGCCCTGGCTGTGAGCGTGTTTAAGAGATCCACTTCACTAAGGGAACAAGGGAAAGCTGTCTGCTAAAATGCCACACGTTATATGATATGACCTTTAAGTTAATTAATTGCATATCTCTTTTGTATAATTTTTCGCTTCATATTATGAATGAGAATACACATAGGCGTAATACTCATGGTTCAAACCATTACCCCATAGCCTGTTTCTAGTTTCTAGACAAGTGACCAGTTAAAGCAGGTTGACAGTAAAACAGAATGCATTTTAAGGCGCATTATCCTTTACTTTCAGTTTGTTTTAAGCTATCATCTGCTAAGATGTAGAAAATATTTCTCATGGTCCACGACACTTATCAATTGGAACCGTTTTCTTCGGTAGAGGAATAGATTAAATGCGCTAAAAGGCGATTCTATGGTGGAATGCGTTAGACCATTTCATCTCACAATTGTGTACCCTGCTTTAACTTCTTCACTGCCAAGTCGGCATCTGCCTGCAACAATCATCGTTTGCTTTCATTTCTCAAATATATTTTTTAGATAAACTAACTAAACTGTTATCGTTGTGAGTGACAAACAGTTGGATCCTGATCAGACTCCGAGTTATGCATCGCCTGAGTAGGATTCTACCTTTTTGCAAATGTCATCGGAGTTCGACAGTTAATCCTTTCGGCGCCAAATAATCGTGCTGTTATTACCCCTGCACCGTTTTATTGTCAAACCCTCCAAAGTGTTGTTTGCAAGATCGTTTCAAAGTTGGATTCAATGTAGTATGACTTAGAAAATATCGATACGAGTGTCAAACGGTTTGGATCTTGATCAGAACTGTTTGCAAAGTCGACTTTATGCGATTTCGGCGTCGAAAGTGTTAAGGGGGTACCAATTCTTCGCCATGGTATCGACTGCTTGGAAAATGTTGCTAAAACTTCGATTTCAAAGTAAGACTTTGAGTGAAGAAACACTCCATACGAGTTACACACAATTTTGGACCCTGATCAAACACCGCCATGGCGTGAAAGAGTTCGATACAGAGTCTGTGTTTGCCCGGTAACTGTTTGTCTATCGCGCGCTGAGTTAACATACAGTGGAGAAAACATTATTCTTTCCCAAAAACGCGTTTAAGCTAAAATTATTATTTCCTTTGCAAACAGTTTGGATCCAAATCAGACACCGGATAACCCGGCGTCGTATCAGGCTCCAAACTGTTTGACACTCAGGTTAAAGAATAATATTTAGAAATGTCAAAAATGGTAATTTCCTACATTTTAGCGATTTGCGTTTCGTTTCCGTTTAAACGGGAAAGAATTACGTTTTCTCCACTGTAAGTACAGCGGAGATGTTGTTATTATTTCCCGTAACGCAATCGCAATTCACTAAAATATAGAAAAGTACAAAGATTTGAAATTCCTAACGATTAATTTAAATCTGAGTGATAAACAGTTTGAAGCATAGTCAAACGCCGAGTTACTCGGCGTCTGATCTTGTTTCAAACTGTTTGCACTGATAGTAATATTTTTAGCGTATGTTGGGAAAGAATAACGTATTCTCCACTATAATACCCTTTCGACATGGCATTCTTACAACAATACAGCGTATGGTCTTTACCCTAACAAAGTATAAGATGCTTCATCATTAACCATTTCATCACCAAAACCAATCGTCAGACTGTAACCCCTTTACCGCTACAGTTAGTGGAGAATGTGTTATTATTTCCCAATAAACGCATTGACGCTAAAACTATTATTTGCAGTGCAAACAGATTGGAGCCAGATCAGACGCCGGGTAACCCGGCGTCTGATCAGGCTCCAAACTGTTTGCTACCAAGATAAACATGAAATATCAGAATTGTCCAAAAGTTGTACTTTTCTACGTTTTAGTGCTTTGCGTTTGCGTACGTTTGCGTTTAAACGGGAAAGAATAACAGATTCTCCACTGTACATGTAAAGTGTCGTCTCATTCATTATTGTTGTTTGCCATATTGTTTCGAAGTTCCAGAGTGGCTGATGCAATTTCGAAACAAGTGTCAACAAGCGTTACGCGGCGTCTGGTCTGGATCCAAACTTTTTCGCAAAGCTGAATTTAGTCGATAAATGCGGTGCATGGGTTAAATGGTATAGTGGAGAAAACGTTATTCTTTCATATTTAAACGCAAACGAAACGCAAACGAAACGCAAACGCAAACCTTTTGACTAATCTGACTTTTCAATGGCAAACAGTTCGGAGCCTGATCAGACACCGGGTTACCTGGCGACTGACCATGCTCCAAACCGTTTGCACTGGAAATAATGGTTTTAGGATAAACACGTTTATTGGGAAAGAATAAAGTTTTCTGCACTGTACAGACGTGTTCTTTTTGTATGTGGTACGTTGATCGTTATGCCGACAAAATTGCATATAGTATCAATCACTTTGATAAGAGCGTCTGACATATGCCACTTATAATAACACACATTAACCTTATGTTTGTCGATCACTACTTGACAGGCATTAGCAAACATATTGGATCCAGGCCAGACGCCGCGCGAGGCAGTGTCTGATCTTGATCAAAACCGTCTTGTTCACGCCTATAACCATTTTCAAATCTAAACTGCATACAACATAAATTTATAAAATGTATTGAAGACAATTTTGGCAGACAATATTACAACAGGATAAATGTAGAGTGTAGTAGATGCAGGAACACAAACAGTACATCAGTTACATTCATTATGCATGGTCATTGGCATATGTGCTCTAGAATAGATCTTAGATGTATATTTTGCAAATATATACCAATTTCCCTCCCTTCTTTAATGACTCCCTCGGACCAACGCACTCAATTTGTGTATCCAATTGGTTGTCGTTGTAGAGAGGGAACGCTGTCGTTTATGTTTTTTAACCCTTTTGCTGTCATTGTTATATTTTGCACAAGAAAAATGACAAAACATTTCATTGGTAAACATAAAAATGTCAAAATTAGATCTTTAAAGAATTATAACATAGATGTTTTGCAAACAGACTGGAGTCCAGTTCAACTCTCTGATACTGTGTCAGATGCTTGGATGAATTTTAAAACCATTTTCTTATCAGTAATAGATTGTATTGCCCCGGTTAAAGAAATTCGTTTGAAACAGAGAACAGAACCTTGGATTACTTCTGATATTTTAAAATGCATTAATGAGAGAAATAAAGCTTTTAACTTGTTTAAGAGATCCAAATCTGAAGTTGATTTTAACGCTTTTAAAATTCTTAGAAATCAAATACAGTCTTTAATTTACAATGCAAAGAAAACCTATTTTCCCAGCAAACTTGATCAGAATAAGAATGATTCTAAGACTTTGTGGAAAACTTTGAAAGAGCTTGGTATGCCTTCTAAAAAGGGATTCTCTTCTGCTGGCAGTATATGTCTCAATATTGATGGTGAAACTTGCTTTGATAAATTAAATGTTGCCAAACATTTTAACTCTTTTTATGTTAACATAGCTTCCAGTCTGGTTGAAAAGCTTCCAAAGTGTTTAAACAAATATGGCCAGAAGTTTGTGTTTGATTACTATTCTTCAAAACGTGTCACACCTAATAATTTTTCATTTTCAATCGTAAGTGAAAAATAGAGTCTTGACATACTTGAACAACTTAGGTCTTAATAAAGCTACGGGATTGGATGACATTCCATCTAGATTTGTACGTGATGGTGCTCACATTATAGCTTTTCCTCTTACTCATGTTATAAATTTATCGATAATCCAGGGTTCTGTTCCAGACGATTTGAAACAAGCACGTGTTGTTCCTTTGTATAAGAAAAATGATAAATCAGATGTCAGTAATTACAGGCCAGTATCCATTCTAACCATATTATCTAAGGTATTTGAAAAGGTTATTTTTTATCAACTTGAAACATATTTGAACGATAATAAGCTTTTGTACAGTTTGCAATCCGGATTTAGACGAGGCTTTTTTTACAGAGACTTGTCTTATCCATCTATCTGACTTTATAAGATTCCAAATGGATAAAGGTAATATGGATGACATGGTACTCCTCGATTTACAGAAAGCTTTCGATACAATTGATCATAATAGCTTACTTATGAAACTTAAAGCTATGGGTTTACACCAGTACAGTGTTGACTGGTTTAGATCTTACCTTTCAGACCGACAACAATTAGTTGATGTTTCAGGAACACTCTCTTCTCTAGAAGGTATCTCATGCGGCGTGCCTCAAGGCTCCATACTGGGACGTCTTTTATTTTTAATTTATGTTAATGAAATGCCGGGTGCTGTATCTAACAAGCTTTTATTGTATGCAGATGATTCTGGTATTTTAGTCTCTGGCAAAAATATTTTCCAAATTGAAAGTTGTCTGTCTAAAGACTTGGATATAGTTAGTGAATGGTTAGTTGATAACAAACTTTCTCTTCATCTCGGTAAGACTGAGTCAATCCTATTTGGTTCTAGACCTAAATTAAGATCTCAATCACATTTAGATATAATTTGTAATGGTCAACATATTAATTCTTCTACCTCTGTAAAGTATTTAGGTGCCATTTTAGACCAATTCTTATCTTGTGAGGCAATTGCCAGATCAGTTATTGCTTAGGCAAACAGTAGACTGAAGTTTTTGTACAGAAAAAGCCATTATTTAAATTTGCACACTAGAAAACTATTGGTCATGGCACTTATTCAATGTCACTTTGATTACGCTTGCTGTTTTTGGTACCCAGCTCTTACTCAAAACTTGAAAAACAGACTTCAAACAACTCAAAATATATTAATCCGTTTTGTTTTAAACTTAGATGCTAGGGAACACATAGACACTAATCATTTTAAATACCTCAACTGGTTGCCAGTATCAAAAAGAGTTGATCAAATAACCCTTTCACACGTGTATAACATTTCAAAAGGCACTGCTCCTATATATCTTGGTGATTATTTTATTCCTTTAAGCTCTGTGCACAAGCGCTGTACAAGATCAAACATGACAGCCATTCCCGTTCAAGAGGATTCGTTTTCTTTTACATTTACTGATAATGGACGCTATGCCATTTCTAGAGTCAACAACTTTGGTAAGAAGTCATTTCTTTTCAGAGGTGTTCACTTGTGGAATGGTCTTCCTCAGAATTTAAGAGTGAGTAAATCTTCCACTCAATTTAGAGTTGATGTCAAAAACTTCTTGTTAGCTAAAGAATAAGTTATTTACTTGATAAGTTTTATTTTTTTGCCTTCTGATATATCTGTGTTAATTAAGATAGGTTTTTTTCATTTTATCATTATTCTTATTATTTGTTTCTGACACTCTGCTGCGTTAATTTGTGAACATGGTCTAGTCATTCTGAAATTGACTAACTTTCAGCTTCTGTGATACTTTAATTTAAGATACTATCTGTGATATTTATTTATAATAATTTACCGTGACTCTCTGTGTCTTGCCACTAGAATCAAGGACCACAATGGAAATAAGGAAATTATTTTTCCTTTTTTGTGTTATCCTTGGTTTCTAGTGCGCATTACACGGTTCTTGTATGTTTTGCTTTAATTATGCTTTGCCATGTTATGTACACTTTTTACCGAAATAAATCTATCTATCTATTATTGTAGATCTACTAATCCGTCTTACATAGACGTTGACATACTATCGTCGGCTTAAGTTTTCCGTTACGTCAAGATGCTGCACATCACCGTATACAGCTCACTTTTGAGCGAAATTCATAACAACCAGTTTCATTATTGAACACTATTGTATCATCTTCATCGTAAAACATCATAATTTGTATTCCTATACTCGTTATTCATTATCATCGTGTAACAATCATCACACTTACCAACATCACTATATAAGAAACAATCATCTTATCAGAAGTATCACCATCATCATCAGCAGCAGCAAAAGCAGTAATATCATCACCAACTAACATAACGTTCCTTTTCGTCGTGTTGGCGATAATAATCATCATATTGGTCTTCAATACTGTACTAGCATAACATTTACTAACATTTATGCAGACTTAAACTTTCCCGCTCCAAGGTCATGTATTTTAGATATGGGTCAGAAACATGTTTTCTTTTCAAATTTATGAAGAGTATTTATAAATGTCTAGATCAGGGGCCCGTTTTACTAAACAACATACGCAAATAACGTAAGTCAAAATTTAAATTTTAATTCATAATTTTTTATTATCACTTGCTACGAACAGCAAATAGCCAGATCAGAGGACGCGCTTTTAGCGCGTCCTCTGATCTAGCTATTTGCTGTTTGCAAACGTTTATGATCGAAAAATAAGAGTTTACTGATTTTGACTTACCCACAAATTTTGCGTAAGTTGTTTAGTAAAACTGGTCAATGGTCCACTCTCAGCCGTGTAGACTGTTGACTCCCAAGGTCATTGAGTCACACGCCTACAATATTATCTCCTGATGTCTGATGACGATGTGTGTGGGGCCGCAGTGCACGACTTGTGCACATCACATGTGCCCATTTATACACATGGATGGATAGGAAATATGCTGTGAATGGTTTTGCTCAAGAAAATTCCCAATGCGCATCGTCGAAGATTCAAACCGGGACCCCTTCAATCCTTAAGTCGATTCGTTGTACTCTTGACAACACAGGACTGATATATCTTATGGCCTATAGATAGTTTTTGTGCGATTCTTCTTCCGAAAATTCGCGTATTTCTCATGATTTTCTGTCAAAGCTTTTGATGGTGAATGCGTATTTGAATATTTATTTTTAACACGGGTACTTTGGTAAATGATCATGTGAGCAATATCCGTTTAACCGAAGAATATATTTGAAGCGTTTGCGTGTATTGCCAACGAATACAATTCATTTTAACATGAAACAAGCGGGTATAAAATCATCAAGATTTTTCCAAACAAATTACTATGGAAACAGTTATACGTTTAGTGACACTATAATGCCATCGCGCGGAAACGTTTAACAACTTTAGTTCAAAGATTAATAACACTTACTTTTGCCAAAACAACAATCCAAACTAGCCCTTGTAATACTGCATTTGATCAGATCACCTTTGTTTGACAATAAATAATTCTAAATCAAAATACCAATTTTCATGTAAAAGTAGAAGACGTTTTATCAAGCAGATGGCAAAATGCAGTACATGTGGTGCTACCCTTGTTATGACGTCATCATGGCAGTTAAAAGGTTATCTATACAGTGAAGCCTATAAACAGATCCATCGTCATTTTTTATTCTGAATTAACAACCGTCATTTGTATTTAACCAATACTACAATAAAACGGAGATTTAAACCTTTAATTGCTTTTTTCATTAAAGAAAATAATTCTATTTTAAACAGTCAGGGTTACATGTATGTAACATAAGCATTATTTTCTTTACCTTAGCATATGATAGCTGAAAGCAGACTTAAAGTACAGTACGTCGTATTTAAGGCCCATCCTGCTTAACTTTCATCATGTTTTTAAGTTTTCATCTGTTTTCTAAACTAGAAAATGGATAATGGGTTAAGATATATATACAATAGTTCATGCATATTGACTGTATTTAAAGAATATACATTAGTTCATGCATATTGTTTGTGTTTAAAGAAGCATTTGGTTTGTTTGGTAAAATTAAATGAAATCCTTCGAAAATGTGGTCTTTAAGCGATTTAATAGGTTTCTGTGGGGACAATATTTAACAGCATATACGCAAAGGAACAGAAGACAGGCAGTATGTGTTTTCAATACTCTTATATTTACTTGTTTTACATATTATTTACTTAACCTTTCATTATCTCTGACATATCGGAACAGATACACGTAACTCTATGACACACGATTACCGTTAGTGAACGATTTAACAATAAACCTATCTTTATTCGCAATCATTTCTCTGCAAGTCAATTCTAAAATCCGTGAAACGAGGTGAAAATACAGGCAAACAATTTAATGTGACTTATATATCTAAGAGATCGGCGCGTTCATTTCTCTTTCTCATACTATACTCATTGTGATGCTTTACAGTGGAGAATCTGTTATTCTTTCCCAATAAACGCGTTTACGCTAAAACTATTATTTGCAGTGCAAACAGTTTGGAGCCAGATCAGACGCCGGGTAACCCGGCGTCTGATCAGGCTCCAAACTGTTTGCCACCAAGATAAACAAGAATTATCAGACTTGTCCAAAAGTTGTTCTTTTCTACGTTTTAGTGTTTTGCGTTTGCGTACGTTTGCGTTTAAACGGGAAAGAATAACAGATTCTCCACTGTACTTGTTATGTTCAGAATGTCATTGAGGGCGAATACTGTATCATTTCATTCGTTAAGTGTTTATCGTTTACCAGTCTTAGAGAATACAATAACATGTATAATATTATACTTGATTTTGAACTTTACAATGAATCTATGTAATGAAAAACATTCGTATTCTCAGTTAACTTCTAATATATTTCATGGAAATATTGTTTGGCACAAATGCCAAGCGGTATAAACACAAGTGCAGACATTACTGCAAACATAAAAACTTCTCTTTTACGACCACACAATTGTGTTTATTTTTTAGGTATTTACGACAAGCGTCTTCTTAAAGCAATGTGACAGTAAACAGACAGCTCCTTAAGAAGCTTTCTTTTTTACTTCATTTGGCTTTAAACCTTCACTTGCTTTTTAAGCATACAATTATCCTTAGTTTGTAGTGGTAGTTACAAAAAGAGGTTGCATTGTACATCGCCTATGGAAGTTTTTAATAGTATCGTCAGTGTTCCTGTTTCAGTGAGGTACCTATTTCGGTGCACTTAACTGCGACAACTCCATCTTCTTTCTGAAGAGCTCAATTAAGTTATCACTTTTTGCTATCGGCAAAGTAAACTTTTCCTGTCATCTTTGTCCAAACAAATCCAAAATTTGATGCAAACGGATAATTTATTGACTATAAAAAATAAAGCATAGCCATTTGAACCAATTTCCTTATGTCCGTTTTCACTCCGAAAACACATGTTCCAAAATAACACTTTTTACAATTGATTTTCATAATTTTGTAGTGGTATGCATTTTTTGTTATCTTCATCACCAAAATCACATGAAATAAGTGGTCCCGTCTATTTTGTTTCATGTACAGTACACTTACAAAAGTATGCTCTCCTTATATACGGAAACTGTTTTTCGGTAAATTATTTTTTGAATGGCTTGATATTGTGAGTTGATTTACATTATTTAAGCAACTCTTTTGAAGAAATAAAAATGACGAAAATAGCCTACAGGGTATACTTGTCAAAATTATGTGACCACTCCTTGCCAAACTGAATTGGAACAGAGACCAACCATAATTCATAAAGGAAGGACTGAAAATGTACTGTTGTTGTTTTTCTTATTCAAATCGGAGAGAGGCAGTATAGACAAGGAACCAATTATATATTCAAAAGGGAGAAAATCCTAATCTTTAATATTTATATACGTGGGAAACATTACAGGAATGATTCTTACAATATTTTTATTGATCACATACTTTTGATACAGTCTGTACTTCGATAAAACCAACCCTCACTGAAATAGGTACAACAAAATGTTCTCAGCACAAAATGACTACGTCATTGAAACGGTGGCGATTGCGCTAAATATAGAATATTTTGGAAATATTTTTACAGGGAATTAACCTAGACAATTGATTACAAAGGTAGGAATAATTGTTCCATAGACGTTTATGATTTGTTATCACCATGATCAGTTTGAACGTTAAGTGCACTGAAACTGGTACCTCAATGATACTTGTATTTAATTATTTTCTATACAGGAAGGTACATTCATATAAAATGCGAGCAGTGCAGACCCTAATTAGACGCCCGCCTTCGATCAGGGTTGACACTTCTTAATAATGTCTACCTTTTGTTGACGATAGGCATAGGTCTTTTAAAGAACTTTGGCCGGGCGTTTTCGTCAGTTTGGTGGTGCTTTTTGCACTACAATTGCATTTTGACCAAATAAATGTAGTGAAAATTTAAGGGCAGTTTTAGGCAAATGCAATGATTTCACGTTCTCACTATGTTAGTCATGCCTTACCGATAGGTTTGGTACTAGAACTGGTTTAACCCATTCGCTGCATTACCCCGGAAACATTATTTATTTGCAAACAGTTTCGATTGGATCCTGTTCAGACGCCGCATAAAATCAAACAAGAGATTAGACTGAACAGGCGTAGAATCAATTGTATAGTCATCTAGGTTAAATAAATAATTATTCAATATTTAACTATCTGTTCTTTTTCACCTGTGTACTCATTCCAAATTAACACAGCATCTCCTAGTAATTCAAATTTTTTGAAGCATTTATTATATTCACAAAAAGTGCAGCTAATAAATGCAGACGAAGTTTGTGTGTGTATATAAAGTCCATAAAATATGTTTATAAGGAGCATAAGCGTTTATTTTGGTTGTTAGAATTCTTTTTATAATGTCACGACTCGCTTCATCAAGCAAGAAATATACATATAACGCTTTCACAACCTAAACTATCGTGCGTTTTATATCCCATTACCGCCACATTGTCGTCTGATTCAATAGAAATGTCTGCAATATCGTATCAAAGTTAGATTCAATGTAGTATGACTATTGAAATTTATTTCGGTACTAGTGTCAAACTGTTTGGATCCTGATCTGACGCCACGTTACGCTGCGTTTGATTTAGATTCCATATGTTGACAAAGTCGACGTTAATCATCTACGGCGCTAACAGGGATAATCAAACCTAACAGAAGTAAAGTAACATTATGAAGACCGAAGGGAGAAGTTGTGATTAAAGCTCAATATATTAGTACAAAAACACATTAATGCAGGCCAATGGGAAATTGAAATCTGTTTTTAAGATACTATCTGTTCATTGCGTATACATTCACCTCTCTTTTATCAGTTAATGACTGTTGAACTTTTAGCAATTGAAGTAATGTCGTCTACAAAAACGTGGGTCTTTTAGAATAATGACATTTAAATGGTTTGCATTGAATTGAAGAACCATAACCAGAATGTCTAGCAATGTACGCCTAGTTATTTGACTTCTCACATAGCTCCACATGGTTTAAAAGGTTATCCCCTATTCACATGTAGCGTGCAGAAGGTTAATGTTATAGTAAGCTTTTTATATTATCAAACAAATATCGCTACATGCCCGGCACGGACTTGCATGACTCTTTGAACAATACACAACCAATCCTTTTATTAAAGGAGGAGGCCTCATAACCACGAGGTTACAGTCAGACAATGCTTACGCGATTTTTCATTGGAGAGGTATGAGCGTTTTGAAAAACACTTGAATTCTAAATGCAAGAGTAAATAAGGTTCATACCATTGTTCTCAACACTACATTTGTTCTTCATTTGTAATCGCCTTTCTGGACTCATTTACCCCTGGAATTTCAAATGGACAATGCCAGTATACAATTGATAATAATCCGTTTGTGACTATTTGGGGTTGCCCCAGAGACCTTCATGTCTTGTAGCAGTTCCTGCGCTTAATTTCCATTGGGGGTGATTTCGTTTATTTGACGGTGATTATCCCCTCTGTAAAGAACTAAAAGGTGGGCAAGTCGGTGGTGTTGATCCCTTTCGTTACTTTGTACCGAATAATATCTCATCAGCATCTCGTTTAATCATTCATCCGCGCAATATGACTTGTTCAATGTGACAGCGCCGTAAAACCCAACTCCATCCATATATCATATTAAGTTATGCTTGTTACGATATATTGTAAACGACAAACATTGCAGATCCTATTTAGGGGCTCTTCAAGGAACACTCTGGTCATGGTATATACTGTTTGCACAAAACAAGTGCACTCTATCGGGGAAAGCTGTTTGTTAATGACAAGAAAACTCTTCGCTAGGAATCAGTGTGTTAATATATGGCTAATGTGTTCCATTTCTTTGAATGACCGACTTACAGACGTTTGACAGTTTGCTTCTTTTTTGTAAAACAAAGGATGCACAGTTACAGTGGGGTACACGTCATTCTTTCCAAATAAAGGTGTTTCTGCTACAATAATAATTCGTATCGCCGAGAGCTTTGACCATTATTATATGCAGAGTACATGAGCGTCTAATCAGGCTGATAACCCGGCTCCTAATTAGCATCCACACACTTTTCATGGTGTAGCCTGGCCGATAATTGTAACAGGTATACATATGAGCTGTGCCATCATACAACCTGCCATATTGCATTGCACCATTGTATTTAGCAAGCACCGTTGCCATCCAAGGCTTTGCATCTGAGTTTGATATACACTACCAAATACCGTATATACAGTGGAGAATCTGTTATTCTTTCCCGTTTAAACGCAAACGTACGCAAACGCAAAGCACTAAAACGTAGAAAAGTACAACTTTTGGACAATTCTGATAATTCATGTTTATCTTGGTGGTACACAGTTTGGAGCCTGATCAGACGCCGGGTTACCCGGCGTCTGATCAGGCTCCAAACTGTTTGCACTGCAAATAATAGTTTTAGCGTAAACGCGTTTATTGGGAAAGAATAACGTTTTCTCCACTGTAATACAGCCACATGCATTGCTTTAGGTGCATGTGGGTGCTAAACAGCGTAGAAAAAAGGTCAGTCGCCGTTTCTTTGACGCGGCGGCTGTTCTTGATCTACACTTTTTGCAATGTAATAAGGAAGATTTTGCCATGGTATGGCTCATATATTTATACTTCTACAGTTTACAAGATAAGTATGTTAAGAGCGTAGATCTACTTTAACTAACTGTTATCCTATAATATGATCATTTAGATAGATTGTGCCATTTTCAAGGTCAAATATTTTATTCCGAACCCATAACATATATCTTGTAAAAGACACATTCATATATCGTGCTTGAAAGTATAAGTAAAATGGGCTTATCCCTGTCTACTCTCTAATTCGACGCTCTTTGAAAAAAAGGTAGACCACAAAAACAAGTGACTTATTAATGCTAGAATAACGTAAGAGCAACATCTCCCAAAACGATCTTTCTTTCTTAATTCTATTTGAGCAAATTGATTTATTCCTCCGCTGAATAAATAGTTTCCGTTTATATCCTCATGAACAATAACCATAACAAATATATTATATAGTCTAACAGATAGTAGTTTAAAGCAGGCACATTCTGCTTTACTTTCTACCTGCTTTAATTGATCACCGGTCTTTAATGTTATAAACAGGTTATTTGGTAAAGGGTTAAGTTAACACCTGTTACCAACTGTTTTTTCAACCAAAACATGTCTTTTATTTAGAGTGATGTCACTGTCACTGGCACCAGAGTCGTGGACTTATAATATATATCGGTAGAGGTATAGATAAAGTAAACACATACACATACACATAAAAAGTCCATGACTCTGGTGCCAGTGATCTATATCTAAAAGATGTTTTCCCCACCGATTAGCAATGTCTATGTTATTGCATTGAAATTAAAAAAAATAATAATAAAAAAAAAAAAAAATAAAAAAAAAAGCTATATGGGTTGACTATTGGCATCTACCTGTCTGCTATCTATTATTATAAGACCATGGTATGTAACAAATTCAACACCGTGTCACTTCAACCACAAGAATAACTATCTAAAACGCATTCAATCCAAACCAAATCTTTTGCAATCCATAGATAAGATATTTTTCTATCCAAAATACACTTCTTCGACGGTTGATTTGAATACGTACAAATGTAACTACAAGAATCAAGATTGAAGCCGGTATTTTACCAAACAGGGTTTTCCTCCACCCCCTAGCTTCCGGTTGACCTCGGGTCAAGTTAAAGCGTTTGTAAGCGCAAATTTCATTGGCTGAATAATTCACGCGAGAGTATTCCCGTACAGTAAGACAATACGTTATTCTTTCCCGCTTAAACGCAAACAAAACGCAAACGCATGTCACTAAAATGTATTGAATGACAGCTTTTTACTATTTTTTAGTATTAATTTTAATCTCAATGGCAAACAATTTGGAGCCTAGTCAGACGCCTGGTTATCTGGTGTCTGATCAGCCTCCAAATGGTTTGCAAATGAAATAATAGTATTAGTATAAACGCGTTTATTTGGAAAGAATAACGTTTTCTGTACTTGACGTCATTCGCGCGAGCGTCTTCCCGCGCTTCTGTCAAACTGAATAAACTACTGATTACAGAGTCACATTGTGCACAATTGTGCTGAACTTATATTAATGCAAGACTTTAATAACTGCATGATTAACAATTTCAACCAAAAATCATGAGAACGATATATATTTACACATCTTTCCGGTATATACATTTTTTTTTCAAGCAGCCAATCAAATCGCTCGTCGCAAACTTTACTTTCATTTCGTCTAAACCGGAAGCTAGGGGGTGGAAGAAATCCCTGTTTGGTAAAATACCGGCTTCAATCTTGATTCTTGTAGTTACGTATTCAAATCAACCGTCGAAGAAGTGTATTTTGGATAGAAAAATATCTTATCTATGGATTGCAAAAGATTTGGTTTGGATTGAATGCGTTTTAGATAGTTATTCTTGGGATTGAAGTGACACGGTACAATTTAGAATTGGTTACATACCATGGTCTTATAATAGTAGATAAGCAGACCGGTAGAAGCTCATCGTGATAGATCTATAAAAAAAAAAAATTTTTTTTTTTTTTTTTTTTTTTTTGTTATTCCAATCCCATACGATAGACATTGCTAACGTTTGGGGGAACATCTTATAGATCAAGAATCTATATCTAATAGATCTTATAGTAAAAAATAGCAGACCGGTAGGTAGAGGCATATCTAGAGTCAACTCACATTATTTTTATTTCCATTCCCATACAAAAGACGTTGCTAACAGAACGGAAAAAGGTTCTACATCCAGAATCTAGTAGATAGAGACTATAGAGCGTACACATCAAGATTTCCGCCTTCATATATAGTATACATTACTTACCGGTAGATACAGTTCTAACCACTGACACCACTTTCATAGACTTATTATGTCTCTGTGTGTATATATATTCTTCTCTGTATGTATAAGAAATAAAAATGCATCTAAATGTAAATACACACATATTATAAGTCCATGACTCTGGTGCCAGTGGTCACTGTATACTGAGCATTCGCTAAGTGTACAAGTCAATGATACACATGGTATGTGTTCCTTCACAACTGAGGGATAGGCTTACCCCTCACTCCTGTCGTTTTAGCTCACATAATGTCGCCTTTTACCTCAATTCTAACAACAAATACGATACTTGTGTTCTCCCATGTGGCTACGAGTATATGTTTCAAAAGCAAATATCGGTAAACATTATTTAACAGTAAACCTTTCCATCGTCATGTTTAACCGTCTTCTTTAACCTTTCACTTACAGGTTGTATCCTGATCAGACCTCCCTTGACGCGGTGTATAATCTAGATCTAAACTGTTTGCGATGTCGAGTAAAGTTTTTCCTATGGCATAGAATGAGATAAACGCCCTCGACTTATTCTTCCAAACTCATTCCCGTCTGTTTGGTGTCTAAACACCGTAATTTTTCCAAACGTAAATAAAATATGTCGTCTGCAGTTTGATGTGAAATGATGAAGACATATAAGTACGAGTGCAAAACAATTGTGTTCCGATCAGACGCCGAGTAACATCTTTGGCGGAGAAACTACTATTTCTGCATAACTAGTGTCGTGCAATGAGCAGATATCTGTGAGGCGCCGCATATGAGCGGCGTCTCATCTTGATAAGAGCTGTTTGCCATTTCATACCAAATGATCTGCTGTATGGACAAATTAATGGTAATATTGAATGAAGTACAAGATGATAGTTCACGACAATTTCAATGCATGAATAGGTTGAGAAGCAGTAGTGTTTATAAGTCATTGTACATGTGCTGATAATAACAATATGTGCAATTAGGGGGGATATTGTATTCTGGTCACGTTTCATCCTTCTCAAATTGCTCCAATTGTTACATTAATTCTAGAGAAGTTAAATCAAACGCCAATTAAATGAATTAACCTTTCGGCCGTTGCATAGATTAAGACCCTGCGACAATTTATTTATAAGGCAGGTAAAAATATAAGAGAAAGGTGTGAGAGAAAATATGGTAATTTACCTTCTATGAATTATTGCATTTTGTGTAAAAAAAGGCGTTTCTGTTAGGAAATAAAAACGCGTCAGACACGAGTTTCTGTCTATGAGGATTGATTGATTGGGTTGGGATTTACGGCACCCGGACTCATAAAACGGTCATACTGCGCCGAGATAAATGAAAAAGCATGGAATACTTTCTATCAGACAAAGTGATAATGTTGTCGGACTGGGATTTCATTAACTGGCATGTTGTCAATACATGTATGACTACATGTAGCTTGAACATCAACATGAAATTGCACTGTCGGCATTTTATGAAAGATACTCACGCTAGCTGTATTAATATTTCGGTTTTACCGGATGATTTGTACTAAGCATAACAACCTTATACAGCGCTCCCTCTCTGCAACGGTCCTCCCAACAACGATTCCCTCCTTACAACGACCCTTGTCGCTGGTCCCCAAACAAGACAATTATTTCTAACCATTTCACTGCTGCAGTAATGTCTGCTTAACATTGTCGTCTGCTGTTCTTCTAATAGTTACATAATGATACTTTTGACAGAAAAGGCTTAATGATGAGTGACAAACAGCTTGAATCCAGATCAGACGCCGCGTGACGCGGCATCTGATCTGGATTCAAGCCGTTTGCAGATATAAGCCAATTTCCCTCCCTGTAACGACTCCCTCTGAACAACGCACATATTTTTTGTCTCCCGTTGGGTGTCGTTGAAGAGAGGGAGCGCTGTACTATTATGTTCCATTCCAGAGAAACCACCACATACGACTATATCAGGGAACCATCGTGACATGTTTCATAGGTCTAACACGAACATAGAAACCGAGGATTAAAATTAATAGACTCTAGAATTGTGCAATTTGTTTGTCCTAGTAATGCATATTTTCCACCAAGATAGACATTAGCGAATATTGTAGACCCTGATGGCTCGTCAGCAGTTGGGGCATCTAATCAGGATAAGTGCTGATTGCTATTTCATATGGAAGGATATGCCGTATGAACAATTGGAACATGACACGTGAATTCGTCTCTATAAACAGAGAACAAACTCACCATGATATATCTAGTACGATTATCAACGCTGTGAAAATAGTCAGTTATGCAGGCTCTTCATGTGTCGTTAAAACACAGTTCCTTCATTTAAAGGCATGTGGCGTAATATTTCCTAGCAGATTGTAGCGTGAAATGGCAGAAATTAGAGCAGAATGCACCTTAAGGCACATTCTTCGTTACTATCAACCTGCTTTTAGTGGTCACCTTTGTCCAGATCAAAGCTAGAAACATGCTACTTTTATTAGATATGACGTTTTTAAATTGGATAGAATGGAACAGCAATAGATGGGCTTCCTACTTCATGCAGATATTCGTTGTAAAAATAGTTCGATGCAATTGTTGTTACTAAAATGGAACCAGTTTAGACACGGTTAGACCCTTATTTGTAATGTCAGAATCGAAATATCCAATTTCTACCGTTGTTAATCGGCTATTTAAGAACGGTTTGGAGTTGTGATGCGCAGGAATTGGCCACGAAGGCCGAATCTGGGCTACCCGGTATCTGATATTGCCCCATACTGATTTCAATGGAAACAATAGTTTTAGCGTGACCGCGTTTATTGGGAAAGAATAACTTCTTCATCACTGTATATCTATAATGAAACTTTCCATTAACCCTTTACCTGATAGCATTGTTTCTAGTATTGAAGATATGTGACTACTTAAAGCAGGTTGAAAGTAAAGCAGAATGCGCCCTAAGGCGCATTCTGCTTTACTTTCAGCCTGCTTTAAGCTATTAACTGCTAGAATAAGGAAAGTATTTAGATATGACACGTATTCATTACGGTATAATTTGGAACTATTTTCTTCAGCGGATGAATAAAATGAATGCGCTAAAAGTCGCTTCTATAAGGGAAAGGGTTAAGCACGTAGGGAGAGTTATTGCAATACATGCACCCAGAAACAAATGGGTTTACTGTTACTACATTTGTACTACAAATCTATATGACAAATGGAAAGTATGGGTTCAGTACACTATTAATGTCCATTAGATCTATATTCCTGAAACTTTATCTACCTCGTATTTTAGTATTATCCAAATTATTTGTATTATAACACTCCCATGATAACTTGACTATATTTGGCTATTCCAGAGAGGCCAATAAATACGTCTGAAAGAGAAAGTGGTTGTCATACGATATTGTAAATTTAAAGACCGCGATTAAATGTGACATACGAAAATCGTTGGTGCTAAGGATAAGATAAAAAGCAAAGGCTGTTGAACTATTTTCTCTATAGCTTATTTTAGTATTGAAGTCAAATGGTTGCTTAAAGTAGGCGGGAATTAGTCTGCTTTCAGCCAGCGTCTGCTACGATTTATGTAGATTTTTTATATCTATGACTGTATGAAGAGGAAGTATTTTCTTCAGTGGAGGAATTAAATTAACGCATGGAAAGAGTATTTATGTGCTAATGGGTTAACTCGGGATGCCAGTTCCTACAGCGTCCCTCTGCTTCGCACCATTCCTATTTAACAGTTTACCAGACTTCGAAATATTTACTATTTATTATCGTATGCATAAACCCGTTTAAGTCTAGTGCCTATTAAAGGGGCATCGGTAAACAGTGTATACCTTGACGCGTTATCCTGCTTAACTATCGTGTTCATTGAAGTTGAAATATGTTGCTCAATCAAGTTCTTATTGAACCGCGGTCACTTCTCTCGTATCGCATGCAAGAGATCTGTGTTATAGGCTTGCTCTCTCGCATACCGTCTCAAAATAAGGTTGAACACCTGGACACGTCTTTGTTTACCTCCTACACTTAACCAGCGAAGCACCCATGACCACAGACTCTCGGCATGTTAAGGTTCTCACGTAAAATTCGATGTACAGACGATTTGCTGACCCCGAACATTTCAGCAATTTATCTAACCACAATACGCCGATCACCATTCATGACGCTTCCAACGTTTTCTACAATGAAACCGTAAATTTATGTCGGCCGTCCCGTCTCTACATTATTTTCCTCAACCCATCCGTTTGAAAAACGCTTTTACGTTTTAAAGACCAGCGAGCAATATGTTGATTTATACATTTTTGTTGATTGTAGTTGTTTTTACGTCTTATATCGGGCTCTATTCAACTCAACACAGTATTCTATGACATTCTGTTGCGCCGCCTTTTTCCTTTGACGACGTTTTTTCTGGCGTTTTCAGAAAATGACTCTACGTTTTTCCTGGATGACGTCATATATTGCAACGTCAACATTCATGAGGTAATTTTGTAGAAATTCCGGTTCGAAATCGAATTGTAGGAGGTTGAAAATGTACCTTTCTAAATATACATTAAAGCTTTTTGCGTGCGCCGCACAACCTAGCCAGCATTTACTATTTGAAAATAAAATATGGTCAGGTGTGTTAATGAACCTTATAATTTCTTCTACAAATGTGCATTGATAAAAATGTATATGTTGGGTTTTTCAAAAAAAGTATTAGTCCAAACGGTGTTTTGGGACAGCCCGCGTACTTCTTTGTGCAGCAACTTGTCTTTTATCCTAACAAACGTAACATTGAAAAAATAAAAACAAACAACAGATTCTACAGAGATGTAAATACATCAGTGAGCGAGTTCAGTAACACACGCATATTTGTTAACCCTTTCCTCCATGAAACCTCAAATGGACAATTCTAGTTTTCAATTTAGACCAGTCCATTTTTGAACTTTTAGGGTTGAATTTTACAATATTTGTCAAAATGACAAACAGTGTAGACCCTGATCAGAGGGCTCCTTAGGGAGCCCTCTGATCAGGGTCTACACTGTTTGCATAGGACAGGAGTACTCCTCACAGGTACACTGTTTGCAAATGACGCATATATGCGTGACTAGGGTTCAAAGAGTTAAGGCAGAATATCTTTGAATTTGACCCTTATACTGCTATTATATTATCTGTTTTGAAACCGTCGTCTGTAAAATTTGTTAAATGTAGACTTCTACAATTTATAAGTAAAGACACATCAAAACAAGTGTCAAACAGTTTGGATCGAGATCAGACGCCGTGTTACGCGGTGTCTGATCTGGATTAAAACTATTTGCAAAAACAGTGAAGTCGCGATCAGCAAGCAGTAGGTTAAATATACATTTGTAACAGTTTCAGATGTTTTAACTTTTGCAACAATGAATTATATTGCTAATAAAGGTGGGTGCTAGTATTCAGTTTTAGCTTAAAAGTCTGAATGCAGTGTAATAAAGTGTACGGATTAACACATTCAATTAAAGGTTTTGATTTGTTTGCATTTGTTCATCAAACATAATAAGAGAATATTCAGATGCCGAGTTACTTGGCTTAAAACTATTTGTGATAGCATTAATTGTGTTAGCTCAAACGCGTTTGTTGTGAAAGAATGATATCTTCTAAATTTTGCAAAGTATATTTCTCAGTTTATAATACGATTTTATTAGAAAGTTTTTAATGAAATTGAAATTGTTAAGAATATGTATTTTCGAAATTAATAAGAAGAGTGACATAACACTTCATTAACATTCAGGGATAAGCCGGTTCCATCTGCGCATGCGCATGTATTTAATTGCTTTGGAAAGTGCACGTAATGCAAATAAACAGACCATATTCAATCACTTCCGATTCTGTAACATTGTATGCTTCAATAAATGGAAAGCTCGAAAGGAGATTTCCAATTTATTTCAACTCCCTGTACTTAGCAGTGATCGCTTATTAGCTGATACCATCATTCACCAAAGAGTTGTCGCTAATGACACGTTTCACTATACAGTGTTCCCTCTTTACGACACCACCAAATGGGAGACAAATATACTGTGTGCGTTGTTCGGAGTGAGTCGTTATAGGTAGAGAAATTGGTTAACATTCGCAAATTGCTTGAATGCAGATCAGACCCCGTATAACGCGGCGTCTGTTCTGGATCCAAGCTGTTTGCCACTCATTATTGAGGGTTTTTTTCGGTCTAAATGTCGAGTATGTGGCTTGAGAAAAACAGTACAAGTCAACTTTTAGCAGACAATATTGCAGCAGTAAAAGCCTAAGACATAATGTTTAGGGAGCTGTGGTAAGGGTCGTCGTTAGAAGGGAGTCGTTCTTTTGAGCGCCGTTGTAGGGAGGGAGTACTGTGCATGTTTTTCCAAGGATGGGTAAAAAGTCAAGTAATGCATTCCTGATGCCCATGTCACGTAATAGTTGGAAATAGATGTGTTAGAATAATTAATTCAAATCATGAATGAAGCTAAATCCCAAATGAGCTCCCATTTGTACGGTTGGATCTATTTCAAGCGTTTAAAGTCTGCAAACAAGTCGTTGACCACACGCAAACAGGTTGTTTTGATGCCTAACAACTGGTCTAATTATTCTATACGTGCAAAATTGTTAATTCGTTATCACTGCCAAATCTATTGTCTGCTTTACACCCTGAAATATAGTCTGTACTTTTATTTCAAAAATAAATTTAAGGCAAAAGTGATATACCGAAATGGTTTTCCCATGTGTTGTGACAAACTGTTTGCAACGTCAACTGTTGTCAGCCATGGCTGTTAAGTTTAATTTCGTTATCGGCACCTACTGATTCAAGTTATGTTAAGAGTTAAATTGCAAGAAAAACTCATTATTGCAAAAGTATTCGCATTGCCATGAAATCATTTTACTTCGGGAAAATACAATAACAGTTAAGTGTACTTTTCTGTATCATTTTCCCCCTTTAAACTAAAACTCTCTAAAGGTTCCCTCCTCTCATACTATCGTCTTTAAACCACTAAATATAAGTTAACCTTACGTAAATATAAGATTGGTACGCATAGCAATCAGTTTAGACCAAGACTCAAAGTCTGATTTTAATCCAAACTGGTTGCACATCCTGGTCATAGGGCACATAAAAATAGGAAAGGTTAACCCTATGCCTGCTGATCGCGACTTTACTGATGTTTGCAAACAGTTTGGATCCAGATCAGACGCCGCGTAACGCGGCGTCGGATCTGGATCCAAACTGTTTGGCACTCATCTTGAGGTTTCTTTACTTAGAGAAATGTATAAATCTAAATTTATTAAATTTTGCAGACGACACTTTTGAAGCAGACGATATCGCCCCAGGATAAGAGTTAACGGGACCACTGAGATAAGAGGAACAACTGATGGTGTAGCGTGCTAATTCAATCACCGTCGTAAATGTAATGTAGCAGATCTGGTATCATTTAATCCAACTTTAGCTTTAACTGGATTTAAATTCCGGTAATAATTGTCATTTAAACGGATTGGCACAGATTCCGGTGGTATTTTCGAACCCATTAATTGCAAGTTAAACACCAACGAATTTCTATTTCAGTGACAATTGTTGGCGGGTTTTTTTTACCATTCTGCTGCTAATAGCGTACACTAAGCATTAAGAAAACAGTGTAGACCCTGATTAGACAAATTCTAAATAAGCTGTCTGATCCGGATATGCTATGTTTTCTTAAAATTAATTTCTGCAAGTTTGTACTATTTCCTGAGGAAAATTATACAGTAAAACCTCGCTATTACGACCACTAAAACGAAGGCTAATTGATGATATAATAGAGAGGTGAAAGCTTAAAGCAAGGTGACAGTGAAACAAAAAGCTCCTAAAGGAGCTTTCTGTTTCACTGTCACCTTGCTTTAAACAGTCACCTACTGTAAACACCCTTATAGTTACCTAATTTAGTGGTCGTAATAGAGAGGTAAAGTACTTATTCTAATGAGCCAATGTAATAGTTCGGGCGATATTTATTGATAGTGGGGAAAATGTGTTTATTAATATTCGGCGGGAGAGGGGTTTATAATGAGCACTGATAAAGTGAAGCAAACATGTTATGAGTTCCAGTTAAATCAAAACGATGAAGACATTGAAATGCATTACTAGATATATATAGAAAATGTTTATTAACATCTCTGACGAGCGGCTAGGCTGTATAGTTACAAAGGAAACCAGACGATGCACACATATATAATTTCCGACAGTGAAATTTAGAGAGAAAAAATATTTTAAAAAAGAAGAGCATCTGAATAAGTTAAAATGTCAAAGACTTTAAAGCTAGAGCAGACACCTTCTCATCTGGCTTTAAACTATGCGAATAAACTTGCGCGTTTTTAGCATAAACGCGTTTATTGTGAATAAATGATGTCTTCCTCCACTGTCTTACATGTACCTTATTTAAAGAACTTCCTATAAGTTCTTCTAAAGCATCAATTTACCTCCTACGCTATCTCTTCAAATTGTGGTCTGTATTCTGTACGGTACTCCAATTTCTGTTCAGTAAGGAAACGTTTATATGAGTGTCAAACAAATTGCACCTAATCTGTCTGCAACCGATGTTGCTATTATGCAAGGAAATAATTCTGATAGTCTAAGCTCATAGTACATTGTATACTATAAGCCAGGATTATGTATGTAGGTTTAATCATTAATGTATTTTGATATATTAGCCAAGTCTGCGGCGATATATTCATACATGCGAATATACATTTGTACCTGCATTCGCAAACTTATTAACCATTTCCCTCTCAATGACTTGAAAGCGCGTTTGCAAACAGTTTGGATCCTGATCAGACGCCGCGTTACGCGGCGTCTGATCAGGATCAAAACTGTTTGACACTCGTATCCATATGTTTTAAGCCATACTAAAAAAAAAAAAGTTATATACCAAGTTGAAGTCTACTTTCAGTCCGAATGACCGCTCGACTGTACATATACTCCCCTGATCATCGAGCCATCTTGCCTATGAGCACTGCTAACATATGGCGCAGTCAAATGCAGCCGCAGTACCGACTCAGACCCTTCACAGGTACCCATTTTAACCCCTGGGTGAAGAGGAGCAATTCGCGGTACATGTTTTGCTCAAGAACATTCCTGTACATCATCGGGGATTCAGAAAAATCCCCTAGTCAGACCGCTGGTCCGGCGGGGGATCGAACTCACGACCCCTGGTACCGTAGTCCAAGGTGTTAACCATTGGGCCACTACCGCCGGTATACTACATTGAATCTTACTTTGAAACGATCTTGCAAACAATAAAATTGAAGCAGAAGACAATAAAACGGTGAAGGGGTAAAAACTCACGGAAAAAGGGTTAATGCTAGAATTCACCAGTAACTCCCACAATACAATCGACAGTGAAGATCAAGATTAATTTCAATTATTTGGTCAGGGTGGGCACCTGATCTAAAGTTGCGGTTAAAAAATGATAAAAGAGGAAAATTCTTTATTATTTTGCAATAAACGTGTTTACGTAAAAAACTATAATTTCTGGTGCAAACAGTTTGGTGCCAGATCAGATTCCGGGTAACCCGTCGTCTTATCTGGCTCCGAAGTGTTTGTCACTCAGATTGAAAAAAATAGCCAAAATTGTCAACAAATTATCCTTTTCTATGTTTTATTGCAATGTATTTGGATTTTATTTGCGTTTAAACGGGAAGGAATAATATCTTCTCCGCCGTAATAAAAATGGTTGAAACATATTCTGCAGTGACCTAGTGCCTTTTACAAGAAAGGCAGCTCATATAATAGTTCAGAGCGTGTAACTCATTACAAATTCATGTGTTGTCAATTTGGTGACCTAATCAATATTGCTTCAGTCACTTTCACCATCTGTATGCTACATGCTAATTCAATATCTATATTGCCAACTGTTTGGATCCAGATGGCACAACGAGTCTGTCGAGTCTCGTCTGGGTCCAAACTGTTACCCTTTCATGATCAAATATATCGTGATATTTTACCTCTTAACCGTTTAATTGTCGTCTGCTTCAATTTTGTTGTCTGCAATGTCGTTTCAAAGTTGAAATATTAGGCAGTATGACTGATAAAATTTCAAAACGAGTGTCAAACAGTTTAGATCCTGATCAGACGCCGCGTTACGCGGCGTCTGATCAGGATCCAAACAGTTCGCAAACGCGTTTTTAAGCGTCATTGAGAGTGAAAGGTTTAATGCATCTTTACTTTATTGAGAGCTAAAAGCAGACACGTTTTGAACCAGTGCATTTTGCAGATCACAATTACATAGCGTGTAGAAGTTTAAATAACCACTCCGGTCATTGTCTGTTACACGCATGCCTTCTGCTTTCATTTCTCACATTGTGCTCCGTAATTGTGACTTTGGAATCCTTGCTGAATGTTTGAACCCTAGTCAGACTATGAACCTATCGGTGCCCGGGTTGTATCAAGTCTGTTTATAAATACAGATGGTATAAGACTAGGCGTAGAAGTAGTTACAAGGTACATGTACCTAAATTTCGTCGTATAGTACAAACACATTATGCATAGATAATTGTCAATTACAGTTTGTAAGTTTTCTATGCAAGCACCTCGTAAATGAGCATTCGAAGTATGTTTATATAATTATAATTTCCTGTAAGGAAAATGTAATTTACTTTACCTATGTCGATTGCCAATGTTTAACTCTTTTTAGGCGTATCAATGTATCCTTTTCAAACATCCTAATGTTCACTATATGGTTTCTAAGTGTACAGCCTAATGAGCAAAAACATACGATGTGCAAGTAAACGAAGATTTAAGAAACTTTTGACGACGTCTTTTTTATTTTGAGTGCAAAACATTTGGAACCTTATCAGACGGTAACATACACTTTGCAAGGGGAATACTAGTACAGTGCTCCCTCCCTATAAAGGTTCTCCGTACAACGATTCCTTCCCTACAATATTGCTTGCCGCTGTTAGCCAAACAATACCATTATGTATAAAGCTTTCGTTGTTGCAATATCGTCTGCTTCAAATTGTCGTTTACCTTTTTTAACTTACGTATTAGACATTTCCACTGAAGACACATAAAGACGAGTGACAAATAGCTGGATCCCAGATTAGACGCAACATGACGCGGCGCCTAATCTGGGCTCAAACGTTGTGCAAATGTATTCTAAGGGTAATATTATTCCTTCCGTTTAATAACTCCCTCAACATGATACACAACTTTTTCTCTGAATTTTATAGGTAGTGTACAGAGTGAGCACTGTAGTCGGTTTAACTCAAACGCGTTCATGTGGAAGACAAAACGTAATTAATATTGTATATTTAAGGAAAATATATGTTCTACTGTTAACAACGGTTGGGTTGGTATTTGTGCTGCGCAGGAATTGACATCTCAAGCCTTCGAACTTCGTGGTTAATTACTGCGAAACACAACTCCCTTCGATTGTAATATACCGTTTAACAATGGCAGAACATAGACTACTTCGATTCTAACATGACCAGATTTTAAGAAATTAATTAGAAAGGAAACCACATGTTTCATACTTATTTCCTAAGCGGATGCAGTTTTCCGACCGAATATCTTTTCCCGCGGCTTTTAAAAGAATTTAACAGCCAATACGCAAATGTACGTACAGCAGAGAATTTGGCACACACAATACACTTTTAGTATTATTTACCAACCCACCTTCTAGCATAAAAGAACAAACTACATTAAATAAACAGAACAATTGAGAAATTACAGTAACCTGACTGGTAAAACGTGTATAGTCTTTACGGGCTATAGGAATAACGGAAGAAATTTCAAAAAATTGTAACATATGAATACTTGTGGTCACGTCAGGTCAATAAACCGCGGGAGGAGCTGGGTAGAGAAGAGCGTCTATTTCTAAAGTGACAAAAACGCGTGTCATGGTAGGATTACTGTTACCGGTTATATAGATTTGGAAAAAACAATATGACCAACCACTTCTCTGTGGAAGCTTAATGCCGAACAAAATTAATTCAGAAATATTCTGTGTGAGGAATCTATATCTCTGCTGTAATACGGTACTGTTGTCCGTACTGTTATTTCATAGTAAGCTTTCAGACATTAATTCTTAAGGAATGGCCGTTAGCTGGTTTCTTATATGGCTCTGAATTGTTAGATTCGCATATCTATACATTTCAGTCAAACGTACTTAATACTAAATTAACAATGACAGCACACGGCAGTTCCATAAGCAGACAGTATTTGTCCCCTTTAACTTCCAATTGACAATTCCAGTTTACAATGAAAGCTGGTCCATTTAAGACTATTTAGGGTTGTTTTCTATAATATTATTACAAAATGACAAACAGTGAAGTGCCTGATTAGAGGGCTCCTGCAGGAGCCCTCTAATCAGGCACTTCACTGTTTGCATTTGACAAGTGTACGCGTCACATGTACACTTTTGGTAGAAGACGAATATTTGCGCCACTAGGGCTAAATGAGTTAAAGCAAAGGAAGAGTTACAACTCATACCACAACGATTGTACGCTGGGGGATACGCACTTAATTTAATAACTCTTTTGTACGACCCTTCGTAAGACGATTCATTGATTGTGTCAGGACAGATACATAAAGACAGAGCGTAGACATACATAAAGCACAAAAGCACAATATCTGTACATTTTTAAAGTCATTTCCTTACACACCGTATCAGGCATGGTCTAAGTGGTCGTTATACGACAGACGTTCGCTGTATTCAGGTCAGTCAGTGCGTGATCTCTAATTTGTAAAGAGCGTAGGTCATTAGAATGAACCATGGATGTTTTTATATTTCCTGAACGCTGAACTAAATCTTATCTCAAACTGAGAGATCCTGGGGTCTTTACATTTAGTATGGTATGTTATCTTCAACTCTGATCTTTGCAACTGCCACCATAAGTTCACCAGTAGCATACAGCGGCTTTAAGTCTTCGGCGCCAAATTAATCGTGAGTTGTTTTACCCCTTCACCTCTTTATTGTCGCCAGCTTCTATATTATGGATTGCAAGGTTGTTTCAAAGTAATATTCATTGTAGTATGACTTAAGAAATATCGATACGAGTTTGCAAAGTCGGCTGTAAGCGGCGGTGAAAGGGTTAAAGGCCCGGTCACACCACTAGAACTTTGCCGGAGCGTACCTTGAGCGGTGAAAGAAAGACATCACAGCTCGTTACCGTTCACCACCGTTTAACAGAAGTTGGCACCCGTTAAGGTAACGCCGTATACGCTCGACCATCGCTGATGGTTCCTGCTAACGTTTCGAAAGTTTTGAGCTGCACAAAATATTGCGAGCGGTGAGGAGCAGGCACTTTTCCGCTCCGGCAAAGTTCACCACCGCTCCAACAAAGCCAAATCAAAGTTTGGCACCGCTTGACGCAAGTTCGTGGACGCTTGGGTCCGCTACGCCAACGCAGAAATCTTGAACGCTGGACCACCGCTGCTTCGTCAGCATTGCCCGGGCGGTGATAAAACATTGCACACTTTTTGGTGGAGCGGTTGTAAGCGTTTTACGAGCGGACACGGGATTGCTGGAGCGGTGACGGGCGTTGAAGCAGCGATCCATTGCAGTGATGAACTTTGGTTTGGCGTTGGTATGGAGGTGTCGGAGCTGGACCAGAATTTGGTTATAAATACGGCGAGAAATAAACCAGGAATCCATTCGAAATCGAGCTGCCGTTGAGTGAAGACCTCATTTATATCGAATGTGCTCAAAGTTACAGTCAAACTGTACTATCATGGATGCTGGAGAGACTTGCTATTATTGGTGCACTAATCCAACAGCAGAATACGAACCTCCTAAGATTGCAACAAACTGTTGACAGAAGGAGATGAAAGAGAAGAAGGAGAGACAGAGTTGTATAATCACCGCTAAATCAACGCTCACGATCCGTTCAGCTCCGTAGTCAAAAGCGGTATGCCGCTAAACCAATATTAACCCCCGCCGAGTCAACGCCTGCATGCGTAGAACGCCGCTCTATCAACTCTCGCGTCACCGCTAAACCAACGCTCGCTACCGCTCGCTACCGTTAAACCAACGCTAAACCAACGATTGCTTCAGTGGTGCACCGCTTAGGCAACGCCCGTGTTTTCGATTGTTGCCCCATTTTGTGCGCAGTGACAAGCGTTGTCGAAATTCGGCCCCTCTCCCTACCGTTTAAGGGACTCTCCAACAAAGTTCGGGTAGTGTGACCGGACCTTTAATGATAGCTTCAACGGAAACAAACGTGACATGCCTTAGAGTCGAAACGTATCTGTCAGTGCTTCATTTTGCGGCCATACCTTCGAATATAGATAATAACTACCAATAAAACTCACCCATTGCCAATGCAGATTTAACACATTACCCCAGGGCATAGTTCTAGATTTTAAGACAGTTGACTACCCTAAAGCAGGTTGAAAATAAAGCAGAATACACATTAAGGCGCATTCTGCTTTACTTTCAGTCTGCTTTAAGTAACAATCTGCTAGAATATTGAAAATGTTTCTTATTATATATATTAATGCATGCATAAATTGGAACTACTTTCTCCAGTGTGGGAATATATTAAATGCGTAAAAATGTGACGTTATGTAGTAATGGGTTAAGAGCATACAATAAAAGAGAATTAAGAAAATACTTATACACGGCATTGGATGTAGTTGGGATGGTGTTGTCCTTTCATAATTTAACAAAACTAACCATAAATAAAATGCTATAAAATATAAACTGACAGATTTATATTATAGAGAAAAATATTGGGAATGTATTCAAACCCGGAGAAACAAAATTTTTGGGCGCTGATCAGTCGCTGAGTAACTCGCGTCTTATCTGAACACAACTTAATCCTTTTATGCCCCTGATCCCATATATGGGACATGGGCAAACAGTGCAGACGCTGATCAGACGCCGCCTTATGCGGCGTCTGATCAGAGTCTACACTGTTTGCTGATAGGAATTTCAATATAAAACAAAATGAAAACGATTTAAACCAGGCATCCCTTTGATTAAAAAAAATGGACTAATCAAATATAACTCATGGAAGAATCCATTGGGGCGCAAATGGGTTAATTGTAATGAACATATAAGAGTTTGAGTATAAACGTGCCTGTTTGGAAAGAACAAAGTATTTCTCTGTATATTATTACATGGTGAAAAGAGATCAAATAAAATCAGATAATAACATAAACAAGTATGTAATCCGCATTGAGAGGTTTAGATACTTCATTTAGAGCAAGAAGAGTCCAAGATTAGTGTCGTGTTGGCTTTTGATGGTTTTCAGTTTTGTTTACACTGCTTGCCGTGGTAGAGAGGATCAACCCAGCTGGACGCCTGCAATTCGAAAATGAACAGCGGGCCCTAAATGATTGGGTTCGCCATGACACTCGCGACAAGTCGTCACGTGACTCCATACCTGTGGCTGGTCGAGCATCTACGGAATGTGAACCTGTTGACTTTGACATGAGATCGTTGCTACTTGAAATACGAGGTGAAGTACGTACAACTAATCAAAAGTTTGACAAACTGGAGCACTCCGTTGCCGAATTACAGAAAGACAATGCAAGTCTGAAACAGCAAAACACTGAATTATCAAATGAAGTCTCTGGGCTTTCCAGTAAAGTGTCTGAACTCGAAAAACGTCTGAACGAAAACACGCGCAAAAATGAGAGCCTTGAATCGCTTGCAAAAAAGCAAAATTTGAAAATATATGATCTTGCCGAGACTACTGAAAACGCGGATGATGAAGAGCAAATTTCAATTGAGGACCACGTGATCTCAAATCTGAATGATGTGCTAGGATTACATGAAACAGATGATTCATTTGAGAGCGTTTACAGAGTTCCCAGTCAAAAGTCTCCTAGACATGTTTTTGTGAAGTGTTCAAGTCTTAAAACTAGAGACAGAATATTATCGGCCTTTCGCGAAGCGCGTAAAGAGGTGGAAACCCTGCCTTCCTTTAGAATCGGTGAAGATCTACCAAGAAGTGTGTCTTTAGCAAGAAGCAAACTTTATCCTTTCTTCAAAGAATCTTTAGACAGCAAGAAGAAAGCATTCTTCAAATCTGACCGCTTGATTGTTGATGGCACTACTTACGTTTATGACGACCAGACTAAAGCTCCTGTCGCATTAAACAAATAGCAAGGTGGTCAACGCCCAGAATACCATATTGTAAATGACATTTCTTTATGCTCATTGAATGTTCGTGGTTTGCGAAAATTTAGAGAAGACAAATGTTTTATTAAGTATTGTTCTAAATTTGATATCGTCGTATTTTGCGAAACCTGGCAAACTTCAGAAGATGATTTTACTGACTTCTTGCCAGATTTCATAAACTATGACAGTCCGAGAAAAAAGGCCAAAGGTTACTGTGGAGCTGGTGGTGTGTCAGTGTTCATAAAAACTCGATAGTTGAGAGCGGCATGCTAAAACGTATTTTCGCAGAATTCGAAGATTTTGCTGTATTCATCATTGACAAAAGTAGAATTAACTTACCAAAGCATATCGTGATATGCTGCTCATACATTGCACCGGAGGGTTCTCCTGTTTACGATGGTTCGGCAATAAATGGAATTGAAAACCTTAATGATAAACTTACATTTATTGAATCTGACTTTGGCGAAGTTTCGTTTATCATAGCGGGCGACCTAAATGCAAGAGTCAAAGATATGGCTAACTTTATTCCTGAAGATAATATTGACTTTATATTTGGCGAGCAGGTAGAATATCCTGGTGACTGTTTCAATATGACACGTGCAAGCCGCGATACTGAATATAATAAATTTGGTGTACCCCTCTTAGAACTACATGTATGTCAGACACGAGATGTACATTTTCTAAATGGCAGATTCAGCGACTCAAATGGTGATATCACATGCACAGCCAACAATGGAAGTAGCATTGTGGATTATGTTATTGCATCTACCGATTTATTTCCTCTTGTACAAGATTTTGTAGTAGGGGATCTTGACATTTCAGATCATTTCCCCTTACTTTGCTCATTGAAAATACCGCAAAAAGTGTGTGCCATAGATGAAACTGGCCAGGAAGGCCGCAGTAGGCTTTCATCGAGATTGTGCTTCAAGCGGAAAGAGCAGTTAAGAGAAGACTTTTTACAAACCTTTAACAGACTATTCCAACCATTTCTTGACAGTGTTACAGAAGATAGTGTTTTGCAAAGTCAAGAGGTCTTTGTGAATATTATTCAAACTGCTGGTCAATGTATGCGCGTTAAAAGACATGATAGGCCTAGCGTTAGTGCAAACAAAATTCAACCAGATTGGTGGGATTCTGATTGCAGTAAAGCCAAGTACGAGAAATATCGAAACTTGCGAAAGTATCGTTTTACTAACTTATCTTCTGACTTAAGTGAATACATAAATAGTCGTAATATCTTCAAGAACTTATGTAGAGCCAAGCGTCTTCTGCACGAGAGACGTCGTCGTGATGTGCTTGTGCAAAATAGACGAAACCCTAAAGAATTCTGGAAGTGTGTTAAGTCCGCAAATAATAGCGCAACAAGAGACTGCAATAGTGACCTTATTTCCTCTGATGACTGGTTTAACTACTTCAAGTCGTTATACGCAGCTCCTATACTTGAGACAAATGAACATGGTAATATTTTCCAAAATTACGAGACTCCAGTGATCAATGATGATACATTGGATGCGGAAATTACAAATGAAGAAATATTAGACAGTATCAATTCACTTAAAAGTTCGTGTGCCACTGGGGCAGATGGTACTTGCATGGAAATGTTCGAAGCAACTCTTAATCTTACATGTCCGTACTTACATACATTGTTTAACAGTGTTTTAGTTGATGGAACAATCCCTCATGAGTGGTGCCTCAGTTTAATCACACCAATCCACAAGAAAGGTCCACGTGATAACCCAAACAACTACAGAGCCATCTCGGTCGTTAACAGCCTTAGTAAGATTTTTGTGAAAATTTTAAGTAAAAGGTTGACTTGTTGGGCCGAAACAAACTCTGTCATTGATGAATCTCAGGCTGGGTTTCGTGCGGGCTATTCTACTACAGACAATATATTCAGTTTAAGTGCTCTAATACAAAAATATTTGTCTAAGAGAACTGGTAGATTCTATGTGTTTTTCATTGACTTTTACAAGGCGTTTGATAGTTGCGGTCACCAGCAATTGTGGAACAGTTTAGTTAGAAATGGCATACGGCAAAATTGTAAGATTTTAGCTGTCTTCAAGTCGATGTACTCTCAGTTGAAATCTTGTGTTAAACTGAAGGACGGTTTGACACACTATTTCAATTGCGAAATCGGTACAAGACAAGGCTGCGTGAGCTCCACAATAATATTTTCTCTATTTATAAATGACCTGTTGACATACATCAAAATGCACACTGGACGTGGAATATTTATAAATCAGAGTATAGAAGACGCACATGCCTTTATGTTTGCAGACGATGTTTCCACTTTTGCTGAGACTGTAGTTAACTTGAAACACAAGATATCCGCTATAGAACAGTTCTGTGATTTCACAGGCATGAAACTTAATCTTGATAAGTCAAAGATCATAGTTTTCAGAAATGGTGGCCCCCTTAGACACTATGAGCGTTGGTTTTATAAAGGGAGGCACATAGAAGTGGTGCCATATTACAAGTACTTAGGGGCTTTCTTCACACCACAATTGTCTTGGACTAAAACAAAGTCTATGCTTTCTGCTCAAGCTCAAAAGGCAGTTTATGCTATTTATCGTTATGGCAAACAATTTGGGTACTTTGCACACGTTGATGCCTTTAAATTGTTTCACGCAATGGTGAAACCAATTTTAGTCTATTCTTCACCACTATGGGGTTACCAACAGTGTAGTGAAATTGAGAGAGTTCACATACAGTTTTGCAAAAAACTTGCAAACTTAAACCAGAATGTTGCTAATTTTTTCCCACTTAGTGAGTGTGGAAGATATCCCCTGTCTACGACGTATATGACTTTGTGTGTTAAGTATTGGCTACGTCTGTTATTCATGTCAGACGAGCGCTATCCCAAGCAGTGTTACATGATGTTGAGACGCTTTGATGAATGTGGAAGGACCACTTGGGCAACTTATGTAAAACGCCTACTGTTCCAGTTCGGGTTTGGATATGCTTGGATAGCAAATGAGGTTGGAAATCCCATAGCCTTCATTAAGCTATTTACAGAAAGACTGATAGATTGTGCCCAGCAAAACATGTGGGAAGACATAAACTCATCCTCAAAGGCTATAACCTATAGACTTTACAAAAGTGCATTAAACCCTGAAAAGTACTTATCGATACATATGCCTTTCAGCTGTAAGAGAGTTTTAGCAAATTTCAGGTGCTCAAGCCATGCACTCATGATTGAAAAGGGCCGCCATGACAATGTCGATCGAGAGCTCCGATTATGTGTGCATTGCATGAGAAACGATATATATACTGTTGAGGATGAAATACATGTTTTGCTAATATGCCCATTGTATAGTCACTTGAGGATACAATACTTCATCGATCAATGGATTGACAGTTTTGTGAGTAGCCAACAACTATTTAAGAACATGATGTCGGACACTAGAGCTGAAAGTATATTGGCTATTGCAAAATTCCTTGAGAAAGCGTTCTTAGAAAGAGACTTATGGTTACAGCAGCCGATTCTAGAATGTCAAACAAGTACTACTATGTTGTAAGTTTTGGTATGTGTGGTTTTAGTTGCTGTTTTGTATCGATGATGTTATGCGGAAGGAGCATAAGTGTACCCTAAAATCGTATGCACTTGGGTTTCCTCAGCATAGCACCTACGACATTAAGCGAACTTAAGTTATATCCACTTACACGATTATGTAAGGGTCACGTAGGAGGAAACTGTAAATGGTTTTAATGTACATTGTATTGTACCATTGTTCACATTTAAAAATGTATATATTTTCTGTTTATGTAAACTAAAATATTGATGTCACTAAACATTATATGTAATATTGATGGTATTTTGGGCCGGAGGCCTTTAACTACAAATAAAATCATTGTCATTGTCAATGGACATATAAGAGTTTGAGTATAAACGTGCCTGTTTGGAAAGAAAAAAGTATTTCTCTGTATATTATTACATGGTGAAAAGAGATCAAATAAAATCAGATAATAGCATAAACAAGTATGTAATCCGCATTGAGAGGTTTAGATACTTCATTTAGAGCAAGAAGAGTCCAAGATTAGTGTCGTGTTGGCTTTTAATGGTTTTCAGTTTTGTTTACACTGCTTGCCGTGGTAGAGAACATAATTATGATGATGTTCACAATTGACAAAGAAAGGTATACAGTGCCCCCTTCCTATAACATCCCTCTGAACAACGACCCCTCCCTACAACAATGCTTATCGCAGTTCCCAAAGAAAGACAATTATGTCTATAGATTACACTGCCGCAATATTGTCTGCTTAAAATCATCGTCTAATGGTTGTATCAAACCTACGTATTGGACGTTTTGATAGAGGAAACATAAAGACAAATATCTTTAATCAAGATCAGACGCCGCGTTAAAACTTTGTCAGTTAAACTGTTTGTAAGTCAATTTCACTCCCTATAACAACTCCCTTCCAACAACACATACAGTCTGTGTCTCCCATATGTTGTAGAGAGGGAGCAATGTATAACTTCCTTAATATGCTTAGGCTTTTATTCCAGTAAAAGGATATATATTGAATGATAATACAATTGGTATTTCAAAAAGCAATATGTTTCGAGTTCGTTTATCTTATTATGCTTTGGACGTAATTATTTTGTCAAACCCAAAGCAATTATGTTCACTTCCTCATCGGCTCAGACCAGTTTGTGTATTCAAAAAATGGTGGTACAGTTTACATTGTGTGTATTCAAGTTTAACGCTTCAACTCTTTTGTAGTTACACATGCATTAGTTTAACATTGAGCTACGCCTTATCTAATTCTGTCCATAAGCAGGTTTGCCATGCGATCACCAACCTGATGTCGTAAAGCTAACCATTGAAATAGCAATTTTGTAAGTACTAGTAATTATTTTAGTCTATTGGACAGTTGATTGAGAACCGAGATGTTTCAATCAATGTTTGGGGCATTAACACCTCTACTGTCAAACATTTCGTGAGTTAATTACCCCTTCACCGTTTCATTGTCGTCTGCTTCAATTTTGTAGTTTGCAATGTCGTTTCAAAGTTAAAAAGGAAGGCAATATGACTGAAGATATTTCAAAACGAGTATCAAACACTTTAGATCCTGATCAGACGCGCCGTCTGATCAGGATCCGAATTGTTTGCAAACGCGCTTTTAAGCGTCATTGAGAGCAAATCCGACTATTTGTGTACGTGACAACGAAAGTTGACTTGATCCAGATCAGAGAGGCCAGTTTTTCATTTTACTAGAGGAAAGTATTTGACACCCACACATATGTTTTGTCTGTTAACATAAATACATTTGAATTTCCTTTTGCATTTAACAAATTTAAACCAGACTATGACTATCTGAATACCCTCTAATACAGTTTATCAGGGTTGCTCGGAATGAGTAACTTAACCAGTAACTTTCCAGGGTTCAAGTTCCGCTGAAGGAAGATATCTATTTGAATTGTGAGATATATCTGCCTACACAATATAACATTTAATGTTGTATGCGGTGTCGTCTGATATGTTCACCATCTGTTTCAAGCTGCCAAACGCAATAAAGACCAACAAATACGACTACGCATCAGAATAAAAGTGTGTTGTACATGTATATATATCTTATCAACAATACAGCACTCCCTCTCTATAACGACACCGAATGGGAGACAAAAATGTGTGCGGTGTTCGGGGGGAGTTGTCATAGAGAGGGAATTTGGCTTACATTTGCAAACAGCTGGAATCCAGATCAGACTCCGGATAACGCGACGTCTGGTTTGAATTCAAGCTGTTTGTCAATCGCATTATTTTTTGTCAAAATCTGTATTATGTACGTTGAGAAAAACAGCAGACGACAAGTTTATGCAGACAAAGCAGCAGACGTGAAAATATTGTACATATTCGTTTTGTTAGGGAATCAACGGAACAATTTGTTGTAAGGAGGGAATCGATGATGGGACGGCTGTTGTAGGGAGGGAACACTATAGGTATTATGTAAAAAGATTGACGTATCGGGCAATTGTGTTTTACAGATACTCTGTTATTCACAATAGTGTTCTCAGAAAGCTTATATATATATACAATAGTATTGCGCCTGATGAATTATAGTGAAACGCGTCGCGCATTGTTTGAAGAAATAAAATTGTTTTTTTTTTAAGTCTAATTCATCATCTATTTTTTTTAAATCATATATACAGCTTTTCCCGGTCGTTTCCGGCATCACGCCGACATTATATATATATATGCGGTATTATATCTCGTTGAAATGATATAAACGCAAACATTGCAGTATAATTATTGAATACAATTACAGTTAATGAAACTGGTGACGGGTTGAGTTTAAATAAGCGTCGATAGTTTACGTGTGATCGAGGTACACGGATATTCATTGTCTGGTTCCGAGGTTATAAAGCTTTTGACATGAGTCTAAACTCGTTCCAAAGCTTTTGATTGGTCAGATTTGAGCCTAGGCTTAAATCTGACTAATCAAATGCTTGGGAACACACTCAGACTCAAGTCAAAAGCTTTATAACCTCGGAGCCTGAAATGATATGGTAATCAGGTTTCGCGAAAAAACGCATTCAGAATACCGGTGGTACTAGTTTACACGCAGTACTTTGGCATAAGAACATTATCGATATGACCGAAACATAGTTTTCACCTGTACATTAATTAATAATTGGATAAGATAAAAGTCATGCGGCTCAAACATTTATCTTTTTGTATTTGTTCATACGAACATATATTTTATTACAAGTTTTCATAAATCTTCCTTTAATTACATAAAAGGCATACTAGTAAAATGTGTTGCTCCCAAATATTATCCATCAAGTTTTGAGACTGTCAAATTCAAACATAATTAGAAAAGTCACGTTACACCTGCGACTCCCATAATTCATGTACAGTGGAGAATCTGTTATTCTTTCCCGTTTAAACGCAAACGTACGCAAACGCAAAGCGCTAAAACGTAGAAAAGAACAACTTTTGGACAATTCTAATATTTCATGTTTATCTTGGTGGCAAACAGTTTGGAGCCTGATCAGACGCCGGGTTACCCGGCGTCTGATCTGGCTCCAAACTGTTTGCACTGCAAATAATAGTTTTAGCGTAAACGCGTTTATTGGGAAAGAATAACAGATTCTCCACTGTACGCTGGTTTATCTTCGGCTTAAAAGTACAGTGTCTATATGATTGTTTATATCAAGTTTAAATATGCATTTTGACAAATGGGGTAATTAACAGAGTATTAAACAGTTTCCATATCATCAGACCCAGAGTTACACTTATCTGCTTCGAAAAAAGTTTTTGAAATACAGGCCGGTGTGTAACTGGCAATGCAAAAGTCAATGTCAGCTGGATTATTTACATAATACGATTATAAACATGTTTTTGTATTGTTACATGTATTATGCACATGTTAACATGTTGAAACATAAATCTACAAACCAATTTGTTCTTATGAAGGTTTGGTTTGTTTGGTTGGTTTAATAACGTCCGTTTCTGCTATCCATGTGCTCATTGACGCCCCTCGGTTTATAAAGTTTCATCCGAAGGACTTGGTCCAACAGGGGATCAAACCTGGTACCGCAGTCGAATGTGCTACCACTAGACCACGTCTGCCGATTGTGTTGTTGCTATTCTTTTGCAATCAGCGAAAGTTCAACAATGTACATGAACATACATGTAGTACATTTTATACAATGTTTGTTTGACATTTGAGTTTGACAATTCTCTAGCATGCTACAAGTATCAAAATCAAATGTACACTTTCCACGCCGAGGATCTGTAATTTGGTTGTTTTTTAAAGAAACGATCAGCAGGACATACGCTCTGGATTGGATAGCGAGTATGCCGTAATGACACTAAGTATTGGGATCAACAGGCCTGGGAAAACAGTGAGGATTGAAGATCCTGATCAGACTTTTCCTCATGGTACAGTCTGATCAGAGTCTAAACTGTTTACAACTCAGTTTGGACCTTTTTGTCGAATTACTGTGTGATAAAAGTATTTTGACTTTTCAATGTTTCTAACAGTGTAGTCTCTGATCAGATCGAGGTATTCATGTTTGGCAAAGATATGTATACTGTTAATCATTACGTCATAATTATTTAAAGGACGCTCATAACCGTCACCATGAGCCAATGGTTAAAACATGACAAAGTATATCAGGAAACACCTATATTATATTTCTTCTTAATAGTTTCCTACAATTAGATATACGGTCTTATTAAAGTTATCGACATTGCTTTTGTTGTCCGCTGAAAAAATACATTTTCTCTCAACTATAAAGATAAAATAAGGCTAGATAAGCATCGATATGTGTATAAAATGGTTTATTCATGACGGCCAAGTGCAAAAATAGTGATTACTCACTAAGGATACAAGCTAACTGAAAAGTTAGTGGTCTTAAAACTTACATAAACGGTTAGCTTTTTAATGTCTATAGTAAATAAAAGTTGACATCATCAAACAGTGTAGATCCTTACTATAGATGCCATAAATTGCATTCAGGTTTGCATTGAACTATGATATGTTCTGCTATACGGACAAACATTCCAGTGGCGTTATCTCAACTTGTATATATATATATAGTGAAATATTCCAGCAAGCACACAGGGCGAGTTCATTGCAATTTCTATGCATAAATAGTTTAAAGGATGACGGCTTAACAAATGTTTAACTAATGTTCCGGTTTTCTGCGAATAGATAATTGAACGCAATATTGAAAGTGATATACAACAACAACGCACGCCATAAGGTTGTTCACTACTTCCTAAGCTATTGATTCTACAATTAACTCCATCACCCCTGATACTTTAATGGCCACTTCTAGTTCCAATTAGGTCTAGTCCATTTAAATCGTTTGATAGTTACTTTGTTGCAAAATGATAAACAGTGAAGATCCTGGTCAGAGATCTACACTAGTTACATTATTCAAGTATATTTATACTCTTCACATAAATACTGTTCGTAAATAATGAGGTTGCTAGGGTTGAATATGTTAATGGTGTAGTCCATTGCAATACGTGATCAATTCAAACGCTTTCAATATTTTAGGCAGAGCGATCCTTTATTTTATAATAATTAAAGTGTGAGTTATATGTTTTCCTTGTTGTAATGCAACTAACAGCAAAATCAGTTAGATCAGATATATAAAATAAGATAATTTTTAAAACATTAGTTATTCAAATCTGAGTGGCAAACTTGTTTGCAATTGGTAATCGCATGATTAACTACAGTAAGTTCCAGCTGAAACAACCATTCAAAAGTGTTCGAGAGTTAATTTCATATAGAGTAAAATATCTCTATGACGACCACTCCAACGAAGGCCAATTGTTTATATATCTCACATAGTCCTTTCATGATACAATTACTGATGATATACAAAAAAATCAAAGTCAAATAGTTAATGCACAAATCATCACAATCTTAATACTTGAACATTTTTATATTATTTCATATTTACAGCGTGCAAGGTCTAAAACATCAATTCACAAAATGACTGAAATAAATATTAGCTAGTATTTGAGTATTTATTTATCTCCGCGTATACACCATTGGGTTTTCAGTCTCTATATGCGGCGTATGGCAGGGCTCCAGAAAAGAGGGGGTAAATTGAACAAAGCCAATACTTTCACACTCATTTTACAACCAAATCATATGGTGTTACTACTCATTTGAATCGTCTCGAAGAGACGATTCTAATGAGTAGTGACACCATAGGGTTTAATTGAGAAATAAAGATTGTAGTTTTTTAAATACCTCCCTTATCTTGAGCCCTGCGTATGGTCGCTCTCCACACCGTTTACTCCAGACATCTATGTTTTCCACAATTACTTTTATTTGGAAAAAACAACATATTCCTTATTATATGTTTAAAAATAATAATACTGTTACATGTTCTATTTATATCCGGCAGTTTAATAATAAAAAGCAACAGACGACTGTTTAACTGTATTGTTTAGTCTGTTTAATTCTTAACACTTCATAATGCTTGTCGTCTGCCATGAAACTGCAAATGTTTCTAATGCCCGCGTCACACTGTCCCGAAGTTGACAACAGATGGACACACGATAGACGAAATGTTCACATTCGGGCCTGATCGTGTTATCATCGGTTCATTCGTGAGGGCTTCTTCAGCCACCGTGTGGGCTCCGGCTGAATTTTACAGGCATCGGGAGCAACTTCGTGAGCGATGACAACATCTTTGGCTGTCAAAAAAGTTGCCGAAGGACCTTGCGAAGGTTCGTTTTCGTGTTGACTTCGTGTTTTCATTTTACCCTTCGTAATGCCATCGTGTGGGCATCTTGTCAAATCGTGTCGCCTTCGTGTTTCTCTCGTGTGATCATCGGTACCATCGGACATTTTTCTCCTCACGAAGACAATACGAAGGAAACACCAAGCCGCCCGAACTCTTAGGAAGGCAACACGACTCCGTGAAGCCATCGCAATGATGTCGTGAAGCTATCGTGAAGCTATCGTATTATAGTACGATGGCATCGAAATGAGACTACAATGTGACCGAAAAAATTCAAAATAATGAGTTACAAACAGTTTGAACCAAGATCAGACGATTCTTACTGTTTTTACTCTCAGGGTCTTAATATTTTCCTCCCTGCAACAACTCCTTTTGAACAAAATACATAATCTGCCTCTTGTTGGATGGTGTTGTAGAGAGGGAGCCCTGTATTGCATAATGCCTTAAGCTTAGCATAACGTGAAATAATAAATATAATTTTTTAAATTTATTTTCCAAACACCTAGTACTTGTTATTGTTTGCACTTATGAAATAAAGGTTCAACATTGAAATAATAAGAAACAACATCACTATTTATAACTACATGTATCACTGAATCACATAAATAATGTGGTGTTTAACCCATTACTCAATAGCCTATTTCTAGTTTTGAGGACAGGTACTCATTTCAAGCAGATTGGAAGTAAGACCGAATGTGCCTAAAGGTATGTACTTTCAGCCTGCTTTAAGCTACCATCTATTAAAATTAGAAATGTTTGTTTTGTAGTACATCAGGGCGACCACTAGTTGATTGCTACTGTTATTGTTAATGTTATTATTATAATTATTATCATTATGATTAGTTTTATTACAATGTACCAGTTTTATATTGATGATTATGAAAGTTGATCATGAAAAATACCTAATATTTCCAAATGTCCTCTTTTTGAAACGGATTTGTTATGAATTGTACCTTAAACCCTCTACCAAAAGTCAATTTCTAGACACGTGACCACATAAAGTAGGTTAAAAAAGCAGAATGCGCATTTTATTTTACTTTCACTATATTTCAAGCTATCACCTTTCTCTCTTATAACCAATAAGAATTTTCTTTAATGGACGCAATGAACAAGTTTAACTGTAGTTTAAAATCTCAAGTTTAAAAATGTCAAGTCCGGGACAACTCGTTATTTTTTTCAACTAATATTGAGAAACAATAAAACCTCTCTATTAATACCACTGATTTGTATTGTGTTTAAGGCAGGTGGCTGCTAAAGCAGGTTGAAAGTATGCCCCTGTGGTCAAAATTGGCCCGCCCCGGGGGTCGCTGTTTTACATAGAGTTTTATAGTGAAATGTTCAAACATCTTTTTCGGAACACTCTTTTTGCCTTCACCATGTTTTAAGCTGCCATCGATCTTCTTATAATCAATAAGCCTTTTCCAATAGACAGGCTTTACTTAAGTTGAAAATTTCTAGTTTCCAATATGTAGAGTTGATAGAACTTTTAATTCTATGTTAATCTAGTATTGAACTTTACATTTTGGAAACTTGAGATTAACCTGTCACCATGCTAGCGACTGATAATTCGGCCACACTGATTACCTTTGCAAACAATTTGGATCAAGATGATACAACACGTAACACAGCGTCTCATCAGGATCTAAGCTGTTTGGTCTTCAGGGACTCCTTTCGGCATAAAATGTCGTAAGACAAAAACAATTGTAAGTCAAAACTTTAAAATACATTTAATTTCTGATTTCTCTATCTAAAATTGTCTTGTGACTTCTCTTTGAAATCGTTGTCTTCAAGACGTTTCCAAAGAGATGCCGCAATACAGGATTAGATGGAGAAATAAATAATAATTTAGACTTTTATAATCTGACTTACGACAACATTCGTCGTACAAGATTTTATGAAACAGGCCCCTGACCCTGAATTTAAAAGAAATTTTGAGATTGTTACAGACAAAAACATTACACAGCATGCAAAGTGTTAAACTATAGACGATACTTAGGTCACTACTTTACTTTAAAGGCTGGCTTGGTGCCCTGGTAGGACAAGATTGTCATGTATCATTCCCATTATATACACTAACATTATTTTCACATACAGTGCTCCCTCACTACAGCGAACCCCTTCTCATAAAAATACTTGCTACTGTTCCCTAAGTAAAACATTAATACCAACGATATCACTGCTGTCGTCTGCTATTTTCTCGCAAAGTTGGCATTAGCCATTTTGAAAATAAGCCTCCCAAAATCAAACCAATATAATGACGAGTGACAATCAGTTTGAACCAATATCAGACAGCGCGTTACGATGTGTCTGATCTAGATTCAAACTGTTTACACTCTCAGGGTTTTAATATTTCCCTCCCTATAACAACTACCTCTGAACAACAACTCCCTCTGGGGATTAAGGACTGTTAACTTCTTTTTTGAATCTTCGAGCTCGTCTATTGGTGGTTTCAGCCTTCATCTTACCCCTTCCATGTCCTCCTTTTCGTGACATGATGAATTTAATAAAATCAGTAAATATATGGCGGCTTTTAATCTTAGATCAGCGACTGAACTTTCCCGCCGTCTACCGAGTGTTTAATACCATCGGAAGGTCATGTGATGCCTTCGTGACTGCATCATACTCTCAACACGACGTCGTGTAGCTATCGTGTGACCTTCGTGTGGCCTTCGGGTAAACTTCCTGTGAAAATCCGCATATTCGTGTTGACTTCGTGTGTGGTTCGGTTGCCATCGTGTGGCCTTCTGTAGGCACCGTACTTGCCTTCGTGTTGGTTTGCCTGGTTCGGGGCCACCTTCGCGCGAAATTCAAAATTCCATGTTCGTGTGTCAAAATCGGGACAGTGTGACACGGGCATAAAGAACGTTTAACCCATTTGTGCCCACAATCCCATAAATGGGACATAGGCAAACAGTGTAGACTCTGATCAGACGCCGCATTATGCGGCGTCTGATCAGAGTCTACACTGTTTGCTGATAGGAATTTCAATATAAAACAAAATGAAAAGTCTGACCAGGCATCCCTTTGATAAAAATGGACTAATCCAATATATAAACATGGAATAATCCACTGGGCACAAATGGGTTAAGGCACTTCGACTACACCGATATCAATACACGTGTCGAACATTTTGGATATTGTCGCTGCGTCTGATTAGAATTTAAAACTGTTTCCAATGTCGACTATTGGAACCAATGTCAGTTAAACATTCAACTGTATAATATACTGCATTATGGTTCGATACCACACATTGATATGACGATTGATCGGGATCTAATTTGCTTGGTACTATATCGATGTTTGGATCGAAATTCCTCGGCGACTAATTGGGATCTAAATTGTTTGTCGTTGTCACTTTTATTTCATCTGTGGCACTGATTGAAAACGAATTTATCGATTCTTTGGATACCAATCGGCGGAACCATGACCATGAGTGTTATAGAGGATCTTGTATGAGTGCTCATTATTTATCATTTTTTAAAAAACGAGTTGAAAAAAAAATAATGTGACGTCATATTCATTTTAGTCAATGAGTTTATTAAAAATGATAAAAAATGAGCACAAATGTGAGATTCTATTTATCACATAACAATTTTAAGCACACATTAAATTGATTGAATCCGTAGTTTATAGACCCTCCACTATATAGATTTTCCGCCAAAACGTAACGTTAACGTCATAGCAAATGACGTAATGTGTTAACCCGCTACATACAGCGCTTGTGGACGAACAGGTTGGGCCGGAGCCCAAAAAAACGATATTACACTAGTGGATTACGATATTTATACCGTCGCTTTATGCAACTCCCAGACCGTAGATTATGTGATAAAAATCATTACAACAGTTTAAACGTTTTAATGAGTTGAAATAGAGGATAACTGTTTTTTTCAGTGTAAGATCGAAATTTAATCCATTGAGTGAACATCAGACGTTATATTTTCACGAGTGGCGAAGCCACGAGTGAAAATATAACAGTCTGATGTTCACGAAATGGATTAAATTCGATCTTACACTGAAAAAACACAGTTATTCTATTTATTTATGCTTTTAAGCCACTTTTTAAACGAAATTGTTTAAAAATTGAAAGCGAACGGACATTATTTATCCCGTGTTGAGCCCCACGTTTTATGTCGAACACATGCGCGTGACAGTTGGCGGTATAATGACGTCACTCGTTGCTCCCGAGTTTGGATTCGTGCTCTTCCGGTGAGTAGTTCGCGACAAATCGGACTGCCGGAATTTAACGATAAGACACGATTGACTACGATTCTTGGGGAGCCCTACGGGGAAAATTCATAATAAAAAGCGATTGGTGATAATCCACTGCAGTGGATTACCAAGTGATCATCCACTGCTATTTCGTGGTAATCCACCGAAAAGCATAAATAAAACATGATAAATGGTTTCATCCAGTGTTGCATTACCTGTACGTGTGGAATGGCATGTGATGATCGCCATGTTATCGATCGACCTAAAATAAGTCATGTTCACAGGAATTTGTCGTGTAAATAGCACATTAATATAAGTGTTAAACTCGTCCTTTTATTTGATACAAGCGGGTAACCATTCACAAATAGATAACTTTGTAGCCTAAATGAAAGGTGGCAGCTAAAGCAGACTAAAACTACCACAGAAGGAACTTTCTGCATTATCTTGGCCCTGCATTTATTACAGCGCCCCTCCCTAAAACGGCTCTCCCAACAACAATCCCCCCCCTGACAACGACCTTTGACCAAAGTTCCCTAAACAAGACCATTATGTCCAACGCTTTTGCTGTTGTAATATTTTCTGCTTAAATTTTGTTTTTCAGTTACATATTGGACATTTTGCCTGTGCAGAACATTCACTGTCATATACTGATATACTAATCATCACCGAAAACAAATTTTGTTGTACAGTACACATTCCCCCCCCCCTCCAGACGAGTCCTTACAACAACGCTTGCTGCCGTTCCCTGATCATTACAATTATGACTAATGCTTGCACTGCTGCAATATCGTCTGCTTACAAATGTTGTCTGCTGATTTTTCTCACATTTACATGAAAGGGGATATTTTGACAAAAGAAATATAATAACGAGCGACAATCAGCTTCGATCCAGATCAGACGCCGCGTTTCGCGACGTCTGATCTAGATTCAAGCTGTTTGCAAATGTGAGTAAATTCTTATATGTACCTCCCTATAACAACTCCATCCGAAAAATACACGAAATATGTGTCCCTCAGTTGGTGTCATTGTTGAGAGGGGACATTGTCCTATATTAAGTGGCATCCTTATGTTAAGATAACTGTGTATCTTTATATAGTTTCGCTTTAAACAGGTTTGACTACAGTGGAGAAAACGTTATTCTTTCCCAATAAACGCGTTTACGCTAAAACCATTATTTCGAGTGCAAACAGTTTGGGGCCAGATCAGACGCCGGGTAACCCGGCGTCTGATCAGGCTCCAAACTGTTTGCCACTCAGTAAAAATTGAAAAGTCAGAATTGTCAAAAAATGTCCTTTTTTACATTTTAGTGTCCTGCGTTTGCGTTTCGTTTGCGTTTAAACGGGAAAGAATAACGGATTCTCCACTGTATACCATTCTCTAGTTGAAACTTGGTGACGTTTTTAATAATTCCTGTCAATGGACGAACATACTCAATATTAACCTGTAAAATGGGCAGGACACTAAAGTCAACTTTGCTTTAAAATACAATTAGATTGTAAACGGGTAGTGCTCTTCAATACGAGCGAATTTAATGCATGATGAAACAGCTTTTTGATATATTTTTATATATTAAGCAGTCATCTGTCTCTTTAGTTTGAATTGTGTTACTAAGCTACTAAAGGTTTAGTTGTTACAGTGGAGAAAACGTTATTCTTTCCCAATAAACGCGTTCACGCTAAAACTATTATTTGCAGTGCAAACAGTTTGGAGCCAGATCAGACGCCGGGTAACCCGGCGTCTGATCAGGCTCCAAACTGTTTGCCACCAAGAAAAACATGAATTATTAGAATTGTCCAAATGTTGTACTTTTCTACGTTTTAGTGCTTTGCGTTTGCGTACGTTTGCGTACGTTTGCGTTTAAACGGGAAAGAATAACAGATTCTCCACTGTAGGCAGGACATTAAAGTCAACTTTGCCTCAAAAGACAATTAGATGGTAAACAGGTACAGTACTGAACCTTATTAAATTAAATTGATAATCGCAAGCGAATTGCCATCGAATTGCCATCAAATCGGGCGCTTCAAAAAATAAATCCTACGTTTGAATATTTTTACGCAAATTTTCCGAAGCGGTTGTGACCAAAATGGAATCGAAAACAATAACGAAGGCATATTTGCGATCATTTGTGAGATACACCATTCAAGAAAACTTACCCGCGGGTAAACTTACTATTTTGAATCGCAAGCGAATTGCAATCGAATTGCAAGCGAATTGCCAACGAATTGCAAGCGAATCGCAAAAATTGTTAATTTAATAAGGTTCAGTACTGTAGTGCTTTTCAATACGAGCGATTTTAATGCATGATAAAATAGCTTTGTGATACATTTTTTTATATTAAGCAGTCATCTGTCTCTTTAGTTGTAATTGTGCTACTAAAAGATTTAGTTGTTATATACAATATTGACTGAACTCGTTAATGCTAAAGGCGTATAGTTGCGTGTCGTGTTAACCCCTTCACCGCCTTACCCGGAGTACAATGGTTATTTGCAAGCAGTTTGGGTCCTGATCATTCCTTACAATAACCTTAAGGAGCCATCTTATATGTGTGCCATTGTGCAACTTATTGTTGAAAACAGCCATAGAAAGTAATAAATAAACGTAATGAATTATTAGAATATACCATCAGCAGTTGCCGATGTCATTGAGTTTGTCGAGGACTTTTTCTCTGCCTTGTTTTTAACTGCTTACCATTAGTGTGACTGTAACAACGACTGTTCCTCTCTTATACAGATACAGTGGAGAAAACGTTATTCTTTCCCAATAAACGCGTTTACGCTAAAACTATTATTTGCAGTGCAAACAGTTTGGAGCCAGATCAGACGCCGGGTAACCCGGCGTCTGATCTGGCTCCAAACCGTTTGCCACCAAGATAAACATGAATTATCAGAATTATCCAAAAGTTGTTCTTTTCTCAGTTTTAGTGCTTTGCGTTTGCGTACGTTTGCATTTAAACGGGACAGAATAACAGATTATCCACTGTATGCAGTAAGGTTATTAAACCCATTCATGATCAGATAGTTCGTGAAATGTTTATGTCTTTACCGCCATATTGTCGTAACGCGGCGTCTGATCAGGATCCAAACTATTTGATACTCGTTTTGAAATGTCTTAAGGGTGTATCAATGTCATGAATTTGGGAACTTTTCAAAGTATATGAAAACACTCTATGATGGTTTTGTATTGAAGAGCTATTTAAGATGAATGAAAAAATAGAAAAAGTGTACATTTTGGTGAACAACAGTTGGCTCTACGGTCATGTAAAATTTACCCCACCCACTTCCTCTTATTTTGTCCTTTTCAAACAGCCCGCTTCAATAAAACCCATTTCAAATGAAAACAAATATGATAATTTGGTTTTGTGTTATTTATTTCCTATCTATGGTAGTATTTCTTCATACAAAAACTAATTTAAGAAAAAAAAGGCACCAAATGTGAAATTTATAAAGCTCTAAATATCATCGGTATGGTACTTTTTTGTAAATTTTGTAAGGGGCGATAACTCTTTTTACTTTAATAACTCAAAATTTTCAACACTGACCTTTCAATTTCTTTTCATATTTTGAACTGCCTTAGTATGGGCTTTCATCTGGTAGAATATAAGAAAAAGTTAAATACCATAACTATTTCATTTTCAATCTTTTTTACTTTTTTTCATAAAATAAAAAATCTAATAAAACCATGCCCTATATAAAGCATATTTTTGATATTCAAAGATCCATATTGTTCAAACCTGGTGCCTACTTTGTCTAAATTTTGTTTATATATGTGAACATACCACCATAGACATGAAATAAATAAAGAAACCCCAAATTAACATTTTTGTTTTTTTTCGAAATAGATTTTACTGAAGCTTGTACTTTGAATGGGTAAAATTTGAAGAAAAAAATCCAAATTTGACATACCTTTTTCAAATCGCTGTAGCTCAAAAAAAAGGACACCACCATATATATTTTTTTTCATTTTTTCATTCATCATAAATAGCTCTTCCAAAAAAACAATGATAGAAAAAAAGTTTAATACTTTGAAAAAAATGGCTCATGACATTGATACACCCTTAAGTCAAACTACCTTAAATTAAACGTTTAAACGAAATTGCAGATAACAATATTGACCAGGATCCAAGCTGTTTTCTTACGCGCACTTTGGCGTCATTGATAGTGAAAGGGTTATTATAAGTTCAATAAAAATTGTAGTTTTCGTTCATTGGGATGGTTGGGGAATTCTTTATATCAAATGCCTTGTAAAAAGAGATATATTGGCTATGTTGCTGTAAGCTATAAAGTTAATTCCTGATATAAACATGATTATAAAAAGTTTAGCAGCGAATGTGTCGGACGTAGGTCAAATTAGATAATATCGTTATATTGCTTTATTAAAATATGGATGTTTCCAATAAAATCAGGTTTTAGATTTAGCGGATTAATTGATTGAAATACAGATAAGTTCGAATTAAATGATACTATTGATCTGACATTAAAATCTAGAATGAGAACAAGTTCTGTACTGTAGAGCGAGTGCACCTAATGCCGAACGTACATCTAATACCAAACAAAAACTAAAATGTTTTATTTTCACGCGAACGTCTTTGTTCTGTTTACGTCATGCAGATACAGTGGATAATATGTTATTCTTTCCCAATCAACTCGTTTACGCTAAAACTATAATTTGCGGTGCAAACAGTTTGGAGCCAGATCAGACGCCGGGTAACCCGGCGTCTGATCAGGCTTCAAACTGTTTGCCACCACGATGAACAGGAATTATCAGAATTGTCCAAAAGTTGTACTTTTCTACGTTTTAGTGCTTTGCGTTTGCGAACGTTTGCGTTTAAACGGGAAAGAATAACAGATTCTCCACTGTACCCTTTCACTGCCAAGCCTACAACGTTGACATTTGCAAATAGCTTGGCTCCTGATTAAACCTTTCATGAGCAAATTATTCGGGAGATTTTTACACATTCATCGCTTTATTGTCGTCTGCTTTGGTAGTGTTGTCTGCAATCTCGTTTCAAAGTTAAAAAAGTAGGCTGTTTGACTAAAGACATTTCAAAACGGATTCAAAAAGTTTGGATCCTGATCAGACGCCGCGTTACGCGGAGTCTAATGAGGAACCAAGCAGTTTGCAAAGGCGTTTTTAACCGTCATTGAGAGCGAAAGGGTTAAGTATAGAACAACGCATAAATGTAAGAGTGGATGAAAAATATAAGCACACGATAATATGATAGCGTCTGTGTTAGACGGGTTATTACATCATACATTGGAGAATCTGTTATTCTTTCCCAATAAACGCGTTTACGCTAAAACTATTATTTGCAGTGCGTCTGATCAGGCTCCAAACTGTTTGCCACCAAGATAAACAAGAATTATCAGAATTGTCCAAAAGTTGTTCTTTTCTACGTTTTAGTGCATTGCGTTTGCGTTTTGCGTTTAAACGGGAAAGAATAACAGATTCTCCACTGTACATGTAATGGCAGTGAAAGGGTTTATCTGAATCCTTAACAAGCATAAATAGGTGTATACTGAATTACGGCATTTCAAATGAATTTGAGAAATACACAGTCACTTTTAATACAACAATGTTAGAAAGTCAACCCGAGTACGGCAACAAAACTCGCTCACAGACTCAAAATTAAAGTCTCTTCTTTGGTCTCCTTATTTGTAAATCTAAAGCGGTTGGGACGTTTCATTCAACGTGCTCATCCGTAATTTAAGCTCCTACAGCCGAGGCTCATAAGTCTTTCCCCAAAATGGCTGCCGTTGTGTTCTCTTACCTAAGCACATGCAAACTTTAAACATCAACCAACTCAAAACGGTAACTCCAACTTACCTGAAACTTTCAGTATTTTGAAATAGACCCGTTTTCTCTCTGAACTTGCCAAATTCTCATTGGAAAACTCTCATTAAGTGATTGCACATAGGCCTGACTGTAACGATCCCAAAGGTCAAGAACATTTCTGATATGATCATCCTTAATTTTGATATTCACTGCAGGTTTGCACAAGTTAGTTTTCAAAGATTTCCACACATTTTCTATTATTTTTAAGTCTTGGCTTTAGGCTGGTCGAACTATTGTCAGGATATTATCGTTCCTTTACCATTCGATGGTGAGTCTAGATTCATGCTGGTTAGCATAGTCATCATGGGCACTGTACGCCTTATTTGAGAGTTTTTTTAACAATAACTGGCCACAAATGTGTATCTAGAATTCAATATATTTCTCGGAATTTATATTACCATCAACTGGTGTCAGGGTTCCATCTCAATCATATCTTAAACAGCACCTGAACACAACAGATGCTTTGCAATATGGGGTGGGGTCGGCATGGTTTTCCGTGGTCTCACATCCCTTCCCACTTCGGATCTTGTTTTCGGAGCTCCCTCACTCTCGAAATCTCTTTATTAAATTTGAAATGGTAGATCTTTCGACAGTTTACCGATCGTGAAACTTTGTGAGCACTTTGAGAGTCCTTATTTAAATGATGGCTAGCGTTTTTTTTGCTAGTGTGTCAGTTCCTTGCGTTTCACACTTGATATGTTACGAAGCAGACGATCGAAATAAATCAATATTATTTGTTTACAACAAATGAAGAAGTTATCGGTGTTATCATGAAATTCACTGTGTTAAAATTTCAATCTTCATAGTTACTAAACCGCGGCGCTATTAAAGTTTTTCGAACGCGGTCATATGCGGTACCGATATCGGCGCCATGTTTTGGGGAAATACTTACATTTGTAAGACCCTCGGCTGTAGTTTAACCAGCCATTAGTTAGGGCGCTTCATTACGGGGTCATACATTGTATTCATGTAGATATTCGTTGAGATCTGAACAACGCGATTCTCTTTTTTTGGCGTTCGGAAATAACCTGAAAGTTCAGCAGTGGCAGGAGCAACCAGTTTGAACTTTCCAAGTGTAAAGCATTTGAAAGACTTTTTGGAAGGTTCGGTTATAAACTGAGGACATATAAAACTTTTAAATTTGATTTTAGCATGGAACACCGTTGAATTTGACCATGATGTTATAGTTGCATGTGGCTGCCTGTCAGGAATTACATAAACGTACAAGTAGACGTGACGTCATTTGACGTTGTTGTTGTTCTCGCTTTAATAATATCTTGAATATGTCAAGGTCGAACCTGATAAAATCGTTTTTGTACTAAAACATTCTTTCTTAACTAGTGACATGAAGAAAATCCACAATGATGAAAGATCAACAGAAATTAGACATGTTTTGGAGGGTCATCGAAATTTCATTGACGAGCATCTGATCAACATAGATCATACGAAAAATATCTATCGGAGTTTTAAAACATTCTTGAATCAGTAGAAGACAATATCAAAATAATTTATACATTGAACGGGAAGATTGTAACACCTGTAACAACCTCGTCGATTGTGTAATCCAGATCACACTCGAGGCTACGCCTCTCGTGAGATCTTGATTACACAATCGACTCGAACTGATACAAGACCCCGGATCACACACTGTGGTGATATTCCGTTTTTATCGTTCGACTAATATAGCATGCTCAATTCTATACCTAATGACGTTAAAATGTTTAATAAAAATAGTTTGGATCGTCAGAGTAGTTAACTGCTTTGTGTTTGAGGTAAGGCTTTAAACATCATACACTATTCGTATTATTGATAATTACAATGTAGTCGTGAAATACCGGTTAAACCTTCGTTTGGTACCAACCAAATTCACGATAATAAAACAAAACAGTTCTTCAAGAAATACATTCGCAACGCGCATCGATTTCGCGCACATGAAGCAGTTCGTCATAGATGGAAAACTGTTTCCCCATGTTTGGGAAATGCCAGAATGCCAGACAAAAACAGTCAAAATAACAAATAACAAGTTTTATATAGAGCATATTGAAATAATCTACACTGTTTGCGAAACGGAATTTCTATCAAAATAAAATGAAATGTAAAAGAAAGATTAGTAACCCCTTTAATGAAAATAAGACGCATAAAATATATAAACATGGAAGAATCTACTTGACGTGAATGGGTTGACTGGCAGTCGCAATACGTCTGTAAAAAAGGTAAATATTTGCTTACTAATCCCTTTCGTAACACTCATGTCACACGCAATTAGTTTCGTCAAAAATAATACTAATTTGAGTACCAATTTCGAAAGTACGGTATATTGTTAAAATCGGTGTATGACTGCTTGCATTTGATAAGAGATGCTGCCACAAAATGCTTTGGACTATGCTATGACTATTTGCGCGTGCGTATTTGATGATTTTTGTTGTAAACGACTCTGTTAAATTAAACCACCGTTATGAAATGTACGTATCCGTATCAGTTTTTAATATAACAATATTATATGTACAAATCCAAAGCTGTTCATATATACATTTGAAAAGTCGCTTTGCAAAATTTCAAATATTTTAATTTCGCTAAAAGTTGCATACGGCAAATATTAGTAGACTATATTTTAGACGCTTAAACTTGGCTGTGAAAGTGTTTAAAATCATCATTTATTCACTTTAAAGCTTAAAAACATATCAATTACATAGTTATGCAGTAACATGTAAACTCGTCTCATGAGAATTGATGTCCTATACATCAACGAAAACAATGTAAGTGTTTATCTAAATATATATCATGATCATTCCTTCTGATGGGGCATAAAATATTTGAAAACTATGAAATATATGTAATCTGTTTTAAATAGTAACTTTAAACCCAACCATGTATTAAGCGACCCTTGAATACAACGTCCATTAGTAAATCTTTTATACAGTGGAGAATCTGTTATTCTTTCCCAATAAACGCGTTTACGCTAAAACTATTATTTGCAGTGCAAACAGTTTGGAGTCAGATCAGACGCCGGGTAACCCGGCGTCTGATCAGGCTCCAAACTGTTTGCCACCAAGATAAACAAGAAATATCAGAATTGTCCAAAAGTTGTTCTTTTCTACGTTTTAGTGCTTTGCGTTTGCGTACGTTTGCGTTTAAACGGGAAAGAATAACAGATTCTCCACTGTACAGGTGGTTGCGAAATGCAGAATAAATGTAATGCAGAAATTCCTGCACTTAGCAAACCTATGAATTCTATTTTCTGTATCCTTCTTCAAATGAAGTTCCCCTGATACACGTTTGATGATGATCTGTATATATTTATATAGTTCACTAACTGAGCATTGCAATAACAATGATTATGATCTGGGTATACAGTTTCTGCACTGGGGGCATTACCCGGTCCACTTACATTAAGGATAAAGCTTTAAGCTTTTCATCGCCAACTGTACCGTGAGGCTTTTACCCTTTCACCTCCGTAATGCCTTCTGCTTCAATATTGTAGTTTGCAATATAGTTTGTAAGTTTGATTTAAGGTAGTATGGCGGACGTAATTTCAAAACGAGGGTCAGACAGGCGGCGTATGATCTAGATCCATGGCGTAAATGTTCTACTTTGCTTGTTCGTCTTAAAGACTTGCGAAGAGCATTACAGATCTATAAAGTAAGTAGAAGAATGATATGTTATTTCCCTTGAGAAAAAGTTTCTTTCTATGGTTGATTTTATGGTGTTTGTTGACATTTATAAGAGATACAAATTCCATTGCTGTTTCTAAGCACAGGATATTAACCTTTGGCTTGAACTATATGGTGTATGGCAATAGAGTATGACGTTGTTAAAAGTGCTTTAATCCTTTTCCCGCCGTTATATCGTCTACTTGGGAATTTTCGTCTACAAAATATGTACGTTAAAATAAAATGAAACTTAAAGACGGTCATCAAACAGTTACGTTCCGGATTAAACGCAACATAAAGCGGTGTCTAATCTGGAACCAAACTACTTGTAGATATAAGTCAAGTCGCAAACGACAGAAAGAGTTAGATATTCCCCCAATACAAGCTGTGATGTTAAAAACCTTGGTTACAATTTAATATATTTCCAATCATGGTTAAATATTTGCTTGTGCCAATCTGTTATACATGCACTGTTAATATGATGTCGTTGATTCTTTCCCAATATAAAATATTCTAAAAGTATCATGTAAATTGCAAACAGTTTGGAGCCATATCAAACACCGGTTTACCCGGAACATTAGCGTTTTGTTTACGTTTAAACAGGAAATAAACTTAACGTCTTCTTCTCTGTAGCAAACAAACAATAGTGTGACAGGAAATCATTGCTCTTTGTACAATTCATTCTAAGTCGTTTTATAGATGATAATAAAAAAAGATACATTAGTTCCGAGCTAAACATACATGCATAGAAAAATATATATATATAACTCCTTCACTGCCTTACCCCGTGTACAATATTTTTTTATAAATGATCTGGATCCTGTTCATACCCCCAAGCGCTTTGATACTTATTTCAAAGCTAAATCTTAAATTTGAGTATAACTGTTTAAAATTGATGACGTCATAGCAGTGATTGGGATTACTACGTTGGTTTCATACAGATTAAATTTCACGAATCACATGTCAATGAGAAATCATTTCAAATCAAAGTCAATCCTGAATTTCACCGAGTCAATCATAGCAAAATACAATTAAAATACCATTTTCCGTTATTCCACAAATATAAGTTTGACCTTCTGCCCGTTTGCATAAATCTACGAATTGATTTATTTGCTTTTTCGATCAGAAAATATTAGCAAGATGTCAACTAGTTTGGGCCCTGGGGCCCGTTTTACTAAACTACTTACGCAAAACTTTTGCGTAAGTCAAAATCGTTTAACTCTTATTTTTCGATCATAAACGTTTGCAAACAGCAAATAGCCAGATCAGAGGACGCGCTAAAAGCGTGTCCTCTGATCTGGCTATTTGCTGTTTGTAGCAAGTGATAATAAAAAATATAATTTAAAATTTTGACATACGCAAAGATTTTGCGTAAGTAGTTTAGTAAAACGGGCCCCTGGTGAGACGCCGATATACTCGTTTTTAAAAGTTATAACAAATTAGTCCATAGAGTGCAGAAGGTTGATTGCATTTCTTACGTGATGTGTGGGTGTTGTTTCCAGTCACTGATTGCTAAAATATTTACTTGATATCAGATAAATTGATAAGGATATATTTGTATACACCGTAGACTGTATCATTACGAGTCATTCTTGCATTCATCAATGCCCATGCATGGCTTTGTTAATGTATTCAGAGTATGCTCTTTGCAAACAATTTCACTTAAAGAGGTGATTCCAATCTCATTAGGCGTTCTGCGAGTATGCACATTTGGCGGGTTTGTTCAACATGATGTTATCTCGGAAACACTAAAAGCATTTCATTCATTTCAAGGTCATTTATGCGATATTAAGTCAACAACCCTGCTTACAGGCAATAAAACTCATTTGTGAGCGTTTATCCTTTCAATGTGACTGTCATATGCGGCTGGAGTTGTATTTTTACTTTGAGCCTAGATTAGTACAAAACGGTGTCCGATCAGGTGCCACACAGATTGGCAGTTATATAAAAATAAATCGTGAATACATTTTCAAAACTGTAAATTTATATATCTCAGTGCATTGCATTTTTAAAGTAACTTATTATTCTATAGCCTGTATGTAGTATTGGGAAGTAGGCAACCACTTAAAGCAGATTGAAAGTATTACAGATTGCGCTTTAAGGCGTTTTCAACTTTACTTTCAGCCTGCTTAAAGCTACAATCTACTGAGATAAAGAAACTTATTTAGTGGTACATATTCATGACTGTATATCGGAACTTTTTTCTTCGATGAAGGCATAAGTATAAAAAGGTTTATTGGGGGTAATATCGTAAAGAGAAAAAGGAGTTTGTCGGTTAAGGGTTGAATCGTTTCATCAATATGTGTTCTCATGCAGTTGATAGGTTCCATCATGATATTCACGGGTAGTTTTTTATCCTGTATTTTAACTGATCAGAATAAAGAACACATCGATTACTTTAAAACGGCACTACCGTCATGGGAGCTTTGTATAATTCAGTATAAAAGCTTCTTCACTTTTTGTCTTCTTTTTGGTTTAACAGCATGTTCACTTTTGCTACTAAGGTTTGAAGGTAACACGACAAGCTTAAACAACATAACGTGCAAGATACGTCAAGCTTAAAACAAGTGTTTGCCCAGACATGGGAAATGTTGTTAAAAGCTGTTTTAAAGACGAAGTAATTTATCGGTTTACTTTTCCATCTTGTTAATCCATTAACGTGTCAAGCCGGACTTGGTTTACATATTTTGATAGTTTGGATCCAGAACAGACGCCAAGTGTATTAGTGTGACAAGGATTTTACCCTTTCATTGCCAAATTGTCTGCGAGTTTTTACCCCTTCACCGTTTCATTGTCGTCTGCTTCAATTGTGTTGTTTGTAAGATCGTTTTAATGTTAGATTCAATGTAGTTTGACTTAAAACATGTCGAAACGAGTGTCAAACAGTTTGGATGCAAAATGTTTCCAAACGCGCTGTTAAGTGTCATTGAGAGTGAAATGGTTCAGCTGTTTTACAATAGAACGTTTTTATCATTCATCCTGATGTCATCGATTCATTACCTGTATTATACAGACTACTTTTTAAAAGCAGACAACAGCTTAAAATCACTAGGGTCAAGTGATGTATTACCAAGAAATATTGGAACGGAGAACCGTCAATAAGAACTAAACCGCCTATGACATTGAGAGTTTTTATGTTTTAGAATGAACTCTTGCTTTGCATTTTAATTGATTTATACTTAGATGAAGCGCTTTACTACTGCTGTCTACTATGTACAGCAGTAAAACCTCTCCATAATGACCACGTAACCCTTTCCCTTATAGAAGAGCCTTTTAGCGAATATGATTTATTTCTCCGCTGAAGAAAATAGTTCCAGTTTATACCCTTATGAACAATTACCATTACAGATATTGTAAACAGCCTAGCAAATTTTAGCTTAAAGCAGGCTGAAGGTAAAGCAGAATGCGCCTTAGGGCGCATTCTGTTTTACTTTCAACCTGCTTTAAGTAGTCACTTATCTTTAATAGTAGAAACAATGCTATCAGGTAAAGGGTTAAAAGAAGGCTGTGTTGGTATAAAATACAGGTGGCATCTTAAAGCAAGGAGATTTCCGTTTTACTGACACCTTGCTTTAAGTAGTCACCTGCCTAAACAACTATTACTTAAACCATATTGTTGTCATTATAGATAGATTTTACTATACAAGTAAGAATATGTCTACTTACGAAATCCGATGGTAACATTTTAAATTCTCATATATATACCCGTTTTCAAGTTCTCCATCTTACTTCCAAGAAAATTTGCTATATGGTTAGTGTATATTGTTTACGCCCGAGTTCCATGTCTCGAAATCCTCGTTTGACTTCCTTGTTCCAATGACTGACTTCCAAGATCCAAATTTCGACTTCCAAATTCCTATTTCTGAGTTTTATTCCCAGCACATATAATCACTATGACATAACTTATACATGTAGTTAATTTACTTATGGGTGGTAGAGAAATACTTATGGAAGTTTAATGCAGAACAAAGATTGAGAAGACCCTTACTAAGAAGAAGCTTTCTGTTTTACCTCGGTTTGCATAAATCAGTCATATGTATATATATATGTTCTTATTCACAGAATAGCTTCTTAACACAAACAAGACTGTTTGTATGAACACAATGTGCTACACAAATTACAAATCAAATACTCACAAACTTTAAAGGCATTAAAATGATACGAATGGAGAGGTAGGCTAATTATATAAACAGATGTTATATAAATATATCGCTATAAAAAAAGAATTCAAGCAGTGTAGACCCTGATCAGATACTTTAGTTTAATCGGACAATTAACAACACTTGTGCACAGCCAACATGACTCCCGCCTAAACTTTACATTCACACGAAATGTACACACACATGTGTGGAGTAAAAGGCGCGAAAATATGACGTCGCAAGAACGGTAAGAACTCTCAGGTATGAGCTAGCAGCTATGAAGTAGGGCGTAGAAACGTGGAAAATTGGAAATTGGAAGTCGGAACTTGGAAGTTGGAAGTCGGAACATGGAACTTTAAAGTCGGAATTTGGAAGCTGGAACTCGGAACTATGAAGTAAGAATGTAAAATGTCACCTCCGTTCTTTCGTATAAACTAGCATTTTGTTTCGGTATTTCTAGGCATAAAGTCTCAAGTAATCTGTTGGTGTATTCAAAAATAAAAAAAATGTCTATACAGAGGTGACCAATTTCAGCAGCCTGAAAGTAAAGCAGAATACTACATAGATCTTTTTCTGCTTACTTTCAGGCTGCTTTAAGCTACCATCTGCTGGGTATTATATTTTAGATAGTCTTATGGAATATAAAGATATCTTATAAACCATATTCTTGATTAATAAAGTAGGGTTATTTGCTTCCGTTGCGGACCACACTAAGGCGTAAAAAGCAGTATTTATTTAGCAATGGGTGAAAGTTGGTGTGACACAAGGTAGTACAATTTACATGTTTGCTAAATTGTTAAACACAAGTACAGTCGGGGAGACGTTATTCTTTTTAATAAACGCGTTTACGCTAAACTATTATTTCCATAAACCTCTCTTTTACGATCACTTAATTGAGTTAGTTATTGGGGGTTTACGACAGGTGACTGCTTAATACAAAGTGACAGTAAAACAGAAACTCCTATATAAGCTTTCACCTGTCTTTTAAAGAATAATAATAAATATACCAAGTTATAGTCTACTTTCAGTCCGAATGACATCTCAGCCGACTGTACATTTACTCCCCTGATCATTGAGCCATCTTGCCTACAATATTAAGCACTGCTAACATATGGCGCAGTCAAATGCAGTCGCAGTACCGACTCAGACCCTTCACATGTACCTACTTTAACACCTGGGTGGAGAGGAGCAATTCACAGTACATGTCTTGCTCAAGGACATGCCTGTACATCATCGGGGATTCATGAAAAATCCCCTAGTCAGACCGCTGGTCCGGCGGGGGATCGAACTCACGACCCCTGGTACCGTAGTCCAATGGTGTTACCATTGGGTCACTACCGCCGAATCAATTAGCCTTCATTTTGGTTATCTTAATAGAGAAGTTTGACTGTTTATCTCGCTAAGAAACATACTATTAGAATGACTCTTTATCACAACTAGAAACACACAAATACTCTTTAAAAGTCAATTCATTTTAAGAAATTAGTTTTTATGCGCAGAATTGCCACAAAAGTATAAATAAACAATGAATTGAATGATTCAATAGCCTATCAAATGCCAAATAAAATTCCCCGGTGCTCCTTTGGGAATTATTGTAACCCGTTATATTAAGTTGCTTTCAGAAATGACTATGCACAAATCCATGCTCACGTACTTATACTTTGTAGGCTTCTGATTGAAGTCTAGTGTAATGTGTTTAATCAGTTCTTTAAACACACAATATCAAAGGTTTGTCCCTGATAGCTAGAATCAAATATGGCCCGCCTATTGCAGATAAATGATTCGATTCACAATGTCATAAAAGTGGAAGCTTTTATAACAATCGCTATCTGCTAATTACAGCTTATTGTAAAGAGCCGCCGTTTGAAAAGCCCTTTTCCCCGTCTATAACATGGTTTTGCTATAGATCGGACCATAGTAGCAGACGATATATTGTAAGCATAACTACGCATGTATATGCGCCATTTACACACTATGTACCAGTGACGAGTACGCAAAGCAATTCAGGGGCCCGTTTTACTAAACTACTTACGCAAAATATTTGCGTAAGTCAAAATTTTACATTTTAATTTATATTTTTTATTATCACTTGCTACAAACAGCAAATAGCCAGATCAGAGGACGCGCTAAAAGCGCGTCCTCTGATCTAGCTATTTGCTGTTTGCAAACGTTTATGATCGAAAAATAAGACTAAAACGATTTTTAATTACGCAAAAATTTTGCGTAAGTAGTTTAGTAAAACGGGCCCCAGAAGAATATCAGAGGACTTATACATGAGCTATGTGATCAAGGTCTGCACTGTTTGTCAGTATGCAATACGTTGACAAAAATAAGCCTAAATAATCAAATATCACTAGACTAAATTGAGAACAGGAATTATCCATTCGGAGTTTAAGGGAGAATAGTGTAAAAACAAGAAGAACATGAACGACAGAATATAAATAAATTGCCATCAGAGCACCAGATAAGGGTAGTTTTTCAAAAACTAAAATCTTCATTTCAGAATTAAACCCTATGGTGTCACTACTCATTGGAATCGTCTCGAAGAGACGATTCTAATGAGTAGTAACACCATAGGATTTGGTGCTGAATAAGTGAGAAAATGTTTGGTTTGTTGAAATAACTACCTCTCACCTGGAGCCCTGTTGAAATGCTAACTAGATACGTCAAAGACATGATGTGGCCCTACAAGTAAATGAGCAATGTCTAGAGAGACCCTACAATCCTTCGAGAATATATGATCTTATTTCCGCCGCTTTGAAGGGAAAGATGCACGCCGATGAAGTCCTTTAAGATATTTATATTGAAGGTTTCGTGACCGATAAAACCTATGCTGTTTGACATTATGCCCTTAAAGCATTCGATTTCATTCAGACTCAATTACTGAATATACGGGAATGTTAGAACTTGTGTTCTGAATTACTTTCGCATACCGTAAAACATATATGTAACAACCACTAAAAAGAAGGCGCATTGTTTGTATAAATACTAAAGAGCTTTCTGTTCTTCAAATAGTCACCTGCCTGAAAAACCTTATACTTATTACATTTGGATTGTCGTAATAGAAAGGTTGTACTGTATATGACATTTTATGTTTGTATATCATGCGGCCACGATAAATGTGTTCATCGCGAACATATAAGAAGTCCCATGACATTTTCATCAAACCCTTCACTGCATGACGTCATCAGGTTGAAACAAATGCCATCTGCATTTATTTCTAAGACTAAAAGTTATGTATTTTTACTGAATAAATGTTGAAATGGGTGTAAAACAGTTTGCATCCTAATCAGACGCCGCGTTTCGCGGCGTCTGATCAGGATATCCAAACTGTTTGAAAGTCAGTATTTATTGCACGCGTGCTAAGGTATTAAACAAACTGCAGTTGCCGCCATTTGAGCTAATAAAGATAACTTATGTGTCTGGACAGCTTGTGCTATCATCGAGTCTTCATTTAAAGGGCATTTGATTAATTGAATTGGGGTTTACAGCACATCGACACATAAAATGGTCATATGGCGCCGAAAAACGAATACATATACCGAACATAGAAAAAAGCTCGATCAACAAGTGTGGAAACGCACAAAAGCAAAATAATATATATACATTTCATACAAGCCTCCCAAAATGACAATATCCCTATAATGATGAGGAATGATTTCTAGAAGGTGAATTTAGCTAATCCAATTCGCTGCGAAGCCGACTAGCCTTTCGCAGCATATCGGATCAAAGCCGCCGACCTACGGTCTCCTTACTTCCTGGAATATGAAATAAACAAAATTATTTCAAGTCAACATAAATTCTTGGAATCTGATTGGCGCAAAATGCACATGTCGCCAGTGTGTACGAAACTGTTAACCTTGATTTATCCAGGTAGTACGGAAGGTAAAGTTGTCTCGTGACTGATTAGTTTTTTCCCTGGTCGATTCGCGTAAAAAGGCTGTATTTCTCCTTTTATAAAGCAATTGTTTTTCAAAGAAATGAAAATAAATCTTCATGGAAAACTGTATAGAATCTATCATTACATGTACATTGCTTAACATCGTTTATATACTGGTTTCTTGCTTTTTTGTTTTTCCTAAATACCCTATCCGCGTCATCTCCAAGGTAAACAAAACCAAAATACCGTGAGTGAAACGAGCGATACAAAGTACAAAGTATAAATGAAATTAATACTGCATTTAATTTTTTTTAGATCAGGATATTTTAATAATAATCTATAAATGTTAAAATATCGACAATTTCAATGCACCTAGTGTTATGTGTTTTTAAAAAGGTCGCTGTAAACGAACTATTCACAGAGTTTATTCACAACAATCTGTCTGTGCCTTCACATAAATGTTTGAAACACAACTAGATCTATTTTCCTCAAGAATGTTCAGTGTTTGCAAAATTGGCTCAGTTCAAATCGTTGCAAATCAGCCAAAATAGACAGAACTCGTTATGCCTAGCCACTGACGTACATGTTGACGTGTTCGCTCCTGACAAATTCCGTTCATCTTTTATAGCTGGTAATTAATTCAGTGTTTCATAAAAACGTAAATTGTCCTCCTAGAGCTATCCAACATATGATGGTAATGAACATATGATGTCAACATTCCAATGTGATGACGTAATCATAAAGATATAGCTGAACATCGATAGGACCTATCAGTTGAACATTTCCGTATTTTTAAGTTACAAGGTGGCAGAAGCGGTTTAGAAAACAAATGGCATTAAACTGTAGGAATGCAGGTTAATTATAATTGTGCGAGATTCAGATATCTAAGTTTGACTATATTATAAATGTATATAGTCTCCCAACCCGAAAAAGGCGTCTGAGTTATAGTAGTGATGTCAATTCCAAGTGTCAATTAAGAGTCAAGTCAGTAAATTATGTCAGATTATGCACGTTTTTTATTGTATTGGACGAAGACTGGACATAAATTCGTTTCACGGTTTTTCGGCAATAGGGTGTGCAAGCTTTTATGACGGTTTAGGATTAAGTATTTTCTGAGCGCTTTATTGCGATAAGAAAATACGGAAACCAAAAAATGGCATACAAAACGTACATCCTGCCAAATACCGTGTAACTAATAATATCACCCATGACTCTCTCACGAACCGCTGCAATGTATGAAGATCTATCGGGGTTAGAGTTATTTGAAAGTGATTATAATTAGCAAAATAAAACGTATGTGAGGTTACTCAATAAATAACTGAGAGTTAATTGACCGATGTTTACAATTGCTTTGAAGCCAGATCAGACACCGAGTAACTCTGATGAGGATCCAAAACATTTTAAGTGTCTATAGAGTTTATACATTTGCTGTTTACATTTTGAGATTATATGATTTTGTGTCAGGATCAAGGGAAAGTTACATACTTCTTGAAACTATTTCTACCAACATTCAAACTCAACAAGCTTGTGAAAACTTTTAGTTTGACTCTGTACTTTTAAATGATGCAATTTTGACCCTTTTATGTTTAATATTTCAGACTTCTCTCTCTACAACAACATCCAAAGGGAGATACAGATTATGTGTGTTGTTCGGGGTGAGTCGTTATATAGAGAGAAAAATGAGAGGTGACTCACATTTGCAATCAGCTTGAATTCAGATCAGCTGTTTGTCTCTCGTCATTCGATGTGTTCTATCAAAATGGCCACTCATACGTCTGTAACTTTGAGAAGAACACAGCAGTCGTCAATTTTAAGCAGACGATATTGCAGCAGTAAAAGCGTTAGATATAATTGTCTTGTTAAGGGAACTGCAGCAAGGGAGGGTCGTTGTTCGGAAAGCCGTTGTAGGAAGGGAGCACTGTATAAGGCATTTCTATCAGATCCTGAGTTGATGTTTGCAAATTCAACACCAAGATTCGGACGAAGGCGGTGAGTGGGTTGATAAATCTTCTTACATTTCCATATAAAGTATAACTGAAAAGGAAAAACAGACAATAAGTGTTGAAACATTGGCATCATTGCAACACTCCTTACCCTCTATGATGAAACAATAATATATACAATCACTGGAGGGAATATTTGCTATATCTTAGCAAACACTAGAGGTTTAATCGTTTCACTTTTAATAACAGCGTCATAACATCTCTAGAAAATGACACTGCTATAAAATTGTCTGCTTGGAAACACCTCCTCTGTTTGTATTTCTTACGTCTAGAATTCTATACAATTTTAAGCATACTGATTTTATAAACATTTCTATGAGTAGCGATTTGTTTATGGATCAAATTTATATTTTCAAATTTAGCACTTAAGAGGTTAACTTAATTTGGAAATTGACGACTTGCCCTCGTATACATCGTTTAATAAAAGACAAATGGTATACATTCAATATCTTATTCAATCCCAAATGGTTATCTGTTACTGTTTTTAGCTAGGTTTAGTTAAAGCAGTCTCCTTGTGATATATGTTCTTTGCTTTTAACGATTGCCGTCTTCTATTTTTACGAATTTAAATTAAGGTAATACTTAAAATTGGTATCGTTATGAGTATCAAACAGTTTGTATCCTAATCAGTAGAATGTTCAGTTGCTACTGTTTGTTGTTTAGATTAGCAGTTTGTGCCCGTGTGCAGTGTGCAGAGAAGGGAAGAGAAAAGGTATTTTTTCCGAATAAAAGCGTTTATGCTAAAACTATTATTTCCATCGCAAACAGTTTGGAGTCAGATCAGACGCCGGGTAACCCGGCGTCTGATCAGGCTCCCAACTGTTTGCCACTCAGATTTAAACTGGTCGTAAGAATTGTCAAAAAATTGTCATTTTCTATATTTCATGGCAATGCGTTTGCGTTTCGTTTGCATTTAAACGGAAGAAAAACGTTTTCTCCACTGTATTTCAGACCAGTAGCCAATTTGCAATCGATGGCTAACGACGGCCAATGATTTCTTTACTGAACTCATGGCATTTGTGCTGTTACGCAGTGTTTTATCGGGATTCAAACTGTTTACAAATTACCATTTTATTTGGGGTAAGGCAGTGACGGGTTAAGATATTTATATATTAACACTTGCCCTGTTTGAGGTTATCATCATACTTTTAAATGTTTTGTTTAATAAGAATCGTGATAAATTGTCGTTTGTTCAAAACGTATCGCTACAAAATCAAATAGTTCATATCCCGATCAGACGCCGAACTATTTGGCATCAAGTCTGGATCCAAACAGTTTGTACATGTAAGTACCTTTTCAGTCGCGATAACAAGGATAAAAATGAATATATTTTTAAAAGAATGGTGTGATTAAAATGTGATTTTATAGTGAGATTTAAAAGATATTGTGGATTTAATCAATCATATTTGTGGAATACCATGCGCTACACTGGACTTATTGGATATTTAATTCAACATGTGTTTGGCCCAAGGCAGAACTGACGGTGAACAAGGCCTACCAAAGCGGATTATCACCTATACATGTACCAGGCTGTATCTTTCTGAGCTCAAGCAATTATCACCTGATTGTAAACCAGATCCCCTTTTATTATCTACATTGAGAGAGTTAAGTCTTTATGACTTTGGGCAATTTGGATTAGCAAAGTATAGGGGCACAAAAGGGGGTAAATCCAGAATACCGGAACGTTGCCCTTCCGGCCTTTTGCCCCTTCGTCATAAATCGCAACACGGAACTTTGCCCCTTCCAACACGGACTGTTTTCCCTTTCAGTTTTTAAAGGGGCGGACTTTTGCCCCTTCCCTATTTTCGCCCGGAAGGAAGTTTGTCCAATCTGCCCTACTATTTATGGCAAATTCCAATAATCAACTGATTTTACGGAGTCATTTCCTGTCCAATCCGTTAATGAGTTCCATGTACATGTATATATTTATTTTTAGGCCCGAACACTATTTTTTTCTTGTTATCAAAACGGAAACATAAAGTTATTGTTTCTTACACATATTAATACATCCTCTTGTTATAAATTTAAAACCCTGTGTGAATGAAATATGTTTTCTGATCTGATCCGACGAAAGGCTAATAATATGAAATTAATTATTCTTTTCATCTCGTCAATTTGGTAAAAAAAAACATAGAAATTAGAAAACGACCTTATTATCAATCAACTTTAACTGAAATTGAACACTGCTTTACAGCAGTCGCTGCTTTGATGTTTACATATTTTTTAATTGCTAATTAATGAATAAAGAGTGATACGGTTTTGTTGGTGTCCTTGTAGTTCCTTAACGTTTAAATTGTCCTCTTATCTTTTACAATAGAGACTTTCGGCATAATTACCAACAAAGCGTGAAGTGAAAAATATGTTTGCATTACTTTCACGCGAAAATGATGTGTGATTAGCGATACTGATGATTACATAAATTTTAAGTTCACCTAAACACAAAATCGGGAAGGGATTACTGAAATCTTAATTCAAATGTAAGAAATTTGAAATTTAAAAGACAATAATACTTTATAAATCAACATTTCAATATAGAAGGGCAATATTTTGATACGGAAGGGGCAGAAATCCGCTATGGAAGGGGCAAAGTTCCGTGTATGAAAAAGCAGGAAGGGGAAAAAGGCCGTGTACGTAAAATCAAGAAGGGGCAAAGTTCCGTGTTGCTGTTTTTGAGGAAGAGGAAAAAGGCCGAAGGGGCAAAAGGCCGTTTACCTAAATCCAAACTGAAACGCATTTGGGATACAAATGATGGCATTCATCATGAACTTGTGAGACAATTACCGGAGTCAATAGAAGTTGTTTCCGGTACTTGTCAAACAAATAGTAAACTTGAAATCTCAGTTGAACCTCCTAAAGCAAAATCACAAAATCTCATTCATGTAAAGTACGAACAAACCAAGCCCACCAAACCCCAGAAGCAAATTAAAATCTGCAGTTTAAACCCCATATCAGTAAAAAAAATAAAGCTTTGGCTATACATGATTATATAATTTCAAATGATATTGATGTAATGGCCGTCACTGAGACCTGGCTTGGTAGTGCTGCAGAAAAACCATGCTTAGGTGAACTGGTTCCTGGCAGCTATAAGATCAAACATGTTCCTCGCTGTAGTGGAAGCCGCGGTGGTGGGATGGGGCTCATATATAAGGCATCCATTGATATCAAAATTCTTTCATCTACAAGAAATAATGATTTTTCAACTTTTGAGCACATTGACAGTATATTAAGCATCACAGATTTCACAGTACGTCTGGCAGTCGTCTATAGACCCCCTCCATCAACTGCAAACGGTCTAAAAACTACAGTCTTTCTTGATAAGGAATGGCATCTTTTCTTATCGAAATTTGCAACCACTGATAAACAAGTCATCATTATAGGGGATTTAAACCTTCATCTTGATATCTCAAACGATAGAAACACTGTCAGTTTCTTCAGTACAACTGAATCATTTGGATTTGAACAGCATGTCAAAGAAGCCACTCATGTAGGGGGACACAGTCTTGATGTTGTTATTACAAGAGAAAATGAAGACTGTGTGTCAAATATCGAAGTCACTATATCAGACAGTAGTGGCAAAATCTCTCGAGACCATTTCTCTGTGTCTTTCAGCGCAAAGGTAGAAAAACCTTCATCCATCAGAAAAACTGTTTCATTTCGAAGGCTTAGGGATATTAATGTTGAATCGTTTAAAAGAGATATCCTCAACTCAGATTCAATGAAAGAAATTCTGCAAATGACAGATATTGACGAAATTGTCAGTGTTTATACACACGAACTTATAAACTCAGATCAATAAGCATGCACCATTGAGCACTAAGACCATAACTCTCAGGCCATAATGTCCATGTTACACCCAGGAACTTCACGATGCTAAAGATTTAAGGCGTAAGTTGGAACGAAAGTGGAAATTATCCAAACTCATAATTGATCATCAACTGTATCGAGAGCAGTGTGCTAAAGTAAACAAATTGTTAGCAAAGTCAAAGGTTAATTTTTACACAGAAAAGTAGAATCCTGTCAACGGGACTCGAATAGTCTTTTCAAAGTCACTAAACATCTCCTGGGTGCAAACAGTGAAATTGCACTGCCAAACAATGTCTCCTCAAAACAACTTGTGCATGATTTCAGCGACTTTTTCATTGAAACGGTGGACAAAATACGGACAGACATTGCCTCTGAATCAACGTCAGTCATCACAGAAACGTTGCATTCAATGAACTCTTTAGAAAACTTTGACTCTGCTACAGCAGCAGAAATTGGGGATATTGTGTAGGCATCCCCATGTAAGTCCTGTGAACTCGATCCAATACCTACATGACTCTTAAAGTTATGCCTTGACGAGTTCCTACCGTCGTTAACAAAAATTGTGAACTCTTCGCTGGAATCTGCGTATGTTTTAAAATAATTCAAAAGATGCATGAACCTCTTTTGATTAAACCTGATCTCGATACAAATGATCTTAAGAACTACAGGCCTGTATCAAATTTGCCATTTCTCTCAAAAGTATTAGAAAAGGTAGTAGACAAACGCATTGAGTCACATTTGACCACAAACAATCTGCATGAACAGCATCAGTCAGCATATCGTAAGCATCACTCTACAGAAACTGCTCTTCTAAAAGTTCAAAATGACATCTTGCAATATCTTGATAAGAATGAAATCACAATACCTATCTGCCGCATTCGACAAAATTGATCATGAAACATTACTCAATCGCCTTGAAAAAGACTTCAACATTATTGGAAACCCACTAAAGTGGATGACCTCATACCTGACTGACCATTACCAAACAGTCGCAGTAGATGGCGAATTATCTGCCCCAGTTAAAATGAAATATAGTGTGCCACAGGGGTCAGTCCTGGGGCCGGAAAACTACATCTTGTACACAAAACCTGTCGGCTCAATTTGCAGAAATCATCAGCTGGATCATTATGTCTATGCAAATGATTCACAGTTATACTTGTCATTTAAACCTAAAGACACATCTTGTCAACAAGAAGCCCTTTCAAAAGTCGAAGGGTGTCTAAAAGACATAGTATCATGAATGCACCAGAACATGTTGAAGCTGAACACTGACAAAGCTGAGGTCATACTGTTTCATTCAAAAAAAGTTTAACGTTCCTGGAGATTTTCACTGTCAAGTGGGAAACTCTAAAATCAAACCATCATTGTGTGTGAAGAATCTTGGTGCTAGATTAGATTCCCAAATGGATATGACACAGCACATTAACGCCGTGTGAAGATCTGGCTACGCACAGCTGCGGCAAATAGGTCATATTAGACAGTACCTTTCTCCAGAAGCTACAAAGACCTTGATCAATTCTCTGGTCACTTCAAAAATTGACTACTGCAACTCACTGCTGTATGGTATTCACCAAAACTCACTATGCAAACTACAGCGTGTGCAAAATACAGCAGCCCGCATCATTAACAGGACCCCTCGGTACAATCACATCACTCCAGTCTTGAAAGATCTTCACTGGCTTCCAGTTCAACACAGAATTGAATTCAAAATTCTGACACTCACATACAAAGCCATGTGCAATGATTCTCCAAGGTTCATTGTCAATATGCTTGACGTGTATAAACCTCAAAGAGAGCTGTGGTATGCGACTAAATCAGTATCGCTGGTTGTACCGAGGAGTCGTTTGGTGAGGTTTGGAGATAGAAGTGTCATGCATGCAGCCCCAAAGCTCTAGAACAGACTACCATCAGACATCAGAGATGCGAGCTCAGTTGCAGTCTTCAAAAAACGTCTGAAAACACACTTCTTTAATATTTGTTATTAAAACACTGCTACCTATGCGATATGTTCTTTATGTAGATGTTGTGGGTCTAAATGGGAGTTCAGGCGTATTATCTGGTTTATGGTCTCTTAATTATAGATTTTTTTAGTTATTGTCGCATGCTATTTTTCTTAGTTATGTTGCATTGGGCGGCCTTCATTGGGCGTTCTGCTATTGTTTCTATCGGTCGGCAATCATTAGCCGGTCGGTTCATTGCTGATTAATGGGGGTAATGTAATCGCCGTTTTGGAGGCTGTGTTTTGTATGTTTATTCATGATTATTTAAGATCTAATTGTAGTTATTTGTCTTTTCTCGGCAGCTTGCATTGGGCGCTTTGCTTTTATTTCTATCAGTCGGCAATCATTAGCTGGTCGGTTCATTGCTGATTGATTGGGGTAATGTGATCGTCTTTTTGGGCTGTCTTTTGTATGTTTATTCATGTTTAATTGTAGTTATTGTCTTTTCTCGGCGGCCTGCATTGGGCGCTCATCTATTGTTTCTTTCAGTCGGCAATCATTAGCCGGTCGGTTCATTGCTGATTGATGGGGGTAATGTGGTCGCCTTTTTGGGGATGTCTTTTGTATGTTTATTCATGTTTTTTTAGATCTAATTGTAGTTATAGTCATTTCTCGGCGGCCTACATTGGGTGCTCCACTATTATTTCTATCAGTCGGCAATCATTAGCCGGTCGGTTCATTGGTGATTGATGGGAGTAATGTGGCCGCCAGTTTTGGGGACTGTCTTTTATATGTTTATACATGTTTATTTTAGATCTAATTGTAGTTACTCTGTCCTTTCTCACTTTGTAGGTACATTTATGTTATCTCATGTGAAGCGCTTTTGAACGCACTACCCCTGTGTGAAAAGAGCGCTATATAAATCTGGTATAATAATAATAATAATAAAAATTAGATGACTTCTAAACGCAAGACTCGATAGTCTAAACGCATTAACTCATTCACCCTTGAAACTTGACAACAAGAGCTTGACAACCAAATTTTGCAGAAAATACAATTTGCAAATGTTTACCGACAAATATAAACTCTTAAATATATTTTTTTGTTAGAAATTCTGAAAAATGTGTTTTCACTGTTATGGTTAATGGTTTAAGTTTATTTTGCAATGTGTTTTAAGAATAACAAAATGTGAATATTCAGATCAGAAGGCTCCTAAAGGAGCTCTCTGATCAACTTTTACACTGTTTGCATAGGATACATGTACTTTTAGCAGCTGCATCATTTGTAAATGACGAGTAGTCTCATCACTAGGGTTCAATGAATAAAGATCCGGGGTAAATGTAATATTTACATCAAATGTCACAATAGTGTTTTTACCAATGCCTTTATTTAATTAAATAGGGTCCGTAAACCATCTAGAATTATATTAAATGGTTATAACTTTAAACACGTAAGTACGAAGTGTTTCTTAATTAAGCTTGTAGGATTAATGAAACACTTCACATTACTCGGTTTAAATTTAACTTGTTTCTATGTAATCAACTTTTACTGTCAGACACATTCAACCCTAGCGACGAGTATTCTCGTCCTGTACAGACAGAGTATCATAGATAGTCAAAATTTCATAAGTAGACTAGACTCAACTAAAACTTGGAATCAAACAAACAGTACACTACCAGTTAGTGTCATAAAACAAAATATGTTTGTAATAAAATAGTTAATGAAGTAATAAAGTGTTTAATAGGTATTGCTAAATAATAAGGTTTTAAAATGTTTCAGCTAATGAAGGTTGTTGTTTTATATTGTTTGACCTTGAAAATTCAGATATAGTGTAAACACGTGGTTTTAATCTGCCCTCGGTCTTCTACCGGCAGCCGCTTGTGATTTAAGTAATACTTAAATAAATGCCCTAAAATTCTTCCCGTAGACTTGAGTATAAAAGGCTAGGTTTTCGATGTTTAAGGTAATTACTCAGCCTAATTTAAGTAACATCACGCTTTGCTTCAACTGCTTTATAAGTATGCCAATAGACATGAGTTTAATTTGTCGTCAGGACGAAATGATAGTTTTCTGCTTAACCCTTTATTCCATAGCCTATTTGTAGTATTAGAAAAATGTTACCACTTTTAAAGTAAAGCAGACATTTCCTTATTGCACATTCTGCATTATCTTCAGCCAGCTTTAAGCTACAATATGATAGGATTAGGAAAATATTGTTATGATACATATCGATAATTGTATAAATTGAAACTATTCTATTCAGTTCAGGAATAAATGAACTGCGTAAAAATGTGTATCTATGGAGTAAAGGGTTAAAGCTATTTGTGCAAAAACAATATGTACACCGCAAAACAGTTAAGCGTTTTGAGTTTTTGAGTGTGATCGTAAAACTGTAGAATGTGTCCTTTACCCCTAACATCGCAACAATTAATAGTCTTGTGTAACGTTTTCCCTAAAATAATATCGTCTGCTTAAATATTGTTGTCTGCATTTTGTTTAAAAATCAGATTTCAGGAAGTATGATTAAAGAAACATAATGATCCGAGTGCCAGACAGATCGGATCCTGATCCGACGTATTATCTGGATCCAACCTGTTGTCAAAGTCGATTTTATTGTCTATGGCAGTGAATGGGTTAATATTAGTTGCAGTTGAGTCTCAAGTTTAGAGCTGGTAAAACATTTAATCTCCCGTTTTTTGCAAACAACTTGGATTCTGATCAAAAGTTCTGAAACCCATGTCAATGCCGCGTTGTCAATTAAAAAAACGTTGAGAAATAGTTGCTAAAGAAAATGAGGCCATGGAAGTAAAGGGGTTAAGGTAGCGTTTTACGAAATGATTGGTAAAATAGTCGTTTTATACTTTTTTACAAATCCTGATAGATAAAGGTATTTTCTACAAGTTACCAAATTCTCTCTAGCTTAAACAAACGCTTTCTTGGTCATTTTACCGGTAGATCACACGTCAGAATCCCAGTTGGGTGTCTCAATTGCGTAGATTACGTGACTAGATAGGTGGTTTATTCCGAAGCTGTTAGAGGTGATTTACCACTTTGACCGTATTAAAATCGTTATTTTTTATATGATTGGCTTTGTTAATTTGGGGCGGAGTTTAACGAAATGGTTGATCATTAGCTGGGTCATGTTATTTGTTGAAAAAGAAGGTCTTAGTTGAATACCGGGCGGTCACGAGAGCCTAATTGACACATCAGTCAGTTAATTGGAGTTCCCGGCATAACATAATTTTAAGCAAGCGGTATTTTTGAACACCCCTAACTTTCGCTATTGGGGTTCAATTTTCGTGCGGTTTGAAGCAGATAAAAGGGTATTATCTCTACGAGGGAAAAATGTCTCAGAAATTGTATAAGTAGCTCCAGTGGCCCGTTATAAAGCGTTACGTAATAGTAGTCGACTTTAAACCGTAAAAAAACTTTGATGTTACATAACAAAAGTTTGAAGCGGTATTTTAAAAATCTGAGACACAATCCCTAGGTATGTTTATAAAGAGTATTTTGGGTAATTTTAATCACGTTACAAACAAAGATGGCTTTGATATCGTTGTTTGAATTTCTTTTAAATGTTCTTATAAAATCGTAAAACTATGTTGTTAAGTTGAAGTCAGTTTCCGTCGAAAGCAATATGAAAAACATTTAGTTTTATATGCAATTTCAGTTTAAGTTTCATCTTGTGTTAATCTTTGTTATTGTTTAATCAATGCGTGTTTTTTTTTCAATTTAATCTTGATAGTCGGGTTAATTGTATACAGCAACCTTGAAGTAGTGCGTTTTTACAGTGATAGTAAAATTGTGAAAACCTTATCCTCAGCAAGATAACATTCAGTTGTCAGTTGGAACTATTGGCATCTGTTTTACTTCTCCTAAGTGTTGGTTTATTTACATATAATATCAAAAGAGTGCCAAACAGTTTGTATCTAGATGGGACGACTTACTGTTATTCAAACTGTATGCAATAATCATTACAATTTCGCTCACATCGTAAAACAGGTTACAAAACTCAGTACTACTTCACTTAGTTCACATTTGGAAGCAAACAAGCGTTTTGAAATGAAAGAGTTAATACAATCGGACCTAAATAAATCGAACCCCGTATTTCAAAATTAAAATATGACTGCTTCGACTCAAATGAGTTGAGTTATGGAAGCTCGACTGTTCATTTGTATTTGTTTACGACCAGTTTGAAGCAGTAAAAGAAGCCGTTTCGGTAGATTAATTTCACGGGAAACGCACAAAAATGATATCTCATTGATGCGTAGGAAATAAGCTAACCCTTTATTTGATTAAGTCGTAGTGTTACAGTAAAAAATAAATGTTAACACACCATGTTAATTTACTTTATGACTATCATTATCCAGTATATGGAAAACAGAGAAAAACTTCCCGCTGTAAACCCAAATGTAATATACCATATGAAAACCGGTGTTTACACTGGATAAAGTTTGTCCAATGCAAACCCGACGTCTGATCAGACCCCAGACTGTTTATCACTGAGATTAAAAATAATTGTAACAATTTCAAGCAATATCATTTGCCATATTTAACTGCATTTGTTTTCGTTTCGTTTAAGCAGGAAAGAAACGTCTTCTCCACTGAACAGCCGACCCTAAATAAGACGAACTGCCTTTAGTTGAACTTGCCTGTACAATGTATTTCAAAGTTAACCCCGTCACTGCCACGAGCTTCATAGATTTTAAACAATAGTCGTTTGCCTTTTTTTCTTAAATTAAGATTTAGATTTCTGGCAAATTTGACTGCAGAAACAGTTATACACAGTGTGATTCCTAATCAGACGTCGCGAATAGTCATTGTACTCGTGGTAAGACAGTGAAGGAGTAGAAACGTAGCTAGGCCACTAAATGCTCGAGGTAAATGGATGTTATAAGATTCCAATCGAAGAAGGAGGATAACTCCTACTCATGCGCTCTCGAATTATGGTTTTTATACCGTATAACAAATGTGCCAGCATATTAATCGCATGTACCATAGTAAAGTTCTAGTATATGTACAATGAAGATGTCATTCCCGCCGTTTGAACCAAACTAAACGAAAAGGCAATGCAACATAATTAAAAAAGGTAAATGTTATTGAAAAATGTTAACGATTTATTTAACCCTTTACCTTATAGAAGCGACTTTTAGCGCATTTGATTTATTACTCCACAAAAGAAAATAGTTCCAATTTATAAAGTCATAAACATTTTCCAACCGAAATATTTTCTATATTCTGACAGATGGTAGCTTAAAGCAGGCTGAAAGTAAAGCAGAATGCACCCATAGGTGCATTCTGCCTTACTTTCAACCTGCTTTAAGTGGTTACCTGTTTTCAAAACTAGAAACAAGCTATGGGGTAAAGAGTTAAACTGAATGGTAAAACGTTTAGAGCCTGATCAGAAACCGAGAAAAAATTGTATTAGCGTAAACGCGTTTCATAGGAAAGAAAAACGCCTCCTGCATGTAATCGCGGAATACTTTGGTTAACGTATCCTATTCTTTGTTGAACAATATTTGACGACATAGATAAACTGCCAGGTAATGTATTTTGTATTTTGTCATATCCTGAAGAGACTGTATTCAAAAAGGACGATTGTGTGTTGTTTTTGTAACACATGTTTCAGAAGTGATATGTATATTTAACAATACATTAAAAGGTATTCTGCACACTATCCTGATAAAACTGTATTCAAACAACATCTGTATGCTATGAACCGCTTACATATTACTAGTAAGGTCAATATTGGAATATGGGGCAACGGTATGGAACCCTTACCTGAAAGGGAACATTGATAAATTGGAAAGAACCCAAACTCGCGCACTGAGGTTCATAAAAAGAACTACAGAAGCAGGGAGCCAGGGTCTATAACAAAAATGAGGGAAGATCTACAGCTCGAGACGCTTGAAGATCGAAGACTCAGCTTAAGACTTATCTTGATGTACAGGGTGGTTGAGGGGTTAGTGTCGGCACTACCAGCACATTAATTCATTATTCCGGCCAAACCAAAAAGAAACTTAAAAGCTAAAAAATTCACTGACTGTATCTCCTCTAACATAATTGATAAACAAGTTTGCAACAATTCTAAACCCTTCAAAATTCAAGAAAACAAAACACAACAATTTGGGCACTCGTTTTTCGTTGACACCGTACTACACTGGAACCACTTGACAGAAGAGGTTACATGCACAACCGCCCTAGGGGCCTTCAAAACCGCCCTAGGGAACCATCGCCGATAAGACAGTCAACGGCACTCTCTCTCCATTGTATAAAAAGCGTATTCGGGCTCTACAACGTACAAGATACAAATACAGACTGTTTTCTAATAATGCTACATTAACATATTGTACTCAAACGACGATAATACAAAGCGCAACTGCTAAGAGTAAATTTGTCCTTTGCAAACAGTACTCGGATCAAAACGGCTCCTTTAGGAACCATATGATCTGGGTATGCCCTGTTTTCCATTTTACAATATCTAGCAGAGACAACTCTAAAATTCATAAAGGGACATAAATTTGCAGTCAGATGAAATGTTTATGTTGTCGTTATAAATAATATACAGTAAAACCTCGCTATTACGACCACTAAATTATGTTAATTATTAGGGTGTTTACGATAGGTGACCGCTTAAAGCAAGGTGACAGTGAAACAGAAAGCTCCTATAGGAGCTTTCTGTTTCACTGTCACCTTGCTTTAAGCTGTCACCTGTCTATTATACACTCAATTAGCCTTCGTTTAAATAGTGGTCGTAATAGCGAGGTTTTACTGTAGTACACTTGTTTGCATGCTGTATTTGTACAGGTGTACATGATGTCTTGAGGAAATTCTAATCAAAAATGTACGGGCATACATGCTGTCCCAGTGAAGCTGGAAGAATATGTATGTACATGCTCTTCTGATGAACACTTTTATGTATGCACATGTTAGTTTTATTAAACAGAAAATAACTTGAATACATGCTGTCCTGATGGACTTATTGATTGCTACTGACCGTACCAAGGCGGGCTCCTATATTCACTTTGCTTTATGTTTGTCTTGCGTGTTGTTTTCTATTTAGTGTGTAGATGGAGGAATGGTATTGCGTGTGTGTGTGTTTGTTGTGGTATGACTGTGTGTGTGTGTTCTGCTTGAGAGGTGAGTGTATTGTTTGTGTTACGTTTCCTGCTTGAGTCTTTCGTATTTATTTGTAACAATACTGATGTACCTGCTGCACTGATGAAACTGTAATAATGCTTGTGTGCATGCTGTTGTGAAGAATGAAATTGACAGCTGTCCATAATTATGTCACAAGCCATTTTATTAATGTAAATCATATTTTGTCTTACAAGTAGCAAGATCAGCAGTTCCTACGCAGAATATACACTTTAAACTGAAAACGGGATGTACGTCTGTTACTTTTTAAATACTCGAATATGACAGAGGCCCGTGTCCCAAGTGGGAATATGAAAGGATAGACTACACCCACTACTCAAACTGACAGAGTGGTAAGAGACAATAATATAAAATGCCTTAGATTTTACAGAAAAAACGCTCTACTACAACCACTAAATGTTTTTAATAATCTGGTTATTTATGCAGGTGACTACCTAAAACAAGGTAAATGTTAAACAGAAACCTCCTGCAGGAGCTTTCAGTTTTACGTCCACCTTTCTTTAAGCTTTCACCTGTAATTTATGCAATCAAATAACCCTGTTTTAGTGGTCATAATAGAGAGGTTTCACTGAACATAACATTATTGCTAATATCACTAATGATCTTTATCATATGTGCTCAACCCTTTATTGTCATATAGTTTGTGTCTCTACCAACCTACACTCAGTGCAAAAAGAAACGCACATCGTGCTCAGGCGCAGATTAGGATACAATTGTTTTTGAGGAAAATTAGAAAAGAAAGACCATATCTCAAGATTTATTTAATTCTGCAACAAGTTCAGAAAAAAATACTCAAAAAACATTGTGCTGCCTTTTAACCATTTCCCTCCTAATGACGCCAAAACGCGTTTGCAAACAGTTTGGATCCTGATCAGACGCCGCGTAACGCGGCGTCTGATCAGGATCCAAACTGTTTGACACTCTTATCGATTTCATTTAAGTCATTCTACATTGAATTTTACTTTGAAACGATCTTGCAAACAACAAAATTGAAGCAGACGACAATAAGACGGTGAAGGGGTAAAAACCTCACGATTAATTTGGCAGCGAAAGAATTAACTACAGCTTGTTTAAAATACCTCACCGATTAGTGCAGGTTGTGATGCTACAAATTCAATAATGATTTAATAATAATTCACAAATACGTTCCTTCTACATAAAAATAAAATTGTGATACAAAATGTGCGTTTCTTTTTGTACTGAGTGTATACTCGCATACATATATATTCAAAGTTTAAAATCTGTTATTTTGATTGGACTGACTTTAATACGAGTGTCAAGCATTTAAATGCTAAATGCGCCATCTAACATGGATCATAACTGTTACAAATGCTTGTAAAGTTGTTTGTGTCAGTGAAGTAAATAAATTACTAATACACTAAACAAGTTTGTTCTTATTATAAGGTCAATGATACTGAGTTTATCAAATTATATACTATCCAATTTGTAATTACAGATTCATCAGTTATATATCAATACTTTTCATTTGTTCTGGTATTTCCATAGAGCCTAAAACAATACACTTAAACATATACAATCATATTAACCAATGTTAAGAGGATGTCCTTGAATATTAATACATTTGAAGGTTTTAGAATGTTATTTTGCTTTAAACTTGTCTGTTGTATGCCTTGAGAAAACAGTTCATACTACTTCCAAAAGTTTCCGGTTTCATAACATGGGTCCAGTTCTTGTTCAGATGCTGTGTTATGTAAAACAGACATTTGATTTCTGTTCGTTCAATGAAAGAAATAAATGGGTCATTTCGAAATGCTACTTTACAGCTGTCAGGGTCCACACTGTCACCCAAGTTACATTTACTCTTCAACATTAAAAACAATCATGTGGGTAAAACCTGGTTTCCTTGTAGATCGTTTTAGTTACCAAATCATGAACCAGTGAACTTGGTATCCTAGTTAGTTGAATAGAGAATGCTTAAAATTAGCAAAAAGTTTAGACCCAGAGCTGGGTACATGTACACACTGTTTGCAAATAAAATAGTACTTTTTCAACAGGTTAATGTGGTTAAACGAGTTAAAACAAATCAACTGCTTATTTTACATACCAAGTGACACTGATTGTTGTTTACTCTAATTTGAAAGAATACGATGGAAAAATCATTTATAGCATGAGAACAGTTAAAAATGAAAACCAAGATATAGTATGATTATAGAATGAACTAGCTTAACATATTTATTACCAAAGATGATTGAATTTACACTAGAAACAATGCCGTTTCAGATCAGATGTCGTAATCTTCATGAAACTGGCGCTGAGAAATGACTTCGTGATTTGTAATCGGTTGTAATCTGCTCTTATGTCCAAAATTAAATTTTAGGTATTCTGACTTAGATCTAAGAAATATTAAAATAAGTGTAAGACAGTTAAAATTTTGGTCATAGACTGGGTTACGCGGGGTCTCGTCAGGATCAAAACTGTTTATAAAAATAAGTGTACTCTGAGTCTGTTATTAATCCAAACATTTTTTCTGCTTTTTCTATCGTCTGATTTTATACTCAACAGTGCAATATTGTTTAGATCACAGATCCTATATGCACTAAAACAACTAATAAAACGCAAGTCGATCATAGCGATGAAATGTTTAAAACAGGAAAGATCGAATGACAAACCCGTAAGTGATAATATCTTTAATTCAATACGCCGTGGAATTGGGTTGAACGTAATTTGATTCAACACCAAGTTCAGCATCTGATATACAAAGATTGAGAAAAAAGCAAACTAATCATTTATTTTACACTATCTACTGTGAACCTTACATTATACCATCATCCAATAGAACACTCATAATAATTCTCTGAAACCGATGGATATTTAACCCCTTCACTGCCATGACGTCATCAATACTTACCAATTGCCGTAGTCTATTATTTCTAAACTTTAAACTTTATGTGTTTTGACTAAGAACCATTGAAATAAGTGCGTTACGCGGCATCTGATCTGAATCCAAACTGTTTTCAAATAACTTATGTTCTCTGGGTTAGGCAGGTGGTTAACTTTGTAAAGGCTTGCTAACACTGCCATCTGCAACCGTTGTGAGCTATTACTGTTTAAAAACCATCTGTTCTGTAAAAGCTACGCTACAAGCTGTTCCAAAATTAGAATGTCCTCTAACAATATCAAAAGAGGAAAATAGTGTCAAACAGTTTGGGTCCTGCTGAGACGCCATGTTATTCAAATGAGCTTTAAGTTCAGGGTGTGCATTGTTTTATTATCCAACAACGATTCCTTGCTAACAATGACCCTTGCCGCAGTTTCCTAAACTGAACAATTATGTCTAGCGTTTTTACTGATGCAATATCGTCTGCTTAAAATTATCGTCTACTGTTTTACTTGGTGAATTTTATAGAATAAGTACAAAGACGAATTACAAACAGCTTTGATCCAGATCAGACGCCGTGTTACGTGTCGTCTGATCTGGATTCAAGCTGTTTGCAAATGTTACCCAAGTCTTATTTTCCGCTCTCTATAACGATTCCATTATATCGTTGAATGTGACTCGATTTAGCTTTTTCATTGTCAGTCGTGATTTCTATGAAAATATCTGATAATCAGTGTCTAATCAGAGTACTAATTGTATGAAACTATTATCAAGTCTTTTGATTTAAAATATCAAAATTCGAAACCCTACCATTGTCAACGTCGCCTAAAGGAGCATTTGAAAACAGTTACGATCCTGATCAGACGCCACGTCAAGCGTCTTCTGATCAGGGTCTAAACTAGTTGACACTCGTTTTGAAAATACGTTTGTTATACTACCTTAAATCTAAAAAAAAATGTCCAAAACACAATATTGAAGCAGACGCCAATATGGCGGTAAAGCGGTAAAGCGGTAAAAGCCTGTCGATAACTTTGACGGTGAAAGGGTTAAGCAGACGGCAATATAACATGCACAAGGTCAACTTAAATATAGGATATTACATGAGTGTTGATAATTTATTGGATTTATTAAACGAGTCTTTTAGAAAACGATATAAACGAGGCTTTGCCGAGTTTGTATCGTTTTCTAAAACGACGAGTTTGATAAATCCAATAAATTATTAACACGAATGTTATATTCTTTTTATAACAAAACCTAGAAATGTTATTTATCGCAGCCTTTGAGGTCAAGTGAATGCTAAGCGCGATATAAGTAGATCTATACAGGAAAAAGTTGTTCCAATTTAACCCCGTTCATAAGCATAATGTTTATGTTGTTATATGTATTTATAAACACTTTCACGTAGATCTAATATTGATTAATTACACCAAAAATCTATAGATCTAAATTGAATCTACATGATGGAAAGAAGACGTTGGAAATCGAACGCGCATAGAACGCACTTTAACGACATCACAAGTAAACGACGTCGTGGCGTACCTTATTTGCATAGTTATATAACTAGTTATATATGATATTTAAACAACGGGTGTTATTCAACGCTCACGCCGTCTGTTATGTTATAAAGTCAGTTATGTTACAATTGAAAATAAGTAAACATCGCGTTTATGCTAAATCTAGTACCTTATTTGCAAACATTTAAGAACCGGACCAGATGACGATATACCCGATATTTAATCAGGCTCTGAAAAGGTTAAACTGTTTGTCATTCAGACAGAAATATAACTGAAAAGCTTGTCATTTTTATTGCAATACGTACCGTTTCGTTTAATCGAGAACAAATTGTCTCCGCTGTATTCTCAATTGTATTATATAAAGTGTTTCAAATAAAATAACCAAGAAGTGAACCATAAAACATAAACTATCTCATGAAATAAAAACACTTTGCTATCAAGGATACACTAGCACGACTTTATCGCATAGACACATCCAATTATATCTTTAATCTTAGCAATTATCTTACATAAGCTTTAATGTAGTTTTAATGAGATTTTTAATGATTATTTTCTAAAGTAACTTGAACTTATTTTATTTGAACACCAACTGTCCAACCAATATAGTATAACCATTTCACTGTCAATGACACCAAAAGGCATATTTACAAACAGTTTGGATCCTTATCGGACGCCGCTTTACGCGGCGTCTGATCAGTGCCTAACTGTTCAATACTCGCTTCTAAAGTATGTCCATCAAACCGATATTGTAGACAATTGCATTGTATCAAACGTCTATAACGTAGTGAAGGGGTTAACAACTCAGGGTAAATTCGACCATGAAAGGGTTAATAACCTTCATTGCCTTACCCCTAGTACAATGCCTATTTGCAACAACTTAAGATCCTGGGGCCCGTTTCATAAAACTTCGTACGACAAAAACGATCGTAAGTCTAAACTTTAAAATACATTTAATTTCTCATTTCCCCCATCTTATCCTGTCTTGTGACATCTCCTTGGAAGCGTCTTGAAAAGACGCTTCCAAAGAGATGTCACAAGACAGGATTAGATGGAGAAATAAATAATAATTGATACTTTTATAATCTGACTTACGACAACATTTGTCGTACGAAGTTTTTAAGAAACGGGCCCCTGATAAGATACCGAATAACGCAGCGTATGATCAGGACCTAAACTGTTTAACACTCAATATTTCTTAATAAAAAAACAACAATTTAAATTTGAGAAATTGAAGCTATTGTTTAAAGCTGAGTTAATTACAGGAGGTTTAAGTAGACAATATCATTGAAAGTGAATGCGTAAGATACAATAAATGATCGTATATTGGTAATAAAAAAATGTAATCTCATAATATGTAAGTAAAGAGGATTTCAATGTATTATCAATAAGGTTTGACCTGACGGTCATCACTTTCCGTCAGCTTTCGTTGGTACAATCGGTGGTACAATCGGGAGTTTCCGGATACTTTATTGATATATACCTTAGCCGATACCAAAAGTCACTGTGTTGCAATAGCTGAATGGATAGCGTTAATGACTCGTTGTGGAAGGGTCATGGGTTCGATTCTCGGTACTGTTTTGTAAACTTCGGCTGTAAATATTTTTTAAATAGTAAAAAATTAAAAGTTTAGTATGCCTTAAACGATACTAAAATAAATCAGTCAGCAATTTTTTTTGAAAAACGGCCTGCTGCCTGATGCCTTTTGATGCTTGACAAAATACAAAAGTAACGCATAGTGCTTTCTGGGAGTGTTTTGCATAACGTGGTGTTCTTTGGACTAGTTTCCTAGCCAAGTTTTTCCTAGGCAAGTAGCACTGTACTCTATTTCATATACATGTACATGCAATTGCATGAATGTCATGGTTTGCATACGTCTATCCGCATTTTTAAAAAAAATACATGTACATATTCAATAAATAATACAAAACTCTACCGGGGATCGAACCCAATACCCTTACCTTGGTAGCGCGGCGACCTTACCACTGAGCAATCACCGACTGTATTTATCTATAACCGATAACACTATTCCAGTTCGAATCACCGTTGAATTGTCTATTCTCAATACACTGTAGTTGTTTTCGGAAGCTAACGAATAACTTACGGAAAAAGACGGAATATGCATGAACCGTCAGGTCAAACCTTATCGACAATAGACGTGTATACAACACGTTTCTAAAGAACGTTATTAAACTTAGACAATGTTATTGACATCTGCAACGTATACCGAATGCAACAATTTTCAGGATGTTCATATACATTTTGACGTTTTGTTAATCAGTGTTTCAATGTCTCAAATGGATTGAAACTGTTTTACAAATGTTGTCTCTATAAATATCGTTGCACTTTCTCATACCGGAATCATAGCTTGGACTTTGATTTGTTAAGATTTTACGTCGCTTTAACAGTATAGCAGTCATATGGCGACGACCAGCTAATCTCAGTGAAGGTAGACACCAGTAGCCTTTATTGCACAGTTTCAGGTACAAATCAGCAACTGAGTAGAACCGCCAGCCTTCCGCAAGTCAGCTTGAAATATATTCCACATAAAAGTGCCCAGACCGTATTTGATGTTTGATCGTGTAATGAGATCCGCTGCTGCTATGACGTCATCTTTTTTAACATTTGTATTTTGCTTTAATTTCTTAAATTTAGATTCCATGTAGTTTGACTACCGAAATCAGGATACAAACTGTTTGCTAATAACTATTGTACTCGGAGTAATAGGTTAGGATACATGTACTTACTTGGTTACTCTCGGTCAGACAAAACAAACGTGGCTTATATATACATCAAAATTATACAAACCGACAGTTACAATAGTATTTTCTTTTAACAGACATTAGAAATCCTTCGTTGACCTTAGTTTCATCTTTTTTAGCTACCAAAGTCGAATACATTTAGCCAGTAACAGTGGTTTAAACGATTATCCATTTGTTTCCGTATTCCGGTGTGTATCTCATGCGGCGTGCCTCAAGTCTCCATACTGGGACCTCTTTTATTTTTAATTTATGTTAATGACATGCCGGGTGCTGTATCTAACAAGCTTTTATTGTATGCAGATGATTCTGGTATTTTAGTCTCTGGCAAAAATATTTTCTAAATTGAAAGTTGTCTGTTTAAAGACTTGGATATAGTTAGTGAATGGTTAGTTGATAACAAACTTTCTCTTCATCTCGGTAAGACTGAGTCAATCCTATTTGGTTCTAGACCTAAATTAAGATCTCAATCACATTTAGATATAATTTGTAATGGTCAACATATTAATTCTTCTACCTCTGTAAAGTATTTAGGTGCCATTTTAGACCAATTCTTATCTTGTGAGGCAATTGCCAGATCAGTTATTGCGAAGGCAAACAGTAGACTGAAGTTTTTGTACAGAAAAAGCCATTATTTAAATTTGCACACTAGCAAACTATTGGTCATGGCACTTATTCAATGTCACTTTGATTACGCTTGCTGTTTTTAGTACCCAGCTCTTACTCAAAACTTGAAAAACAGACTTCAAACAACTCAAAATAAATTAATCCGTTTTGTTTTAAACTTAGATGCTAGGGAGCACATAGACACTAATCATTTTAAATACCTCAACTGGTTGCCAGTATCAAAAAGAGTTGATCAAATAACCCTTTCACACGTGTATAATATTTCAAAAGGCACTGCTCCTATATATCTTGGTGATTATTTTATTCCTTTAAGCTCTGTGCACAAGCGCTGTACAAGGTCAAACATGACAGCCATTCCCGTTCAAGAGGATTCGTTTTCTTTTACATTTACTGATAATGGACGCTATGCCATTCCTAGAGTCAACAACTTTGGTAAGAAGTCATTTCTTTTCAGAGGTGTTCACTTGTGGAATGGTCTTCCTCAGAATTTAAGAGTGAGTAAATCTTCCACTCAATTTAGAGTTGATGTCAAAAACTTCTTGTTAGCTAAAGAATAAGTTCTTTACTTGATAAGTTTTATTCATTTGCCTTCTGATATATCTGTGTTAATTAAGATAGGTTTGTTTCATTTTATCATTATTCTTATGATTTGTTTCTGACACTCTGCTGCGTTAATTTGTGAACATGGTCTAGTCATTCTGAAATTGACTAACTTTCAGCTTCTGTGATACTTTAATTTAAGATACTATCTGTGATATTTATTTATAATAATTTACCGTGACTCTCTGTGTCTTGCCACTAGAATCAAGGACCACAATGGAAATAAGGAAATTATTTTTCCTTTTTTGTGTTATCCTTGGTTTCTAGTGCACATTACATGGTTCTTGTATGTTTTGCTTTAATTATGCTTTGCCATGTTATGTACACTTTTTACCGAAATAAATCTATCTATCTATCTTGTTCGGGTTTTTTCTTAAAAAATTCCAGACAAAATGTTAAACGAAATCAGATTTCATATTTGATATTTGTCATCTGTGTCTACTTTGAGGTTAAAAAAATAATAAATATGGTGTTATAAAACTACTAACCCTTTCGCTCTCAGTGACTCTTAAAAGCGTGTATGCAAACAGTTTAGATCCTGATGAGGCGTCTGATCAGAATCCAAACAGTTTGACATTCGTAGTCATACTGTCTTATCTTTTAACTTTGAATCGACATCGCAGACAACAAAATTAAAGCAGACGACAATGAAACGGTGAAGGGGTACATATTTCTCGAAAAGCTGGCAATGAAAGGGTTAACGATAGTACATACATAAGCCGAATTATTTCATAAAGGTCGTACTCCATGCAGGCAAAGCCCGTTAGTGCCAAGCTTGACAACACTAACATAGGGAAATAAAAATTGTCATGATCAGTAGTAACCAAATGTGGCATCTGATGAGAATCGAAACTGTTTGACAATTACATAAAATTCTATTTCAGTCAACCTACATACATGACTAAACAGTCGGAAATGAGCAAACGATATGTTTGCAAGTAGATTATATATTCTTAGTGAATGTAGCATACGATCGTACGGGTTATGACGTCATATTTGAAGTGAAAGTGTTAATCGGAAATAAAGAATTTTGAATTTGAAAGTTCATTCAAATATCCACTGTTTAATTTGAACTTGTTCTGGAACAAGAACAAATCATCTGATGGGATTTTTATGTATTTGTGATATATTCCACTGCCAGATGTCATCGTGGAATTCTTTTTTCAAACAAACAAAGGGCAGATTTGATCTTGATGCGTTTTAGATCAACTTTTAAAAATTCATAGAAGCGCGGCTACGTTTTTATTTTTAAAAATCAGTTGCATTACATGTGATTTTTTATTTAACTCCTTATACGAGGGGTGTTCAAATAGTTATGATACTGGATTAATAACTTCAATATACTTGGTGCAAAATGCAAGTGTGATATGTCATTTTAAAGGGTAATTCTTCGCCTACACGATGGTATAACGCACGATAAGATTACATAACTCGATGAGTCACAACATGAATTTAAATGACCCCTACTCGAGGACACTGGCACATAGCACTTTTCAGACAGTATTTTTTGACGTAATAACTTCTACAAGAGTACAATTTCCAGATTCGTTTCGGAAATATATCAGTTTATGTCTAAATTTTAATGTAAATTAAATTGTATTTCTATTGTAAGGCTTAACTGTCTAAAATCTCATTTTTTCAAAATCAACATTTCGTATTTTGTTAATGACGAAAGCGGACATGATTTTTCGAACGCTATGAAAATGTTCTAGATCAGTATATCTACATTTTGATTTTGAAATATGAAACCATTTTTCAATGGCTTCAATTATAGCCTAGTTTAATTATAAAAAAAGAATTTGTAGTTTCTCTAACTACTTTTATACATAACAGGAGATCAATTTTTTATTATATTTTCAGTACGTGTTTAAAATTAGCTCTATTTTTTATATTTTATGTAATAATAGCATTTAAAACAGTGTAGTTTTTGCATAATTGTCTTATTGTATTTGACAGAAAATTATTGAAAATAATAAAGCCGTAATGATAATTATAGTATCAAATTGTGTTTAGAAAATTAACTCAAATATACACATGAAAGGTCCAGTGTCCTCGAGGAGGGGTCATTTAGGTTCATATTGGGACTGATCGAGTAATGCGATCTTATCGTGCATGATATCACCGTGTGGGTAAAGAATGGATCTTTAAAATGATATATCACACGTGCATTTTGCACTTATAATAATGAAGTTATTGATGCAGTATCAGAATTTTTTGAACTGCCCTCGTAGGTCATAATGCTATGTAGCAATCGCAATTGCAATAAATATAGGTTTTACAATAATTATTGCAAAACTGGATTTTATTGCAATTCCGGTTGACAGTTCAACCAGTTTTGCAATAACTTGAAGTGCAATAAATTTTGAAGTCTCTCAGACACGTTTTACTCCATTAGATGATCATAAATACTTGATATTTTTGTGTGTTTTTTTTATTTTGGTGGGTTTTTTATCCTCCGACAAAATTTGAAGTCTCTCAGAATCGTTTTACTCTATTAGGTGATCATAAATACTTGATATTTTTATGTGTTTTTTTATTTTGGTGTTTTTTTTTATCCTCCGACAAAATTTAAGGAATTCGTCGGCGCCGGTTAAAATGTATACACTCAGAGGATCTTCTAACCGATCACTTTTTAAACTCATATTTCGAAACAGGAACTGGCACACTGACGTAATCAGTTTTATTTTAAATACTAGGTTGAATGTGCATTGAATCGAATCATTGAATTTTGAGTCTCTCTCTACGTTACGTCATACCTCCAAGTTCGATGATTTATGTATTTTGCACGTGAGAAGCATGTATGGGAACATTGGTAAACACAGCTTTTGATTATTTGTTGGTCATCAACCATCCTAACAGAAAAACATTTAACATGTCAAGAATGATGATTGTACTAATCACAAGAGCACACGAAATGTTGGATTTATAGCAAACGTGAAAACCCACGGTAACGTCATGGACGTTTTACGTCCTGTGAGCTCTAAAATTGTATACATAAGCTAAATACTAAACATCAATATCTTATTTTACCAAGTGCAACGCATTTCAAGATGGTGTTTGCCAATATCTGCTTGTTTTGTGGGAATTTTATCTAACCGGAAATGTAGAAACTAACGTCATTAGCGCCTACAGATGAAAAACTCTCGTATACGGAATCTTCCATTTCGGTCATCACACACTCGCTCGTATGTTACCACGCGTCTACGGTGACTGCTCGCGCATGTCTGGACCGTCGAAAATGTCAAAATAACGTAAAGTAACTGCGTTAACGGCATCAACGCCGATCGTTTAAATGCACAATTTTAACTCGGCGGCTCAAAATTCACTCTTTTGTATTAATACATTAACATTGCACGTCGCTGAAGCCGTTAAGGGTGGCATTCTTTAAGTATTCTGTAAATGTCACTAAGTCACTGCTGACAGCTAGTGGCATTTTTTGGTATTTTACATATTGTAAGAAAACAAATCAGGAGTTGCCTCAGTATTCTTATTTCAGTGCCAGTTGACAATATTCCTTCAATACATAGATAGTATTTTTTCAAAGTAATAATTGAAGTGCTACACATGGCACCAATGTCGCGTTGCAAGCTGGTAGCCCAACAGACACATGTCATTCATGATATTGTGACTTGTCATTTTAAGATTAGGTTACAATTTAATTAATATTTTCCATAATTCTTGATCAATTTTGTTCAAACTTTTCTTCCTATTGTAAAATATCTTCATCTCATGGAAAAAGTAATGTTTGGCATCCGGATTAACTATTTTTTGTAAAGTAGCACCTTTAAATCTGACTGATCGGTTAGAAGATCCTCTGAGTGTATGTTTCGTTAATTTCAACTGAATACGACACAGTACTACACAAACTGTAGTCTTAAGTAAGAATGAATCATGACTAGGGTTATTGCAACTCCGGTTGACATGATAGAAACAAATTTAACTGCAATAAAAAAAAACGTTGACACTGTTTTATTGCACACTGGGTTTTATGGAATTCCGGTTGACAGTTCAATTAAATACGGGCGCCGACAAATGCATTAAATATAGTCGGAGGATCTAAAAACTAAACAAAACACACACACATATCAAGTATGTATGATCATCTAATGGAGTTATACGATTATGATTGACTTCAGAATTTTATTGTAATTCCGGTTATTGCAAAACTGGTAAACTGTCAACCGGAATTGCAATAAAAAACAGTTTTGCAATAATTATTAACGCGGCGTATAATCTGAATTCAAACTGTTTGCCATGCGTCATTATATTTTCTTCTGTCTAAATGTCCTTTATTTGACTTTCAGAAAAACACAAAATAACAGTTCTGAGCAATCAATATTGCAACCGTAAAAAGGTGGGGCATAGAAATCTAATTTATTTGTTTGGGGAACTTCGGCAAGTTTTGTTGTAAGGAGGGAATCGTTATTGAGAGTGTCGGTGTAGGGAGGGAACACTGTACTACAACAGCCATACTAAGATATCTAAGACACACGAGATTCGGCTATATCCTTGAGTGTATTGACATACGAGGTTCGGCTATTGTTTGTTTTAATTTAAGTTTAAATATATTTTGACTATCTCAATTTAAACAAAGTGTGTCCTATCTGGTTGAACTATTCATTACCAACCGAAGGGCAATTACTGACAACTGTGTATATATCGAGACGAATATCTATTTACAATGAAGTTTGATTGTATCAATATCCTTTATTTCATTTATATGTAAATAAAAACCAATTTACTTAAATTTCTCGTTTCTAAAACATTCAATTGATATATGCGGGTACTAAAAGTTTAAAAGTCTACATTCTACAGGCTTATTTATAACATTAATTGCAAACAGTAAGCATCAAGAGACACCAACTACAGTGGAGAATCTGTTATACTTTCCCGTTTAAACGCAAACGTACGCAAACGCAAAGCACTAAAACGTAGAGAAGAACAACCTTTGGACAATTCTGATAATTCTTGTTTATCTTGGTGGCAAACAGTTTCGAGCCTGATCAGACGCCGGGTTACCCGGCGTCTGATCTGGCTCCAAACTGTTTGCACTGCAAACAATAGTTTTAGCATAAACGCGTTTATTGGGAAAGAATAACAGATTCTCCACTGTAACCCTTATCATGATGCATTGTCGTCTGCTTAAATATATCGTCTGCGAAAAAAATAAAAGTGATTTGTTTTTTAAACTTGAGTAAAATATAATATAGAGGCAAGCAGCTTGGATGAAAGCTATTTGCTTGGATCCGAACTATTTGCAAATATTAAGAAAAGTCGCGCTTCGCACAATATAAGATCCATTGTATTTAACACAGTGCTGATATATTACGAAACATAATCTCTGAACTTTGTTACAGACGTCATATTTGGTAAACGGAAAGCATCACCGTGCTATAGTTCAGATTTCTCTCGTAGAGAGTCTACGGGTATTCAGATATATATCCAGCTACAGAGTTAGCTTGTTGTTTTGCAATGTCTTACCCCTTTACCCCATATCTTGTTTCTAATATTGAAAAAAGGTGACCACTTACAGCAGGTTAAAAGTAAAGCAGAATGCGCCTCCAGATGCATTCTCTTTACTTCCAACCTGCGTTATGCTACCGTCTGCTAGAATAAAGAAACAATTTCCCCTGATACATATTGATGACTGTACAAAATGGAACTAATTTTCCATTGAAGGAATAATATAAAACGGTAAAATGCGTATCTATGGAGTAATGTGTTAATTATGTGTCATTTATAGTTATCTCCTAGTCGTGTTATTGATAAAGGTACTTTACAGCGTACATTACAATGCCTGCAGTGCCTGTAGTATCCTGTAGGTGAATGCATCTATCAATTATATCGTGACAACTGTTTATAAAGATGTACTTTCAACTTGTTCAATGTACATTGTGATGTGTTTTAAACTTATTTTCTTCACAGAGAGCATCTGTTTCTCAAACTGAATCATCTGTCAAAGGCAACAGTTCCAAATCCAAAGACCATTGACATCCATTTTCAAATGCAATACATGTAAGCAATTAAACACACACGATTAAAATCAGTGGAAACGTTGCGTTTAAAAATTGGCAAATGTTTAAGCTTTAAGTCGAATAGATAAACAGTAAAACCCCTTTATTACGGCCACTGCATTGTGTTGAGTATTAGGTGTTTACGACATGGGACTGCTTTAGGCAAGATAACGGTAAAACAGAAAACTCCTGAAGCAAGATGAGCTTCAGGAACTTTCTCTTTTATTATCACCTTGCTTTAAGCTGTCACTCGTCTTTCACCCAATCAATCAGTATTTGTTTTAGTGGTCGTAAAAGAGAGGTTTTACTGCAATTACTTATCTTAGAACTGTTTTAAGTATTTTAAAAGAACATGTAAAACCGTTTAACCATTGATGAATTCCTTTCATTTAAAGTAAGTTAACATGTAAAAGAATCATCCAACCACTATAGGTTCTCATATTTGATTTTAATGTCTTTTGTACAGAATTTTGTTAGGGCTAACAATGTTTCTGTGATACAATTTAAGTAAAACACCAAACAATTGTAAGATGGTAAGGGTTCAATCTCACATCCTCTTTGGTACTTTTTGTCATCAAATCCTATAGTACAGTGGAGAAAACGTTATTCTTTCCCAATAAACGCGTTTACGCTAAACTATTATTTGCAGTACAAACAGTTTGGAGCCAGATCAGACGCCGGGTAACCCGGCGTCTGATCAGGCTCCAAACAGTTTGCCACCAAGATAAACATGAATTATCAGAATTGTCCAAAAGTTGTACATTTCTACGTTTTAGTGTTTTCCGTTTGCGTACGTTTGCGTTTAAACGGGAAAGAATAACAGATTCTCCATTGTATGCTATTGTGAAAAAACGTCAAAATATGCGAGATGACAAGGGTCTTTATTTATGATGTAAAAAGTATAGAAAAGATATTTGAGATGGATAGGTGCAATCTCTCATCTTATTTCGATGCATTTTGGCCACGAATCCTATTGTAAGCTTATGTAAAATACATCAAAAACATATTGTAAGGGTACACTCTCGCATCTTTTTTCGACATTATTTCCAATAGATTACAATACATGTATGAGTGTTGGCCCTAACAGGAGTCCGTACTTTTGGCACATTTTCTAGTAAAAGAACATCTACGCCGAAATTAGCACATATCCTACGACAGATATATGAATTTTTGAACCGATAAAGATAGAGGATAGTTTCAGCCAAGTTGGCTGCTATGAAGTCCTCGATTCTAAACAATTGTTGCCTGCTTTTATTTCTCAAATTAAGATTTAGGTATTTTAAAAAATTCCTTGTATAATATTTTTGCCGCGCTACGCGACTAAAGTCAACTCTAATAGCAAGATCAGACGCAAAGTAAATCGGCGTCTGAACTGGTGACATACTCTTGCCCTCGTATTAATGGCAGACTGATCTGAACCGAAACTGTTTGCAAAATTGTCTTTCAAAATGCACTTATTGTGGTAAAGGTGTGTATCGACCAGTGATAATTTCAGGCAAGACGAAAGTAAAACCAAAGTCTCCATACACAAAACAACTTTCTTAAACAGTCAAAACTAATTCGCATCTAGATGTTCGTGATAGATTGGTTTGACTTTGCTCATACGGCCTTGGTCTGCCAATTATCTTGATAAGGTTGCAATCGTTGTAAAATTTTAACACAACTCTGGAAGTAAACATATCGTAATCCCTATAGACAATAAATAATCGAGTGAGCACAGCTGTTTCTAATCTCCCGAAAATGAAATTCATATTTTTGTTTCAGGCTTCGTATATAGGCATGAACTGCCTCACTTAAACTCTTTCACTGCCAAATCGTTCGTGTGATTTTTACCCATTCGCTGTTTCATTGACGTCTGCTTCATTTTTGTTGTCTGCAATATCGTTTCAAAGTTTAAAAAAGCTGTATGTGTCAAACAGTTTTGACCCTGATGAAACGCCGCGTCTGATCAGGGTCCAAACTGTTTGCAAACGCGCTTTTAAGCGTCAATGAGAGTTAAAGGCTTTACTTCCCTTCACTGCCATGACGCATTCTGGTTGAAACCATTGCCGTACTTGATTTTATTGATAATTTCAAATTTTAAGTAAATAACCTGCAAATATAGGAATAACGCATCGAGCGTTAGACAGTTACATGTACTGTTCCGATCGGACGACGCGTAACGTGGCGTGTGATCATGATCAAAACTGTTTGCAAATAACAGGTGTACTCGGGATAAGGCAGTGAAAGGCTAGCAGCCTTGCACGTTCAACCAGAAAAGTGTTGTTGACACCGTTTTTAAAGTTTCTTTTATGAAAACATATATACATATGAATTGCATATTCAGTTTTGCAGACGACAATTTCAAAGCAGACGATATAACGGCAGAAAATGGGTTAATGCATCAGTCCCTTCATTTACAAACTCATTGCGGATGTGCTATATGCAACGCATTTTTTGAACTGTAAAGTGTAACTACAGTGTTCCCTCTCTACCATTGCCTTCCTAACAACGACTCCCTTCTTACAACGACCCGTGATGATGTTCCCTAAACTGTCTAATGCTTTTACTGTTGTAATACTGTCGTCTACTGTTTTTCATAAAGTTGCATAATGGACATTTTGACAGAAAAAAAACTGAATGACGAGTGACGATTTGCCTGAATCCAGATCAGACGCCGCGTAACGCGGCGTCTGATCTGGATTCAAGCTTTTTGCAAATGTAAACCAACGACTTCCTCCGAACAATGCACATATTTTTTGTCTCGCATTTGTTGTCACTGTAGAGAGGGTGTGTTGTAAAGGAAACACCAGATTAGGTGGATAAACTATGTCACTTAAATGTAAAACGTTAAAATGCATATGCCAATCCACGCGTCCTGATTAACAAGCCATGTACAACATAATACTTAATACTTTTCGGCAGCGATCTAAACTCCAGTCCGTACTTTACAAGTTTTAGAAATCATGGAACCGCATGGACTTTTCAAGTTCATTTCAATGGTCGCTACAATTTTATAAATTGTGTTGTGGTAATGTGGAATATAGACGTTTTTGCGGGTAAATGAATATTATGTTTTGCACGAATCGGCTAACATTTACCTTTAATATAATCGAAATCAAACTCTTAATTAACGCGTTGTCTGATCTGACTCTTTACAATTGTATTTAGCTTCTTTTTCTTGAACAAGAACCATTCAAATTAAGTGTTATTCATTCATCCCTGACCCTTAAAATCGATCATTCCAGTTTTCAATAAAGTTTGGTCCATTTCATTACTATTTAGGGTTGATGTTTACATAGTCTCATCAATGAACCCCTGTGACGACAAGATAATTGTTGACGGGTGTCGTAGGCTAAAACAGAAAGGAAATTAGGTTTTGCCTCATTCCGTAAAATCACAGATTGAGTCACATTTGCAAGTTAAAATCAAACAATTAATGCTAAAGATCAACTCTAACACACTTCGCGCACGCCCCTATATAAACAAAGAACGAACGTTTCAATGTTTGAAATTTCAATAGACCACTCACGCGCTAAAACGTCATATGGCTTCGAAAATGTGTAAGCACAGAAATGTAGTGCAGTTGCTTCGGTGCAAACTAAGGTTAAATTATGTGTTAGAATCGAAATAATAAATTTATACCAGTGTTTTATCTAACAATCGAACACGGTTAGTCGTTGAGATGCTTGTAATTAAACCACTCGGCCTAAAGGCCTCGTGATTAAATTAATACGCATATCAACTCCTATCAGTGTTCGAGTGCACGATAAAGCACTGGTATGAACTTATTATTTCTTAATTTTAAAACAAGTTCTGACCTCAAATCAAGCTTCAGGTTGCTATTCATCTAATTTTAAACTTTTATACTCCAGCAGAGGTTGCTTTTATGTTGTTTACATGGCAGCTAGTACACGCATCACATAGAGATAATACACACTGGATTTAAACCAGATTTAAATATCTGGATTAAAAGTCAAATTAAGTGTTTTAAAAAACAATATTTTTAGTACCAGGTTGGTGTATTTTTGCATCCTGAATATATTGGTTGTCTTACTTTTAAAAATAATAACTTATCTTTTGAGAAATTTGATGCCCAAAAAAATCCGTGGGGGTTTAGTTAAATAAGGAACAGAATATATCCTCCCAATTTTGAGAATAATGCCGGTGTACATTTGTACTGGGATGACAGCGCCTGAAGTCTAAAAATAGCTCGCTGTCTCTAACTGTTCAAGAGTGGACTAATTGTAATACTAAATTTCAAAATGACAAACAGGGTAGACCCTGATTAAAGGGATCCTTAACGAGCTTTCTTGTCTGGATATGCACATTTTACATATGAAAAATGTACTCCTAGGGTATACTGTTTATAAATATCGAATTTACTCGTCCCTAGGATTGAATTTTTTAACACCTTCACTGCCTTACCCGGAGTACAAAAATGTTTTGTCCTGATTAAACGTCGTACAAGGCGGCGTGTAGACATTAAATTTTAGAAAAAACGCAATTTGAAAAACTATTCATTTGCGTTAAGAATCGGAGCACTGTGACGCCAAATGAAAAGACGTGTTGCAAATAACGTTAACAATTGACAGCGTAACAATGTATTAATAACTCCAACAATTTGAAAGAAGGTAGAATAAATAAACGAAATACTGTGCTCGCTCTCTACAACGACAACAAATTGGAGACAATGATGGTGTATGTTGTTCGGAGGGCGCGTAACGCGGCTACATATCTAGATTCAAGCTGTTTGCCACTTGTCATAATGTTTTTCCTCCGTCAAAATATCCATTATTCGAATTTGAGAAAAACAGCAGACGAATTTTTAAGCAGACGATAGTGCATCCGTGAAAAAGTTTGACATAAACGCGAATTTAAATGCACAACATCTAAGTATGTAAAAAAACGCTATAGAAAGTTGTCCCGCTCAGGGAACAGCGGTAAGCGTCTTTGTAAAGAGGAATCGTTGTTGCGAGGGCTGTATTGTACAAAGACTCTACATGTAGCAGCATACAGACTATATATTGATTACAATACTTATAGAAACTACAGTATAGTCTATACTAATACTAACAATATCGACCAAGTTTGATACAGTTATGACACAGATAAGACGCGGAGTAGTTGATTTAGTCAGATTTCATAAATTTGTTTATTAAAATCAAAGCCGAAATATGTAAAACAAGCATTATACAAACATCTGTTATCCAGCTAATTAAACTACCCCGCGTCTAATATGTGTCAAACATGTATTATACTTTGTCAATATTTATTATTATTTATATAGGGTTCAGTGTATACTGTATTTTCTATAAGTATTGTTATATGTTTTTTTAATTAAGTTATTTATCAAATTGCGTGTCTAAATCGGCGTCTGATCAGGTTCAAAACTCGTTGACACTCATTCAATACTCCTTATGTCAAAACATCTAATTATGCATAGAATGATAACATGAGTAAAAGAGCTGTGATGGTGGACCAATCACAAGCATGTCCATTTCGTTGAACATCATCTCCAAAGAGATTACAACTCTATCATTCATTAATGTGTGTTAACCTTTAGTACGCCAGTTTGTGGCCGCTTGCAAAATGTGTATCCTTGTAACAATTATTACAGTTTATTACTCTGCACTTTGTGTTAGGGGGGGGGGCATATTTAAGTCGTCAACTAATTCGGATCCAGATAGGACACCGAGTTACTTGGCGGTCCATCTCGATCAAAACTATTTACAACAGTTATCACAAATGCACCGGTAGCGTGGGGATGGTTAGCTGTCAATGAAGCAGTATAACCGGTGCTTTTCATGGCTAATTATTCCAGTCTAGTGCTCATCAGTTACTCCATTAAGAAAGACTGCTAAAAGGGTCAACATCAAAGATCGACACAATGCTTTGTAGGCGTCTTTTAGAGAAAATTTGGAAATTTGATTAAGCTATTAAACTATTATTTTTCACAGTGGGGAATACGTTATTCTTTCCTAATACATGAGTATATGCTAAAACAATTATTGATAATATACAAAAGTGGAGCTTCATCAGTATAAAACAAGCTGTCATTTTCTTTGTAATATTGCCTTCCATTTGCGTTTCGTTCGCGTTTCGTTTTCATCTAAACAGGAACGAATAACGTTTTCTCCATTGTTTTGTACAACAGTTAACCTGCTGTGCAGCTTGAGTACATTTGTGATAATTGGTACAAGCTGGTTGGATCCAGATTGGACGCCACATGTTTCGACGTCCCATCCTACCACAAACTGTTTGGCAATCAGCAGATAACTTCCCAAAGAAAATCCGAAAAAATGTTTTCAACTTTTGCAGATGAGAATTACATAGCATTTTCATCGATGAATCTTTTGCAGCGCGATTATTGTCTTGTTTTAGTACATTGAACCCTAGCGACGAGTATACTTGTCATGAACCAATCGTATACATATTAAGAGTACACTTGTCCTATGCAAACAGTGTAGAGCCTTCTGATCAGGGTCTACACTGTTTGTCATTTGTTAGAATATTGTTAAAAACCTCCCTTATTATTTAAAAATTGACTAAATTTAATTGTAATCTTGAATTATCCATTTAAAGTTTAACTCTTTGAACCCTAGTCACGCATATATGCGTCATTTACAAACAGTGTACCTGTGAGGAGTACATTTTTCCTATGCAAACAGTATAGACGCTGATCAGAGGGCTCCTTAAGGAGCCCTCTGAACAGGGTCTACACTGTTTGTCATTTTGACATATATTGTGAAAATCAACCCTAAAAGTCAAAAATGGACTAGACTAAATTGAAAACTAGAATTGTCCATTTGAGGTTTCAGGGAGGAAAGAGTTAAGGGGTCAATGAGTTAACCTTTTCAATGCCATAGACAACAACAGTTGGTTTTGAACAAAAGTTGGATACTGATCAAAAACCGCGCTATCCAAGCAATTTGACAATCAATTGTATACTTTCTACAGTCAGTGTGACTTTTAAAAACATATTGTGCGATATTAAAGAAGGCAATGCCTTGTAGGTGAACGGCTTACAGTAAACGGAAGAATGATACATTGTTATTGTATATAAAGTTCTTGGTGCAAACAATCATTGCTCAGAATTGTTTCAATCTACTTAGAATGTTTTAGGTTAATTAATGCCCTAATGAGATCAGGCAATGTCGGTCATTTCGTAGATTCTGCGTAGAGCGATTGGCAATTCTCGTCAATTGACTGTTCGTAGGTAAATACTAGTTTTTAATTATGCCTAGTCCATTTTTGACACTTTGGGATGGTTTTTGCAAGAAATTGCACAATGACAAACAGTGCATACAGTGGAGAATCTGTTATTCTTTCCCGTTTAAACGCAAACGTACGCAAACGCAAGGCACTAAAACGTAGAAAAGAACAACTTTTGGACAATTCTGATAATACTTGTTTATCTTGGTGGCAAACAGTTTGGAGCCTGATCAGATGCCGGGTTACCCGGCGTCTGATCTGGCTCCAAACTGTTTGCATAGGAAATAATAGTTTTAGCGTAAACGCGTTTATTGGGAAAGAATAACAGATTCTCCACTGTACCCTGACCAGGGGGGGGGGCTCTAGAAGGAACCCTCTGATCCGGGTCTACACTCTTCACACAGCAGATGTGTTCTATTTATGTGACACTGTTTGTAAAAGACGGGAATACGTGACACTATGGGTCAATGAGTTCACATGCATTCTGTATATTTCATATATATCGTTGCCGCCTGTATAGCAGTGTGGTGCAGAATTTATTTTATTGTCATTCTGGGATTAACCACGTTTCTGCCTAACTCAGTACAATAGACTGTTTGACACTATTTTCAACATTTCTTAAATCGACATACTTAAAATGGAAACAAAAACAGACGACAGTTGATTAAATTTGATGACGTCATAGTAGTGAAGGGGTTAATATCGGATTTTGTACTGTTTATAGCAAAAAAATGTTTTTAATTTAAAATAAGATTTTATTCAAATGCGTCGTCGATGTATTTAAACTGGTGCAAGTGTTTTGACATTTTAGAAATTAGTTCGACTTTTTGACTTTTTGTTTGTTTTTATTGAAATTGCAAATGTCGCTGGAGCAAAGAGTAAATCGGTAAACCACATTAATTTTTATCTTCTTTCCTGGAATTTACATATTAAAATCCACAAGTACTTCTTAATATGAAACATTTTTATACGACAGTTTAGTTTAAACATATTTTATTTCAATTTTATATGACATACATGTACTTAATTACAATTATATACCGCTTAAATTGCTACTGTTTTTTTTTTATAAAACAAGACATTTCAAGACTAAAAGACAAATCCTTGCCATACGAGTGTATGAAAATGTTGTTGTTGTTGTTTCTAAGAAAGATTTACGTCCGCTCAAAGCAATATGATGATGTATCTTCCGATGCCTCTTGCAACTCTGCTTTGTCAACATCGGCACAATCTTGTGGGTATATGGGGGAGAAGTTTTATATAAGATTATAAAAGCCCCACGTGTTATTGATAACATGTTGTATGCTATAATTATTAAAAGTCAGTTTCTGAACTGTTAGACTTATATTGCGTGTGCCCTTGTTGTGGTTCTTAGTTGTTTATAGGATGTCTGACAGGATGGAGAATATCTGCCTTCTTCCATCCTATGTAGTTTGGGGCGTGACCAGAACAACCAGGTGCCACCGAATGCCGACCCACCATCACATAACCAGAATTCTATCAGGAAATACAATAAACTACACATTTTATCAATTCACAGCATATTTATCACTTTCTCATTTGTAAATAATAATCTAGGATACAGCGCCTACTCATAATTATCTTTCTTGATGGGGAGAAGTATCGAGAAGAAGAAGAAGAAGAAAAAGAAGAAATGTTTCTTACAACTATAAATTCTACAGGGACCATGACTTAGTGAAACATGACTGTTCAAGAAGAAATTTCTGCCCTCGTTCACCACAGAAAGCTTGGGAGCGTGACCAAAACAATCAGACACCCCGGATCCCGATCGAGTCTAAAACGCTCTCTCACTCTTTCCCTTTCTCTCTCTCTCTCTCTCTCTTTCTGGTTTTGGGTCCCACAGTTACGGTTAAGTTTAAAACCAACGTTATGGGGACGTACAGAAAGCAAGCGAGCGTGACCAAAACAATCAGACTACCCGGATCCCGATCGAGCCTAAAACGCTATGTCCCTCTTTCCCCCTCTCTATCTCTCTCTCTCTCTCTTTCTTTCTCTCTCTCTCTCTTTCTGGTTTTGGGCCCCACAGTTACGGTTTAGTTTAAAACCAACGTTATGGGGACGAACAGAAAGCTAGGGAGCGTGACCAAACAGTCAGACACCCCGGATCCCGATCGAGTCTAAAACGCTCTCTCCCTCTTTCCCTCTCTCTCTCTCTCTATCTCTTTCTCTCTCTTTATCTCTCTATCTCTCTCTCTCCCTCTCTCTCCCTCTCAGCATGTAGTATCCTGGCATTAAAACATTTCTTGTGTCGAATAATATTCGGTTGATAATATAATTATGATCAATGGTTATGTTTTAATAGATAACGTTAAGGACAGGTGACAGTTTGAAGCGGAATGAAAGTTTAACATAATAAGGCCTTAAGGAGATACTCGGTGTTTTGACCTGAACCCAAACTGTTTGGTAACTTACATCAAATAGTGCTTACAGTTCAATCTTTCTTGCTTTGTAATGATTACATATGAATGTTATTGTGAAGTGAACGCCGTTTTACCTCATATTAATCCTTTCAACGCCAATGTTGGCTTAAGTCGATTTTTCAAGCAGTTTGGATCCCAATCAGACGCCGCGAACCGCGGCGTCTGATCAGAATCCAAAATGCTTGACGATTGTATCGATATTTCTCTATACGTTATTCTGCCTTAAATCTCACTTTGCAAGGATATTGCAGACAACATCACTGAAGCAGACGTCAGTATAGCGGTGAATGGGTAAAATCTTCTCGATTAATTTGGCGTTGAAAGGTTTAACCCCTTCACTGCCTACCCCGAGCACGACAGTTTTTTTAGGAAACAGTTTGGATCCTGATCAGACGCCGCGTTACGCGGCATCTGATCATGATTCAAACTGTTGGACACTCATTTCAATATTTCTTCTGTCAAAATAGCAAAAATTAAAATTTAAGAAATAAAAGCAGACGACAGTTGTTGAAAAATGATGACGTCACGGCAGTGAAGGGGTTAACCACGACAGGAAGTAATCAGTTGTCCTTCCCTTTATTCCACATCTAATTATCGCATTTTCCTTTCTTTCTAGAAGACCCAAGACAGACTATGAGTTTATTAGCTTCAATACACTTGCGCTAATAAGCCCTCTTACTCCACGGATTTCGAGAACTTAAAATATGATATCTGCTTTTGAGATAGCAAATTAAAACATTGGTTTAATCAGTTTTAGAAGCATCTGTATGAGCGTCAATCTGTTGGATCCAGATTGGACGTAGACTAACACAACATCTGATCAAGATCTAAAGAGTTTGCAAAATACAAATGTTCGCGGTATACGACAAAGAAGCGCTTTTAAGCAGTGTACATATATCATGTCGTAATATCGTCTGCTTTGAATGTGTCGTCTGTAAAACATATTCAAATCAGATTTCCACATTTTAATTTTAAAAAAAAAACTTATAAGCGGATGTCAAACAGTTTGAATTCAGATCAGACGCCGCGTCACGCGTCGATCTGGATCCAAAATTGTTTGCAAATACAGTAATGCCGCGACCGGCAGAATAAGTGTAAAGGTTTCAGATTATTTAAATACATTGAAATATCTTAGTTGCAATAGTGCTGTCAAACCCATATTACTGCCAACCAACATACATGTTGTTTCAGACATATGACTGCATTTAATGCCAAGTTTTATCGTCTGCTTTAACACTATCGTCTGCATGGATAATTTCTCAGGAGTATTTTCTCAAGTTAGATGAAGGACATTTTTGACTTAAGAAATATCGATGTCAAACATTTTATCCTGATCAGACGCCGTGTTACGCGGCGTTTCATCAGCATCCACACAGTTTGCAAAGTCGCCTTATGGTGCCATTGACAGTGAAATAGTTAAGCCGGATAAAGTAAAGAGGAAAGCTCTTAAAGACTTTTCTACTTTAATGTCATCCTAGGCTGCCATCTGTGTGTAACGTCATTTAGTTTTACTCGATAGCTTGTTTCTATTTTTGACTACAGGGGGCCACATAAAGCAGATCGAAGGTGAGCAGAGTGTACTTTAATTGCTTAACTTTATACCTGCTTTAAGCTTCAATGTGCTAGGTTTTATACAATATATCTTAGGGTGCATATAAATAAAGTGAACTTATTTTTTACGTAGGAATAAATCAAAGGCGTAAAAGGGCGTAACTTGTTTAGAAAGGCTGTTAAAGCAGATTCTTACTTTTGATTGCGACAGTATTTTGGGTCAGATCGTTTAGAAAACGATGTCCAGACATGCAAGCTGGTTATTTAGTAGAAGCTATTGTTGAAATAGGGTTTTAAGTCGCACTACATGTAACAGTATTTCAGTCATATCGCGACTCCAAGAGACAAGCTGCCAGATCAACACCCCATTTACTTCGATCTTACCATATGAGGTATTGATTTAGAAATTTAAACCCTGACCGGAATTCCAGAGTTGCAAATATTCTGGGGCCCGTTTCATAAACCTTCGTACGACAAATGTTGTCGTAAGTCAGATTATAAAACTCTAAATTATTATGTTTTTCTCCATCTAATCCTGTCTTGTGACATCTTTTTGGAATCGTCTTGAAAAGACGATTCCAAAAAGATGTCACAAGACAGCATTAGATAGAGAAATCAGAGATTAAATGTATTTTAAAGTTTTGACTTACGACAACATTTGTCGTAAGATGTTTTATGAAACGGGGCCCAGGTTTTTAACCTTTTCAGTAGATCTACTTGGACTGATGTACAAATACATCATTTTACGATGGATTTTTCCATCATTCGAATTACACATTTTGGCATACGTCTACTGTACCATGCCAAATTATGACAGCGGTCACCCTTGTCTGTTGTCAGTTAACCAAACTGGCATGCCCCAAAACCACATGAGTTTCAGTAATAGTAGAACGTGCTTGTTAACTTATAGACATGCATAATTATCATGTACATGTATTGCATCGTATCCTTTTACCCCCTCGAGTTTTGATTCAAATCAGATGCCGCGTTACGCGACGTTTTTACGTTTATAAATTTGGCATTATTTCATTGCTTGCCTGCTATAATAAATCGGCACTCAACGTGATTGATCTGGTGACATGTGTGCATTTAAACTATTTATGGTTCGTGTTGTTTAATTCTAAGCATCAGCTATTTCTTTCACGCTCTGACCAAACTACTGACAGGGTTATAATGAAACAGCCATTCTGCCGCGAATAACTCATTCATCTCAACTTTTATGCAAAGATACCGTTTGCTTTAAATTTGTTGTCTGCCTTTTTATCTCATATATATATACTTCGGGAATTTTACTAAAACACCTATAAGTACTCCAGACAGTATAAACCCTAATCGGACATCCAGTTACACTGCCACTGATGAGGATCTAAACGTTTTACAAATTTATCAAGCTTTCCAGCAACCTACCAAGCTATGTAACCTTATAAGCTGTTTCTAGTTTGAAGACGGGTAATCACTTATAGCAGGTTGGAAGAAAAGCCTCAAATGTTGATAGAGATATTTCAAAGTTCCTATATAGATTATAGACACAAGGGGATGTTTAAGTTAAACCATTTTATTTCCATGTATAACGATTACTTTGCAGACGGTTTGAATAGGTAGTTAGGACGTAAATCTGACACAATGTCAAGACATATTTTTGCAGTATCCATACCACCCATATTCTAGTATATATATGAATATAAATAAACAATTAGTTACATAATGGTAAAAAACAAACCTCTTCGTCCAGAAAGTATTACAGTGGAGAATCTGTTATTCTTTCCCGTTTAAACGCAAACGTACGCAAAGGCAAAGCACTAAAACGTAGAAAAGAACAATTTTTGGACAATTCTGATCATTCATGTTTATCTTGGTGGCAAACAGTTTGGAGCCTGATCAGACGCCGGGTTACCCGGCGTCTGATCTGGCTCCAAACTGTTTGCACTGCAAATAATAGTTTTAGCGTAAACGCGTTTATTGGGAAAGAATAACAGATTCTCCACTGTACTTCAACAACAGCGCGTTACCGTCACTAGCTTAAACCTTTCAATAACGTGATGCAATCTGCTTTAATCAATTGTCGTCTGCTTTTAATTTTCTATTTTAAAGTTTAGGTAAAATGCTATATCGTAACGGGTGTCAAGCAGTATGGATCCTGATTAGTAGCCACGTCAAACGGCGTCTGATCAGGATTTAAACTGTTTGCAAATACAGTGGAGAATCTGTTATTCTTTCCCAATGAACGCGTTTACGCTCAAACTATTATTTGCAATGCAAACAGTTTGGAGCCAGATCAGACGCCGGGTAACACGGCGTCTGATCAGGCTCCAAACTGTTTGCCACTAAGATAAACATGAATTATCAGAATTGTCAAAAAGTTGTACTTTTCTACGTTTTAGTGTTTTGCGTTTGCGTACGTTTGCGTTTAAACGGGAAAGAATAACAGATTCTCCACTGTAGCCATCGCATTTTGGGTAAGGCGTTGATGGGTTAACAATTTGAACCAATATAGACATAATGTTTATTATACTTTGACCGCATTAAAAAACAAACCTTACCATGTGTGGTCTTCTCCAGAATAACCTTAACGTTCTCATTTTTGATAGCTTTATGTATTCGTCACTCAGACTTTATACAGTAAAACTACTCTATAAAAATACAAAATTATGTTTATAAGCATGTGTTGAAAGCCTGGAAATGTTTAAGTCAAGATAAACGTTAAACAGGAAGATCCTTTAGGAGTTTTCTCCTTTACGTTCACTTTTCTTAAAGCTGTCACCTTTCTTCCATAAAATTCAATTAGCCTTCGCTGTAGCGGTCGAAATAGAGGGGTTATACAGTTAATTACTAAAATGAAACAAGTAGGATTGGGCTGCTACCTCAATCTGACAGGACAATGCTCTTGACATAGTATAGTCTCGTCTGATAAAACAATATTACAATAACTTAGACAATGCTTTAAAGCGTAACAGTCCTTATAAAGATTGAAAATAAAGCTAGGTCGATATACAATTTTATCATGAAGTAATTCTGCAGTAAACACTAATCGCGGTGACTGTGTAACCCTTTACCTGATAGCCTATTTATAGTATTGAAAATACGTGACTCCTTAAAGCAGGTTGAAAGTAAAGCAGAATGCGCCTTAAGACGCATTCTGCTTTACTTTCAGTCTGCTTTAAGCTTTCATCTGCAATAATATATATAACATTCCTTATAATAAATATTCATGACTGATTAAATTAGAACTATATTCTTCAGCGGAGGAATAAATCATATTCGCTAAAAGGCGCTTCAATGGGGGAAAGGGTTAAAGAAGCTGTGCCAAGAGAAAACTTAATTTCTTGCATTTCAAACAGTGTGGGTGTATTGTTTGTGTTGCGTTTGTATTGTTTGTGTTGCGTTTCCTGCTTGAGTCTTTCGTATTTATTTATTGATCAAGGCGAGCCGGAAATGTTTGACACTCGCCAGCATTTCAAACACTTTATGTAGATATTCTATATACAGTATTTTAAAGTGTAGACCAAACTCAGATGCAGAGCTTGTGATTTCATCGGTGATTTGTCTGTACAATGTTGCAATTCAATAAAGCAGGTTTTCAAAAGGCGCCGCTCAAATATAGTTATACGCTTATGGTTTCTAAATTCCAGATGACCGTTCCTAGGAGGGCGGTGTACAGTGGAGAATCTGTTATTCTTTCCCAATAAACGCGTTTACGCTAAAACTATTATTTACAATACAAACAGTTTGGAGCCAGATCAGACGCCGGGTAACCCGGCGTCTAATCAGGCTCCAAACTGTTTGCCACCATGACAAACATGAATTATCAGAATTGTCAAAAAGTTGTACTTTTCTACGTTTTAGCGCTTTGCGTTTGCGTACGTTTGCGTTTAAACGGGAAAGAATAACAGATTCTCCACTGTATGCATTTAAACGTATATTGCATGATTTCGTTTTGGATTTGAATTGTTTTTGTCCTGGACTGCAACCTATATCAAGACATTATCACATAAATCAAACACAACTTACCACTTCACTTCCGTGACGGCATTTGTTTTGAACATTGGATGTCTGCTTTTTTTCTAAGTTTGAGGTCTATTTTGACTAGAAAATATTGAAATGTATGTCAAAGCGTTTGTTGATCAGACGGCGCGTTTAGCTGGGTCTGATCAGGATCAAAACTCTTCGTAAATGATAATTGTACTTGTATTAAGGCTGTTAAAGGGTTGAAATTACGATCAAACGCAACCTTTTGAGTATTTTTTCCCATTATGTTTATCCTTATCAAGTGGACGCCGACTTACAAGGTGTCTTGATGACCTCCAGTTCTTTGTACCATGAATCTAGTTTTGCTTTATCAAAATCACACGGTAGTTTGTTCTGAGCCATTTTTTGCGTTAACCTAGGGATATCTCAATCTCGTGGAACAAAATCTCTTAGAATAAAAGGTTGTCATCTCCATCATCACGGCTTACTAATGTCGTTGAAATTATTTCGTCGCCAAATTGAACTGTCTATTTTAACCAATTCGTCCATGCAATATTCACTTTTTGAGAAAAGACCATAGAGATATAGGTACGAGTGGTAAACAATTTGAATGTTGATCAGACACCACATGTCTTTGTCCAAACTGTATGCAACGCCGACTTTAAGAGCGATAAAAAGGTTCACACGTGCAACACTATCGACGAGTATATTCCTAATTTACAAGCAGATCATCTGTGAAGAGTGCACTTGTCGTATGCAAACAGTGTAGATCCTAGTCAGAGAGATCCAACTGGAGCGATGTGGGATGGTGAGATGGTTTTGCACTGCTTGTCAATTTGCTTTTTATTGTTAAAAATACAACAAATAACCAAAATATGCACAATGCTTCATTGGAAATTCGAATTGTCCATCAACATTTTCAGGGGCGAATATGTTAATAAGTGAACGTTCGAACATACTCGGTTGGTACTATTCAGAGATCTTCATTATTCTGGCAAGACGTTTTCCCATAAATAGTTCCCCTACTCTGATATAAGGAGTACGATACCTTATTTTGTAACACTATCACGTGCTAGTTATAACATAAATATGTCGAGTAGGCCTACCATCCGTGTCTGATTCGTCTGACACAAGATGTTCAATTCATGCAAAACATGGAAGTGTGTGAAATGGTTTGTAAACCCTTCCTTAAACCCTTCCCTTCCTTCCTGAAATTTCAAATCATAAAGTCCAGTTTCCTTTTAAGTCTAGTTCGGACTGATTATTTAGGAATTATGTCAATATATAACACTGCTCTATTCTAATAGTTCGACATCTAAGGACCTCTTTCAAAGACAATCGTGTCAGACATTTATCCACCCAATCATAAAATGTGATCTTCAAACTATTTCAGAAATCATGTGTGCGAACGCTTTTCCGGAAATAAGATATAAGCACAATTTTGGTAAAAAGTGACAAAACATGATTGTTTAACCCTTTCACTGTCTTGACTTGACTCCACTAACATCTGCCAATTTTTTAATACTAGAATATGGCGCAAATGGCTTTTGTCTAATTCTATGCCCCCCCCCCCCCCCCCCACACACACACACACACAAATACACACCCCATGGCCACTACAAGAATTATTTGCCAACAGTTTGATAATGATCAAACTCAATGTTATGCTTCTGATCAGTCTACAGACTGCTTGGCACTCATTTCAAAGCAGGTGACTTCATGGCAGTGCATTGGTTAAAGCAGAGGGATAAAGTTAGAGACGAAAGTGTTAAACTGTTAAACCTTATCTTGCTCAGCGCAACTTCGCTAACAACCACAAAAATACGTCTGGTCTAGATCCAAACTGTTTGTTGCTCATATTCACCTTTTCTCCATTTTTATAAAAACACAAAAAACTAAGTTTGATTATTTTCGCATACTACATGTTTGACACAGGCGATATTGAGTATCATAAAAGTAAGTGTTAATTGAAAGACTTGTATTTTCAAACAATATGGAAGAACATGCAAAAAGATGTCTCTCTAGCGACACTCAAAATAACACTTATAACTTGATAACACTTTGTTGTTTGATTGTTGTATGTTAAAAGCGATAGATTAATGCAAGGCAAATTCATAATTATCATAAGTGAGGATGAGTGCACCATTATTGTCGTACATAATGTCATTATGACGGAAATACCCGTCAAACAGAATCGCTGCCATGTTATCGTCTGTTTTCCGTCTGCTTTTACGTTTTAAGTTTGGATTTTAACCCACTTTTGATTTGGGAAGTATTTATATTAGTGTCAAACAGTTTAGATTCTTATCAGAAGCCGCGTTATGATCCAAACTGTTTGCAAATGTCAGCGTTGGTTGCCTTGTCCGTTTAAGGGTAAATGGGAAACAAGCTACATGTAATTGATACTCAGCCACGTGATTTCAGGTATGGGTTATATATTGTTTTACATATCTTAGTATTCCATTACATTTTGCTGAGGTGCTGATAGGTCGTATGTGGTTAACCCTTTCCTCCCTGAAACCTCAAATGGACAATTCTAGTTTTCAATTTAGTCTAGTCCATGTTTGACTTTTTAGGGTTGATAAATAAATGTCAAAATGACAAACAGTTTAGACCCTGATCAGAGGGCTCCTTGAGGAGCCCTCTGATCATGGTCTACACTGTTTGCATATGACAAGTGTATTCCTTACAGGTACAATGTTTGTAATGACGCATATATGCGTGACTAGGGTTCAAAGAGTTAAATTCGCTATAACTGTTACACATCTTCTAAAAGAAAATAAGTGTACACGACTCTAGCAAATATGAAATTGCCCCTTTTCCATTTCTAGTTCAATTATGGCATGATACTTTATATTTTTTATCAAGGAATTCTAAAAACAATTACTCATTTAGTGCAAAATGTTTCTATCTAGATGCCATATTTTACATGTACATAGGAATATTTCAGGCAGTACAAAAGCTCAAACACGAGGTTAAAAATGTTCTATCTTTAATCATGCGAATATCATAGTACATGTATATAACGATTAGTCCATTTATGACTATTTTGGTTGTTTCTGTCATACATTGCTATAAGCCAAACAGTGCAGACCCTGATCAGCTCCTGCAATGTCTTCACTGTTTTCATTGGACACGTGTACTCTTCACATGTACACTGTATGGTAAGGACGAGTATACTCATCGCTAGGATTAACGGTCTTTAATTTTCATAACGTAATCGATTTCAAGAATTCGGTCAAAATAATTCCATGTAAAATGTGTATCAGGATTTTTTTATATTTATATATATGAACCCCATACAGAAGCACACTATTGATTGAACAGTAAGACTCATTAAGCACAAAGTTTACCTAGTAATATTCTCTAGTGGTAAAATGTAAAACAACATATTGAAAGGAATGGTAACTTTTCTCCCCTGATAATCGATCCTCCTATATCTTCTTAAATTTATTTGATCTATCAACCAATAGATACGCATTTCGGAATATTTTTTTATTCCTCTACTAATAAAAACCTTCCACTTTATACAGTTGTGTATATGCACCATAAAAGCATATATCGTCTCAGATGATTACTGAACGTATGCAGAAAGCAGAGCAAAATGTGCATTAAGGCGCGCTCTGTTCTACTTTCAAGCTGCTTTATGTAACCATCTGTTTTAAAAACAAGACATGTTATCCATGCTATGGGTAAAATGTACATATCTGAACAATTATGTACACTTTTGTCAGGGTTATCAGCATATTACGCCATGAGGAACAATTTGACAATACAGCGTCACCTTATCTAGAAAATACTTGAGATTATCGAACTTTTAGTGCAAGCGACACGAACTAATCCAACCTTTCCGAATCTGTTAATTAAGATACAGAAAAAGAGTCTATGTCGTGGCATTCCTTGCAGCCAAAAGTCAAATTGGATACATCTTTAATAACACTCACCTGCTTTTTTAATTAGTTATGTTATTGTCGGGTACAGCCTCTACTAGATTTCTACATGTACATCATTTACAAACTCGTGATCACGCCATATGCATCAGCTCGTGGCAGTTTCTATCTATTATGTTTTAATATTAACTCATATATTCCATGTATTATGTAGTATTCTAGTTAATAAAGTTCCGTTCTGTCTGTTCTGTTTTGATAATAACCTACAGATATGCCAGATATTTTGAATCAAAACTGAAAATGAGTCAATGGCACATTTGCACTAATTCTTGCTAATAAATACGAAAGAAGACTCAAGCAGGAAACGCAACACAAACAATACACCCATCTCTAAAGCAGAACACACACACAGCCATACCATAACAAACACACACACACACACACACAACCACACACACACACACACGCAATACCATTCCCTCATCTACACACCAAATAGAAAACAACACACTAAATCCATTTTGTGTAACAAAGATACATGAAACAAGCATACGTTGCCCTTTATATGCTATAAACGAGTGCCGTCTACTTTTATTTCTTAAATTGAATTTAGATATTTTAGAGGCATATCTAAAATATTATACCCAGCATTAAGCAGTCCTTTTAATTGAGACAACGTCATTATTTCCAGTTTAACGACACGAAAGGCAAATACAAGAAAACGTAGAAAAACACATGTCCTCCCTAATGACTTTGCTATTAGCTGAGTTGCAAACAATTTGGAACCTTTTAGAGGTCGGGTTTCGCGGCGTCTGATCTGGATCAAAATTGTTTGGAATTGATCTCATTGCTTTAACATAAAGACATGTAAATAGAAGAATAGTGCTTTTTCTATCGTAATTGTAATTATCGAGATTCAATTTTACTTGCTGACCATTTAGTAAATGTTGCAATTTTTATTCACCGGCATTTCTTGTAACTTAGTATAAGTTCGCATTTGTTTTCAATTCACTTGCGGTTAATAAAGCAATATCAGTCTTGACAAACATACACACGAAGTTTCAATTTACCTTCAACTCGATCGTTATCCTCTCATAGCCTGGAAACAATTGTAATATTATTTCCCGGAATATAATTCAGTGTCCATAAAAAATAGTTTATAATGCAATACAATATATACCCCTTTAGCTGCAAAGCTCTATAACACAAACAGATGTTAGCAGTTTGAATCCTGAGCAGACACCTAGTAACGCGGCGTTTGTCAGACTCCAAACCTTTTGACACCTATATAAATTATATTTGTAAGTCGACCTGTCTAAAATTCTCAAGATGATACACATGTAGACTTATATTGACGTTTAACTGGAAGCCAGTGAAGCTCCTTCAAGACTGGAGTGATGTGATTGTACCGAGGAGTCCTGGTAATGATGCGGGCTGCTGTATTTTGCACACGCTGTAGTTTTCGTAGTGAGTTTTGGGGAATCCCATATAGCAGTGAGTTGCAGTAGTCAATTTTTGATGTGACCAGAGAATTGACCAAAGTCTTTGTAGCTTCTGGAGAAAGGTGCTGTCTAATATGACCTATTTGCCGCAGCTGTGCGTACCTAGACCTGCACACAGCGTTGATGTGCTGTGTCATATCCATTTGGGAATCAAATCTAGCACCAAGGTTGTTCACACATACACGGTTTAATTTTAGAGTTTCCCACTTGAACATGAAACTCTCCGGGAACGTTAACCTTTTTTAAGTGAAACAGTATGACTTCAGTTTTGTCAGTGTTCAGCTTCAGCATATTCTGGTGCATCCATGAGACTATGTCTTTTAGACATCCTTCGACTTTTGAAAGGGCTTCTTGTTGACTAGATGTGTCTTTAGGCTTAAATGACAAGTATAATTGTGAATCATCTGCATAGAAATGATGATCCAGATCATGATTTCTGCAAATTGAGCCTACAGGTTTGGTGTACAAGATGTAGTTTTTGGGTCCCAAGACTGAACCCTGTGGCACACTATATTTCATTTGAACTGGGGCAGATAATTCTCCATCTACTGCGACTGTTCGGTAACGGTCATTCAGGTATGAGGTCATCCACTTTAGTGGGTTTCCAATGATTTTGAAGTCTTTTTCAAGGCGATTGAGTAATGTTTCATGATCATTTGTGTCGAATGCAGCTGATAGGTCAAGCATCACCAGAATTGTGATTTCATATTGCAAGATGTCATTTTGAGTACACTATTTATTTGCTATTACTTAACGCGGTGTCTGATTAGGATCCAAACTGTTTGACACTTAATTTTATATTTCTTTAGTCAACATTCAAAAAAGATTTTTTTTAGAAACACGGGCAGACGACAATTGTTTAAAGTTGATGACGTCAAGCAGTGACGGGGCTAATGCGTGAAAGAGTTAACCCTTTCCCCAATAGAAGCGCCTTTTAGCGGATATGATTTATTCATCCGCTGAAGAAAATAGATCCAATTTAATCAGTGATGTATATGTATTATGGGGAATATTTTCTATATTATAGCACATGATAGCTTAAAACAGGCTGAAAGTAAAGCAGAATGTGCCCTAAGGCACATTCTGCTTTACTTTCAACCTGCTTTATGTAGTCACCTATCTTAAGTACTAGAAATAGGCTATGAGGTAAAGAGTTAAAGCAGAAGACAAAATGCGGCGATGATTCTATCCCGTCTCCGAAGGACACGTTCTTTGTTTTACTCTTACATAACTGTAAAAAAAACAGGGGGAAATTATAGGTTTATAGGTAACGATTCCCTTGGCTTCAGCAAAATGACGATGGTTCCGAACCCACTTGGGAGAGGGTAAAAGCAGTGACATATAACCCAGGTCACACACATTCTCCACTAACACTTATCCTGCGGTAATATCGTCTGCTTCGAAATTGTCATATGCAAAATTTGTTTAATCTAGATTTATGCATTTTTTAAGTAAAAAACCCAAATGACGAGTGTCAAACAGTTTGGCGTCTGATCTGGATCCAAACTGTTTTCAAAAATCAGTAAAGTCGCGACCAGCAGGCAAAGGGTTAACCTACATTATAAATAAAATACATGCTTGCTCGTTTCCAACTCGTACATACGTATTACATGAAATAATTCAGCCTTATGTTTTCAAACAACATTATAGACGGAGTCCTAGTTATTTTGTTTTATATGCAGTGTGTGTACGTTTGTATCTGTATTTGTAGTAAAATTATCAATAAAGTCGTTGATTTCGGTTATCTATATTATATACATGTAGTGCAACATCACTGTGTTTAATATATATTGAATTTCGTCACCGTTGAATTCTCTCTAGGCCATTGTGTTTAATTTATATTGTTTTTCTACACTTTCGAGCTCTCTCTAGGGTAATGATTGTATGTAATTAAATGGTCGTTATTCTAAATAAGTGGTATTTAATTATATTGCTATTTGTTTTATTGTTTAAATAATGCATTTACAAGCTCCTACTAATCAAGACACATCGCTCTTTTTCTTTCAAGTTCTCATGTTGTATTTATTTCTTCCAGTTTAGACCGATATTAACCCCTTTACCACCTAACCCCAAACACTTTCAAACAGTTTGAATCCTGATCAGACGCCGCTTACGCGGCATCTGATCATAATTTAAGTTGTTTGACACTCATTATAATATTTATTCAGTCAAAATACCTTAATTTTAAATTTGAGAAATACAAGCAGAATACAACAATTGTTTTAGTTGATGACGTCATAGCAGTGAGGGGGTTAAGCGTTCTACTTGTGCACTATATATCTTTATGTCGTCGCGAGGGCGTTTAAATTGAAGATAATACTGTTGTTAAACTAATGCACTACTAACCTTTCACTGCTGTGACGTCATCAGCTTTAAACAAGTGTGTCCTGCTTTTATTTCTTATATTTAAAGTGTAGGTATTATACAAAATTTAACACAGGAAATATTGAGATGAGTGTCAAACAGTTTGATTAGATACCAAATTGTTAGCAAATAAAATTTACACGTCAGCCGATTGGCAACCATTCGCCTTCCGCTTATGGCATGGTATTCAACAAGTCGACAAACACTTGCAAACCTATTAACCGCGAATAAATTCATTCAAATTCGAGTGCAATGGTTATTTTCAAACAGTTTGGATCCTGATCAGATGCCGTGTGACGTGACGTTTGATACTCATTCCAATATTTAATAGGTAAAAATACCTTCATGAAATTTGAAATATAAACACAAACGACAAGTCTTTAAAATGTATGATATCATTGCAGTATTGAAGGCCGGTTTTCAAGCACTCGCCAACTAGGTACCTACTGTTTTTTGACCATTCTACGACAGTCGCCGATGGCTGGCAATGGTTATTTGCAAACAAATCAGACACCTAATAATGTGGATCAAGCTGTTTAGCATTCTTAACTTTATCAGTTTAGTCATTTAACCGAAAAACTAAAAATGAAAAATGAGGAAAGCATATGACGTCATGCTAGTGGCTGGACTTATATAAGGTAAACTACATTTCAAAATATAGCAGTCTAGACAGCTGAACCCTCTTCAAAACTAAAAAGGCTATCAATAGTTAAACGTAAGAAAGGTAAAGGTAAATATTTGGAAAATTATATTAAACAAATGACACTGTTTGGACCCAGATGAGTTCTACTTCATCTCATATGGATTTAAATTGTTTTAATCTATTGCATCAAGTTTCCACTTAAATTATAAAATATTATCAAATGAGTGTGATAAATAACATTCCATCACAAATTGATATTCAACAGGTTTTCCATTAAAATTAAACGAAATCGTTAAATACATATATGCTCTCGACCATACGTGTCCGGCTCCAAAAAAAAACAAAAAAAAACAACTTTTTTTTGGTCTACTGTAGTGCTAGATCTATCATATATAAGAGAAGGTATAGAACTTCACGGACAGGGCGATCCTGACCGGGACAAATATATCGTACTTTCTTCGCTAATCATGCAGAACTTCCAAATAAACACGGTTACGGTAGAAAAAGAAATAATTTTTCTTCACATTGATAACAAATATTGCACTATGACTTCTATTTTCAGCGAGTACGAGTGTCCAATTTCTGAAGAAGCACCCGTTTTTTCCGAGATAGGAAAACCTATGGCCCGGGTCTCAACTCCACTTCGACATTCAAATCTTATCCGCGAGCTGTATAGGCCCTGTTTACTGCTCTTTACTTTTAAGAAATGATATGCTGTCGTCGAACATACCCGTATTTGAATATCAAAACCTGACTTAGCCACGTTTTAACAATACAATACGGGTAAGTTCAGCTTAACCTTTATCGTGCTAAGCGCCACGTGGCTAGCATTTGCAAACAATTCTGATCCAGGTCAGACGCAATGTTTAAAATTATTTTTGAATTAGTTTCGAAGTCGATTTATTTGAAGAAGACAACACTTCAGCCTGATAAGGGTTAAGCGAGTCCAACGTATCAAAGTTCGACTGTATGTCAATGTTCTATTAAAAGTTTACTTGGTGTGTCCGAGTGATCTAAAAGTTTATCCAAATTGTATCTCATGTGTAAGATTATTTAGCGTCAAATTGTTTCTTTACAGAACAAAATGGAAATTCGTTGATAATTATGACAATTGGAAACAATACAACATTAAGTCTAGATTCAGTAATCGCAAGAGAGCTAGGCTAATGCTATCTCAAAACCTACAGGATAAATTTGGTATGCGATGGTTAATCATAAGCAAAAATAGCTATTTAAAGTTTTGTTATGCTTCAAATTCAATTCAGTTTTGTTTTTATTTACGATGCAACAGTAAAATGACTATCTGAGACAAAAAGTAGCTATAACAATAATCAAAAAACGATTATGCGATTGTGTTCAGATCTAAAAACTTATATAACTTAATTGGAAACTTGGTGCAAGGTTGAATATGAACACAAATAAAAGTTGTTAATGTCTCACAGGGGCTTTACTTTTTTACAAAGCTATATTGGTGTAATCGACAGATATATCTTTTTTTCGAACTATTACAGTGCTCTTCCTACAACAACCCTCCAAACAACAACTCCCTCCTTACAACGACCATTGCCACAGTTCCCTTAACTCGGCAAGTATGTCTAACGCTTTCACTGTAGTAATATCGTCTGCTTTATATTGTCCTGATCTGGATATTAGCTGTTTGCAAATGTAAGCCACATCTTATTTTCCCTCCCTATAACGACTCCCTCCGCACAACACACACAGTACCTGTACGTGTCTTCCATTAGGTGTCGTTGTAGAGAGGGGGCGCCGTATTACAAAAGACGCATTAATACAGCTTGTAGTTTGTCTTCTTTACACAAACCTTAATGACAATTACTATTTTCATGTTCACTATACAATGCCTGCCTCTGTTCATTATGCATTGCGATAAGCTTCCAAACGTTGCAATAGCTATCAGTTTCCTAATATTGGAACACCAAACTTAGATCTTAAACTTCATACAAAATTGTGCTTTAGCTAAATGTAGCAAAAGATAAATATTGACATAAAGATGTTCTACTCGATTGACAAATAAAAACAATATTGCGTGTGATTAAGATGATACTGATTTCCCCAAATATAGGCAGAATCGTTTATGTTGATCCTCCATAACTCTAACTGGCTTTACAGTGCTCCCTCACTACAACACCATCCAATGGGAGACAAAGAGTGTGCGTGTTATTCGGAGGGGGTGATTTGTTGTAGGAAGGAAAATTGGCTTACATTTGCAAACAGCTTGAATCCAGATAACGCAGTGTCTGATCTAGATTCAAGCTGTTCGTCACACGTCATTCTGTTTTTCCTGTAAAAAGGTCCAATATGTGACTTTGAGAAAAACCGTAGACGACAGTTTTAAGCAGACGAAATTGCAGTCGTAAAAAGGTTGGACATTATGGTCTTGTTTAGGGAACTACCGCAAGCGTTGTTGTAAGGAGGGGATCGTTGATCGGAGGGCGGTTGTAGGGAAGGAGCACTGTATTCCAGTACGTTAAAGTGGCTTGGCTTCAAAGATCGTATGTTCGTGATTAACCAATGTGTGCCAAGTTAATTGTTCCATGTTAATTTTTGGATTATTTTCTAAGTAATGGGTTTCATTTTGGCAGAGCAAAACGTGTAGACGCTGATCAGATGCCGCATTTTTATGATCTACACTGTTTGCCTATGCTCTTTTTATAGGACCTTTGGAACGAATTGGGAAAGAGACGGTATGAGTTTGGGTTTACGGCACTGAGACACAACATAGGTCATATAGAGCCGATCAGGGATGATGAGATGAGATGATGATGTTTTCAGGGAGACGATTTCGTGGAAAAGCAGCGCATAGGATCAAATCCACCGATCTGCTTTCCTTTCAGTCCTAGGCATGAGGGATAGGCATGAGGGATAATCTTGGTCAAATAAACAGAAGCACTTCCCTATCACAATTAATTCCCAGAACCACGACACGGTATGAAGGTAGCTGGGGAACAGATACATTAAAATCATTAAAATCTTCAAGGGCTGTTTTGTTCATTCGACTTTATCGAGTTGGGGTGAAAATATTCGATTTATTAGTTCACGTTAACTTCCATAATGACGACATACAGTGGGGAATCTGTTATTCTTTCCCGTTGAAACGCAAATGTACGCAAACGCAAAGCACTAAAACGTAGAAAAGAACACCTTTTGGACAATTCTGATAATTCAAGTTTATCTTGGTGGCAAACAGTTTGGAGCCTGATCAGACGCCGGGTTACCCGGCGTCTGATCTGGCTCCAAACTGTTTGCACTGCAAATAATAGTTTTAGCGTAAACGCGTTTATTGGGAAAGAATAGCGTTTTCTCCACTGTACCATTCACTGACACAATTATCGTCTACTTGAACTGACGTCAATTTGGTTTCTAAAATTGAAAAAAAATTAGATTTCTTTCAGGTAAGAATGTATTGCTATGAATGTCAATCAGTTTGAATCCAGATCAAATGGTGTGTAACGCGGTGTCTGGTCAGGGTACAAATTGTTCGAAAATGCAAGGTGTGTAAGGCTTGGCTGTGAAAGAGTCATTTTTATTACTGTAGAAATTAGTCGAGTATACTCGCCATGAACAAACATTGTCACTGTAAAAAATACACATGCCTTATGCAAACAATGTAGACCCTGATCAGAGGGCTCCTGTAGGAGCTCCCTGATAAAGGTATGCACTGTTTGCCATTTTGCAATATATTGTGTAAATAAACCCAAAATAGATAAAGTCAGAAATGGACTAAACTTAATTAGAAATTGGAATAATCCATTTACATGTACTGCTTTAGGGGTGATTGAAACCGTTTTTAATTACTCTTGTTGTCTTAAATGAGTGCAAAAGTATCGGATATAAGGAAATTTCTACATTGAGGCACAATTACTTTGGCTTTGTTTCCGATTTTTACGTCACTGTTGAATCGGCTCTTTGCATAATGAATGTTTTTAATAAAAATACCATAATGCTTAATTGATATTACATGTAGTTTATTATATTGCTGTTTGTTTCATTGATGAATGCGCAACACATCGTCTTCCTCGGTTCCCGGGGGGACAACATGGAAGGAGGAGAAGAATTTGTTTTAATGTGTCATTACTGTTTATCTAAGCTTAGATTAAAATTGATCAAGTTGCATAGCTTAGTTTTTCTTTTAAGTTCCCGTAAATTGTTATTAAACGTGCAGCAAGTACATTGTTTTAGGTCTTTTCGGGGGACCCATTCATTTCTTTACCCCAAGTAAAACAGTTTTGATAACACTTTGGATCCTGATCAGACGCCAAAACACTCGGCATCTGATCAGGATTCAAAATGTTTGACACTTAATGTAATATTCCTACGTCAAAATACACACATTTAACTTTAACCAAACAAAGCAGACGATAATAGTTTAAAACTGATGACATCATGACAGGGAAGGGTTAACGGGTCTACAGTTGTATCATATAGATCTAGCTCCATTTATTTATGTTTTTATTTTTACGGCTTTAGCTGTAAAATAAGATATACCACATCTCCACAATTTCAACGAACTTAGCAACAGACTCAAGTGCAAGTTTGTAATGAACAGAAATAAAGAGGCATAAAAGACTTGCAAATGGAGCCTGCTAGATAGACATTTTAAACCAAACCTAGTTCAGCTTATCTATTCTTTATTGCCACAAAAAAGTGTACTTAATCACATTTTCAAACGTTGCCTACAGAAACAAGAGGCCAATGTGCCATATTTCGCTCGAATGAGAATAGCTTACAAAATGGGATAATGATATACAATGGAGAATCTGTTATTCTTTCCCGTTTAAACGCAAACGTACGCAAACGCAAAGCACTAAAACGTAGAAAAGTACAACTTTTGGACAATTCTGATAATTCATGTTCATCGTGGTGGCAAACAGTTTGAAGCCTGATCAGACGCCGGGTTCCCCGGCGTCTGATCTGGCTCCAAACTGTTTGCACCGCAAATAATAGTTTTAGCGTAAACGCGTTTATTGGGAAAGAATATCATCTTCTCCACTGTATGTCTAATCTCATCGACCTCAATTTCTTTCTTTCTGTTTTTGTTGTTATAATAAAATCATGCTAACTTTCTATTTCATTATCAGGTTCAGCTCAACTTTTCGAAAAGTCAAACCAATGTCGCCACCCTGTCGCCTTTGCTTTTGTTAGTTTTTAGGTTATTTTTTGTAAGTAAGCATTTCTCAATAACTATATAAGGTAACCATTTTGAAACCTATCAGCTGTATATCGAGTATAAATAAACAAAAATAAAATGACAATTCACGGCAGACACACGGCAATCACAATAGTTGACCTTGGCACTGCGTGCCAGATGATCTCAAACAAGCTGTAAACACATCAACGCAAGGAGGACTGTGATTCGTAGTGCAGTGTAGTGAGTCCGGGTTTTTTTTTGGATGTTACACTTTAGCAGTACAAACGCGACGTTTATTCAATCTAGAGCATGTATACTAAGCATACACAGTCACTGATACTGTAATAATGAGGAAACATTTAATTCCCAATCCTGTCGTAATACTCAGTTGACACCAACATCTGTTTACTTGACAGTAAGCATAAAAGCAATACAATAATCCAATTTTATAGCTTACAGCTGGACATGTGGTAAAGTGTACAGTTAAAACTCTCTGTTACAACCACTTAATTGTTTTAATTATTACTTGTTAACAAGAGGTGACTGCTTAAAGCAATGTGGCAGTAAAACAGAAAGCTCCTTTAGGAGCTTTCTGTTTTACTGTCGCATTGCTTTAAGATGTCATCTGATTTATACGATCAGTAGTGGTCGAAATAGAGAGGTTTAACTGTTTACCTTGTTCACTCTGTCACTACTGTAATATTACCGGCTTTAAATGTTTATTACTTTAATTCTCTCAAAAGTAGGTGTCTGTGGTCTAGTGTTTACGCGCTAAACTAGTCACAATAGTCGCTAATTCGAGCCCCGCTGCACCTATACAATTACGTTTGGTCCTTTGGATGAGACCTTAAACCGAGTTCCCATGTACTACATGTATACACCGGTCATGAGACAGAACCATAGGTTTCTCCAGCAGAATGACTAAACATGTTACAAATTTTGGAAATCTTATGGAAAATTTGGTATATATCACAGTTATAAGAATGTTATCACAAATGAAGTTTAGCTAGAAGATGGTTCTTCTTCATTTTGTTTAAATACAATTTAAGATAAAAGATTTTAGCTCCTTATTTAAAATACCTAATACTCATACATCAAATGGACATGGTTTTGCGAATGTTATTGATAATGCAGCTTTTTTAATACGGACATAGCTGCACATAAAGTCAAGAAAGCTATTGACAAAGCCAATGATTGCTAATGATTGTAAAGCTTTTGGTGTTGATGAATACCCACTGAGGCGCTTAAAAATGACATATCGGTATTGTTTCTTCACACTTTTTTTAATGTCCCTTTAACTCTATTCCCTCAATATTTGGGAAGTGCATCATTAATCCTATTCCAAAGTATGTTATGCTTAGTAAAGGAACCATTATCAAATAGAGGAATTACCTAAGCATATTCAATGTACAAACTCTATTGATATATCTTGAAAGGCAGACTTAGTCAATAGGCAGAAACAAACAAAGTTTATGTAGATGAGGCGAATGGTTTCAGAAAGAAGCGTAGTACCGTGGATTATCTTGTTTTATAACATAACAGACGGCGTGAGCGTTGAATAACACCCGTTGTTTAAATGTCATATATACATGTAACTAAATAAATAACTTTGCAAATGAGGCTAGCCACGACGTCGTTACTTGTGACGTTATTAAAATGCGTTCTTTGCGTTCAATTTCCAACGTCTTCTTTCCATCATGTAGATTCAATTTATAGATTTTTGGTGTATTTAATCAATATTAGATCTACATGAAAGTGCTTATTAATACATATAATAACATAAACATTATGCTAGTGAACGGAGTTAATTTTGAACAACTTTTTTCCTGTATAGATCTACTTATATCGCGCTTAGCATTCACTTGACCTCAAAGACTGCGATAAATACCTTTTCTATGTTATGTTATAAAAAGAATATAACATTCGTGTTAATAATTTATTGGATTTATCAAACTCGTCGTTTTAGAAAACGATAAAAACTCGGCATAGCCTCGTTTTTATCGTTTAATAAATCCAATAAATTATGAACACTCATGTAATATCCTAAATAACGTTAACCAGTATAATCGACAGCAGGAAGAAATTGAAGCTGTTGTCGCAAATACATGTAGCGATCATATAAAAGTGTAAATATTGTTAATTAATTTGTTTTCGTTTACCGTTTGTGTGAACGGTGTCCTATTGTATAAAATGTGTCTTTATTTCTTTATACACCGTTCTTTAGCACGAGCTATAGCACGAGTTTGATTTAGCACAAGCTATTTTGCACCGTTCTTTGAATTTACTTCAACGGTGATTAGTAGAGTATAAAAGGCAGGTCAATTTCATTTGAGTTCAAAGTTTTACTGGAGAGTTTACTAAAGAGTTGAGATAGTTGTTGTAAAGTGTTTTCTAAAGTGTGTGAAGTTTAAAGAGTTCTGTAAAGTAAAGTTAAAGTGAACGTTGTGTAAAGGAATAAAAGAGTTGTTATAAAGATTTCTGTTTATACGTTAAAGTGAACGTTAAGGAATAAAAAGTTTGGGTATACGTTAAGTGAACGTAAACAGATGGAATAAAGGTTTAAAAAGGATTTACTCGTTTTCTGTGAACTCTCACCAAAGTTAAACGTTATCGGTGTGGCGAAGAAAAATTGCTATCCAGTCTAAAGTAAAAGAATATTAAAACTTTGCCACAGCTGTTGACATACTGTACATTTATCGACTTTCAAAAAAGCTAATACTTATATTTATAGGGATATGCTCTGGCTAAAAAAATATGGCAATGGCATTAAAGGTAGAATGTTGGCTGCCATCAGTTCATTATTCTCATTTGTTTCACCATGTATAAGAATGAATTATTTATGCGCATATTGGTTTGATGTTAACAGCGTTTTAAGACATGTCTGTGTGTGTGTTTGTTCCACTCGCTGTTCAATTTGTTTGTTTTAAACGATAACCTTTACGTTGATAGCTATACATAATCAGGGTAAGTATTGCATGAGCATTTTAATCATAGCATTACTGCAAAGGTTGTGACTCAAAGTTCGAGTCGGCACTTGGACTAGTTATTTGATAGTGTAAAGCTATTGAAGGTGTACCGTATAAAGTTTCATAAACATTTTTGATACAATTGTTTGGCCTGTCATAAGTTACGGGTCTGCAGTGTGGGGTCAAATTTCGATTTCGTACAGTACAAAACGGAATGGTGTGTTTCTTTTAACCCTTTCCCTCATAGAAGGACCTTTAGCACATTTTATTTATTCCTCCACTGAAGAAAATAGTTCCAAAATATACAGTCATGAAAAGGAACCATAAGAAAAAAATCTAAATACACACAGATGATAGCTTAAAGCAGGCTGAAAGTAAAGCAAAATGTGCCTTAAGGCACATTCTGCTTTACTTTCAACCTGCTTTAAGTGGTCACATTTCTTCAAAACTAGAAACAGGCTATGTGGTAAAGGGCTAAGCTGTTCGTAAATATATCCCGAATACATATATCGCAGGCAAAATGGCATGGAACAGTATCAGCACAAAGCAATGTATGTCTATTGCTTAAACGTTCATATTTCTAAGCGTACACTCATAGAATCGTTATAAAAAATAATGCATTTGCAATACTGTGTAGACTTGCGAAAATGTATTGATTCAGTGGCAGGACCATCTTGACGGGGGAAAATAAGCTTATGACATATATAATTTATTCAAAATGGAGTTTTAGACAGAAGTTTACTGTAATCTGATTGTGCCATGAAGACACATGGCTGCTTTTAGTAAATTTAGATGATGTGTTGTGCCCTCGTGTATAGAAGCGGCTAGATACGAGTGTTTTAAATAATGTTAACGATCGAAAGTGTCCATTTTTTTTATAAAATAAGAGATGAATGTCATGTTTCTTTATGACGATCTAAGAAATCCATTCTTTGAGCAGGCCAAAATAATAGCCGGTGATTTTATAGATATGTCTAAAATAGGAAAGCTTATATTTATTTCACTAAATCTTAAATGTGCATTAGTGCCCAAACCTTTCATTATATTCTTCGCCGTCGAAGTTATTTATCTTTGTAAATAGTTAGTTGCAAGGATATGACGTTTACGGTCATTATTTTACAATGATATCAGTTAAGCTCTGTAAATTTATACGTTTTGTAAATTTATACGTAGTGCTTTGTTTTACTATATGTACGAGTATATATACAGTGCTTATCAATAATTTGTATCTGAAATATGTTAGGGGATAAATATATTTCTTAACGTTGTTACATACCATAGCCTTTATCTGTTCACCTTACTTAGTGTATTGTTAAATATACAGCATGTACTTCCAACGGTGTTTTGATCGTAAAAGTGATAGAGGCTACACACACGTTTTATCAGAGTTGCCACCTCTAAAATGTTTGATATTTTTTGGTTTGTTCTTGTTTACTTACTACAAAAACTGTGGAATCACGTAAGTTTCAAAACTATATGTATGTGGTTTCTTTGTTTTTCATATAACTGTTATTAGATTATCAATCAGTTGAAATCAAATTGAAATGATAAATTATTTGCAAATTTTATAACACCTATCACCCAGTGTGTGCATGTCAGCAGCTGAGTACGACTTATTTGTAGTAAGACTCTTCTTATACTACCACTAAATTGTAAGTAGTATGTTTTTTTTTCTACAGATCACTGCTTAACACAAAGTGAATGTATTACAAAAAGGAGATTTCCGTTTTATTGAACCTTGATTTACGCTGTCACATGTCCTTCATACAATGAATAAACGTTCTTATTTATGGTCGTAAAGGTTGGTCTTATTGAACATTGCATCACAAAAAATGATTAAGGAAACATTATAATGAAACGATAACCTTTGAAACATCTTTGCACTCGAAATGCATTACAAAATTGCAAATATATCAGACCCAGTAACTTATTCATACGGGTAAAGTTTTTTCCGAACACACTTTTACATTTGTTACGGTTAATTAACTTTTGCAACACAAGCTATTCGTGATTGAATGTTCTCTCTGCAGCAGTTGGAACTTTTTATGAATCAAATATATGGCTTCAGGCTTTTTTTAAGGAAAGAGGGTCTCCGCAATGCGTTCGCTCTTGCAGTAAATGAGAATTCTGCGTTGCAGGGAATCACTTGTAAATTTAAAGATAAAAACGCATTGAATTCTATTACAATTCTTTTCTAAATGTAATTGAAAATGTGTGTCTAACATCAGGAATGCCCTAAGAAATATTTCCGTTTGGGTGAGGTTCATATGGAATTAAAATACATCACGAAATACTCTCGGTTCGATCTGGCTAAATAATTCAATAAAAGTTTTAATAATAAAAGTAATGTTTTGAAAGGGTGACATTATTTGCTCTAAGTATATAACATATATGTATGCCATATTAGTTCTGCTGTATCAAATACTCCTGAGACAACTTATAGATGGTGTTTAAATCACATCGGTGCTAAGTATTTAACAGAAAGCAAATACTTAGCTTGATGAACGCTTGTTTTACTTTTACATGATTTCACAGCCTACTTCATGTTAAGCTTCAAACATCTCCTATATTTAGTTGTTTTGTTTGAACAAACGTTTTACTGTTCATTTGTGCCCACGATCCCATATATGTTGACATATGCAAACAGTGTAGACTCTGATCAGACGCCGCATTATGTGGCGTCTGATCAGAGTCTACACTGTTTGCTGATAGGAATTTCAATATAAAACAAAATGAAAATGAAAATTTAACCGAGCATCCCTTTGATAAAAAAGGACTAATCCCATATAAAACATGGAAGAATCCTCTGGGTGCAAATGGGTTAAACCTCTACTTGCCGTCATGGAGCTCACACATGTCTTACATGTATGGTAGCTGTGAAGATAACAACTATCGCAGCGAGGAAAACTTAACTAACTTAATAGGTAGTCACAGGTCTCCAAACGCGATCAAGGTCAACATTGTTCTACCACTTTCATTTTCAAAGGTGTCTTTGCTTCCGGAGCAAACAGTGCAGCGGCAGATAAAATAAATTGCTATTTTAGTAAAGTCTAAATGAGACGATTTTAAAAGAAGCTCTTTTGATTATGTAGATGTCAGGAAGCATGGTATTAGTGTTCTATATTGTATGAATCACAGCGCCTACTGTGCATTAAGTTTTTTAGTTCCTACAATATCAGACATTGATTACATGTATGTGTATTAGCCCTTTTTATTGCTGACTTTATATACTTTAAAATAATGCAAAAAGCAAATTAGTACAATGTTATACAGTATTGGAGAGTTATGGTATTTTTATAAATCCTACCAATTTATAACTTTCCATCTATTTATCCTGATTGAATTATCCGTCACACAATTTCATGTTTTATGATAAACAAAAATAGACAACGAAGGTCATAATAAATCTATGCCATAAAGTCAACCGTTCGTCTTTTGTATATAATTTAACTTGACTCTTTTTTGCTGGAAACAAGTGTTTGTATATTTGACAAACGGTGCAGATTCATATCAGAGGGCACTATTTGCTTTGTTTGTTTTTAAATTGCTCTTAAACATCATTTAAGATCAATATAAAATGTACATACTTTTAACACTGTGCCTGCTGGTCGCGACTTTACTGATTTTTGCAAACAGTTTGGATCTAGATCAGACTCCGCGTAACGCGGCATCTGATCTGGATCCAAACTGTTTGACCCTCGTCTTTAGGATTCTTTACTTATAAATTGTATAAATCTAGATTTAACAAAGTTTGCAGACGACAATTTCGAAGCAGACGATATTACCGCAGGATAAGGGTTAAAGTAGAATAATGCATGTGCAAATTACCATTATAAAAAGGGTTAATACTGTTGCATTTCTGATTGAGTGTTTATTATTGTAGAAATGAAAATAAATATGTAGAGAATCGTACACGAGTGCTCATATCTTGTCATTTTTAGTAAACGAGCTGAATACAATGACATGAAGCAAGCCTTTGTGTGCGTCACTTTAATTATAATCAACAAGTTTATTGAAAATGATAATAAATTAACACGAAACTGAAGTTCTATCTAGTACATAACATAATAAAAGTCTGTTTAATTAATAGATGATGTAGTCCTATAGTCCCTCTAGTATATATACTTAACAAAATTTCTAATCGGTCACTTTTTAAAGCTATATATGTCTTTAAATACTAAGTTCACATTTATGATATTTTACACACAATATGATAGGGTCTTAGCGCTACTTAATTTTGGATTTATACACGTTTTCCTACTTCGTGAACGTCAGAACAAGGACGTTGCTTGTTTAGCCTAATTTGCACGTGCAAAGTATGGAAGAAAGAATCTGCCCCAAAGAGTACACGAGTATAATCTCAAATGACTGCCTAGCCCGAAAAACACCTAACATAGCGAGAATGATACACGGAGAGAAGGACAGAGCCGTCGGAATGTTGCACGTCGGTGTATCCTTACGGCAAATAAGATTCAACCACCGAGGAATTCCGGAAGTGGAAACAAAACAGGACTAATTTCCATGTATTCCATATTAGGAAATGTTTCTGTCCATTTACATGTGACTAGAACTTTTAACCGGAAACTTTCGATCATTTAGGCTGTATAACGCGGAAATTTGACGTCACCGGAAGTAGAGCAGACCGCCCCAGGAAACCATAATGGCGGATAACGACATCACTAAGACCGATACATTGTATTGACACACCCGAGATACAGATTTCTTTCTGTTACATGGACGGCAAGACAATTTAAGGGTCAACTCGGCCATAACGTCACACCTAAGACGGTACGTTATCGGCTGCTAGATGTTGGCAGTCACTGCTGACGGCCCCTTGAAGATGAAGTCATCATCAGACAGCTTGGGCCCAATGATACAGATGAGTTTAACCCTACAGGACACGTTTGCCACATTCTCAAGAAACGTGCTTGTCCCTTACCTCAGCTTCCAAACATTGACGCACTGGAGCGTGACGTCGTCGATGATTGAGAAAGTTTGGTCATCAATACTTTTGCTGAATTCTTCTCGTCTATGAGAAGTCAATATGAGACTGTTATTGCAGCTGACAAGGGCAATACTCATTACTAACATTTGGCCAAATAACTCTTGTGACTTTCAAAATATGGGGTCCCTCCACAGAAGTTGTTGTTTAGCTTAGACGGAAAGGTGATAGCCGACAAATTGTGATAATCTGTTTCCAAATTGATTACATTGGCATTGTAACACAATAACATGGTTAATTATATCTTCATATTGCTTTTTCTGAATGAAATATAAGGTGACCGATTAGAAATTTTGTTGAGTATATGTTAACTTCCAAAATGTGAATTTTTCAGGATCAAGGTTTATCGTGAGATGTTAACCCCTTCATCGCAATGTTGTCGTCTGCTTTAATATTGTTGTCTGCAATATCGTTTCAAAATTATTTTAGGGCAGCATGACTGACAAATAAAATGATCCGAGTGTCAAACATTTTGGATCATAACCAGTCGATACTGTTGCAAAGATCATAACTGTTTGCAAAGGCGCGTTCTTTGCACCATTAAGGGCGAAAGGGTTATAGCAACGTCATCAAAAAATGTTAAGGCAAAATATCGGATATTACACATGCTATAATATCCAAACCTATTACTATTATTTAAACAATATCACATGTCCATTGCGATCCTCATTTAAGAATTTGCTTAAATAAACATAAAAGTAAACACCATTTTTTTGTTTTACTTTTGTCCGTTTTTAAGTTTACGATTCTCATCGTATTCATAAACCTAAATTGCAATACACTGGGAGGATCCTTGAAAAGGTTTATTGATTCAACTTTAACCCTTAGCCTGCCAGTCACGACTACAGCTCCATATGCAAACAGCTTGGATCCGGATGAGACGCCGAGTAACTCGGCGTCTCATCCGGATCCAAGCTGTTTGACACTCGGACATTATTTTCAGCAATTTTGAGCAACTTTGAAGCACTTTGAAACTTGAAGCAGACGAGAAATATAGCAGACGACAATTTATTTGGCGGGCTAAGGGTTAATACATCATGCCAATTAGTGTCGGTAATGAGAACCTATTGATTGAAAACAAACTCGAAACTATTATCTAAGCGCGGCTTGGTTAGCATTAGAAACAAATTTGAATTAAAATACTACATTTGTACTTGTTACTTTGGATTAGGGGCCTGCCTTGCGAAACATCCTACGACATTTCGTCGTAAGTCAGATTATAAAGTCTCAATCATTATTTATTAATCCATCTAATCCTGTCTATTGACATCTCTTTGAGTCGTCCTTTCAAGACGATTACAAAGAGATGTCAATAGACAGGATTAGATGGAGAAAGCAAAATACAGAGCAGTTCAAATGCTTGATGACCATTTTCGTCGTACGACGTTTCGTAAGACAGGCCCCAAAACACGATTACTCACTCGGTTTACTTGGTTGAGTAAATGTTCAAACGGTACAGAATAACATGAAGCACAGTGCTTAGTTTTAATGCAGATTTCAGTTATTCCCTCTACTGCCAAAGTATTAGCTGTTTCAAAATTGGCGTCTGCTTTTATTTGTTAACATTTTTCTTTCAATGGTGCCAAAAGGCGTGTTTGTAATCAGTTTGGAGCCTGATCCAGCGCCGCTAAACGCGGCGTCTTATCAGGATCCAAACAGTGTGACACTCGTTTGAAATTTCTTCAATCATACTGCCTTAAATTTAACTTTGAAACGATATTGCAACAATAATGTTGAAGCAAACGATAACATGGCGGTGAAGGGGTAAAATCTCACGATAAATTTGATCATGAAAGGTTTATGTCAATGTTAATGTATTTCTATTAAACAAACTTTGATGGAAGTGTACAATAGTTTGGCATCTGGTTCAGACGCCGAGTTACATGGTGTCTGATCAGCATTCAAACATTAAAAATATAAAAATTGACTCAATGTTAGGTAGTGTAGATATTAAAACATTCCTGCTATACGTTCAGCCTGCTTTAATAGCGGAAGTTTGTTGTATAAAGCTGTTTGGAAGAGATAATGTATTATTGTTTGGTTTGGGAGGGAATGAAAACGTAAGAATATCGTGTATTTGAATGGCTGACTGTCTCTGACCAACCTATCCCTAGAGGCGTGGTTGTTATCGTCAGTACGTCATTTATCCCTTTCTAGTGACAGGTATCAGATCAAACGCCAAACCTTTAACTAGCATTATTTTTTGCGTAAGAATACGATCAATTTCTACATGATTTTTATTTTATTTTTCGAATAAACTTGTGAGTGTTCTAATGTATAATTAACATAAAATATATTTTAGTGTTGTTTTTTAATTTACAAACCAATTTGTTATTCGTAATCATAAATAAATATATGGTGTTAAATATTCATTAAGAATATTCATTTGAACATTAGAACGGGAAAAATAATTGTTCATATATAGGGTTAAGTGGTTTTCCTTTGTCCTTTTCAAAAATGCAAAAACTAGTGGTTTAACTTTAAACTGATTCAGAAGAGACACCGAGTAACTCGGGGTGTCACCAGGGTCAAAACCAGTTGAAATTCTGAAGATGCTTTCTTATAGACAACCGCTCAACACTTTTCCCCATAGACACGCTTTTAAGCCCATTTGGTTTATTCCTCCATAGTAGAAAGCCTGCCTTAAGTGATCACCTATCTTAAACTTAGAAAAAGGCTATTGCAAAAAGTATTATTGCAGACAATTCGACTTTTACAATTAATGCAGACGACAAATGCTAATGGGTTGACGGAACTTTCCTCTTCACTTGTCGAAGTATTCTGTGGCATGCATGTATTTTATTTGTATTTCATTTCTTACTTTTAAAGACAGGTACCCACTTAAAACAAGGTATAAGTAAAGCAGAATGCGCCTGAAAAGGCATTCCGCTTTATTTTCAGGCCGCTTGCAGCTACCGTCTGCTAAGATATAGAATATGTTTAGTGGTACATATGCATAACTGTATAAAATTGATCTATTTTCTTTAGTGAGGAAATAAATTAAGGACGTAATAATGTGCATTTATGGAGAAGTGGGTTTAAGGTGTCTTGACAATTTTTACGTTGACCAGTTATTATCTTACCATTAACACCCCATCAAAGCTGAAACAGATTAGGTTGTTTGCAATCTAGGCAAATATTTGGACAGTTTAGACTAGATAGCGTCATGGCATACTACTGTCGTTGTTCAGGAAGTACATTCAAACTTCGATATCTCTAACTCGCTTAACTCGAATTCACCCGTATTTCTACACTAGAATTGCATTATTTTGAACTATTGTAAGTTGAACATATGTATGTCAAAATTAAAACGTGGCTATGTAAGGTTTTAACTTTGAAATACGAAACGTGTAAACTTGATCGGGCTTGAGATATCGAAGTTCGACTGCATTTACTCTAATAAGAACATATTTTAAATACGTTTGAACTTGATCACATTTTTACAACAATAAGAAAGTGGTTTTCCTTAAACTAATAACGCGAGTTTCCCTTTCAATGAAAATTAAATTAAGAAATCCTAAGAACCATTCCCTTAAAGTATAATTTAATTGTTCTGTTAAGAGCATAACTATTTCAGCAAAATAAAGAAAGCGCCCATTGGGATGGGAACCATTGTACAGTCGAACTTCGATAGCTCGAATTCACTCAAGTCGAAAATACCCGTATTCCAAAGTAAAAACAAATGGCTCAGCTATGTTATAACTTTAAAATGCAGGTATGTACGACTTATACAGTCCAGGTTATCTTAATTAAAGTGTAATTCGGGTTTGTTCGACTTAAGCGAGTTGTTGTTATCGGGGTATTGTTGTATGAAGTATCCGCCTGTCGCTGTTGTACACAAAGCGTGGAATTCCCAAGTAACTCCCGTGTCCAATACAGTCTGGAGGTTGGAAGGCTATATAGTGAGAGCTCATTCTGCGATTTTATAGGAAATAATGGCTGACATCATTACACATGGAGACTTATAAATACAGATATTTACCGTGTGACTTTTTCCATACATGAACATTTGCAAGATCGAAGACATAAACAGGAGGAGTAAGTGAAGACTACGACATCGATTACTGCTACCAGACCGATCCGAAGGTTACCCCGCGAACATAATGGTATGTATTACTAGTTGACATCTCTATGTGTTAATGTATGTTTTATGGTAAATAGTTGATTTGTTCATCCACGCTGCTGTTTGAATATCAACATAATGATTCAACCGTAGCGACAAGTATACTCGTCATTAACAAACAGTGTACATGTGAAGAACACACTTGTCCTATACAAACAGTGTAAACCCTGGTCAGGGGTGAATGATTTAATAGGTAAAGAGCTCAATATTAGGTCAATAATCTAAGAAGTCATTATATCTCTACCAAAGGATATGCTTAGGCTACTAATTAGAATCGTCTTACAAACGATTCCAAATAAAAGTCACAGCAGAGGGTTTGATGGAAATACATAGAAGGAAATATTAAAACGTCACTCTGCCCACCACTTATCTGACTGTTGCCGCTTAAAAACAAATTAAACACAATGTAATGCCATGTAACAAAAACAGCGAGTGTTGGACAATACAGTCAAACTTCGATATCTCGAACTCGCTTAACTCGAACTAGTCCATATTACTAAGCATGAATTTGCATTATTTTAAGCTCGGTTTAGGTGAGCATACACGTGTTTCAAAGTTAAAACGCGGCTAATACGGGTATATTCGACTTAACCGAGTTCGAGATATCGAAGCTCGACTGTATTTCAATTTTAGCTGGCAAACGGTTTTGTGTGTTATTTGATTGGACACTGAAATATTAGCTCTATCCTTAACTTAACCCATACTGCGTAACTCTTGTACATGTAGATTATTAGAGCCCTTGATGATCTTTTAGTTACCAAAGCAAGAACCAGTCTACTTGATATTCTGGATAGTTAGATAAATATTGGTCTTTATTAGCCAACAGTGTAGACACTGATCAAAGGCCTGCTATTGTTACGTTGCTTGCAACAAGTTACACTGCTGATGTTTTATGTAAATCTACTATGAACTTTTTTAATTAAACCCATTCGCTGCCTTACCCCGATCAATGGTTATTTGCAAACTCTGCGTCTGATCAGGATCCAATCTGGTTAACACTTATTTCCAACATTGTTTAAGTCCCAATATCTATACTTTAAATTTGAGATATGAAGAGCAGACGACAAATTATTAAAATCTATGACGTCACAGCAGTGAAGGGGTTAAACACATTCGTTAACAATACATTGAATCTGCTGATAAGTGCCAAACAGTGTATACTAAGACCGGCCTTCATGCGACTTGGTCTTGGTTTATACTGTTTGTGATTCAAAAGGTCCGGTTTTCTCAGGGCACGGCTGAGATATCTTATGGCATGTTTGGTCACTTAGTTTTCCCCGTAGAAACGCGTTTTGACGTATTTAATCTTATCACACTGCCTTATCCCGAATGCAATGGAAATCTGCAAACAGTTGACATCCTGGTGAGATCCCGCGTTGTGACACTCATTTTCATAGTTCTTACATCTAAATGATTAAACTTAAGATCTAAGGAATAAAGGCAGTGGACAATATTTCAAGCAGATGACATCATGGCTTTCAATTGGTTAGCTAGTCTTCATGTAAATACCTTTACATGCTACTACAATGTCATGCTAAAAGTGGATGCTTAAATAAGGTAAATCAGGTCAGGTTGAAAGTAACGGATTTCTGCTTTTATAATCAGCCTGCTATAAGAAATCAGTAGTTTCGATTACCAGCCCCTAAACTACAGTGGAGAAAACGTTATTCTTTCCCAAAAAACGCGTTTACGCTAAAACTATTATTTACAGTGCAAACAGTTTGTAGCATGATCAGACGCCGGGTAATCCGGCGTCTGATCAGGCTTCAAACTGTTTGCCGCTCAGATAAAAATGAAAAGTCAGAATTGTCAAAAAAATTGTCCTTTTCTACATTTTAGTGTTTTGCGTCTGCGTTTCGTTTGCGTTTAAACGGGAAAGAATAACGTATTCTCCACTGTACGTTAGATAGGGTCAGGCAAAGCTCAATAACGGCGGCTACCTTTCTAAGTGCGACATAGAACCAGACTTTGAAACCAATTGTCTTTGATATTGAAACATTAAGGAGCAAATAATTGTTTACTTGGGTATTCCCCCCCCCCCCCTTTAACATGTTCACTGCATAGCTGTTTTGCAAACTGTTTGGAGTCTGACATGCCACCGTGTAGATAGCACCGCCGCGACACATTTTTCAATGTTTCTTAAGTCAAAACTCACATATGTTTTAAAATGGTATCAATAAAATCAGGCGAAAAATGTTGAACAGACAACAACATTGCAACGATTGTGTAAGGCGCGTTTTTACGTCAGATTGCAGTGAAAGGGTTAAACGTAAACGGGCATGTAATACGATACAAAAAAGGAATTGACAAGATTTTTATAATTAGAAATAACAAAATTATTATAACTGTTTGATACTAAATTCAATATTCCTTAAGTCAAAATACCTTAACTTTAAATTTGAGACATGAAAGCAAACGACAACTTAGTTAAAAGGATGACGTCATGACAGTGAAGGAATATAATGTTAAAGTGTCTCATGATATGAAGAGTATGTAGATTTATGGCACCTTTGTTCTGTAATGTTCAGCTCTCCATAAACCGTGTTTTTCTATAATAACTCATCTAGAATAGCCTTTATAAAATCAATATGGAAGCCTTTGAAAGATATCAGTAGACACTAAATGTGAAAGTTCATTTTTTCACAGTTTAAACATATTTTATTTCCAAAACTTTTATATATAACAATGAGGTAGGCCACACGTTCCAAATCATAAATATAGCTTATGTCCTAAATATGGCTCTTATCTTAAAGTAAAGATCATTACTTGTTTGCAGTTAATTTGTTGTATTTCGCGTCGTCTGTATCAGTATCCAAACGTTTTAGCACACATAACGATATTACATTAGTTAGTTTACATAAAAATTAAGTTTGATACATAAAACAAGATGGCAATTGTCACGTTTGTGATAAATGACGCTACATGTACAGTGGAGAAAAACGCTATTCTTTCCCAATAAAACGCGATTACGCTAAAACTATTATTTCCAGTGCAAACAGTTTGGAGCCTGATCAGACGCCGGGTAACCCGGCGTCTGATCAGGCGCCAAACTGTTTGCTACTCAGATTAAAATAGTATTTGTGTTTGCGTTTAAACTGGAAAGAATAACGTTTTCTCCACTGTATTATGGTAAAGGGGTCAACTTTGCAAAAACGTTGAACACTACTTTCTTGTTTAAATATAACGATACGTTTTGTTTGAAACATTAAATTAACTCTAAACAGAATTTGCTTTTATTTTACCACCATACATGATGAAAGTGTGAGAAAGAAATAAACAACAAAACATACAAGCACATAGATACAACACAAGGCAAGGTTGTCGACTAAACATACAGTACTGACTGACCAAATGAATACGAAACAATAAGTAATGTATGAATGAGTTATGCGTAAATGAATGAATGAATGAATGAATGAACGAATGAATAAATAAATGAATGAATGAATCAATGAATCAATGAATGAATCAATGAATAAATGAATGACTTAATTAATTAATTAATTAATTAATGAGTGATGAGTGAATGAATGAATAAGTTACTTAAGTCATCTTGATTTAATAATCAACTTGTCAGGAAGAAGACGCTATTTCCAGTGCGACTTAAACAGAACATAGTACCAGTATTTAGCGTATTAAGAAGCATGACATATGAGGAATAGCAAGAGGCGTCGAAACGCGTTTCTATTTGAGAGGGTTAATACGTGATTGTTTTACCCCTAAGACTTAACATATGTTCACAAACAGACATAAATCTGTACTGACTTAATTGTTACATTAAGCACGCTGAAGGCGGACACAAACAATCAATAAACTATACCCCAGTGGGATTGGGGATAGAATTCACCCACCGCCAACTAAAATACACTCACACACATGCATGCACCACACTTGTGCTATATGACCATTCTATGTGTCGCGGTGTCATAAAACCAAATTCAACGAAACAATAAAAGACACGTTTATTTGTCCAGCAGATAAGTTAAGGTATCTTAAATTGTATGATAAAAGTGAAACTTACACACTAGTACTAGACATTTTCAAGATTAGAGTCATTCCAGATGTCAGCCATTGCGGCTACACTAAAATTCGACCGCCGACTTGAATATATTTATAAAGTCTTGAGGCAATGTGTCTCAAGAATGCATTGTTTACCAAATTTTAATAAGACCCATTCATGGCAATATTATAATTACGTTAATCGAATTGATCTATATCTTACACTTATCCAAACATTGGATTGGATTAGATTGGCTATGAATTTACATCGCTTTAACAGTACTTCAGTACAGCTAATTGTACTGTTTCAGCCAAAGAACGGAACCTGGGTAAATCCACACCACTCCAACCCAACACAAGCAAACCCGAATGCTTTCCTACATGACAAATTCGAAGGCCATGGAGCCCCACCCCACACCTATTTATCAAAAAAATGCCTCGGTGGCAGCCATCTTGGAAAGTGGCCACCACGGATGACATATGCCTGATGGAAAATGTCTCCGATCTCTAAAATATGTTTCATTTTCTTGAATAAGTGTGCCAAGTGTCATGCATGTTCATAAATACACAATTGTTAGTCGGATGTCAATATAACCGATGGTAGATGAAAACCCATGTACATGTATGTATACCTGGGTATTACTACAAACGGCTCTCCAAGGCTTTCATATACTCTTTCACGCGGTTTTGCAAACAATTTGGATCCTGATCAAACGCCACGTTATACAGACGATATTTTGTCGGTTAGATGGCTACAGAAGACGAATAAAACTTGGCAGGAAAATAGTTAAAACTATATTAGAGTTAATGGCTTGTTTAATGATACTGCTGTGTTTTTTTATACAGTCTAACATTTCACATTCAAAAGCACTCATCATCGGTGTCTGCACTGTGTGTCAATAGGGAGGAAAGAGTAAAGCAATTTTTTTTCTTAGCGTGTTGCTTAATTTTCATTTTGGTAAGACATAACCCCGTCTACAGTCCATTTCACCATGGTAAGCGTTTACTTTATTGTCATTCAGGAATCGTAAGCCATAAACGTCAACCCTGCTTTACCCCTGATATGGATCGAAATTGTTTGACACTCATTTCAATATTTCTTAAGAATAAATCCCAAAAGATTAAATTTGATACATGTACAGTGGAGAAAACGTTATTCTTTACCAATAAACGCGTTTACGCTAAAACTATTATTTCCAGTGCAAACAGTTTGGAGCCAGATCAGACGTCGGGTAACCCGGCGTCTGATCAGGCTCCAAACTGTTTGCCACTCAGCTTAATATAAATAGTCATAATTGTCAAAAAAGTGTTATTTTCTACTTTTTAGTGCGTTGAGTTTGCGTTTCGTTTGCGTTTAAACGGGAAAGAATAACGTTTTCTCAACTGTAATAAAAAACCGACAAATGCTTAAAACTGACGAGTTCATGGCTGTGAAAGGGTTACGTTTTAGCATTTAACCAGGCATCGCTTCTCTAATATTAGTATTTTAAATAGTTATGAACAATCTGCGGACTTTTATCAAAGATAGTCAAGTCTAAAACATGTCACAGATTTGCTACATTCATTCAACAATAAAAGATATCTGTGATTTTATAACTGAATGTCTTAATTCCATTGTTTGATATTTTTCTCTTCATTATAGAATAAATTTAGCGTCATTTAACGACAATTTCATGTCATGATACCCCAAGAGGGCGGGGAATCTAATACAGGAGATATTTTGTCACATATAATACTGAAAACCTTTCTATGATTGAAACCTGTATCTTTAAATGTATAAAATTGTCCAGACCCTGATCAGAAAGATCCTTTAGTTACAGTGGAGAATCTGTTATTCTTTCCCGTTTAAACGCACACGTACATTGTACGCAAACACAAAACACTAAAAGGTTGAAAAGTACAAATTTTGGACAATTCTGATAATTCATGTATATCTTGGTGGCAAACAGTTTGGAGCCTGATCAGACGCCGGGTTACCCGGCGTCTGATCTGGCTCCAAACTGTTTGCACTGTAAATAATAGCTTTAGCGTAAACGCGTTTATTGGGAAAGAATAACAGATTCTCCACTGTACTTGTTCATCAGGATCTGCACTTAACTCTTTCACTCCCACATTTTCGTAAGATTTTTACCCATTCACCGTTTCATTGTCGTCTGCTACAACTTTGTTGTCTGCAATGTCGTATCAAAGTTATGCAATAAAGCAGTATGACTAAAGACATTTCAAAACGAGAGTCAAGCAGTTTGAATCCTGACCAGACACCGCGTAACGCGGCCCTTTATCAGCATCCAAACTGTTTGCCAACGCGATTTTACGCGCCATTGAGAGTAATAGGGTCAACTGTCATTTTACAAAATTCTAGCTAACAGTGGGTTTTGTGCCAATCTTAAAACACTGACACACGACAGAGCTTTCATCCTAGTCAATTAAACTGGTTAAAAAGTTCTGGCATCGCCATCTGTACAGTAAAAATGCGTATGAGTCAATATTTGTTTATGTAACAAAATCATGTCCTTGTAAATTTTTGAAAGATCATACACGGAAAAAGGGATAATTGTCATCTTAAACTAATACTTACGTGTTTATATTCACATCTTATCAAAAAAAGAGCAAGAGATATGCAGACTCTTTAAATTATTTGACATTGAAACAGCTGAAAAGTCAGTTTTGCAGTGTCCCTAAAGTAGTTATTTTGATTTAATCAATAGACTTTCTATGAAATATCTGAAATATTTCAGTAGTGTGCCAATATAGGTAACTTTAACTATATCTGACTTCATATAAACCATAAAATTGTGGGAATTCCTCAGTTTAAATACTTTTTTTCATTTTTAACCACTGTACCTGGAATCATGTTCAGTGATGTAACAATGGCCAATTATAGTTAAGTACAGAGTTGCTTTCCTTAGGTATTTATAGCAAAACATCTCCATTTTGAAGAGTGAACATTGATGCAACAATGGTAGAAAGAAGTTTTAAGATCGTGATTTGAAATAATGAATCACTGACCATTTTAGTGCTGAGGTTGGTACCATACATTTTGAACACTTCCTTGATGTAACGATGTATTATTCTGCCTTTGACTGCAATAATCATTATTCTCTTTTTGCACAAAATGTATGCATTTGAGATTTGATAAATTGTGTCATAAGGTTCCAGTATTTAGTGTAAATTAGTATGGTTAGAATGTCATTTAGGTGAAATACATCCTTGATGTAACGATCCTTGATGTTACAGTGAAATTGTTACATAAAGGACCAGAAACCGTTATTTCAAGGAAACCAGAGACCAAAAATCAATAAAAGAAAAAATATTTCAAGTAAACAGGTATTTTACATTGAAAAGAATACTTTTTATAAGGGGTAGCATGTGATGAAAGAAAACATAAGCTGCTTTTGCTTACTAGTATTAGTCACCGGACAAATCCTGTTAAACGTGTGTTACATCAAGGAGGTGTTTCGTTACATGAAGGAAAACAGCTGTAAGATACTAATAAAATAGGAAGACTTTATACAGAATTTTAAAATTCACTTTTTGAAGTTGGTAGACATTATTTCAACAGTTATTATTATGGAAATAATTACATATTCTTCCTAAAACTTTGCTATTTTCCTTAGCTGTTACATCAAGGAAAATATATTGTTACATAAAGGAAAGTTACGATGTTACATAAAGGAAAATAAATTGCAAAACAGTTCAATATTTTCATTTTTATGTTGGATTAGTAATTACCTAAACTTTTTCATTTATTTTTTACAAGAAACTAAACATATGGCATACATTTTATATTGTAAGCCTTTAATTCAGAGCCTAATTTGTGTTACATCAAAGAATTAATATCTCTATATATTTTCTGTAACACATTTATACCATTTGTTGCTTCTTATAAGCTACAGTAACCCCAAGTCTTTAAAAATAAGTGCAAACTAGATAGGAAATCCTGATTCATGTATTCTGCTCATTGTTGGATATATCATACATCCCTTTTCATTTAGAAATTGGCTAATCAAGTACACACTGATATTGTAATCCTTGCTGTTACAATATAAATTCAGTGATGTAACAGGAATGTAAAATTATAGTTGCATAGGTATTTTAGTTCCCGAAATGAATGTCATAGTAAAGCATTTATACTTGAAGAGACTACAAGTATACTAAGTTAGCATTCAAACTCTTCTTTAAGCTTTATGAATCAGAAGAGTCATTTATTTCCTTAGTGTAACATAGTTGCTTCTTTACTGTAACAGCCTGTCGCTAATAATATGGGATATCTTTCAAATAACCCTAGTTTTGATACTAAGTTAGCAATTGATAATCAGTGTTAACAGTTCTAAAATGTTTAATTGTTTTATTTACAGTTTGTTAATGTTTATCAAACTTTTGACGTTTGATATATATTTGTATTTTCCTTAATTTAACATTGCTGTAGCTGCAGATTCCTTGATGTAACCATCTTCTTTTTAACAAATAAAATTCACAGGCAATGGCAGTTTGGTGTAACTTTTGCTCTAAATGATTGTATTTATTATACTACAGCATGGCATATCAGAGGAATCATGTTCAAGTTCTGAATGTTTTGTAAGTGTGAAAACAAAATGTCAACTATGACAGTTATTTTAGGCGCAAACCGTACATGATTGGAAAATAAAATCAGCTGATATAATTTGCAAAATTTACTATTAAGGAAATCTATTAGATGCTATTTATTGTGATGAAACACCTAATAAAATTGTTTTCATTCATTTAATGACATTGTACTTGTTTAAAGGATTGTTACGTCAAGGAAAGAGTTTTGCAATGGTGTTAAATATACGCCACACCTCGACAACCTGGGTACATTTAAGCCCCTTCTGTAACATATTTCCACATTATAGACATGCATGGTGCTATAGTGTAAGCCATTAACCTCAGAGAGAATATCAAAATAATCTAATCCTTGGCATCAGAATTGTTACATAAAAAAATATTGACTCGTATGCAATTTATTCATTGATTAAAATGGTTCCAAGTTATACAACTATAAGTATGCAACACAATAAATATTTAAAATATCCTAACAGATGGAAGCTTAAAGCGGTCTGAAAGTAAAATAGAATGAGAATAAGAATGCGTCTGCAAAACTTGTCAAATTTAAATTGATGCATTTTCAGTGAAACAACCTGATGACGATTGTCAAACAGTTTGGATCCAGATCAAACGCGGCGTAAGATCTAGATCCGGTGAAGTCGCGACCAGCAGGCAAAGGGTTAAGTTCATAATTTATGTGTTAATACATATGTTTTGTATATATCTACTGTGTAGATCCTGACTGCTGTGACCATGTATTATTAACATGTTTTTTTGTATGTGGTGTGATAGGCGATTGCCTTACTTCAGAAATAAAAACATACATAACTTAACATGGCTACAGTGGAGAAAACGTTATTCTTTCCCAATAAACGCGTTTACGCTAAAACTATAATTTGCGGTGCAAACAGTTTGGAACCAGATCAGACGCCGGGTAACCCGGCGTCTGATCAGGCTCCAAACTGTTTGCCATCACGATGAACAAGAATTATCAGAATTGTCCAAAAGTTGTACTTTTCTACGTTTTAGTGTTTTGCGTTTGCGTACGTTTGCGTTTAAACGGGAAAGAATAACATTAGAAACATGCGATATACTTGCACCTTTGCACAAAATTATCATAATTTTCTTTTATCGTTTATTTGCCATCTATTTTCAGTCTCTTTAAAACAACCTTTATTAGTTAAATGAATAAGCCAATTAGTAGATAAAAGTAACATATTGCATTACATTGATTAAAAATCCTAAATAGTCAAAAATGGAACCGACTTGATAGAAACTGGATTTGTCCATTTCAAGCTTGAGGGAGGAAATGGTTAATAAGCGTCTGTATGACAAGGTCAGTAATCGAACCAGTGACCTCTTCTAAATAGCGGCTAAATTGTTTAGACACGGAATACATCAATTTAAAAAGATTACATTTTATATCTTTCAGATAAGTTATGTTTACGAGCATGCAACTGCTAACCCTTATCTTGTCGATCGCGCCTGAGATTTGCAAACAGTTTGTATCCAGATCTGACGCCGCGTAACGCGGCGTCTGAACTGGATACACACTATTTGACACTTACCGTTTAGTTTCTGTAAATAAACATTAAGTTTATAGAATTTAACTAAATATAGTTTGTAGACGGCAATTTCAAAGCAACAGATATAACGGCAAAATAAGAGTTAAACTACATTTGATTCCACGACGAATAAATCGGCAACTGATCAGGACCACAACTGTTTGGCTATCAATTTTTATTTTTTTGTATATAGAAACAATATAAAACAACAACAATGAGAAAACAGATGTAGATGACATGTTTGAAGAAGGTGATGCAATGGCAAGCTAATGGCCAGCTGATCGGAGAAAGAGTTCATTATAAAAGTTCTTAAATAGGAATTGATAACCAAATTACATTCGCTGATTAAATTTACTATCAACAGAGGATTTACTAACATTAATTAAAGACATGCTCTTTAGCTTACATATTAATCGTGACTGTGCAGATTGGGGCGTTTTCTTTCACAATTAACGCGTTAAAGATATAACACGTATGCTCACAGTTTGGGGTCAGCACAGATTTAATTGCATGGGGGAGAACACGCTGTGTTTTCGTTTACAAGCCATACCAAATGTTAATGTAGTGTATTATATTTTAGGAAAAACGACATATTTATCAAATTGCTTACGATTGATCAAAATCTGTATGGCAAACATGTTTGGGTTCTGATCAAACAAAAGAGGTATGTGTACATGTATGCAGAAAATGTAGGGTAGCTGGGATCCTTTATGGACTTTATGCATTTTTTACGTCCTGCTTTAAGCTATCAACTGTCTTATAAGGTCATTAATTGAACATAATTTGAATAGTTTTTTAAGTGTTTGCTTTAGCTTATTCAAACAATCCTTTTGAAATACCGTCAGTCATACTGCCTCAAATGTACCTTTGAAACGATATTCTTGACAATAGTTTTTAAGAAGACGACTTCGGGGCGGTGGGGTATAAAACAAATTCTAACATGACACGTGAACTCGTCTCTATAAACAACGAACAAGTTCGCCGTGGTATACCTAGTGTGTTTTACCACGCTGTGAAAATAGTCCATTTAAATATGTTCTTCCTGTACCCACCCAACGAAAAGTCATGTGACGTAAAATGTCTTTTTATTCATGTTTTATTATTGATTTGTCTCAGATACATTCAATCTGACTAATACTAAATGGTTCTATGACAGAATAAAAAATTTCGTCATTTTTCGTATTTTTTTTTATATATGACGTACCGATATTGATTTCATGTAATAGCCATACAAGGGAAGTAATTTGGTCGAAAAATGCATCCGCAGAGGAAATAATCCTGAAACATTTGCTTGCATTTCTTATGATTTTTTTAAGTTAGTCATGTTAGAATCGAAATAATAGATTTTCTATCGTTGTTAAACGGTATTCTACAACGGTTGGTCGTTGTGATGCGCAGTAAATGATCACTCAGGCCTTCGGCCTTCTTGGTTAATTCCTCCGCATCACAACTCCCAACCGTTGTAGAATACAGTCTAACAACGATACGTTGGCCATGAAAGTATTAACCCTTTACATCTTGAAGACAAAAGATTAAACAGACTTGAATTATTTGATCCTGATTGTTTATTACAAACAGTGAATGCAGTTCTGTTTGGTGTCTTTTTCAGATGAACCATCAAAGAACGCCCATAGGATTGCCATCATTTCATTCTTTGACCAATGTGCTGCTTATAACAACAATAGTTTGCCTTTGTTTGATCCCTTGTTACGATGCCGGTATTATGGACAAAACAGGGTGCTTCAGAAGAAGATACAGATACTACGCTAATAAGACTCTAGAAATTAACGGCATTACCCTGCCTTGTGAAGGACACGTCACAGTTATGTCTTGCTGGGGCCGATGTGATTCCTATGAAGTGAGTAGTATTCAACAAAATAAAGACTTTCTGTTGCGTCTATTTCAGATAACTAATTAAACCATAGTAACACATAAATCTGCATCATTTATATAACTGTTACATGTAGTCCTATTCCAACAATGTAGACCTAGATAAAATGGCTCGTACAGGACCTCTTTATCAGGGTCTATACTGCTGACATTTTATTACATTGCATAAAGAACAAATAAATAATCAAAAATTGACTTGACATAGTGGACAACTGGAACTATCCATTTGAAGTTCACGAGGTTTGCATTTTCCCTCTATATGGAATTGATAATGGTCGATAATACTCGTATAAGTTACACAGTTTTCAGGTGACCTAGTATGGAATATACACTGCCAGTAAATTCCATATGGGACGAGAGCGTAGCTCGAGTCCCATATGGAATTTACTGGCAGTGTATATTCCATAGTAGGTCACCTGGACACTGTGTAACGTTTTTATCCTACCGACTATCTTTTATTATTGACGAAATAGATTAAAGGCGGTCACTGTCATATAATATGAAAACATGACGTCATCAATCATTATCTAAACATTAGTGCGTGACGTCATGTTTACCGCCCAAATACTGTTTACATTTTAATCAGCAACCGTTTAATGACTTATTTATTGTATACAGTGGGGAAAATGTTATTCTTTCCCGTTTGCACGCAATCGAAACGCAAACGCATCGTAATAAAATGTATAAAATAACATTTTTTTGACAACTCTGACTATTCATTGTTGTACAAGTGGCAAACAGTTTGGAGCCAGATCAGACGCCGGGTCAACTGGCGTATGATCTGGCTCCAAACTGTTTGTAATGGAAATATTAGTTTTAGCGTAAACGCGTTTATTGGGAAAGAATAAAGTTTTCTCCACTGTACCTGGTTCAAAATCAACGAATATGTAAACGGGTTGAATGTTTACATAAGCGCGGACATTATAGAAACCAAAATGACGTCATCTTCATCGAACGTTGGTCATTTTGAATGTTACGTTGCTAACATTTTCACGTGCATAAGATCTGTTGCCCCCCGGGTCAATATTAGGTTGCTGAAAGCAGTGGATGAAAATATACACGGCTTTCACGTGACGCCATTTCACCAATCGGATAGCTAGAAACTTGTAGGAAGGATAATGAACATTGTTTGTAATTTAATGCATAAGCAGATGGTGTTGAAAACTAGATTATTATCTGAATATTGCATTTTCTTTCACCTGTCATAACATCGTCTTCCTTAAATATGTTGACTGCAAAAATTACTTCTGATTTATTTTGCGTCTGATGTGAATATTAACTGTTTGCAATAATAAGTCAAGAAGCGATTGTTAAATAATGGATTAAGCCACGTTCCTTAACCTTTATTTGTCATCATAATAATATGTCTAGCACAGTCATTGTTGTGTTATCGTCTGCTTTAAAACTTCGTCAGCTTTAAAATTTTGATTTTTATATGCTTGAACTTTTGAAAATTAATATAGATATATTTATCAAACCGTGTGTATCCTGATCAGGGTCCAAACTGTTTGCAAATGTGTGATCTGTCGACCCTTACTGTGACAGGTTAACTGAAAGTATAGTTTGACAAAGCGAACAGTACTCTCCCCGTTTCTCTCTGTGACAAAGTGTATTATTATTAGTAGTATTAAAGCCAGGTGACAACCTAAAGCAAGGCGAACGTAAACCAGACAGCTCCTAAACAAGTTTTCTGTTTTACGTTCATATAGCTTTAATCACAGTCACCTGTTTTAAACACCTGATACTTAATACAATTAAGTTGTCGTAATCAAGAGTCTTTACTGTAATAGGACAAATTAGTTTTTTTTATTAGACGGACACGTTTTAGATGCTGAGACGCTTGGATTCTCTTCTGAAAGATATTTAATCCTGTTTAGTAAACATGGTACCCGTTTCATAAAATTTCGTACGACAAGAACGGTCGTAAGTCTAATTTTAAAAAATATTTAACTTCTGATTTCTGTATCTAATCCTGTCTTGTGACATCTTTTTGGAATCGTCTTGAAAAGACGATTAAAAAAAGATGTCACAAGTCAAAATTAGATAGAGAAATAAATAATAATTGAGATTTTTATTATCTGACTTACGGCAACATTTGTCCTACGAAGTTTAATGAAACGGACCCATGGTCAAGGTACTTCAAGCAAATATTACATGAAGAAACGCAGACTTCTACAAACATTTGACGGGGGAAGTATTGTCTTACTTATTGTGATTGTGTTTTCTGTGTTGTAGATAGGAAACTACAAGATACCGTACAAGATCTCTAGCCACCCAGTTTGTACTTACGGACCACGAATACAACGAACAGTGCGGATACCCCGTTGTCACCCAGACCATCCGGACCCAACCATGGACGTATTCGATGCTCGATATTGCAGATGTAAAAGATGTGACTCTGAAACTACAAGCTGCGAAAATCTCAAAGGATAACAATCATGGTTTTGACTAATCCGGTAAACAGGAAAATATCAACAGTAATTCGGTGTTCATTCCCTGGTGAAATTAAACAATCGATTTTATATTTTCATCAAAGCCAAGTTTAATTGACAAGCCGATTCCATAAAACATCAATCAGGATTTCTAAAATAGAACCAAACAGCGTCCCTTGGGGGGACATGCCTGTCATGTTGTAATAAAGAACAAAATGTGAAGACTCAGCTTCTCTGTGATAAAAATTACATTAATAGTCAGTGCAGTTTTCTTTCAGTAATATACATCTTTCGCACATTTCGTTTTATTTGTTTAAACTTCGTGCATTGTCTTTAACAGATGGGGCTACGTGAGTATTTCCGAATAAACGTTTCTATGCTAAACAATTATATCGAGTGCAAATAGTTTTAAGCCAAATCAGCTGCCTAGAAACTCGGCGATTGATCATGTTCCGAAATTTATACCATGTCATTCTAAACGTTTTATTGCATTTGCGTCAGAGTTGTTTTAAAGGGAGATAATAAATTGGTTAACTAGATTTTGGAGAGATCGGGTGGGACGATTTACGATCCGTTTGGGTTTTTTGGTTTGGGTTCAAAGTCAGGGAGAGAACTCTCAATTTTTAAAAAAAAATATCAAGATCCGAGATCATTTTAAACAACTGTCATTGTCTACATTTTATTGCATTGCTTTTGTATTTCATTTTGGTTTTTTTTCGTTATTTTAATGCATCATCTCACTTTCACATATTACATATTACTCAAGGCATTGCTTTTCTAGATATATTGTGATAAAGAGCCACACGAAAACGTTTCTTTATCCTGCCTAAAGCACACTAGACGTATAAAGTAGAAAGGTTCGTGAGGAAAGTGAAACTTTCTTTGGCCGTATGTAATTAGATATTCAAGCATCGCATATATTTTATATGCATATCAGTTTAGTATAATAAACCAAGCTAAGCCTAGTATATACTAAAAGGGACATTGGCAAACAGCAAAGACCCTGATGATACGCTGCGTTACGCGGCGTCTCATCAGGGTCTGTACTGTTTGCTTTTGCATATGAAATATTCTATTGTATGGTAAACGTGAACAGTGTCCTAAGGTCACCCCTGTATATTTGTGAAATCTTCCAGCAAGCACAAAGGGAGAGTTCATTGCAATATCCAGGAACAATTTGGTAAACATGTAAATGATCCCCCAAGAACAACTTTTACAATGAGATTTTCAAATACGCAGATTATCAACACTTCTGATAATTATTGAAAATCGGGTAAATACATAGAATCCCTTTGTTGTAAATGAGAATTGATTATTTCACTTTATTTGAAGCCCTCACTATAACAACTTCTCTACAGTAGTGGTATGTTTTTGAATTTTTACGATAATTTTATTGATGTATTGACCGAGTTTATGCTGGATATCAGTGTACATGTACAAATAAGTATATTTTGTAAACAGTGTAGAAATTGTCCTACGGGCCACTAAGGTTGACATAATCCACTAAGGTAGAACCCTGATGCAAACCACGTCCAGACTGTTTGCTATACAGGGCTCCCTCTCTACAACGACACCCACTGGGAGACAAACAGTGTGTTCGTTGTTCAGAGGGAGTCGTTATAGGGAGGGAAATTGGCATACATTTGCAAACAGCTTGAATCCAGATCAGACGCCGCGTAACGTGGCGTCTGGTCTGGATTCAAGCTGTTTGTCACTTGTCATTACGTTTTTTCTGTCAAAATGTCCATTTTGTAATTTTGAGAAAAACAGCAGACGACAAATTTAAGCAGACGACATTGCAGCCATGAATAGGTTAGACATAATGGTCTTGTTCGGTCGGGGAAAGGGTGAAAAGCGTCGTTGTAAGGAGGGAATCGTTGTCGGGAGGGCCGTTGTAGAGGGGTAGTGCTGTAGTATAATAAATAGTTTGCTGTATGGACAAACACCCTTGAGTATCTTCAACGAAATCTTTCAGCAAGTACTCAGGAAGAATATCCAAGCATAAACAGTTTAAGCAACTGACCATATGTCACAAATGGATAAGTTCAGCATAGAAAAGCTAAATTCTTCCCCTGCCATTAACTATTGTAGAGCTATAAGCAATGTGAAATATTTTTATGTAATGACCGTGTGTCTAAATATATGAAAATATGCGACTAATAATAATCTTAATTGCAGTTGAACTTTGATTACTTGAACTAATTGAAATAGAACCTACGTGTGTTTTAACAGGAACAGCGATAAGTTGAGTTTCTTTAAGTCGAACAATACCTGTATTTCAAATTGAAATATTGATACCACACGTAGGTTTGATTTTAGTTCAGGTTTTTTATGTTTAGCTGTATTTTTTCCTAAGCTTCACTAGATTGACATCGATACTATTTTTATAGTTACGGCAGAATTAAATTCCAAATGATTTTAAATCAACCATTACAAACCATTTAGGAGTCTGTGTGCGTTTTTTTACTTAAGAAACAATATTGCGCACGTTAAATAGTTTCGATCATGATCAGACTCCGCGTTTAGCGGCGTCTGATGAGAATAAAAATATTTGTAAAATTTAGGGTCGTCGGCGTTTGGCAATAACATGGTTAAGCATTCATCTGGTCCTATAGGCGAAACTCTAAAGTGCTATTAAACTTCTGATTGTGTAATTATTTCTGTAATAAATTTTATTGTTCAAATATGCGGATTGTTATGATGCCTTATATCCCGATATTGCGACAGTATTTCCAAACAGTGTTCTACTTATAATAATACAAAATAAAATTATTTTTACCCTACTCTTTTGTTCTTCATCCTATAATTCACTGTGAAAAATTTGGAGTCAGATAAACCCTTTCGTACTCAATTACGCTTAAAAGCGCTTTTGCAAACAGTTTTTTATCCTGATAAGACGCCGCGTTAGGATCAAAACTGTTTGGCTCTCGTTTTGAAATTTCTTAAGTCATACTCCCCTATTTTTCACTTATGAAACGACATTGCTCACAACAAAAATGAAGCAGACGACAAAGAAACGGTGTCAGATCAGACTCCAAAATGTGTTACATATATGTTCTCCACCGCCTATTGCGACCTCGTTTACACTGATCTCATTAAAAATGATTTATGACGCCTTATCCTGCCGTCATATCGTTTGATTTTAAATTATCATTAATAAACTGCGTTAACCCTTTTCCCCATAGTCTTTTTCTTCGTTTGATGAGAGGTAATCGCTTAAAGCAGGTTAAAAGTAAAACAGAACAAGTAAAACTTCTATATTACGACCACTTTTTGTGTTAAGTATAAGGTGTTCGCGGCAGGTAACAGCTTTAGGAGCTTTCTGTTTAACTGTTTCCTTGCTTTAAACTGTCACGTGTCTTTTTTACAGTAAATAAGCCTTCGTTTTAGTGGTCGAAAATGAAAGAGCCTTTACTATACGTATTTAAATGCACTCTTCCTGTACCCCCACCCAGCTTTAAGTTACCATCTGCTAGGACATACGGCATTTTATAAATATTAGATGGCAGTTTGCGTGACATTCAACTTGTCAACCCGAGAAACAGAATGTCAACCCGAGGCGAAGCCGAGGGTGACCTTCTTGCTTTCAAGGGTTGACAGTTTGAATGTCACGCAAACTGCCATCTAATATTTGTTTTATTGCACCGAACTTATCAACCCTGGCTAAGGAATCGTCTCGTTCGTATTGTATAAAATATGTTGTGAAAACCGTTTTAGAGCCACGTGCACATAACACAGGAAACGACGTCTCCGACGTCACGTTGTTTATATCGTTACAGAAAAGAAAGAATATAGAAAATAATATCATACAGAGTGGCAAAAAGAATATTTTAAAGAGTGACAGTATTTTTGGATAGATGTAAAAGACATGCAAATGTTTTACTTTGGTCTTTGGGAAATTAACATTCAAATTTGTAACTCAAAGCGAAGTGTAATAATACTGTCTAAGATGAAACTATTTCCTTCATATGTGGAGGAATTAATTAAATGTGTAAAACGTGTATCTAATTTGAAAAGGGTTAGATCAATTTGTGTACATATCTGACTTGAAATATACTTATAACTACTTCAAAATAGTCTAGATCCAGTTCAGACGCCTCTTTTTGTGGCTTCAGGGACCCGTTTCATAAAAGTCAGATTATAAAAACCTCGATTATTATTAATTTCTCTATATAATCCTGTCTTGTAACATCTCTATGGAATTGTATTGAAAAGACAATTCCAAAGAGATTTCACAACACAGGATTAGATAGAAAAAACGGAAATAAAATGTTTTTTAAAGTTTCGACTTACGACCGCTTTTATCGTACGAAAGTTTATGAAACGGACCCTGGTCTTTATCCAAACTGTTTGTAGATACCAATCAAGTCGTGTTTGGTAGATAAAGGGTTATCAATGTTTCATTTGATGTTCATTTTTGGCTTAAAAGGGTATGTTTTATATCGACTTCTATGTAATAGACATAATATGCGGGTTATAGAAATACAGTTGATATCTGATTTTACGGCTACTCACATATAAGCTTGTTATACAGTAAAACATATCTATTACGACCACTAAATTGTCTGAATTATAAGTGTTTAATACAGGTGACTGCTTAAAACACTGTGATAGTAAAGGAGAATGATCCTTTATAAGCTTTATGTTTTACTGGTATTTTGCCGTATGATGTCACCTTCCTTGTCGGGTGAATAATGACTCTTAAACTTCTCCAAATCTTTACTCTTTTAATCACTATATTCTTCGTTCACTCTATATACTACTCTGCTCTCAAAACATGTTTATTGTGTATGTGAAATAACGACGCGTGACGTCTTGGCGGTCGCGCCACGACGTTGCTCGGCGTTACGCAATCCCGACATACTCGGGGCCACAAAATGCTTGCAAAATTTACTGCACAAAGTAATTAGAAAATTTGTTAAGCCCTTCGTTTAAACAAACTTGTCTTTTGACTTTATCAAAATAGTATATACTTTGCTTAATATCAATATCACAGTATCTTGTAACAACGTAGATCTAATAAAGTCTCTGATGAAAATTTAACTTTCGTGTCACTGTATTTTAATTAACACTTATAATCACTTATTAGTTTTCTAGTTATTAATTTCTATTCTATAATTTCAAGTGGGTAGAGTTTCGCTATTGGCCTGTTGGTTACACCAGAATCAGTTCGAATTTTCGCGGCACGCACACGTCCGTCATTCCCTTGGATAAGTTCTTCGATAACTGCCAGTTTCCACCTTGACCGAGTGATTACATCGTGAACCTGGACAACGTCTCCGGTCCGTATTGTCTGTTGATTGTGCCCAGAAGAACGATGATGCTCTCGTAAAGCGGTTAAATAGTCTAGTTTCCAGCGATCTTGGAAGTTGTCGATTAGTTTCCGAAGAAGTTTCGCTCGTCTGGATAAGTTGTCCATGGTGTACCCGTCCTGTTCTTGAATTTCCAGGTCTTCTGAGTATGGCAACTTTTCGATTCGTCTACCATACAGGAGGTGAGATGGTGTCAGGGGCTCCAAATCGACTTCTCCGGATGAAACGTACGTTAGAGGTCGATCGTTGATAACGGCTTCTATCTCCGTGACAACGGTTGCTAAGGTCTGGAAATCTACGAATGAGCGACCCAGAACTTTCTTCACTGCTGTCTTTGTCAAGCCAACTAGGCGCTCCCACCAACCCCCATACCAGGGAGCACGTTTCACTATGAATCGCCATTCTGTCCCTTTATTGGTCAATTCCTATTGGACTGTCTTAGACCCAAAAAGGTTATGTAATTGGTTTGCAGCACTCATATATGTAGTCGCATTGTCTGTAATCATCATGCGTGGTAATGACTTGCGGCTACATAAACGTCGAAATGCTTGAAGGAAAGTCTCTGTAGATAGATCTGGTACCAGTTCCAGATGAACAGCTCGTGTGTTGGCACATGTAAACAGGCATATATACATGTACGCTCTCATTTCCTCGCCATTCTTCTCCCGAACATACAATGCGCCGGAAAAATCTACTCCTGTGACTGTAAATGGGGGTGAATCCTCAACTCTAAATTTTGGTAAAGGTGGCGGATCTGGCGCTGAGTATGGTTTACAGTTCACTTTTCTGCACACAACACATTTCCGTAATACGGTCTGTACATATCGCCGTATAGCTGGAATCCAATATTTCTGTCTTATGTAAGTAATGGTTTTACTTGCCCCAGAATGAAGTAATCTCTCGTGTGCGTCCTGTACAACCAGGCGCGTGTAGGGATGTTTCTGGGGAAGATGATACGGGAACTTGGTGTCCTCCGAAACGGGAGGATACGTCCACCACATCGGATGTTTCCGTCACTGTCTATAAATAGTCTCAACTGTTTCACCAAAGGTAAACGATTCACACTAGATTTCAAATTGTCAATTTCAACACTGTAACATGTTATCTGGGAACTTTTGATCCATAAATGTTCTGCTTCATTGATTTCTGCTACAGTTAATGATTTGAGTCTTTTGGTTGATTTGTCTGATCTGCAGTTGCGTACAAATCGTAACACATACGCAGTTATGTGTAACAGCTTTCCAAGCTTACTGTACCTTTCCACCTTAACGACGTTGTGCATTCCATTAACACTTGTGGACAATGACGTCATTGACGTCGTCTCGATGACGTGTTCTTGACAATCTTCTGTACACGGCAGTAGGTACGGAGTCCCAAATTGGCCATTTCTCTGCTTTTGTTATCCAGTCTGGCCCTTTTAGCCACAGGTAGTTGTTTGCGAACTGAGCTGCGGATAGTTCACGTGTTAAAAGGTCTGCTGGATTCTCCTTTGTCGAACAGTACTTCCATTTCTGATTATTTGTCAATTCATTTATTTCATTCACACGATTTTGTACAAAACGCTGTAATGTTCTTGTTGTCTGCCACCAGTGTAGCACTATCTGGCCATTAACTCAAGTCTTGGCAAAGTAAGTCCTTTCAGTGGAGCAACACGAGATTTCGACAGTATTATGACGGACATATATATCGCAGCTCCATATGCCGACATACTAGCGTCGACAAATACGTGAAGTGAAGTTTCTTCTGTATTCAAAACGGGATCTTCTACTTCGACTTCGTTGAAAAGATATCTGTCAAAGGCAATTAAGGAAACACTATTCACGTCACAGGCAATCTCGTTCCATCTTTGATGTAGGTCACATGGGAGGGGCGTGTCCCAGGAATATTTCTTTTGCCATAGCTCCTGCAGAATGATCTTGGCTCGAATGGTGACTGGGGTAAGGAGACCGAGCGGGTCATACAGTCTGGCGGTCTGCTGTAAAATTTCTCTCTTTGTTACGGTATAAGATATGGGAATCGTTCGCTCTGGAAATGATATCTTGTCGTTCATGGCGTCCCATCTCATGCCTAGAATCTTGGAAATCTTGTCTTTGTCCAAAACATGCTCGGTTTTGGCTGCTTCACGTACTGACATGCAGTTTGATTTCCAGGAGCGTAAGTTGAAATTTGCTTTCGACATCATGTCACGTGTATCTCGGAAGAACTCGATGACGTCACGTTAACTATGGAAACTTGAAATAATGTTATCAACGTAAATGTCTCTGAGTAAATATGTACTCATCCTGTTGTCTCTGCTACTGTTCAGGTGCGTGATAATTTTTGCACACAGAATAAAAGGAGAACATGTCGCCCCAAACAACACTGCTTTGAATCTGTAAGTAGCTAGGGAACTTTCTGGATTGCTAGGATCACTCGGCCACAGAAATCTCGTTACATCCCGGTCTATCTCGTCCAACGATACATGGAGAAATGCTTTCTCTTTGTCTGTTGTAATGGCAAATTTATTCAAACGAAAGCGTATAAGAATGCCAACTAAATCGTTAAGTTCTGACGGCGTCGATTGTAGGCAGTCGTTTAGGCTGGGCTTATCAGTAGACTGTCGGTAACTGCAGTCATAGACTATACGTATTGGTGTAGTTGCGGAATCTTTCTTCACTCCGTGATGTGGAATATAGTGCACCTGATGATTCGGAATACTATTGTCGTTCACTTATTCGATGAATCCATGCTTTTTCTCCTCTTTTATTGTTTCTCCGTATTTCTCAAACAAAAGGAGCTCGTTACGTAGTCTGCGGATCGTGTTCTCTGTAAGTCTCAACGTTACGGCATAATTCGTTGGCAGTCGTGGATGATCTTCTTTCCATGGCAGTTTTGCAGTGTATTTACCCTCACTATATGAAATGCACTTTTCCATGTAAGAATTTAAATCACTTGCACTATCTGTTTCTTCTCCTTGAGTAATGCCAAGGGATTCCAATTTCCAGAATCGCTCTAAATCGATGGGGTCTGGTGGTGATGTCATGACATTCAGCATGTGTTGAGCTACTGAACGAGTATCTCTCGGTACTAGAAGTGGCAGCGGACCAGAAAGCAAATAACCTATTTTGGATTGCACGGCGGTCGGTCCGTTACCCCTAACAACGCGACTTTGCACTTCTTTCCAGTATGAATCTGCACCTATGAGAAGAGAGATTTCAAAACACTCCGCGTCTGTCACTGGGTTTGCCAATTTTAACCCTCGTAAGTATTTCAGTTTTGTCACTTCTCTTTGAATATTGCACAGTGGCACCGCGATAGTTGGAACAATAAGCACATCAATCGCGATTTTCTCATTTCTGTCTGTTATTAGGTAAACTGTTGCCGTTTCCATTCGTTGCACATTTTGGGAATCGTCTCCAAAAGACGCGAAGTGAACCATGTCTATACCCGTCGGCTTAAGCTGGAGTTCGTCGGCAAGTTTCTGTGATATAAATGATCGCTGTGCACCCTCATCAAATAGCACGTATGCTTCCGCTGTAAGAATTTACGAACTGACCTTTGCCACGGCGGTTTTAAGAAGTACATTGGGGCGGTGCTGAGTTGTGGAATGAAATACTGCGGCATTCTGTAGATTTTCTGTATCAGATTGAAACGGTCTTCCGTCCGGGTTGAGCGATTTTGCTGTTGTTTTTTGCTGACAAATGGCACTATTATGTTTACGTTGGCAATGTCTACACCTGAAACGTGATTTACAACTAATGATCTGATGACCTTCACCTCGGCAGTTAAAACACAGTCTTTTACTTTTAACACATTTCAGTCTCTCCTCAACACTCTCCACCAACTTACATTCTAATGCTGAATGCTGCTGTCCACAAAATGGGCACATTGTCTTTTTCTGTCCCAACGATTGTATTTTATCTACTCGTAATGCCCCTTTTTCCGATTGCTTGCCTCTACTTCCAATGAAAAATGATGCAGTTGGGTAGTACGCTTCTTTTGTTTCAGTATTTTCTCCTTCCTGCATAATGTTAACTTCGTTTGCAATTGAATCGCGTAATTCTTGTATTGTCCACTTTTTGTTTCCATGATCACGAGCCATGCTACGTTTCAGTTCAGTTGGCAGTTTCTCCCGAATAATTGGCACTAATAGGTCACCATACGAGTCCTGGTACTGTCCTAGTGATTCCAAACCTCTTATGTATGTTTCTAGCTTGTCATGAAAACGTTGCATGTCATAAATACTGTTGTCAGGCCGCGGTAACTCTAATAAAGACTGCATATACGAACTGACGATCTTATGCGGCTGGCCAAAACGTTCTCTCAGTAAATTTATGGCTTTTCCGTAATTAGCATGTGTCAGTTGAAAACCTGTGATACAAGACGCTGCTTCATTGTGTAGTAACGATCGAAGATATGTAAATTTCTGTACTTCGGACAGGGTCGGATTTACATGCACTGAAGACTCAAAGCAGTCCCAAAATGTCTGCCACTCAGTAACATTTCCATTGAAATGTAGTAAAGTCAGTTTAGGAAGTTTGTGGAAAGACTGGCTAGAAATTTCTTAACTTGCGTGCGAAGTTGGCTGCGTTTGGTCCTGTTGGCTGTTTGAATTCTGATCCTGTTGTTGATTTGCAGATTTCTCTCTGATGATATCGATCTTTAACTCAAGGTTGATTATGTACTATTCACCTTCAACAAGTTCTGTCACTAAATCCTCTATATCCGGATGATTTGAAATATTTTCATTAAGAGTTTTTATCGTATCAATTTTGTTTGTAAGAATTTGCAGAAGTTTTGTTTCACTTGATTTCGGCAGGTTTTCGTTCTCTAACTTATTGAACGTTGCTGAAATCACTCTCTGTTGCGCTTCGCGTTGTGTAAGTAATTTTGAAAGCTGCATTGTTACTTCGTGTTTTGTCACGGCACCAAATGTAGGATGAATAATGACTCTTAAACTTTTCCAAATCTTTACTCTTTTAATCACTATCTTTTTCGTTCACTCTATCTACTACTCTGCTCTCAAAACATGTTTATTGTGTATGTGACGTAACGACGCGTGACGTCTTGGCGGTCGCGCCACGACGTTGCACGGCGTTACGCAATCCCGACATTCCTGTTATATTTTATACAATTAATTAGCCTGCGTTTAAATAGTCGTAATATAGAGGTTTTTACTTTCTTGTTTTGGACAGTGGGACTCGTTAATTAAGATAAGTGTAAAGCAGAAATCCCCTGGTTTGCTTTCTGTTTTATCTCTAACTTGCTTTATCATGCTAGTTCTCATTTACATTAGTGGTTGTTTCTTGTGTGTGGTTGCATTAACTAGGGTTTACTACGCAACAAGCTAGCAGATGTAATTCGGATAAAATTCAATTAACCTTCAGAGAACCATCATAGAAACTAAACACAATAGTAGCTCTTCCCCTGCCATTATAACTTCATAATCCGCTTTAAACATTAACTAACATAATTATGCTCACAAACTTATTGTCTGCTATTACGTATTTATAAGGTTTAGACTGTTGAACTTTTAGGCTGTTTGATCTAACTAGCATGTATATGAGTATCAAACAGTTTGAATCCTGTGCAGACGCCGCGTCACGCAACTTGTTCTGTTTTAATGTATAAGTGTTATTGACCTTGACAGCGAACATTTATTGCCCAAAACATTTCTGCTAAAAATTGTCCCGTGCTTGTTTTTGTTATTTATACTATCTGATATTGAGTGTTGTTTTCTTGAGCGGATTAGGAATGAGACAAAGCCTAAACTCAAATCTGACTACAAAGGTTGCAAAAGTTTTAAACCATCGAAAAGCATACTGTTCTCCTTTATATTCAGCTATCTGCTTATTGTATGACACTCCGGAAGAGAAAGTTAAAAACGCTTACTGCTTAACGTGTTTCCTGCATTAGCATGTTACTTATATTGCAAACTCATAATATATATTCTTTTTGGTCGCCTTGGTATAATGAAAATTGCTATAGCAGCACCTCGGAAATAAATGTTTGCATACGAAAGTCAAATTTACCAATATGTCTCAAGCTAACTTTTGATAACTTGGGGACGATTTTGTCGAACCTATCCTTTATTTCAGGTGAAAACATACATAATTGTAAGTAGCGTTGTAACCTTGAAACACGATGCGTTTTGCAATACGCCTGAATCAAGTTCTATTTATGGAGAACTGATTCTATTTACAGGGGATTTGTTTTTATTACTGTAAACGATCATTACAAACATTCGGAAAAGAGTATAAACAAAGTACAGTAGAACCTCTCTATTACGACCACACTAAATTGTTTCAAATATTAGTCGTTTAAGACAGGAGACTGCTTAAAGTAATGTGAAAAGTGAAACAGAAAGCTTCTACAGGAGCTTTCTGTTTCACTTTCCCATTGCTTTAAGCTGTCATCTGTCTTTTATACAGACAATTATCCTTTGTTTTAGTGGTCGTAATAAAGAGGTTTTTCTGCACAGACATAATCACCTCGTTATAAAGAAAATGGCATTTCTTATGAACAAATAAAAGGCTAAAAGCTTTCACCCTTCTCTTGCAAATATTGACTGATATCGCTTATGTTAAATAAGTCTATTACCAGGTTAGATATAAAGAACCAAAATGTATTTTCTTGATTTAAATTGGTTTGATATGTATAGATACCTTTGTTTTCAATACAAAATATACGATATTTGATGGTTATCAAATGGCATTTTTAGAACGAACGGTATTGCAGAATAAGAATAAGATATTAATTGTTTCCAGTATATTGTTACTAACTTTTGTCATACACAACGTCAATTAAGCAAACCGGAAGAAGTTGTACTTCGTATATAAGATAATCGACCAAAATAGAATGTGTCAAGCTTTGGTATTGGTTAATTGCTCGCACCATTTTGTAATATATCATTGTACGTAAAGTATGTCTGAAGTTTGTAGTCGATAACCTTTGGACACGAAATATAACTCTCAATAACCTCTTAACTAAAGGGTAAAATATTTGTTTTTGACCAGTTAACATTTAGCGCAAATAGAGAAGAAAACATATGTTGCAAACAGTTTGGAGTCAGACAGACGCCGATTTTCTGGATTGCAGATGTATGCAAATGCTAGTGTTATATACCCTTTCCACGTCCATAACGTATAAAATCGTTTTGATGTTTGTGGCACATTTTGGATTCCGTAGAATGAAAAGTTATCATTCGCCCATCGCGTTGGAAGAATTTTGTGAAAGACCAGGTTGAGCACTTCTTAATTCTTGAATATCAATGATTTCCTTCAAAATTTGACACTTTCAGGCAGCATTAAAAATGGATCAATGCACAAATTTGCAAGATTAGAAAAATGCCAGAGGGACCGAACTGTCCATCTATCTACTTTCGGTTCAAAATGTAAGCGATATTTTTGTCAAATCCTTTATATTGGCTCTCATGCTAGAATTCAGTAACAGGCCGGTAACCCAGTGTTTTGCTTTGATCTTAATATTTACAAATGCATCTGTAGTCGTGTTTTGCAATAAAAGGGTTCAAGAACTAACAAAGTTACTGTTTTTTTTCTATATTGTTTAATTGTATAAAATGGTATGTAAACTAGGCATATGCAACGCACTTATAAATGTAAATTATTGCCTGTTTCACTGATGTCCTTTTTCTATGTCATACAGACATCTACAAAATGGCATTATTCAAGTGATTACTTTAGATGGTGAATATTCAGGATTGATTTTGACGTCCGTGCCTAATTGCCATTGTATTATCTTTAAGCTTCTACTTACATCCGTTATCTTCCCTGTTTTATGGAGAATGAAAGACATATTCATGAAAACTATACGGGTTATTGGTTACCATAACTATACACTAATGAATATTACATGACGTAAATTAATGTCTGCTCTAACATTCTTGTTTTCACCTTGTTGATATAGTTTTTTTTATTGTATTACTGTTATTTGTAAACAGTTTGGGTCATGATTATACGAATACAAGTAGTTAATTCGCTTCTGTTCTGTTACTGGGACCCGTTTCAAAAAACCTCGTACGATAAAAATGGTTGTAAGTCACATCTTCAAAATACATTTAATTTCTGATCTCTCCATCTCATCCTGTCTTGTGAGATTTCTTTAGAATCGTCTTTTCAAAACAATTTCAAAGAGATGTCACAAGACAGGATTAGATGAAAAAATAAATAATAAATGAGACTTTTAAAATCTGACTTACGAAAAACATTTGTCGTACGAAGTGTTATGAAACGGACCCCGGATGATGAAAATGTTCCTATACCAACAAGTAGATATACGTTGAGCTTTGAATTGTTAGTATCTGTCTCCAGCCAATTGATTTTTACTATGAACTGAAAGTTTGACACAGCTATTCTTTCTTATTTATTAACCGTACTTTAGTTGATTTCCGAACTGTATTGCATGGAAGTAAAGTTGACAGTACTAACAGCTGCAACCCACTGGCTGCATCGATGACGTCACATTTGCATTACAAGTTTGTTGATGTTAGCTTGTGGGCTATTGGGTCATTGACGTCGACAGGCGGATTTTGACGTCGACGCACTAGTTTTTCAAGGTTATACCTGAGATGTTTAATGGCTCATAAAAGACCCACATCTAAATCCAACTAATATCTTTGTCTTCCTTAATAAATTTGGAAATGTTTAAATTGTTTTTGACAGGAGTGTCAAATCGTTTTGACCCTGATCAGACGCTTAGTTATGCTCGGTCTGATCAGAATCCAAACTGTTTCCAAATGTAAGAGTTGTAAGGGTTGGCAGTAAAATGGATAAGTTTACACCCTCATATTTGGCGTCCTGGGCCCGTTTCATAAAACTTCTTACGACAAATGTTGTCGTAAGTCAGATTATAAAAGTCTCAATTATTATTTATTTCTCCATCTAATCCTGTCTTGTGACATCTTTTTGGAATCGTCTTGAAAAGACGATTCCAAAAAGATGTCACAAGACAGGATTAGATAAAGAAATCACAGATTAAATGTATTTTAAAGTTTTGACTTACGACAACATTTGTCGTAAGAAATTTAATGAAACGGGCCCCTGATCTGAAGCAGATGTTGTGTCTGAAGGACAGCGATATTACAGTAAACTTTGATAATCGATTTTCAATGAAGGGTCAACATTTCATGCAACTCCGGCATCTTCTTAACTTTCCATGCGAGGGTACACTTTCAGGGGAGAAGTTAAACCATCGTATTCGTTAAAACATGCCATCACAGTGAAGAATATGTTGCTTATTGCTGTTTGCAAACCGGTAAACGTATTTCTGCCAATACCTTCTCTGTGTTATGCGGAAATCCACTGACGTCGGCTTTGATGAAACGTCCAGTGTTCCTTAGAAGACACTCATAATCGTTTACTTAATATTGTAAGAATGGGATGAGTTTATTTAACCAAGTATTTAGCATGGACGGGTTGGTTGATATTTGCTCACTATTACATACAAATTGCACTTGTGTACTTTGATATATATGGATGCATCGAACCAATCCTTTCTTGACCGATTATCCTTGACTGTCATGCTCTGTGGCCTTCTTAACCCCCTGAAGTAATTAGTTAAACTTACGTAGGTGACCGATATTTCATCAACCCCCTTTACTACCTTACTCCAAGTATAGCTTAAATGGTTATTTGCAAATAGTTTGGATCCTGATCAGATGCCGCGTTACGCGGCATCTGATCAGGTTTCAAACTGTTTGACACTTAATTTGCATCCTTAAGTCAACATGCATACACTTTAAATTTGTGAAATAAAAGCAGACAACAAATGTTTCAAGCAGAAGGAAATTGGGGGATTAAGAGTGAACTTGCTATTATTAACAAACACCTACGATTTAACCCTCTCATGATCAAATTAATCGTGAGGTTTTTACCCCTTCATCGCCAGATTGTCGTTTACTTCAATACTGTTGTGTGCAATATCGTTTCATATTTAAAAGAAGCGGCAAACAGTTTTGATGTTGATCAGACGCCGCGTTATGTGGCGTCTTATCAGGATCAAAACTTTTTGCCAATGCGATCGATGACGTCATTGACAGTGAAAGGGTTAAATTTGGTAAGTACGGTTGTACATTCGGGTCTAAAAACAACGTGGCTTTACCGTACAAATTGTCTAATAAAGTTGTCATTGGAATGCCTACACCTTTTGCTGCCATTTTTATATCCATTTTTAACCAAATTAAACTACAATAATAAGTTCAGTACTTGAATCTGCCTTCTTTTCAAACAAGGAGTTATTGCCGATGAATGTTTCAACAAATAGTTATAACGTCAAAATTTTCTGAAATTCTAAATGATCAACACAGTGAAATGACACACAAATGGATAACACAATATGTATCATAGTTGCTCGACTGCTGAATTTACTCGACATTGCTCTATAGTTCTTATTGGGTGGTATACTGGGACTTCCATTACACAAGTTCCTTTTTCTGTCATTCTGTAGTCACTAATAATATTCATTTTCATTAATAAGTGTATGAAGACGACACAGTGAGTTGAGTTTTCCCACGCATGTTTGAAATCTAATCTTGTTTTATCACTGTAAAATGGTTTGTTCATTGAATAATTGTCCAATTACTTGTCTTTACAATTGTTCAATAAACTAAGCTTTGAGTATATCTCTGTCTTATCTAATGTTTTACTACGATTCCCAAACGTACATCCTCTTGCCAATCCCTCTGAAAACGTGTTTCTTAATTGAAACAAGTAAGTTGATTACTTAACAAACAAAATATAACATGCACAGGAATTCCTTAGGCAATTTTATCTGCCATTTTATCAGAAAATATTAAATGAATGTAAAACATATTGATTCAAGATGAGACGCAGATAAGTTTTTAACGGATTTATTATATAGTACAGAATACAGTTTATTTCCAGTCATCATAAATTCCTGGACTCTGATAGGCTGAGACAGCACATGTGACCACTGTGTACGAGACCGTACACATTGATTTTGCCGGGTAGTACGGGTCACGTGACTAGTTAGATGTTGTTCCCTCGCTTGATTCGCGTAAACAATCTCTCTTTTTCGGTTTATTAAGCAGTTGTTTTAAAGCAATCAAAAGAAATCTTAGTTAAAAGCTGTCTTGAATTGATCATTATGTGTAAATGTAATCCAGATATCGATAATATGCTAGTTTCTTGCTTTGCTTTCCCTGATTACCCCAGAACTCGATATGCCTAGACACTGACCTACGTGTTCATTTGTTCGTACATGATTATTTCCGTTCATTTGTTATAATTAATCGTTACAGTGTTTCATAAAACGTAAATGTCCTCCGAGAACTATCCGTTCAAAAGACCCTGGTAATGAACATTTTAAGGATGTTCACATTCCAATGTGATGACGTAACCATTTTAGATACAGTCGATCTTCGAAAGGGTCTGTCTTGATTTCATTTCAGTGAAACATATCCGTAATTCAAAGTTAAATGGTGAGACAGAGTTTGCCACCTTTTAAACTTGAAATACGGAATATGTTCGACACAATGCGTAGAAATTATTGCATTAAACTGTAGGAATGCAGATAAATTCTACTTATGCGAGTTCCTGATATCGTCGAGGTTTAACTGTATAACTATTGTACTAAACCATCGAATAGCGCGTGAGTTTGAAATGTAGTGATATAATTTCAAGTGTCAATTTTAGGGTCAAGACAGTAAAACTTTGTCATATTATGCATGTTTTCTTTTTTGTATTGGATCTAGACTGGAAATAAGTTCGTTACACGGCCTTTCGTCAGGATGTACGGGCTTGTATGACGGTTTTGGATTTCGTATTTCCTTCGCGTTTTTGCCGAAATACCGTGTAACTAATAGTGTCCGTTTAAACTAAACGAAATAAAAACGTAACGCAATGAAATGAAATGTAAAACTAACCTTATTAAAATCATGACTATTCATTTTACTTTTGTGTTTCAAACAGTTTGGAGGCTAATCATGAAGCGGCATTTATCACACACGAGTTCACTAGGAAATACATATAGCAATATAATATATACAGTGTACCCACCCTACAACGGCCCTCCGAATAAAGACCACCTCCTTACAAGGAACCTTGTTGCTGTTCCCCAACAAACAAGACAATGTCAAACTTTTGCACTACTGCAATATCGTATGCTTAAAAGTGCTGTTTTTTTAATAAAGTTACGTATTGGACATTTTGAATCAATATTTAGACGAGTGACAAACGGTTTGAACCTAGATCAGACGCCGCGTCACGCGGCGTCTGATCTGGGTTCAAACCGTTTGCAAATGTACCCTATTGGTATATATTGATATGCCCTCCCTATACCAACTTCCTCCAAACAAAATACAATCGTTGTCTCCTATTGGATGTTGTTGTAGAGAGAGAGCACTGTATATCAAATATGTTTCTAGATCTAAATATCAAAATTGCACAGGTTTGGGCCAATATGATAAAGAGGAAAATTAATGTTCAGATTGCAACAGTTTTGTCGCTATCAAACTATGTAGGTATTCACAGCAAATACGTTTGTTGAGGCATAATTGATTTAGAGTTTGAAGTTGGTGATAATGGTGTTAAAATGTGGGTCAATTTGAATATGGTCATATTTTATAAACTATATTATATGCAAATGAACTCTACAAACTGGTGCATGCAGACTGTAATTTTTCTAGGGCATATATAACTAGCACGCTAAAGATTAAATTAAAAAGGTTCCCTTTTCAGACTCAAGCACATCCATTTCTATACATAATTAGAGTCATCTTTCGTGTTAAATGGTAATGGACCTAAACCTGTCTACAAGACATACTGATCGCAAAGTGATTGATTGAAAACATACACGGACAATTAACTGAGGTTTTAGTGTGACAGAGTCTATTTCAGTTCGTGATTGATTTAAAAGAAGTTTTTTTCTAGTCTCCCAGATTTTCCTTTATGACAATACGAAAAAGGTCGCAATATAATCGTAATCAAAAGTATTGACGACTTTTTCTGTCATAAAAAAATCTGCTTGATTAACTGTTTCACGGCAAATTATGCCGTAAGGCGATTTTGCAAACAGTTTGGATCCTGATCAGACGCCGCGTTAAGTTTGACACTCGTTTCTCCAGTCATAAATGCTCTAAATGACTTGACAAAATATTACAGACGACACTATGAATGCAGTCGATGCTTTGGCGGTTAGAATGTTTATAGGGACGAAACAACTTGGTAGTGAAAGAGTAAAAGTAATCTGGTTAATCATTTGGCTACTTATATTTATTATATACCTATTCTAAAAACAAGCAAATACAATCTTTTTCCGTATCAGATGGTCCGTATCAGATGGCATATATGCTACACAATGTTGACGTCACTGCGTTTATGCAACAGAAGTTGTACACGATCTATTTATATAAAGAAGCGTTGCGCGTGACGTTTCGGAATTCCAGGTCCGATGCTATTTTGAAAGAAAGTTGAAACTAAGAATTGGTCAACTTTGAATAGGTTAATTTCCATTTTAAGCGTTAATAACCCACAACACCCACTTTTACTTATGTTTTCCTCCAAAGGATAAAAAACAGTTCAACTCATGCTCTGAAACGCTTATTAATTAAAAATAATAATGACGTAATTTATTGGTGGTCTCGTGGGTTGTGTAATCCAGATCACTCTCGAGGCTGCGCCTCTCGTGAGATCTGGATTACACAACCAACTCGAACTGATACAAGACCCCGGATCACACACTGTGGTGACATTCCGTTTGTATCAATTGTTTTGCAAATAGCAAGTGAATCGTTCACTGCTCCCCTGATGTTTTTCGTAATAGCCGTTTTTGTGTTAATACAGTATTCAAGTCAAAGAATATCAGATTTAATATTTCTATTGATATTTGTTTTGCAACTTGTGGCTTGAAAAAGAATAAGTTAAGAAAAAAAGGAAAAGGATATTATCTAGATTGTAAAATTGATAGCAAATATTGTATTTGTTCAAACCTTGTGATATATCATTAAACTGAACCGAATTTAACTGAATTAACCATTTATCCCATAGTAAGTACCTTGTTCTGAAAATAGGTGACCAATTAAAGCAGGCTGAGGGTTAAGCACAATGCGCCTTAAGGCTCAATCTGCTTTACGTTCAGTCTGCTTTAAGCTACAAAATGCTGGGATGAAGAAATATATATCATGGTAAATACTATGGAAATATTTGTTTCTCAAATGCAGATATTTGTCTGAAGAAACAGAGATACAAGTACAAACCAATTTGGATACTGAAATAGAATCTAGTATAAGGAAATGATACTAAGACAATTTAAGGCCTCTACAAACTCGGGGAACAGTGCCGATCTCAAACATCGTTGAAACGTGCGTCAAACAGGTTTGATGCAAATCAGGTGTGGAGATACTAAGCGTTTAGATCTTAAGATCGGCATCCACACTTTTGCAAGTAACCATTGCATTCGGAGAACGGCGGGAAAGAGATTACATTGAAGAAATTCTGGTAGTCAAAGGGATAGCCATCAAACCATTCAACTCTGGACCTTTTAAATGGACAGTCCAATTTTACAATTTAAAATAGTCTATATACAAATGAGTGTTTACGAATGTTATGTGCAATTTTTGTCAAAATTGCAAAAAGTGTAGACACTGTTCAGATTGCCCAATTATGAACCCTCTAATCTGGGTGTACACTTTTTGCGAAACACAACTGTACACTTTTTAGTTCATTGCTTGCAAAGGACGAGTTTACTCATCGTTATAGTTTTACCTGTTTTTATCATAAGATAAATAAGATATGTATCTTTATATATTCTGAAAAGATTCGATTATGGTCGAATAGACACAAATACCTTTTTTCCAAGAAATAGACCTACGTAGGATGCTATCTGAATTGATTTTATCCTTTTTCTAAGAAAGACAATATTCAGACATTATTTGATCTTATTTTATCGGAATTAAATGCTTTATATTAGCAAACAGGGCTCCAGATAAGAGGTAGTAAACTGAACAAATCCATAATTTACTCACTCATTTCAGCACCAAATCCTATAGTGTTACTACTCATTAGAATCGTCTCTCCGAGACGATTCTAATGAGTAGTGACACCATAGGGTTTCATGCAGAAATAAAGATTTTAGTTTAATGAAATACTCCCCTTATCTGGAGCCCTGAGCAAACACTGAAACGCTTATGGTAGTCTTAAGCTACTGCTTACCATACGATTGATTTGCAACGTTTTAGGTAAGTGATAAATTAATACAAGACAAAAGTTATAGAGAAAACCTCAACAAGTACCGTCTACTTAACGTTTGTTCTGCATTAACCCTTTCACTGACAAATTTTATTTTTCGTGAGATGTTTACCCCTTCACAGTTTTATTGTCGTCTGCTTCAATTTTGTTGTATACAATGTCGTTTCAAAGTTAAAAAATAAGGCAGTATGACTAAAGAAATTTCAAAACAAGTGTCAAACAGTGACGCGGCGTCTGATCAGGATCCAAACCGTTTGCAAACATGCTTTAAGCGTCATTGAGAGTGAAAGGGTTCGGTAGTTATCTAAATATAATTGTTAAATTCTTCGCCTGATAAAATAGCATCAGCTTCACAGTTGTCGTTTGTATTTGCTGGAATTTTTAATCTATTTTAATGTCTTGACATAACTGGAAACTTGAATTGTCTATTTGAAGTTTCAGATGTAAATGAGTAACACGCTACATATAAAATCCAGAGGATAGACAGGTCAAATTCAGACTTACGACAATAAGCACACCAAGAGGAAGATGCAGTTTAATTGAACCGCATCTCTTCATTAATGTATATTGTTTTGCCTTTTTATGAACTTACTTTATGGTCTAGCATGGGTACTGGACACTTAGACGTGGACGAATGAAGAAAAAGATCCCTTTTGACAGCATAATTATGTAAAAATTACATTAATTTTAATGAAATTCGTCCTCTTATATTGTGTTGCACCAGAAACATGCCGGCACGAACTTGGTTATAAAATAAGTGTTGACAGTATATTGTACAACACAGAAGAATCTAATAATGCTAATATTAAAAGATAGTTCATTAAGGTGAAACTGATTATAAATTGGTATAGCGTTTAAGTTATTTAGCAATCTGACATGCATTAACCCTAAAGGAGCTGATAGCAACCCTTTCGGGTAGGTCTATGGTATTGGACAATGACAATGAGTCTTTATTTGACATCGAAAAGGATGGCATTCTATGACATAGAATAATACCCGGAGGTCATTCTACGACATCGAATAATTATTTTTCTTTATTTCGCCAGAGTATGGCAGATGAAGTTTTTCCACATGTTCCTGTCATTCATAGCTGTAGGCAGATCTTTCAGTTGCAGAACTGTGTCCTGGCTTAATGTATCTGTATAGGTCAGCCGGGTTCTACCATTTGACCTTGTCCCATGCTTTGGTGTCCAAAACAATAGCTGGCTTACTAATTATTATGGGTGACGGAAACTATGGCCAGAGAAACGTAGTCGAATAATAACCGAGGTCATGGTACGTAATTGAATACTGACTAATGTCTCGAGCTCATAAATACCCATAAAATATATCGACTTATTTAAATTTATCTTTAAACGTGTGAGTGGTGTTCTAGCAAACATTATCTGTTTATAAATCTAAACAAGCTGACCCGATATGTGAAAAACGAGTTTTATAGTAGAAAAGGAAACAATCTAAGAGAAAGATCTGTTTTACATTTAGATACTTAATCCAAACTTTCATTTTACGGCGACCCTCAAATCTAATTATTACCAAAGCCAGTTAATAATTTGGCAATGAAGGTTGCATACATTTATTCACCGTAACCTAAAGTAAAATTTGCAGAACTCGCGTTTGTGAACAGATCAACATGTCGGGCATTACTTGACATCAAAAAATGTCCGGATCACCATTTTACAACATCGAAAAATGGTAGAAGAGTACTTCTAAGACATAAGAAAGGACCTGGCGGGTGAGATTATTCTACAACATCAAATAATGACCGAGGGATTCATTCTACGACTATTCTTTTGAGAAGAGAGGGGGAATATTTAGGGAAACTCAATCTTCATTGAGGCTATTACCTATCTTACTTTTACAAAATATACAACGTTTAGTGGTTTAAAATTTGTATTATTTATTATTTATCCTAGATATACGACAAGACAATATACAACAAATTGTGTAGAACATGAACTAACTTTACCTGTAAGGACAGGCTAATAAAGTTTTTCGGTTACTCTGATATTATTTCACTGTACTTCAGATTTAATCGGCCGTGGTCGAACTCGAGTCCATGTCCCGAAACTAGAAATTTGCAATGAACTCCCCAAACGAAGCCGAGATTATATCGAAGGTTTTTTTGCCAAATATAGATACTTTTCAACAGTATAATTGTGTATTCGTAAAATAAATGTAAACCTTTATTCATGTTTTAAAAGAAACCATTTTAATTGAGATAATTGAAAGCAATTGTCTTAATTACTGGCCTAAACGTATTGATTTGCCAACATATATTCTTTTAAACCAATGAAACATACATATACCAGGCAAAAAAAAGAAACGTCTACTGTGGTATATAGTGAAAAACTTATTATCACCAGATCTAAATAAATACTGTATATAGTTCACTAAAGTTTTCTTTTACTAATTCAAACGTACTTTCTCTGAAGAAAAACAACAATGTTCATTTTTTTACTGATACATTTGGACCGCAATTGTTGCTAACCGTGTACATATGGCCGACGCTGCTTGCTATTCGAGTCTATAGAGCGGCGGTCAAATTTCCCGGAAAGTGCACAAACTGTACCGCACGTGTAGTACGAGAGAATGTCGCGAGAAACGCATTTTTCTGCACATTGCTGTCGCATTAAAGTTTCATATGCGGTAGACTGAGGAAAGTGTTTGCTTCAAGTAACGCTAGCAGAACGTAAACGAGCCATCGAGATTTTGGAAGCCGATATCAGCATCCGCCGTGTTGCTTGTATATTGAACATTTCAAAAAGAAATATCAGTTGTCACCGACAGCGGCTTATGTAAGAAGCTTTATTTTACTCTTTTATGTAGATTAACAGGATTTAAATATCTAATGCATAACATTTAATGAGATGTTAACGTCAATGTTACATCAGTTAATAACGACGTTATTTCCGTTTTCCAGAAAAACCGGAAGTTTCGATGACATACCAAGGTCTGGACGACCGAGAGTTTTGTCAGCAGCTGATATGTACACATGCCTTACCTGTCTCAGAAGTCGGTTCACATCTGCAACGTCACTGAGGAATGAATTTCAATGTCAAACTGGTCAGATGTGGTTTAACAAAATATTTCCACCCTTATGTCGCACACATAACCATCGAGGTTTTACATAACAACAACATCGAAACACTTCACTGTCCATCGAGATCCCACAGACTTGGCACCCATAGAGCATGTTTGGGACTACTTGGGATGTAACGCAAGAGCACGTCACGGCGTTTGAGCAAATGTGGCAAGCATTGCATCATGTGTGGCGAATAATGCCCCAACAAGTGATCAGAGATATGATCAGGTCAATGAGGCGTCGTTGTGTTGCATGCGTCGGAGCTGGTGGAGGACATACCTGTTTTTGATCATGTTTTGTATTGCATTTGAACTCTTATTTGATTACGGGTTTACGTTACGCAACGTCTTTTGTACAGACTCCGTTAAATTGATAAAACCAGGTTGTTTCAAGACTTGAAATTGATTGTTTTATCTGTACATGGATGTATTTGTTTATGTTGAATACACTTTGCTGAGAGGCACACACTTTTATATTGTGGACGTTGGTTTTTTTGCCTGGTATACATGTATGAACGCCGTTGTACATGAATCAACAACAAAGTGTTGCTAACAGTGCAGACATAGATCTCATCAGTCTGCGTACTGTAAATGTGTTGTCTGAATGTTTCGTCGATGCATTGCAACTATTGTAGACCATGATCATATTCCACCTCCGAGACACAGCCTAATACGCCTAATTGTTGGTCCCTGTACAGTTGAAGCGGGATCACTTGTTAACCCTTCCCCCCATAGAAGCGAATTTCAGCGTATTTAATTTATTCCTCCGCTGAAGAAAATAATTCCAGTTTATACCATCATGAACATTTACCATAACAAATATTTTTATATAGCAAGCAGATGTTAGTTTAAATCAGGCTGAAAGTAAAGCAGAATGTGCCTTAAGGCACATTCTGCTTAACTTTCAACCTGATTTAAGTGATCACTTGTCTTTAATGTTATAAACAGGTTATTGGGTAAAGGGTTAAACAAGTAGTTAGTTGTTCAATGTATGACAGTCCTGCGTGTTAATATTATCGTAGCACTCAGATCACTCGATATGTGACCTTGACCTAATCCGAGGTAAAACTGTGGGATAGGGTCACACTGTTATTCGTTGTAGACACTGATCAAATATGGCAAGTCTACCCTTAGCAGCTTCCAACATTATCCATAATAAGAGAGGCTTGCAGGCAAACTTTATAGGGTGATACAGTGTTCCCTCCCTACAACGGCCCTCCCTACAGCGACTCCCTCCTTACAACGACTCTTACCACAGTTCCCTAACAGGACTAACGCTTTTATTGCTGCAATATCGTCTGCTTAACATTGTCGTCTGCTGTTTTTCTCAAAGTGACATAATGACTATTTTGAAAGAAAATAAATTAATGACGAGTGACAAACAGCTTGAATCCAGATCAGACGCCGCGTTACGCAGGCTGTTTGCAGATGTAAGCCAAATTCCCTCCCTGTAACGACTATCTCTGAACAACGCACATAATCGTTGTTTCCCATTGGATGTCGTTGTAGAGAGAGATCGCTGTATATAGCTGCCCCTGTACAGATTACATACGAGCTAAAGTACCTATATAAGAATGACTTATGACTATATAAGAATGACTATATAAATTGACTTTGGATTTCTATCTGGATAGTCAATTAATAGCGACAATTGTTCTTTAAATTTGTGTTAACAGTAAGCGTTTTTAACAAGCTTAAAGATAACAGTCTTACCTTATTGGAAGCCCCCTTCAGGGGGGCTTCCTCAGTATTTAGGGGGCAGTACACAATAAGGTAGGGAAATATTCGAATTGGCCCCGGTCAAATTCCTTAATTTTAGGTATGGGAAGAATTCTAGTGTACTGTGAGCCTTTAAAATGATTTAATTTTATTATAATGTGGTTGAACAGCACTAAAGCACTTGAAATATGACCAAGGTCATGACCTTTGCTGCTCCTGCATATGCCACTGTGTGTTAGATGCGAAACTGGGGGTCTGTGTATTTTTGTAGCTTTTTTATGGGTAGTGTAAAAAAAGCTGAACTTGTGAAAAGGGTAGAAGGTTACTGTCTTGTTTTGGCTAAATCATCCAGCTGGACTTAGTTTGTATATGTGAAAAATAATTTTCCCAATGTGATATTATGAGCGCGAACAGTTCACAAAAAATCTTGAAACGGCACGATTTGAACATGTTTTTCAAAATTTTCCGCACTTAAAACTGATATTCAACTGGCCACACTGTAGCCTGAATATATGTTTACAAGGTCAGTTTTGGGTGTTTTGCCATGCCTGTGGATATATATCATTGAGTTAATGGGCTTTTTATTTGAGGCTGGAGATAAAATCAAAAAATAAGATGGAATCTGTGATGTGGCCCCTCAATTGGACTGATTTTGTTCTCTTACTGTGTACTGCCCCCTTAAGGTTGAATGTAGCCATTTTCTTGGAAGGAACTTCTGCTTATTGCAAAACGGTGAAAATAATTGGCGCAATATTGTACAATCAGTCAACAATTCATTGTCTGCGCATGCCTGAAACTAGGTTGCATACATTTTACGCAGCAACCAATTTTTACGAAAATCAAATATTGTGGTAAGGAATAAAACCCGTACCGGAACTTATCACTTCGATAAGGAATAAAACTCATACCTTCACTACATAAGATGTTAAATGCTTGTGTGGAGGCCGTACACGTCGCTTACAACTACTAAGCTAACGCTAATTGATTGTATAAATGACAGTAGGCAGCTTCAAGAAAGGTGAAAGTAAAATTGAAACCTTTTACTGGAGTTCTCTAGTTACTTTCACCTTGCCTTATAAGCAGCATTTTGTTAAACAACGAACTGTCTAAAACAGCAGTTATACTGTTGTCTCCTATTCTCGCGGGGCTAAGCCTTAGAATATATATAAAGCACATAAATTGTTATTAAGAATTCTTCCACGTGGCTTAAAAGTCAGTAGAAACTCTGAAAAAAGTATAACATCATTAAAATAAAAACAAATCTTATCTAGGTCATTTCTACATATTTAAATCCTGTTTGAATACACCATCCTGCATAATCTAAATCAGTCAAATGTTTTCCCATATTCTCGGACCTTAGTTTAGTTTAAACTTCTGATTGGTTGTCAAGGGCTTTTGCTAAGGAGGGGGTAAACTCTTTCAGTTCAGATACGTATTTTTAAGAGTCACTTTAAATCTATCATATCGAAACTTTCTGCGTCTGTGGCATCATTTTTTGTTTGTTTATTGAGATTTGAACTATGCACAAGTATTAAATAAATGACAATATGCAACAGGTTTTACATGTGAAATTTCGAAAATATCGGAGGAAAAAACCTGATATATTCCTGGATATCAGGAATGCCCATTTCATCTGATTTTGTTAGGCACGAGATTATGAGAAACCCTGAGAATACGAGAATTGACGTTAACGCAATTTACTGGTCGCTATATACAGAGAGGTTCATTTTACATAAAATATCTTCTCAAATATCTCAAGTATACCTTTCACCTATATTACTCTTTTCCCAAACCCTACATAGTTTTGTTTCCTACCATATATACATGTCACTTCATTAAAACTACGCGGCTTCCCTGGCTTCTTTTTTAAAGAAGCCAACTTGTTACACTTGCCGTTGAACATGTTTATATTTTATATCATAGTTTAATACCTTCATACGGAAGATTAAAAAGCCAGACATTCCGTTAAAAAGCCTAAACCATGTAGTTATTCATCAATTGTATTGCACTGAACGATAAAACTAGTCTGAATTTTTATAACGAATTGTAATTTTCGATCACCTGGTGAATGTAGCTTGTTTTTTTATTGGTGTCAAGGGTAAAGGTAAATGTCATAGAAGATGGAACGCGACACTCACTCATCTCAAGATGCATTCACACATATTTCCATTACAAGAAGTCTGTTCAGGGCCTTTTCCTATAATTCAAGTCAAACATCAAGATCTTCCTCCCGAGATATACTCACACACACAATTTGGTAAGGTTCTGAGCTCCAGTTAATTTAACTATACATGTATATGATTGAGATCAAAGGTCGAAGCCATTGTAATAGTAAACTGGCAATTATACGCGACACTCCATTATATGACAACAATACCACAGCATAATTATAAATATCAAGGATTTACATAATACATATACCTATCTAATGATTGAATACCTAGAATTATAAAAAATTACATCACAGAAAGCGCTGATGACACAAGTCATATATCACATTAAATATCACATAAATGTTATGGAAAACTACAACAGTAAGTACTGTGTAAGTGTGCCTATTCTAGCATTTATTATGGTGTAAACTCCACTACATAAAAAGGCATGGTTTAAAACAGGTGTGTGTCTGATCGTGTCCCAACCATTAGGATATAATCCGAAACAAAACTGTTTGCTTAGGTTTAAAATGACAGTTTGGATACCGAATATACATATATAAGTGTGTAGTAACCTTAGATAGTCCTTAAAATTCAGAAGCTTATTTCCAGTGGGCTCCATGGTCTATGCTCACCATAACGTATTATGTTATTAGCCCCATCCTATTTTCTTTGAACAGATTTTCAAGTTGAACCCATATAAATATTTGAACAAGTTTGGTTACACTTGGGCTATTGGTTTCAGAAAAGAAGTCGTTTACAATTGTTGAAAGACGAACAGACGGACGGAGGGACGGACGCCTATTAGCGAAGTATCACAATTGTTTACTTTGAGCATCTTGCACTCTATCGAGCTCAAAGCCAGGTTGTTGCTATTCAGAGCTTCATATGTATTTCAAATCCGGTGCCTAGTTTGACTTGCTTTAAGTTCTTTATGAGAAAATACTACCATAAACGTGAATAAATAATAAAAAATCAAACTTCCAAGTTTGTTTTCATATAAAATAGATTTTACTTCAAGAGAGTTTAACCCTTTCCCCCATAGAAGCGCCTTTTAGCACATTATATTTATTCCTACACTGAATAAAATAGTTCAAATTTATACAGTCATGAATATTTATCATAAGGAATATTTTCTTTATTCTAGCAAGTGGAAGCTTAAAGCAGGCTGGAAGTAAAGCAGAATGCTCACTAAGGCGCATTCTGCTTTATATTTAACCTGCTTTAAATAGTCACCTATCTTCAAAACTGGAAAAAGGCTATGGGTTAATGGGTTAAACAGCATCTGTGCTGCTTATCCGCTGAGGTCATTAGCTATGCTCCGCCCATCAACAAGTGGTTCGTTTCTTTGAGCCCAGGACACTCTCCGGGCGGTGGAACAGTAGTCTTGCCGTCTGATACAGTTATAAGATTTGATTGCATGTCTGTATTTCATTTCATAAAATATCACTAGAGTGTCAAACATTTTGGATCAAGATGAGACGCAGAGTTACTCGTTGTCTCATGTAGATCATATCTGTGTGCAACAGTATAGTAGTCACTTCGCAAGAAGCGTGCAGTAAGTTAAAGAAGGGCAAAGGTAAAAAAGAACACTTTCTTTGGATTTTTTCTCATTTTGTGTTTTACCTGCTTTAAACATCTATCTGATAAAAAATGGGTTCATTCTTCCTTTACAATTATGCAATTTAGAACTTTACTGCATCATCTGAAGCAGACAAAACGGTGGCATGGACAATCTACATATTATAAACAAATTACAATAAGGAAATAGTAACTTTATAGCACGTTTCATAGGATTGTGGGGGTTAAATTCTGTACCACATGATGAATTGCTCATTATTTTGAATATAAAATATCCTAAAGTGTGATAATTGTAAAGCAGATACCTCCTTATTCTTTTTCTATGAATAAACATTTAAAGCCTTTCATTTAGTCCTCCGCTGAAAACAGTTGTTCAACTTTATACAGTTATGAAATTGAACCATAAGAAATAGTTTACATATCCTAAGAAATTGTAGCTTAAAACAGGTTAAAGTAAACTTATATGCGACTTAAAACGCATTCTGCTTTGTTTTCAACCTGCTTCAAGCCCCTATCATCAAAACCAGAAACAGGCTTTAGGATATTGGGTTAAGGAAATTCACTTGACATACAGTGGAGAATGTGTTATTCTTTCCCAATAAACGCGTTTACGCTAAAACTATTATTTCAAATACAAACAGTTTGGAGCCATATCAGACGCCGGGTAACCCGGCGTCTGATCAGGCTCCAAACTGTTTGCCATCAAGATATAAATGAATTATTAGAATTGTCCAAAAGTTGTTCTTTTCTACGTTTTAGCGCTTTGCGTTTGCGTACGTTTGCGTTTAAACGGGAAAGAATAACAGATTCTCCACTGTAAACACCGAAAACAAGCTGTTTTGGTCGTAATTGTGGGTGTTTGTGTGCACTCCAAGTTGAGATATGTCTGTGGTACCAACCCAATTAGCGCCTTAAATAGTCGAAACTATTAGTCCATCGAGAATAACGTTATTTCAAGACATAACGAAGAACAGTTAACTTCGTCCAAACACTCGTCTCCTAAAAATAACGCTATTTTCTGGTCTGCTGCCACGAATACCGATTCGTATTTTCTATTATTTATAGCGTATAATACGGTTAAACCTTTTGCGTGCTGAGAAAACTTGACTTGCATGCAATTTGGAAACTGATTCGACTCCAAGTAACGGTGCACAGTTTATAGTCAGCATCTATATTGTAAAACATTGATAGCATTATTTACTTACAATTAACCCTTTGCCTGCTGGTCGCGGCTTTACTGATTTTTGCAAACAGTTTGGATCCAGATCAGACGCCGCGTAACGCGGCGTCTGATATGGATCCAAACTGTTTGACACTCGTCTTTAGGTTTCTTTACTTAAAAAATGTATAAATCTAGATTTCGATTTTTTGCAGACGACAACTTCGAAGCAGATGATATTATCGCAGGATAAGGGTTAAATTGCCTAAAATTATAAGAAAAATCAGGAGAAGGCAGTATAATACAGACGACCTTGAAGCAGACGGAGTGGGTAATCACAGACAACAGAACCATATACATGTATTCGTATTTATTCTCCGTTTAGCGACTCGTTTGATAAGGCTAATCATCGTTCATATCGTTATCGTGACAATAAACACCACTCTCGACCATAAATAAAAAATAGCTCACTGCTACGCTCTAGAATAAATCTTGGGGATTGAGCGTAATTATTACAGATACAGACTGGTATAATCTCTTTCATTGCAACATTTTATCGTCTGTTGTGATTTTAACAGCAATAATGTCGTTTGCATTAATTCTGTTGCCTGTACTGAGTTTTCAATGTTAGATTTCAGGGACTTGGACTGGATAAGTACATAGACGTGGTAATGATACAAGGTATTCAAAGTCACCGAAACAACCTCTTTTAATCGAACACGTTTTCTTAGTATTGAATAGTTCGATTTCTCACGGTTTTACAGTACAAATTTACAATTGTTTATTTAAGTTACATGCATACCTCATACCCGTTACGAAATTGTCAATATCCTGTTTTCTGCATAATGCCAACAATTAATTTTAGCTCTCCTTATCATAACAAGGCAATATGATATCCCGTTTTATTAAATACCTTATTGAGCTTCTAGACAAGACTACAGTGGAGAAAACGTTATTCTTTCCAAATAAACGCGTTTACGCTAAAACTATAATTTGCGGTGCAAAAAGTTTGGAGCCAGATCAGACGCCGGGTAACCCGGCGTCTGATCAGGCTCCAAACTGTTTGCCACCACGATGAACAAGAATTATCAGAATTGTCCAAAAGTTGTACTTTTCTACGTTTTAGTGCTTTGCGTTTGCGTACGTTTGCGTTTAAACGGGAAAGAATAACAGATTCTCCACTGTATATAAAAGGATGCTAGTACATACACTGCATGTGTCTGTCATTTCCTATTTACAATTCATCTGTAATTGCAGTATTTGGCTATTTCCCAACAAAAGTAATGTCTAGTTATGATTGGAGTATGAAGAAAAGTTCAAGGTTAACCCTTTCACCTTCTTAATTCAAATACGATGGTCCTTTTCAAACAGTCTGGCTCTTGATCAGAAATCGCATTACGCGCTTACACACTACATTGTAGTTGGTTTTCATAACGATATTATTTTACACAAATTACTTAAACTTTAATCTCAGAAATAAACCAGACGGCAATTGTTTAAACATATTCCCTCGTTACCATGATATGGTAAGATCAGTTACTGTAGTAGTATTTGCTTGTAATTCTATTGATTTTCATAGTTCTAAGTTTTTAATTTCATAAATTCAAACTGCTTGACAGTTACAATGGCATTTCTTCAGTCATATTGTCTTAAACATAATTTTCAAAAGACAGTTCAAAGTAAAAGAAAACAATATTAAACCAGAAACGGCAGAAAGTATGTTGGAAATGAAAGAACAAGAAAAGGATTAACACTTTACCCCATAGCCTGTTTCTAGTTTTGAAAATAGGGGATTACTTAAAGCAGGTTGAAAGCCTGCTTTGAGTTACCACTTGCTAGAATTAAGAAAATAGTCCGTCTGATACATATTCATGAGTGTATAGATTGGAATTATTTTCTTGCGCGGAGGATTAAACGGGATGCGCTAAAAGGCGCTTCTATAAGGTAAAGGGTTAAATAAGTTAACTCTTTCAACATTAAGTAACAATTGTATTAGCTTCTCTAGAAGATCATTTTGTACACCATATAACATTTACCGGTCTACTTTGAATTCTGGGTTGTTAAATAAATACTGATCTAAATTAACACTCTAATCTAAACAGTGCAGACCCTGATCATCTGGATGTACACTGTTTACCAATGTAATGAGTACTTATTTAACAGGTACATGGTGTTGAAAGAGGTCAATAGTGTTTCATGAACTTCTTATAATTGAATAATAGAATTATTAATCCCTAACTGCTTTCACGTCATCTACATAACAGTATTGCCGTTTGCCTTTACTTATTTAATTGAATGGATCCTGACCATTCCAATAATATCATGTTTTGTTGAAAAACATTAATCTGAACTGATAATAAGATAAAACCTGAGTTCAATGAACGAAACAGCCGGTGTTTGTCCTTGCAAGTTCAACATTGCATTTTGGTAAACAAAATGTTTTCTATCAGTACAAAGACTGCTGGCAAGACGTCTATCTAAATGCAGAACAACATCATTATACTTCTAAATAACCTGCATCCAACAAAGCCGTCCACGTGAACATTGTTATGGGATAGTCGCGCTAATACAACGGTTTGAAATAGTTTTTGATCTCGATGTTTTATGAGAGGTGCTCATTAATGTCTTTATTGCCTTCTTAGAGTATGTTTGTATTTGCAAACAGTTTGAATACTGACCAGGCACAGAGTTTTCGACCACGCTTCAAACAGGAATGCACCTTTAGCCACAATCTACCTTTGACAAAATGCTCTTAATCTTAATTTTGACAAACAGTGGGAATGTGTAAAATGAGATTGTTTAGTGTAAACTACACACGAAAACATCACACCCATACATCGGCTTAAACGTATGCGTGTGGCCGTTATTAACTATTTCACTGCCAAATTAAGTGTGAGATGTTTTACCCTTTCACCGTTTCATTGTCGTCTGCTTTACGTTTGTTGTTTGCAAGATCATTTTAAAGAAAGAGTCAATGTAGTTTGACTTACAACATATCGGTACGAGTTGTTAACAGTTTGGATCCTGGTCAGACGCCGAGTTACGCGGCGTCTGATCAGGATCAAAACTGTTTGCAAATGTGCTTTATGACGTCATTGAGAGTAAAAGGGTTAACGGAACTTTTAACCTGCGTTGAAAGATTTTAACAATCAATGATTTTTTAACCCTATCACTATCAATAGTGCCAAAAGGTGCATTTCGCATAGTTTTGATCCATATCAGACGCAACGTTACGCTGCGTCTGATCAGGATCTAAACTACTTGACACTCGTTTCAAAATAACGTCAGTAACACTAACTAAAATCTAGCTTTGAAACGATATATCCGACAACAATATTGACAATATAGAGGTACAGGGCAAAAACACTCGATACAGTGAAGAATCTGTTATTCTTTCCCAATAAACGCGTTTACGCTAAAACTATTATTTGCAGTGCAAACAGTTTGGAGTCAGATCAGACGCCGGGTATCCCGGCGTCTGATCAGGCTCCAAACTGTTTGCCACCAAGATAAACAAGAATTATCAGAATTGTCCAAAAATTAAACATTTCTAGGTTTTAGTGCTTTGCGTTTGCGTACGTTTGCGTTTAAACGGGAAAGAATAACAGATTCTCCACTGTACATTTGACGATGAAAGAGTTAATTGGAAATGTTTATTACAGTGCACCCTCTCTATACCAACACCCAGTACATGTAGGAGACACTGATTGTGTTTGTTGTTCGAAGGGAGTTGTTTTAGGGAGGAAAATTTTATAACATTTGCAAACAGCTTAATCCAGATCAGACGCCACGGAACGCGGTTTCTGATCTGGATATGAGGTGTTTGTAACACGTCATTATGTTTTTTTCTGTCAAAATGTCCAATTATTGACTTTTAGAAAAACAGCAGACGACAATGTTAAGCAGACCATATTGCAGCCGTGAATAGGTTGGACTTATTTGTCTTGTTAGGGGAACAGCGGCAATCATTGTTGTCAGGACGGAATCATTGATCGGATGGTCATTGTAGAGAGGGAGCACTGTACAAATGCCTAATAAGGCGTGCTTCATTTCAAGACGCTTATACAAATCATATATAATTCCCTTTACCTGATAGCATTGTTTCTAGTATTGAAGATATGTGACTACTTAAAGCAGGTTGAAAGTAAAGCAGAATGCGCCCTAAGGCGCATTCTGCTTTACTTTCAGCCTGCTTTAAGTTATTAACTGCTAGAATAAGGAAAGTATTAAATATGACACATATTCATTGCGGTATAATTTGGAACTATTTTCTTCAGCGGATGAATAAAATGAATGTGCTAAAAGTCGCTTCTATAAGGGAAAGGGTTAATATGATGGAAATTTCAGTTACAAGTTTAGTCTACATGTAGTCCATTTCTTTAACTATCTACTTTTGTTTTCACACTGTATTGGAAAGTGACAAATAGTACAGACGCTGGCAGAGTGTACCTGTACGGACCCTCTGATCAGGGTATACACTGTTTGGATAACACATGTATACAGTGGAGAAAACGTTATTATTCCCCGTTTAAACGCAAACGAAACGCAAACGAAACGCACTAAAAATAAGAAAATAACAACTTTTTGAAAATTCTGACTAGTTATATTAAACTGAGTGACAAACAGTTTGGAGCCTGGTCAGCCGACGGGTTACCCGGCGTCTGATCTGGCTCCAAACTGTTCGTATTGGAAATAATAGTTTTAGCGTAAACGCGTTTATTGGGAAAGAATAACGTTTTCTCCACTGTATTCTACACGTGTACACTGTTTGTGAAAAAGGCATAAACGAATGAAGCACGCTACGTATCTGTAATATGCTAAGTGTGTTGTCTGCAAGACTATTCATGACTGATTTATTTGCATATTCTCTCCAAAATATATTATCAGGGTGTTAAGAAGTTTTAAAGCAGATGGTCTTTAGTTTGTCAGGCCATTTATCTGGATCCAAACCCTCTCACCGCCAATTTGTATGCTATTACAGTGTAGAATACGTTATTCTTTCCCGTTTAAACACAAACGAAGCGCAAACGCAAACACAAAAATGTAGAAAAGGACAACTGTTTGAACAGTCTGACTTTTCATTTTTATTTGAGTGGCAAACAGTTTGGAGCCTGATCAGACGCCGGATTACCCGGCGTCTGATCTGGCTCCAAACTGTTTGCATAGGAAATAATAGTTTTAGCATAAACGCGTTTATTGGGAAAGAATAACGTGTTCTCCACTGTGTAGCCTTTGGTCCCTTATACTGACAAAGTGTCGTCTGCTAAATACAGCTCTCTGCATGTTCGTTAGAAAGTTAAAACTGAGAGAGTATATATATGACGTATATAAATATAATATCAGTGACAGACAGTTAAGATCCTGTTCAGACGCCGCACAATTTGATTTGTATGAGTTGTAGCAATACTTTGTATTCTCACATATCTACCCCTGTTTTCTATAGCGAACAACGATGACGAATATCCTTATCTCCAACATGTGTGAGATCAATTTGATGACGTCACCATAACGCCACTATTTCTAACGGCGTTTTGACGTCGCCGAGGTTCTTGAAAATGTATATTGCTTTAAAAATAGCTTAAATCGTTGGTGATGTGAGAAAAAGAATCTGTCACTCGTCGATGTTTCAGACAAGTTGATCTAAAACTCGTCTAGAATAGAAAAGTTATTAAGCTCGCCAAGGCTCGCTAAATAACATTTCAATTCTAGACTCGTTTGAGATCAGCTTGTCTTAAACATCAACTCATGACAGATCCTATATTTCCCAAACTGTTATATATAAAATCAAACAGCTGGAAATTCCTAATTTAAGTTGCACATTCTCGTGTAACTAAAGCTTTTTAAAATGTCGTACCTAAATTTCATACGAATGTTTTTTATGCTACTGTCTTGTCTTGGAAAGAATCAGGTAGTGTTTTCCTATATTCAGACGAATGTCTTTTTAAAACAGGTACATGTAGCAGGACACCAAAGTAAGTTTTCTGGGTTTTTTCATTGTGCCACGCGTAGATTTTTTTCAAAATAGACTGAATAAACATGAAATGTAGCTTCAAAATCAATCGCAACTTCCAAACATTCTAAAAGTTTCTTTAATGGTAAATATATATAAGTTAGTTTGTCGAAATAGTGCAGACGATCATTTTACAAGCAGACGACATAATGTCAGGAGAAAGGCGAGATGGTGTCTATTCCAAGTTTTAATTGCTTCATTGAAGTTAACGTCTAGACAGACTTAACAATTTCCAAAATTCTCTGTTATTTAGGATGGAAAAGAAAATTAGACAAAAAAATCTCATATAATTATCTCATTTCTTCTCTACTTTAAACTCCTTCACTACCATGACGGCATCCGCTTTAAACAATTGTCGCCTACATTTACTTTTTACCTTTACATTTTAGGTATGTTAACTTAAGAAATATTGACATGAGTGTCAACCAGTTTAGGTCTTGATGAGATACCGCGTTACTCGGCAACTGATCAGGAGCCAAACTGTTTGCAAATAACCATTGTACTCGTGGTAAGGCAGCTAAGAGGTTAACCGTGTCGGTGCTAAGTGCGACTTGCTAACATTTCAAACAGCTTAGATCCAGATCAGACACCGAGGCACTCGACATCTGATCAGGATAAAAACTGTTAGACCCTCGTTTATTTCTTGATTTAGTTATGGCATAAAACTTATTGTTACTTATTTCGCAGACTATATCATTGAATTTGACGATTACGTGATAAGGGTACAGTGGAGAATCTGTTATTCTTTCCCGTTTAAACGCAAACGTACGCAAACGCAAATCACTAAAACGTAGAAAAGTACAACTGTTGGATAATTCTGATAATTCTTGTTCATCGTGGTGGCAAACAGTTTGGAGCCTGATCAGACGCCGGGTTACCCGGCGTCTGATCTGGCTCCAAACTGTTTGCACTGCAAATAATAGATTTAGCGTAAACGCGTTTATTGGGAAAGAATAACAGATTCTCTACTGTACCTGGTATGAATTTAAAGGAAAATTACTATAATTACCATTACCATCCTTAGATAATATTCCGAGTAAAATTATATGTTCATACAGTCTAACTTCGATATCTCGAATTCGGTAAAGTCGACCATACCCGTATTTCAAAGTTAAAACGCGGTTTAGCCGCGTTTTAACTTTGAGACGGATATGCTCGCCTAAACCGAGCTTTAAATAATTCAATACATGTTTCGAAATATCAGATTGTTCGAGTTGAGCAAGTTCGACTGTATTTACATCATAGGAATAAGTTTTTAGCACGCTGTTGAAAAAATTGTTTTTGCATGAAAATGTTATCCGATATTCTATTGCATCTAAATTGAAACCAAACTGTTTGAGGCACTTGTAGTATGTATAGATCACCTGAGCAAAGCTCGTGCTGAACTTTTGTAATACTTGAATGTACGGCGTCCATCGATTCGTGCGTCGTCCGTCGTGTGTCGTCAACAAGTTAAGTGTTTACACTGTAGAGGCAACACTTATTATCAATTTTTTCTCAAACTTGCTCAGATTGTATTTAACTATAAATGAGTATGAGTATACAGTAAAACCTCTCTAATACGACCACTAAAATAAAGGCTAATTGGTTGTATAAAAGACAGTTGACAGCTTAAAGCAAGGTGACAGTAAAACAGAAAGCTCCTACAGGAGCTTTCTGTTTTACTGTCACCTTGCTTTAAGCATTCACCTGTCGTAAACGTCTAATAATTAATGCATTTTAGTGGTCGTATTAGAGAGGTTTTACTGTAGTTTAAAACGATCCATTAGGCCATGAGTTATCTCCTCTTGATGTATTGAAAATGCCATATCTTACAGTGTTTACTCTCTGAACGCCACAATTTATATCCAATCTTTCTCAGATTGTATATAACCATGAGTTCTCGAAGGAATTTGAGAATGGTTAAATTCATTCCATAATGTCATGAGTTATCCGCCTTTGACGTGTTGAAAATGCCATATTTAACAGTGTTTACATTTAAGCAACTACAGCTTTAAATGGATTTCATTATACGTGCACAAAATGCATATGCATATAGTTTTAAGTTCGTGAAGGAGTCCAATATTTGTTGAAATCGAATAATTGTGGTTTGGTTTACTAAGAAATGCTAGAAAACGCTTAAGATCAGTATTGTTTATTCTCCTTTACAGCAGATGAAATATATCTGGGCCTTCAAGTCCTTCTTGTCTAGAGGAATCACGCGACGAATTTTATTTGAACATTGTTGAAATATTTTATAAACGTAAATTACCTAGCGTGTTAAAGTGTAAATATGGATTTTAAACAGTTTGAAGAAAATAGTTTTTCGTGAAATTCGTGGAATTTTGTCTCCGAATGAATTTTGTTGGAACACGAAAGGAGTTTATATCGTGAAATTATAAACGATAGGTTTTGATATTTAACTAAATGCGTCAAAACGCAAATGTTATAACACTGAAATTGTAATTTAAAGAAGCATAAAAAATACATTTGTGTCACGCCATGACAGAACCTGCCTTTTTGCACTACAACACTGTACAAACCAAGCGCACTGGTGTCATCCGATGCTCTGTATCTGAGTTTGGTCTACACTACCAAATGCCGTACAACAGCTACATAAAATTCTTTAGGCGCATGTGGGTGTCAAACAGTGTCGACCAATACCAGCCGCTGTGTCTTTGACGCAGTGGCTAGCTTTGATCTACACTGTTTGCAATACAATAAGTCAGGTTTGTGTTATAGCACGACTCATTTATAGGACATTAACTACAGTTATAGTTTTATGTATTAAACTTTTCAGTTAGCTAGACATTTTTCGTCTGCAACAAGTTTCAACCGAGGAAATAATCACCGCCAATTTATGGCCATTCCCTTTAGACAATATTATCAGAGGGTCATATAGTTTGAGTCAACATGATATACAGAGTTACCTGAAGTCTCATCTGGAAACAAACTACAGCGCTCCCTCATTACAACGACACTTAATGGGAGACACATATTGTGTGTGTTGTTTGGAGGGAGTTAAAAATTAGGAATTGACTAACAATTGCAAACAGCTTGAATCCAGATCTGACGCCGCGTCTATTCTGGATTGAAGCTGTTTGTCACACATAATTATATTAATCCTATCAAATATCCACTAATATGTTACTTTGAGAAAAACAGAACACGACAATTTTAAGCAGACGATATTACAGCATAAAAAGCGTTAGCTATAGTTGTCATTTTAGGGAACTGTTATAAGGGTCGTCGTAAGGAGGGAGTCCTTGATTGGAGAGCCGTTGTAGGGAGTGAACACTGTACTTTGAATTTGTTGTTGGCATGGAAATAAGTCCGTCATCCTCTGATTTGTCAAATGATTGCCGTCTATGCACATATGAAGTTGCAAAGAATATAGATCTAGCTTTCAAGTTTTTACTGACAGTTGCAGACATTTATTAGGAAATGACAACATTTTGCTAACACTTTCATCGCCGATCTTGCTGTCTAAGTTTGCTACAGTGTTCCCTCCCTACAACGGCCCTCCCTACAGCGACTCCCTCCTTACAAAGACTCTTGCAACAATTCCCTAACAGGACTAACGCTTTTATTGCTGCAATATCGTCTGCTTAGTATTGTCGTCTGCTGTTTTTCTCAAAGTGACATAATGAATATTTTTAAAAGAAAAGAAATTAATGACGAGTGACAAACAGCTTGAATCCAGATCAGACGCCGCGTTACGCGACATCTGATCTGGATTCAAGTTGTTTGCAGATGTAAGCCAAATTTCCTCCCTGTAACGACTACCTCTGAACAACGCACATAATCGTTGTTTCCCATTGGGTGTCGTTGTAGAGAGGGAGCGCTGTATTTTGTGGTAACACCTTCTGCTTTGATTATGTTGTTTGCTATATAAATTCAAACCTTAGTTGTTAAGTTGTTTTGACTAAACTAGTTTAACAATTTAGACAGTTTGGTTTCCGAAACCGACGCAGTTTTACACTAGATCTGGTCAGAACCCAATCAATTTACAAGGGTGGTTAAGTGAACATTTAGTGGTAAAATTGTTAAAACTTTGATTTCAACTCTTGGCTAAACTAAAACTTGCAAACCAGTTTGATCAATACTAGACACCTTGAAAGTTTTGTCGTGTACAATCTCCAACCTCTGTTGACCGTTACAATATTGTTTCGTTACCCCAACACTGACTTTATGACGCTAGTATCCGTCTAATTCATGTGAATAATATGTGACAGACACGTTATTGCTGCAGACGTCACGTTTTTTTCTCGGAAACGTCATTGCTTGCTGAAGGTAAGCATAATTAATTAGCAATGCGCTGGATAATTTTGTTATCTAAATAATTCCCGTTTATCACAACACCAGGGCTGCCATAAATTGATCATGAAAAATCCTTAGATTTCCAAGCTTTTCATTTTTTCAAGCGCGATTTTACGTCATTGTCAATTTCTAGACACGTGGCCACTAAAATCAGATTGAAAGTAAAGCAGAATGCGCCTTTACGTTTAGCCTACTTTTAGCCTACTTTAAGCTACCATCTGCTAGCATAAAAATCCGAATATTTCGGAAAAATCCGGAGAAATGGCAGCCCTGCATCACATAAATACTAATGACCAACGACTTGCTGGGAACTTGCTCTAGAACAGGAAAGGGACATGTTGAACACTGACATTTTAAAGAATAATTGCAGTCAGTGCAATGGAGAATCGAAAATGTCACGTAATTGAAAAACAAAATATGGAATTGCGAATAGAATCTTATTTGTTTGCAAATCTTGTGTTTTGAATGTATCTATTACAGTAACAGGTAATTGGAAGGAAATAAAACATTATTTAACCCAGATCAGCCTTTTGTCTACTAAAGTGGACATTTGCAAACAGTGGAGACCCTGATGAAACATCCCGTTATTTGCTTTATTTCTGTACCGACGAACACTGCAGTGACTTTATGTCATCCATATATATCTGCAACGAACTATTCCAGCAAGTATACAGAGCGAGTTCATTGCGATATCCAGGCATAAATAGGTTAAACAAACGGGGTTTGTAAAAAATTTTGAGACGGTTTTCTAGTGACACACGAGGCATTTTGTTTGTTTCCATTCGTTTCTTTAAAGAGGCTCGCAACCAGATTTAGCATTAAAAATAGTAATTTGTAAATATATGTCACATGCTTATATAAATGGGTAAGATTTAGTTTTGGATAATAAATTCTGTTAAAAAATGCATTTCAAAAAAAAAAGGAAGAAGCTCTGGTGGGATTCGAACCCGTGACCCACCATGCGGAGACAAACATGAAAACAAAGGCAACCGCCTTAACCACGCGGCTACTGGGGCTCTCTATCTATATAATAGCGAATTAATGTACTTCACTGGTAGCGATTGATTTATACATATTCGGCTCGGGTTTATGTCTGAGCCCGTGTAGAGACGCAACAACAACTATACCGTTTGTTAAAGCTATAGAAAAACGATGGAAAATATCTAAAAAAAACTAAGATTCGGTGAAAATTCTTGAGACTTTTTTTAGGCTGATCATATTTTTTTAATGTCAGAAGCCAAATAATGCCACAAATTTGCTTTTATTTGAGTATTTTATTTTATTTTGACAAGTACACCATCCGGTTGCGAGCCCCTTTAATCCTTCTACTTAAGGTTAACAAACGATACTAAATCAGGATCAGGGTTCTTTGTCTTTTGTCGTTCAAATCATACTGTCAGTTCGTATACTTAACCACTCGCCGCGAAGCTTCACGGACATGTTTAAACAGTTTGGATCCCTATCACAAGCCCAGTCACTTGGTGTATAGTCAAATTACAGTGGCTCGAATCCAATATAAATATCTATAAAATTAAATGTAGATCTAAATACAAATCATATCATATCATTTCTTAGGTACTGTACTATTAGGATATAACTATACAATTAAATGAATAAACAAGTCAGTACATGTACTATACATATTTCCATTTTATAGTTAGATGTACGCGGTAGAAAAGGGGAGGTTCAACTAGTTAAAGATATATAGGTGTGAAATAAATTAGATCTTATCTTGAGCCCTGAACAGTAATCAAAAGATAAAGATTTAAACGTTTTTCAACTTGCAAACCTTATTTATTTACTTGATTCCATTTCCATTTCTTAAAGCATGCCGTACGATATCTTCACCACAGACATTGGATAATTTGGTTTCATTTAGTCCGTCCACTGCCTTGACGTCATTGATTTTAAACATTTATCGTTTGATTTAATTCTCGAGTTCACGTTTAGGTTTTTTGATTTAGTAAATATTGAAATGGGTGTCAAACAGTTTTGATCCTGATCAGACGCCGCGTTATTTAGCGTCTGACCATGGACGTTTACCGTTTGCAAAACACTATTGTACTTAGGGTAGGACAAGGAAGGGTTACGTATGTTTAAATGCCATCATTTTTTCTCCCCATCTTAGCTGTTTTGTTATTATTATGTAGAGCCCATTTGATGTTCGTTTGCAAAATCTTGAATAAAGATATAACTCAGCATCTGATCAAGATTAACAATTTTTGACATTGACAAATATGGGAGTTTCAATGAAATTGCGTTGTATCTTAAGTAAGACTTACTTGCAGAAGACAACGTTGAAAAGGTGGCAAGACAACAGAGATAAGGCTAAGCGTGTTCAATCAGACGTGATTGTCGTAAACCTTCACCGAGACAGCCAAAAAAATCAAATTATGTAAAAGAGAACTTTTATGGTATTATTAAAACCTTACCACGTTTAAAAACCTTCCTCCTAAACATCATACAGTACAAACTATTTCGAAATTTGTCAATGGCAAAACTATATTAAAATGAAGTGTGCGGATTATTTTGGTTTCTAACCAGACATTAGTTTCAATAACACATGATCTCGAACAGCTTTTCTCTAAATGCTAGCTAATACGACTTAACCCATTAATACCCAGTTGATTCCTCCATGTTTATATATTGGATTAGTCCATCTTTTATCAAGGGAATAATTGGTCAAAATGTTCATTTTCATTTTGCTTTATATTGAAATTCCTATCAGCAAGTAGTGTAGACTCTGATCAGACGCCGCATAATGCGGCGTCTGATCAGAGTCTACACTGTTTACCTATGTCCCAGATATGGGATCGTGAACACAAACGGGTTAATGCTAGCTAATGCGACTTAACTCTTTCCTCCCTGAAACTTTAAATGGACAATTCCAATTTCCATTTTAGTCTAGGCCATTTCTGACTTTTCGGGGTTGTTTTTGTCAATGTCTGGCATTATGACAAACAGTGAAGACCCTGATAAGAGGGCTCCTTTCGGAGCCCTCTGATCTGGGTCTTCACTGTTTGCACAGGACAAGATTACTATTCATATGTACACTGTTTGAAAAGGACGCCTATATGCGGGACAAGGGTTCAAAGGGTTAACTAGTATTGGCAAAAGCTTTTTAACAACATCAGCCTTAGCGAGACGCGATGTCTGACAAGGATCCGAACTGTTTGACTCTTATGCGTGTATAAGGATTTCCTCTAGATACAACAGCAGCAAAACAAATCAAGTCTCGACTAGCAGAATGAGGTTTTCTTCTATTCATCTCACTCATCATTAACCCGGTTTCTGCCATGACGTCAACCGCTTTTAACAATTGCTGTCTGCTTTTATTTCTCAAATTTAGGATATAGGTAAATTGAATATACACATTACCAGTTGACAGTGTGATACAGAGTGATGTATTTAGCTCGAGACGTTTTTGGCGGAAATAGCCGATCTGACGAGCACCAAAAACGTCGAGAGCTAAATGCAACACTCTGTAGCACACTGCCAACTGGTAATGTGTTTATTATATGCCTTGAATACACACCAGAAACAATTACATAGTAGTTTAAATCATTTTATAGCCAAAATTTATTAGTTATTTGAAGCAGAACAAGATTTATTGTTTGCCACAATGAATAACGCGGCACTTGTACACGTACGTAAATGACGTCACGTTAAATCGAAAGCGAGGTCAGAGTAAAATACAAAGTGGCTGATACAAGGTGGCTGATACAGACTCTTGTATTTTACTCGGCAGATACACGCGAAAACGCTCGATATCATACAAATGCATATAATAAAAAGTAATATCTTAATTATTGTCATATGGTTTGGATCCTGATTAGATGCTGCGTTTCGCGGCGTCTAATCAGAATCTAAACTGTTTGCAAATAGCCATTGTACTCGGGGTAAGCCAGTGAAGGGGTAAATGTGTTCGTCTTTAAGATAACAATAACGTGCTTCGTGGTTTTGTATACCGGTATTGTATTGCTAATTAAACTACCAGTCTTAAACAACAATTTGCTTGAAAATATTTCATCTGCAAAAATTATTTCTTCAAGGTTTACTGATAAACAGTTTGGAACAGAATTCATTGTTTCATGTAATACATCAAACAATGTATTATTACGCCCACTGAGTCAAAGTTTCTGCAACAGCAAAATGTGAACTTCTTCTTGCGTCTTTTACACCAATGGCAAGCAATCACAATGCTTATTTGGTCATGTCAGGGTAGTGAGAAGAGAGATAGATACATGTACCATGTCTTCGAGCTACTCAATACAGCTGGTAAAGGGTATCGCCTTGTGTTAAATCTTTAAATCACCTATGCCGTCAACTATATTAGGAACAGTATTATAATTTGACAAGTGTGTCTGCCTAAAATGATATTGTAAACTCCCTCCCAAATAAGCTAGGGAAATTTTAAACAAATAACTGAATAATGCAGAACAAATGGCTCAGAGAAATCTCACAAATTATCACAGTAAGACTCGTAGCGTTTAAATCTAAATGGCAGCATAGTGTAAGATAGAAATAAGACAGACAACTACCTCATAGAGCTTTCAGTAATACATATATTCTGCATTCAAATGTCACTCTGTCGTTTAGATAAACTATGTATATGATATCAGGTCCGTTTGAGGTGAGTCTTAGACAATGATGATATTTAGAGCGTTCCGCTCAAAGCTGAAAAGTTAAAAGGTTGAAAATTATCTCTGACTCACTTTAACCATTCTATAAGGATTAACCAATTAATTTGGTTATTAAAAGTTTTATTGTATATCCAAATAATGTTTTGATTGGTGTAATAAGGTACACCACTTGAACAATACGGTACAACACCTCAATTAGCTCAAAATTTAAAACCTCAACGCAGACTTATGAAAATTAATAGAAGTTTTGTCTCGTGGTTTCGTCCTGTAACCAAGTCCACTGACTTTAATTATCGTTAACTATAAAACCCTGCTAGAATCACTCAATAGTGTCATCTTCGAAAGAGTTTAAATCTTCCAACTTAAATCTTTCGCCCTCTTAAAAAGACATATTTCTCGAATTCACATTTTCTCTAGAACGCCTATATATCAGCTAGAATACCCTTAAAACTTTTCTTGTGTGTCGACCTTGTCCTATTTAATGAGGCTAGATTGCTACTAACCCTTTCACTCTCAACGACGCCTAAAACGCGTTTGCAAACAGTTTGGATCCTGGTCAGACGCCGCGTGACGCCGCGTCTGATCAGTATTCAACCTGTTTCACACTCGTTTCGAAATTCCGTCAGTCACAATGCCTTAGATCTATCTTTGAAACAAATACTGAAGCAGGCGACAATAGAGCGATTAACCCTTTACCTCATAGCCTGTTTCTAGTTTCGAAGACAGGTGACCACTTAAAGCAGGTTGAAAGTAAAGCAGAATGTGCCTGCACATTCTGCTTTACTTTCAGCCTGCTTTAAGCTAAAATCTACTAGGCTATGTAAAATATTTGTAATGGTTATTGTTCATGAGGGTATAAACTGGAACTATTTTCTTCAGCGGAGGAATAAATTAAATACGCTATAAGTCGATTCTATGGGGGAAAGGGTTAAGGGGTAAAATTATCCCGAACAATTTTATCATGAAAGGGTTAAAGCAGACTCAAATAAAACAGACATCTCGCAAAGATATAAGCGGAAATGGCCGTGATATTTAAGGTACTCGATGTATTACAATCAACCATCTACCTACACATTCAAGAAGGAATAAATGTCGTATTTTAAGCCATGTTTATCATTCTGCCATCGCTTTAAACGCCAGTAGGCGACTTTTCAAATTATTTTGGTCTGAATATGACTCCCTGTTAGTATTATGTTACAAAATGACAAAATTTTCAGACCTGATCAGAGTGTTCCTTTATTATACCTCTGATTTCGGTCTTCCCTGTTTGCATAGTACAACAGTTCTCTACACTAGAACATAGTCTTGTAAATGACATAAATATGGGCCACTAGCATTTATGAGTTAACCCGTTCACTCTCAATGATGTCATAAAGCGCGTTTGCAGTTTTGAACAGGGTCATAACTGTTTACCACAAGTTTTTAATTTACGTCAGTTATACTGTTTGTAACTTTGAAACGATATTGCAGACAACAATATTGAAGCAGACGGCAATATGGCAGTGAAGGAGTAAACACCTCACGATAAATCTGATCGTGAATGGGCAAAGACAGGTATCTGCCTATAAGATTGTCGCGCAGTTGAATAGATTGTGTTGACATTAAATTTATCCCATTTTTTATTCCTTAGATCTACTTGTTATTCTTTTAAAGACATTAAACTGTAAGAGTTTCAACTCTCTGTTACCTAAACCATATCAACTTTTCCAACTCTCAGACACGTTTTCGTATGTTCATTGTACTGTCGATTTACGACTGTCTACAAACAAAAAATACTTTGCACGCTTACACGTTCTTCCGAAAATAAGTCATGGACAAACCAGAATATAATCCAATCAAATACTTTCTCCAGCTCGTTTTCGATTTATCCGACATCTGTCTTATATTTGTTTATCATTTCACAGAATAGACATGTCATTGTCGGCAGCGACCTTCAATAAGGTTAGTTTTCAATTGTATACAATTATCTCTCATTTTGGTGTTTCTATAAGATCTACGTATGTTCGGCATGGTGAACCGATATTTGACACCAAATACGAAACCATTGATTTTGATCAAATCAACTCTTTCAACATTAAGTAACTCTGGGGATTATTAGGTTTCCTTGTGGATCATTTTAGTTATCCAAAAACATGAACCAGTCTACTTGGAATTATGGGTAGTTTGATCAATACTGATCTAATTTAGCAAACAGCCTCCCAGCAGGCACACCAACGTTGAATCAACGTTGGATCAACGTTGAACTTCAACGTTGAAACAACGTACGATTTATATTTGATTTTGAAAGTTTATTTGACGTTGAATCTCAACGTTGATTCAACGTTGATAATGGTTGAAGTTTCAACGTTGAAATGACGTTGATTCAACGTCAAAACAACATTGTTTCGAGTGGGCTGTCCGTTTTTGTGTGCGTTTGTTTCTCCAGATATTGTTTTATTTTCAAATTCTGCCTTCAACTTAGGTTTTAGGAGCTCTACTCTACTAATAGTAGAGTAGACAACGCATGGGCGTTGGAAGATGTTTGATTACAGCTTATCAAATATTGTTGCTTCATGTATTAGTACGCTGGGTATCTATAATTAAACATTTTTACATTGAATTGGTTTGCTTTCTGGAAGGTTGTACTTTATTTATTTTAATTGTAAACTTAAATGTAAAATTCAGTGCTTACTATTAAAAACTTAGAACTTATTTCTTTTGCATCTAAACTATGAAGGATCAAATTAATATTTAATTTGAAGTTGTTATGATTATTTATTAAATAATAATAATTTTTACCTACGTCCATTATCTGACAATGTTGATTCAACGTTGATTCAACGTTGATTCAACTTTGGCAGTAGATTTTTAAATTGAATTTATTTTTTTACGATAAATCATAGTTTACGTGATGAGATTTATCAGAATTTTCATTTTCAACGATTTGTTTTTTCCCACGACCATTTTCAACGTTGATTCAACGTTGGCAATGCATTCGGTACCGACCCATGGTCGTCCAAGGGTGAAAAAGGGTTGATCAACGTTGCGACGGAATATCAACGTTGTTTCAACGTTGAAACAACGTGGTGTGCCTGCTGGGCTTGCCCTCTGATCAGGGTATACAGTGTTTGTAAATATTACGAGTATATTTAAACAGGTCCATACTCTAGAAAGAATTAGTTAACAGACTCGTTACATAGAATGAAGCCGTGTATATAAATCCTTCCAACTTAAAGTCAAGTCTATTGACCTATTTGGGTTTTCAACTTGAGATAAATTCGTTGCTTTTTATAGATTCTATATCATGATTTAAAAAATAAACAATATGAAGGATGGTGTACCCTAGTATGGCATTTCAGCTACATTTGAAAGCAAGTTATTGCTTCCAGTAGGAGTCATCTGATAAGGATTAACAAATACAGTCGAACTTCGATATCTCTAACTCGGTAAAGTCGAACATATCCGTACTTCAAAGTTAAAACGCGGCTAAGTCGCGTTTTAACTTTGAAATTCGGGTATGTTCGCCTAAACCGAGCTTAAAATGAGACAATTTTAGGTTTCGAAATATCGGATAGTTCCAGTCATGTGAGTTTGGAATATCGAAGTTCGACTGTATATTTTCAACATAAACGAAATTCCGTTTCAGGAGATGTTTTACGCTGCAAACAAGTTGCAATGCAATTAGTATGACAATTTCTCGACGCGTTTCAAATATATAAGATTCCGTTTAATTCGGCACCAGAACATACTCAACACTGTCTGACACTCCGATTTTACAAAATCGAAAACATTCGCAAACAACAACATTTCCTACATTTTATTGCGATCCTTTGCTCGCTAGTTTCGTTTAATCCTTTCATGATCAAATTTACCGTGAGGTTTTTACCCCTCCACCGCCATATTATCGTCTGCTTCAATAGTAGTATTGTCTGCAATATCGTTTCAAAGTTAGATATAAGGTAGATTAACTCACGTAATTTCAAACTAGTACCACTCAGTTTTGATCATGATCAGACTCTGCGTTACGCTGCGTCTGATCAGGATCAAAACTGTTGGCAAATACGCTGTGTGGCTTCATCGAGAGTGAAAGTGTTAAACAGAAAAGGAAAATGTTTCCCACAATGTAAACAATTCTAAGATAGGTATTTATTGGAAATCTTTATCATTCTATCTGATCCTGAGCATGTCTTATCACTTAAACTAATAAACTTTGTAAGAGTAATTATTAGCGTACATTACACGCCAAGGCTGACATAACATCAAAACGGTAATTGAGTGTTTGAGAGGTGAAAACCATAGGTCGATTCTTGATAAACGCTGCTCCTTTAAGTCGTCTTAACTTAAACATGTCCCAGATAATAACTTTTAACCTTGGAAAGCAGGTATAAGATTTCGAGGCTTAATTGTATGGTCTAATGCATTTAATTGGTGGGGAGTAAAAGGTGCAACTTCTTTAACTCATTCACCCCTGAAACTGTTTGTGGACAATTCAAATTTCAAAATATGTCTACTCTATTTTTTACTATTTAGGGTTGAATTAGCAATATGTTACAAAATGTCAAACAGTGTAGACCCTGATCAGAGGGCTCCTTAAGAAGCCCTCTGATCAGGGTCTACACTGTTTGCATGAAGCAAGTGTAATCCTCACAGGTACACTATTTGTAAATGACGAGTATACTCGTCGCTAGGGTTAAATGTGTTAAGTGTTTGTTGTTGGAACCAAAATGACTGTAAAACCTGAACAGAATGTACAGTATGAATGGCATCAGTGTATGTCTGTACCCTGTAGATTCGGGAGGGGGGCATTGATAATGGTCGGTCTGTTTGCTTGTCGGGTAGTTCTTCTGTTGTCCACTGTAAACTTGACCGACATACTAGATCCACGTGCGATTTAAACATCTAGAATGTGTACCATACTCAAGAATCAAATGCACTTAGTACATTATCAATCATTTTCATTTAGGTGTCCAAATATTTTAATTTACATTTGTCAAAACTTAGAAACTACATGTGCTAGAGGCCTCATATTAACATAAGCATGTACAGTCGAACTTCGATATCTCGAAGTCGGTATTGTCGAACATACCCATATTTCAAAGTTAAAACGTGGGTAAGCCACGTTTTAACTTTGAAATATGGGTATGTTCGACTTAACCAAACATGAAATAATGCAGTTCATATGTCGAACTATCGGATAGTTCGAGTTAAACGAGTTCGAGATATCGAAGTTCAACTGTAATTATTTCATGCATTAAACACACCTTGTTATGTAGTGCCGCTATAACTATCACTGAAATTGACCGCCAAATTAATCGTATGTTTTGTTACTGTTGTATGCATTTTGATAAAATTTTGAGTTAAAACAAAATTAATTAAGAAGTATTTGACAGACACAGAGTTTCTAGACGGGTCTGAATCCATAATGTGTGCGAATGCCTCGGTAGTCAACTTTAAAGTCGTCCACTTTTGTGTGTGTATTTATAAAAAAAAAAAAAAGAAGGTTATTCTATGTTCTTTTGCTTCATGGTATTGAAATAGTGCTCTCCAATATGACAGATAAATACCCACCGTATTGTCGTGCTTTAATTCCATTTAGATATTATTTCAGCAAACTATTCGCTTTTTGTTCATGAAACACAACCTTTGTTTTGCTTTTCTAGAGACTTCCAACACTATTTTCTTTACATATGCTCAAGAAAAAACCGAAGAAGTAATTACCCTATTTTTATGCAAGACTGCATCTTGTAGTTACTGAGGGAATGTAAAGTTGCGGTGAACAACTATAAAATATCTCTTTAGATTGTTTTCAAGTCGGTTAACATATAACATTCTGGGGTAAAACTTAAGGAAGCTCAGTGCTTTGTCAGTAGTTATAAGCCAAATTAAACACAGCAATACATTTGAACCGTGTCATTAAGCAAAACAGTGATATTAAGACTAGTGCCTGATCATTTTAACAGTAGTGAAACGTAAAGCAATATACAACTTTAATTGCTAATGAGTGTAAAACAGTGTCAACCTTGGTCAGCCGCGTCTATACTTTGAGTAATACATTAAGTCTTAGTCTCGTTTAACCCCTCACTGCCATACCACAAGTACAATGATTATTTACAAACAGTTTGTATCCTGATCAGATGCCGCGTAACGCGGTGTATGATCAGACCCCAAACTGTTTGGCACTCATTTCAAAGTCGACAATAGTTAAAATATAAATTTCAGGAAAAATTGCAGACGAAAACTGATTGAAATTGATGACGTCAGGGCAGTGAAGGGGTTAAATGTTGTATTGAGTGATCGTTCCGCTGTGATCAAACAGGAAAATATATCGAAATAATTTTTTTACATTTTCTGTTTTCGCTCTAGGAATACAATACCGTGTTACCTCTCACGACTGCTGAATGACAAATGTCTCTAAAGGTAGAAAAAGAATTTCGAATCTGAAGCATTTTGAAGTGTTAATAAAAGCTTTGGGTTTAGGTATAAGCGTGAGTATTCCTGTTCTTCGGTGCGATATTTACTTAGCATGTATTCCAAATGGTAACTACGACAAAACTGATGCGTCAAAGTAGTCGACGATAGCTCAACCTTAAGCGCCCTGGTATTTACTGTTCTACAAATTTGTCGAAAATAATTGCAATTTAGGATATAAGATCAGAAGGTCAACAATTTCTTTTGTCACACAATTTATGTTAAGCATTCGTTTTGCACATTATTTGTTAGGATAGCAATAAAAATAGAATCCTCATATAACAACACAATTAACGACAACTCCCAGCATAAGTTTCACTTGGAAAATGACAGAATGGTTTTGTTTTATCCATGAATATATTATGGATTCCTAGGATTGGCTTTGAACCCATTCACTGCCATGATATAATCAATTTTAAACAATTGTCATCAGCTTTTAATTTTCATATTAAATATTTATGTGTTGTTGGGTTTTTTTCATATGAAAAATTGAAACGAGTGGCAAACAATTTGGATCCTGATCAGACGCCTCCTCACGCGGCGTCTGATCAAGATCCTAACTGTTTACAATAACCATTGTACTTTCGGTAAAATACAGAAGTACGTAAGTGATATCTGTTTGAAAACGCTTTCTGGTTTACTTGCATCCTGCTAGAAGCTTAGGCCTGAGCCTCTTTAACCCTTTACCCAATAGAAGCGCCTTTTAGCGCATTTGATTTATTCATCCACACAAGAAAATAGTTCCAATTTATATAGTCATAAACACGTTCCAACAGAAATATTTTCTATATCCTGATAGATGATAGCTTAAAGCAGGCTGAAAGTAAAGCAGAATGCGCCCTCAGGCGCATTCTGCTTTACTTTCAACCTGCTTTAAGTGGTCACCTCTTTTCAAAACTAGAATCAGGCTATGGGGTAAAGGGTTAACCCTTTCACTGCTGAAGTTTTCGTGAGTTTTTACCAATGTCGTCTGCGTCAATGTTGTTGTCTGCAATATATTTCAACGTTAACCCTTAGCCCGCCAAATAAATTGTCGTCTGCTATATTTCTCGTCTGCTTCAAGTTTCAAAGTGCTTCAAAGTTGCTCAAAATTGCTGCAAATGTTGTCCGAGTGTCAAACAGCTTGGATCCGGATGAGACGCCGAGTTACTCGGCGTCTCATCCGGATCCAAGCTGTTTGCATATGGAGCTATAGTCGTGAGTGGCAGGCTAAGGGTTAATTTTAAGGCAGTATGACAAAATTTCGATACGAGCGTTAAGCACTTTGGATCCTGATCAGAATCAACAGCTTTCATCATTAGCATATACATGTAGTGCTAGCAATTGAATAATGCGACAATCAGTTACAACATCGTAATCAATTAGTAATAGAATATATCAATACTTGTAATATTGTTACACTTCCTCAAAAGGGCTGTCTAAAACATAACCCTGACCCCAAGGTTATAATTTTTTTTAATTAATTCTGGGATCGTTCTCAAGCATTTGATTGGTACGAATTGAGCTTTTGCTCACCAAAGGGTCTATATCTGACCAATCAAATGCTTGAAAACTATCTCAAACTCAACTCAAAGGTTTCATAACCTTGACAAAGAATTGTGCCTCTTTTAGATAACGAAGCTCTTAAACCGAATATAAAACAGTTTAATCCTTATCAGTGGCTGAAGTATTTGGGGTCTGACCTTGGTTCACGTTCATAACAAATGTTAGCCAAAAGTAGCTAATGACAGTTGTGAAGGTCATTATCTAAAATCCATTTGAAAAAATACACGTTAGGGAAATGAGGAAAACAAGTTTAAATTTTTGTCTCCGTTTAGATGGCACGTTCTTAACTCTTTCTCCAACACAAGCGTATTTGACGCCTAAGCGCCTAAGATTGATAGTGTGTTCTTTCTTTCACTTTGACAAATATCAACACACTTTTTACTTCATCCAGAGAAGCATGTGCTGAGACAGCAAATAAAGCACTCTAAGAAAGGCAGCAAATGGGTTAAGGATAAGGAATTCAATAATTAGGTCATTAATTTTAATTGTAAAACTATTACGTATATCGAATACGAAGACCAAGACTGTCGATGCCCATATAAAAATGCAAACGTCCTTCAGTCAAACGTATCAAAGGAATATAACCATTTGATATTCTTTCCCTTTTAACTGCCATGACATCTACAATTGTCGTCTGCTTTCTACTTGGACTTCCATCATGTTTAAATGAATGTATATAAGGCCGTGATCATGCTCACACACCATGCTATGCACCGTCTGTTCAGGATCCAAACTGTTTACAAATAATCATTGTACTGAGGGTAAGGCAGTTAATATTTGAAACACATTTTGCTGCATATCCGCATCGAACGCCCACAATGTGTTCTTTATAGATCGTTGAGATATGGGATTCGACAAGGTTACTGATGGTTATAGGTTTGTCTGCCAAAGAGCCATGGAAGCAAGATGTTTTGACACATTTTGTAACCTCCGTGTAGGATTATCTGTCAGGTTTGAATAAAGTGGGTTTGATGTAATGAAATAAAACAACGATCATCCTAATGCATCAACTTAATGTACTCTTGGAATCATTCACCCTCAACACTTTCAACACTAAGTAACTCTTGTTGGTTATTAAGTTCCCTTGTGGATCATATTTGTTACCAAATTATTAGCCAGTCTTCTTAAAATTCTGGGTAGTCAAATAAAAACTTATTTGAAATAGAAATAAAATGCAAACCCTGATCTGAGGGTTCATATAGGGGGCTGACATAACCTTTGTCGCCCATTGAGAGTTGTTATTGAAAGGGAACACTGAACCTTCAAAAAGATGTAAAATGAATGGTATCTTCTTTTATATTCTCGTAATCAATTCTACCGATTGTTTTTAACAAATCGTACTAAAGGTGTCATATACAGCTCATCAAGATAATGATGACGACAAAGTTACTTATAAGACTAGTTACAATGTTACGGATAAGACTAGTTTCAATGTCAACCCTATAAGCCTATGGCTGTTAATCAATTCGCTTGTCGTTTAGAATTTACAATGTATTTTTTAAGTCTTTGATTTTTTAACAATTCCAACTGTTTGTTTACTGGAACCTCTCGAGGGTACTTCATCGACATGTAGGGATTGACAAAATAGTTGATAATTTGGATTGTTTTCGGTCAAATGGTTGAACCATGCAAGGCTGCCAGAAGATGATCATGAAAATCTTAAGATTATCCAAATTTTCTATTCTTCAAGCGTGATTACTTAAAGCAGGTCGAAAATAAAGCAGAATGCGTCTTAAGGTGCATTCTGCTTTACTTTCAGTCTGCTTTAAGCTACCATCTGCTAGGATAAAATCTGGAGATGTCGGAAATTACGGCAAAATGGCAGCCCTGACATTTGCTCCAAGGAGTTTGCACATTTTAAGACACAATTAGAATCATCTGTCAGCTTTGAATAAAGAGAGTCTGCTATGATAGAATAAAAACGACCATCAATGACCATGTCAACCTAATGTACTCTGGGGTTCATTCACCCTTATGATGTAAAAATGTCATGTGTGCCGCTTGTGTAAGAAGTTCCAGATCAAACCCCGAATAACTTGACGTATAGTCTGGATCTAAACTGTATGTCCATTGGTCTGGGGTTGTGGTTTTTTTTGGCAAAAACAATAATTTCCAATTCATTTCTCTTTTTCAAAGACAAAAAGTTGGAAGCAGATGGTTTATTTTTAGGTTTAAAATGTCCCCACGTCCACCCCTAAACAGGTATACAAAAAATAACAGACGAGGCTTAGCTAGGAACAAATTGTCATTATGTGGTTGCCAAACATAACATGTAATATGTTTCCTTGTGATATTCTATAAATTCTGGTTTTACCTGCACGTATTTCCAAAGTTACAATGTTTGTTCAGCATACAAGACAGTTTGAGTCGGCATTGCCAAGGTAGCGAAAAGGGTTAACTCGCGTTTTTTTCCAAATAACATTCTTGTGTTGTTATCTCTTTGGCTCCTGATTTGTTTGCAGTTTTTATGTACGTTTTGCAAGAACTAATTATTTGATTATACCATACTTTCTATAAGACAGAAAAGCTGTAGAAAAGCTGTATCATATCATGACACTTTGATCATTTCAACTAGTTCAAACGGAAATTATTTAAACCTGTTTGGTTAAAAGGTCATGGTACTTTAACCCCTTCACTTCCTTACCCCTAGTGCAATGGTTATTTGTTATCAGTTAAATCCTGATCAGACGCGTAATGTGGCGTTTGATCAGGATCCAAATTGTTTAATAATCAATTTATATATCTAAGTATTTTTTTTTAAAAATCAGAAAATAAAAAAAACGATAATTGTGTGCAAAAAATGACGTCGTGGCAGTGAAAGGGTTAAATGTATACAGTGGAGAATCTGTTATTCTTTCCCGTTTAAACGCAAACGTACGCAAACGCAAAGCACTAAAACGTAGAAAAGAACAACTTTTGGACAATTCTGATAATTTTGTTTATCTTGGTGGCAAACAGTTTGGAGCCTGATCAGACGCCGGGTTACCCGGCGTCTGATCTGGCTCCAAACTGTTTGCACTGCAAATAATAGTTTTAGCGTAAACGCATTTATTGGGAAAGAATAACAGATTCTCCACTGTATCTGGCGTCGGAATTACTTATCAACCCTTGAATCGCACTTTGCTACCTAAGCCGACTAAAAACCAATAGGATCCAAGCTGCGTTATAGTGCTTCTGATCAGGATCTAAACAGTTTTAATTAAGTTTCGATATTTCCAAATTGAATTTCTTCGATCAAATATTTTTAAACCAGACAATTGACTGTGAAAACATAAGGGTAGACGGTGAACTTGAGACATGTCTGTGATATACATAGTATGCTCCCTCTCTGTATGAACTGTCTATACGAAAACTGACAAATTTCAAATGCCTGTACTTCTTTAAAACATTGAGACATACCAAACTCTGTGTATACGTTCAAACTGTAAATTGATGACAGTAGCTTGAAATCTTTAGGAGGAGTTAAAGAGACAAAGTATGTTCCGTATATGGAACATTTAACACAAATTCAACATCCTCTTTTTCTTGAAAAAACATTGGCAAAAATCTAAATCCTGTCATTATGCACATATCTTGAAAATATTGCAACATTATAAGGTTGTAGCGTGAAAACGGTAGAATGGAGGTTAGACGGAAAGCGTATGCACCGTATATGTAGACGGACAGATGGACAAACGAATGAATGAACGAACGGAACGACAGTAAAAATTACTAGTTGCGTGGCTTAAAAATTGCGATAGCCTGAACGGAATACTGTGATTGTCATCCATGTTGATTGGCTCTCGACTTAAATTGTCTCCATGGGGAACAAATCTCTACTATGTTGTGCACCACTTTATTTTACAATGTTAAAGATCAAGATCAGACGCTGCCAAAAGCGGTTTCCGATCAGAATTAAAATCGTTCTGCATTTAGGTCAGTTTTCTTAAAATTCAATTTTGAAATAAAACATGACAAGTATGTTGCTGAAGATATGGAAGCAACGAGGGTATTACGTACAAATAATCTTAGAATAAGGGTTTAAGGGTAAAACAATCTTCGTTCTAGCATATGCATTAGCTCCGCAAAATCTTATTACTTCAAAAACGGCACGAAAACTCAATTTCCTTTTTATTTGCCCTATTCTGCCTTACGCCGAGTATATTTTTGTAAACAGGATCCTGATCAGACTGTTTGACACTCATATTTCATTTCTAAGTCAAGAAACCTAAATATTAATTTAAGAAATAGACGCAGACGATGCTTGACGATGTCATGGCAGTGATGCGGCCAAGGTGACAAAACCAATGACCAGAACCAATGTGGTGCCACAGCTATCAACAATAATCCCGATTTTTATTTGAAATTTCTTTTATTTCTTTTCATCGCAAATTTTTACCCGTCTATTTAACACTTTCACAAATGTTAGCGTCTTAAAAAAATTGTCGTCTGAAACTTTTTATGCTAAATTAAAATTTTGTTTTCGCTTAATAAATATTGATACCCAATAACACAAAGTTTGGAACCTGATCCTATGCCGCCTCTGACTTGGATCCAAACTGCTATCGCGTCTTAGACTCAAATACGTCTTAGGCATTCTATGTGGCTGTACTATATACGATATTTGGCAGTGTGGACGAAACTCAGATACAGAGTATGTGATCAAAATGCTGCTTGGTCTGTTCAATAATTGCAACGCAATAAGGCAATATTGCCACTGCACGGCTTGTTTACATTTTCCTCACAGAGATACAATAACGTGCTTCTACCAGGTACTGATAAAGATAAAAATGAATTATGTCCTGTATCCTGACATAGCATAAAGCTCCTTAAAGAGGTGTCTGCCTAACTTTCAGCCTGCTATACGCATCAATCAGATCAGTCTTCTGATCTTGAAACAAGCTTTAAGGAAAGTACCCGGTAAAAAATTAGTCATGCTTGTAAAATGAGACAGATTATAGTCTAAACCTGTCAAGTTTTACTGTATTCGTAGATGTTGTTTAACCCATTTCTCCATAAATACGCTATTTTCGCCTTATATTATTCAAACGCTAAACACATGAGTTCTACCTCACAAGTATTGAAATCTGAATCATCGTGTCTAAGCAGATTGTAGGTTAAAGCAGGCTGAAAGTGAAGGAGACAATGCCGTTATGTGGTCACCGTTCTTCAAAACTAGAAACAGGGGTATGAGGTATTGTGTTAGGCACAACTGAATTTGCATTAGCATAGTAATCAGACTTTGCCAATAGAGGCTATAAATGAAACAAGCAAAATTGCTGAAAAGTTTGTTGTCCCATTGTCGAAACGCTCCGAGAAACCAGTCTATTTTGCGCAAAATAGAGAATAACTTTAAGTGACTGTTAAACGGTTGTAAGGGTATTTAAGTCGTCATGAATGCAGAGAAATTTCCAAATGGCGTTAGTTGTAAACGAAATTCGACAAACTCAAACTACGAACTTATACGTATAGTATAATTCCGTGCTCAAATTTTGCATTTGTAAAGATATTTGAAAATATATGGAAGTGCCCATGAAGATGATTTTGGGCGTACAACTAAACTGTTGAAGATTGTACTTGCAAAATACATGTAGTTAAAACAATTTATAATACATCTTTTGCATAAAACATCTGTTAAGTTGGTTTCACCCCAAATAGATGTAGCGGTCTAACTCTGTTTGTAAGCCATACTGGCGAGTTATTTGTTTCAGCAATCCTGTAGCGCAGTCGGTAAGGCAATCGCCCTTACGCGAGGGGTCCCAGGTTCGAGTCACGGTCAGTCTGGATTTTTTTACAACTGATTACATAGCTACCGCATATTTTTCGCATGCGCAGTTGCAAGTTTAATTCTATTTTAGAATAGGAACTCCCATTATCTAGCAGTACGTATATATGGACTTACATGAAAATAAATCTGAATAGGGAAATTATTTCAATATGATTACTAAGATTATTAGTAGTAGTATTATCAGTTTATAAAATCAATTTTAAATTGAGTCAAATATTTAAAAGATTAATGACATTATTAAAAATTGTGATTTGAAAGTCATTTTTGTTCCAAACAATCCCACGCCCAGGACCCTACATAATTCACGGCTAAATTATACACTAAATCTATTAACAATACAACAGACCCAAGGGCAGCTTGTTTCAAAAACAAATATTAAAGAATGGTGATTTCAGACGTGTTTTGAAGGCTACAACTGAGATCGCATATCCGATGTATGAAGGTAGAGTGTTCAAGAGATTTCGGGCTGCAAGCAAGAAATTTATATCTCCATACTTCACCAAACGGCTCCACGGTACAACCAGTCATACTAATTTGCTCAACTCTCTTCGAGATCTATACATTTCAAGCATATTGACAATGTACCTGGAAGAATCATTGCACTTGCTTTGTAGGTGAATGTCAGAAGTATTAACTCAATTTTACAAATAAAGTTCGATTGATAGATATTTATCGTTGTTAGTATATAGACATGGTTTGAATACCAATCAGCTATATATTGACCCCTTCCCGAATGCATGTGAACGTCAATGTAAAATTAATTTCCTAAATTCAGTGAACTGTAACCAATACCCAATTACATCCAACATTCCTAAAACAAATCTGAGATTGCCTTGACCCTCTCCCTTTTTTAAAGGAGGACAACTTGACTGAATATTTAGACCAGTTGCAAATATTTTTGATCAAGAAGAGATCTTTCTATGTTCACCATTGTTTCAGATTAATAATTTAAAAGATAATCGACATTGTCTGTGATATATAGCCTGTAATAGTCTGCAATCGTAGTTCTATTGCCATCCAAACTCTGTTGTTATCCAATTATTGTAAAGATCTGAATGCAGCGGTGGTAGTTTTTTGTATAGACCAATTCAGCATATTTCTTAGTAAACATATTGCACCAGCATTGCCCATTCACTTCAGTACTCCTCACAAACAGTTATTTGCAAACAGTTTTATCAGGATCAAAACTTTTAGCCAGTTATGTCGACGTTTTTTTAGTCATGGTACTTTACATCTAAATCTGATAAATAAAAGCAGACGACAACTGTTAACCAGACGGTATCCAGTGACGAGTTCAGTAAAGAAATCGATGGCCATCGATTGCGAGTTGGCTACCGTTCTGAAATACAGTGGAAAAAACATTTTCGTTCCATATAACACCAGTTACGCTTACCTATTATTTTCACTGCAAACAGTTTGGAACCAGATAATACGCCGGGTAACCCGGCGTCTGATCAGGTTCCAAACTGTTTGCCACAAAGATTAAAACTGGTAGCCAGATTTGTCAAAAAGTTGTCATTTTCTATCGAAAACATTACGTTTTCTCCACTGTACTTCAGACCGGTAACCAACTCGCAATCGATGGCCATCGATTTCTTTACTGAACTCGTAACTGAAATAAGCTATTGTTATGCCGGGAACGTGCTGTTCCAGAATTGCTGAATGGAGACAAGATATTAGATTATCAGTAAGAGGTACTCGTTCAATCAACTCGTATGTACTTTACATCACATACTTATCAACTGAAAACTGCTGATGATTGTCTGGTCAAAATCAATCACACAGTTTTCCCTCGTAAGCATTTGCTGCCTAAATAGATCTTGAGATACACTTTGCCCTAAGATGTTTTCTAAAAAATAGTGTTATAAATGTTTAAAGACAAATATATGTTTTGTAATTATCATGTCTCAAACTAAACCATGTGCGAAAAAAATGAATATGCGTTATAAGATTGTACACTAATTAAAAATGTAAGGTATTTACGACATTTGAAACTATATTACCAAAATATATTTTAAAGAAAAGAAATATGAAACAAGTTTCAAGTTAAAGATCAATTAGTAATGCGTTTGTCTCGAATACAAGGGATATACACGTACCTGTTTTTTGCACATGCACTTGACCTTATTTACTTTAACATTGTAAAGCTGTCCTTGGCAATATTTTAGAATTAAGATACATATGTAGTATACAAAATAATTAAATTATTAAAACAGGGAAAATATTAATCTAATAGAAACAGCTATGAAAACCATTAAGTATTAAATTAAACATCAAACGCCAAGTGTGTATAATCCGTATGGGAAACAAAACAATCCTGTTCTAATTTACCCGATGATAAAGACGAATTCAGGTTTTTCCCAATTTCATGACGTACGTGTGTTTAATACCAATATTTAGAGCAGCGGCATTATTGACAATCTGTGGAATTTCCTAGTATGGGAAAATATGCCCTCGAACACTTTGGGATATTGCCGTTTAGACCTTTCATTGCAATAACATAAATTCCTCAAACACATCTGCTGTCGTACCATTGGCGGCTTAAAATAGCAGCTGTCCATATTTCTAAAATTTACAGCGTTTTAAAAAGAATTATGTGATTGTTAACCAATTTGGATTCAAAGCAGATGCGAGGAAATTCTTCTCCAGCTCAGGGTCCAAATTATTTGCAAATTCCGATGTTGTTATGGGTCGTAGTTAAAGACACTCTTCTTCTGCCAAAGATTAATATATAAAACTCTGTAAGCTATAAATATACAACATCTGAACTATTACATTGGCTTCTTAGATAAGAATTTAACGTAGGAAAGAGTGCACATTCATGTCAGATTACATTGGAAACAGTGTGCATGCCCTTGTCAAGGTTTCAATATAGGCTATAACAGGCCTTTCATTCTCGATGACGTCATAAAGCGAAATTGTAAATAGAATGGTCCTAAGGAGACGACGCATCAGGCGCTCTCAAATCAGGATCAAAACTGTTTGCAACTTGTTTTTAAATCACTCCAGTTATACTGCCTTATATCTTACTTTGAAACGATATTGCAGACAACAATTTTGAAACAGACAACAAAATGGCGATGAATGAGTAAAACTGATCACGAAAGGTCCAAACAGACCTGTATAAAATTACTATCTTCATGTGTACAGTTGCTAAAGCCAAGGCATGAAGATCATTTCTGACTGATTAGCATGCAACCTTCTACAAGCGATGTTTTCTTTAACGTGATCTGTTAACATTCCAATTCATCCTAAATGGTCGGTAGCTGCTGAGGGATATACTATGTGCACAGATGATTAGATAAATTAAGAGCGATGTGGTTTGGATACGTCCAGCCTCAGGTATTACACATCTTCCAGAATTATAGTGGTATAAGATATTTACCTATAGTTACAGTATTGAACCTTATTAAATTAACAATTTTTGCGATTCGCTTGCAATTCGATGGCAATTCGCTTGCGATTCGATGGCAATTCGCTTGCGATTCAAAGTAGTAACTTTACCCTCGGGTAAGTTTTCTTGAATTGTGTATCTCACAAATGTTCGCAAATATGCCTCCGTTAATGTTTTTGATTCAATTTTTGTCACAACCGCTTCGGGTAATTTGCGTAAACATATTCAAGCGTAGGATTTTGTTTTTGAAGCGCCCGATTCGATGGCAATTCATTCGATTGCAATTCGATGGCAATTCGCTTGCGATTATCAATTTAATTTAATAAGGTTCAGTACTGTACTTAGTCGGACAACAGGGTCCATACAATGATATTGTCATGTATACTATATAATGAATCCATTGTATCATGTAACAAGAAACATGTATATGTTTACGTTACTTAATAAAATGTTTTTTTTTGTTTTTTTAACTATATTTGAACCCTAGTCACGCATTTATGCGTCGTTCGCAAACAGTGTACCTGTAAGGAGTACACTTGTCCTATGCAAACAGTGTAGACCCTGACCAGAGGGCTCTTTAAGGCGCCCTTTGATCAGAGTCTACGCTTTTTTTATATAAATATATAAATATTAAAAATCAACCCTTAAAAGTAAAAAACTGTCAATTTTAGGTTTCAGGGATGAAAGAGTTAAATTGTATATGCACATATGAAACAGTGCCTAAATTGTTCAATCATTTCAAATACACATTTTGTATCGCATATCAATTGTTTACTTCAAACACAACGTTTAATTATAATTCTAAAAGAACCCAATACATAGGTGTTAAATAAAGGAACTTTTTAACCCGTATCCTACCGCTCACCTCTGAAATAGGATTCGCTAGCAGTTTGCACCCATATCATAAGCTGCGTAACGCAACGTCTGATCCGGATCAAAACTAGTTTACTCTCGTTTTTAAAACGTCTTTAATTTTAAATTTATATATTGATATTATTTGATATTTTTGCATACGAAACTTTTAAAGCCGACCATATTACGGTAGAATACGAATTAAGTATATAAATTGAGCCATTAAAACGAGCCTACCAATATATTATAACATCAGGCTTGCTGTATCCCTTATGCTAAATGTTATCATTTACCTACGGTTTTGGACTACATCGATTTTCAAACTGCTTGACATCCGTATTGCATTGTTCATTTGTTATAACAAAAACACAGAGCACATATTGAAGGAATATAGCAGGCGGCGTTTTAAGCAGATTGTGATTTACTACTGTTAGAGTGAACTACTTTTCACTTGCTTAGGCTTTAACGTGTGAGACAAAACGTGTGATGCAAAAACGAGTGTTCTTGCAACTTAGGGAACGGTATAACTAACAATTACGTCTTACTAGAGTAATTTATTACAAAGAGCCTTTTCCCGTTCCCTACTCAAGAATGTACCATTAAATTCACACACTGCCATGGTTGTTTACAAACTGTTCAAATCTCGTTAACATGATACATACCTTGATTTCTGATTAGAACCAAATATGTTTGACAAGCATTACGCTATTATTATTGTCAATATTAATTCTAAAAATGAAATAAGAGACTACAAATGTTTAGGGCTGATGGAACCATGCCAGCGTTTTGGTGAGATAAAAATATATTTAACTTTCAATTTTCGGTGGCAATCTTAAAGCAGGCTAACTGTCTGAGAGTGAAAGGTTTCTGATATACTCTTACACATCCAAGTATAATGGAGTTGGAACACCTTACATTTGAATAAGATTATTAGGACGTTTTATGAATTTGCGAGACTATAAGCTGGAATAGATGTGTATCAACGTTTGAAATATATAACACCAGTTAAACCCTTCAGTGTCAAGCTCTGAAATACCAACAGTTGCAAACAGTATCAGATCGGACGCCGAATGACGCGGCGTATGATCAGATTGCAAACTGTTTTACAATCATAAAATTAAAGTTTTTAAATACCTTGAGCAGAGAGTTTTATCACAGTGGATGTGTGGATGTGTGACAGTGAACTATGTTAAAATCGCAACGAAATGGTTAGCCTATTACATAAAATTTAACTTCATACATCCTTTAGAAATACTTCAGACGGGAAAGCTGTGTTAAGTGTTTTATGGCAAACAGTTTTACTAACAGAAACACACGCCCTAAATTCCCATAAGAAATAAATCATATCAAACAGTTGAGTAAAGTACTAATGGTCTTTGACTTTTCGTTCATCTCCAAATTTTTTCGAAGTATATTTCCATTGTCAGACAATGTTTTGTTGAGATGTGCAATGCATACTTTGTCTGTTGTTAAGTTGTAAATGTTACCGACGAGATAATATCTTGGGAGATTTGCTTAAACCAACACGTTGAGACTATGTCTTTATTGAACGCTAAACCTATACCAAGGAATTAAATAGCAATCATTCAACACTATGAAAATGTGTTAGATACTGTAAAACAGGTATTTTTCGCGTCATGAATATTTCGCGTAATGCGATTTTGTTTTAATTTGCTACATTATTAAATACTTCTAGGAGATGAAACATTCTGCTTTACTTTCAACCTGCTTTAAGAAGTCACCTATTTTCAAAACTAGAGACACGAGGCAACACATTCGCGATGTAACGCTTAAATAATATTCTCGCGAATAAAACGTGTTTTACACCTAAACCCAGGTTTACCCCCCCCCCCACCTAGTGGTTATTAATAATTAATTTATAATTAATTATTTATTGCTACTGACCGTACCAAGGCGGGCTCCTATGTTCACTTTGCTTTATGTTTGTCTTGCGTGTTGTTTTCTATTTAGTTTGTAGATGAAGGAATGGTATTGCGCGCGCGTGCGTGCGTGCGTGTGTGTGTGTGTGTTTGTTTGTTTGTTATGGTATGACTGTGTGTGTGTTCTGCTTGAGAGGTGGGTGTATTATTTGTGTTGCGTTTCCTGCTTGAGTCTTTCGTATTTATTTACAGTATCTGAATCAATGTTAGGCAATAGTCTTACTAGTATTCATTGATAATGTAAATAGTATATGAAAAAGTAAACAATTCTAAAAAAAATTATACTTGTATCGATCATATTGAAACGGTTAGCTAATGTATTAAACACCTTTATCCGGCTTACAAACCTACATTTATTTGATTATTCTACGGTTTACACCAAACGCTCTCAAGTCAGCGGCAATTTAACAAAGTCTTGCATCGCTACCAATTTATTTTATTATATATGGAAAGCTTTCATGTATTTTTTATTCACAAGAACCTCTGCAATGCAATTTGCATCTCCAACTAATGTTCATATTTATTGTTGACATTTTGTTTTCTATGCTGATGAGCGTAACAACTTCAGACAGTTTTAATGAACTGTGTAAATTCACGAGCAAGACGAAAGTTAAACCATTTTCATCGAATGTCAGAAACATTACCCACAAGCATCTCGTACACCAGTTTCCTACCATTTATGTTGAGGCTAGTAAAAGGGATAAACCAGCCCTTTGGATGAACTTGGAACCTGAATCAGAGTCCTTTGAGTAAATGTTTGACTTTTGAACCTGTCCTTTTTATTATTTTATGAGAGTTCCAAGTAACAGGACTGAACCTTTTTTGTGTACAAGTTTATATGAATGCTAAATTCCAAGAATGAGCGTGTATTTACTTTGTTCTAATGTATACGGAAGATCAATGAAACATTAATCAGGAAATTCTTTTAGTAGAGCTTTGTAGAGATAACAGGTAAAACGTGATAACAGGTAAATAAACAAACAGTATAACACATAAAAATGTTACGATCTAAATTGAAACGGTAGGCGTTTTAAGCATCACTAGCCAGATTTTTGTAATCTAAAGCCGTTTGTTGTTATGTTTAACAAGTTATTAGAAAATTCGAATGCAGTCCGTAGATTTGATGTTTGAATTATGCCCAAGATAAGAGTTTTCGTTGACATTTTGTTGGTCTTTACATTATAAAACGCTACGCTGTATCCCTAATTTGTCTTTTAAATTATTTAATCAAAATTAACTAGAAAACGGTGTTTTGTAGCTTGTTTGGAAACCTAAAGTGGCCTTAAAAGGTAGTCCTTGGTATAAACAGATAAGGCCTAACGCAAGTTATATATAGCTAGCATGTACGCTAGGCGTGATGTTATCTAAACAAAGTCTTCAAAACAGATCGCTTTTACAGTCACATCAGAATTAGCGACCGCTACGTCAGATCATACTTTAAAAACAGATGACCGACCTGTGCAGGACCATAGAAGCTTTTTGCATCACCTTTGCCTTGTATTCAGGTGTCATTTGTCATAAAGGCTGTAAACAACCACTATTTTAGATGTCGACTAACATAGGATTAAATGTATATTGACGGGTCGATTGTATCGAGTTTATATCTCTACAGCGCATTTGATTTTGATCATGTGGTAATTTGTTTACTGGAGGAACACCAGTTTTGATGTTAAAAACATTTTCTGTTAAAAATTGAATTCGCATTTTCGCAATTATCATAATTGAAGAAGCAAATGAATTAAATCGTCAATATGTTTCGATTATCACCACCTACAACTTTGGACATTAAATCGCGGGTTACAACGTTTAACAACCCCTGTCTTCCTATATTTATACATCCATCTTTTTTTGTAAATAATTTAGAACTCTTATCAGGTCCAAACGTGTATCCTAAATGTGCATTTGTTTCATTTAATCAATATAAGCGTCATAGTCGTGACTTAAAATTGGGATTTTTTTAACTTTAAAACAGTATATATTGTGAGCCTCAGGCTCTAAACTCAATAACCCGTTAAAAATGTTTAGCACTTAGACTATTAGTCACATCGTCAAAGTTCTAAATGGGAAAGCACTAAGCACTATGCTACCCAGAAGTCGATTATATCGATTTCAGCGAGTTCGAAGTATCGAGGTTTAGCTGTATTTACGTTAAACAAGCGGTGTAAGCCCTGACCAGAGTGTTTCTTTAGAAATCCTTTGACTAGAATCTACTCTGATTGCTAAGCAAAATTGTACCAGATTACAGCATAGAAAGATGTGTGTATCTGCTAGTGATACAGTGGAGAATCTGTTATTCTTTCCCGTTTAAACGCAAAACGTTCGCAAACGCAAAGCACTAAAACGTAGAAAAGAACAACTTTTGGACAATTCTGATAATTCTTGTTTATCTTGGTGGCATCGTTCTCATAGATGTAAATAATTAGCCCAATTAATGTACGTCTCAATATTATGAATTTAGGTAGACTTTTATCTTTAGACCAGTTAAAGCGTAGTGTTAGATAATTGACATTGGGTTTCACACAAAAACAAACAGTATGTTCCTAGATCCTAGTATAACCTAATCTCGGGAGTAATTTAAACTTAATACAAAAAAATCGACCACATAGTAAATTTAAAAACATAATTATAGCACATGCTAAGACTGTTTGATTATTGCAATTCTAAAAGCAACTAGATATATATTTGAGTATGTTACAGAGATTTAATGCTAATACAGCAAAACCTTTCTTGGCAACCGCTGAATAGAAAAACTAGTATTTCGGGCGAATGGCAATTCAATTTTGGACACTTGTTAAAAAGAAACCTGAAAGCTCTGTGAATACCGTACTGTAACACGTCTGTCCTACTACAGTGGAGAATCTGTTATTCTTTCCCAATAAACGCGTTTACGCTAAAACTATTATTTGCAGTGCAAACAGTTTGGAGCCAGATCAGACGCCGGGTAACCCGGCGTCTGATCAGGCTCCAACCTGTTTGCCACCAAGATAAACCAGAATTATCAGAATTGTCCAAAAGTTGTTCTTTTCTACGTTTTAGTGCTGTGCGTTTGCGTACGTTTGCGTTTAAACGGGAAAGAATAACAGATTCTCCACTGTATAACCTGCTACATGTAAACTTGTCATCCTTCCTTTTTGGTGTTCGTTCAATACAAGCAAAATGCTCTCTTTTTAAATATACTGTATACTTATATTTGTTTCTTTATCTTAACAGGCTATAGCACTCCCTCTCTACAACAGCCCTCCTAACAACGATACCCTCCTTACAACGACCCTTGCAGTTGTTTCCTAAGCGGGATAAGTATGTCTAACGCTTTATCTACTGCAAAATCGTCTGCTTAAAATTGTTGTCTGCTGTTTTCTCTCAAAGTTACATTTAAGGGAGATTTTGGTAGAATACATATATTAAGTGAGTGACAAACAACTTGAATCAAGATCAGACGCCGCTTTACAGTGGAGAATCTGTTATTCTTTCCCGTTTAAACGCAAACGTACGAAAACGCAAAGCACTAAAACGTAGAAAAGAACACCTTTTGGACAATTCTGATAATTCTTGTTTATCTTGGTGGCAAACAGTTTTGAGCCTGATCAGACGCCGGGTTACCCGGCGTCTGATCTGGCTCCAAACTGTTTGCACTGCAAATAATAGTTTTAGCGTAAACGCGTTTATTGGGAAAGAATAACAGATTCTCCACTGTACGCGGCGTCTGATTTTGGATTCAAGCAGTTTGCAAATGTAAGCCAAGTCTTGATTTTTCCTCTCTTTTACAACACACACACACTCTGTGACTCCATTTAGGTGTCGTTGTAGAGAGGGAGCACTGTAATTGTCACAGGCGAATATCTAACCAGTATTCTGGCACAAGATGAAGTTTAATGTTTCAGATTTAGCTCCTTTTGTAAGGAGTTTTTCTTTGTTTCATTAGAAAATCTCAATCTATAAGAAAAACCGTCGTTTCTTATTACAGAAAACAAGTTTGTAATAGTAAAAACATTCAAACCATTTACGTAAAAGTCATAAATAGTTACACAGAAAATAATTAAGAATTGAACTTTGAGTTCACAAATCGGTAACCCTTTCACTCTCAACGACGCTTAAAGCGCGTTTGGAAGCAGTTTAAGTCATGATCAGACGCCGCGTAACGCGGCGTCTGATCAGGACCCAAACTGTCTGACACTTTTATCGACATTTATTAAGTCATACGATCTTAAATCTTATTTTGAAAAGATATTGCAAACAACAATATTGAAGCAGACGACAATGAAACGGTGAAGGGGTAAATTTCTCACGAAAAGTTTGGTAGTGAAAGGGTTAAAGCAAACACTGTTGCGACCACCTTATCCCCTTCACGCCCTTACCCCGAGTACAATTAGCAAAAAATGACGGCGTTTAACCCTTTCCCCCATAAAAGCGCTTTTTAGCGAATATGATTTATTCCTCCGCTGAAGAAAATAGTTTCAATTTAATCAGTCATGAATATATATTATAAGGAATGTTTTCTATATTCTGGCACATGATAGCTTAAAGCAGGCTGAAAGTAAAGCAGAATGCGCCTTAAGGCGCATTCTGCTTTACTTTTAACCTGCTTTAAGAAAACACCTATCTTCAATTTTGAAAATAGGTCATCAGGTGAAGGGTTAATCAAGTTTTAAATTGTTTGATAATCAATTTTATATATCTTAAGTCAAAATACCTAAAATTCACATTTGAGAAATATAAGCAGACGACAGTTTTTTTAACCTGATGACGTCATGGCAGTGAAGAAGTTCATATTGTCGGTTTTTTTATTCCATTAAGTGTTTTTTAAGAATCTAGAAACTATATGAATTACAATTATTGCTACAGAGTTGAAGCGTTCTACGCTAAGATGATACGTATCCTATTTTTCTATATGCTAAGCAACGTTTTTTTTATTTATGTCAAACTCTTTTCTAAGCTTGAATTATGGATATATTTGCCGAGTAAGCAGGACTCGGCTTTTTGTTAATATGACGTGAAACTCTCAAGATACCACGCTCAGCCTACGTATAACCCATGTGAATTATACGACGTGTTTCATTAGTATTCTGCGAATTATTTTCTTATGTGAATTTTCATCATACTTTTAACCCTTAGCATGATATGTTAATTTGTCGTCTGCAACATTTTTTAGAGTTGATTGTGTTCAGACTTTCGAATAGTTTTGATCAAGATAACATGCCGAGTTACTCGGTGTCTTATTTGTATCCATCCAAACTGTTTGATATATTAATCACAAGTATACCAACAACGTGCATAAAACTAATTTACTCTGTCAGCCAACGGCGTCTAAAAAGTAGCTTTGTAAACAGTGTGGATCCTGTGGCATCTGATCAGTATCGACATGTCTTTAGTCAAAACAGTCCTACAGCTGACTTTAAGAATAGTGCAGACAAAACTACCAATGCAGACACTATGTTTGCGTTAACCCTTTGAACCCTAGTCCCGCCTATAGGCGTCTACATGTGAATAGTACACTTGTCCTATGCAAACAGTGAAGACCCAGATCAGAGGGCTCCGAAAGGAGCCCTCTGATCAGGGTCTTCACTGTTTGTCATAATGCCAAACATTGACAAAAACAACCCTTAAAAGTCATAAATGGACTAGACTAAGATGGAAACTGGAATTTTCCATTTAAAGTTTCAGGGAGGAAAGAGTTAAGAGGGTTAAAGCAGACGATAACACTTGGCAGCGAAAGAGTTAAGAAATATGACATAAAGAGAGACTATACGAAGTGCAGTTTCCAATAAAATAGCGTGGTGCCGAACTGAAGCGTTTCCATACGAGACATGTTTAACAGGGGAAAAGACGTTATTCTTTCCCGTTTACACGCCAACGAAACACAATGTCATACAAATTGCCAAATAATGTAGGAAAAGACAACAGTTTAGCAACTCTGCATGGTCATTTTAATCTGAAGGGCAAGCAGTTTTGAGCCTGATCAGACATCATGTTCACCACTGTACGTACTGAGATAGTCCATATATTCGCATCCTGTAACTGTCTGATAGCAACAGAAGATTTACTACCCCGTCACTTCATTGTCTGTTCAAGCTCAATTTGTTAGCCCTCTACCGTTATAGTTACGTCTTATCCCATATGATACATTTACTGTATACTTTAAAAATATGAATTACTAGTTTGGGGCATTTTGAGATTGAAAATATATGTAGTTCTCTTTCTATCTACAACGGCCCTTCAAACAACGATTCCCTATTTGCAGTTCCCTGAACAAGAAAAGTATGTGTAAAGCTTTTACTGCTGCAATATCATCTGCTTAAAAGTGTTGTCTGCTGTGGAAATTTTGGCAGATGAAGTTTTGACGAGTGACAAACAGTTTAATTCAGATCAGATGCCGGGAAACGCGGCATTTAATCTGCTTTCAAACTGTTTGTTAAAGTAGTCTAAGGATTCTATTATCTCCCCCTCCCTATAACAACTTCATTTGAACAACACACACACACGAAGGTGTCTCCCATCGGAAGTTGTTGTAGAGAGGGAGCATTGTATAGTCGGATTTGGAAGTGATAGGTTCATAGAAATATTGCTATTTTGTTGCTATGTTGTCTGTTTGGTTTCAGTGTTTTGTCAGTCGATTCGAGTATCAACATTATGAATTATACAGTATGGAGCAATTTACTCTATTCTAACTACGGCTTTGTGCGGGGAAAATAACGTCTTTCCAATTTTTTAACCGGATGAGATTTGTATAGCACGATAATCCAACTGCGGGCACAAGGAGACAAATATACATATACCTATTCATACATGTAGCTACAGTGCTATAACACGTTTTTATGCTTATGTTTACCTTGTCAATTGCGACTGGCATATTTAAAGTAAATTTGACCCTTCACTGCCTTACCCGGAGTAAAATAGTTATTTAATAAAGCGGCGTCTTTTTACTATCCAAACAGTTTTACACTCAGAGTGATATTATTTAAGTCACTTTTAATAAAATTCAAATTTAAGAAATAAAAAAGAACATAACAGAATAAATTCTTTATTTCAACCTGTACATAAGCGTACCTTGTTGATACAATCACTAAACATAGTTCCTGGTTCGAGCCCTGTCAGGATCACTGAAATTTTTCTGAGCAAAAAATTAACCCTACATTGCTCCACTTCACCCAGGTAATTTAAATGGGTACCTGAGAGGGAAATAAGTCAATGTGACATGGCTGCTTGTAGCGCCGTCTGTTAATGGCCGACTTGTGTCTCGATGATCAGGGAGGTAAATGTAAAAGTCGGCAGAATATGTATATAATAGCAGACTTTATAAACTCCACCTTTAACTTTAGTATAACGGTCACATAATATGCATATATTATCATATATATGAACCGAGCATAGTATCACAAAGTGAAAATACCATTTAATTCATTAACATGTTTTTCAATAACTACTATTTTTATGATATTTTTAATCAAACATGTAATTTCTTTACAAAATAAGTGTATAAGATACATTGTTTTTTACAAAGTAAGTACGTGTAGAAGGTTTAAAATGAGTTTAAGTTGTATTTCCAGCTAACTCATTCCATCTATTAAGAGTAAGCTTGATAAACTTGGAAACTGCATCAACTGACATAATTTACAAAACTTGGTCTTACGTAAAAGTGCTTCTTTATTTATTGCTTTCTTAAATCACTGTATATTGAACAAATCATTTTGAAGTTAAAATCATCTTCAATATCTCGGTTTTCACATATATCGCAAAATCTTTCATTCCTCGGTATACTATTTATACAATATCTGCCAGTTTCTATTTTGAGAGGATGTGAAGACAATCGTAGTTTTGTAAAGTAAACTCGTAGGTGTTTAAGTAGCATATACAAACAAGGTTCAATTTCGAAATTCAATTTCAACTGTTTGTATGAATATTAAACTCCACTCCACTTGAAAAAAATATTGAATTGAATTGAATTGTTCAACGGAGTTTGCCAAACATCTGCAAAACCATACTCTTTTAACAGAGACTCAACATTAGTAACCCTAACCCAGTTCTTATAACCACGCCTACAGTCTTCTGGTAACATAGTGTGTACAGTAGACAAAAAAAAAATTATAACAAATTTAAACAAATACTTTATAATTCTAGTATATCGATTTGCATACAGAGGGTATCTATCTAATTCTCCATATATAACGAAAGAAGATGTACTTTTTTAAAAATGCAACAAGTTCTTATAGAACTATTTCTATTAAAACTTTCAAATGCTCGCATCAGCCGTAGATCCTCCAGGTCTTTAACCAAGCTGCGAGTCAGAAATAATATCATTTTCCTCACACCATTCTAATTTTGAGGACACCGGTAAATATTTTCGCTAAACAACTTGTCAGAGCAATGCCACGGTAATTTGAAACGTCATCACGGTCATCCTTTTTAAACAAAGGTACAACTATAGTATCCGTCCACGAGTCAGAGTAAATACCAGAATTAAATATAGCGTTAAAAAGATCACACAAGTGTGACCCAATTATGTTAATGGACTCTATAAAATATAAATCCATTTAACCATCCCCATCCACAGCCTTTCCATGCTTTAATTTATTCACCACTACCTGAATTTCGTTAACAGTTATCTCTGAGTAAAAGCTGGTGATGTGTTGGCAGTTAAGGGTTAATTAACTAATTACAAAACTGTTTTTTATCAGACGACAGTTTAACCCATTACCCCATAAATACGCTTTTTACGCCTTTAATTTATTCCTCCACTGAAGAAAATAGTTTCAATTTGTACAGCCATGAATAAGTATTATAAGATCATTTTTCTAGATTCTAGCATATCATAGCTTAAATCAGGCTGAAAGTAAAGCAAAATGTGCCTTAAGGAACATTCTGCTTTACTTTCAACCTGCTTTAAATGATCACTTATTTTCAATACTAGAAACAAGCTATTGGGTAATGGGTTAATAGAGACGATGATACGTTTACCACTTAAAAGTAAATCAGAGTTTGCAGGTGATCTAAACAATACTGTTTAACAACATCAATAATAACTTCGAACTCTTCAGTCGATTTGTCTTGAAATTAAATTTAGAAAAACCAAAGCAGTAAAAAGCATGCGATATCATTACTGTAATCGTCAATCATTTCAGCTGTATATCTATTTCAAGTAAAGTTCATATTGTGTCTACAAAATCAAAGATTTGGACAATATTTAATCGAATACATGATAGCGCACATAATTATTGAAGGACTCTCAATAAGTGTGTCGTGTGTGTGTCACATGTTAAATGTTGCGCAATATTTCATTTCTTTTGAAGTCACCAAACAGAAAATAGAGTGAAAACTTTCAGATGATGGACCAAGTGCTGTCATTATACAAAAGCCATCTGAAACAAACATTTGGACATCCGCCGTAGTAACGCTACTGCGTTACACCGGCACTTGAAGAACTGCGGTTTGACTGAAGCAAATGCGGAACCTACTGACAATCAGTTTGGATCATGTAATCGGGGTAAGGCGATAAAGGGATAATTAATATGTATCTAAAAATATAAAAGATATTCGCGAGTGTTAATTACTGTTAGGTTTATTAAAATGTTTAACCCTAAAACAAATTAAACTTATGATTCGAACACCTTGCTAATTCAAAAGAACTTCGCGGAGAGTCAAGATTGAAAGAGCAAAGAAGGAAAAGTATTCAAACAAAACTTTTTACAAAATGTATCTTGGATAAGTAATTACTATTTCCCAATAACGCGTTTTCACTTAAACAATAATGTCATTTCTTAGCAGTTAGAGCCCTGACGTCTGATCTGACTCAAAACTGTTTGCCACTCAAAACATTATTGGTTGGCATTTTTATAAACGTATCATTTTCCACAATGACAGCATTGCATTTGTTTTTAACTTCCTTTCAACTAGAAAAAACAATGTCTCCTTCTTTGTGTGACATCCACTACATATATACCGTTATCGTTTTATGTCTAGGTGCATTGACCTATTGAAACAGGGGAAACGAGATAACCTTTACAATGTTTTATTCCGATCATTTCCTCGTATGCAATATCATACAAAACATTATATATTTGTTCCTGAAGAACTCATATTAGCATTTTAAATAGACATTCGCCTACACAACAATTGTGTTTGATGGTATGGATGTTTTTCTTTTGTAAACCTAGAGGGTAAACACGCGATTCTGTCATTAGACATTTTAAGCATATACCTCATAAAGTAGTGTATAGCTTATCCGTTTTAACCCTTTGAACCCTAGTCACGCCTATAGGCGTCATTTCAAACAGTGTACATGTGAATAATACACTTGTCCTGTGCAAACAGTGAAGGCCCAGATCAGAGGGCTCCGAAAGGAGCCCTCTGATCAGGGTCTTCACTGTTTGTCAGTAATGCCAAAATTGACAAAAACAACTCTTAAAAGCCAGAAATGGACTAGACTTAAATCGAAACTGGAATTGTCCATTTAAAGTTTCAGGGAGGAAAGAGTTAACTCGACCACTAAAAGATTATTCATTTGAAACAGAAGGGCCCTATTAGACCCTTCTGCATTGTTTGCCCTGCATTAAGCGGTAACTTATCTTAAGGACCACTATACTTGTTCATTCAGTGGTCGCTTAACCCTTTCCTTCTTGAAACCTCAAATGGACACTTCTAGTTTTCAATTCAGTCTAGTCCATTTTTGACTATTTAGGGTTGAATTTTACAATATATGTTAGAATTATAAACAGTGTTGACCCTGATCAGAGGGCTCCTTAAGGAACCCTCTGATCTGGGTCTACACTGGTTGCATAGGAAACATGTACTCCTCACAGGTACGCTTTTTGCAAATGACGCATATATGCGTGACTAGGGTTCAAAGAGTTAACAGGTTTGACTGAACTTAAGGTGGTTCGCGGGTCAGCTTATTCCGTGTCAGAATTCTTTGAAACCTTGATTAAATTGAAATATACCATATGGAGAGTGAACAATGGTTAAAATTAAAATAAATTACAGTGCCGTTTTTTTTCTGACAGGACCATTTGTCGAGAAAAGCTCCTTTTTTAACGAACAGGAATATTTTCTTTATAAAATGATATAACTCAATAATTTCTGTATATTCAAGTAAACTGTACAGAGACTATAAGATATGGTGCAAACAAAAATATTTCATGACATATTTTCTGGAAATATCAATATTTTAAAAATGTCAAATTCTGAAAAAGTTACTAAATCTCGAATTACAAAAAATCTAGCTGTTTAACATACACTAATTTTAGTCTTATTAAATAAATGTATAATTTAATTCTACTAGTCACAAAAATTTAATAAAAATCTACAGTGAAATTTACATGATTTCCAGAAGTTCTGACAAAATGTTTCACAAAACGAGTTACCTCCCTTGAGTTCAAGTTTAAAATGCCGTCAGCTCTAAATAATACCAGAAGTCAAACCTGTAATAAAGGACTATTGAATACGGTAGCCTGTAGATCTTTTAAGACAGGTGACTGCTTAATGCATAACAAAAGTAATGCATAAAAGCTCATTTAAGATCTATCTGTTAGCATTACTTTTGTCCTGTGTTAAGCTGCCATCTGTCATATAGGCTATAAATCCTTACAGAGTTAAGTTGTCACTTGACAATACTTGCATCTGATATTATTCATTATTACGTGACTAAATTTAGCCTGTCCTTTGGTCACTGCGTTATGAATTGACTAGTCAATAAAAATTTGACAATTTTTTTTTAAATTGTAGCGAATGGGAATCGAACCTGGAACCTTTGGTTTGCTTGTCAATCACTTTACCAACTGCGCTAACAAAGAAGACACTGAAGCTTATCAAACTTTTAAGAAAATTTTTAACAATCTGAAGTACAGTGGAGAATCTGTTATTCTTTCCCAATAAACGCGTCTACGCTAAAACTATTATTTCCATTACAAACAGTTTGGAGCCAGATCAGACGCCGGGTAACCCGGCGTCTGATCAGGCTCCAAGCTGTTTGCTACCAATATAAACATGAATTATCAGAATTGTCCAAAAGTTGTATTTTTCTACGTTTTAGTATTTTGCGTTTGCGTACGTTTGCGTTGAACGGGAAAGAATAACAGATTCTCCACTGTACGTGTAAGTCTATCAGCAAAAGAGTGTTGTTCGTGTAGATATGATTATTCATTGGTTTTGGACAACGAATATTGAACCCTTTCTCTTCAATTGTTTGTTTTTAGTTTTAAAGTCAGGCGTTTACTTCGAGTAGATATGGATTACGGTAGAATGTCCTTTCAGAAATAGGTAAATGTGCCAGATGGTGTTTTTATTGGAGAGCGAATGAAAAGTGTACAGCATAGCGACCTGTTTTAAGCTACGTTTCTGTTTGGAAAAAAATATTTTTTTATTATGTTCACGTTATAATGAGATATTGAAATGCTGTGTTTTTTTATAAAGCACTTTATCTAATTTTGAGCAAAAATATGAGGTTAACTCTGACAAAATAGGTAAATTTATATATAATGAAGTCCAGTAGTCCTAAACGTTTTCATCTCTGTTATGGACTGGTGACACATATTAATTATGTTTTTTGTTTGTTTGTTTGTTTGCAGATTTTGACCTCTACACTGTTGGTGGTTTATACAAAACAAAGAACAATTGGTATGCGTCTTTAATAATGAATTTCATTTTTGCGGAAGGTCACGATTTTCAAGTATAACTACCCCTAAGAAATTGGAAAATATACATGCTTCCCGGTTACTTTCTATTTTGATTTTAATAACATATGAAAACACGTTGTCTTTACAAATTTAAAGTGAAGGGTGTTCATATAAGACAACTCATAGCGTCCATCGGAATCATACTCCACATGAACCATACTGTTGACAACTAGAATTGTTTTCTCAAAGGTAGGCCAAACACATGTTGTTGTTCAAATGAAATGCTTAAATTCGAATGTAAAGAATTGTTCCAATTTATCGCACGGAGCAGTGTTAAGATTCACAACGGTTTTACTATGACTTCGAGAGGGCTGCTATAAGTTGATCATAAAAATCCTCAGATTTCAAATTTTCAAATTTTCAGACGCAATTTTAGTAATCGTACCTTTACCCCATAGTCTGTTTCTTATTTTGATTGCACATGTCTGCTTACAACAGGTTGAAAGTAAAACAGAATACGCCTTAAGGTGCATTCTGCTTTACTTTCAGTCTGTTTTAAGCTACGATCTGCTAGGATAAAAATCCGAATACTTAGGAACAATCCGGAGAAATGGCAGCCCTGCTTCGATATGTACAGTTTCTGTTTATAGCAAGCAAATGTTATAGGACATGTTTTCAAAAGCTGGTAGATCATCTTGCTAGAAATGTCGCCCGCTTTTGTCAGTAAATGTAGGATAGAAAGTACAAAATCTAAGAAGAAGGCAAACTTATTTCAGGACTGCATATAAGAATGAGATTTAATAGAACAGAACTATATTCCCTTTGTCAAAACTGAACCCTATTGACTTCGACATGAATGGAGGATTTCGCATTTGAACTACAAACTTTCCCAACGCCCAGCGGGATTTACCCACTATCCGAACTGGCAGAATGGTAAGAATCCACTTTAGTTGGAACTATATGTCTATATTATCTTAAAATGTTGTAAATAACCACAAAGTGCAATCTGACATATTGATACTTTTTTTTCCTTTTATGATAACAGAAATAGTCATAGGTGGACGTGACTGTTTCATTTCCGGCTAGTGCCGTTGAAGAGTTCCTACTTTCTCGTAGCCTGATTGGTCGACTGTCATTATCAATACAGTTCCAATAGTGCAGTTAGTTTGAGGTCTGCCGGTTTTTATTGCTAACGAGCAATAAATAAGGTAGCGTATTTGTCATTTTTATCCATAAAACGTCACTCCTAAATGAATGGATAATTGCACGTTATATCAGTAAAACATTATTCCTGAGCTGCGTATTTGAGTACTAGTACTGTCCGTTAAGATATTACTTTTTAACGAATGTGCAAATTTGCTTTCGGAAATGTTTAGATATGGGGTCAAATTGTTGGATTGTCTATTGGAAACGGTTGCAACTGTTAAATGCACACTTCAAGAATGCATGTAATCATCTTCCGGTTTACTCCAAACATAGGCACACACAGTCAGTTTAAAGTATATGTATATTTCCACAATTTCTTGCACATGTTTTAACCCTTTCTTAATAAATTATTTCCAGTATTTCAGATAGATGGATATAAACTCAGATTTAAAAAAAAAAAGATATTTCCCATAGGGACAAACTTTGCTCTTCAGCTGGTCTGCTTTATGCAGCCGTCTGTCAGAATATTTGAAAACATAACAATGTTTTTTATCATGAACTGGTAGAAACATGAAATGAAAATGAATTCATAATGGGAACATTTGTAGCCTCTTCTTCGGAGAAAATATTAAACATTAACGCTTAGTACTCCAAATATTACACTGCCAAAAGCAAATCGTGTCAAAATATATGTTCTGCCAATTGCAGAAAATTCTGTATACAACGGCCCACTCACAAATAAATACGCTTTCTTATAAACTAGTATAGGAGCTTTTCACCTTACCTTTATCCTGGTATTGGCAATAACCAGTTTTGAAAACACCAAGTATCCTAACGCTATATAGGGATATAGTCTGGTTGTAACTGCTATTGCAATTGAGTTTAACATGGCTACATGATGTTCAAAGACAATACGTAGAAAATTGCAATGGGATTGATATACACTCGAAACTCGATACTTCGAAATTGTTTAAACCGATCAAACCAGTATGTAATAAGTTAAGTTGATTATTTTATTATAACTTAGCCCTCAACCAAATAAGTGGATGAATAAACGTAACAAAGTTAATTGCTTAGTTCTACCATTTAATAATCATTAATATCAAGAATAAACAGTCTCATTGGTTAGATTATATGGCCATAGCAAAAAACTTAAAGACAGAATTCCAGCGGACAAGAGCTATCATAATATGCTGCGTTTAACATCTAAAAGAAAGCCCAACTAGCCCTAATGCCAACAGTTTTGTTGGATCCCTCTTATGTGACTTGCAACACTGGGCCCGGCATGACTAACCGAACTATGTCACAATTAACCAAATCACAATAGGTGAAAACGGCACACTGGCCATGGCATGAGAACCAACATGAATACGGCTTACAAGACAAAGTAAACACTAGCCATTTGTAATCGGCACAAGGGCCCCTATCACTTGTACGCAATACTACGGCACACTTGCCACGGCATTAAGCCAACATCATCGGCACAATGGCCACGGCATGACTGTCAAATTACAACGACACACTGGCTACGGCATTACTGCCAAATTGCAACGGCACAAAGGCCACGGCATTCATAAGGGCTTACGGGCTAGAATAACAATGGCACAATAATTGTGCGTGATAGACAGCCATTCCCAGGTAAGGAATAACCATCGCCAATGAATCCAAGACCTGAAGTCTTGCACTAGCGACAGTGAAGCCCATCTGCCAACCAAAATGTAACATTGAAACGGCATGAAATAAGTAAAAGGTTTAAAAATCTGCAAGTAACTTCCTGCCTGAAGACAAACCAGCTTCATGGTTATGCAGACAGGAAATTGCAGACCTTCAAACCCACTAAATTATAGATCTTGACCACTAGAATTCCGCCATGTATATGCTATGACTGGCTATTAAATTGTAACGTTTGGATTCAATATCTATTAAACCACGGACTGGAATGCCATATATCTGTCAGCCTTCTCTCTTTCTGAACCTAATGTCTAATGCTGTTCAGTTATCACAATGTTATCTTCGCCTTCCCAGGAATAGAACCACTATGAAACATCACTTGTGTCCCATGAAAATCGTTATCAGGAATGTGAAATCTGTGTAGGCACTGCATTGTCCTGTATGTGTCTGCCGAGCATTCGTTTTAGTAATTCTGTTGACTACCAGTCCATGGCTAGCTTGAAGAAGGTTTTGTATACCATTCCTATAACGAGGGACAATAGTTTTGACTGTTCCCCTAACACACATGAAATAACTGTTTTATTACCTAATACTTTATATAGGGCTAACTAGATTTTCAAAAAGAATTAAGCTGAGCCAAAATACAAATTAAATAAGATTTATTATGTCCAGTCATCATAAATTCTTGGACTCTGATAGACTGAAACTGTACACGTGACAAATGTGTACGAGACCGTACACATTGATTTACCCGGGTAGTACGGATCACGTGACTAATTAGAATTTCCCCCTCGATCGATTCACGTAAATAATCTCTCTTTTTCTGTTTATTAAGCAATTGTTTTCCAAGAAATAAAAAGAAATCTTAATTAAAAACAGTTTTGAACCTATCACTATGCGTACATGTAACTCAGATATCGATTAAATGCTAAATTTTTGCTTTGTTTTGCCTGATTACCCCACCCGCGTCGTCACCACTGTAACTGAAATGAACAATGCAAAGTACAACGGCACTTGTCACTAGTTTATAATGAAATTGGCACTGAATTCAGATATATTTAGATCAATATTTTTATCGATATCAAACCAAATAGACTAAACTCGATATGCGTAGCCACTGACCTACGTATTCATTCGTTCGCTCCTGATTATTTCCGTTCATTTGTTATAACTAATCGTTACTGAGTTTCATAAAACATAAATGTCCGTTCGAAATATTCTGGTAACCTACATGTAATGAACATTTATAATGTCTACAGTCCAATTTGATGACGTAATAGGGTACTGGCCAATAATGTGAACCCTCCCCCCATAGGGGGACTTTTGGTCACTATGTTTTTCTGAAAGTGCAGGGTCTGTAGGTTCAGATCCTATTTTCTGCACTTTGAGCGTTGGGGCTTTGGTCAGAAATCTGACTTTGAAGATTACCTCCCCTTGCATAAATCGAGAAATACGTAATTGTATGTGTAGTTGTTGCACTAATATAATTTTTTTTATAAACTTACATATCTAACACAAAGTAATTCATTTATGTGACATTATCCAACTGAAAGTAAAAATGCAAAAAAACTGGACATAACTCATCATTTAGTCAAGTTATCTCCCCTTTAAAGTACAAAATGCAATTTTAATACAAAACAAATCAGTTTTTCCCTTTATAAATGTTGAATATATACATCATAGAAACACGTTCTAATCATGAAATATTCTTAACATGAAAGCCTTATATATTCACAAACCAAATATATAACCCTTGGCTTATAAAAGCACAGTCTTTGAGTGAAATTTAAAAAAAATAATTACCTCCCTTTTTTAATTTCTGTCATATTGTTACTATGTCGAACATTTTTGGGGGCAGAAAAGGACACTTCAATTAATAAATCTTAACTAGAAATTCTGGATTTATACATAATTCATAGAATAGGATAATGTTTGCAACTAAAAGTCTTCTTTTGTTTGAATTGTCTGCCCTTGATTTAGGGTATAAAAGCAGTTTTATGATATATATGTACATGTATATTGTTAGTTGCATATTAACATAGGCCTTTTGTTGCCAATTACATGTTATTTTACAACATTACCAAGTGAAAAGCACTCAAGTTGATCGTTTCTTTTAAAAAGTTTTCATGTGAGTAAGGTAATTGCCTCCATTTCGGGCAAAACAAGAAACACATTAGATTGAAAAGCGTGTTTTGGTAATGATTTAGATACTACATACTAGCAAACAAGATTTGCTTCCATGGGATTTTAACCTAAGTTGTGTAAAACAACCTTGCCTTGAAAAACTCATTTCAGTTATCGGATAGTACTCGTTGCCTCAGCCCAATACAAACGTAACTCAATATATAAATTCGTATTGAATTACGATTGTATTGCACTGAGGTGACGAGTCATATCCCATGCCCTGTTCTTCATTTCCGCTTTCTCTTTTTTTTCAAAAGATGAATACACATTATCCTACTTGGTCAATTTGAGCATTGTGTACAGCAATAATCCTTCAAATGATCATCACCAAAGTTTCCCAAAAAGGGATCTAAATGTACATGCTCATATCGATTCAATAGCAAACAGAACTTTTTAAGTTGGGTTATGATCGTTATCATCGTTAACATCGTCAAATATTTCGTCAATCAACGTTATTTCTAGTTCCACCATTTAATCTTGCAGGATCTCATAATTCTCTCTCTGCACATGTCTCCTTTTTCCCTCTCTATCTCCCCCCCCCTCTCTCTGTCTCTCTCTCTATTTATCTCCCTCTCACTCTCTCTTCCTCTCATTCTCTTTATTGTCTCAGTCTACTTTACATATCAAACCTTCTTCCCCATAGGCATCAGTGAAAAATTAATGAAAGTAAATCTTAACCTTGCTTTAGGACCTTTCAGCATGATTTCCACCCTGCTTTATTAAGTTACCTTTGCTTCACACCATCGTCTGCATGCATTCAGAATTCTTAAGACAGTGTAGGAGCATCCTTATGTCCTTATGCGAAGAGATAGATTCTATGAATCCAATTTCTGTACAGCATGATCTGGATAAAATTGTTTGCAATAGTCATCATTACTGGTGTTCAGTGTTGAAAGCGTTAATCAAAAGTCATCAACCAAACCAGGTGCTTTAACTTTTTTATCTTAATTTATTTACTTATTTATTTATCTATTACTGTGATCTGTATCAAAAACATAATGCGGGTACAGTAGTCAAAAACTCATGTTCAAGTAACGCAAGTAGATTTGTGTTTTCATTACGGCAGTAGATCTATCATGTGGATAACAGTACCCAGATATGCATTTCATCATTAATCGGCTTGTAAAAGAAGTTAAGCATCGTTCTCACTGTCACGGTGTAGGTCCCGGTAAAAGATAGCCGGTGAACCGGGGTGAACTGGGACGTTTTTCAGAAAAAAATGTATTGCGTTCTCATATTCCCGGTGTCTCCCCCGGTGGACAACCGGCTATGAAGCCGGATCTCCCCTGACTATCCCGGTTAGTTCCCAGTTTGGCCCGGTGTAATTACGGTGTAGAGCCGGCCTGCTCCCGGTTAATCCCGGTATAACACGGTGTAACCCGGTCATCGCTGGTGGTATCCCGGTGACCACTGGTGGCGTCCCGTCATACCCCGGTTGTTCAAAGGTGACGTGCCGACGTTACCCGGTGTTCGCCGGAAAGGACTTAAACCAGGGCAAACATGAATAAGCATCAGTTCTCTTTTGTCTCTCAGGGTAAATGAGATCAAATGCAAACGTAATACAATAAAGTAGAACACTATAATGTTGTTGACTGTTCAAACTTCATTTTAATTTGAGTGGCAAACAGTTTGCCTGGCGTCTGATCTGGCTCCATACTGTTTGAAGTGTACATAAAAATTTAAGCATGAAGCCATTTATTTAGAAAGAGTAACTTCGTTTTATGTATTATATTTACTCTATACAATAGAGAAGATGATATTATTTCCTATTTAAACGCTGACGAAATGCAAACTCTAAAAATGAAATACAGAAAATTGCATTTTTGTTAAAAAAAAGAAATCCATTTCTATGCCTCTAACACCTTGGTTGTTCACGGACCTGCCACGGATGTGCCGGTAATGGCGTTGCTCCGGCATTTCCCTGCGTTGCACCGGTGTTCCAAGGAATAAGCCGGTTCTGGTGACTCCCGGTGACCCCCGGTTGTATTAAACATTTTAAAGCATCCGGGGCTGTTAGCCGGTGGCAGCCAGATGAACGCGGTCGATCCCAGATCGTCCTGGGCGTCGCCAAGGTTGAACTCCTGGTGACTCCCGGCGACTGCCGGTTTGCTTAACCGGGACTCTCCGATCACCAAATCTGGGACAGTGAGAACGGGGCTCAAATCATGCTCGGAGTGTTAATGGCGCTTATAAGTCTTGCTATGTAGGACTGCTGTGTTGGGTTACGTAATGTCACGTTCCTTTGTAATTTGATATGGCAGACCTGTGCTGTTCGTCCATCGCCATGCGAACATGACCGCACCGTCAAGTTGTTGAGTTTCTGGGATGATTGCGTATGTGGCTAATAAGGCCTATCCTGTCACCAAAGGTACGTCCACAGTAGATACACACGTTGTCGGATGGTGTTGTTCAGGTACTGGCTTCTCGAGCCTTCCGGTCCATACGTTTCTTCCTGGCATGCTCTAACCTACTTGTCTCTGCTTCAACCAAGCCTTTCCTCACAGCTGATCTCCATGCAGGGCGGTTCTGAGCCAGGTCTTCCCAAGTGTCTGTGTGAAGGTCCATCTTGCGAAACGAAGCCTTCATGCAGTCTTTGAACCGTTATTTTATGGCTGCCAACTTTCCTTTTACCAGTGGAGAGCTCTCCGTATAAGAGCTGCTTTGGGAGTCGCTCATCTGACATGCGACACACGTTACCTGTCCAGCGTATCTGTGACTGTTGAAGGAGCATATGTACAGTTGGGAGTTTTGCTCTTTTGAGAACTTCAGTGTCAGGAACCTTGTCTTGCCATCTAATACCAAGAAGCTTGCGAAGAGTGCTTCTGTGAAAGTGGTTGAGTTGTCTGGCATAACACGCATAAACTGTCCATGTTTCACTGGCATACAGCAAGGTGGTTAGAACCACTGCTCGGTACACTGACAGCTTGGTCTCAAGGCGAATGCCTCCTTGCAGTTACAAACGGATTTGATCCAGATACATAGTTTGTCATTTAGCACACTATTTACTTGATCATTTTATTCTTAAGTGAGCATCCATTATTTTCATTTAATTCATTAATATAATAATATTAAGTAAAAGCAGCCAACTTCACATCATTTTAAATCGCCTTACACAATGAACAGTTGTGTAATGTACTAGAATTAAAGAAATATAATATTACAATATAACCCATATTGGCTCTTATCTTGCGGTGATATCGTTTGCTTCGAAATTGTGGTCTGCAAAAGTTGTGAAATTTTGGTTTGTACATTTTTAAGTACATAAACATAAAGATGAGTGTCAAACAGTCTGGATCCAGATCAGACGCCGTGTTACACGGCTCCCATCTAGTCGCAATCAGCAGGCAAAGCGTTAAGCAGTCACTAAAATAGATCGCTTAAGACATTGACTGCTTTATTTAGGACATAAGTAAAGCAGAAAGAAAAGAAGAATCCACATGCAACTTTATTATTCCCTTTCTTTTAATCTTTATTACGCTCACAATCCCTTTGGAAATGGTAACTAGAATAAATTCAACTGTATCTGAAAGTACGTTTTACGTTTAAAGTATAAAACATCACATTGCTCAAGTGTGAATTAAATCAGTATTTTTTTTCAGTTTTAGTTTAAAGATAGGTAAATGCAATGCCAGAGGTGGACATTTTACTGTGCAACAGTATTTTAAACCGACTTCAATATTCATTTCTAAGTCGTTACACAGTCAATAGTGCGTGATCTTAAGCCGAAAGCTACTCAACAGTTATCATGGGGGTTTACTCATGACAGAAATTGGGATAACTCTGTATATCGGTAGACCCAAATTAGAATCGTCAGACCCTAATAACTTGTGCACACCCCCATCATCATGATGTTCTATGGTAATCAGTTTCCATGATCCGTGACTGCCTAATTATCCTCATTTTATTTCTTACTGTTATTCACAGTATGTAAGTCTTTGTCGGTATTTTTGTTATTTCATAATTTAAGACGATATTTTCCGCGAAAATATATTTAATGTATGCTAGAAAACACCCTCACTATACCCAGTTGAATATTTTATCATAATTTAAAGAAAATCTAGGTTTTCAAATAAGCTTTAAATGTAATAAAACTATGAATTAGCTAATGTTTATGGTATTTGATATTTTCAAGGGGAGATAATTCAGTAAAAAAGTATGGAAACCACTCGTTTAGATCGATTCTTGTGATGAATAGTGTGTATCGATAAAAACAATGGTGATACTTGTGAATCAATACATAATCTATCAGAATTTAATTTTCACAAAGGGGAAGTAATTTCAATTTGCTCTGATCGGGTAAAGCCCCAACGTACAAAGGGCAGAAAATCAGAATGTACTCAGAAGACCATGAGGTTTCAGAAAAGTATGGTGGTCAAAACGTCCCCACATGGGGGGAGGGGGTCTTCAGTAGCTCGAAGTCTATAATCATGTTAGATACAGTCGAACTTAAGGCCTATCTTGCATTCATTTCAGTCGAACAGTGGCTATGCCACCTTTTAAGCTTGAAATACTGATATTTTCGACAGAAGCGGTTTAAAAAGAAGCGGGTTTATGGCATTTAGATCTAATTGTAGAAATCGAGGTAAATTCTACTTATGCGAGTTCCAGAAACCGAGGTTTAACTGTATAAATTTGTGTACTCTAGCGCGAGAATTTTCAGTGACATGACGTCAATTTCAAGTGTCAACTTTTAGGGTCAATTGAGTAAAACTTTGTCAGATTATGTATGTTGTCTTTCTTATATTGGATCTAGACTGGGCATAAATTCGTTACACGGCATTCCGGCAGGGTTTCGAAATACCGTGATAATATACATTTTGAGTTTTTGACAGACGTCTGATGACTGATCAGCGTCTTCTTGTAAGAGCTTGCATGTTTACATCCGCACATTATTGTAATGTTCGGGTCCGTGATATTTTCTGTATAAAGGATAGCGGTGAAACTTGATGTGTATTATGAACTCGTATTATTGATTATAGTATTGCTATAAATAAGAATAAAGCATGAAATAAAGTATTAAACCTCCACCAGACACCAATCAATGATAATTATTCAATACTGTTTCATTACAGTACGGCAATTCCGGGTACGGGGAAACTTCTCAATGACACTGATTTGAGAACTTCTGCGCATCTTTTTCGCGCATGGAAACAGTTCGTCCTAGAGGGCAATAGTTAAAACTATTTCCCCCGGATTAGGCAATGTCAGAACAATACAGCAAAACAGTCAAAAATAACGAATTACAAGTTATATAGAGCATTAGGTAATAATCAAACATGTTTCAAACATCCACCCAGCAGAAGACAAAACAAACCAGTTTGCATTGCAGGTGACAGCTTTCATTAAGAAGATAGTAAAGCAAAATGGTCCAACAGAATATTTCCGCTTAACGTTTGTTCTTAACTTATCAGTCACATGCCTTAACCCCTTACCCGATAGCATGTTTCTAGTTTTGAAAATAGGTGACTACTTAAAGCAGGTTGAAAGTAAAGCAGAATGCGCCATATGGCGCATTCTGCTTTACTTTCAGCCTGCTTTAAGCTATTACCAGCTAGAATAAGGAAAGTATTACATATAACACATATTCATTATGGTATATATTGGAACTATTTTCTTCAGCGGATGAATAAAATGCATGTGCTAAAAGTCGCTTCTATAAGGAAAAGGTTTAAGAACGTTGAACTATTTAAGTAAAGAATATATTCGAAACAAACATATGATTGAATAAGAAAACCATCGTTATTATTGACAGATGGATTTGTCTTGTTTTTATTCAGACCTCTATTTTCCATAAAGGTTTAGCATATACATTAAAGGACATTCCGCCAAGGTGGTAAAGGCATATCAGAATCTATATGATAAAAACATTGATCATTATGCTTCAAACTGATTGGCAATCTCTGCCAACGGAGGAAGCTGTCTCCCTGTACATGTAATTGCATAATATAGACTACATCAAAAAATAAATCACGATCTGCTCCTAATCGTGATCCGAGTTGTTTTCAACAATCGTCTTTAAATGTCAGCAAATTTAAAATGTTGACAAACTTTCAAACAGGCCACACTTTAAAAACAGTCGACATTACGACAATAGAAATGGTATCCGACGATATATAACATCAACGTCTGCACTGTGTTGCTTCATATCAATAGGTGCGTTGTATGCTGTATGAACGTCATGATATTGTGTAAATAACGCCCCTATAATTTGTCATAAACATTTCCAACAACAACAGTAGAGGCATACAAAGTCAATATCCATCGATAAGTGGGTTAATGACTTCATGTTTTCTTAGGGTAACTTGAAAAATCACATCGTTCGTACAAATGAGGACACCGCTAATTAACCTCGGGATCAGAATACAACAGAAACATGCAAACTAATTATCGGTCGCAGTAGTATAACCTTCACTGCTATGACGTTATCTGCTTTAGCCCATTACCACATAGCCTGTTTCTAGTTTTGAAGACATGTGACCACTTAAAGCAGGTTGAAAGTAAAGCAGAATGCGCCTTTAAGGCGCATTCTGCTTTATTTTCAGCCTGCTTGAAGCGATTTTCTGCTAGAATATAAAAATATTTCTTATAATTTTTATTTGTGACAGTATAAATTGGAGCTATTTTCTTCAGTAGAGGAATTATTTAAATGCGTATTTATGGGGTAATGGTTTAAACACTTGTCTTCCTCCTTTATTTCTCAAATTTGAAATAAAGGCTGTTTAAAATAAAGGAAGCATATGTTGAACAATGCGTATGACCGACCGTGTTCCAAACTGTTTGCATATATACTGGGGTATTAGTACTAGGACACTAACCTGCTAAAGTCTTGAACTTCAATCACTAATGATACAGCTGTCTGAAAAGAATAATTTCATCACTGCCATGACGTCATCTACTTTAAACTATTGTTTCTGTTTTTATTTCTCAAATTTAACCTTCACGTTTTTGACTGAATAAATATTGAAATGAGTGGCAAACAATTTGGATTCTTATCAGACGCCGCGTCACGCGGCGTTTGATCAGGATCTAAATTATTTGATAATAACCTTTGTACAAGTGATAAGGTAGTGATGTGGTTAATGCTCTCCCATATTCAGACACAGTTCGTGTTGAGTGATTGTCCATATGCCTTTAACGGTTGTAAAAGTGCACTGGTGAACGATAACAGCTACCGTAAAAATCCTACAAAATTGGGACACCCTGTGTAACTGCTGTCCTTATCATATAAATTGAACAAATTGCTTTTATCACACAGTAATTATTACAGAAGGTGCAGACATTCAGTGGCAGTCCGATCAAGGTCTGCACAGTTTGGCCATGTCTGTCTGTCCCAATACTTAGGATCATCACGGTAACATGTTTCCAATTGTCGTTATTTTATTTGAATAATCAAAGTATATACGTTTATATAGATGACAGCTTTAAAGAGATTAACTATGAGCAGAAAGCTCCTATATGATGAAACCTATAAACCAATACTTATGAGTATTCTTTTATGCAGTCAGTCACAAAATATATTGCAAATTTAAAGACTGCAAATTATATTGATTTGCTTGTTAAAACTGGCAGTTGACAAGATGCCATAGACTTTAACAAATGGCAAACAATGGCGATCTTTATGAAACCCAGTGTAACCATGGCCACATATATGTGGCGTAATTTGATGCAGTATTACCCAACACCGCTGCACAGAAAGCTGATTTAATATGGTATATTTCCCGTTCAAACGAATGAAATGTAACAAAGTGCGATTTAATGAAGAAGATGACAGTGAAATGAAAAGGTCACAATTCGTTTTTACTATTTTTGTCGAACAGTTATGGAGTTACATGGCGTGCAATCTGGTTTTAAATTGTTTGCAACAAACTCTCTGTGAACGTACATTTAACCTATGCAAACAATGAAAACCCATATTGGATCTGCGAAATTTGTCGTAATGCAATACAATGACAAAACAAACCTAAATAGTAAAGACTGCTCTAGACCAGAGCTCCAGATAAGGGGAGTATTTCAAAAACTAAAACCTTTATTTCTGCTTTAAACCCTATGGTGTCACTACTCATTAGAATCGTCTCGAAGAGACGATTCTAATGAGTAGTAACACCATAGAATTTGGTGCTGTATATGTGAGAAAATGTTGGATTTGTTCAGATTATTCACTCTTATCTGGAGCCCTGTCTAGACTAAGTTGAACCCCGTTATTTGAAGTTTCGAGTAGAAACATGTGTATTTGGAAACAATACATGTAGTGTTGTTAACACACTTGGAAAAATATAAATAAAACGAATTCCAGAAAATATGTGAATTTACATTGATCCTTGAAAGCCACATTGGAGACATTGGGGAAAATCATTATTTCATCCCTTTCAGACTAAGTTGACAACATGCGTAACACATATAATACTCAGCTAAGTGGTATCACATTTAGTTTTGCAAATAAATTGAATGCAATTATATTCTGAAATATATACCAAGTTAATTGTTTCTGTTGTTTTGTTGTCCTGGCGAGTTTCTAAAATTCTCTTTTGGCACCCATATACGTCGATACACTTGAGTATTTTTCAACACATTTATATATAAAATAGTACACTTGAGTAAAAAAAAATCTGTCAAAACACTTTATTATATATCGATACACTTAGATATTATTCGATTTATGTGAGTATATATATCGGTATACATGTATATTGATACAGTTGAGTATATAAAGCGATACGTTCCAGTATATATCGAAGCACTTTAGTATCTATCAATACACTAAATTTGAGTATGTATTAATACGCTTGGGTATTTATCGATACACTTGGTTCATTTAGAAAGTATATTCATTGATCCCTATGCTGCCGTTATATTGCCTGGTTGAAATTGTTATAAGTAAAGTGTGTCAATAAGGCGAGGGTCACACAAATTAGATCCAGAATAGACGCTGTGTAACTTTGCGTCTGATCTCAATCCAATTCAAATTCAATTCAAATACTCTTTATTTCTCAGTTTGTACAATTCTACAAATACATGAGAACTATCCTAACACACATTCAACACATTAGGTCAGGTACATATTATATATTACAAACATCAATTATAGTTTCTAACCGTTAGCTAACTTCGAACGGAAGAGAACAGCATTCATTTGTATGCAAAACAAAGTCGCGATTGGCAAAAGAAGTAAAATAATAAATTTCGAAACACAAAATAGATAGAAGAAAAAGCAAACTCCACTTTATTTTATCTATTTCCCGGAACATTACGTAAATACCCTCACTACCATGTGTCGTCTTCTTAAGAATAGTCATCTGCGTGACTTCTCAAATCTATTTCCCGCAATTTTGACTCTTGGCACATCGTTATGAGTGTCAAATAGGTTTGATCCAAAGCCGACTTACAACAACCAAGGCCATTTGGTAGTTGTATTTCAGATTTGGATAAATTATGTACTCGGGTTCAGGCAATGAGCTGATTTGTTGTAAAACGTCTTCGAAATGTCTTACGGTGTTCACCTTTATAAACTTATGACAGAAACAATTGGATATAGTGCAATGGGCTTTGGGGCAAAATTTGAGACATAAAACAAATAGAGGACACGTTTGCCAGTTACTTGAGGGATTAGCTGTCAGCTTAACCCTTATCATGCTAAAGTGTCCTATATGCTTAAAATATTTCGTATGCGGAAACAACAATAATTAATTTTAATCTTTATTTAACTTGATAAAATATTAGTATGATTGGCAAACAGCTTTGATTCAGATCAGACGCCGCGTAGGCGGCGTCTGATCTGAATCTAAGCTGTTTGCAAACGTTCGCCAACCTGCCCTTAGCACGATAAGGGTAAAACCTTTAGTACGTAATGAAAGTGTAGTCTGCAAAATTTGTCATCTACAACAATTCTATTTTATAAATTGTGCTTTGTTTTATTCTGAATACAGCATATTAAGGTTTCAAATTGTTTCAAACCAGACAAATTGCCGAGTTATTTGGCGTTTCAAAAGAATCCAACAATTTTGCCCAGTTATAAATTCATCAATGGCATGCAGAGAGTTGAAACTAAAGAGATTGTTTTAATGGCATAAAATTTCAATCTCGCTCCAACGTCAACTTAATGTACCCTTGGGATTGTAAATACGCCGATCTACACGTACAAATAGGTTTAATAAATAGAGTAGAGTTTTTGTTCAAGAAAATGATTGCACAGTAAGAACGTGTGTTAAGCGGCAACTCAAAAACTGTTTATTTAACGGGTTCACTGTTTGTCTATAAGAGCAACTTGCTTCTTCATGCAGTAACTAATAAAGCAGAAGCTCCTTTAGGAGTTTCTGCTTTATTATTTTCCAATATTAAGCAATAAGCTGTCTTGAGATATCTCAAATACCACTCATTACCCTTGAAATTGAAATGAACGATTCTAATCAAGTCTAGTCCAGTTTTTCCTACTTCTGATTGGTTTTAGCAATACATGTATATTGCGAAATGGCACACAGAGCAGCTCCTGATCAGAGAGCTCAAACACTCTTTGAATATGGTAAGTATACTCTTCACAGGTACAATGTTTGTTAATAGCGAGTATACTCGTCGTTGGGAATGATTGCCAAGGATTGGAATAAGTTTTTATACAGAACGATACGACAGTTTATTCCCTAGACACTGACTTTGACGCTTTAATAAGCTACTTCTCCTCCTTCGTTATGCCTTGACCTCTTTTACTTAATCAGCTTCATCTGTAATATATATTTGCTCAAATGTCAGATTAAAGGTATTTCACATCCGGAGTTTTATAGGGAGGTTACATTTATTTTTTTATTTATTTATTTCTCTTCAGTATACAACATGACAATATATCACAGTTAAAAGTTCAACATAAGATGTACACTGCCACTCTAAGATAGAGTTATAAGAGACTATCTACACTTAAATCGTAATTATCACACTGTACAATTTCGGAAGTTTCAGATGAAGAGCCCTGAACATTATTTCACTTGCAGAGATATATTGTTCAGGCCTATTCCATTTCCTTTGTGAAAATAACAAGGTTGATTTTCAAGAGGGCTCCACCAACAGAGCACCTAAGAGGCAAAAAGAAATAGTACCATATCTGCAATGAGAGACCATCTCTTCCAGATAGCCTTGAGGATCCCATCTAAGAAGAGACGCTCACCAATTACAGAATGTATTTTTAAAACTTCTTCAAGGAAAAAGCATATTTCCTAAAACTTAATATCCAAGATAAAAGGTTATTCATTTCAATTAAAATAGGATTATAAGAGACATGAAAATTAACAATACTGAATCAGAAATTATAATGGGGATGTAATTTACAGACTTCGTAAGAAATTTTAGACATATGCGTTTTCAAAACCTGTTTGTGAAACGTATTAGATCTTTCCTCAAAAAAGATTATGATCCAACTATTTTGCTGCGCACTTCACGGTTGGTTTTCGATCAATCTACAATTGATAACTATGCTTTCCTCTTTGGTTGTGCGACGACAGACATGGCTTAGCACTACAGGATGATGTATCTCTAAAGCCGTCCTTAACCGGGAGAGTTATGTCGGATTTTCGTGCTTTGTTTTTTCTCTCCCTCTCTGTCGTACCCTGGACCCATCCATGTCTTACAGTTACTCGTGACTACGGACTAGTCGCTTGAGTACAATTTGACCGTTGCCATAGCGGGTTGTTTTTGACACGGGCTTGAATGTATAATTCTTTCCCGTGTTACTAATAATCTTCTTGTCATAGAACTTTTGTTAGATGTTTTACATGTATTTACTTACTGTGTTGGCGGTCTTTTTGGTTGTAAGGTTGTGGACCAGGGTTTATATTTTATGTACACTGTTCGTCTTTATAGGTGAATATGGGAGATAAGAATGAGGTTGGGCGCCCCTTAACCCAGGTTTAACCCCCAGTGGTTGTTAATAATTAATTTATTATTAGTTATTAATTGCTACTGACCGTACCAAGGCGGGCTCCTATATTCACTTTGCTTTATGTTTGTCCTGCGTGTTGTTTTATATTAAGTGTGTAGATGAAGGCGCGCGTGCGTGCGTGCGTGCGTGTATGTGTTATGGTATGGCTTGAGAGGTGGGTGTATTGTTTGCGTTGCGTTTCCTGGTTGAGTCTTTCGTATTTATTTACACTGTTTGCATACATGTGTAATCAATAATCTCTACAAAGGGCTGTATGATTGAAAGGGTTTAGAAATAAAACAGACGTCAAATATTTGAATCAGATGGCGACGTACTCTTTATGTCTTCTTTTTTTCAGCGGAGCTGAATGATTTCTATTTAGACCTATCATTTGAAAATTCTCAACCAATGATAACTTGTCAGAAATCTAGGTTGAAAGTCACATGCTTGAAACTGAATTGTCTGATTAAATAGTAGCCAGGGCTCCAGACAAGGGGTGTATTTCAAAACTTAAAATCTTTATTTCTGCATTAAACCCGATGGTGTCCTACTGTTTTGAACTGTCTCTTCGAGACGAACAAAATGAGAGGTAACACCATAGGGTTTAGTGCTGAAATGAGCGAGAAAATGTTCGATTTGTTCAGTTTACTCCCTCTTATCTTGAGCCCTGAAACTGAAGCCAGGCTGGTCTATGCAAGATTACAGTAATGTTGTACCAGATGTGAATTGTGAGTGTAAAAATAAGAGACACAGGCTGTTGCAGACTGTTTTTCTATTGAACTGATGACATCATTTGCTTCTATTTTAAGATGTCTATTTATAGATAGGCAGTGGTTTATAGCATAGTATTTTGCTATGGTTTACTACCAATTATTCTTAATTGTTTACTATTTTTTCAAATTTAGAATACATTGATAGCAATATAATGAATGACCTCAAGTGAGTCAGACACAATTGAGTTGTACAAGAATGATGTGTTAGAGAAACTACAGCAGACAGCTATTACACTGCTGTATGAGCATGCACATTAGTTACTTTAGTTATAGTTTGTTTCAAGAAACTCTATGAATGATGTTTTATATATATAGAACAGTACATTAATAGGAGCTAGCTAGGATTTTCTACCAGTAGCTAGGATATAGGTTGAATTATTAGTTTTGTTTTTCTGTACATGATAGGTTTTAGTCTGAGTTATGCTATATCCTAAATAAAAGTCGCTGTTTTCATTGTACTTGTATATTCTGCTTTTCTATCCAAAGTATAACAATTCTTTAAAACAAACTCAATTTAATACACATCTATAGTTTAACTTCCACCCCTCATTCCGCTGGATATCTTTTTTAAATATATTTCTTGTTTTTTTTACTAAGTTTCTGAATTGAAATAATGTTCGACACTAGTCAGATATCCTTAAGGGAAAACTATACAATTCATCCGGAAAAAATGTTTTGTCTGGGTTTGATAACTGAACAAAAATAGCATAGAAAAAACATATCGAATTCAATATAAAAAACACATTGTCTGTATTTTATATTATGTAATTTATTTCCACATGGCAACCTTCAACCAAATAAAACCTACAACTCATATATGGGGTAAATCGATATTGTTCCTAGTTTACCTTTAATCCCGCCACTACCTTACCCTATAACGCGGCGTCTGATCAGGGTCCAAACTTTTTTACACTTATGTCAATATTTCTAAAAACCTAAAATAATTAGGTATGAGAAGTACAAGCACACAACAATTGTCTATTATACAAATTTGCAAAATTTTCATACCATTTTTAAATCAAGAATAATTGATGTTTTTAAGCAAAACTGGTACAATAGTATTTCGAATGGTAAAACTTTATCTACGTACCACCTTTTCAAAAATACTTTTGGTTTTGAAAAATATTTGGATACATTACCATGTAAGCTACGTTTATCACTAGGAAGACTACGGCTACATGTATCATCACACACTTTACGAATTGAAACAGGCAGATACAGCCAAAATAGAACAGAAAGAGCGCTTCGATATTGTACATTGTGTGATAATAGGGACGTAGAAGATGAATATCATTTTATCATAATATGCCCAGTTTACAAGGATTTGAGGGAAAAGTACCTTAAATTGTATTACTATAGACGCCCAAGCATGTTTAAATTCACACAGTTAATGGCTTAAACAAATGATAGTTCTGTCCATAAACTCAGTAACTATATTTCTGAAGCTATGTCTGTTAGAAGTTCACTCCTATCAATGATTATCTATACACTAAATATGCAAACGCTTCATGCAACTCTCATAGTCATGTATACTATATACGCTACTATATACACAGTAGCTATGAATATTGCATAGAAGTCCATCCTCCTATAATAATTGTAATAATTATCATAAACACATTTATACATATGTTGTTTTTTCCAAATTTACTCCTGAATGAATATGATGTTGGTAGTCTAATACATATAACTTCATATTTAATCATAAATATTTATACGAAACTTGGAAATATGTATTCTCATTTTGTATACGCCATGATGACCATGTGACATATTATACTTATTGTTAAAATTTCTGGTTCTGATTCTGATTCTGTTTAAAGCAGATGACGTCATGCAAATGAAGTGGTTTAATGCATATAAGGTTATTACCTTCTACAAGTTGTGTTGTAGGCAACAATGTATGCGAGTTGATTGGACAGCAAGTCAGGGCTGCCTTTTCTCCGGATTTTTCCTAAATCTCCGGATTTTTTTCCAGTACATTATAGCTTAAAGCAGGCTGAAAGTAAAGCAGAATGCGCCCTAGGCGCATTCTGCTTTACTTACATCCTGCTTTAAATAGTCGCACGTCAACAAAAACAATAAAAAAGGCTATGTTGGAACTTGGTCTTTCCAAAGCAAAGACACCCTAGATTGCACAAAGGGCATCAGAAATGAGTTCTACTCTAAAAAATAATCAATTTAGAAGTATAGCATTTGATTTTTGTCCAAAAAACAACAAAATTAGCTTTTTCAACATGGTTTGCGGCGGCCATATTGGATTTGGCTATTGTGAAACTTGACCTTTCCGAATCAAATACATCCCAGATTGCAAAAAGGCATCAGAAATGAGTTCAATACCCAAAAATTATCAATTGAGAGGTATTACATTGGTTTATTCTCCAAAAAAGGAAAAACGTTAGCTTTTTTAACATGGCTTGCGGCGGCCATATTGGATTTTGCTATCGTGGAACTTGATCTTTCCGAATCAAAGCCATCCCAAATTGCACAAAGGGCATCAAAAGTGAGTTATACTCTAAAAAATAATCAATTTAGAAGTATCATATTTGATTTTTCTTAAAAAAACAACGAAAAAAGCGTTTCCACATGATTTGCGGCGGCCATATTGGATTTGGCTAATGTGAAATTTGACCTTTCCAAATCAAAGGCACCCCAGATTGCACAAAGGGCATCAGAAATGAGTTCCACACCAAAAAACAATTAATTTAGAGGTATTACACTTATTTATTCTCCAAAAAACAAAAACGTAAGCTTTTCCAAAATGGCTGGCGGCGGCCATATTGGATTTGGATATTGTGGGGCTCGTGATAGTGTGGCAGAAAAGCACTTCGGTGATTTGTGATGTCTAGGGTCTCGTTAACTCATATCAAGTGAGAAACTCTCTCAACACCATTTTGCAAACGGGTCTTTAGGCCAGGTACAGGACTATTAGGGCCAGTGAAGAATATGTTTAGCTGTAGTGTGTTCAGTTGCCACTGTTTGTGGTTTAGGTTAGCAGTTTGTGCCGTGTGCAGCGTGCAGAGTACAGTAGAGAAAATGTATTTTCTTCCCAATAAACGCGTTTACGCTCAAACTATTATTTCCATTGCAAACCGTTTGGAGTCAGATCGGACGCAGGATAACCCAGTATCTGATCAGGCTCCAAACTGTTTGCCACTCGGATAAAAACTGGTAGTCAGAATTGTTCGAATTTGTCATTTTCTATTATGCATTGCAATGCGTTTGCGTTTCGTTTGCGTTTAAACAGAAAAATAACGTTTTCTCCACTGTATTTTAGACCGGTAGCCAACTCGAAATCGATGCCCAACGATGGTCATCGCTTTCTTTACCTAACTCATGGCAGGTCTGTACCATTTTCAAGGTCGACTTTTGTCGACTATGGTGATGAAAAGGTTATATAGTGCAGTTGATTTCTATTTTAATTTCATCAGACTCGAATCTGCCATATGTATTTTACACAGTCAATGGTAATTCGTTTGGGTGTTCTTATGTAAATGGAGTTTAACCCATTGTATGCTGGGTAATATTTGGTGGCCATTTTGAACTGTCGTCTGCAGCGGGTATTACTTAAATATTTGCAAATAGCTGCAAACAGTTTTGATCTCAGATCAGGCCCCACAATGTGGGGCCTGATCTGAGATCAAAACTGTTTGCCTAAAGGTACACCTAAAAGTGTATCCCGCATAAAATGGGTTATCTGGTTTTATAGAAAAATTACACGTGAGTTTGGAAATACAGACTTTATGGTGTTAAACGAGAGATGAAATTCGTAAAAGTAAGTTCAATCATTATATCAAAGTTTAAGCATACTCTATTAACCCTTTCGGCGTCAATGGCGCATAAAGTCGACTTTGCAAAACAGTTTGGATCCTAATCTGACGCCGCGTAATCTGACACTCGTATCGATATTTCTTCAGTCCAAAAAGCTCTAAATCTGACTTTACAAAATATTGCAGACGACACTGTGAATTATACAAATGATAGTTTGGTTGTGAGATTGTTAAAAGAGATGATAAAACTTGACAGTGAAAGAGTTAAACCATTGACTGCTAGTCTTGTTTAACTCAATCACCCCAGAAATTTTAATAGACAATTCCAGTTTCTAGCGACGAGTATACTCGCCATTTACAAACAATATACAGTGAAACCCCTCTAAACCGGAACCTCTAAATACCGGAATTCTCTCTAAACCGGACAAAAACTTTGGTCCCGTTTTCAACCCTTCTTTATTTTAACCCATTACACCATAAATATGTCTTTTCGCGCTTTAAATATTCCTACAGTGATAAAAATACATTCATGAATATGTATCATCACAACTATTATCTAGCAGATGATAGCTTAAAGCAGGTTGAAAGTAAAGCAGAATGCGCCTTAAGGCGCATTCTGCTTTACTTTCAACCTGCTTTAAGTGACCAGCTATCTTCCACACTAGAAACCCCTCTAAACCGGAAACCCCTCTAAACCGGCCATCTATGTTGTCCCGAAACATGTCCGGTTTAGAGGGGTTTCACTGTACCAGTAACGGGTATGCTTGTCCTTTGAAAACATTGTCCACGGCTGCAAAGAAAGACTTCTTATCAGTGTCTGCACTGTTTGACATTTTATAATTTTATTGTTGAAACATCCTTAAATAGTCTCTAAATATGCTAGACTTATTTTAATAGCAAAAAAATGGGATAATATATAGACGGGTATATACTCAAATGCTGCTGTTACAACTAAATGTTTCACTCGGCGTTTATTCGTTAATATTGTATTATACTTGCAACGTAAAACATGTAGTTCCCTACCTTTTATGAATTAGAAAAGTATTAACAGAATAAATAAACGATGTCCTTCGGAGTTTCATGAGTACAATGACCTGTAGTTTCCTCGAGCGAGGTTTGAACGTGAACCCCTTAACATTACCGGACGAAACTAAGGATGCATACCCTCACGACCCCGGATAAGTTTATTTCTTGAATATTCTATTGCATTTTATTGATGGATCTGGAAATTTTTGACATCTTCGCTGCATTATCTTAACCCATTCTCCCTTAACCCTTTCCCCCATAGAAGCGACTTTTAGCGTATTTAATTTATTCCTCCGCTAAAGAAAATAGTTCCAGTTTATACCCTCATGAACAATTACCATTACAAGTATTTTATACAGCCTAGCAGATTTTAGCTTAAAGCAGGCTGAAAGTAAAGCAGAATGTGCCTTAAGGCACATTCTGCTTTTCTTTCAACCTGCTTTAAGTGGTCAAAGTGTCTTCAAAACTAAATACAGGCTATGAGGTAAAGGGTTAAAACAACTAAGTTGAGTTCATTTAACTGTTCATGGTTGATTTTACTACATATGACAAAATTCAAAATGGTTCAGACCCTAATTAGTAGAAACTACAATTATCTAGGTCTACACTGTTTGCAAAGGGCATGTGTACTTTTCACAGGTAGACTGTTTGTAAATGATGAATGGGTTAATGAAATGTGAGATAACTATTCTCTGAGAATGGCACTAAGGACAAAAGTACTCAACGTGCTACTGATTACTATAATGATGTGTGAATGGTCGCCGACGGCTCTTTATTGGTGAACTGACCGTATGATTAGTGCCAAGTTCAGAGAAATCATGAGGAAGACGTGAGAACATTTATTTGTATTTCTCATCATAATAAATGATTGAACCAACTTTTGCCTCGTGGGATTTTTGTTATAAATTTCCGAGGCTAGAAGATTGACAAATTTAACAAAAGCAATGCCAGTAATAGTTAAAAGTGTAACACCCCTCCCCCCCCCACCTCCCCCCCTCTCTCTCTCGAATTGGTTTGGTCTTTGCAGTATAAATAGTTTTGTCTTTTTCAAATGTTAATCATTTGATACAAATAATGGACACCAGCGTTACAACAATTTCGTTGAGAAATAATGAGGTTCCCACGCACACAACTGTTAAAAAAGGAAGTCACATCTCTTTTCGCAGAGAAAACTGGTATGGATATTAAAGAACTGTTAAATATTTCTGAGAGTAACGGCTTTAAATGTCAGTAAATTATACGTCATCACAGATAAAACTTTGTGTAACGATTGAGTCAAGAGTCACGATCTGATTGCACACAATGTTCAATCCCGCGAAAGGAGCGTGTAGTAACTGGGTGCTATTTCATGCCCCAAACTGTTTGTAACCCATATTCAGATTTAACATTTTAATAAAAAATCTTCATTTTATGAAATTTACGTTTCGCTTTGTATCGTTTGCACTGTAAACAATAAAGCGTTCGCCTATGTAATACTACCCATTCTCAAGACTCCATTGAAGATTTCTCACCACCATACACGAAGTAACACAAGAAATGCCAGAAATAATTTCAAAAAGTAGATTGGCAATACATACAGACGATATGTAATACAATATAGAAAAGATCATTGGTTTGAAGCCACGTGGGTGATACACGTTTAACTTTCATCATTTTATAAATTGTAACACCCACGTTTACCTGTCGCATCTGAAACTGCCGTGTATTAGCGAACGTAATACTCGTACAAACACATTAATACTTTCTCTACAAACGTGTCAAAGGACACCGCTACTCATTCACATAAATACCATAAAAACATGCTTAACGTGTGAATAAGGCGGGTCAACACGAGATGAAACATTACAAAAGCCTCCTACAGGGACCTTCTGCTTATGTTCCATGTTTTGCACTTTGAGAAAAGGATTCGAGACATTTTCCAATTCCCCACGGTCGTAAGACAATATCATATAAATGCGACAATAATATTACTATCTTAACCCTTTACACCATAGCCTGTTTCTAATTTTGAAGACAGGTAACCTCTAAAGCCTGTCTCACACAGAACACACGGCTTATACGGTTGGCCACCCGTGTAAACCGTACATACAACCGATCCAACCGTGGCCTTATCCGAGTTACACGCGGGCCATTCGAGTGTATCCGTGAAAGCCGTGTATGATTTTTTTCAAACTTTTAAAAAACTGGCACGGGTGCCATGTCCGTGTATGATCGTATTAGCGATCGTACAAGACCGTGAGAGACCGTGTGAGACCATACGAGACCGTATATACAACCGCACATGAATGAGCTCAACCGTGTCAATATCGTATATAAATCGTATGGAGCATAATTCGAACAAAAGTCGGTGGGACTGTATGTAAACCCTGTAAATGTCCAGTTAATCCAGTAAAAGTCGTGTTTAATCGTACTAGGCCGTAACAGACCGTACTAGACCGTACTTGGAACCGTACAACAGTCGTATGAAAATCGTTTTGCAAATCATGTTCAAACCGTGACAAACCTTGCTTGACCGAGTATATCCGTGCTTTGTTCGTACATACTCGTGCTACATTCGAGTCTAAATCGTACCAAGTCATCCCCAGGCACGGTTGGAGCTCAATACTCGTACCAGTCAACCCATGTATAACCGAGTATACCGTATTGGAACCGTGTGCCCAACCGTGTTCTATGTGAGACAGGCTTAAAGCAGGTTAAAAGTAAATCAGAATGCGCCTTAAGCCTGTCTCACACAGAACACGGTTGGGCACACGGTTCCAATACGGTATACTTGGTTATACACGGGTTGACTGGTACGGATACACTCGAATGGCCCGAGTGTAACTCAGATAAGGCCACGGTTGATTCGGTTGTATGTACGGTTTACACGGGTGGCCAACCGTATAAGCCATGTGTTCTGTGTGAGACAGGCTTTAGGGCGCATTCTGCTTTACTTTCAACCTGCTTTAAGCTACCATCTGATATAAAATATTTCTTTTGCTTCATATTCCTTACTGTATAAATTGGAACAATTTCTTTCAGTGGAGGAATAAATTAAAGTCGTTAAAAGACGTATTTATTGGGTAATGAGTTAACATTTCATGTCGACAGCACTGGCATTTGCAATCAGTTTAAAGCCTGGTCAAGATCCAAACTGTTTGCAAATCATGTCAATGTTTCTTAAGACAAAATGCATTTAATGCCAAATTTAATAACTGAAAGCAGACGAAAACTATAAGCAGGCGATAATGTGGTCGCGACTGTGTTAGATGGAAGTTTACATCATAATAGCAGTGAAAGGGGTGGGAATAAAAATTTGATGTACAGATATTTATTAACCCTTAGCCTGCCACTCACGACTATAGCTCCATATGCAAACAGCTTGGATTCGGATGAGACGCCGAGTTACTCGGCGTCTCATCCGGATCAAAGCTGTTTGACACTCGGACAACATTTTCAGCAATTTTGAGCAACTTTGAAGCACTTTGAAACTTGAAGCAGACGAGAAATATAGCAGACGACAATTTATTTGGCGGGCTAAGGGTTAATTATACCAGATTTACATACCACTCTTTTAATACGGGATTGCTGCGTTCAAAAGCACTTCATATGAAACTATTTCCACGTAGGTCTACTTACAAAATTAGAAAAGACGAATAACTACACTTACAATTAAAGTAAAAAAATATCCTACCTTATGGATTTACATCGAAATAAATCTTGAATAAGGGTGGTTTATTTAATATATCGTTTAGATTATAAGAATTGTTATAATCAGTTTAATTAAAACTATTTAGAATATTTAATGCATGCTTAAATAGTGATTGAAAGAGCATTGTTGTTCCCAGCGTAGAAATGATTATCCAGATGATGATTTCTGCTATTTGAGCCGACAGGTTTTGTGTACAATATGTATAATTTCGTTCCCAGGACTGATCACTGTGGCACACTATATTTCATTTGAACTGGTTCAGATACTTCTTCATCGAAGGCGACTATTTGGTATCGATCGCTCAGGTAGGAAATCATTAACTTTAGTGGCATTCCAACAATTTTAAGTCTTTTTCAAGGCGATTGAGAAATGTTTTATGATCAATGATGTCGAATGCGGGTGAAAGGTCAAGCATCATCAGCATTGCGATTTCATTCTTATCAAGATAGTGTAGGATGTCATTTTGAACATTGAGAAGAGCAGTTTCTGTAGAGTGGGGCTTAAGATATGCTGACTGATGCTGATTATGTAGATTATTTGTGTTCAAATGGGACTCAAAGTGTTTGTCTAAAATACTTATTTAACCGATTGAACAATATTGACGAGTACAGTGTATACACGTACTTAACAAATAGTGTATATGAGAAAATAAGCATTGTCCTATGCAAACAGTGTATACCAAAAAAATTGAGGGTTCTAATAGGAGCACTCTGATCAACGTCTGCTCTGTGTGTCATTTTACAATTCATTATAGAAAACAACGTTAACTCATTATCCCCTGAACCTTCCCATGGACAATTCAAGTTTGCAATAAAGACTGGTCCATTTTAGACAATTTAGGGTTGGGTTTTGTAATAAATTGCAAAATGGCAAACAGTGCAGTCCCTGATCAGAGGGCTCCTGCAGGAGCCCTCTGATCAGGGACTTCACTATTGACATAGGACAAGTGCACTCTTCACAGGTACACATTTGGTAAAGGACGGATAAATGCGTCACTATGGCTCATGAGTTAAAAGTTTAGAATGTTAACTAAAATTTGTCTGAGATAACAATTTTACAAAATAAAACATTACTAGGAATAAATCTGTTGAATAGTCGAGTTTGATGTGTTTTATTTGTTCTGTAATGCAAGTTATTGTTCACATCAAATTGTTGTTACCATCTTACACATGTAATTTTCTTCGTTTGGTTGAAACGAATTAGAAGAAAATTGACTTCCCTTTACTGGTTGTAATGTCCGATATGTGGCTTATCGGTGCACGTCTAACACGTGCAGTTATTGCCGACGTGGTCATTCAGCTCTGGACTCCTGACTGGTTAAGACGTGTTGTTTTGTTAGTTTGTTTTATATAGTCCGTTGTCGTTGGATCGAATAGTATTTTTGCATTTAGATCATTAATAATTATGATTATTAGAGAGAAGATAACTGAATAACGAGCACATTTATATTGTGTATTAGTAACTTGATATTTTGAAGTAGAGTAGATTCCAAGAACAGAGATTGAGAAAGCAGATTATTGTTTAAGCACTGTAGCATTTTAAGATTTGGGCATCCCATTTGTAGTTTTTGAATTTTATTCATGAGTAGATCTATTTGTTTCATCAGTAGTTTGATTGTTTTTCATTTGAAAACAATGGAAAATTGACATACTGTAGTTCTTTTCTCTGTTTGTGGAATCTGATTTTGAGATGTGATTACATGTTACAAATGTATAAGGTGCTTTACTGCATTTCAATGTTAATAGTCTTAATAGTCTTGTATTAAGGACATGTGAGTGAGTCAAGGGAAGATGAATTTCCCACATTTTGTCATAGTTCATGTGTAATTACTGAAGTAATGTAAGATGGTGAACTAGCGGTGACATACAGAGAGAGCAACGGTAAACTGTCAACTCAAGCTTCCTGGCATATTATATTGTAATTATATTATTATGATGTGGTACTCGCCTGGAATAAAAAAAACAGTCATTACTAAATTATTTACGTTCTTTATGACTCTAAAAAAAATTACAACAATGAGTTTTCCTTCACTGCCTTACCCCGAGCGCACAACAGTTTTCTGCAAACAGTTTGGATCCTGATCAGACGCCGCGTTACTGTTTGACACCTATATCAATATTTCTTCAGTCAAAATAGCAAAAATTAAAATTTAAGAAATAAAAGCAGACGACACTTGTTTAAAATTAATGACGTCACGGCAGTGAAGTGATTAAACACATCTACCCAAGCTTACCTTTTAACCGCTATAGATAACTAAAGTCAGCTTTGAAAATTGTTTTGATCTTGATGAAAAACAAGCCAGGTTTACCGTCGTTTGACCAGGATCATAACTATTTGGCACGTTTCTACTGTCGAAACTTCAAAAAATACATAGCAGACGACAATTTTAAAAGATTGTATTTTTTCTGCGAAAGGGTTCAAACGTGATGCTTTTACTCAGCCCTTTGTCTTTGAGTCGCTATATTACTTGAATTTACAAACAGTTTGGAGCAAGATCAGATTCCGCGAAAATGAAGTTTCTTATCTAGCTCCAAACTACATGTAATGTAATTGCACCAGGCAGGGTTTAAAATGCATACAGTCACGCCTGTGACAAGCGACCACTATAAAACCGATATATATGATATATTTATGACAGGTGACAGCTTAATACAGAGCAAAAGGCATGCAGAAGTATTCTGCATGACTTTTACTCTGCATTAAGCGGTCATTTTTCTTTAAAGACCGGTATGCATCTTTATTTAGTGATCGCCTAACACATATTTGACTGTACTAAGTATAACTCAGTTCTATTGTTGAGGGAGACGCAAGTCTTCACAATGTATTCGAAACTAAACGCAAATGGAATTCAAGAAAGATAAACTTGCTTAAAGTCAAAACTTAAGAAAAGAAAGCAGACAAATAACGGAAAAGGTCAACGTATTATGGCATGATTGTGGCAGTGAAAGGGTTGTAGCTAAGTGGTGAGCATTTGTAGTCCGACCCCTAATCTGTACAATATCGAAATAAAATATGTTTAACCATTTACCCTATAACCCGGTTATAACGTTGAATACATGTGATCACTTAAAGCAGGTTGAGAGTAATGCAGAATTTGCCTTACACATGTAAGGCACATTCTGCCTTACTTTCAGCCTGCCGTCAACTGCCATCTGCTAGACTATATAAAATGTTTGTTGTGGTAATTTTTTCATCAGGGTATAAACTTGAACTATTTTCTTTAGCGGAGGAACAATTTAAATACCCTAAAAGTCATTTCTATGGGGGAAAGGGTTAAAACTAAACGGCTGAAAGAAGAAGCCTGTATGCTACATCCAAATTTGTGATTACTTTTGCAAATCGGCGTCTCATCTTGATCCAAACTGTTCGGCACTCCGGTGTTATTTTATTAAAGACGTTTAAGATTACATGTACTATTCTCTGAGACTTGTTGCATACACGAACTGTTTGTAGACGACACGTGCATAGCGTGCTGAATAATGTAAGGTGACAATATCGTGCCGAATACGGAGACAAGCAACAGTAACTGTCAACTATTCTAGCCTTTCAATCTGTAATATAATAAACAACCCATTGAAAGTATCTCAGGAGTACGTTACTAATTTACTTAATGTTAATATTTTAGTACAACAACGACGACAGTACTGAAAAACTGAATGTCATTTGTCTGGCATTTATTTCTATACGATCGGAGGACAAGCAGTTTGGAGTCCAATTCCATGCCGAGTAGAACTGGCCCCAAACTCATAAAACGTTGGAGGTTAGTCCAAGATAGTTCTCAAGCTTTTGATTGAGAAATGCAATTCAAGGAGATGCGTTTGGCTAATCTCATTCACTGTCGAGCAGCGCATTGGATCAAAAGCACAAGACCTACCGTCCTTTTAGTTCTTGGCCGAGGTGATAATTTCCGCAAAATAAACAAAACACCCCCATGGCTCACTGCAAGGTAGGAAGGTCTATGGAGTGTATCATCTCGCCAGTGGCCTATTGTTTAATAGCATAAACCCATCCCCCATAGAAGCAACTTTTAGCGCATTTAATATATTCCTACACTGGAGAAAATAGTTCCAATTTAAAAAGTCATAAATATGTATCAGTAGAAATATGTTTTATAATCTAGCAGATGGTAGCTTAAAGCAGGCTGAAAGTAAAGCAGAATGTGTCTTAAGGCACATTCTGCTTTACTTTCAACCTGCTTTAAGTGGTCACCTATATTGAAAACTAGAAAAAAGGCTATGGGGTAAAGGGTTAAACAACTACCAAATGACATTTTAACATTTAGGAACTGGCACTTAGCATTTGGCATTTTAGCAAAAGGCAACATGTAATAAGCATTTGGCAACTGGCATGTCCTTATCGACATTTCGTAGACTCTTATTACGGTACTGTCTTGTTTTAAGTGCGACAATCGTGAGGCGCTTATATATTTTACACCGATAAAAATCGATTCAGTTCAATAAGAAATAAAGAGAAATGCACTAATATTAAAAAAACAATATATTAAAAAAAATAACAAACAAGTGAAACCCTATCATTGCTACATACTTTGAATTTATAAGTATGTGCTTCTGTTTTGCTTGGTGTTTTATTTTGGGTAAACATTGACAAATCAGCCATGGTCATACTTAATACGGTTTTCTGTGTTGGAAACCAATTTATAATATTTGGCAAACAGTGAAATCTTTAATCAGAGGACTTTCTAAGAAACCCACAGATCAATGTCTAAATTGCTTGTTTTACTATAACTTTTTCTAAATTAAGTTAGTTTCTTAAACTCACCCTAATAACTAAGAAAAACTTGTCATACCTACGAAAATCCAAAGGTCCGTATGAAAACATCAGCATTATTTGTAAAGGGTGATTATACACGTCACTGGGGTAAATGGGTTAACTTCCCTTTAACCCTTTCACTCTCAACGACGCCTTAAAGCGCGGTTGCAAACAGTTTGTGTCCTGATCAGACGCCGCGTAACGCGGCGTCTGATCAGGACCCAAACTGTTTGACACTCTTATTGATATTTATTAAGTCATACAACCTTAAATCTAAGTTCTAACTTCGAAACGCGTCTTGCAGACAACAATACTGAATCTGACGTCAATAAAGCGGTGAAGGGGTAAAACTCTCCCGAATAATTTGATCATGAAAGGGTTAATCCACTCATTCCTACTCCGAGACTCAGTACGCTGATTGACATATGCTTATTGAAGCAGACATACGCGATCATACAGCAATAAAACATTATGTCCATGTCAGGGTCTATTGGGATATTTACGACAAATTGTCGTACGAAAATATCCTGTAAGGTCAAATGGGAGTTGTCCAATATGGAATCATTAATGTCTTACAACATGTGTTAATGAATTTATTTGACTACAGGTTACTTTATCCATTTAGACTAGCAACGAAGCTAGGTGATGTGGGTTTATTTCAATCAATCTTGTTTTAAAACAATTGAAGCAGTGTGGGTATTTCTTAGGACACGTCATTGCTTAATGTAGGATATAGATAATTCAGAAAATTTCCATTGAAGCTGTCTGCATTATTTATACCCTGCATAAAGCAACTAATGGTATATAAGGCGACTAGTAGATGTTCTATTGTGTGGTCGCTTATTATAAGATAAACTGTATTTGTTATATGGCGGTATCACAAGTGGGGGTACCCTAATTGACTATATCATTCTGCAAATTGAACATAATGTGAAAGAAATACGGTTCATTGATCCATCAAAATAAAATACCGGAATATTTGAATACCTATCTGCCAAAAAAAGATAGAAAAGTGTTGTCGCTTAAACCAAGTTGAATGTAGATAAAAAAAAATTCCATGTACACGGAAATGGCCATGATATTCAAATGTAAATAAATGGTTCATTTATTGGCGCTTGATGTAGTTTGACTACGCGTAGGTGTGGGAAATGGCCATTCAATCACCAATGAGCGATGTATTGAACAGGAGAGTATCAACCCTCAGTGTGTTTAAATAGAGAAATATCCTGAGAGCCTGGAATAATTGATTCACCATTTCGCTGCTGTAATGTGGTCCGCTTTAGAAGTGCCGTGTGCTGTTATTTCCAAATTCAGATTTGTGACCGAAGACATATCGATACTGGTTTCACAAACAGTTTTAATCCAGACCAGACGCCGAGTAACTCGGCGTCTGGTCTGGATCAAGACTGTTTGCAAATGTTAGTCGAGTCGGTCTGAAAAGCGTAAGGGTTCCAATTGACACGACATTCCTAAACGCCCAATAGCTATTTTCTGATTTATGTCTGGGAGTAGAAAACCTAAAATAGTACAAGTTAGTCGACTCGTGTCCATCACGATTGTTATCAATTACACTAACCATTCCCTATATTGCGATTACTCAAAATAAAGTTTCATTAAAACATTCACCCTTGAAATTTAAGAATAGAAAATTCAGATAACAATTTCAAATTAAGTGTGGTTCATTGTTACACTATTAATCCTTCCATCTCAATTGTGTCAAAGCGCAATTGCAAATAGTTTGGTTCTTGATCACACGCAGCGCAACGCGGCGTCTGATCAGGATCCAAACTGTTCAATCCTCGTTTCGATATGTTTTAAGTCATACTGCATAAAATCTTACTTTGAAACGATCCTGCAAACAATACCATTGAAGCAGGCGACAATGAAACGGCGAAGGGGTTAATACAGTGGAGAATCTGTTATTCTTTCCCGTTTAAACGCAAACGTACGCAAACGCAAAACACTAAAACGTAGAAAAGTACAACTTTTGGACAATTCTGATAATTCATGTTTATCTTGGTGGCAAACAGTTTGGAGCCTGATCAGACGCCGGGTTCAAACTGTTTTCAATGGAAAAAATAGTTTTAGCGTAAACGCGTTTATTTGGAAAGAATAACGTTTTCTCCACTGTATGTCACGATTACTTTGGCAGCGAAAGAGTTAAGGGTTGGTTACAACAACTTATTGCAAATGACAAACAGTGCAGTCCTAAGGTCCGTTTCATAAAACTTCTTCGGAAAAAAATGTGTCGTAAGTCAAAACTTTAAAATACATTTAATCTCCGATTTCTCTATCGAATCCTGTCTTGTGACACCTTTTTTGGAATCGTCTTTTCAAGACGATTCCAAAAAGATGTCAAAAGACAGGATTAGATGGAGAAATAAATACTTATTGAGAGTTTTATAATCTGACTTACGACAACATTTGTCGTACGAAGTTTTATGAAACGGGCCCCTGGATCTGAGAACGCCTTTAGTGACCATTTGATCTGGGTGTTCACGGTTTGAATTGGACAAATGTTAATGATGCCTATTATCTACGAACAGACATTTCCAAATAATGTACGAACCTGATGAGACGTCATTTTGCGTCGTTAAATAGATCTAAGAAATATTTTAGCATGTATAAATAGGGAGAGTTCATTTCAATAAACATGCTTTTAAAAATTAATGTTAAGAAAGACAGGTAACATCCACTTAAACTTCCAATGGATAATTCCAGTTTCCTATTGAGTCTCGTCAATGTCTATTTATGGTTGATCTTGACAAATAGTGCACCTGATCAGACGGAGAGTGTACTTATTTGTGGGTGAAATTGTTAAATCTACTGGAAAAAGTTTTGAGCAACATCACGAGTAACTCTGCGTCTCATCTGGATCCAAACTGTTTGACATTCTCGTTATGTTTTCTGAAGTAACATACATATACTTCAATGCAAAATAATATTACAGACGTCAACTTCTGCAGACTACATCAACACAGCTGGTAGATGGTTAATTTTATACTTGCCAAACATATAACCAATTTGCGCCAAGTGGATTATTCCATGCTTATATATTGGATGATTCCATTTTTATCTAAGGTATGCCAAGTATAAATTTTTAATCTCGTTTTATTTTTTCTTGAAATTTCTATCAGCAAACAGTGTTTACTCTGATTAGACGCCGCATAATGCGGCGTCTGATCAGAGTAAACACTGTTTGACTATGTCCCTTTTATGAACAGCTAGTAACAAATGGATAAAGGTGTGTTAGAGTATTGTCATGGCAAACCTCTGACTTATCACCCTATCTAATAGACTATGTAGTATTTTGTGTTATAAAACCAAAATTATAGTTTTGATACCTATCAGATGCCCCGTTAAACTACGTCCGATCTGGACCCAAACTGTTTGCTTAATCGATTTTAGCCGCCTATGACGTTAAACGGGTTACAGCAACCATTTTTTTTCTTCAAATATTAAAAACAATATACCCGGGGGGTTAACACTTTCACTCTCATTGACGATTAAAAGGGCGTTTGCAAACAGTCTTGGTCCTGATCAGACGCCGCGTAACGCGGCGTCTGGTCAGGACCAAGACTGTTTGACACTATTTTCAATATTGATTAAGTCATACAACCTTAAATCTAACTTTGAAACATGATTTGCAGACAACAATTCTGAAGCAGACGACAATAAAGTGGTGAAGGGGTAAAACTCTCCCGGATAATTTGATCATGGAAGGGTTAAGGGCAGGTAGCTACCAGAACCCTCGGGCAATTCAAGCGGAAACGCCAAAGGGTACTCTCTGATCCTACTCGTCATATTCAGAAACTTGCATTTATCTGTCATTGAAGACCTCATTAGCGTTTCCATGCTGTGGGCGAAGACAGTATTTTGTCCGTATAATCTGTCAAATCTAGCACCATGAACTGTACTGATAGCGTAATGGTGCACTATATAGTTGCATATATAGATGCTGCCAGTCCATTGTCACGTTTCGAACTCAAGTAACGTAAATATTTATTGAAAAATGAAAACTGCAGCGTCATAATCTAACCCTTAGCCTACCGGTCTTGAATTAACTAGTATTTGTTAATAGTTTGGATCCAGATCAGACGCCGCGTGACGCGGCGTCTGATCTGGTTCCAAACTGTTTGACACTCGTTAATAATTTTATTTAATTACAATATAAGAAATGAAAGAACTTATTATGTTTTCAGACGACAATTTAAAAGCAGACGATATTACGGTAGAATAATGGTTTTTATAAGGCTTGGATATTCGTCTCCCACTGGAGTCTTCTATTGAAATTATGAAAAAAGAAAAAAGTTAAGAAGAGAAGAGAAATGTCATCCCTCGAAACTTAACTGTGATTAAGGACAATGTGTCTTTGAGTAACGAGGAGTGGTGTGTTTTCACCCGAACCACGCTGTGGGCGAATTGTGAACTCACGGTTGTACAATGTAGGCATTTCTATCTAGAAAAAAAATTGAGTTTTGGCGTCTCAACTAAATCAAAACTACTTGATTTTCTAGTCAAAAAAGAAGTTTAAATAACAATGCATATTTTGAATACGTAACCATTGGTCCCGCATGACGAGTATATTCGTCTTTAACAATAAGTGCACCTGTGAAGAGTACGCATGTCGTATCTAACCAGTACAGAACCAGATCAGACGGCTCCAAAAACGGCACAAAGGTCAAGTATTGCGCTGTTGTCATTTTGCATTAAATTGTAAAAACGATAATCATGAATAGCCTAATTGAAAACTGTAATCTCCCATTGGACATTTAACTGGTGTAGCAAACACACGTCCAGATAATCTGCCACTGATCTAGACCTCAACTCTTTGCGACAAACATCATTAATTATCGCAAACGTATTTATTGGGCATAATGATAACGGATTCTGCCTTCTTCCACCTGTTCGATTCGCCAATATCTTGTAAACGTGATCCTTGTCATGCTATTCTACTAAACACAACTCTAAATGCAATTATCCCTGCTATTGTCAAGAGGAATTGTCATTTTAGTGACAAACGTAATCAAGCAAGTGTGATATTCTTCTTCCTCTTGTGAGAGCTGTTTGATTACCCCCTTTGGTGTTTAGCGTAATGTTTTTGTTCAACTCTTTGTCTTCTACAATACCGTCTGAATTTAACCCCTTCACTGCCATGACGTCATCAAATTTAAACAATTGTCGTCTCTTTCTATTTCTGAAAAACAATTTTAGGTATTTTGACTTAAGAAGTATTGAAACTAGTGTCAAACAGTTTGGATCCTGATCAGACGCCGCGTTACGCGGCGTCTGATCAGGATCCAAACTGTTTGCAATTATCTACTGTACTCGGGGTAAGGCAGTGAAGGGCTAAAAATGCCGTCTGCAATTGATTTTAATAACTCCTTTAGTGCAATTCAGTATTAAAACTTTCACAGGAATGTCAAGCAGTTTTGAGGACTAGCCAACGAAGGGTTGACCTTCTGCACAACAACAGGATTAACACGCGTAACGAGTCGTCTGATAAGGGTCTAAACTGTTTGACACTCAGCTGAATGTTTCTTAAGTCAAGATACCCAAAATTTAAATTTGAGAAATAAAAGCAGACGATAATTGTTTAAAGTTGACGACGGCATGGCAATGATCGCAGTCGAAGGTAAACAAAAATCCACTTTAAGGAAACTTCTGCTTTTATTCTTGGTTCTATTTGTAATATGTCTCGAAAAAGATTCATTTTGATCTAAACAGTCATGCTAAGCAGTTACAAAAACATGCGATGTTTGGAACATTTTTACTTATAACATACCACTGCAAAACATTTCGTTCTATAGAATGTATATAGGTGTCTTAAATTGCGTCTAATCAGAATCGAAAGTGTTTTTAACTCATACCAATATGTCTTAAGTCACAGAACATTCACTGCTATGACATCATGACATTCCTCTTTTCATTTTGCTTGAAGATTTCACTGAAAAGTAGTTGCTACAGTTTGAGGCTACGCTATATATTTAACATTCGCCAACTGTTGTACCATTACCCCATAAATACGCCTTTTTACGCCTCTAATTCATTCTTCCACTGAAGAAAATAGTCCTTTTTAATAGAGTCTTGAAAATGTGTAATAAGAAATATTTTCAATATCCTGGTAGATAGTAGCTTAAAGCAGGCTGAAAGTAAAGCAGAATGCGCCTTAAGGTGCATTCTGCTTTACTTTCAACCTGCTTTAAGTTGTCACCTACGACCCCTCGTATTTTAAAAACTAGAATACGGCTATGTGGTAATGGGTCATGTAAACCCTTTGTCAAATTTATGGTGAATATTTTACCCCTTCATCGCCATATTGTCGTCTGCTTCAGCATTGTCGTCTGTAAGATCGTTTCAAAGTTCCATTTGCGGTAGTATGACTCACGGAATAGTCATACAAGTGTCAAACAGTTTAGATCTTGATCAGACGCCACTTTATATACGCGGTGTCTGATCAGGATTTAAACTGCTTCCAAAGTCGCTTGTTGGCATCATTGACATTGAATGGGCCAAACAAGCATCTGCCCTTTATGGATTCCAATTAAGTCTTATATATTTTTCAATCAAGAGAAGCTGGGAATTTGTCAATGATGAATCTTTTTCGCGGAAGCATGCTGTGGTATTTCCATGCAAGAAAAAAAAATTTCATCAATATAATTTTCCTGGAAACTTACTGAATAAAACATAGATACGGGCCTTCATCGCGTCATGCAAATGAATCTTTACATCAAAATTATTCAAGAAAAGATACGTTGTCTGAATCTAAATTATGACAATCCTTCATGTCAATAAATACACACACAACAAAACATCACGCAAGCATTTACTAATAAAACAGATATAAAATTGAATAATGCGCACATAACTCAGTATAAGGGAAGTGATTTACATCAATTGGTGAATGTTATTGCAAACATGAACAAGCTGTCGCATGTATTGATTGATATAGGATCTGGCATGATTTGTAAGTTGAAGTAAGCTTTAAACCGGCATCTAGAAACATCTACGAGGGGCGTTCATTTAATTGTGTCACTCTTGCGGTTTTCTGCCCTCCAACTAATAATAGCGCATTGAAATTTTGTCTGCTTCACAATGAAGTGATTGTACATATTGACTTAGACACTGGTTATTGTAGTGTATGTAATAGCGTACGTTGAAATACGGGCTTACGGTAAAGGTCGAATAATTTTTAAAATGCCGATTTCATTGATATACCTTGACATTTATTTGATAAATTGAAGATTTTCAATGTCATAAATGCCATTTTCTAATCAAATGAAACAATTTAAAGATTACTAGTTTTACTTATGAACGGCCACTATCTAATTTGCCGAGTGCCAACGTTTAAGCTGCTGTTGTGGTAAATCTACTAAAACAGCACGCAAGACAAGCTTTTGAATATATAACTGACAGTATTGGTAAAATATCGGGTTCAGATCATATGTTTTTGATACCCGAGTGTAAAGTTAGAAGTTGTTTTGTGTGGTGGACCCTTTATCTTTTTATTGAGAATAATACTACATACTCATGAACTTCGTTGTAATATCCTTGTCGAAAAGCAGAAATATATACAAATTACACCTTTCTGTGCTGCTTAAAAGTGATTTATAATTATAAGCAACACATATAAATAATTTTATCGCCAGATGATGTGTAAAGAAAGATTTAGATTGTTTATTGCGAAATACTAAAATGCGCGGGAAAAAGTTTTAAATGCAATTACGTTCGAAATCCGATCACGCTTTACTTAAATTTAGAAACCAGTCTACTGAAAAGTTCTGAGGAGGGTTTATACAGTCAATATACTGAAGAAAAAAAGAAGAATTATTATGCAAAACACAAACCTGCAATCCCAATTTAAAGCTATGCCTCATAAACCAAATTGTAGATTTTCCCCACATATATAATGGTAAATGGTTTTCTGTAAAATTAAACGATAACCCAGCTACTCCGTCTGTATTATTCACCGCAATATGGTTTTTATATTTGATTTTCGTTCCTTTTATCGAAGAAAGCTAACTTTTAATGCCGAGGCATCTCTCAATGTAAGCCGGACTGTGCCGATTTACAGTGTTTGCGGGGTACACCTAAAAAGGGCTATTTTTCCACTTTTTACATTCAAATTTTCATACTAAAATGATATATTTCTGTCAAAGAGAAATGTTTCTAAGGGTTGGACTGAACGAAGTTTGCACGAATCTCATATTGCGCCTTTAATGATCCCGGTGACAAGATTAAATGAACGCCCCTCGTATCTATTCCTCATAGCAAGGGCTTGTAACTGTACTCCTGCCAGCGGAGGATATATCCTACAGTGATTACCTTTGCAAACAGTTTGGATCCAGATGGATGAGACGACATGTTACATCAGGATCCAAACTGTTTGACACTCTGACCAGGCTATTTTGAAAAGAAATTTAGAAAATTCTATTTTTAGGACATTAGCAGAAGAAATAATTACCCAGCATGCAAAGAGTTAATAGTTCTACTATTTTCTGATACTATTTTATTCCATAGCTAGACATTTACGCATTTGATTAAGTCCACCATCGAATATAAAAATCAATTTACAGTAATAGATGTACAACATAGAGATATTTCCTATATCCTAGCAGACGGTATACTAAAGCGGGCTGAGAGTGAAGCAGTATCTACGAGAAGGTGCTTTCTGGTTGTTTTGTTTTTTTCAAACTTTAAGTGGTGATCTGTCTTCAAAATAAACCATTGAGTAAAGGGTTAAATAAGCATCGTAATGCTAGGTTCACACCAACGGCGCTTTGATGGCGCTTTAAAGCGGCGTGCAAAGCGACACCAAAGCGTAACAAAGCTTGATTAAAGCGTCAGTGTTGTAATAGATCGTGGGAAAGCTTGGAGTAAAGCGGGACATTCGGCAAGAGCGCCCAATTTTTTTAAACTGTTTAAAAATTTTGGGCGCTCTGTCACGATTTGATTAAAGCGCCTAGAGCGTATCAAAGCTTATCAAAGCTTAACAAAGCGTAACAAAGCTCAGCAAAGCTTGACTCAAAGCGTAGGAAAGCTTAACAGAGCTTGGTTCAAAGCGGGGACTCCATTCTTCACGGTCTGTCACCACTTGACACGCTTCGTTAAGATATCTCAAGATTTGTTACGATCTGGCATGAAGATTTGACACGAGGTCAGACGCTTTCATCAAGATATGACACGCTTTGTTACGATTTGTTACGTTTTCATGAAGGACTCTCATGATTTCCCACGAATTGAGACCCTTCGACCAAGGCTTGACACGTTTTGTTATGCTAGGTTCACACCAACGGCGCTTTGATGGCGCTTTAAAGCGGCGTGCAAAGCGGCACCAAAGCGTAACAAAGCTTGATTAAAGCGTCAGTGTTGTAATAGATCGTGGGAAAGCTTGGAGTAAAGCGGGACATTCGGCAAGAGCGCCCAATTTTTTTAAACTGTTTAAAAATTTTGGGCGCTCTGTCACGATTTGATTAAAGCGCCTAGAGCGTATCAAAGCTTATCAAAGCTTAACAAAGCGTAACAAAGCTCAGCAAAGCTTGACTCAAAGCGTAGGAAAGCTTAACAGAGCTTGGTTCAAAGCGGGGACTCCATTCTTCACGGTCTGTCACCACTTGACACGCTTCGTTAAGATATCTCAAGATTTGTTACGATCTGGCATGAAGATTTGACACGAGGTCAGACGCTTTCATCAAGATATGACACGCTTTGTTACGATTTGTTACGTTTTCATGAAGGACTCTCATGATTTCCCACGAATTGAGACGCTTCGATCAAGGCTTGACACGTTTTGTTAGGCTTTGTTACGCTTGGCAAGCTTCCTCACGCTCTCTCACGCTCTTTCACGCTTTCAAGGGCTAGGATGTAGTTATACAATTGGGAGACAAACATCATGTCTTCTTCAGATAGATAATGATTTGGTACATCTGGAACTTCTGGATCTTGTTGTTTTGCCATCGTATACTTGAGTCAAATGTACAAAGGTTTTGTGGTTCTACTGCATCGTTATATGGGCTCTGGATAAAAAGCGGCATTAAATCGGCGATCTTGACATTTTCCATTGCGTAACAGAGCTGAACAGAGCGTACCAATACACAACAAAGCGCGATAACCGTATCAGAGCCTTATTTAAAGCGCCACAATCGCATCAAAGCGTGATAAAGCGTAATAAAGCTTATAAAAGCGTGATTTCAAGCGCAACAAAGCCTGGTCAAAGCGGGATCAATGCGTGAGGAACCGTAACAAGTCGGGAAATGATTCGCCCCAAAGCGGCAACCAATTCGTATCAGAGCGTATCAGAGCTTATCAGACCGTAAGAGATCGTGATGCTTTTGGAAAAGTTAACGAAAATGACGACGCTTTGCTCGCCGATTTAAAGCGCGGCATTCGCCGTTGATGTGAACCTAGCATTAGGCTTTGTTACGCTTGGCAAGCTTCCTCACGCTCTCTCACGCTCTTTCACGCTTTCAAGGGCTAGGATGTAGTTATACAATTGGGAGACAAACATCATGTCTTCTTCAGATAGATAATGCTTTGGTACATCTTGAACTTCTGGATCTTGTTGTTTTGCCATCGTATACTTGAGTCAAATGTACAAAGATTTTGTGGTTCTACTGCATCGTTATATGGGCTCTGGATAAAAAGCGGCATTAAATCGGCGATCTTGACATTTTCCATTGCGTAACAGAGCTGAACAGAGCGTACCAATACACAACAAAGCGCGATAACCGTATCAGAGCCTCATTTAAAGCGCCACAATCGCATCAAAGCGTGATAAAGCGTAATAAAGCTTATAAAAGCGTGATTTCAAGCGCAACAAAGCCTGGTCAAAGCGGGATCAATGCGTGAGGAACCGTAACAAGTCGGGAAATGATTCGCCCCAAAGCGGCAACCAATTCGTATCAGAGCGTATCAGAGCTTATCAGACCGTAAGAGATCGTGATGCTTTTGGAAAAGTTAACGAAAATGACGACGCTTTGCTCGCCGATTTAAAGCGCGGCATTCGCCGTTGGTGTGAACCTAGCATAAGCATTTCCTGAATCCTGACAGGCGGAAGCATCAAGTAGACTGATTTTCTTCCGATCTTCTGTATGCAACTATCTGTCTAAAACCCAAAACCAGGCTATATGAAAATGGGATAATAAACGAGTCTCAAACTAAAACTATTTCCCAACATTTGTTCCCGATGTTAATGACGGATAATTCCATAAAACAGAAAGTAAAACAGGACGGTGTCAACTGTAATGATGAAAGAAAAGCTTCCGAATGTTCTTTACAGTAACACAGCATTTCTATGTATGGAGAAAAGATGGATTCTACAAAGGACACTGCTTTATAAGAAATGGTTAAAATTGTTCATCTAGTACAGTGGAGAATCTGTTATTCTTTCCCGTTTAAACGCAAACGTACGCAAACGCAAAGCACTAAAACGTAGAAAAGAACATCTTTTGGACAATTCTGATAATTCTTGTTTATCTTGGTGGCAAACAGTTTGGAGCCTGATCAGACGCCGGGTTACCCGGCGTCTGATCTGGCTCCAAACTGTTTGCACTGCAAATAATAGTTTTAGCGTAAACGCGTTTATTGGGAAAGAATAACAGATTCTCCACTGTATCTGTTTACTCTAATCTTTTGATTCCTATTAGCTTAATTGCGCACGTTTTCTATATATAGTTGCTTCTTTGTGGTACCTAGCAATTATAAACAAATACCTAACTCTTTGTAAAGACAAATTGCTCTGTTACAGCAGTACATAGTAATAACACTTTTTCTGTCGTGATTCCGCCTGCTTTGAAATTGTCATCTGAAAAATATCAAGTTAAGATTTACGTAAGTAAGGTTTTTTATCAAAGAAACTTAAAGGCGAGTGTCTAACATTTTGGGTCCAAACCATCATGTCGCGATCAGCTGAACATAGGATAATTGCTATTTATTGACCACTAAAAAAGTAAATCGTTTAAGGAGTGACATATATTTTGGCTGTCTTTGACATTATTGCAAATACGACAAAAAGTCCCGTTTTGGGCTATCCAACTTGGATGGCGACCTACCTGTCTTTAACCATATAACCGCCAAGTTTTTATAATTTGCTGCAACCCCTTTAATATAAATATTGTCTGCTAAACTATGTCCTCTACGACTCTATTCCAAGTTTAAAATTTAAGTTCTGAGTGAAGAACTGTTATTATAAGTTTTTAACAGTTTGGAGCTTTATCAGACGCCACTGATCTGGATCCAAACTGTTTGCAAAATTGACTTTGTAGCGAAGGAATTAACACATTCAGCCCTAGCGACGAGTTTACTTGTCATAATAAACAGTGTTCATGTAAATAGTTCTACTTTCCCAGACAAGCATTGTAGGCCATGATCAGAGAAATCCTGTAGGAGCCCTCTCATCAGGGCCTGCAATATTTGTGATTTGTACAATAAATTGATAAAAAGCAGTCCTAAATAGCGAAACATGGATAACACTTTATTGTAAATTGGAATTCTCCAGTTTATGTTTCAGGGGTAAATGGATTAACATCATCAGCAAGTTTTCGTATGTACTGTTGTCATAAATGGGTTGAGAGTACTTTATTGTAAGCAATAAACTCTAGCAAGTGTTGGAGCAATTTAGAAAGGAAGACATCTAAAGACACCAGCAGTATTTAAGTTTTTCAGCCTTATTTATGTTAACCTATTTTAAGTATTTGTGGGGCATTAGTAAATCTATTTACAGAGCAATAACGAGGATTTAGTGGACTGGTATGTTGCATGCTATGTCTTAAATGTTATTTTATTGTTCGGAAATATCCGAAACATTTATACAGTTAAACTTGCATAAAGTGACTACCAAACAATAGACTCATGCGTAGTTTTAGGTACAAATAGTTGCTAAATGCATTATAAGGTAATGTATATACATGTAGTAATTTTTTAAAAACTGTCTGCATCATTTTTATTCTACATTAAGGAGTCTCCTCTTTATAGAGATTTGTTCACTCTTTAATTTGTGGTTGCTTAGCAAAAGGTTTACTGTAAATAAAAAGCCATATCTGGACCGTCTGTCTTTGATCGTAAAATCCATCTCTTAGAGCCTTTATATAGCATTTACTAATGTGGTTCTTTATTTTATATTTAGAAAGAAATTGTAACTGATATGAACTTGATCGGAGGCCGGAGATGTATGGCTTTTATATTGTTTATAATAATGAATTTCATGTAAAACTACTCTCTCAGAAGTTAATACCTTCAGTAAAATACAGTACAACCTCTCTATTACGACTACTAAATTGTGTTAATTATTAAGAAAGTACAAGTGACTGCTTAAAACAAGGTGACGGTAAAAGAAAAAGCTCCATAAGGAGTTTTCTGTTTTACTATCATCTTGCTTGAAGCTGACACTTGTCTTTTATACAATCCATTAGCCTTTCTTTTAGTGGTCTTAATATTTCTAGTGTAATCTTACCACGTGAAAGATCATCTTCCTATCTCCATTCTGAGTAACACGAGAGGTATGTTTTAAGATCAACAAATGGCATAAGGTAAATACGTTGTTATTATTCCTTGTTCCACCTATCACTCCCTCCTTACGCCTTTATATCTGATTAATTTATTCCTCAAATGATGAAAATACCTGTAGTTCCCTTTTATAAGTCATAAATATGTATCTAATAAAGAAAACAATTCTGTATCGTAGAAGATGGTAGCTTAAAACAGGCTTAAAATCAGTCAGCATATACTTTAAATACCTTTCTGCTTTACATTCAATCTTCTTTAAGTGGTCATGTGTCTTCAAAACGATGAAACAGGCTATACGGAAATGTTCAAACACAACTAAACGAAAATCTAACCTATTTGTGCCAACGGACCTATAAGCAAATAGTGTAGACTCTGATCAGACGCCGCATAATGCGGCGTCTGATCAGAGTCTTCACTCTTTGCTGATAGGATAGGAATTTCAATGTAAAACAAAAAGAAACTGAAAATTTAGACAAGGCACCCCTTAGATAAAAATGGACTAATCCAATATATAAACATGGAAGAATCCAAATTAGCGCAAATGTGTTACAATAATGGCAGGTTTAAGTCTGTTGACGCTCTACCTAGCTTCAAACTGTTGGCAAATGGATAGCATCATTTATAATTCATTATTATAACCATTAATTAGATCATGATATCGTATTCTCTTTGTAATATTTTTCATTGACTCATTCAGAACAAAACAGAAGTAATTGTAAGTTATGCTGTTAGTGCAATGTGGTGAATTGACACTAATAGTTTGTATCATATTGGTTTGGGGTTTTTTCTAGTCATTAACTTATCACCAATCCATGTGGACGTTCCCCCCTCATTGCTTTACCCCGAGTACGAGTACAATGGCCATTTGCAAACACTTTGAATCTTGATCAGACGCCGCAGTGAATGGGTAATCATCAATTCAACATTTTGTGACATTCGTCATGGAGTAAATATTTATAATAATCTCCTCGTGCTGTGCATAATAAATATCATCAGACTTAAATTGAATCTTAATTTTCTACTACATTAATTTTATAACTTTCTTTAAATTTGATCGTCTCTTTTAACCATTTCAGACAAAACATCATCTCCTAAAATTTGTTGTTTCCAAATTTATTCCAAATTCATTGTAAGAAGATTTTTATTGAAGAATATTGATATTAATGCAGAACAATGTGGATCCTGATCAGACGCCACTTTACGCCGCTTGTTTTTGGATCAATACTGTTTGCAAAGTTAACCCTTTCACTCTCAATGACGCCTTAAATCGCGTTGGCAAACTGTTGTGGTCCTGATCAGACGCCGCGTAACGCGGCGACTGATCAGGACCCAAACTGTTTGACACTCTGATCGCTATTTATGAAGTCATACAAACTTTTTTCTTACGTTGAAACGTATCTTGCAGACAACAATACTGAAGCAGACGACAATAAAACGGTGACGGGGTAAAATCTCCCGAATTTGATCATAAAAGGGTAAAGTTAAGTCGCCTATTACGTAGAAAGGGGAAACTCCGGATAGTCGAAAGTGTCAGATAAATAAAGTATGACATGCCTTCAAAATAAATATTGAACCCCTTTACTAACATGGCGTCATCAGCTTTAAACAATTTTCGTCTGCTTTTACATATTTTCATATTTAAATTTTAAGTATTTTGACTGAAGAAATATTAAATTAAGTGTCAAACAGTATGCGTCCTGATCAAACGCCGCATGACACCGCCTAATCCCCTGCCGCATTTTGCATATAACCATTGTACTCTGGGTAAGGCATTGAATACCGCCTAATCCGCCGCCGCATTTTGCATATAACCATTGTACTCTGGGTAAGGCATTGAATACCGCCTAATCCGACGCCGCATTTTGCATATAACCATTGTACTCTGGGTAAGGCATTGAATACCGCCTAATCCGCCGCCGCATTTTGCATATAACCATTGTACTCTGGGTAAGGCATTGAATACCGCCTAATCCGACGCCGCATTTTGCATATAACCATTGTACTCTGGGTAAGGCATTGAATACCGCCTAATCCGACGCCGCATTTTGCATATAACCATTGTACTCTGGGTAAGGCATTGAATACCGCCTAATCTGACGCCGCATTTTGCATATAACCATTGTACTCTGGGTAAGGCATTGAATACCGCCTAATCCGCCGCCGCATTTTGCATATAACCATTGTACTCTGGGTAAGGCATTGAATACCGCCTAATCCGACGCCGCATTTTGCATATAACCATTGTACTCTGGGTAATGCATTGAATGGGTTATCTCATTTCATGTATCAATTACGTTATGATTGCAACGACTGACTCGTTTTCTTCAGAAAATTACTCACCTTTTATCATCATTTCATCTCTATGAGCAATTAGTTGCAACAGTTTGCAGACATCGGGTAACTCGATGTCTGATCAAGATCCAAACTGTTTGATACTTGTATAAATGTTTAAGTCAATCTACCTGAATTCTTTATTCTCTCAAAACAATATAACATACAAGAGATTCAAGATTCAAACACTTTGTTAACCTTTTCCCTCATAGAAGCGACTTTTAGCGTATTTAATGTATTCCTCCGCTGAAGAAAATAGTTCCAGTTTATACCCTCATGAACAATTACCATTACAAATATTTTATATCGCCCAGCAGATTTTAGCTTAAAGCAGGCTGAAAGTAAAGCAGAATGTGCCTTAAGGCACATTCGGCTTTACTTTCAACCTGCTTTAAGTGGTTATTTATTTTCAAAACTAGAAACAGGCTATGGGGGTAGGGTTAAGTAACGTAAACGTAAACATGTTTCTTGTTACATGATACAATGGATTGCTTATATATTATACATGGAAATTGTATTATAAGAACTCTGTTTGTCAACTTATCAATAGCTGGATAATATACAGGGGTATCGAATGCGACGATATAATGCCACTGAAAGGTTTATGCACATTGTCAGATTAAACTGGGAAATAATAACTGTACCAACTAGAGTTGAATTTCATCGATATCGATACCATGCTCCATACAACAACATTGCAGTAAAACCTCTCTATTACGGCCACTAAAGTTTGTTAATTATTGGATGTTTAAGGCAGGTGACTGCGCTTATTAAATCAAGGTGACATTGAAACAGAAAGCTTTCCTTTTCACTGTCACCTTGCTTTAAGTTGTCACCTGTCTCAAAATTATACAATCAATTATCCATCGTACAAGTGAATGTAATAGAGAGGTTCTACTTTATTAGGTATGTACTACTGTGGTATGGATATATATACACCAAGATATTGCATTATTTTCCTCCGCCAATGTGCATTCTTATTCATGAAATTATCATCGTGCTGCTTGATATATAACCGTGTGCATCTTTGCAGAGTTATAACTAAAGCTAATTTCCGGCAGCTGGTGATATTTAACGTGTGCTGGTTGATATATCACTTTTGCACCGTTTGCCGGGTTATAATCAAAGTTAATTTCCGGCAAGAAGTGATATTTATGCTTGTGAAATATAAGGCATAGGGACCAGCATTTCGCACTTACATTTTGCATTGTTGGCATTTAGGGAACATATAAACTTAGTGTGTGACAATCAAACGATCCTTTTGGGGAAAATAACGAGTATCAGGAAAAAGAAAACCATGTCTGTGCTTTGTCAATAAAACTGCACGCCAGTTCCCATTACTTACAGGCTCCGAGGTTATAAAGCGTTTTATTTGAGTCTGCGTGAGTTCCCAAGCACTTGATTGGTCAGATTTGAGCATAGTCTCAAATCTGACCATTCAAATGCTTGGGAACGAGTTTAGACTCAGGCCAAAAGCTTTAAAACCTCGGAGCCTGGTGTCTTCATAGGTTAGTCGATTATTGTGCAGAATCTCAAATGTACAAATGAAGTCTCCAATTTGAGTTCGGACTTTGATCAGTTAAGTTAACTTACATTTCAGAATCTTACATACTGAGTTGTTTCTTTATTAATAATCAATAATTATTAACCAACGGATCAGAGCCAGTTTAGAACAACCGTACATCAAATATGACACGGACCCGTTTGAAATTAACAGGAATAATTTGTAAGTACCCCTCTCATTAGGATTAGGATGGGATGATGGAACCCTACCCACCCACTTGTATATAAAGTCTCTAGTTGTCTCTGTGTGTAACAGGAAAACATGATATTTCGTCTGTGATAGATGCTAAATCTATAAATATATATTTATAAAACAGGTGTGTATGTTGTGGATTTATAAAGGTGTGGTATATGCAGACAATCACTCACCCTAATAGGGCAACAAATTACTTGATGTCTGATCTGGTCTATGCTGTCTGCTTATAATCCCCCTGTCCATTATTCATTCTCTATTTGTGCAGCAGCTAAAGCATGCTATCTCATATGTGATATCAAAAATCTGTGATGTATGAATGTATTTTATAATAGACTTTGTAGAATTTTACTGTATTAACTTGATAATGTATTTCTTTTACAGGCTGTTAGTTAATCTTATTGTTAAGAAACTTATGTTATTATGTCCGTAAATAGCTTTTAGCTAATGTTATATATGTTGTGAAAACACCCGACTATAAATAAAGTTTCTTGTATCTTGTATCTTGTAAGAAGAAAACTAGCATTGAAAAATACATTAATTTGGTTTTTCCAAATTTTACTGGATAAATACTATTCAAGTATGCGCAGAAAACTCAAATATGAGTTTGTTATCGGCCTTAACTTTGTCATAATCTAAACTGTTTGAAACACTTATCAATGTCAACTTTACTACATATAAATTTAATAATACAAAAGCAGACAATACTTTTAAAGGAGACGATATTACATCAGCTGATGGGCTAATGGATAGGGGCGATCTGACGTGTCTTCTTAACCCTTATCCTGCCGTATTATAGTCTGTTTTGTAGTTGTCGTCTGCAAAATAAATATTCCATTATGGTTTATACAATTTTAACTAAGAAGCTTAAAGACGAGTGTCAAACAGTATGGATCCAGATCAGACGCCGCTTTACGCGGCGTCTGATCTGGATCCTTACTATTTACAAATACTAGACAGGCCGTGATCGGCAGGATAGGGACTGATTAAGAAGTTTGCCTGCACTGAATTGTGGCTAATATTCTCTAACTGTCAATAAATGAATAGAAACCCACAATCAGATACATGATACTGAATGATTGATAAGTTTTTCATTTGGCCAATGTACAGAGATGTTAATTCTGTCCAAATAAATGTTTTTTTATTTTTAACCCCTTCACTGTCATGACGTCATCAGCTTTAAATAATTGTCTTCTATATTTAATCATTCGGCTCTAAATGACCACTTGTGCCAATGGGTCATAAAGCAAAAATCAATCAATTAATTCTAAAATTCAAATCTAGCTATTTTGACTTATGTTAGGAAATATACAATTGAATTAAACATTTTTCTCGGGGTAATGCATACATCAATTGCTAATTATTAATCGGCTTCTGATCAGGCTTGAAACTGATGCCATCAAATTTTACAGAGAGGTTAACTGAAATTTCCAGTGAAGATCAAAATATAATTCATTCAGTTATTATTAGACGTTATTATTTTAAAATATAACAGTCTGATGTTCAGGAATAAATTAAAGTTTAACCTTTCAGTGAAAAATACAGTTATTCTATTTATTTATGGTTTTAAACAACTTTTTAGAACTTATTGTTTGTCAATTAAAAAGCAAAAGTAGAAATGTTACCCCCTTTGAGAGCCCCAAGTTTTCATCTTATACCTTTTTGTTTGCCCTACCTTGACGTCACTGATTAATACGTCATCGCTATTTCGTCGTTACCTCCGATCTAGTTTCGTTTCCTATAAACGTTTAGTGATCGGGCTGTCGGAAGTACACGTTTCTGGCAGTCCTACCGGGAAAACTGGTGATTGAAGCAACTATCCAAATAATAATTTTACTGATGATTTTACCGATTGAAACAGTGAAATTATCAAGAAAGCCACCGGGAGGCATACAATAAAAAGGAATAACGTTTTCCCTATTGTATATGACGGAATGTCCTTTGTAAATGTCAAGGTTTTATTTCGAATTCAAGAATATTATACAGCTTCTACAATAGCTAATTGACTTGATTCGTAATATTTGTTAATCAACATTAAGACCCACTAAGATAATCTTCTATTCCTAATATAAACATAAACGGAAGTTACAAATGGGCTATTTTCGTTATGTAAAATTGCAGTGTTTCAATTAGACAAATACCGTAATGATCCGTAGTATTTGGGCAGACAGACCTGAGCAAACAGTGTAGACCCTGATCCTGAGGGTGCTTGCACTGTTTGGACTATTTACTGTGTGCTTAAAGCAATTTGTTCAAATTTTATGATAATAACAACATTTACACATTACAGCGCTCCCTCTCTACAACGACACCCAATGGGACACAACAAAAATGTGTGTTGTTCGGAGGCAGTCGTTGTAGGGAGGGAAATTGGCTTACATTTGCAAACAGCTTGAATCAATTACATCAATAAAATATCCCGTTGTGAGATAGAAGATGGTTTTTTAATATGTTAAATTTAGAAATACGGTCACTGATTTAAAAAGTCTGGATTATATCTGCATACGAAAAACCGACGTTGTAGACGCAAATACCCTTAATGACATGTTTAACGATTTCCCCAGAGTCTTCATATTGAAATTCGTTTAATTTAAAAATAGCTTCAGTTTGTGGTTCTAAGTGCCAGGACATCAAACATTTGTACTCTTATACCAAAGCATCAATTGCCTCTTTTTGAGCAGCTACTTTCTATAGTCTGTAAGGTAAACCTAGCGACGAGTAAAATCGTCATTAACAAACAGTGTAGATATACGCCCTCGTGTAAAATGAGTACAATAGTCCTATGCCAACAGTGAAGACCATTATAAGAGAGTGCCTGATATTTTCTCAGTTTTAAATATATTGTTTAAAGGGACTCGCAACCGGATGGTGTACTTGTCAAAATAAAATAAAATACTCAAATAAAAGCAAATTTGTGGCATTATTTGGCTTCTGACATTAAAAAAATATGATCAGTCCAAAAAAAGTCTCAAGAATCGTCACCGAATCTTAGATTTTTAGATATTTTCCATCGTTTTTCTATACCGACTAGTAGACGGTATAGTTGTTGTTGTTGTTTCTCTACACGGGCTCAGACATAAACACGAGCCGAATTACGAAGTTGTATGCACTTTCGATCGCTACACATTGAAAATACGTTAAATCGATCCGAGATAAACGGATAGTTCCGTGGTCCATTGGTCTAAGCGGTTTCCCCTATTTTGCCTTCTGTCCGCCAATGCCGGGCCCCGGGTTCGAATCCCACCAGAGACCAATATTTTTTTTTATTGAAATACATTTTTTAAACAGAATTTCTTATCCTAAACTAATTCTTTACCATTTATATAAGCGTTTGACACATATTTACAAATTACTATTTTTAATGCACCATCTGGTTGCGAGTCGCTTTAAATAACCCCTTCATAGTTAAAAAATTAAGTACACTTATTTGGAAACGTGAATTGTCCTTAACGAGATTATGGGGCGAATGTTTTAAAAGTGGTATGACCTTTATATAGAAAGCTACTGTTGTAGTTAATACTTTACTTTTATCATGACTGAAGCTGTCATCTGTTTTTACCCTTTACTCCACAGCATCTTTCTAATTTTAAAGATATGTCGTCACTTAAAGCGAAACATTGAAAGTAAAGCGTAATTCGCCTTAATGTTTTACTTCCAGCCTGCTTTAAGCTACAATATGCTAGAAAATAGAAAATAATTCTTATTGCACATGTTCATGACTGTATGAATTGGAACTATTTTCTTTAGTGGAGTGACAAATGCAATGCGCTATAAAGCGCTTATATTGGGGAAAGGGTTAACCAACACCTGTTGACAGCCCTTCGGGAATATAATGTCGGTTTCATTATTATTATTATTATTATTATTATTATTATACCATATTTATATAGCGCTCTTTTCACACAGGGGTTGTGCGTTCAAAAGCGCTTTACATGAAAAAACGTATATGTACCTACAAATCGAGAAAAGACAAAATAACTACAATTAGATCTGAAATAAAACATGAATAAACATATAAAAGACAGTCCACAAAACGGCGATCACATTACCCCCATCAATCAGCAACGAACCGATCGGCTAAAGATTGCCGACTGATATAAATAATGGTAGAGCGCCCAATGCAGGCCATCGACAAAACACAAATAACTATAATTAGATCTAAAATAAACATGAATAAACATACAAAAGACAGTCCCCAAAACGGCGACCACATTACCCCCATCAATCAACATTGAACCGACCGGCTAAAGATTGCCGACCAATAGAAATAATAGCAGAACACCCAATGCAGGCCGCCTAATGTAACATAACTAGGAAAAATAGCATGCGACCATAACTAAAAACTCTATAGAAGATCAATGACATGATTAAAAATGGTGAAAACTGTCCAAGAACTATACCACGGACCCCGCCAGCTGGTTTCAAAAGAGATCAGAGTCAATATCCCTACCATCAAAGATCCACCAGACAGGCATTGGTCGATGGTACAACCCCAGAACTAAAAACTAGACCTATAACATATACAGAATGAACACAGCCCTGGGTAGCAGTCATTTACCCTCTCCACCTCACACCCGCGGGACCTACATGTTCCATGGCTGAAATTACACCCTTAATTTATAAAACATAAAGAAAGGAAGCTGTCCTAGAATTATACCGCAGACCCCAAGCCAGTCGGTTTCAAAGAGATCAGGGGCAATCCCTACCATCAAGATCCACCAAACAGGCACGGGCAAACGTTACAACTCCAGAAACTCCCATTTAGATCCACAATATCTACAGCAAGAACATAGCTCGGAGGTAGCAGTCATCCATTTCCTAATGTGTTCTAATAATAGATATTAAAGAAGTGTGTTTTCAGACGTTTTTTGAAGTCTGCAACTGAGCTCGCATCTCTGATGTCTGATGGTAAAGTGTTCCAGAGCTTTGGGGCTGCATGCATGAAACTTCTATCTCCAAATTTCACCAAACGACTTCTCGGTACAACCAGCGATACTGATTTACTTGCAGACCGCAACTCTCTTCGAGGTTTATACACGTCAAGCATACTGACAATGTACCTTGGAGAATCATTGCACATGCTTTGTATGTGAGTGCCAGAATTTTGAATTCAATTCTGTGTTGAACTGGAAGCCAGTGAAGCTCCTTCAAAACTGGAGTGATGTGATTGTACCGGGGAGTCCTGGTAATGATGCGGGCTGCTGTATTTTGCACACGCTGTAATTTTCGTAGTGAGTTTTGGGGAATCCCATATAGCAGTGAGTTGCAGTAGTCAATGTTCGATGTGACCAAAGAATTGACCAAGGTCTTTGTAGCTTCAGGGGAAAGGTACTGTCTAATATGACCTATTTGCCGCAGCTGTGCATAGCTAGACCTGCACACAGCGATAATGTGCTGTGTCATATCCATTTGGGAATCGAAGCTAGCACCAAGATTCTTCACACCAAATGATGGTTTGATTTTAGAGTTTCCTACTTGAACGTGAAAGTTTTCAGGTATGTTAACCTTTTTTGTGTGAAACAATATGACCTCTGTTTTTTCAGTGTTCAGCTTCAACATATTCTGATGCATCCATGAGACAATGTCTTTTAGACATCCTTCGACTTTTGAGAGGGCTAAGTGTTGACAAGATGTGTCTTTAGGCTTGAATGACAAGTATAACTGTGAATCATCTGCATAGAAATGATGATCCAGATGATGATTTCTGCAAATTGAGCCAACAGCTTTTGTGTACAAGATGTAGTTTTTCGGCCCCAGGACAGAACCCTGCGGCACACTATATTTCATTTGAACTGGGGCAGATAATTCTCCATCTACAGCGACTGTTTGGTAACGGTCATTAAGGTATGAAGTCATCCACTTTAGTGGGTTTCCAATAATTTTAGCGATTGAGTAATGTTTCATACTGTATCGTGAGACATTATGATATGTTTATATAGTCTATTTAACGGGCCAAACGTCAGCCATAAAGGCTAATTAATGAATTAAATCAAATCGTTAAGACTCGTCTGAAAAGTGATGTATACTGTAATGAAACCAATTGGTGCTAAAGAACGTCCTAACGAAGGTTAGCCGATGTTGACAGGCTCCAATGTTATAAAGCCTTTGAGTTGAGTCTGAAGTTGTTCTCAAGCATTTGATTGGTCTAGGCTCAAATCTGACCAATCAAATGCTTACGAATGAACTGAGCCTAAACTCAAAAGCTTTATAACCTTGGACCCAGAACCGCAAGACATGGGAGGATGCATCAATACGACGTATATGGCTTCGAGTGGGCGTAAAACTTTCTAAGAACAACAACAACAACAGGTGCTAAGAAAATTTATTCAATAAGTTTCAAACAGTCGTGGTGTCTTATTAGGATCCAAACTTTTTGCAAGTGTCAGTTCACTCTGCGCTCATACAGAGGTCACTTAAGCAACGTCAGCCATAAAGGCTAATTAATGAATTAAATCAAATCGGTAAGACTCATCTGAAAAGTGATGTATACTGTAATGAAACCAATTGGTGCTAAAGAACGTCCTAACGAAGGTTAGCCGATGTTGACAAGCTCAAATGTTATAAAGCCTTTGAGTTTAGTCTGAAGTTGTTCTCAAGCATTTGATTGGTCAGATTTGAGCCTAGGCTCAAATCTGACCAATCAAATGCTTAAGAATGAACTGAGCCTAAATTCAAAAGCTTTATAACCTTGGACCCAGAACCGCAAGACATGGGAGGATGCATCAATACGACGTATATGGCTTCGAGTGGGCGTAAAACCTTCTAAGAACAACAACAACAACAGGTGCTAAGAAAATTTATTCAATAAGTTTCAAACAGTCGTGGTGTCTTATTAGGATCCAAACTTTTTGCAAGTGTCAGTTCACTCTGCGCTCATACAGAGGTCACTTAAGCAATGCCAATGTGAATTATCATAAAAAAGACGACAGCTTATTTAAGCACATCACTAATGCAGAAAGCTTGTCCTCTAAATAAACAGGAATTAAGAAATATTAAATTCATACCAGTGTTTTATCGTGCAATCGAACACTGGCCTTTAGGCCGAGTGGTTTAATTACAAGCATCTCAACGACTATCCGTGTTCGATTGCTAGATTAAACACTGGTATTAATTTATTATTTCGATTCTAACACATAATTTAACATTAATTTGCACCGAAACAACGGCGCTACATTTCTTGGCGAACGCATTTTCGAAGCCATATGACGTCACGTTAGAACGTTAAAAGCGCGTGAGTGTTCTATTTAAGAAATAATAAATTCATACCAGTGTTCTATCGTGCAATCGAACACTGGTAGGAGTTGAGATGCGTAGTAATTTAATCACGAGGCCTTTAGGCCGAGTGATTTAATTACAAGCATCTCAACGACTATCCGTGTTCGATTGTTAGATAGAACACTGGTATGAATTTATTATTTCGATTCTAACATAATTTAACCTTAAATTGCACCGAATTAACGGCGCTACATTTCTTGGCGCACGCATTTTCAACGCCACATGACGTCACGTTAGAACGTTTAGCGCGTGAGTGTTCTACTGAAAATTCGAACACCAAGACGGTCCTTCTTCGCTTATATAGGGGTGTGGGCGAGGTGTGTTAGAATGAAAATTCAAACACTGAAACGTTCGTTCTTTGTTTATATAGGGGCGTGATCAAAGTGTGTTAGAATACTTTATAGAAACTCGTTATGTATACTTACTGAGTGACAACTATAAACAGGTTTTTTTACTATATCTATTTTAGTCCAATGTAACAATGTAGGTCAGAAAGGTTCAATCATAAGTGATAGCCAATACGCTTCCCGAATTGCAATAGAGTCGAGGGCTTTCAAAGCATTAGTTCTGGCTCAATTGTCGTGTTTCGTACTATAACAGTCAATCGTATGTTAGCTGGCTCCAAGGTCATATAGCGTTTGCGTTGAATCTGAGTTTGTTCTCAAGCGTTTGATTGGTCAGATTTGAGCCTAGGCTTTCAAAGCATTAGTTCTGGCTCAATTGTCGTGTTTCGTACCATAACAGTCAATCGTATGTTAGCTGGCTCCAAGGTCATACAGCGTTTGCGTTGAGTCTGAGTTTGTTCTCAAGCGTTTGATTGGTCAGATTTGAGCCTAGGCTCAAATCTGACCAATCAAATGATTGAGACCGACTTCAGACTCAACTCGAACGCTTTATAACCTTGGACACTAGTCACTATTAGAACGGGCATGGAAATATTAGAAACAGATGACCTTATGATGTACATTAGTACAACTTTCTGGTGTGCCTTTGTCCTGCATAAAGATGCTACATAGACTGTTGTTATCCCCTTCTTTGGTATACATGTACACAAGTTTAACTGTACATTCAATTTGTAACATAACAGATTAGATTCAGAACTATAGTCTCTGTTCTACTACAACAGGGACGCATGCAGAATAAAATATTAAACATCGTCTTGCTTTAAACTGTTCATACCCATAGACGACTAAATCAATACTACAAAGCATGACGATCCAGATCATATGCCACGTGACGCTGCGTCTGAACAGGAGCCAGACTGTTTGGCACTCGTGTCAATATCTCTTCAGTCAGAAACTATAAATTGTTTAAAAATGCAGACGACATATTTAGGAGTCGATATGTCGTCGATATGATTAACTGTGGTGCAATGGTTAACCCCTTCACTGCCTTACCCCTAGCTGCAGTACTGTACCTCTAACTCTAGACCAAGGTCTACTAGAGCTACAGTTTGCTAGCATCTCTACAGTGGCGCAAATTCTGCAGCAGTTGTTTATCAGTTATATATGTTCAAACAGTTGAGAATTAATCTTTAAACTAATATTTAACAATATTTTGATATATAACCTTCTTGTGTTAAGTAATAACCCACTCGAAGACCATTTGAAAACTTTTCGGTGTCGACCCACTATTTGTGTTGATTTTCTAAGCCGAGACAGAACTCGCGCATGCGTAAAACGCTGTCCGGTTAACATATAAGGCTTTCATTCATAATTGGAAAACTTACTGAGCTGTGGTATTTTTGATGAATTCGAGGATTATTTTTGCCCAGGTAAACTAAAACATTTATTTTATTGCTAATATGGTTAAGGGTGGCAGCTTAAAATCAAGTTTAAAGCTTAATTCGTGTATTAGATATTTTCCCGCCATTCGTTGACATGCGCGGCGGTTTTACTACACACTCCAAATATGGAAAATGTAGTAAGAGGTTTATGGGACATATTTTTTCAAAATGGCCGACCATCCCTCGAAGACCAATGCCGGTTGACAGTAGTAAAGTTTAAATCGGGAGAAACTCAATCAAAGACATAGGTAACCTGATTTTACACATCCACAGTGTCAAAAAATGCATTCCAAACCGATACCTTCCTTTTATTTTTCAAAAACGGTAAAAATTAAAATGTTATAGTAACTTATTCAAGCGACAGTGAATCACTGTCGGCTTGCGCCATTGTAGAGATCCTAGCGTGTCGTAACTGTATCCGCAATACAGGTACGATATCGCAACTACCTTACCCCGAGCACAACAGTTTTTTTTGCAAACATTTTGGATCCTGATCAGACGTCGCGTTACTCGGCGTCTGATCAGGTTTCAAACTGTTTGACACTCATTTCAATATTTCTTCAGTCAAAATAGCAAAAATTAAAAATTAAAAAAAATAAAAGCAGACGACAATTGTTTAAAGTTGATGACGTCACGGCAGTGAAGGGGTTACTATCGATTGCACAGCTATTGTATTCTAAGAACATTTCCAAAATTAGCTTGTACGTTGTTGTTTCAGTCGAAAATATTAGGTGTAGGGACACCAAATAGCCGGAGATGCTTCCGTGGTGTAGTCGAAAGAAAATCCACGAGAATAGCATTTTGTCAACACATGTTCACTCTCTTGTGTTTTTTATACAATACAGTGATGCCAGAGAAGAGATACAAAGCTTTTCTGATATAATACGTCGTAAATTGGGTTCATGGGGAAAACTTGTGAGCTGAAGTGACATATTGCTGTTTTAGCGAGTGCCTATGCTAAAAGGTAGCAAAACACCAGTCGATCATGCTTATGCTACGGTAGTACGCCCTGAATAAGATCGGGCCGATGTCGGTCAAAATCGGTACTTAACATAGAGTAATCGGCTATTCTCGTCAACTGATGGTCCTTATCGGACAATGCTCGAGCATGGTTCGGTTCGAAATGTCAGTTGACAAGATTACGGAAGAACTACCTTAGATTAACAGGTTTTCACTGAGAGGTTTTAACCCTTTCCCCCAATAGAAGCGCCTTTTAGCGAATATGATTTATTCCTCCGCTGAAGAAAATAGTTCCAATTTAATAAGTCATGAATATATATTATAGGGAATATTTTCTATATTCTAGCACATGCTAGCTTAAAGAAGGCTGAATGTTAAGCAGAATGCGCCTTAAGGCGCATTCTGCTTTACGTTCAGCCTGCTTTAAGTGGTCAACTATCTTCAATACTAGAAATAGGGTTAATACAACCAGGAACATAGTTTCTTGATAAACAGACATTCATAAATCATATGCGATAAGCAAAGAAGGGAGAAAATCAGACAATTTTATGTCATACTTGATCAAAGTTTCTATTGATGTAGGTTATTTATTTATATTTAGCACGCTAGGGGGTTTGTCTCAATAGTTGCCGTCTGCGTCAAATCTTATTGTAAATTTATCCACAATCTGTCTTTCACAACAAACCATCAAACAGTTTCAATCCATATGTTACGAACAGTTTGTATTTAGATAAGACGCCGAGTAACTCAATCTCATCAAAATCCAACTACATGTAGTTCGTTACATTAACGTGCATATTTCCATAGAGTGTTAAAGGCTAAATAAACCAGCATCCTGTTTCTTTGTGATAAGCAGAAATACCTCGAATGAGTCGTTTAGCTTCCGTCTTAGTGCCTTCACTGCCATGACGTCATCTGCTTTGAACAATTGCCGTCTGCTTTTAATTTTAAAATTCAAATTGTTGGTAGTTTACGCAAAGTAATACCGTCATGGGTATCTAACAGTTGTGATCCTGACCAGATGCCGAATTACCCGGCGTCATATCAGGATTAAAACGATTTGCAAATAACCAGTGTACTCTTTGTAGGCAGTGAAGGCGTAAAGGGTAAATGATAAGGAAATGGATACGTAAATGTATCTCACATAAATACTGTTTATACATTAATCTAATAATTCATGAGCTGTTATTTTGATCGACAATTCGACGTTATAGCAAGTGCTTTCACAATAAACACAAATAAATCGGAACAATTAAGACCGTTCCTATACTTCCTATATCACTTTCCGGTGTGCATAACTCGAAAAGTGTCTTCAAACTACCAACAAGGTCCTGTTCACAAAACTATCTCTTATAGGTCTATGAAACACTTTAATGTATCTCAGTTCCTTGATGAAATGTGTAATCAACCTTGGTCAATTATTGATTTAATTGAAGACATTGATGAGGCGGTTGAAAAAATTATTGATATGTTTAAGTCGGTCAAAGACTCACATGCGCCTCTCCGGAAAAAGCGCGTGAAAAGGAATAACCAACCTGGCTGGTTTAACAATGAAATACTCCAGGCATTAAAAAGGCGTGACTTCTACCATAAAAAATCCGATATCGATAATTATAAAATATGGAGACAAACAGTTAAACGCCTTATTCTTGATTCTAAAACACAATTTTATCATGATACTATTAATTCTAATACCCACAACCCGAAACTTCTTTGCAATAGTCTGAACACGCTAACGGGTATGAAGACAAAAATTCAAACTAGTTTTATAAACGATGCAGATGGAGAACCGATAACATGTCCGAGCACTACTGCAAATATCTTCAATGACTATTTTGCTTCTGTGTTTAAGAGTTTCCAGGGTAACTCCTCTAGTAATAGTCACTGTGTGGTCAATGCTTCAGCCGATCATCTAAACTGTCCTTGTTTCTCAATTCCAACTGTATCACTTCAGTTTGTTGAGCAACAACTCACTTCGTTAGATTGTAAAAAATCAACAGGATCGGGTGGAATTAGCGCTAGATTTTTAAAAATATCAGCATCCATAATAGCTCCAACTCTCACACAATTATTCAACCGAAGTATACTATGTAGTGTGTATCCAAAAGTTTTTTAAGAAAGCTAAAGTAACTCCTATTTACAAGAAAGGTCCTAAAGAAGAAAAGTCGAATTACAGACCAATTTCAGTTTTACCAATCATTTCCTTGATTTTTGAAAGACATGTTAGTTCGTGTTTAAAGCAATTCATAGAAAGCAATAACTTGTTCTACTCTAGACAATCAGGTTTTAGGTCCAATCATTCCTGCCAGACTGCCTTAGTAAAATTGATAGATGACTGGATTGCAGCCATTGATAGTAATGAGATTGTAGGTTCGATCTTCTTAGATCTGTCTAAGGCTTTTGACCTGGTTGACCACATGATTCTCCTGGAAAAGTTAAAACATTTCAATATTGACCAAAAGACATGTTCATGGTTTTCCTCATACCTACATGATAGATCTCAACAAACGCATGTATCTGGAGTAACCTCGCAGCTTACTTCTGTTTTATCTGGTGTACCCCAAGGCTCAGTCTTAGGTCCTCTTTTATTTTTGATATTTATAAATGACCTTCCATCTGCATGTTCACATTCTGTTGCAGACATTTTTGCAGACGACACAACGCTGTCAGTACACAATGCTTCTCTCAACTTTGTAGCAAACTCGTTGAGTAAAGATCTTTTTAACGTTAATGATTGGTGTGAAAAGAACAAAATGTCAATTAGCGTTGCAAAAACTAAATCCATGTACATTACCTCAAGATCAAAATCCGCAGGCATTCAGAATATTGCTCTGCCAATCCCATTTGGAAATGATGAAATCCATTGCAGTCATGAGGAAAAGTTACTCGGTGTCACCTTTGATGTATTTTTATCTTTTGATAGCCATATCAACAACGTTCTTAAAAAGTGTAACTCTTTATTATACCTCCTCTCCAGAATGAAAGTGTTTCTAACTATACCATTGAGAAAAATGTTTTTTTTACTCCTACGTCTTACCTCATCTCGACTTTTGTTGCGTTATTTGGGGAAACTGTTCAATATCGCAAGAACAGAAAACCATTCGTTTTCAAAAACGTGCAGCAAGGCTTATTCTTAATAAAGATAAAACTGCCCATTCAGCTGATCTCTTCATAGAGCTTAATTGGATGACTTTTTCGGAAAGAGTTCAATTTCGCAAAGCTACTCTAATGTTCAAAGTATTCAATGGTTTGGCACCTGCATATTTATATGATTTTATCACACTAAAGTCAAATGTGCATTATAGAAATTTAAGGAATTCATCTAAATCTCAGTTATATTCTCCCAGACCAAAGTCTGAATTTTTCAGGAGGTCGTTTGCCTATTCTGGAGCTATTATTTGGAATAATTTGCCTTTGAACATAAGAAATGCTCAATCACTTGCCTCATTTAAGACTTCATACCTTAAATGGATTAAATTAGGCACATTGTGTAGTCACGTATAATGCTTCAAAATGTAGTTTAGCAATGAATATTTGCTACTCTGGGGTTGAAGTTTCATTTCCCACTAGAAATTTTAGATTTATAAAAAAAAGTTAAATTACTGTTAAGGAAATTTGTTACAATGCACCATGTTTTCTACATGCCGCATATTGTAGTTTGCAGCTGACGTAAGCTGTACCTTTCGTTTAATATGACTTTATATCACTTTTCCTTAGAAATGTACTAGTCTAACCATCGCACTATTTGAACCATTACCACATTGAAGCGCCTTTTAGCGCATTCAATTTATGCAGTCATAACTATTTACAAAAAGTTGATTAAAATAATTGCAAGATCTATTATCTTAGCAAATGGTAAATTAATGCTGGCTGAAAGTAGAACTTAATGCATCTTCAGGCGCACTCTGTTTTACTTTCAGTCTGCTTTAACTGACCACCTGTCTTCAAAAAAACTTGAACTATGCCATGTGCGTTAATGTTAATATTGCGATGGTTTCATGTCGGCTTTTTTTTTGGCTATTGAGCCCCTGGCCGGCTGTTACACTATTAACCTTTAGCCCGCTAAATATGTCGATACATATGTAGTTGTTTTTGCTGAAAGTGTAGACCCAGATGAGATACCTCCATAAGAAGCTCTCTTATCAGAGTATACATTATTTGCTAGGAAAAGAAATGATTCTGAAATAGATACAATTCCACGTTTTCAAAAACATTGTATTCTAATAATTCTACGTTTGAGTAAATGATTTGATTACTATTCCTAAAAGGAGGGGCTTTATTTGAAAATGCGATGAGCTAAGGGTTAATGACTGACCAGGGCCTTAGCTACTTGTTAGGGCTTCTATGTGTTATGGAATCTGCGATAGACATATATATACTTGATCATTACAATACCTGCATGTTCTTTTAACCCTTTACTCTATAGATATGTATCATAATTAATGTTTTCTGTTCTCTAGTAGATGGTATCTTGAAGCGGGTTTAAAGTAAAACAGAACACACATTTGGGCTCACTATGCTTTACTTTCAACCTGGTTTAGGTGGCCACCTCTCTTCAAAACTAGAAACATACCTTTGATTAAAGGGTTTAAAATATCTGTGGTATCTCTTTTGATATGTAATTTTACTGGTCTAGTTATTTCCTACTTGTTAAAACGTCGTTGTATTTGGGCTTCATATTGCCTATATCTATTGAATAATCATGTGTAAATAACAAATCTTGAATTGTCAGAATTACACTAATACATTATTATTTTCAGTTTGATCTTAAAAACCTATAAGTAAACAGAGTAGTCCCTGTGTAGAGCTCCTACAGGAACTGTCATTTCTGGATCCACTCTGTTTGCAAAGGTTTAAAAATTCTGATTTTGTTCCCTTCTCACATGATTCGTGTTGTATATATGTTATTTTGGTTGTGGACCATATTGAAAATTGGTTTGTTACCAAATATGTAATCCACATGAAATAAAGTCGTTATTATTATTATTATTATTATTATTATTATCATTATTGTTCCTATAAAAAAAGTATTTAAAGTATAGTGCTCCATCCAATGGCCCTCCAAACAACGACTCTCTCTTTACAACGACCCTTGCAACAGTTCCCTAAACAGGACAATTATAATTACCGCTTTTACTGCTGTAATATCGTCTGCTTAAAGTTGTCGTCTGCTGTTTTTCTCAAAGTTACATATTGGACATTTTGACAGAAAAAAAACTTAATGACGAGTGACAAACAGATTGAATCCAGACCAGACGCCGCATTACGCGGCGTCTGATCTGGATTCAAGCGGTTTGCAAATGTAAACCAATGTCCTTCCCTATAACGATTCTTTCCGAACAACGCACACATTTTTTGTCTCCCATTGGGTGTCGTTGTAGAGAGGGAGCGCTGTACCTCACTAATAATATGATTGCAGCAAAGGAGAGATAAAGTAATGGGTAAATGTGCTTTCTGTATTTTGGAATCGGTTGCTCTTTGAAATACCCTTTTGGCATTAACACATTGAACCCTAGCGATGAGTATACGCGTCGTTTACAAAAGGGTTTACATATTGAGAGTACATTTGTCCTATGCAAACAGTATAAACCGTCATAAAGGATTTACCTGATCGTGGTTTGCACTGATTTTCATAGTGAAATCCATTTAAGAAAACAGCCCTGACTAGTCATAAATGGACTAGATTTAATTGGGAACTATTATTGCCCATTAAAAAGTTTCAGGAGTGAATGAGTGATGTCACTCAATAGAAGTAGTACTATACTACATGGTTTGGGGCAATGTAATGATAATTAGTTGTAATTTCTACCTATTATATATTAAGTTGAAATTATAGTTTACACTGTTTGCTAGTTTGCAATATAGTTTGCAACATATGTATATTGTAAAATAACAAAAATAGTCAAAACAAGGTCTAGACTACTCTTTCGCTGCCAAATTAATCATGAGATTTTTACCCATCCGCCGTTTCATTGTCGTCTGCTTCAATGTTGGTGTTTGCAAAATCGTTTCAAAGTAAGATTTAATATAGTTACAAGTATGACTTAAAACATATCGATACGAGTGTCAAACAGTTTTGATTCTGACTAAAAACCGCGTTAGGTGGCGTCTGATCAGGATCCAAACTGTTTGCAAACGCGCTTTTTGACGTCATTAAGAGTGAGAGGGTTAAAAGGAAAATTGAATTATCAAATTGACGTTTCAGGGGTCAATGAATCAAGGAACAAGACGGTTCTCGTCTCAGTTTCAACCTGTCAAGAAACTGAATATTTATATGTCGCTTTGTCATCTATGACGTAATTTCCTGTTTTGATTTATCACCTTGATATATTCTCTGTTAGCCGGAAGCTCACCGTGTTTCTGTTTCAGTATTAATTATATTCCTTCACATGTAATCGTAAATAGACGTTTTATGCCTGACCCGTTCAACCTAGTGGGATAAAATATGGCTCTGAATATCCGATACTTCGTGAAGAAAAAACAACTTTTTATCATTACGAATTCTTTTTAAACGTACGATACATAAAGAGGTGTGGCGTCCAAAACGCGTTTGACCCAAACTATGCTGTAATTTCGTCTACTTTGAAATTAATATTTATTCTTTTTTAAATTGAAGAAACCTGAAGACGACTGTCATATAGTTTGGATTCTGATCAGTACCGCGGCACGCGATCCAAATAGATTTCAAAAGCATGTGAAGTTTAAGGGTTAACGTCAAAATAGTTCCGCAGTCTGAATAGTCAAAGTAACTGATAAGATGTGAGAAAACTTATATCATTGATACGTTTCTGTGTAACTATTGTGCACTAATTCCAATCAAGGCTCTTCATTTTTTGTTTTTTAAAGGACAGTAGTTCTTTTATTACTATATCAGCGCAGTTTAAATACCGTCACTTGTGTTTTATTTTATTTAAAAAACAACAGATTGTATCTTTATCAGTAGCTGCGTTACGTGACTTCTGATCTTGGTGCAAAGTCGTTGGCAATGTCGCCTTTGACAGTGAACGTGTTGATGCAGAATCATTGAGTCGGTGTAGTGTTTGCAAGTTGCAACTGCCAGCATGGTGGAGGCTAATTGCAACAGATACCTTTCCCCTTTAGACATTATAATGCCATTCATATCACTAAGATGTCTTAATTCTAGTATTTTTTAATGTTTAATTTGCAATTATTACATTTCTTTACAACTTTTAACCAATAACTGCATGGCGGTGCCATCAGCTTTAAGCAATTGTCGTCTACATGTATTTCTAAATTATGAATGTTAGGTAAAATGACTGAAGTACTATCGTACTACGTATCATACCGTTTGGATCCTGATAAGAAGCTGCATTTCGAAACGGCTCGTCAGCATTCTACAGTGGCGAAAACGTTATTCTTTCTCAGTAAACGCGTTTACGCTAAAACTATTATTTCTATTACAAACAGTTTGGAGCCAGATCAGACGCCGGGTAACCCGGCGTCTGATCAGGCTCCAAACTGTTTGCCTTCAAGAAAAACATGACTTATCAGAATTGTCCAAAAGTTGCACTTTTCTACGTTTTAGTGCCTTGCGTTTGCGTTTCGTTTGCGTTTAATCGGGAAAGAATAACAGATTATCCACTGTAAACTGTTTGAAATTAACAATGGTACTCAAGGTGGGGCAGTGAAGGGGTAAATTAGCTAAGGATGCTTAAGGCTAGCAGACAATGTCTACCTGAGTTCATCAACGTCTTGCCGTCTACAATACCGTCTGCTTCACATTTGCCGTCTGCAATCGTAATGAATAATAACTCTCAAGCATTTATGTATAAGAAATTATCATGAATGTAGAACAGTTTGGATCCTGATCAGACGCCGCGGTTTCGCGGCGTCTGATCTGGATCCAAACCGTTTGCAAAGTTTGGTAACGTCGCGAGTATTATATCAGGCGAAGGGGTAATATAAAGTATACAATTAATCGTGAATGTATGCTGTAAGGTAAATTTAGAAATTTAAAGCCGACAAAACGGTAACCTACAGCTGTAGTCTTGTTGTCATCTATATCTCAGACTGTCGCCAAGGGCGAAATTGTTAAACAAGTCTATAAGTGTGACGTAGTTCGCCATCTCATAACCATAACCATCCATACACTTTGACGCTCTTAAGTTATTTTCTTACAGATATTGTGGGAAAAATCAACTCTAAGAATCGCTGAGGGCAAAACATTTAGCAGACAAAATGTGTCGAACGCTGAATTATAGGATACAATCGTTATTTCAGCTGTCTCAATTTTAAACATTTCGCCGCCTTAGGAACCAAAATGTTTGGCTCTCGTGTCAATATTTCTCCAGTCAAATATATTTTGATTCTAGATTCTATTTTTAAAAATATACTTTATATAGAATTACAGACAATAAATTTTAGAAGACGATATTTTGTCAGAGAAAGGGTCAACATTGGCGGTTAAATCGATGAAAGGGTTTAATTGTTTTGTATCCGGTAGACGGATGATTGATAATACACGTTAGTTCAAATTTATTGAACTATTTTGCAAACAATCGCTCCATAACTCATTCACCCATGCAACTTCAAAAAGAAAATCCCAGTTTCCGGTAAAGTCTATAATAGTGACCTGAAAATGGTACGCGACATTCCACCTTCCTAAGATGTACAGGGCTATAAAGTGTTTGAGCTGAGTCTGAGTGTGTTCTCAAGCATTTGATTGGTCAGATTTGAGCCTAGGCTCAAATCTGACCAATCAAATGCTTGAGAACGACTTTAGACTCAACTGAAAAGCTGTATAACCTTGGACCCGGGTACTCACAAACGAAATTTGGTAAATGTATCGGATATGTAGGCCCTAATAGAAACAGTGCTCCAGACAAGCTTGTTCTATAACTGAGGTCAAAGGACAAGCTTCAGGACACGGTCACCATAAATCAAGATGTATATCTCCCGTATCCCAAATTATACTCACGCATTTACGATTAAAGGTATCCCTAATTGATGTGGTTAAAATATTCGACCACGACTTTATATTATGAGGTCAAACGTCAATGTCTCCCTGTCCTTAAATGTATGCCACACTCCAGTTTCCACAATATGTACCAACACACACCAAATGTTCTATCACTAACTGGTGTGGTGAAGAAAATATACTCAAGACAGAACAAACTTGTTTCTATGAATGATGTCAAAGGTCAAGATCAATGTTAGTTTACACTCACAGTGACCTGAAAATATTGTTGGACACTGTGCGTTCCTTAGATGTACGGACATAATGAAATTGTTTCTCTAGCTGATACAGTATAGGAAATAATATATATGCTCCGGACAATGAAGACATGGATGGGCGGTTGGACTACGATCTATGGTATAAACTGGTTGCTCGGCAAAGAAATATAGTTTGAGTGTTGATCAAGAGAAGATGTATTGTGCAGAACAACCGGTTAAAGTCGGTAACAGGTTCAGAAATCGACAATTTTACGAAATCGCATGAGTGAAGGTTCATCTCTGCAATACAGCTAGGATTCAAACATCCCATAGCACAGATAAAATTCGGGCGTGAGCATCTTGGTGCAACTGTGCCGCCGCTAAATCTGGTAAAACAGTTTGAGCAACTCCAGCCATTTGGAGTAAAGAAGATACTTCTGCCTTATTTTCTATCTGCTATATGTATAGGGATACCAAATAGCCAGATATGCTTCGTGGTGTGGTCGAAAGAAATTTCCCAAGTAAAAGTCGCATACCGTTTTGCCACAGAATAGCCTTTTATCAAGAATGGTTTACTGTTTTTGTGTTTTACAAAGAAATACATAGTTACCAGAGCATAGATACGAAGCATTTCTGTTATCGTTGATGGGCTTTATGAAGAAAGTATGTGGGATGAAGTGACATGTCCCTGTTTTAGCCAGTGCTTGGTTTAAAAGATAGCAAACACTAGTCATGTCACTGAAATGTCTTCCATGTCACATGAATCCCTGTTGGTTTCTCTGCATTTTCAATTGTGCATAAGTGTATCTTTTGGGAAAATATAAAGAAGCACATGTGGCTGGAATTAATTTTGTCATATTTTGACCTTGGAAATGAAATATGTTGGTGATCCGTGCCCTATAAACAGTCACCTTTTCAGGATGTAAGAGACGTTCATTAGTACTCTTTATCTATTTATACTGTTTACGCATCTCGGGTGTTATAGCATCATTAAATCAGTGTTAAAATCTAGAATCAATCAATCTTCTATTGCATTAAACATCATACAGGATGCTTAAAGCAAGATTCAAGATTTGTTTATTCATTAATGTAAAAACATAGTGTTTCTAAATACATCAATATAATCATAATAATATAAACATAGTCACATGTCAAGAACTTCAAAACAATCATCACTTGCATTTTGTAATTTTAAGTAACATACATGTATATCAATTCATGTTGAATCGAACAAAAAAGAGGTTTAACTCTAATCAGTTAAATTCGTTCCAATCTATGTAGGTTTTAACACGGAGTTGATGGTCTGATTACAATAGAGATACTTAAATAGTACTTGATGTTGACAGTCGTCGTTTAAACGACTTAGATTCTACTCAATTTGAATAGCTCTTTAGAATTTTCAGTTTGCATCAGTTAAATAAATTTAAAGACACTAGGTCTATTATAATAGAATGACTTGATAAACGTACGACGTATATCATCATAGACCGGACAAAACAAGTACAAAATGATATTCGTCTTCCAAGTCGTGCAAAAAAATTATATATATATGAACAGTGGATACATGTTATCGGCATTTTCAGAGGGACATTTATGACATTATATAATGGAATGTAAAACTATTCTTTATGTTTCTGTCTATAACTTTTGAATGCAAGCATAAGACAAGCAGTTTTCATTTTGATCGGAGAATGACTACTTCAGCACCCGATCTGGATTAAAACTGCTTGTAAATACATTCGGCGTCTGTAGAATTATTCTTCCGTGTATTCTTAAATTACAGTTCTACCTGTTTTTGTTCGATTAAGTTTTAATTAATATACATGCATGCTACTTTAAAGTGAAACATGCAAGTGCAGATTGTTTAGGAAGTTCTTGACACTTGACTATGTTTGTATTATTATGATTATATTGATCTAATAAGAAACTATGTTTAAAAATTACTGAATAAAGAAATCTTGAAATTAAAAACGTAGAAAAGTAGAAGTTTATCATGATTGGGTAGAATCATGACAAGACAAAGCTATAAGAAAATATGTCAGTACGTGGGTAAAGGTGTTACTGTGAAAGAAAATGTTGCTTTAATCCAATACCCAATAAATTACGCCTTTTACTCCTTTAATTCATTCCTCCGCTGAGAAAAAATAGCACAACTTTGTATAGCCATGAATATGTACTATAAGCATTATTTTCATTATGGTAGTTTAAAGGAGGCTGAAAGTAATGCAGTATGCGCCTTAAGTCACATTCTACTTTCAACCTGCTTTTAGTAGTCACTTGTAGCCAGACATGCTCCGTGGTGTGGCCGAAAGAAATTCCCCGAAAAAAAGACACATACTGTTTTGCCTCAAAATAGCCTTTTGTTAGGAATGGTTTACTGCTTTGTGTTTTATGTGAGACATAGATGCCAGAGCATAGATACAAAGCATTTCTGTCATTTCTGTTATTTTTTGAAGGCAGTACGGAGAAATTATGTGAGCTGACATGACTAGTCCCTGTTTTATCCTGTGCTTATTTCAAAAGTTAGCAACCCCATTACTGTCACTGAAAGTCTTATATATGCCATATATGCCCCTATTTGTTTCTCTGCATTTTCAGTTGTGCATGAATGCATCTGATGGGAAAATATAGAATAGTACATGTGGCTTTGACCTTGGAAATTTAATATGTCGGTGATCCGTGCCCTATAAGCAGCCACCTTCCACGATGTACAGTGGAGAATGTGTTATTCTTTCCCAATAAACGCGTTTACGCTAAAACTATTATTTACAGTGCAAACAGTTTGGAGTCAGATCAGACGCCGGGTAACCCGGCGTCTGATCAGGCTCCAAACTGTTTGCCACCAAGATAAACCAGAATTATCAGAATTGTCCAAAAGTTGTTCTTTTCTACGTTTTAGTGCTTTGCGTTTGCGTACGTTTGCGTTTAAACGGGAAAGAATAACAGATTCTCCACTGTAAGAGACGTTCATTTGTGCTCTTTATCTATTTTACTATTTACGTATCTCGGTGTGTAATAGCATCATAAAATCGGTGTTAAAATCTACAAAGATTAGAACGAATCTAACTGTTTACAATTCAATTTTGTTCGATTCAATTTTAATTAATAGACATTTATGTTACTTTTAATTAAGTGAAACATGCAAGTGAAGATTGTTGGGAAGTTATTGACATGTGACTATGTTTGTATTATCATGATTATATTGATGTAATAAGAAACTTTGTGTTTACATTACTGAATAAAGAAATCTTGAAACAAAACATGTAGAAATGTTGAAGTTTATCATGATGGGGTAGAATCATGAAAAGACATTGCTATGAGAAATAGACCAATACGTGGGAAAAGGTGTTACTGTGAAGGAAGTGTTGTTTTAACTCATAACCCATTCCTTTAATTCATTCATCTACTGAGGAAAATAGTTGTACTTTCTATAGCCATGTATATGTACCATAAGCATTTCTTTTCTATATATTTGCAGATGGTAGTTTAAAGCAGACTGAAGGTTAAGCAGAATGCGCCTCAAGGCGCATTCTACTTTACTTTCAACCTGCTATAAGAAATCACATGTTTTCAAAAACTAGAAGCAAGCTATAGGGTAATGGGTTAAATAGTTGTCGTCTGCTTTTAGTTCACGAATTGACGTTCCAATAAGAATGAACTGTTATTGACCAGAGCTGCACTTAATGATATAAAATATCATTACATGGCCTTGAGCTAAATGCTTCTTAAAAACAACAACAATACAACTATTTCTCATATTACCGGGTATATATTTCTAGTAAATTGTCGAAAATAATATCGCAATGAGTGTCAAGCAGTTTGGAGTTTTGTGCAGACGCCACGTTACACGACGTCTGATCAGGATCCGAACTGTTTGGAAATAACCATTGTTGAGTCTACTCAGGGTAAGTAGTGAAGGGGTTAATATAAAGTAAATACCGTACGGAATTTCTCAATAAACTACAAATGTATTGTAATATCATGATATCCATAGTACACAATGCAATCATGTTTGTTTGTATAATCTGCTAAATGAAGTCTAGTAACCACGCAGAGTTCCTGGTTGCCTTGGGGATACACTAATGGCAGGGCATGTCCGACCATTTAAAGCAACAAGGCTATCCTTTACGATCTTTCTGCATGCTTCATGAGAACTTTGGCCACCTGAAGCCGCCAGTATGTATCCAGACGAGCCGCTTAGTAACACGGCGTGTCATCTGGGATTCAAAATTAAGACATTCTGGTTATATTTTCTAAAATAAAATGCCGATAGATCAACTGTGATAATCGTTGCAGACTACCTTGTTTCCATACGAAGATTGCACAGCCTGTTAAAGATTAAGTATTCATTCGAGGAAGCAGATTAATGCGTTTTCGTTATGTATGTCAACATTTGACATGCCGCCATTAACCCTATAGCTGCCGATCGTGACTTTACTAACATTTGCAAACAGTTTGGATCCACATCTGACGCCGCGTAACGTGGCGTCTGATTTGAATCCAAACTGTTTGACAACCGTCTTTAAATTTCTTCTACTTAAAAACTATAAAAAACAAACTTGACAAATTTCGCAGGCGATAAATTCACGGCAGACGATAAATTACGGCACGGTAAGGGTTACTAAACACCTGCAGTTATCTGCGGAGGTAGGGATGTCGTCATTGCGATGTCGAAGATAAATTCTATATTTACAACAGGCTATGAGCTCTAAATTCCATGCCTCGCACGTGACAACACCTACTTCATGAGCAAACTTTCCTGATAAGAATTCAAATCGGTTGTTTTGAATTTGCGAATAGTACTTTCTATGCTGAAAACCGTTTATGTTGCAAAAAGTGAAGATCCTGACAACATGTCTTTCACGGAGCCCTCTCAACAAGGTCTATTGTGTTTGTTTTACTGTTACCTTTCTGATATAAGTTCTTGAAGTAGTCCTTAAAATAAACGTAAACTGGTAAATTTTTCAAAGCAGAAATAGTCCATATAAAATTTTCTGTACAAAAAGTGTAAAATATATTTATTTGGAGAGAGAACATATCAATGAAAACTAAACTGACATAAAACACTTTCCCGAAGATTTCAAAAACATTTAACTCTTATATTGTTAATCGCGACTTGACTGGTATATTATATAACTACAGTTTGGCTCATGATCAAACACCAACTAGCTCGGAATCTGATTAGAATCAAAAGCTTGAAACTTGACATTCATTTCCTGATGACAACTTTGGTGCAAATGAGTTTGTAGCAATGGTTACAATTAATATGGTGCAACAGCTATCTAGTCATGGAAACCAGATATACAGTAAAACCTCTCTATTACGACCACTAAATTAGGTTCATTATAAGGTATTTATGACAGGTGACTGCTTAAATTAAGGTGACAGTAAAAACAGAAAACTCCTATAGGAGCTTTCTGTTAGTAAATCACCTTGATTTAAGCTGCCACTTGTATTTTATGTTATCAATTAGTTTGTTTTTTTAGTGTTCGTAATACTGTAGTCTGATCAGGCTCCAAACTGTTTGCCACCAAGATAAACAAGAATTATCAGAATTGTCCAAAAGTTGTTCTTTTCTACGTTTTAGTGCTTTGCGTTTGCGTACGTTTGCGTTTAAACGGGAAAGAATAACAGATTCTCCACTGTAAGAGACGTTCATTTGTGCTCTTTATCTATTTTACTATTTACGTATCTCGGTGTGTAATAGCATCATAAAATCGGTGTTAAAATCTACAAAGATTAGAACGAATCTAACTGTTTACAATTCAACTTCATTTTGTTCGATTCAATTTTAATTAATAGACATTTATGTTACTTTTAAGTGAAACATGCAAGTGAAGATTGTTGGGAAGTTCTTGACATGTGACTATGTTTGTATTATCATGATTATATTGATGTAATAAGAAACTTTGTGTTTACATTACTGAATAAAGAACTCTTGAAACAAAAAATGTAGAAATGTTGAAGTTTATCATGATGGGGTAGAATCATGAAAAGACATTGCTATGAGAAATAGACCAATACATGGGAAAAGGTGCTACTGTGAAGGAAGTGTTGTTTTAACTCATAACCCATTCCTTTAATTCATTCATCTACTGAGGAAAATAGTTGTACTTTCTATAGCCATGTATATGTACCATAAGCATTCTTTTCTATATATTTGCAGATGGTAGTTTAAAGCAGACTGAAAGTTAAGCAGAATGCGCCTCAAGGCGCATTCTACTTTACTTTCAACCTGCTATAAGAAATCACATGTTTTCAAAAACTAGAAGCAAGCTATATGGTAATGGGTTAAATGGTTGTCGTCTGCTTTTAGTTCACAAATTGACGTTCCAATAAGAATGAACTGTTATTGACCAGAGCTGCACTTAATGATATAAAATATCATTACATGGCCTTGAGCTAAATGCTTCTTAAAAACAACAACACTACAACTATTTCTCATATTACCGGGTATATATTTCTAGTAAATTGTCGAAAATAATATCGCAATGAGTGTCAAGCAGTTGGGATTTTTGTGCAGACGCCGCGTTACGCGACGTCTGATCAGGATCCGAACTGTTTGGAAATAACCATTGTTGAGTCTACTCAGGGTAAGGTAGTAAAGGGGTTAATATAAAGTAAATACCGTACGGAATTTCTCAATAAACTACAAATGTATTGTAATATCATGATATCCATAGTACACAATGCAATCATGTTTGTTTGTATAATCTGCTAAATGAAGTCTAGTAACCACGCAGAGTTCCTGGTTGCCTTGGGGATACACTAATGGCAGGGCATGTCCGATCATTTAAAGCAACAAGGCTATCCTTTACGATCTTTCTGCATGCTTCATGCGAACTTTGGCCACCTGAAGTCGCCAGTATGTATCCAGACGAGCCGCTTAGTAACACGGCGTGTCATCTGGGATTCAAAATTAAGTCACTCTGGTTATATTTTCTAAAATAAAATGCCGATAGATCAACTGTGATAATCGTTGCAGACTACCTTGTTTCCATACGAAGATTGCACAGCCTGTTAAAGATTAAGTATTCATTCGAGGAAGCAGATTAATGCGTTTTCGTTATGTATGTCAACATTTGACATGCCGCCATTAACCCTATAGCTGCCGATCGTGACTTTACTGGCATTTGCAAACAGTTTGGATCCAAATCAGACGCCGCGTAACGCGGCGTCTGATTTGAATCCAAACTGTTTAATAACCGTCTTTAAATTTCTTCTACTTAAAAACTATATAAAAAAAAAACTTGATAAATTTCGCAGGCGATAAATCCACGGCAGACGATACATTACAGCACGGTAAGGGTTACTAAACCTCTGCAGTTATCTGCGGAGGTAGGGATGTCGTCATTGCGATGTCGGAGATAAATTCTATATTTACAACAGGCTATGAGCTCTAAATTCCATGCCTCGCACGTGACAACACCTACTTCATGAGCAAACTTTCCTGATAAGAATTCAAATCGGTTGTTTTGAATTTGCGAATAGTACGTTCTATGCTGAAAACCACTGTATGTGTATGTTTATGTTGCAAAAAGTGAAGATCCTGACAACATGTCTCCTCACGGAGCCCTCTCAACAAGGTCTATTGTGTTTGTTTTACTGTAACCTTTCTGATATAAGTTCTTGAAGTAGTCCTTAAAATAAACGTCAACTGGTAAATTTTTCAAAGCAGAAATAGTCCATATAAAATTTTCTGTACAAAAAGTGTAAAATATATTTATGTGGAGAGAGAACATATCAATGAAAACTAAACTGACATAAAACACTTTCCCGAAGTTGTTAATCGCGACTGGTATATTATATAACTACAGTTTGGCTCATGATCAAACACCAAATAGCTCGGAATCTGATAAGAATCAAAAGCTTGAAACTTGACATTCATTTCCTGGTGACAACTTTGGTGCAAATGAGTTTGTAGCAATGGTTACAATTAATATGGTGCAACAGCTATTTAGTCATGGAAACCAGATATACAGTAAAACCTCTCTATTACGGCAACTAAATTAGGTTCATTATAAGGTATTTTTGACAGGTGACTGCTTAAATCAAGGTGACTTACTAACAGAAAGCTCCTATAGGAGCTTTCTGTTAGTAAGTCACCTTGATTTAAGCTGTCACTTGTATTTTATGTTATCAATTAGATTTATTTTTAGTGTTCGTAATACTGTAGTCATATTTTGCTTGGCATAAATTTTACACATTCAACACTTCAACCTTCAACGAGTATATTCGTCACAAACAGTGTACTAAGTTCAAGGTCAAGGTCACTGGATCTAACTTTTTAAGTGCATTGAAATGTTGCATCCATAAACACAGGAATACTAATTATGAGAGCAATGCCTCAATGAGCATAGGAGTTATAAGCATTTTCCAAAGTTATATACACATTTCGAAACTTGCAGTGGCTGATGTCAAGGCCATGGTCACAAGGGTACAAAATGGCACATGTTCGGAAAGGTCTTGCCCTAAGCGTTAGGTATATGTGATGCAAAATGGAAGATACAAGTGATAGGGTATAGCAATTGTGAACACTTTTTGAAACTGCTAACGCTAACGGCAACATCGACGCCATCGCAACGACCGTGTGACAACATAAGCTCTCCTTGACAAAAGACATTCGTCCGGCGAGTTAAAACTCGATATCATCTTGACTGGTCTGGACCACACCGGTCGGTCGAAAGTGTACGAACTTCCGTTGTAGCGACTACCGAATCGAGGAAAATGGCCTTGTGATTCTCAATGCAGTTAAATCAATCATGATAATTCCGTAATAAACGACTTGAAGCAACAGTGACACATACGTATATTATCTCCATACTTTTTTACTCATATCCTGTTGCGTGTTTTATATTTTTCTGGAATACTTATGCTGCAAATGCCCGTGATCACCATGATTATCGATGAAAAGGACAATAGGTCAATAATAAACATGCACATATTCCTCCAAGAAAGGCGTTTCAATTAATAAAGCATACATGTATTCATTAGTCCAAATCCCCGTTGTCGGTCAAAAGTTTAAAAAGTTACCAAATTGGATCTGGTTTGTAATTTTGGGGGGATGAAACAGACACACCCAACTCTTAACTACTGTACGATTTGTAGTAAATAACTGTACGATTTGTCGGGATTATGAAATTATTTACTGTAGATGTTTGCCGAAACTGAGTTGTGATCATCTGGTTTCAGCAGTGTTATTTGCATCTTTTTCCTCCGTCATTCATGTTTGAATACTGTATGCATTGTGTTGTATCCTGATTGATAGTTCTATAACTAGCTATAGGCCAAGTCTTGAAACAACACTTGATAGATCTATATCTCTCTGGCTTTATGGTGATCTGAATAAGAGATATGTAGGTGACCCTTTGCGATTCATTACTGATCATAACTTTAGAACTATCATCGCTAACGTGAAGATATGTTATTTTCTTCAGATGTTTTGGACTGTCTCAGCATGGACGAGTACCCGTGCTACTACTGCGGCAAGGCATTTAATGACTTTTTCGAAATTATCAATCATACAGTGATACAACATCCTCAAGAAGAGTTAAAAATTAAAGTGCTAACCATTGGACAGTCACAAAAAGCTCAACATCAGACAAAAAAGATCACACCATCACCTTGCAGGAAACAAAATAAGTCTATAATTCCCGTCCCGCCAAACGATTAAAATTGTCATAGATGATGCGTTTTCACAAACAAAACCCCCATTGCATTCGTCAACTCCAAAGAAGCAACTGTCTTGCCAAATATCCACCACAGCTTGCTTCACTGAAACAGACGGCTTGGATTTGAGCGATTTTATGTCGGATTTGTCGTTACTGGAGAGCAATAAAGATGCCTGTGTCCAAACAGATCCTCCAACAGACATCAATGACCCAATGGACATTGATCCGGGTGACAAATCTCTGTTTGAAAGGAGTGTCGCCTTGCTACCATCTGTTTTACAGACACTCAATGACAATAACATGGAAGATGTTCACGTCAAATTTAACACGTTATTAGCACATAAAAAGATGCCTATGACACTTATTGCGTTTCTTCTCTTCAACGATGTTATTGAATGGTTCTCAGCGAAGGACACTCGTCAGATGCGATACACAGACGACATAACAACCTTTTGGAAAGTTGGGCACAAGTTATTCAAAGGAAAATTTATACGTTTTATGTCAGTTGGAAACACAAAGGACAGGGAAATGACGGTTTGAAAGGTCAGAAACATCATCAATTAATTAAGCAGTTCCAGACATTGAATGCGTTGAGGAGTCTATCTTCTGTGATAGGTTCAAAGATTTAAAACCAGGCATTATTCCTGAAATGTTAGATGCTGTTTGCGAAAATGAGAAGGAAAAATCAAAATCATTCAAACGTTGTGTGGATGGCAAGAAAATAAATATGGGCATTGGAAGTAAACACCACGGGGACGTAGAGTTGTGGGGTTATGAAGACAGCCCAACTCTACAGAAGTATGCCATTGCAACACTCGCATCCAAATTGTTAGAACACCAACAATTTACTTAGAAATACAAAATATCTGGTTAGTTATTTTTAGAAGGTCAACACAAGACAAACAAGTGAATATTTCGTCATTGATAATTGGATGCAATAAGTATTGAAAAACAGCGGTTACGGAATTATTATCAACTATAAGCATTATTTTTAATTGAAACATTTTATTTATAAATTCGGCGTTATATGACCCCTTTTATGTGTCTCCTGTGCCGTAAAACCAAACTAAGCCAGTCAACCTTAAAATAACACAAATCACTATAATCGTACAGTTCGATCCCAACACAACGTACACTTCTAACTCTCGTCTTTGCTAAAAATCGTACATCTACGATTTTTCTAAACAACTCTTTTTCTTTAAACCAACAAACAGTTGCATAGAATTTTCCTACATGTAGTAAAGAGATCTTATTTATGTTCATATAACAACGACTAAATTTCGCTGATCATTATGAAGTTGGAAAATATTTGGTAAAAACTGTAGACAAAATCACATGTGAAGCATGTAAACAAGAGATCAATTGTTAATTACACCAATATCTATCGACTTACGAACCAAATCAATGTATACAACGTTAAACGGGTTCACGCACTGTAAGTCTGATAACATTTCATGATGAGTGATACGTTCGCTAATGCAATTAGATACAAAATATTGACCTGGTGCAATGATTTGTACCTCTTCTTTCGTTTTGCGAATCTCGACACCGGAATTCGTACACTTTCGACCGACTGGTGTGTGGACTGTCACCACAAAGATCTATGTTTGCGCTGTCAAGAGTATAAAAGCGCTCCCTATCAAATTTGAGTAACATACTCATAAATGGACTAGTTTTAATTGGAATCCTGGAATTGACCATTAAAACTTCCGGTGTTAACGGGTTAAAAATTTTCAGACACGTGGTTACTTCGTACAGAACAGAAGTAAAATTACTAAGGAGCATTCTGTTTTACTTCTGTTCTCGTCAGCTAACATTGGGATTTAGAGATCTCCATAGAGCGATCGCATGACACAAATTACAGCCTTCCCTCCCTACAACAGCCCTCCCAACAACGACTCCCTCCGAAAAAACGACCCTTGCCGCAGTTCCACAAACAGGACAATTATGTCTGACACTTTTACTGCTGTAATATCGTCTGCTTAAAATTGTAGTCTGCTGTCTTTCTCAAAGTTACATATTCAACATTTTGACAGAATTTTTTTAAATGACGAGTGACAAACAGCTTGAGTCCAGACCAGACGCAGCGTTACGCGGCGTCTGATCTGGGTTCAAGCGGTATGCATATGTAAACCAAATTCCCTCCCTGTAAAGACTCCTTCCGAACAACGAACACATTATTTGTCTCCCGTTGGGTGTCGTTGTAGAGAGGGACCACTGTATTTTACCTTGGCATGTACATAAAGTTGAACTCGTTCGTCCCTCAAACTTCAATGTACAATGACTGTTTCCAATTAAGTCTAGTCGACTGTTTATCATCGACGGTTGTTTTCTGCAATATAACGCGAACTTACAGTGGAGAATCTGTTATTCTTTCCCAATAAACGCGTTTACGCTAAAACTGTTATTTGCAGTGCAAACAGTTTGGAGCCAGATCAGACGCCGGGTAACCCGGCGTCTGATCAGGCTCCAAACTGTTTGCCACCAAGATAAAGATGAATTATCAGAATTGTCAAAAAGTTGTACTTTTCTACGTTTTAGTGTTTTGCGTTTGCGTACGTTTGCGTTTAAACGGGAAAGAATAACAGATTATCCACTGTATTAACAATGCAGACCCTGATCATAGGACAAAAGTACAAATGTAGTCTTCACCTGTACAATATTTATAAATGAAGATTATATATACAAATAACTTTCAAAGAATCTCCTTTGTGCGGAGTTTGTTTCCATTTAAATCCATAATGTATCATGTTTATTGTAAATGTAGTTATTTATCTTTTCTCGCTTTGGAGGTACATTTATATAATTTCATGTGAAGTGCTTTTAAACGTACGACTCCTGTCTGATAAGAGCGCTTGTACATCTGGTATCAGGGCTGCCATTTCTCCGGATTTTTCCGAAATCTCCGGATTTTTTCCAAGTTCATGGTAGCTTAAAGCAGGCTGAAAGTAAAGCAGAATGCGCCCTAAGGCGCATTCTGCTTTACTTACAGCCTGCTTTAAGTAGTCGCATGTCAACAAAACGAGAAAAAGGCTATGGGGTAAAGGTACGATTCGATAAATCGCACTTGAAAAATGCAAATTTGGAAATCTTAGGATTTTTCATGTCAACTTATGGCAGCCCTGTGGTATAATAAAAATAATTATTATACCCGTCGGTAGGACTCAATGGGTCATAATAGGTATGACAATGTAAGATTAAGCTTAATCTTTATTTGACTGCAGAGTTTTTATGTCTTTACTCATTCACCCCTGAAACATCCAATGGACAATTCCAATTTCCAATAAAAATCGATTCCATTTCTGACTAACAGTTTGATTTTATTATTATTATTATTTACAAGCAGTCTACACTGTTTGTACAGGAGGCTTGTACTCTTTACCGGTATACTATTTGTAACTGACGAGTATACTCGCCGCTAGGGTTGAATATGTTAAATATTATTGTCCACATTGACACTTTTATCAATTATTATATACTTTAATTAGTTTTAATGTCGATTTATATTCTCGAAGGTAAAGATGAAATTGCGAATTTTATTTCAATATTTCCATGTCCATTTATGATTTATTTCTATTTCATGATATTTATAAATGCAAGGCAAAATTGTAAATGTCAATTTATAATTTGAGTCTTAGAATAGTGCCTCATTGTCTCGTTAGCCCCTTCACTGCCATGACGTCATCAAATTTAAACAGTTGTCGTCTGCTTCTATTTCTTAAAAAAACAATTTTAGGTATTTTGACTTAAGAAATATTGAAACGAGTGTCAAACGGTTTGGATCCTGATCAGACGCCGCGTTACGCGGCGTCTGATCAGGATCCAAACGGTTTGCAAATAACGACTGTACTCGGGGTAAGGCAGTGAAGGGGTTAATTTTGATGATCAAAAATATAAATGCACAAGGGACATGATATAATCCTATCTCAGACAATTATCCCATATCCTGCTTCTAGTTTTGAAGATTGGTGATCACTTAAAACAGGTTGAAAGTAAAGCAGAATGCGCCTCAATGCGCATTCTGCTTTTCTTTCAATCTGCTTTAAGGTACCATCTGCTACAATATAGAATTTATTTCTTGTGACGCATATTCATGATTATATAAATAGGACAGAGGAGGAATAAATAAAATGCCTAAAAAGCGTATTCATGGTGTTATGGGTTAAATAAGACTGATGGTAACAGTATGAACGTTTTGATTAGTCAGTAAAGAAAGTAAAAATTGATTGCCGGGGGAAGTGCATTTCAACCCTTAAAATACTGAGCGTAAACTGACTGGTATTTGCAAACTGTTTGGTTTTAGGGTACCAAACAGTTTAAGAGTTATTCTGTGTCTGATCATAATCCAAACTGTTTTCAAATTGTCATTACACATGGAGTTAGGCAGTAGAGGCACGATGCAGCACAGTGAACGGACGTGAATATATCTAACCATAGGGTAGTTAGAAAGGTACAATAACCGATATCATCAAAATAATTGATCATGCAAAATGCTAACACGTGTATTTCACGACGAGAATAGTATACTTATATCCCATGCTCACTTGCTCGTTATTTATTTCAATGCGTCGCTCGACATTTACAGCGCTGTAAACAGACCCAGATCAGAAAGAGAAACTTTAAACAAAAAGTATACACATGTATAATACAGTTTTTGTACACCGATACATGCTATAATGGAATATTTATCACCCGACAGAGAGTGATTTGGAAGAAATTTACTGCCGTTGTATAGTATTCTACTGGCACACAGGCTTGTACAAGTATACACAATTCCAAAAGAAACTGTGCACTTTGTTTTTTCAAATATTTTAATATTTAGACGACGTACCGATTTACACAATATCTCATGTGTATTGGCCAAACATCGCTAACAAAATTACTACCTAGTATGAAGAGATTTTAAGTTTATTGGGAAAAACGTCATACTGCATGTTTTGCACGTGCAGCTCAAGGAAAATGCACATTCCACCGAAAACGTGCATGAGTGTAATAAGTATGCCTTATACAAACAAAAAAACACATTTTACTTCACATCGGTACACAACGAACTTGCTGAGATTGAATGAAAATAGGCAAATTAGAGTTTTTACTATGTTTGTTCATAAATACAACGACACAAACGTGAGTAGAACGTTAGGATACTAATGAAACACAATAATTCGGTTGCTCAAACGTTTTCAACATACAAGTGAAGTGGCAGATCGCCGCAGACAGTGCTAGGATACCTAGGACAGCAGTTCAATAAGCTAATGTGTTACGTTGACGCTACTTGGACTTCGTTTTCAAACAGCGTCTAGTTCTGCAAGACAGTACGGTATCAGTTGACAGACCGTTTTGTGTTGCCTACGGAAAGATCGGGCGTCCATCATGGCTAGGGGACCCTTTGTGGGACAGATCTTAACAGCACGTCGTTGGGCTACTCGTTTGCAGCGAGCATGACGTCATTTCCGTTTGGGGCAATAATAGTGGACTCGTGCCTTTTCTCTGATAGGTCTAACAATATGCTTAGTCACCATGATGCTTGCACACAACACTTTAGTAGAAAAGATCTTACGGACTCTGCAAATGCGCTAAGTCAAGGATAGGACAACGTTTCATTCCCGACGCGGTTATTAGACGTCACATAAGGTCTAAGCAATGTCTGATTGCCGATTGCATCATGAGCAAAGATGGACATATACGATAATGACAAAACATGTCATAAATTACATCTAAACCTACATAAATTCCCAATTGGACATGGTCTAATTCTCAGAGTTACTTTGCAACTTTGATTTTAACACTTCGTCTTTTCTCGTTTAAAAACAACCACTTTTAAACGCCAGCATATCAAAATCTGAAATAACTGTTCGTGAACTGATCTAAATGTTGGTACCAAATACATAGGCTTTTAGGAAAATAGTCAATGAATAATTACAGAAAACAAAGTGCACAGTTTCTTTTGGAATTGAGTTTATTAACCAATTGAGAAATGGCGACAAATGTACTCATATTTTACTATAAGCATGCTTGCAAAGAGTACACTTATCCTTTGTAAACAGTGTAGACCAAGATAGAAGAAGCCCTCTGGTTAGATTCTGCATTGTTAGTATTTATGTAACAAATTGGAAAAACATTCCAAATTAATCAAAAAAGGCTAGACCTGTTTGGAAACTGTGCTTTCAATAGAAGGAATATTGAAATTTGTCAGTAATAAACACATTACACACAATGCTCCAACCTGTAATAAACGCCCTTTTTAACAGCAAACCCACCTTAAATGTAGCCAAATGAACTAAGACCATAGCTGTACAATGCGTTGATTGTACTGTAAAACCTCTCTATTACGACTACTGAAATGACGGCTAATTGATTGAATAAAAGACAGGTGACAGCTTAAAGCAAGGTGGCAGTAAAACAGAAACACTTTAATGAGCTTTCTGTTTTACTATGACCTTACATTAAGCATTCATCTGTCTTAAACACTCAATAATTCACACAATTTAGTGGTTGTAATAGAGAGGTTTAACTGTATATGTATTTTGTTTTGTTGCAAGTGAAATGTTAACAAAGCGTGCAATATCGCCTAGAGTATATCGAACATCAAGAGTTTCTTTGAATTTCAACAAAACACTTTTGTCACATGTATCTGTATTTGGCCGACTTGATTTGGGAGCAATTAACAACAGACTCTACATTACAACCAAAATTATTTTCCGTCTGCAAGTCGTCTCATAAAAACACAATATTAGACCAATATACACGGGTTATTTTGTCATTTGAAAAGCTCGTTTATTGGACAACTGAGTATACTGCAAAGTATTCTATATGACTGGAGTTCTTAAGTACATGTATAATTTGTCATTTGTTTTCAAAATAATTGTGTTACAGTTTCGAACATTACTCGTATAAATATTCCTCAAGGAAATGTTCACAAAATCTATAGTTGAGAAATATAAACTGACTACAAATAATTTCAGCATATGACGTCATGGATGTGACATGTGAACCAAACTTGTTACAATGCTACCCGCAATGAAGGTTCATCGCAAGTGATACAATACTAATACCTAAGTTTGCATGGATACAAAAAATCAGTAGTCGCACACCGAGCTTGCTTAACATTTTCACTTTCAATGACGCCTTAAAGCATGTTTTCAAGCAGTTTCGGTCCTGATCAGACACTGCATAACGCGGCGTCTGATCAGGACCCAAACTGTTTGACACTCTTATCGATATGAATTAAGTCATACAACCGTAAATCTAACTCTGAAACGTGTATTGCAAACAACATTACTGAAGCAGACGACAATAAAGCGGTGAAGGGTTAAACATCTCCCGAATAATTCAATCATGAAAGGATTAAGTCGAACTTACATCCATTGCATGCATTTACCATTATTGCTACAGTTGATTTGAGATTTCTCAACTCGCTAAAGTCAAAAGTAATATCGCCTTTAGGAGCTTTCTTCATTACTGCTCCTCTACATTCAGCAGTCTCTTGTTCTATAAGCGATGTATGTCTCTCCTTTAAATTTTGGTAAGAAAGTAGAACAAGATTGAGATATCTATGCCCCTCCGATTTTACCCATTATTCCATTGATACGCCTTTCACACCTTTAATTCATTCCTCCACTGAAGAAAAGTAGTTCCACTATATACAGTCATGAAAATTTAGCGTTAGAAATATGTTTTTCTATATATTAGCAATGGTAGCTTAAAACAGGCTGAAAGTAAAGAAGGCTCATTCTGCTTCACTTTCAACATGCTTTAAGTGGTCACCTGTCTTCAAAATCAGAAACAGGCTATCGGGTAAAGGAGTCCTGTTTTTCAGAGCTTTGACTGTGCTGATAAAACTTTTACTTCTTCCATAGTATAGGTGACTGTTGTAAAGTGAACAACGTATAGGTTACAAGCTATCAAGTTTGTCATTCCAGAAAAAAGGTTTTCCCTTTACAACAAACATAGTCTGAAAGTCTGAACTCAGTATTATCGACAATGAGCAATGTGGAGTATTCTGGATATAATTTGCAAACGATTGTTTTTCCGTTAAAGATCTATATTATTGCACTGTTTATATTCCACCTGTTAACTCAGCGGTTTAAACCAAACTGATATTGATTTGTTTGATCAAATAGAAATAATTATATGAATTGAAAAATATAAAAATTTTGGAAAATCTTGGTACAAATAAAATCTACCTATAAATACATACAATCCGTTTTAAAGGGACTCGCAACCGGATGGTGTACTTGTCAAAATAAAATAAAATACTCAAATAAAAGCAAATTTGTGGCATTATTTGGCTTCTGACATTAAAAAAATATGATCAGTCCAAAAAAAGTCTCAAGAATCGTCACCGAATCTTAGATTTTTAGATATTTTCCATCGTTTTTCTATACCGACTAGTAGACGGTATAGTTGTTGTTGTTGCTTCTATACACGGGCTCAGACATAAACACGAGCCGACTTACGAAGTTGTATGCACTTTCGATAGCTACACATTGAAATACGTTAAATCGATCCGAGATAAACGGATAGTTCCGTGGTCCATTGGTCTAAGCGGTTTCCCCGATTTTGCCTTCTGTCCGCCAATGCCGGGCCCCGGGTTCTAATCCCACCAGAGACCAATATTTTTTTTTATTGAAATACATTTTTTTTAAACAGAATTTCTTATCCTAAACTAATTCTTTACCATTTATATAAGCGTTTGACACATATTTACAAATTACTATTTTTAATGCACCATCTGGTTGCGAGTCGCTTTAACCCGTTGTCCGCCGATCGCTCTTCAGACGCCGGGTAACTTGTCGTCTGATTTGGTTCCATGATACTTGATACTGTTCTTTAGTTTCTTCAATTCAAAATGCATCCTTTGTCTTGATTAACAAACTTTGTGAACGACAATTTTAAGTCAGACGGCATTAAGACAGGAGAAGGGATAGTAACAACCTCTTTATACGACCACAAAATTGTATTTTATTTAGTTATTAGGTGTTTATGACACGTGACTGCTTAAAGCAATGTGATAGTGAAACAGAAAGCTCCTTAAGGAACTTACTGTTTTACTGTCACCTTGCTTTAAGCTGTAAGCTGTCTTTTATACAATCAATTAACCTTCGTTTTAGTGGTCGCAATAGAAAGGGTTTACTGTACACGAGAGATGCTGGTTTGTCGCTGTGTCTTTAGGTTATTAAGAAAGGTCAAGGGCCAAGACTTTAACTGAACAATAAAAATATATTAACCAACGTCAACCTCAAAAGTTCCATGTCGCACCAAGTAGGTTTTTTGTTTTACTTACCCGTATTTTCAACTGTGAATGTCGACAACGTCAACACCTAGCTGCTTCGAAACTACGGGTATGTATGACCTTATTTACAAGATGCAAGTAATTACATGTACTTCACACTGACCTTTACAACGATATGTGATATTGTAGTTGAACAACAATAAAATTAGAGCTTTCCATCCACTAAATACTAATTTGTTGCTTACAGGTAGTGACAATTTGTCCTTTGAACAAAACATAATTATTTTTGATGCTGTTCAGAATTTTATATAGAAATCCAAGAGATTTTCGGATAACTGATAAATTCTTATATTGTAATCGACTTTAGATTTTTGTACAGAGCTCCAGATAAGGGGAAAATCTAAAAACTAGGATCTCAATTTCTGAATTAAATCCTTTGGTGTCACTACATATCGGAATCGTCTTACAAAGACGATTCTAGTGAGTAGTCACACCAGAGGATCTGTTGCCACTGAGCCTATGAGGTGACTACTCATACGGTTTCAAAGTTAGTGGTTTGATCAAATAAATCGCTCTTATCTGGAGCCCTGCTTGTAAACACTGTTTCACGGCAATATTTAAGTGTTTTAAGCCTTAAAATGTGATTAGCCCCCACATGACTTTTTTGTGTTTTCAACGTACAGTTTGCTTGTCTTTGGCGACCACTGTCTACTGATAGGGTTTACCCAAATATAACAACTGCTTAGGGTTGGACAGTACTTTAAATAGGTAATTCCGATAAGAAAGCAGACATAAGTTTTAAAGACATGCAGTTTTGTATGTTTAGAAGTGGTCGTTCGGGACAGGCCTGGCTGTATCCTCAAGTAGACTACATAGTACTCAAACTTCTGTTCTTATCTATTCTCTCCCTGTCTCAATACTTATCTATTTTCTTTTTTCTGTTTCTTCCTCTATATTCACTTTCTTCTTCTTTATCTTCTTGTTATGTCGATTTGAATATTTTTCTTGCATTAGTTATGCACAGGGCTCCAGATAAGAGGGACTAAATTATCAAATAAAAAATTTAACTCATGTGAGTTATGAAACCATGCGAAGTAATTACTCATTGAATAACGTCTCTAATAGACAATTGTTTAAGATGGCTGGCACCTTTGGCTAAATGAAGAGACAACCGTTTCTTATTATAATACCCCTTATCTGGAGCCCTCACTTATGTTTACGTCATAACTGTTAGTTCGTGTTAGTGTGCGTGTGTGGAATGCTCCTTATGGAGATTTCAGCGTCACTGTGTCCTGCAGCACTATACATCCGTAAACCATTCGTGGTTCTTCTACTTCTTACAGAGTGACTACTGTGCAAATGTACATAACTTGTATTTCCATATCATGTGACCATCTGTATATTATTTGTATCACTACTTGAATAGGGGAGGGCCGTAACATGGTAACTAATGTTGGTAGAACTTGTGGCCCGACCCGATTTCATGAATTTGAAATAAAATATGGTTAAACTAAACTAAACAATATCAAATCAATGTATTATCGGTACAGTCCCTCCCTTAAACGGTCCTCTGAACAACGATTCCCTCCTTGTCGCTGTTCTCCAAACGAGACAATTATGTCAAAACTTTTCACAGCTGCAATATTGTCTGCTTAAAATTGCCGTCTGATTTTTTTCTCAAAGTCACACATATAAGTGGACATTTTGACAGAAGAAATACGAGTATAATGATGAGTGCCAAACAGCTTGAACCCAGATCCGACACCTCGGTGTCTGATCAGGATTCAAGTTATTTAAAAATGTAAGTAGATCTAGTCTTAATTTTCCCTCCGAACAACACACGCAATGTGTGTCTCCCATTGGATGTTGTTGTAGAGAGGGAGCACTGTAATCATTTCACCGACATAGATCCGTTTATCGATGTTGCACTTTTTGTCACTCATATCGGTATTTCTTCATCTTTACTGCCTTAAATTTTACTTTTAAACAAATTTTTAAAAGCAGACGATATCTTGTTAGAGAAAGGGAAAAGGGAGGGGGTCACAAATGGTCCCAAACTGTGTAACAAAAATCGATCATGTAAGATTTAGAATTCCGACAAATTCGATATTGTTGTCTTCAAAACTGTTTTAAAGTTAGTTTAAAGGTAGTATGACTTAAGAAATAACGATATATGACTATCCAATTTGTTTTCTGCAATATAAAAAACTTCCAGACCTGTATATCCTTAGCAAGCCTGACCGATTTTGTACACATAACACAGACAATACCGGACTAGTTTTGAGCTCATTTTCTGAATAAAAACAACACTCTGACATCTCAAAACTACTCTGACGTGTCAACACGAAACCGAAATTGACAATCTATTTTTAGAAGCGCTATATTTAAATCGCGTTCACGCAATACCCAAACAAAAACAAAAAACAAAAAAAATAGGATCTTGAGCTCAGTTTGAGCTTTGTGAGCTTTGTGTTGACATGTCAGTGTTACTGAATTCCAGCATGAGTGCTTTTATAACGGGTTTTGACAAAAAGGTCGCGTACATTTTAAACCGAAAGTAGAAAGATGGACCGTTTCGGCCCCTCTGGCATTCGCATTTTTCCAGTCTTGCAAATTTGTGTCTGGGTCCATTTTCGATGCTGCCTGAAAGTGTCACATTTTGCAGGAGACCATCGATATTCTAGAAATAGGAAGAGCCGAACCTGGCCTTTCAGAAAAGTCTTCCAACGTGATGTGCGAATCATAACTTTTCATTCTACGGAAGCCAAAATGTGCCATAAACGTCAAAACGTTTTAATACGTTATGGGCGTGGAAAGGATATATGGACAACTCCAGTTTACAATTAATCCTATTCCGACTATTAAGCATATGCCGACTAATAAGAGCCGTTTTCAACAATTCATTACAAAATAACAAACATTGGTTAGAGGAGTCCTGGTCTGAGTCTCCCCAGTTTGCATAGGACAAGTGTATATTTGCAATTATACTGTTTGTAAATAAGGAACACACTCGTCGATATGGTTCAATGTGTAAAGTGGCCATAGTTAAACTTTACAGTATCAACTAATCAATGAACTCTACCATATAGTATGAAGTAGATAAGCTCCTACTACTACAGTGCTCCCTTTGCACAGCAACACCCAATGGGAGACACAGATTCTGTGTGCTGTTCAAAGGGAGTCGTTATAGGGAGGGAAATTAAGACTTGGCTTACATTTGCAAACAGTTTGAATTAAGATCAGACGCCGCGTGACGAGGCGTCTGACCTTAATTCAAGCTGTCTGTTGATCTCTCGTCATTATAATTATTTATTCTATCAAAATGTTCACCTACGAGTATGTAACTTTGAGAAAACACAGCAGACGACAATTTTAAGCAGACGTAATTGTAGCAGTAAAGCGTTAGACATAATTGTCTTGTTTAGGGAGCAGCAGCAGGGGTCATTGTAAGGAAGAAGTCGTTGTTGGGAGGGCCGTTGTAGGGAGGGAAAACTGTATACGATTTAAAGAACACAATTATTTACTACGTGAGATAGCGTTACCGTTAATTAGATTTTCCATGTGGTAAGTAGAACTCTACGAGCGTCTTGGAGCCATAGCCTTGGAATCGTGTCCCATTTGGGAAAAGATATACAATTTCAAACCTTTAGTAAATACTATAAGCTAATAATCTACAACACATTTCCGTTCTTTCTTCTGCAACGATAAGTACGAGTTAGTGATAACTGGTGGTAAACAGTTTTAATCTAGAAAAGTCAACGAGTAATGGCGATATTTGCAGAAAGAAAATGCAGATGAAGCATGTCTGAAAATTGTTGCAGACGAAAACTTTGCAGACGACAATAATAAAAATATTAAACAGAGAAAATAACTTTTTCAACACCATGGACCTGTTCAAAATACATGTATTCTCATTACATTTACTAACAGTGTAGACTCAGATCAGAAGGCTCTTTTAGGAACCCTCTGGTCGGGATCTATACTAAATGTATTTGCTAATGTAGAGCAGTATTTATTAAACTACCCAGATTCCAAGTAGTCTGGTTCATATTTTGGTAACTAAAAAGATCCGAAAAGGAATTTAATAACCTACAAGAGTTACTTAGTGTTAAAAGAGTTAAGGTGAAAATACCAACTTAAGGTAGTAATTTCCTGATTATATCGGACCAATATCGATTATTATCGGTGCTCTATATATCTAGTGTTCGGCCATTCTCTTTAATTGACGGATCTTTCCGAACAATGCTTGAGCATGTTCTGTAGGACCGTCAGCTGAAAAAAATGACCGATCATCTCGATCTTATTGGGGGCGTACTGCCTAAAACAACAAGATCTAAATAGTTACATTTGAAACTACGACTTACAAAGACAGTTTGGAATCTCATACTCCTTGTTATAATAATAGTCAATACATATGTACAATGTTAGCTGCCTGACATATTTGGTGCAAGTTCACTGTAAATCTGGCAACTGCAGAAAGCAACTACAGGAGGTTTCTGCATTATTTATATCCTGCATTAAGATGTATACACGCCACTACACCGAATGGTCGCTTCATACAAGTACAAGATGAAAGGAACGTCCAAAATCCAACAATTTCTGATGTCTTAGACAAATGCTGTTGAACCATGTTTCCCATAGCTTGTTTCTAAGTGTTAATAGAGACAGTAGGCCATTTAGGTAGAGCAGCATACGTATGCTGCTTTATAAGCTACAATATTCTAGGATAAGGAAAATATTTGTCATGATACCTATTCATGGCTGTATACATTGGAACCATTATCTTCAGTGGAAGAATATATTTAAGGCGTTAAAATGCAAATTCATGGAGTAATGAGTAAAGCGATTAACAGCAATAAAGCAAAACTTCGGTTGATATTCAACCAAATGTGAAAAACAACCCTAATTAGTCTAGACGTACTAGGACACTTGAATTAGTCATTTGAGTGTACATTGGTCAATATAGATCTAACAACCTCTTTTGATATTCTTTATCTTATGCACATGTATGTATATTATTTGATGCTTTTACTGTTCATGTAATTTGTGAACCAAAGCCGAAAGAAAAAATGAGTTGAGTCGATTTGAGCTTACAATACGTTTAAAAATAAAGCAGAAAGTTATTGTCGGAGCTCTTTGCCCTTTTTATTCATTTTGCTTTCATATCATCTGCCAACAACACATAACTTTTGATGATCGTTATAGAGGGACTTTGACACTGAATCAAGAACTGTGTTAAGTTAGTGCAAAATGGGTCTAGTCTTTCAGAAGTTATCATCTGTCTAGAATTTCAAATATTCTTGTAGTCATATATGACGTAATTGGGAGGCATGCCAAAAGCTCATCGTTACACTTCAGTGTTAATTATATTACTTCACGTGTAATGTGTGAAGGCTTGTCTTATGGTTGGCTATTTATGTCTAGTTTAATTAATTATAGATTTAACGGATTCATCCCTTAAACTTCCAATGAACAATACCAATACCTAATTAAGTAGTGTCCATTTTTTACTGTCGGCTAAAACAAGGTATTTGGCACAGTAGAGTAAAAATGATGTTATATGATGACTGAAAGTAACTGAATAGAGAGCCAATGCTTTTCTTGCATTCAATATTTGAAGCTATGTCCAATCTTGATAGCCTCAAAATTTTAAGTCAATATCTAACTCCGTTGTTGAGATATTGTAACAGATATGCCCCAAAAATGGCCATTTTTAAGCGTTATGCTGTCCCACTTCAATAAATTTTAATTTTGAGCTCAGAATACAATATTTTAACCACCTTAAAATCAGCTGTAATTAAGACAGTCTCATAGATGTATTTGTTTACTAAGTTTTTATAGGTGGATGATGAAAATAGACAGTATATTAAGAAAGTTATGACCGTATAACTGAAATAGGTGATTTGGCCTAATCATCAGATTCACAGAGGGTATGCTTTGTTATATGTCTGTAAAGAACTGGTATATTGTCAATAAACTGGAGGTTAGTGTTTAAAATGACTCATTTTTAATCAAAGTTTGAAATACCGAAATATCTTTGAATTTGCACTTTGCATTTATAAAATTTTAGCATTCGAATGCGGAAAAGCGGAAAATGAATTTTCTGTAGTGTCTGTAACAGTGGGTTTAGAAAGTCAATTTGTATTTACATTAGACATTTTAAATTTCCAAATATTATTTCTATGAAGGTTTGTATGCAAAAGCTAAAATATTAAAGATTTCCTTGATTTGAAAGATAGTTGTTTTCGAGATTTTAGTGTTACGGACACTACAAAAATTGTACACTTAAACTGATAATTCATCATATCAAACTTCAAGAGCTTTTTTCTTAGTTTTGCTGCTTTGCAGAGCAATAAGTTTTGTTATGGATTATTCCATCACTTAAATACTCTTGGAAAATACAAGAAAATCTTGTTTGATGCAACAATAGTAAGATGTTATATTGCAATCGAAAGAGGGGTGTGCTTCCAAGTAATTTTCCAGTTCACCAGACCAGTGCCCAGTTTAACAAGAAAGGGCTGAAATAGTCTTCTATCATGTCAAACTGAAAGAAAGAAGTCCTGAGTAATGGACAAAACCAACAATTTGAGTCCAAATGATGGCAAAGGTATGTAATAAAGACTTAAAGCATTGCTTGTTGATAAAATGTAGTGTCCGTAACATATTACAGGCATTTCTGTGTAACCATGCTCAAGTAGCCCAACGCTCAATTGTTACATCTGACTTTTTTAAATAATGTTCCCAAACAAAACAAATGTTGCAATTAACCCAATATAAGTGATCATTATCTTTCTCTCTTATATTTCAAACACCATTTAAGTCAAATTTAGTGATGCAAATAATCTGAAAGAATTTTTTGACTCATGTATTACATCAAATAGAATTGTGTTCCTTGTATCAAGTCATATAGGCCTTTTAAACAACATATTTAAAACCTTAGTGTCTGTTTGATTCACAGCAATCATGTCTTTCCTAAACTTATTTCTTCTTGTCAAAAATGTTACGGACACTACATGATCTATTTAATTTATTGAAGGCAATCTATTTAAGTATTTACACATCTGTTTCTTTCATTATCTAAGCCATTTGACCAGGTTATACACTTACAGACAATTTTGACTTGGTTTCTACAGAAACAAATGGTATAAAGCACACATAACCCAACTCATGATGATCTGTGTTTGACAACATTTATGAATTCTTCTAAAATATAATTCTGTTCAGTCAGATCTGTAGTGCAAATGTTATAATGCTTAACATGTATGAGAAATTTGAAAATAACTAAATGTAAAGGTTCAGAGAGCTCTTGTTTAGATCCTTCTAATCAAAACTTATACTGCTTGCAAGTAAAAGAAGTGCAACTGTGTGGTCAAAGGTTACGAGATAGTTCAATTGTATAGAATATCTTGAAAGGGCCCCAGAATCTAAGCCTAAACAATTTATGAAAAATGATTATAGATCCAACATCAAAGAACTCTTTTAACCCATTACTCCAAAGATACACATTTCAACAATTTTTAATTTGTTCCTTCATTGAAAAAAATTGTTCCATTTTCTAGTCATAAATATATATTATAAAAAAACAAACATTTTCTTTATTCTAGTAAATGGTAGCTTAAAGAAGGCTGAAAGTACAACAGCATGCACCTCAAGGAACATTCTGCTTTACTTTCAAACTGCTTTAAGTAGTCACCTGTCATCAATACTAGAAACAGGCTATGGAGTAAAGGATTAAGAGCCCTTTGATCTGTATCTGCACAGTTTATTACTTTAAGTTGATAGCATATAGTGCTGCATATTTCAATTGGGTCTAATCATGAAATTATTATTATGAAATAATCGATAAACGATTGAAATGGCAATATATCTTAAATATATTTTGCAGATCAGAGCAAGAGTTCATCACTGGGACAAACTAGATCTTATGTTAAGAAATTGTACTTGAAGTGGAATGCGAATACTACACTGAGAGTTAAGATGAGAAGAAATTGTCAGAAAACAGAAAACCCTAAAAAATATTCAGGGCTGAAGAAGACTGACTAAGACAGAAGAAAACACTACAGATTAACCTGATGGCATCTTCAGATCCTGAAGTACAAAATTTAATGTACAAGCTGCTCTTAGAAAGAATGGAGTTGTCAGAGATACAATAAAGCTCGCCGAAGGCACATTTGGAATCTTAAAAGACAGAGTCTGAGGTCAAGGTCATAAGGGTCAGAACTTTTTGTGTTCATGAAAAGGCCTTGTCCATATACTCAAAACTATAAAAACAAGACATCAAGAGTCATAGCATTTATAAGCATTTTTTAAAACCTAAACACAGATTTCGAAAGCAAAAAGCGGGCCCTAAGTTTGAGGTCAAGGTCACTGGGGAAAAGAGAAAACTTGCCATTACAGGTACATGCAAGTCAAAGGACAATCAGAGGGTGAATGAAGACCATCAAAACTAGGCCTTCAGCATAAACACCTGCTTCAGAATAGGAATAGGATGATATAACCACAGGAAACAGAAACCGCTAAGAAACAGTAAACAGCAAAAAATACCACACAGCAACTTCAACAGTCCAAAAGTTACAACTCTGGGGATTTTTTTGCTTTTGATTTGAAACCAAAGAAGAACCCATATGTGTTTATGTGGCAGAAGTTACAAATATATATGAAGAGGAGTGTTGGCTTAAATACATGAAAAAATCAGGGGGTGTGTGCACATGGCCTAAACAAACAAGTGACTTTGTCGTAAGAGCTGATTGACAATACCATAGGGACACTTTAAACCCTGAAATTGTAAACAAAAGGGGCCTTTTAAGTTTCAAACAAGTGAATTAGACAATGTAAGGGTTACCCTTATATGAAAACACAAACAAGTCTGCTTTAAATAGTTTGGCATTGTAGCTTAACGGTACAGTTTGGAATTGTAGTGTCCGTAACAAAAGTGGTTTGAGATAATTGTATGTCCAAAGAAAATAATTGAACACATTTTGAACATTGAAAAGTGACTGGAATATAAAACTAAGTCCTTGTACTAGCAAATAGATGTGATTTTAACATTGGGTTTGGAGGATGACAAATGTTAGGTGAAACGTTGCAAGTTCATTTTTTTGAAGTTTTGCGCCTGTACGTATTAAAATTTAAAAAAAATCAGTTTTGAATTTGAATTCAACTATATTTCATTTCAGTTATCTTATTTACATTCCATGTTTGAAGTTATGTGTTTAAATCAATAAATATGTTATGTTTTGAAGAAAATTAGTGTTGTTATATGCCTGATGTAGTGTCCGTAACATTTAGGTGACGTATACTTTAAAACCTCTACAAAAATACATTTGTAGAAGCTGCAAACTTAAAACAAGATTTGATATGCATGGTCAAAGCTTTAACTTTTTGATGCTCTAAATTTCAAAATGCTACATTAAAGTTCATTTTTTGATCCAAGTGGGACACTGGTGTGCCAAATACCTTGTTTTAGCCGTGTATATAGGATTGATTTGAACAATATTGATAAAAGTCAAACAGTGCAGACCCTGATCAGAGGACTCCTGCACTATTTGTATAGACCAAGTGTACTCCAAACAGATACACTGTTTGTTAATGACGAGTACATCCGTCGTTAGGGTCGAATGTTCAGTAAGCAATTCTTACCATCTGGAGTATTACAAAAGTAGTTCGTGGTTATTGTAGTTCATATCTTCAAATATCGTACAGACGTTATTTTTCTTTATGAAGACTTTACATAAAGTTGCGCGCTTTAACCCTTTACCCAATAGCCCGTTTCTAAGTTTGAAAATAGTTGACTACTTAAAGCAGGTTGAAAGTAAAGCAGAATGCGCCTTAAGGCGCATTCTGCTTTACTTTTAGCCTGCTTTAAGCTACCCCATGCCAGAATAAAGAAACTATTCCTTATGAAACAAATTTACGACTGTTTAAATTGGAACTATTTTCATCAGCGGAGGAATAAAGTAAAGGCGCTTCTATAGTGGAAAGGGTTAAATGATTTCTTAATTAAAAGAATTTTAATTTTATATGTATATCTAGCGTCTTAAAAGATAAAAACCGTTATATTTTAAGCAGATCATTCAGCATTCAACGGGAGAACGATGGGGTTCACACAGTTTGACACTCATCATCAGATTTCTTCAGTTTAGAGGAATTTAAAATACAATTCAATCTGTATTCAACAACCACTCAATGCATGCCCATCATCAGTCTCTTAGATAGACAGTGCTAAATGCGCGATATAGATAATTCAGAAAGCCCCTGCACGAATTTTCCGATTCATTTTAATTATGCAATTAGGATTATGCCTTTGATTGTATGTTTACTTCTTCACAGAACGGTCGTTTAATACATTTGTACATCCAAGACAGTTATTAACCCTTTGCGAGCCGATCGCGACTTGGTATTTATTTGCACAAAAGTTTCCATCCACCACGTGATGTGGCGTCTGACCGGGATCAAAACTCTTTGACACCAAGTTTTAGGTTGCTTCAATTTAACAAGAGCACCGCATGCATGTGCCAACATTGGTCTGTTTATGAAAATCAGTGAAAAATACATAAAAATTAGGTCACAGGTCAAGATTGTGCACAGTGCAATCAAGAAATAACAAACGAAGAACAGTAAAACCTAAGAGACAGTTCTGAATAGAGGAAGGGACATTACTCCTACTGGATCAAACTGATAAGAAATGTATGGTGATCTTCAATATTTACTTTGTCAGTCATGTACTATCAATCAAGCATATGGCCGTTAATTCTGCTTGGTTAATCGTTATATTTCTGTAAAATAATAATAATAATAATAACCTGCTCTTATTGTCCCATCCTTTTTCCCCCGCTAAAATCAAGCATTTCACTCACCTACACTCATTTGATTTTTCCTATGTAAAGCTAGCGATTCCTTGGGCGGTGCCAATTTTGACCCCGAGGCTATTATTTTTACAAAACTTGATAGAGAGTCCACTAGGTCATGCTATACACCGAATAGCTTATCTTTGGGCCTTCTGGTTATTGACGAGATTTAATTTTTAAAAGGTTTTCACTTTGGTTACCATAGCATCCAATTCTGCATGGTTCTACTAAATTTGATAAAACTTTTGTACGGAACTATAATAGAACATTCATGCGATTATTCATTATTTTCAGAAGGGATGTCAATTTGACTCCTCACGGTAAAACAGTGAGGGGATTAAACCCCCTCCAGTGATTGAAAAGTGATATTACTTAACAAGAGCCGTATACGGCCCTAAATCGCTCACCTGGAACCGTTGATGTAAATGTAACATATCTTGGAAAGCTGAGAAATTATGACAATATGATTGTGACAATTGCTGATTAGATGATGCTGAGTGCCAAATAGCTAAGCTCAGGATACTGTGGTTTCAGAAGATTTTTAAAGTTTTTATTGAAAAAATCTATTTTAGCTCCTGTGACCTAGATATGCAACGGACCGGAACCAATTGAACAATATTGGTAAAGTACCTCTAGAAGTTACACCATGCCAAATATCAAAGCTCTAGCTGAGAAGAAGAGGTTTGAAGATTTCACTATATAACTCTATGTAATTTTGCGACCCCTGGTGCGGGATCATTTTTTACCCCAGAGACATAATTTGAACAATCTTGATAGAAGACCTGAAGATGATGCTTTGTGCAAAATATCTAAGCTCAGGGTATTGTGGTATCAGAGAAGAAGATTTTTTAAGCTTTTATTGAGAAAAAAATCTATTTTTAGCTCCCGTGACCTAGTTATGCAACGGACCGGAACCATTTGAACAATATTGGTAAGTACCTTTAGAAGTTGGACCATGCCAAATATCAATGCTCTAGCCATATTAGTTTCAGAGAAGAAGAGGTTTGAAGATTTCACTATATAACTCTCTATGTAAATTTGTGACCCCCGGAGCGGGGCCATTTTTGACCCCAGGGACATAATTTGAACAATCTTGATAGAGGACCTGTTGATGATGCTTTGTGCAAAATATCTAAGCTCAGGGTACTGTGGTTTCAGAGAAGAAGTTTTTTTAAGTTTTTATTGAAACGATCTATTTTTAGCTCCTCTGACCTAGATATGCATCGGATCGGAAATATTTGAACAACTTTTAAGAGGATCCTGCCAAGTTTGGTTAAAATCCATCCAGTAGTTTAGGAGGAGATGTCGTTTCAAAGAAATTGTTGACGGACGGACGAACGACGAACGAACGGACGACGGACACAGGACGATCAAAATAGCTCACCATGGCACTTTGTGCCTGGTGAGCTAAAATCCATAACTGCTAGGAAAAGAATACAAGACAACATTGAGTATGATGAAACAATTTATTATACAAAACAAAATGCAATAAATGCATTGGTAATTTTCCTTTAAAGTGATGTGTAAAATATATATATATACAAAGTCACAGATGAATCATAATGTGCTTGCAAATGGTTTTGAAAAAATTCCACCTGAACAACAACAGGTACTTGTAAAACGATGCAACTGTCGAGTTAAAGACATTTAATCCTAGCATAAGTATACTGCTCTTAAACAACTGTACTCCTGTAAAGAGTATACTCGCTTTATGTAAATGGTGTAGACCCGGATCAGAGGGATCCATAATGATTACTCTTATCAGGGTTTGCACTGTTGTCATTAAGCAACAAAATTTAATGAACAGCCTAAATAGTCAAACATTGGACTGGGACTTAATTGGGAATTGGCGTGTTCCATTTAACTCATGTATCCCTATAACTGACCAATTCTAGTTTCCAATTGAATTAAGTCCGTTTTTGACTGTTTAATGTTGTACAATAGAAAGTGCCCATGTCAAACAGTGCAGACTCTGATATCAGAGAGACCCTACATTGTCTTCATTGTTTGCATAGGACATGTGTACTCTTCACAGATAAATAATTGTAAAACAAGGTGTGCCTTGCTAGGATTAAACGAGTAAATGAAGAAACATTGTGATAAAAAATTGTGAGTTCTTAATGCAGTACAAAATTCATACAAAACACATTAAGGAGCTTTATGAACTACCTTTCTTCTGGATATGGAGACTATTAGCCAGTGATAACCAAGATGAAACTCAACCTGTTTGAATTATTCAGACAATCAGAGTGATTGAGTGAGCGAGTGATCTGGGTTTATGGTCCCACAAACAGTATTTCAGATAGACAATTAGACTTGCCACAAAGTTTGATAAGGGTTAGAGCTATCACAGAACTGTACGCAATTTGTGAACATCAGTAAAGGGAAACAACTCCAGTATGGCAATCTACCTGGTTAGCCACAACTATTGTGATACTCTAGTGATGATTAGACAAGATCTAATTTAAATTAAGTTATACAGTAAAACCTCTCTATCACGACCACTAAGAGTAGGCTTATTGGTTGTATAAAAGACAGATGACAGCTTGAAGCAATCCGACAGTAAAACAGAAAGCTCCTAAAGGAGCTTTGTTATACTGGCACACTGCTTTAAACAACCAGTTGTCTTAAACATGTAAACTAATAATGCACACAATTTAGTGGTCGTATTAGAGAGGTTTTGCAGTACATGTATCAAGAAAATTATTTTTATCCTGCATTAAGCAGTCACCTATTTTTAAGAGATACCCTCACTACTTTAAGAGAGTTTGCGTAATACAAAATTAAATGTATAAATGTCAGAGTTACCCTAGGAACTGACATGCTGCAATAAGTACTGTTCAAAAGCAAGCATATGAAAATAACAACATTCAAATATCACTTGTAAGCATCAGTATTTACATATTAACAAACCTTTCAAACAAAAGATGTTGATCCTTACTACATGTACAAGAAGCTCTCGTGGGCGTTATAACTTGAAAAATTACTTAATTCAAATGTAACCTCTGTTCCAGCTTAAATAAACCCAGTTATGTTATGTTTTAGTTCTAAAATACATGTACAGTAAAACCTCTCTTTTAAAACAACTATTGGGTGTTTACACCAGGTATTTCTGTTTGGCTATCACCTTGCTTTAAATTCTAATCTTTCTTTTATACCATCAATTAGTTTTCTTTTAAGTGGTTGTAAAAGATCTAGGTTTTACTTTACAAGTATGTCTGAATTTTGGGAGAGTCAACCTCAGGGCTGCCATAAGTTGACATGAAAAATCCTAAGATTTCGAAATTTGCAATTTTCATTTGCGAATTTACGAATCGTACCTTTACCCCTTAGCCTATTTCTAGTTTTGTTGACACACGACTACTTAAAGAAGGCTGGAAGTAAAGCAGAATGCGCCTAATGGCGCATTCTGCTTAACTTTCAGCCTGTTTTAAGCTACCATGTTCTAGAAAAAAATCCGAAGATTTAGGAAAAATCCTGAGGCAGCCTTGCAACCTTTGAAATACAAGTAACATTATTCAAGTGAATATGAAGTTTGGGCAAAAAATACAATCCAATCTTCAACTTTGATTTGACCTGAAATGTATTATATTACTTGCGTTTTGTAGGCCTAAATGACAATTCTGAGCAAGTTTAGTGAATAGGAGCTTTTTCTATGAGATGACCCACTGACCAGCCTTTTTAGAAAGACATACCTAGCCAATATTCAAAACTTATCCAGATTTTGTCAAGGTGATCATTCTAGATTCATGAGCTAAGATGAGACACTATGCCCCTTGATGTGACAATGACCTATGAATGACATTGACCTTTGTCCGACACTAGTAAACATAATCCGAGTTCCAGAACTTCTTGAGTTGAGTACAAATGCCCAAAAAGAAGTCTCTATCACTTGTAGTTCCAAAGTTATGGGAATGTTGAAATACCCTATTTGACCTCTAAAAAACCCTGCCCTTTGTCAGACATAGCCCACAAGTATTCTAAAACATGGTCCCGGAGTGTCCGATAGCTTATGTGCTTCGACCAACTAGCCTTCCTTATGACCGGACATGACTGATATTAATGTATGACCTAAATTAATGTTGGACATGACCCTAGAAAAAATTACATAAACATATAACCATAAATACAAATTCTAGATGGTTCTTAATTTTGATTATAATATCAACATGCACAAAACATAAATACACCCTCTACTGGTCACCTCTTTTTAACAAATCAAAATTCTCTGTAAACGTTTGTAAGTGTATTAATAGGTAAAAGTTTCAATAAAAATCAAATTGAAATACCCACCACTGGATATAGAAAACAAGTCTTTTCTAGAAATTAAGCACTGTTGCCATGGCAATGCCCTAAGCACTATCTTCTAACCAAATTTGAAGCTCAGCACTAAAGTATGTACATGACAAAGCTTGATTACAATTTAGACCAATGGTTTCAGGAGTTGTATGCAATTGTTGATGTACATATTGACATACAGACGGACAGAGGGTATCACAAAAGCTTCCCTTGACCGGTGAGCTAAAAATAAATGCCATTTATAATTTCACCTTAAAAGATACTAAAGATATATATATGTACTTAATAAAGTCCAGTATCAAATAGCAATTGAATATGTGTAGGAAATATTTGTTGAAACAAGAGTTAATTTAAGGCATTCTTTCCTCAATTCACTAGCTAGACCACTTTACATTTATTATAGTCTAATCTGATAATTGTGGAGAAACTTAACATTTGAACATTTTTGTTGACCAATCACTTGCAAATTTGTTTTATATTTAGGTTTGGTATTTTTATTGACGTATCCATTCTGGATTTTGCTGAACCACAAACCAATGGTGAAATTAAAGCTGCAATAGTCTCTCCTTACCCATACACTGCTAAATTCATTACATTATATTACAAGTATATATGTACAATGTACTGCCATGGCTATACCATTAGGTATGGATTGTGTTACTAAAACTGAACTTTAGTTTATAGTGCTTATATAATGGAAATTCCAACATGGCTTATTTTCTTAGACACATGATTACTTAACCCATTACCCCATAAATCCACATTTTTACGCTTTTAATTATTCATTCACTGAAAAAGTAGTCCTCAGCTAGCAAGTTCCAGAATATTTCCAACGATAGCTTAAAGCAGGTTGAAAATGAAGCCGAAGGTGCCTAAAGTGCATACTGCTTTAATTTCAACCTGCTGATAGTCACCCATCTTCAAAACTAGAAACAAGCTATGGGGAAATGGGTTAAAACAAAAAGCTCCATCAACTTTCATCTTTACTTTAAATCAGCTTTAAACATCAGAATGTTGGAAATGTTTTGAATTGGTCTGCATAGAGACATTTAGGGCAACAAAGGCATTTCTATGAGAAAGTTGACAAATCAAAAAGAGATTCTATATGAGAAACTGTTAAAATGGTTTCTCTCAGTTAGTAGTTATGGCATGATTTGAATACTGTTGAAGGCTAAACAAATACGAAAAGTGTGTTTGTAAAACACAGATGCACCCCAGTCACCAACATGTTCGGTAATGTACCAGTAGGTCAAACATCAAGGTCAAGGTCACAAGGTAAATTGAATGGTATGGTTGAAAAGACATCGACACAAGGAAGATGCATAGTAAGTATGAACACCCTATGCCAAATGGTTCAAATGTTTTAGGCATTTAAAGACTTTTAGCTAAAAGTTGGTCATAAGAGCAAAACTTTGGCATGTTTGGAAAGGTTTCCACACAAGCAGGGCACACACCAGCTATGAAAGCCATAACTTTATGCCTAACAGTGCAAAAGATATAAGCAAGATTACGGCTTTGTGACACAGACACACAGATGGACGACAAACAGGGCAAAAACTACATACTCCTGAATCACAGATTCTGGGGGCATAAAAAGTTTCATGAATGAAAAAACTACAATTTTATCTGATGTCTCTGGTGAATATATACAAATGGTTCACTGTTGGCAATACAGGTAAAGACAAGATGTGTGTAATGAAACACTATGCCACTAGATGTGACCCTGACCTTTTTCTGACACAACTCAAGTTATCTGAGCTCAAGGGCTTCTAGAGTGGAGTACACATGCCAAATATGAAGTCCATATCACATAAAGGTCCTAAGTTATGACCAAGGTTTAAGTTGTGGACAGACCAACTAACAGAATCACAGACAGGCAGACCAAAAACATTATCATATGCCCTCGATCTTGGGGGCATAAATATATAACCTTATTACAAAATCCTAAATTGGACCACAATGACTATAAATGCTCAGTGTGACATGGATTCATTCATAATACCTGTTAAACAATTCTTCAATTACAATAGCATTAATATTAACACCTCTTTATGGAATAATGACAATATCAACAGATTCAGCACAACTTTCAAACTTAACAAAACACCTTTTTCGCAGGAAAAACATTATACATGCTTTTCAATATCTAAGCCCTATCATAAAACAAGTAATGAAATTTGCAGGTAAAAGCTACAAAAATATAAGATCCTGTACACATTTACAAATAACAAATTCAGTTTAAAAACATTTCATTCACCAAGAAAATTGGTTATTCATCCCTTTCCTCTACATATTGAAGCACCTTAGGGCTACTTTACCTACTATATACATTGACCGTGTTGAAAACAGATAGCAGCTTAAGGCAAGCTAAAACTTCCAAGTACAGCAGAAAGTTCTAAAGGAGCAGTCTGCTTTAATTTCATCTTGCTGATAAGTGCACATGTATACAAGAGCCCAAAATAAGGTCCGTTTTCAAAAACTAACTTCCATGTCTCAGCCAAACCTTATGTTGTTTCTTCTCTTGAGAAATGTCTCAAAGAAAATACTCTTGTGAGTAGCCACAAAATAGAGGATAAAATGATGGAATTGTTCAATTGACTCATTCCTTTCTAGAGAACGGCACATGGCTATGGAGGAACAATAGTGGAGTCAAACACAGTCTATACTTGTACATTTGTTTTAAAACAAGTCTATTACATCACATGTACACCACTTCATTTATTATTATCTATAAATCAGATGACTGGTTTACACTTTGCTGCTGATTGGGGAAACCATATTTGATCACGGCAGAAGTTACATTCTGCACATGGGCTGATTTAGCTATCAGAGTGAGCATGCAAAGTCAGGGCTCCAAGTAAGAGCGAGTAAACTGAACAAATCCAACATTTTCTCCTTCATAAAAGCACCATATTCTATGGTGAGATTACTCATAAGAATGGTCTCTTCAAGACTATTTTAATGAGTACTCTTACCATAGGATTTATTGCAGTCATATAGACAGTTTTTTTTTTTTAAATACTTCCCTTATCAAGAGCTCTGAAAGTGTATTCTATCACATGTTCACAAGTTAAGGTCACTCAGGAAATCAAGCTTATTCAACTTTTAACAGGGTTCCCACAATAATTGCAGACCAAAATTCCCTAATTTCAAAAATGACAAACAGTGCAAACTCTTAGGAGCCCTCTCATCAGGATCTTCACTATTTGCATAGGGCATTTAACAAGTGTACTCTTTACAGGTAAAATGCTTTGAACCTGTATGCTATATGCTTAGCTTCTTTCACATGCATTTTATAATTATAATCAGTGCTAACAATCAACCTATTCTGACCTTGAAATTAGGGGCGTCACGATATCGGAAAACCATATCACGTTATATTGCGATATATTTTAAATCATTTATCGCTATATATTGCTTTTCATGTTCCTATGCTTATATAACAATTTGTATAAGAAAATAATCTTGTATCATCTCTGAAACATTTTCCTTTTAGATGGGAATTGAGTACACCAACAAGAATAAACTTTCCATGTATATTTGTAATCTAGTAATCAAACAACACGAAATGCTGAACTATGTTAACTTAAGTGTCTTCATAGGGGAGATGACGGTTTGTAAGTACTGTGGTGAATTGGTTATAAATAAATAAATTGATTAAACAGATTACTCTGAGTTAATTTCTTATTTCTTCTTCTTAACTCTATCTGTTCATCATTTGTTAGTCTCAGCAAAAACACATGTAATGAAGGGTAATACTGTTTTGTTTTAGTAGAGAAAAAAGCAATTAGCTGTTGTAACTTATAAATTTATCATATTCCACACGTCATTATAGGACACATTTTATTTGAACTATTTTCTCGCTGCTAGACTGTAACACGAATGAAGAACGACGTTCTTCATTCGTGACTGTAACTGTGATTACTGTATCTGTATAAAGGATATGAATGATAGAACAGAATAAACAGTAAAACAGTTACTGAACACTTTCTGAAGGAAAAAAGGTGTATCCACGATTCCAAATGCTAAATTGTGATCTGATAAAGAGGTGTTAAGCTGAGAAGGTGTGGCCTTTTCCGAACTTCAAACAGTAATGATTTGGTATATGCGAACGGAGATTCGAAGTACGCCCTTTATTTATTACCAATTCACAACAGTACTTACAGACCGTCACATTTCCTAAGCTGTTTGATTTTTTTACGTAGAAAGCGATCTCAAATGTATTTTTTCTTCTTATCGGGAATAAATTAGAACTCCGCATCGTCGATAATTGCTAAGGACGCCGTACAACAGTTTATGTCAACACCGGTTTGGATAGGTATAAAATACTGACAGAGCGAATTTGGACTGAGAACAGTGAAACCGACTATGTTATAGTTGATCAAATAAGTTTTAACCGTGTTACATATTTTCATTTTAAATTTGCTTACGTTGATATGCACTTACATGCATAACTTAACCTCAGTGCAGTACTTTTTCTTCCCGATAGTTTTTCATACAACGGGAAGAGATTTACACCCGACCACTGAAAGATATATACATGTATATGTACAAGACGCATGTGCGTATGAGTCGGCCATTGTGTTGTCTATTATGTTTCATCAATATTTCACCGTCATTTCGTGTTGGAGTAAGAAATTGAGAAAACTACAACTAAGAAAACAAGAGGGCCTGAAGGCCCTGATATCGCTCACCATTTGTAATGAAGCCTGATAGCTTTACCTTTGAATTTCACCCGCTTTATTTTAAATCCATTCAAGTTTGTCGACCTACTCTAGTATAGTAGAGTACATCAAAGGCAGATAACTAGAGCCTAAACAATACTGAAATGAAGCCTTTTTCTAGCATTTCAAAGTATATCAAGGGCAGGTAACTATTGCCACAATGATTAGATTTGAACAATAATTGCACTCCTTCAAGAACGTATAGCTATATACTTTGTGTACAAGTATAATCAAAATCCATTGAAAACTGTAGTTGCAAGAGTGTAAATGCTGTAAAATATGGCATTTTCAGCAATTCAAAGGTAGATAACTCTTGATCTATTTGTCTGATTTCAACCATAATCACCCTTTTTCGAACTCTTATGGTCATATACAATCTGGGCAAGTTTGAGAGAGCTTGGATAAATATTGTTGCCTCTAGAGCTTAAACACTGTTAAATATATCATTTTCAGGAATTCAAAGGTAGATAACTCTCGACCTATTAATCTGATTACAACCATAATTGAACTCATCCGAAGTTTTATGGTAATATACAATCTGAGTGAGTTTGAGAAAGATTGGATAAAATGTGTGGCCTCTAGAGTGTAAACACCCTTAAATATGGCATTTTCAGCAATTCAAAGGTAGACAACTCTCCGACTATTAGTCTGTTTTCAACCATAATCAAACTCATCTGAACTCTTATAGTAATATACAATCTGAGCAAGTTTGAGATAGGTTGGATAAAAATTGTGAACTCTACAATGTAAACACCCTTAAATATGGCATTTTCAGCAGTTCAAAGGTAGATAACTCTTGCTCTATTTGTCCGATTTCAACCAAAATCGAACTCATCCGAACTCTTATGGTCATATACAATCTGGGCAAGTTTTAGAAAGATTGGATAAATATTGTGGCCTCTAGAGTGTAAACACCCTTAAATATGGCATTTTCAGCAGTTCAAAGGTAGATAACTCATGACCTATTTGTCTGATTTCAACCATAATCAAACTCATCCGAACTCTTATGGCAATATACCATCTGAGCAAGTATGAGAAAGATTGGATAAATATTGTGGACTCTAGAGTGTAAACACTAAAATTGTTGACGCCGCACGACGGACGACGGACATTCAAGGATTGCAAAAGCTCACCCTGAGCTAGCTCAGGTGAGCTAACAAAAGCATCACTTAGATAAAGTATAATACCACCAAATACACCGGTATAAAAGTTTAATATCGCGATAATTTATCGCACAGCTTAATATTGTGATATACCGGTTTATCCCGACACCCCTACTTGAAATCATACTATGCATGAATACCAACACTTTTGGCCAGGGTTAAATGCATTCATTTCTAACATCTTTACAAAAAACAGTTTTCAATGTTGGAATGATGCGAAATATAACAGGACTTCTATTGACAAGAGTTTTGTGTAATTAGATCCAATGTTAAGATCTGTGGTGAAGGAGCCAAAGTGACATTACTTTATTGGCCCCATTCCAGAAGTATACATACATAAGAACTCCTCTGAATTAGATATCCTGCCCAATCAAAGAAGGGAAAGTGATGCTTAGGTACAATAATGGGAAACAAGAGTTGTCAAGACTCAAAGCTTACCAAAAAATATTTAAGAACTTAAAAGCAGAGGCTGAGATCAAGGTGTCAAAATTTTCACAAGCGTAATGAAAGGTCTTGTCTAAAGGCATGTGTGCTGCAAGTATGAAAGGTGTAAGACAATGGCTAGAGAAGTTGTGAGCACCTTCCAAAACTTAAAAGCACATTTCAAAGACTGAGATCAAGGTCACAGGGTGAGAAATTTTACATGGATCTTGTCTAAAGGTATGTGGTCCAAATCTGAAAGCTGTAGGTCATAGAACACAGAAGTTGTGATCACTTTCTTGAAACTGCTACCATAAACAGGAAAGCCTACGTCTGGCTGACTACATAAACTCTCATGGACTGGAGTTAAACGATTATTCAACATTAGAGCAGAATCCAAATGTTTGATATAGACGCCCTCAATGGAAAAGCAAAATCTTTAGACTTGGTTCCTCTCCTTTGCCTTAAAATAACGAAAACTAAAAATAATTTCATGGAATTGGCTGCCTTGCTGCATCAAAGATGACGTCAAACATTTGAAATGAGAGTAAATTGGCAAATCAATACATCCCTAATTCACAAAGCACCACAATACAAAGACATAACCATCTGTATAATACTGTGACATAATTTACATGGCTTTCAACATCAAACGAAAGAAATGGGGTGGGTTTTTTTTACAATAAAAGACTATGTATGTATTTCCAAAATTGAAGGTGGAAATGTTTAAAGGCACTATGTCTGGATAATTTAAGACTTTGCCATGGGTCACAGAGCTCCAGATTAAAAGAAAACTAAAACATTTCAAGCAATTCCCCCCTTTGTCAATAACTGAAACTCTGATATGACTCCTCAATAGAGTTGTCTCTTTGGACCATTCAAATGTCAAGGAACGTCATAGGTTTGATAAGCATTTTAGCTACTTTTTTATTATTATTTTTTGCAATACTCCTCTTGCCTGGAAATTTGGTGTAATTCTGTTCAGTTATCTACTTGCTCTCCCGATTGCTGTAATTAACATGCTTGCACCAAGCACAAGACAGGCCCAACAAGGTGCATAACTGATTAACTCCTCCAAAAATAGTCAAAATGTCACAATCATCCAAACTATGCAACAAAGCATCCCACACAATATGATGAAAATCTGGCAATAATTGTCAACTTATCACGTAAACAAACAGGACAGATAGACAATACGATATCATAAATCATCTTGTATTCAACTAGCTTGTAAAAATTCATGAATTTATAGAATCAGGGCTCCAGATAAGAGGGAATGAACAGAACTAATCCAATATTTCCTCACTTATTTTCAGAACCAAACCCTATGGTGTAGCTACACATAACAAGAGGGCCTGAAGGCCCTGATATCGCTCACCATTTGTAATGAAGCCTGATAGCTTTACCTTTGATTTGATTTGATTTGTTTTGATTTTACGTCGCTTTCAACAGTATTTCAGTCATATCGCGACGTCCAGCTAATTATAGGTGGAGGAAGACCCCAGAGGCCCTTTATGCACTGTTTCAGGCACAAATCAGCAACTGGGTAGAACCACCGACCTTCCGCAAGCCAGCTGGAAGGCTTCCCCACCTTTGAATTTCACCCGTTTTATTCTAAATCCATTCAAGTTTGTCGACCTACTGTAGTATAGTAGAGTACATCAAAGGCAGATAACTAAAGCCTAAACAATACTGAAATGAAGTCTTTTTCTAGCATTTCAAAGTATATCAAGGGCAGGTAACTATTGCAACAATGATTACATTTCAACAATAATTGCACTCCTTTCAGAACGTATAGCTACATCCTTTGTGTACAAGTATGATCAAAATCCATTGAAAACTGTAGTTGCAAGAGTGTATACGCTGTAAAATATGGCATTTTCAGCAATTCAAAGGTAAATATCTCTTGATCTATTTGTCCGATTCCAACCATAATCAACCATTTTCGAACTCTTATGGTAATATACAATCTGGGCAAGTTTGAGAGAGCTTGGATAAATATTGTGGCCTCTAGAGCTTAAACACTGTTTAATATATCATTTTCAGCAATTCAAAGGTAGATAACTTTTGACCAATTGATCCGATTACAACCATAATTGAACTCATCCAAAGTCTTATGGTAATATACAATCTGAGTAAGTTTGAGAAAGATTGGATAAAATTTGTGAACTCTAGAGTGTAAACACCCTTAAATATGGCATTTTCAGCAATTCAAAGGTAGATAACTCTTGACCTATAAGTCTGATTTCAACCATAATCAAACTCATCTGAACTCTTATAGTCATTTACAATCTGAGCAGGTTTTAGAAAGATTGGATAAATACTGTGGCCTCTAGAGTGTAAACACTGTTAAATATGGCATTTTCAGCAATTTAAAGGTAGATAACTCTTGATCTATTTGTCCAATTTCAACCAAAATCGAACTCATCCGAACTCTTATGGTCATATACAATCTGGGCAAGTTTTAGAAAGATTGGATAAATACTGTGGCCTCTAGAGTGTAAACACCGTTAAATATGGCATTTTCAGCAATTTAAAGGTAGATAACTCTTGATCTATTTGTCCAATTTCAACCAAAATCGAACTCATCCGAACTCTTATGGTCATATACAATCTGGGCAAGATTTAGAAAGATTGGATAAATACTGTGGCCTCTAGAGTGTAAACACTGTTAAATATGGCATTTTCAGCAGTTCAAAGGTAGATAACTCATGACCTATTTCAACCATAATCGAACTCATCCGAACTCTTATGGCAATATACTATCTGAGCAAGTTTGAGAAAGATTGGATAAATATTGTGGCCTCTAGAGTGTAAACACTAAAATTGTTGACGCCGGACGACGGACATTCAAGGATTGCAAACGCTCACCCTGAGCTAGCTCAGGTGAGCTAAAAATCATCTCAAAAAGACAATTCTAATGAGAAGTAACACCATAGCCTTTAATACAAAATTAAAGATTTTAGTTTTTGAAAAACTCCCCTTATCTGGAGCTCCGTAGAATCATTATGAATTTAATACACTATTTGTTGGTGGAGTTCTCAGCAAACCTTATGAACAAGAATACTTTTTAGTTGGATATCATGCCTCTGTGAAGTATCTATAAACTAAGGTATCATATTCAGGTCATTGTACATCATGTAAAATTGGTGCCTCTAAGTTTTTACATATAAACAAATCATAGTTATATGGCAAATACACACACACAGATGACGGACAAACCAAAAGTATATGCCTCAGATCTTCAATCTGGGGGGTCATAATCATTTTAAATGTATGATGCAATGGCATTCATTAAAACCCAACTGGCATTTGAAATTTAGAAACTTTATGTACAGTCAATCTTCTATTCAACCACTCAAACGAACCAAGAGGATCCTCAAATACAGGTGCATTGGAAAATGCCGGACACAAATAATGCAGAAATCCTGAAATAAGCAGTCGCCTGTCTTAAAATAACCTCCATTTCAATCATCATATAACTTGATATAAGTATTATAGCAACAGCAGAAAGATTTAAGTCGGACTTCTTCAATTATTCATTTTCCATAAAGATGTGTTTAGGCAGCTTTTGATGAAGCACTGATCTTTTTTAATACAGACCACTGATTTATGAAGCTTAAAAGTAAAGCAGAAGGATCCAATAAGGGCTTTTTCTTTACTATTGTCCTGCAATAAAATATCATCTGTACTAATTCATCGTTCCCTAAAACTTGAAAAACTCTTTGCATGCTAGCAACAGATATATTCGCCACATTGATTACCTTTCCATACAGCTTGGATCAAGATAAGATGCAGCATAACCCAGCTTCTCATCAGGATCCAAACTGTTTGACACTCTGACCCTGTTTTGAAAAGAAATTTAGAAAAATCTATCTTTAGAACAATAGCAGATGACAAATGTTGCAGACGAAAAAAAATACCGGGCATGCAAAGAGTCAATTCAAATCCATTTTTCCCCAATTTTATGACTGCTTTTTAAATTGTATTATCATCTCAGCTGGGTCTACACTGTTTTAGAGGATACTCCTCACAGGAACACTGTAAATGATGTGTTTGCTTGTCACTAGGGTTCAATTGGTTACTTTTTAATCTTTTTACTTACTTATGGCCACTTTACAAGAATTTGACTGTTCTATCAAATTTATTGTAGATAAATTCACAGCTACTTCCTGTACATAGTAAGTATCAGAGTACTAAATTTTGTTCACAACAACAGATCTTACGCTCACTGTTTAACACTCACTGCTTAACACTCACAGCATTTTTTGATGCATATGCTTTGTTTACATACACACCAGTGGTAAAAGTTTTAGGCATCTGGAACTTCTCAGAAGCTTGCTGCTCTTTTAATGGTTTTTGACTTTCAAGTACACTAGAATCTGACAAGGCTTTGAGAATGTTATCAAGTTCTGGGTCTTCATCAGATTCTACTTCCTTCTTTATCTCAGCCAGTGTTTTGATCACCATAAGAGCCTCGTCATCTGTGTCGTCACTCTCTCCCGTTTCAGTCCTTTTTCCTTCAATTAATTTGCTAAATTTCAACTCAGGTACCTCATAGTCAATTTCTGGTATCTTTGAAAATGCATTTTTCTTCCCTTTCTTTCCAGATCTTTTCCCTTCTTCACCAGTACCCGAACCATCTTTGGAAGGTTTGTCCTTCTTCCTCTCAATCAATTTGGTGAATGTCAATTCTGGCATTTCATAGGAAATGTCCGGCAACTTAGGAATATTGTACCGTTTTGTCCTTACTTTTGCAAACTCCTCACAGCTCAACTCATGGATACCACTTGCAGTAAGAAGCTTACCATGCCTTGTCTTTAGGTGGCGCTTGTAAGTGTTCCTCGTCTTAAAGCGCTGACCGCAGTCTCTACATTCAAATGGTGTCTCTCCAGTGTGTCGTCTCAAATGTTCCTGAAAATATTAAGCAACACAATGTAATCATTATAAAATCACCAAGCATCAACAGGAAGATTTTGGCAAAACTGCTACAAGCACAGATTTAAACTTCAGATGCACTCAAATAAAATCAATCACAATAGGTCAGTTATTAGCATTTTGATTATTGTAATATTGAAGTTTTATATCCCTTTAACAGCCAGGAAGTTTCACAACTCCCAAGACAGGGGAATCCAAAGAACCATCTTTGGGTCATGTGGTGCTTTTACAAGCCAAATGTAAAGCAATTACCGTATACATGAGCAATTTTAACAAACACCCATCATGACACCAGAATGAACCAATCCTATAATTAACAATTTTATTTTTAATATACAAGTTTTAAATTGGGTCTTTGCCATCCCTTTTCCAATGGTATCATGTTTAGATGGGACCTCTGTTTATTTTCTCAACCAAAATGCATGAGGAACCAAAGTTCAAACCAGTGACCACTGTGTTACAAAGCATAACCATTATGCTACAAAGGCTATTTTAAAGATCATAATGCAAGCCAAATATCTTTTCTACAAAATTTGAATATAATATTTAATGGTTTGGGATGTTTGTTAACGTCTCTTTCTGCCATCTATGGGCTAATTGAACGTCCCAGAGGGAGGGAAGCAGATACAGTCGAACTTTGATATCTCGAAGTCGGTTTTGTAGAACATTCCCGTATTTCAAAGTTAAAACGTGGCTATGTCACCTTTTAACTTTGAAATATTTATATATTCGACTTAACCGAGCACTATCGGATAGTTCGAGTTTAACGAGTTCGAGATATCGAAGTTCAACTGTATAGAAAATTCGACTGTGATGCTCTACTCTTCTAATCAACAGAGTTCTCCAGTTCTTTTGGTTGCCCAGTGTAAAGCACCGATACCTCCGTTTATAAAGTCTCATCTGAAGGACTTGGTACTGATACATCAGACCTTGGTTTATAAAGTCTCATCAGAAGGACTTGGTCCAGCAGTGGATCAAACTCAGGACCCCTTGTACCGCTATCGAGTGTGCTACCATTTGACCACGTCTGCAGATTAAGCATTTCAACATCTTCATCATTTAAAATAAAACATTCTGAGAAAATATTTTTTTCAAGCACAGAAAAATGTGTTTGTACACAACCAACAAAATATCTAATTACAGTGAAACATCCAATTAATCAAGTAAAATTTCAGTCTACTTTCAGTCCAGAGTCCTTTACTCATGAAACTTGTCAGGGACTCATTTGTTGAAAAGTTATGAGTCCCAAGGACCTAATTAACCCATTACTCCTGGAGTTACTTTGCGGCGCCATCCATAAGTATACATTTTATGCCCTTAATTTATATATCTGCTGAGAAGAATAGTTCCAATTAAAGCAGGCTGAGAGTAAAGCGGAATTCATCTATTTTTAGTTATGAGGACAGCATTCTACTTTTCTTTCAGTTTCAACATATTTGCACACATAACTTTTTGCAACAAATCATTGTTACATGATAAGTCATTAATTAATACAAGTTATTGGAAGCCATTGTCTTAGGCATATATGGAACACTTTGGTCAAAGCCTGAACAGATATGTAATATGGCAAGAGTTGCGACACACGTCACAATATGTAACCATATAAATCGCTAGTTAGGTAACTTAGGTTAAATATGATGTGAGCCATTAAAAAAAACATACCTTAAAATGACTAGGGTGTCTAAATTTGCGTCCACATTCAGAGCAAGTGAATCTACTCTGATTGTTGTGAATTAGCATGTGGTAGTTAAGGCTGTGCTGCCGGGTAAAAGTGGTATTGCAGATAAGGCACACAAATGGTTTAATGCCTGAAAAAGAAAATACATAAAAGGTAAGCTTTATTTAACGTCGCATATGGTAAACAATCAACATTAGCTCATGAGCTATTATTGCGACAAACAAGGTATCCATTAACATGCATACTTACCTTACATTTATACTTAATAACTAAGTTATTTCTGACAAACATGAAATTTTCAATCACTAAATTGCAATTAAGACTACAGAAAATACTTGCCTTGCATAAAAAACTATTTTTGTAACAAACAATAGAAATTCTTTATTTTTACAAGGTGAAATGGCTTCTTTTCATTGCCATATGAAAACTGAATTTTTTTTTTAACATTAATTTTCCCTTTATAAACCAATAGTTGAAGAGTGTACTTAACTGGCTAAAATTAAGAGACAGTTAAGCCATCAAAAGTTAACTTTCCAAGTTTCCAACAGGTTCTTTTTATTTGTAGAACTTTAACAGACTATTGACACAAGAACATAATAATCCTTTAAATGCTGAACAAATCTCTTCTGCTAAGTGTTTGCTGAAACTATGCCACTGTCGATTTACTTTCTCTATTTGCAAAAATCTGAGTTGTGTTGCAAAGTAGTTTTAGGGCAACTGTTTGAAAATGTATGCTTTTCAGGGCTCCAAATAAAAGAAAGGAAGTATCTCAATAACTAAAAATTACAATCTTTGTGTGCATTAAAGAGTATGGTGAGACTATTCATTAGAATTGTCTTGAAGGGAGGGCTCTAACGAGCAGTCACACCATAGATTTTAGTACTAGTATCAAACAGAAAACTGAAAGGGATAAAGAAGATGCTGAAATTTGGCTGCTAAAATGTTTCATTTAATGAGGGCAATAGAGAGGCAATATTAATGACAACTTCAGTCTGATCCTACCTGCATGGCTTCTGTAGTGGTACATTAAGGTGGCTGCTGCAGTGAAAGTCTTGTCATTGCAAATCTTACACTTCAATGCAATGTTCTCTTCCTTCTTCCTGCTTTTCAGTTCTCGGATGTACCTCAAGGCTAGTCTCTAGATTAAACAGAACATACCAATGATTAACCACAAGATGAGGTGACTGCTAAAAGAATGATTAATGAGCAGAAACTCCAACAGGAGCTTTCTGCTTTACTGTCATATAGCCTTAACCTGTCACCTGAATTAACATTATTAATCAATGATATGTGTGGTACTCCTCAGTCCTGTAGAGTAGAGGTGCTCTTAACCCTTTCCCTTATAGAAGCGACTTTTTGCACATTAATTTTATTCATCCGCTGAAGAAAATAGTTCCAAATTATACCGTAATGAATATGTGTCATATTAAATACTTTCCTTATTCTAGCAGTTAATAGCTTAAAGCAGGCTGAAAGTAAAGCAGAATGCGCCTTAGGGCGCATTCTGCTTTACTTTCAACCTGCTTTAAGTAGTCACATATCTTCAATACTAGAAACAATGCTATCAGGTAAAGGGTTAATCACTTCTTTGGAGAAAAGGCTTATAGATCTCATGTATCATTGGTCACCATGCACAGTATCTTAGGACATGCATTTTTCTCTATTACTAAAAATACTAATTGCTAAATCATTCAATATCTACCCCCATGTTATATCCTAATTGACAGTTTATTGGTGTGTATTATATAACAGCTTTCTGTGAATTCTAATTCAGATTTTCTCCTGAGTATATCAAATGTTCCTGTACAACTGAGGGAACATGACCCATTACCCCATAAACACACTTTTTTTACACCTTCTATTTATTCCTACTCTGAAGAAAATAGTTCCAATTCATACAGTCATAAATATGTTCTATAAGAAACATTTCCTGTATTCTAGCAGATGGTAGTTTAAAGCAGGTTGGAAGTAAAGAAGAATTCTGCGTTATTTTCAACCTGTTTTAACTCTTTCCTCCCTGAAACTTTAAATGGAAAATTCCAGTTTCCATTTTAGTCTAGTCCATTTCTGACTTTTAAGGGTTGTTTTTGTCAATGTTTGGCATTGTGACAAACAGTGAAGAACCTGATCAGAGGGCTCCTTTCGGAGCCCTCTGATCAGGGTCTTCACTGTTTGCATAGGACAAGTGTACTATTCACATGTACAGTGTTTGAAAAGCACGCCTATATGCGGGACTAGGGTTCAAAGAATTAAGTAGTCAACTGTCTTCAAAACAAGAAACAAGCTATGGGGTATTGGGTTAAAACATAAGGAACATAACCATTAAATATCAACATTTTCCCCATGAACAAACATGGATTTAACTGTAACAAAATAATGAATACAGAAAACCTCTCTCTTACAAAAAAACCAAAGGCTAAAAGACAAATGACAGCTTAAAGCTAGGTGACAGTATTGTCACCTTGCTTTAAGAGGTCACCTGTCATACACTAATAATTTACGCAATTTACTGGTCCAACTCTTAATAGGTTTCACTGTAATAAAGTGTTCGTCAAGGATGAAAATGCCTTGTAGATAGATTTGAACATCATTACTGAGCACTTAAGATAAATGCAATCAAGATAATAATACAAATTTCACAAACTGCAATATTAGCTCAAAGACATACTGAAGTAGGTTTTTTTGCAAGCTATTTGTCTCCATGAGACACTCTTTTCAGGATTTAAACTGTTTGAAGCTCTGATCCTATTTCGAAAAGTTGCTTAGTATTTCTTAAATTTAAAACAGTTGCAAATGAAAACAAGACTGCGCGTTCAATAAACGCTTATGCCCCCAGTGGCATCCTTGACAATATATTCTGAATCTTTTCTAAGTCCAAATTAGGTCAAGGTCAGGGTCAAACTGAGCTTGGGTATTATTGGTGAGTTGGTAATGGTCCAAGGTAACAACTGTATAAGTATCAAAGCATTGTAGTCAGTTGTGTTGATGCTAGACGAAACGGTAAAATCTAGTTAACCAAAAAATAGCCTAGTTAAACTTTTCTAAGTCCATATTAGGTCAAGGTCAAGGTCAAAATCAACGTTTGGTGATATTGGTGAGTTGGTAATGGTCCAAGGCAACAACTGTATAAGTATCAAAGCATTGTAGTCAGTTGTGTTGATGCTAGATGAAACGGTAAAATCTAGTTAACCAAGAAATAGCCTATAACAGGCAACAACTGTATAAGTATCCAAGCATTTGGGTAAGCGGTGTTGATGCTAGACAAAACGGTAAAATCTACTTAACCTTGTTACGGACGCACACACACATGGACGGACGGACGGACAGGACGATTACTATATGCCCCGCATCTGTCGATGCTGGGGGCATAAAAATTACTTCACATACAAAGAGTTAAAAAGTTCAAAAGTCTGCTTAACTGCTCATATTGACAATGGAAAAAAAGAAGAAAAGATTGATAGCATTATCTATAGCGTCAAAAAGACTGAAACAATTGTGATGCTTAACTATAACTGACAGTAATGATATTTAAACTATTAGTTTTAGCTGTAAAATAAAGTATAATAAACCGAAACAGAAAATACAATGTAACAATTTAATAACCAAATGTAACAACCTTGTAACAAAAGTTACCCTTGAAACATTATCACTTCTATGGAAACACATCATTCAGTCCTACAAATAAATCAACTAATCCATATATTAATGCAAAACAATGATTTGCTATATATAAATCAACATGGACTAAGGCCAAACAAATCAGGAGCCTGCTTAATCAGCACTCGAATGGCAAATCTCTTGTGATACAATGAACAGTCATTCTTATAAACACCCGCAAAGAAAAATTAGTAGTATTACATGGCAGCTTTAACAAGAAAAACTTGCCCAAAAACTGGCAGCCATGTTTTTTTTCAGCTAGGAAAATTATTTCAACAAATCTTGTAGAGGTTCACCTATGAATCATTTGTGTGAAATTCCTTTCAAATCAGACCAGTTGTTTCAGACAAGAAGTTTTCACTTTATCGCCATATAAGGAAAATCTGCCTTGTCCACTGGTGGCCATGATTTTGGAAAAAAAGAAAAATATTTTTTTAAATCTGAGAGAGGGTCACTCATGGATCATTTGAATAAAACTATTTCAATTCAGATCAGTATTTCTTTTTACAAGATTTTAGTTTTTCAATTGGTTGCCATAGCAACAAATTTCAATAGAATGGCCTATATTTGAAGAAATCTAAAAGAGTACCCAACAAGAAACAATCCTATGAAGTTTTAATGGAATTGTCCCAGTGGTTTTCAAGAAGTTCTTAAAGAAGTTGATGACATGACAATGGACACGGCCATTACAAGCGCTCAACAGAACCAGGCATTGCAGACGATAGCTTCGCCAAGTTCTATTTACAGATAGGTGATCTTGTTTTCAACAAAATTGTCAAAGGTATATAGGAGTCTGTCGGTACTTATTAATTACACCTACGTCATGAAAGATATACCTCTACAGACTTTCATAAATGTCTTATACACCTGTTACTTCACACCTGTTTACAAACACAACCCCTTGTATGAGTTTACATTTCAACCTTCTGCAGTGAAAAACTAGGTTTCCATTGCTATAAATAGAATTTGAGAGCACATTTTATGACAATTGAATAAGAAATGAAGTGTGTACAGTGCTGACATAAAAATTCAGTTTAGCTCTATAGTATCAGTTCTAGTTTGCAGAACGCTGGAATGTGAACTTGCACAAGAGGTGATGGTAAGTTTCATGACAATCAGAAGAAATGAAGTATTTAGAGTGATGACATCAAAATTCAATTCAATTCTATTTATAATAACAGTGACCTAGTTTTCCGTGCAGCAGGAAGTTGGATTGCTTAAACCCTAAAAAGTATGTCACTGAGGTGATTTTTGTCAGCATATGTGTGAAGTTTCTGGACAATCAGAAAAGAAATGAAGTTATAGAGCAAAGACTCCATTTGGGAGATGGTGGCAAGGGTATCACAATCAAAATATCTACAGGTCAATTGTTTTCATGCTAGTTCATTCATATCATTTATAGCCATCACTTTAAAAGCTTTTACTCACAGGTTCCCAACCAAGATTGCCTTCTCTTCCTTCCCTTCCCATTGGATTTACAGATTTTTTCTTTTTCTTTAGAAACTCATACTCCTCATCACTGCCATCAGTTGGAATGTCAGAAATGTCAAAACCTAATCGTCCTCTTTTTGCCAACACACTCTTTGGCATGGGTGGGTATGGTTCTGATGAGCATAAAATAGAATACAATATTTGAATCTTTATTTAAAATTTTCACACATCATAAATAAACTATAGACCCAGTGGTCCATAGTTACCAATTTTTACGCCTTTAATTTATTCTTTAACAGAAGAAAGCAGTTCCATTTTATATTTATGAGTTGTATCTTAGGAAAAAAATTCATTGAGGCCGAGCTTTAGAGCCAACAGGGACAAGATACTTGTAAATATGATTGACAGTATACTAGAGCTTAGAACATATTAACAATGCAAAAACATACCACATATATAGCAGTGATTCAGATTGGGCCTACTAACTATAGGACACATGTCCAAAATGATGAAATTTTCTTCGGCCATTCTGTCCCAAAGAAAAAACAAGAGGCCCATGCGGGCCTAATTATCGCTCACCTGGAAAAACCAACACAAGGGTCACATAATCCCTGGTATGGGATCACTTTTCACCCCTGTGACCTAGATATGCAACGGACCGGAACCATATTTACAACATTGGTTACGGGCTTCTAGAAGTGTCAGCATGCCAAATATCAAAGCTCTGACCATATTAGTTTCAGAGGTAAAGATGTTTGAAGATTTTACTACATAACTCTATGTAAAATTACGACCCCCAGGGCGTGGTCTCATTTTTTACCCCAGGGACATAATTTGAACAAACTTGATAGAGGACCTGTAGATGATGCTTTGTGCCAAATATCTAAGCTCAAGGTACTGTGGTTTCAGACAAGAAGATTTTTAAGATTTATTGAAAAAATCTATTTTTAGCTCCTGTGACCTAGATATGCAAAGGACCAGAAGCATATTAACAATATTGGTTAAGGGCTTCTAGAAGAATCACCATGCCAAATATCAAAGCTCTGGCCATATTAGTTTCAGAGAAAAAGATGTTTAAAGATTTAACTATATAACTCTATGTAAATTTACGACCCCCAGGGCGTGGTCATTTTTTACCCAAGGGACATAATTTGAACAATCTTGATAGAGGACCTGAAGACAATGCTTTATGCCAAATATCTAAGCTCAGGGTACTGTAGTTTCAGACAAGAAGATTTTTTAAGTTTTCATTGAAAAAATCTATTTTTAGCTCCTGTGACCTAGATATGCAACGGATCGGAAATGTTTGAACAACTTTGAAAGAGGACCATATAAGGATCATTCAGGCCAAGTTTGGTAAAAATCTATCCAGTAGTTTCGGAAGAGATGTCGTTTAAAGAAATTGTTGACGACGAACGGACGGACGAACGAACGACGACGGACAGAGGACGATCAAAATAGCTCACCTTGGCACTACGTGCCAGGTGAGCTAAAAAGTCTAGGCCATAATCAAACGGCTCAAATCTTGTTTAAATCTAAATTATCTTGTTAAAACAGAAACTTGCTAATTGGTACTGATATGTGAAATTACGATTTTCAAGAATCTAAAAAGTTCGCCCCTTGTGATGTTTTTTCACCACCGATGCAACAGCGTTTGAAATTAAATCGTTCAACAAACTGCCAACATTTTCATCAATAGGTGTTTGTTTCCTTGTTTGTTTCCTTTTCAATACAAAAGCTGACAACCGATGGCTTTCAACTGTCTATCGTTTATCTGACTCTTCCTCGCTTTTGTTGACAGTTTTTCGACCAAACACTATTTTCGGAGAACTTTTATTTTATCCTTCATATATCAATGTAGATACAGATATATTTGTGAGTGCACAGTAACCTCCCTTTTTCTAACGGTGCGCAAGTAAAAATATTTACCACACAGAAATCAATCCTAACAAAAACGACGCATCTCAGAGCACAATTCGTATTCCTTTTTTGATGAACGATAAGAATTTGAAATCAATTCCTTTCTCTGTTGTCGTTTTCTGCGGAAAATCTATCGGCCATTTTGTCTGCCAATCTTTAAAACTACCGGCCCTTATGTCCCAGGGAAGGATTTTTTCTCTGCCATTTTCATTTTCTTTCGACAATTTGCTGATGGCCGGGCCCAATCTGAATCACTGTATAGTGTATATATGTGATAATTCTTTTTTAGATAGTTTGCTATTTCCCTAATTGTAAAACTAGCTTTCAGAATGGCAGTCCTGGTTGTCAGATCAACATGAAAAGAAACATTTGATGATCGCCCACTCATCATCTGTACCAAGTTTCAACAAAATCTGTCTAGAGTTTAAATTTAAGTCTAACATACATTTTCAGGATCATGACAGCCAAACTGGATTTTGAATTGGCTCAAATGCAACATTTATTAGAACCATGCATAGAGAATTCCTACCAAGTTTTATCAGAATTGATTCAGAACAATTTGAGTTTGAAATTTTAAATGCATATAAGTAAAGTTGCGCTGCACATCACAAGACGAATGGCAATAGCTCACATGATAAAATAAAGTAAGCTAAACACAAACTTAAAATCTTACCCTTATGGATACCAGGGTGATTCACAAAATGGATTCCTTTATTACATTACAGTTCAATACTCTTTTGGGTTTTATTTCTTTCTATTTTTAAACTTTCTGTACTTTCTATTTGTAAAACATGTCAAGAGTTCCAGGGTATGATTACCTATGCTGTAAATTTAGTCATATACAGTGTTCCTTCTCTACAAAGACACCCAACAGGAGACAAAGATTGTGTACGATTTTCAGAGGGTGTTGTTATAGGGAGGGAAAATAAAGACATTACTTACATTTGCAAACGTCTTGAATCCAGATCAGACACTGTATTATGTGGCGTCTGATCTGGATTGAAGCTGTTGGTCACTCAACATTATATTTCTTACATCAAAAAGTCCACTGATATGTAACTTTGACTAAACGGCAGACGGCAATTTTAAGCAGACGATATTGAAGCAATTATTATTAAGCATTAAACATAATTGTTATGTGTAGGGAACAGAGGAAAGCATCGTTGTAAGGAGGAAACATTGTTTAGATGGCCTTTGTAGGGAGGGAGCACTGTACATAGAAGCATTGCAAGCCATAATTAAAATGGGAAGTCACATTATAAGGTGTTGGGGAGACAATAGGATTTAAGATTGGAAATACTAGACCGACTTGGAGCTCTGACTGTGCGACCAGTAAAACTTACTTTGGCCTTTGCTCACACTAGTTACATCTGATTCTGTTTCCTCTCCTTTAGGCTTCTCTTCTGTTATGATTTCTTCCGCACTAACCATGGGAACATTCTCATCAGGTGATCTGTGCCTCAAGAACAATATAGGGGTAGGGGGTGTTAACTTTTTCCCATTATCCACTACAATTATTTTTTTGCCATCTGCTGTTCTTTCTTCTTGTTCTTCATTGTCTGTGAGATGTGACACAAGATCTGCTCCTTTCCTACGTCCAAATATGGTTGTGTAGCTATGATCATGATGTGGTTGAGTTTTGCTCAGTAAGTCTATTATGAATTGCTCATTTTCCTCTATCCTCTTTTCGTTTTCTTCATCTGAATCAGTATCATTATCTTCTTCACCTTTTGCAAAATCCTTTGGCAAGATATCTTTAGAAACCGAATTATATTTGAGTTTATCCAAAACAGGAACAAAGCCAATAGAATTCACTTTATCTTTTTCATCTTCTTCATTTCTTAGTATAGACTCCTCATCATCAGATTCTTTCTTTGCTACCTTTGCTTTGGAACTTTCTGGCTTACTTGCAGATGGTTTTGATCTTTTGCTGGCAGACTTTTTTGATGGCACAAATGCTGAAATTCATAAATAGAAATTTCTTTGAATCATTCAGATTATTATTAGAGTCAAATAAGGAAAGGTTCACCAATTTGACATTCAAACTGCAGTCAAATCAGGTTCTGTACAAGTCAGTACTACTATCTGTATAGTTTATGTGGCTGGTTATGAAAACCAACTGAGATAGAATGTTCATGTATAATGACATGTTTTACAGTTTTGAAATAATTGAATTAAACCTACAATGTCAAAAGTAAGAGACGAATTTGACACAATTTGACCAGAAAAAATGTAAATAACTAGTGTTAGTGTCAATGCTGGTTATGAATACTGTTTGGGGAGATATTAACATTGTGAACTGGATTTCAATTATATCATGACAAAGTAGAAAACTTAATTTGTTAAGCATGTATAGGGCCACAATCAAGTTACTGTGGTGATCAGGCTGACTGTCACACATGGGTGTAACTATTATATCCATATGCATGTTTCTCAAATTTCATAAGAATCTGATTATTGTTTGAATTAAGAGAAAAGCTTGAGATGTAGCAGTGATGGCCCTAAGTTCAACAATCCGTATTTCTGTTAAACTGATGGAAATCAAACCTGACTATATGCACGTCAGTGATGTATGTGAAAACATCCTGCAAACTGTAGAAGTAATATGCACAAGTATGTACTGTAAATACTGACAGACAAGGGTCAACTAATTACAGTCTTATTGTTGTATGTGACTAATGAAGATTCGCAAAACAAATAAAACTGACAAAATATTGTGGCAGATGTAGAGACCCAAGATCCAGTAATGTATAATGTCTTAGCAAAGTTTCATCCAAATCCATAGACAGACCTTGGAAAAGCAGGATGTACATTTTCATGTTTACAGACAAGCTGATGCCAGTAAGGCACTCAATTTTTTCATTAATTATTAGGTGTAGATTTTATATTTTAATTAAATTGGGGTTGGGGCTTTAGTATAGTGCTTTTATAAACGCCCTTCTTCTCACCATTCATAAGTCTCTTTTTCCTGGCAGGCAATGGCTCGGCTTTGAATTTAGTCTTGCTGCATGCTTCTGAAATATGAAAATAAGAGTACACTCTAAACGAGAATTTCTTCCAAGTTGCTGTACAAACAGAAATCCTTGTGCAAATAATCAATTTTTGAATATACAAAGCAGAGTTTTTCTTAGGCTAATTGGAAATGACTCTGGTTTTGAGCTAATTAGGAAAAATTTGCATCGTTTTTATTCAAATTGGTAATTTATTCTTCCCTTTTAGTCAAATTGGGAATCTTGCATAGACTATAATCACTATATTAAACAGTTTCAAACTATATAAAATTCAAACTGAATTTGACTGCTAGCAATAAATTGGCCAATTATACCCTCTGTAAGGTTATGGGTCTTCAACTGGCATTAGCAGGATTTGCATTACAGATGCTTAAAAGAAACTCTGCTCGATCTAAACTCTTCGAATTTGGAATTTTATTACCAAAGATTGGGGAAAATGGTCAGTTTTGGTAATTGGCAATGACTCCATTTATGGGTAACAGTTATATAAGGAGGAAAAACACTACCAAGTTATAAATCAATAACAGTTAAGAAATGAGGTACATGTATATTGACCAAATTATAACATTGAGCGTAATCTATTATTCATAAATGTTTGATTGTATTTATTAGTGTTACAGCAAACATATTTATTATTTGACTGAAAAAAGAAGTCTGAATAATAACAAGAGCACCACATGTGGGTGCCAACACTCGTCTGTTTTTGAGATTCAGTGAAAAATACAGTAAAATTAGGTAAAAGTCTCAAAGGCCAAGGTCAATTGGTAAAATATTTTGGTTCGTATGGATAGGACTTGTCAAGATGAACATGCATACCAAAAATGAAGGTTGTTAATGAAAAATTGAATAAGTTATGGGCTTATGGCCAATGTTAATATTAAAGACGACAACCCTGATGCCGGAGTGACGACAATAGCTTGTTCTTTTCTTTGAATGAAAAATAGACAAGCTAACAAAACAATTGTAAGTTCATCATACCAACCATTTGTAGCTCAACTTGCCATAGATATTTTTAATTTGATTACTACTACTACTACTAAATCCTGAGTTTATTTGTCAACTGCTGCGGGTGTCCCTTCAGGGGATTATTGACTGATTAATAAACACAACAAACATCACAAGATCGCATGATGATTTTCATCACATAAATCTATACTAGAAGGGTGTTCCTGAGAGCAAATATCTCACCTGCTGTACAGCAAGCATCAGTAGAGAGTTATGGCCAAAATGAAGTTTCAGTATAGCAAAAGTTATCTGCTGAAAAAGCTGAATGTGTAGAAAAGGGGAATAACTCTTATGATATTTGACGCAAGAGCGATTATGAACTATGTGCAAGACATTTCTACTCATCAAACTATTTCAATAAGTTAAATTTCATGTGAAAAGCATCAGTAGAAACAGAGAAAATAGAGGAATTTGGGAAAGGGGAATAACTCTCACAGTATTGATGCAAGAGTTATCAACCTTGTGCAAGACACATTTCTACTTGTCATCTTCAAGGCTTCAGTCTGGAGTTATACTTTAAGTCAATAGTAAAGTGTGACTGACTGACAGACGGATGGATGGACAGGCAGATGACGGAAAAGTGATCCCCAAATGTCACCACTGCTTACAGCAGCTGACAAAATAATACTGTATGTCAGTCTTCAAATACAAAATGTCATGGCAATAGCTTTACATAAGCCATGACATTTCACTAATGCCTACACCTACTTCTGGGTGTCAGTTCCTTACAATAATTCATAGATAAACTGATTATTCAGAAAACAAAATTAACTGTACCTTGGGCTTCAAGTTCATTTAGATGATCAAATACATGTTTTTTAATTTCTGCTTTTGCTCTCATTTCACTCCCATAACTGCTAAATGTTTTCCCGCACTTCTTAGGCATCAGATGACATGTGAATGTAAATGTTCTCGAGATCTCGTTTGATGTTGCCTCGGTGAAAAGATTTAAAATGGTCTTCTCTGTTAGACCTAGAATCTGGTCTAGCGTAAGAAAATCAACATTCCCAATGGTCCTCAATGATACCTACAATGTATTAAAAAGAAGGCAACATTACTTGAATATACAAAACATTTTCCACTTCCTTAAAGAGACAGAAAACCAAATGGTGTATTTGCAAGAAAATAATATATTTTATACTCAAATAATTTTAGATTTTAAGATATTTTCCATCGCTTTTTCTATTCCATCTATTAGACAGAGTAAATCTTTTTCGCATCATATGTGCATGTGCAGGCATAAACTGTAAAGAATAATGTGTTCTCCCAGTCGCATTTGTCCTAAGTGTAGTTTACACAGATTACATTAAATAAAGTTCATAAAAATTGACTTAACAAGAGTTGTTGGAAATAACAATCCTTGCCAGGGTTTATAATTCCGAAAACATAAAAGCAGAGAGGTCAAGAGGCCTTTTTCTGGCATTTTAGGAATATGGCAATGTCTGATTTTGGAAACTTTTTTTTTCTTTTTTTCAAAATTGGGATTTTTGTTAAGAATTGGGAATTATTTTTACAGTTATCATTGGGCATGGGTCCGTTTACCTGACCCGTGGATACACCAGAAAAAGGCCTGGACACAGGAATCAAAAATTCACATTGATGGTAAAATATTTGATTACACAAGTATGTGAAAAGAGAAATAATTTACTGCTCTAGTAGCTACCTTTTTCCGAGGTGATTTCTTTTCAGATTTCGGCTCATTTCTCAATGTTTCAGAAGCAACCTGTGCAAGGACATCCAGAGACATTCCAGGGGTATTCTGACCATTGTCTGCTCCATCAGCCGTTCCTTTTCCTGATCTCAACTTCAAGCGTGGGCTTCCACCTGCAGAAATACAAACTGGAGGTTCTAAATGTATACCATTACGTTTATAACTTGATATCACAATCAGCTCTATCTATTTACAGTAAACCTCACTTATAACGAACTTGGTTATAACGTACACTCGGTTAAAAAGAACAGTTTTAAAATCCCCGAATCTTACCCTTCTTTGTTCTATATAAAACAATACGGTTATAGCTTACTCGGTTATAACGAAAACTAGGCTATTATAGCGTACACCATTTTCCGGTCTCAATTCATCAAAGTTCATTAAAATATCATCAGTTATAGCGTACCATCGATTTCGAGAGTTTCAACTGTATGTCGCGGGGTAATTATCGATTGATAATTACCTCACAGGTAAAATGTTTGTCAGCGTTCATCTTCATGCTTTGTGTGTAGGTGTGAGCGATATTAACAGACAATTATGATGTTGGAACAGTTTGAATCCTGACCACACACCGCATCGTCTGGTCAGGATCCAAAACAAAGTCAATATTAAGCGATAAACGGGTTGGATAAGTCTACAAATGATCTCTGTTTGTTCCTTCAAGTAAAGTGGTTGATTGATTGATTAAAAATATGGTTTTGTCAAGAGTCACCTGCAAGTGAGGGTTTTTCCGAAAGTGAATCAAAGTTTTGTCCGATTAACAATGAAAATAAGACTACCTCCGCACGAGCTGTCATGTTGAAGGTAAACAAACTTGCAAATTTCTGAAATACTATTTCGTTAAAACATAAATATTCTTGTTTGTCAAATTTATAATGTTTCATTTAAACACATAGGTTTACATATGTGCACAAGTACAATTCAATTCAATTTCCTTTATTACACTCAGTTCATGATATGTAATCAGCGGAGAAGTAACAATTGTCGAAGAAAATTAAACTTGGAGCCATTAGCGGAATCGGCTTTTGTACAAATGTACGTAATATGTTGAGAGTATTTTATAAATAGCTTGTCATAATTTACATGCACTGAATTGATATTTAAAGGGTATCTGGCCTTTTTAAATGTATCAAATCGAAATCTACGCCGATACAGAGCTTACCTTAGGCAATAGATTTTATAGTTTCATTTATTCCGTGACCACGGTACGTACCGTGAGTTTTCAAAGCCTGTACCGTGAACCGAACCGTGACCAATGAACCGTGATATACCGTCCCACGGAGTACCGTGGCAGCCTTAAGCTTTACCGGACTTGACTGTATAAGCTATGATCTCGGTTAGTGTGAAAGTCTCAGAGCTAACGACCTCTATAACTAGATATCAGGGGAAAAAAGTACAACACGTGGTAATATTTTTGCAATCTAAATCTAACAATTCTCTTTTTATCTAGAAGACAGTCATCTTTGTTGATCAAGTATTTGGCCAAAAATTATGTGCTCAGGGCAAGCACATGTGGACATGGCCCATCATCAATTGATCATTTTCTTATTTATAAAATTGATTTAAGTTGTTGTGATTCTGACTCGGTGACATTGTTTACAAATATTTTCAAACATTTTGATTAACAAGATAGTTTCTGAAAACATTATTAACACTAACAGGTCGTCTGCACTGTGTAGCAGATGACGCCAGTGACCCAGCAGCCGCCATCTTGAAATCGTCTGTTGCTCAAATCTAGACAAACAGGCTCATTTTAGCCATTTTCCTGAACATTTATGACATGACACTGTTGGTTATTGTCTCCAACACTTAATAAGAGTGGAAGTGTTACGTCAGATTAAAATATGCAAGCTCCTGATAATGTAAAAACATATTTTCTTCATTCCGAAAGGAAAAGCTGGTAAACATCACCACATTTACAAACGTATCTTATTCTTGCATTAGCCACACGGGTTCGATTAAAGCAAATATATGGTGGTTAAAAATACAACTGTAGTATGCATATAACATTTCAACTAGAACTATCTCCCCGGTATAATACCTTTCCGTTCTCTATTTTGATGTTTTGTAGACATCGTCTCGTCTGCTATGGCGAATGGTTCTACCTTAAACGTAGGGGTACGTCAAATTGTATTCGTCGAAAACGATTTTTTCCGGATTCAGGGAAAATATACTCATATTAATATTTTAGAAGATTTGAGAAAATATATTGAAGTGGAATATGCTCTGTAGAATTTTGCCTTTTGAAGCGAAATTACAAAATTGATGGAAAGTTAATATTTCCCGCGTTTTCTAAGATTAAGGTAAATTAATCTCTATAACGGAAGGTGATATTTATTTTTCGTTTCAAGTTCCGGGAAGCTAACACCTAAACAAAATGAAACAATATTGATTCAATTGCAATAAAGACTAAATAATGAGTTTTCGAGCAATTATTAATGCGTAAATTCACCCAATTAAGAAATAGTTTGTTACATTGATAAGCTACATTGATTTCATACATTGAATGGGTATGCAAATTAGAACATGTTCTGAAGCTCGGCGTTAGCTTATTTAGGGGATCAAAAGGACATTAACTACTAGGGTACATTCATGGACAACTGAAAATGAAGGAAAAACAGGGCATCGCTTGTTATGTAAGAACAAGATTTATATTTTTAAAAAATCCGTCACAGTGTGTGTGTGTGTGTGTGTGTGTGGGGGGGGGGGGGGGGGGGGGGTTACAGTAGTCATTATAATTATAAATTTAGAGACAGTCCACGCTAAACTTAGAAATTATTATATTGTTATTTGTAAGAGGCACAGAATTATACACTGAATATTCCGTGTAAGAGGCAATAATTTAGACTGTATCTCATTGTCCTTAATGTTTTGCGAGGTTTAAACTACAAGATAAATGTGAAGAAGAAAAAAACACAACAGAGCACCAGTCTAGGCCATTGCGGCCTATTTGCCAATGATAGTATTGTATTTCAAGCGAGTGGTCATTGACGTAGATTTCTGTTCATTCCTGATTGGTTAAATTGTTTCAGAGAGGTGACGTCTAAAGAGAAAACAGAGCCGTCTACGACGGGAAAAATAATTTTATCATGACTTCAATGACTGACTGGTGTTCTGCTATCTTTTGAAAGAGGCACCGGCCTAAACAGGGAAATGTCACTTCAGCCCACATAATTTCTACACGAACTCCTTCTAGGATAGCAGAACTGCCTTGCATTCATCATTGGCACACATGTTTCACATCAAAAGCACAAAACAGTGAATGTCTAGTGACAAAATGCCATTTTGAGGCAAAAAAGTCGGCACTATATATCTCGGGGCAACTACATTCCATGCAGCATTTCCGGTCAATTTGGTACTCAGTTACCTAGGTGAGAAGGAATTTCGATACATTTGGAATCATTTTCTTTATAACACTCAGTACATGTTTTTTCCGATTGCAACAAACCTGCTACTTGATTTAGTTATGTCAACCCCTCGATCCCACCTCTAAGGCGCACACGCACACATACTTTTCTTTTTAGCTCACACTTTGAAAGTCGTTTCGTCCGGTCGGCTGGTTGTCCAGAATTGCTTTAAAAGCTCCAACCCGGATTTCAAAATTACTTCATTGAAATGTTCATCATATATATTATTCTGGCGGCCAGAAGGGTATACCACTAAACTTTTTTTCATGGGTAGATCTACCAAAATGTGCAGACGGGTCTACTGGATTAGAATCGCGAATGTACTCAAGAATGAACTCTTTATAGCAATGTGTATTTTAACCGTTTCCATGACAACCCCCCATTTTTGGTTTTGATACCCATACATGAAAAATCATTTATATCACAGCCATTTTTTGTCATAAACATATAAAACTGGTACCCAATTGAAGATAAGACACGGGCGTTTACTTCCAAGTATTTTATTTTAAATACTTTATTTGCATATTCATGGATGTTTATGCTAATATAAAAAAGTGCGTGTGTGTGTGGGGGGGGGGGGGTGGTGAAAAATAACGTAAACTTTCGCCTTTTTATCCTACAATTATCAGAAAACAACTTCAAATGCAGTTTAAAAGGATGACAAAATCCTCAGAAAACTAAATATCTTACTTTAGAACCCAAAAAATAACTTAATTAGCTAAGTCACTGAAAATACATGTACCTTATTTGAATACTCATGAATATTAATGAGCACATTAAAAATGGTAGAGAAATTATAGAAAATAACTTATTTAGCAAACAAATATCAGTAAACAAACTTCTAGTGTAGTTAAGAATGATGACAAAATCCACAGAAAACAAACTATTTTACTTGAGGACAAATATTAAGCTTATAGAAGTAACATTTAAACAGTATTTTAAATGTCTCCATGGGAACTCCCCAATTTTACGTTATAATGGCCAATGCATACAAATCGCAAATATCACTGTCAGTATTTGTCCTAAACATATAAATCTTGAACCAAATTGAAGATAGTACAAATTGTGTTTTAATTTCCAGCTTATGCTTTGAAATTACCTAATTTTCATACTTGTGTATATTGAAGAAAACATTAAAAAAGTAAAGAAAATATAAAAAGAACACAAATTTGTCACTTTTTTCAAATTGCTGTGATATGGATGATTTTTCAGGAAGCCAAAATGGGGGTTGCCATGGAAACGGTTAACATACACATAGCCTAAAAAAGTTTCTTCTTGAGTATATTCGCGATTCTGATTCAGTAGACCCGTCTGCGAAATATTGGTTCCCATGAAAAAAGTCTAGGGGCTGCATGGTAGACCATTCTGGCCCCTAGGATATAGAGCCCTCTTGAAAAAACAGTATGAGGTTCAATGTCAAAAAATGTTAAAAACTCCCCATTAACAAAAGGTTGTCAGAATGCTACCACGACACGCAAATTAATTTTTGAAGTTACCACGACAAACCATATTATAAGCAGCAGTGCAGTCCAACATTTGTGTTCAAATAACGTCCGATTTTTACGAGGTGGTTGGTTTGGGTTGGATTTTACGGCTCCACGACACATTAAATGGTCATATGGCGCCGACGAAATGGCCAATTCCATTTTACAATTAAATTTAGTCCATCTTTGAATAATAAGGGTGGTTTTTAACAATATTCAGTCACAAAAAGATAAACAGTGTAGACCCTGATCAGAGGGCTCCTGAATGAAGGAGCCCTCTGATCAGGGTCTACACTATTTGCATAGGGCAAGTGTACTCTTGATATGTGTATGTTTTTTCATGACGACTATACTCGTTGCTAGGGTTCAATGTGTTAGACTTAAGATGTAATAATAGGCCATTAATGAACAAAATAAACAACAATGGAGATAAAACATACCCTTGTCGCTAGCCCAATTTTACATCTAACTAATCAGTACATCGTGAATTTACTCTGACGGAAGACTCGGAGACAAAATAATATAAAGACTGTATGGCTGTTAACATAATTATTACCCTTAATACCGACATTAAAGAGCTGTTCCATATTCGGTCTCGATTTATAGTTATATGCCTTTTCAAAATAAATAAATGCGCAGAATATAAACATGGAGGATAAAGATCGTTTTAAAAATGTCCGTGTATCAAAATACTATCAATGCTATTAGTAAGCGTAGTTAAGTGGTCACTATACTATTACTGCGTTTCTTTATCGAACCCTTCTGTTTATCACTAATAATGTTTTCGATTCAGCTCAATTACTTAGTCTATTATTCAAATTCAATGTAGATCTATAGCAATAAAGTTTATAAATAGAGGAAGCCAGTGAAATACCCATATAGGCTAATAACCTTCTAGCATCAATATAATCGGACTTAGGTATAGGATTTATAACACACCTACCGCATACAGAGGGATTAGTCCCATTACTAAAACATGTTAAAAGAGCATGTAAAACATGACAATAGTTTCACTCGTAAGAACTTCAGATGGACCATATCCCATGGACACCAAATGTTTTCCCGCATTGAGTATAATCTACCGCTTTCTCGACCTCGAAAATAGATATACAGTAATTAAAGGGCAAAGAGCCGTCGGTGGTATTAGAAAACCTAGGTACATATATTGCAGTCACACCGGGATTATCGAATAAAGAAGAAAATCAGAGTTCCACTTGTCTAAAACTAAATTTATGCCAGAGGACACAGTACCATCGTCTAGCACTACTTCTTCTGGAATGGACGTACATGCATGTATATTTAATAAATTATCAATGGATTTCCAAAATTTGGACTGGCCAACATTACAATCATCTAACAAACCCTTTTGCACATGTATATCGGTCACGACATTTGCTTTCTAGTTTCTATACATCAGTATCATTTTCTCCCATATCTGAACAGATTGAGTTTTAAAACTGGCTTTTATTAACTCTATCTGTACAACACAGTCATTTTTTGTTCTATCTGAGATAAATCTGACCATAGTTGAGATAACTTATTGTTCCACTATGGTTTACCAAGCCGGCGCTTCCTAGAAATACATTTTTCTCTACACTTCGTACAGTGAGTTCATGTTATTTTAAGGGTGTATCCAACCCATAATTAAGCGATTTTTTTTCAAAGTATCAAACTTTTTTTCTATCATTGTTTTTTTGGAAGAGCTATTTATGATGAATGAAAAAATGTAAAAAAAATATATATGGTGGTGTCCTTTTTTTTAGCTACAGCGATTTGAAAAAGGTATGTCAAATTTGGACTTTTTCTCTCAAATTTTACCCATTCAGAGTACAAGCTTCAGTAAAATCTATTTCAAAACAAAACAAACATGGTGATTTGGGTTTTCATTATTTATTTCATGGTGTATGGTGGTATTTTCACATATAGAAACCAAATTTAGACAAAGCAGGCACTAGGTTTGAACAATATGGATCCTCGAATATCAAAAATATGCTTTTTATAGGGCATGATTTTATTAGATATTTTACTTTATGAAAAAAATAAAAAAGTTTGAAAATGAAATAGTTCTAGTATTAAACTTTTTCTTATATTCTACCAAATGAAAGCCAATGCTAAGGCAGTTCAAAATATGAAAAGAAATTGAAAGGTCAGTGTTGAAAATTTTGAGTTATTAAAGTAAAAAGAGTTATCTCCCCTTACAAAATTTACAAAGTACCATATCGATGATATTTAGAGCTTTATAAATTTCGCATTGAAATTTAATGTGCTTTAAATAAATGTTTCATAGTGCAACTTTTAAACCTTCCACACACTATGTTAATAAATGTTTCATAGTGCAACTTTTAAACCTCCCACACACTATGTTTTAAACATTTAATCGTTATCGTCTGCTTTGAAATTGTCTTCTGCAAATTTTATTAAATTCAGATTTATAAATGTACATTTTATAAGTAAAGAAACCTAAAGACGAGTACCAAACAGTTGGATCCAGATCAGACGCTGCGTGACGCTGCGTGACGCTGCGTCTGATCTGAATCCAAACTGCTTGAAAAAACAGTGAAGTCGCGATCAGCAGGCCTGTTGTGTGAGCCTGGCACAATATACAATCCAATAGACATCCTGCTGAGCCAGAAATAGGTCTTTAAGACAGTTGGTTGCATAATCAGAATGAAAGTATTTAGTAGAAAGGTTCTTCATGAGCTTTCTGCTGCACTTTCCGTCTGTTTTAAGTTTTCACCTGCCAGGATTCAGGACATATTCCCTAAGGCTCTTGATCAGGATATGGTGGAAGGATGACATTTTTCGTGAGGGTTTTACTCCTTCATCGCCATAGAATCGTCTGCTTCAATATTAATTTTAGTCTGCAATATCAAAGTTAGATTTACGGCAGTAAAACTAACGGAATTTCGAAACGAGTGTCAGACAGTTTGGATCCTGATCAGACGCCGTGTTACGCGGTGTCTGATCGACCGGATCCAAACTGTTTGCAAAATGCAATTTTGTTCCATTGGAAAAGAAATGGTAATGCTAGACACGTGGTCTACAAAGTTTTACAATCCGTCTTTGTCTTCTATGTACATGTATAGTAATCGCAAACTTATTGAAAAGTCTTCTCCTGTCGTTGCAAGTTTCGTAAAATAAACGTTTTTCAAAATGTCAAATTAGTTGTGTAAACTTTTAATTTCAACTAACAACTCAACATTTGGTCTGGGTCCAAACAGTTTGTAAATGCCGGACAAATATTGTGTAAGGGTGGGTAAGCAGACACTTCCAAATCTCCAGTTAAGTGAGTTTTCCAAAAGTTATAACTTCCCCATATCTCCACCGAACCCATATGTTGTGACTACTCATTAAAATAGCCCCTTTGAGACGAGTCTAATGAATTGCACAACATGGAGATTGGTGAAATCATAAGACAGAAAATGTATGTACAATGTACATATCAGGCACGTAGGAAGGAAAATGGGACGGGGGCACATTCTTCATCGGAAAGGGGGGGGGGGGGGGGCACTCTTCATTCAGCGGCGGATCCATCGATTTTTTGTCTTTTGAAACACTGACAACGTTTTTGTTTTTTTGGGTTTTTTTTTTCGTTTTTGTTGTTGTTTGGTTGTGCGCTAAAATTTGTGAATAGACGACATCTGAAATGTATATATCTAGAATAAATAAGAACCATTTTGTTTGGTGTCTATTATTGGCAAAATTATTGGGGACTCAGTCGGTAGACTGATTGACTAGCAATCCAAAGGTCCTAGGTTCGAGTCCCATTCGCCGATTCAAAACTCTTTTTTTTAAGTGTGATCTTATTGACTTGTCAGCCCATAACGCAGATAAGGGACAGATAATGTTTGGTCTTCGTTGGTTAGAATCAGTGTTCGGTATATAGCTTGTCCAATAACGTTTTGCCTAATGACTGACACATACCTTTGTGTGGATTTAGAGCCTTTAGGACAGATGACAGCTGAACACGTGACACAAGTAATGCCAATAAAAATTAAGATCCTAACGAAGTTTTTATGCATTACTTTTGTCATGCATTAGGCGGCACATGTATTTAAAGATCTACAGGCTACCAGATTCAATGATTCCTTATTACAGGTGTGGCTTATGGTATCAATTCGAGTTGAAGGCATTTAAAGTTGAACCCAAGGGAGGTTATTTTTTTGCCTGAATATCTGGAAATTATGTATTGGATAATTCTATCAAAAGTAAAGTCTTTTGTAGATTTTTACTATATATTTGTGCCTAGTTATATCTATCTAATTAGAAAATTGGTGTATGTTAAACATCTAAATTTTTATTGTATTTTGCAATTAAGTGAATTTTTCAGATTTTGACATTACATTTTTTAAACATTTAGATTTCCAGTAAATATTTCATGAACTAATTTTGTTTAACACAGAGAGAGACAGACAGAGGTACAGAGAAAGAGACATGCCCACATGTTTGGAAAATAGTATATATTGTCTGTACAGTTTACTGGAATTTATAGAAATTATCGAGTTCGATCTATATCATTTTATATAAAAAAATTATTCCTGTTCATTAAAAATTGAACTTTTATCCCAAAAAGGCCCTGTCAGAAAAATGGTAATGTAGGTGTTGTTTTTTTTTTTGTTATTTATTTTAACAATTCATATGGTATATTTCAATTAAGGGTGTATCAATGTCATGAGCCATTTTTTTCAAAGTATTAAACTTTTTTTCTATCATTTTTTTTTTGGAAGAGCTATTTATGATGAATGAAAAAATGAAAAAAAATATATATGGTGGTGTCCTTTTTTTTGAGCTACAGCGATTTGAAAAAGGTATGTCAAATTTGGATTTTTTTCTTCAAATTTTACCCATTCAGAGTACAAGCTTCAGTAAAATCTATTTCAAAACAAAACAAAAATGTTAATTTGGGTTTTCTTTATATATTTCATGTCTATGGTGGTATGTTCACATATATAAACCCAAATTTAGACAAAGCAGGCACCAGGTTTGAACAATATGGATCCTTGAATATCAAAAATATGCTTTATATAGGGCATGATTTTATTAGATATTTTATTTTATGAAAAAAAGTAAAAAAGTTTGAAAATGAAATAGTTCTAGTATTTAACTTTTTCTTATATTCTACCAGATGAAAGCCCATACTAAGACAGTTCAAAATATGAAAAGAAATTGAAAGGTCAGTGTTGAAAATTTTGAGTTATTAAAGTAAAAAGAGTTATCGCCCCTTACACAATTTACAAAAAAGTACCATATCGATGATATTTAGAGCTTTATAAATTTCACATTTGGTGCCTTTTTTTTCTTAAATTAGTTTTTGTATGAAGAAATACTACCATAGATAGGAAATAAATAACACAAAACCAAATTATCATATTTGTTTTCATTTAAAATGGATTTTATTGAAGCGGGCTGTTTGAAAAGGACAAAATAAGAGGAAGTGGGTGGGGTAAATTTTACATGGCCGTAGAGCCAACTGTTGTTCACCAAAATGTACACTTTTTCAATTTTTTCATTCATCTTAAATAGCTCTTCAACACAAAACCATCATAGAGTGTTTTCATATACTTTGAAAATATCCCAAAGTCATGACATTGATACACCCTTAAATTAAGGTTTCAATGAGATTTGACAGGAAATAAATAAGCAGACCTGCGAACCACCTTAAGGTTGTTGTTTCCGCCAAAGTTGTTTCCGCGAAGCAACGTGTTTCCGCGTTTTAGTCATACCCCACTGTCTGGAAGTTGAGGATGCAGCGAATGCAATAAAAAAGGAATTTGATAATCAAAGACAGGCGTAGCTACTGTAGTATTTTTATTAGTATTAGCTATCGACGGATACTTGGATCTATATGAAGTACTGGATTTTTAAGAGGTAATTTACAGTAAGTTGTACACAAAAGTTGGATAATTTATTATACAGTACCCCACCCAGTTTGCATTTTGACAGCTTCGTGTTTACATCGTGGTTGGTTGTTGACTCACGGTTTAAGCCTTTGTACAGGTTACCCAGACACGGAACAAAGACACTTTTAGATTTAGTCACTGTTGCCAACTGTTTATATTGTGGTTTATACGAATTATTATTAGAAACAATGTCTCCGCGAAAAAGGCCCCATAATCAAATGATATGTTGAACTCTATACTGAAGAAGAAAACGTTTTGGTTGGGACAATTTATAGAAGCCCGTCGGACAATGACAATTGCGGTGTTATATGTATAATGTAAACTCTTGAACGAGGCTTCTAGTTTGAAATGTAATATACTTCTTACTGGTGACTTTAATATGAAAGACATAGATTGGGAAAATTATACTACAATTCACAGAGACACACATTATGAGTATGTGTTTTTAGATTGTTTAAAAGATAATTATCTTTTTCAACATGTGCGCGATGTAACACGTGTAAGAGAAAATCAAACACCTCACATATCTATCTATCTATCTCGATATTTCTGCTGCACACCCTCACGGGTAATTTCGAGCAGTTTGCGCGCCAAGTGCCTATTAGTAGAAATAGGAACAGATAAAAGTTAAGGAAATAAGGGTGTAAAGGTGATAGGGGTTAAAATACTAGGGTGAAAAGATAAAAATCAGGATAAAAACACAACTGCAGGACTCATGGTTTAAAATGACAGATGCTGCTGACTGATGACTTGAACTGGTTCAAGCCACCAGTCAGCACAACATCTGATGGCAGAGCATTCCACTGAACAATGGTAAGGGGGAAGAAGGAGAACTTATAGTAGTCTGCACCAGTGTGGATCTGTGTATAGCCCGCAGAGTGGCAGTGACGAGACACCCTTGTATTACTCTGCATGTTAGACTTAGTTATAACAAAAGATGAAAATGACATAGACAACATTGTAATATTACCATCATTAGGGGTTAGTGATCATGTACTTATCAAATTTGACTTCATGTGCTCTTTTCGAGAGAGCTGCACCGGTGCAACGAAGCTTAAATACAGAAACTGTGACTTTAGTTCGTTTGAAAGTGATTGGAGCAATATTGATTGGAGCCAAAGACTTGAGGGTTTAAATGTAGAGGAAATGTGGGAAGACTTTACAAGTGAGTATCAAAAAAGTGTTCAAAAACATGTCCCATCATACGTTCCTAAGAAGGGTTGTAAACCTAAACCTCAGTGGATTAATGGGGAATCGTTAAATAGTATAAAGCAAAAACGACAGGCGTGGTCAAAATACTGTGCTACTAAAAGACCATGTGATTTTGAGCAATACAAGAGAATAAGAAACCGGACGAATGATGTGATAAGATTGACTAAAAGAAACTTTGAGAAAATGATTGCGGGCAAAGCTAAAACTAATAGTAAACAATTCTGGAAATATGTAAAAACGAAAGTGAAAACACAGAGTTCAGTTTCTAACCTTGAGAAAAGTGACTCCTTAACCACTACTTCCAATAAAGAAAAGGCCGAAGTCTTGAACAAGTGTGTTTACCCAAGAAAATCAAGAGCATATTCCAAACATGGAAGACAGGACTTTTGACATGCCATTGGAATCTATAGAAATTAATACAGCCATGGTAGAAAATCAGTTGAAAGATTTGAATGTAGGAAAGTCTATGGGGCCAGATGAGTTACACCCTGTAATTTTGAAAACCTTGTCGGGAAGCTTCTCAGTACCACTTACAATTATTTTTCAAGAATCATTAAATTCTGGGAAAATCCCGAAGGTTTGGAAAGACGCTCGCGTTACTCCGCTTTTCAAGAAGGGGCAAAAATCAGACCCAGGAAATTACAGACCTGTAAGTTTGACTTCAATAGTGTGCAAGTGTCTGGAGAAAATCATACGTGCAGAAATACTTAATCATTTAGACAGAAACAGTTTGATATCAAATGCACAGTATGGATTTCGATCAAGGCGTTCATGTGTTCTGCAATTATTGGATGTAATGGAGGATTGGACGGAACTTATTGAGAGTGAGGAATGTTGGGATACGATATATCTCGACTTTGCCAAAGCGTTCGATAGTGTGGCACATCAAAGACTTATCCGTAAAGCCTCGGCATATGGCATAAGAGGTACTGTACGTAATTGGATACAGGACTTCCTTACAAAACGTAGACAATATGTAGCGGTGCACGGTGCATCATCTTCATGGAAGGATGTCGTCAGTGGCGTGCCTCAAGGCAGTGTTCTAGGCCCTATACTTTTCATTATCTATATAAATGATCTACCAGACGTTGTAAACAGTGTTGTTAAAATATTTGCTGATGATACCAAAATTTATACTTCCGACAAAGACTCTGATATAATTCAACAGGACCTTGATAATCTGTATTCTTGGGCTGACTTATGGCAACTAAGATTTAATGTTGAGAAATGTAAGACAATCCACTATGGTGCAAATACTCAGGACTTCCAATATACAATGAATTTTGAGGACATTCCCGATGAAAGGGAAGAAAAGGACCTTGGAGTTATTTTCCAACAAGATTTAAACTTTAGCAATCACATAGCTTGTAAAGTGAACAAGGCAAACAGTATCTTGTCTCTTATAAATCGTTCCTTTGACTACATTGATAAAGACTCCTTCGTGCTGTTGTACAAAGCTTTGGTAAGACCGCATATCGAATATTGTAATATTATTTGGTACCCCTTCCTCAAGAAGGATATTGATAGTGTGGAAAAAGTGCAAATGAGAGCAACTAAACTAGTGCCTGAGCTTAAACGATTAAATTACATTGATAGACTGGAAAAACTTAAGCTGCCAACTTAAGTACACCGCAGGCGACGCGGAGACATGATTCAAACATTCAAAATAATCAAGGGACTTGAGGATATCCCGGCTGAACGTTTCTTCACACTGTTAAAGTCTTCAACTACTAGAGGACATTGCTTCAAATTAGACAAACCAAGATGTGTTACAACACTGCGACTCCGCCATTTCTCTCAGAGGGTAATCAACGATTGGAATCTTTTGCCAGAATCAGTAGTTCTAGCCAAGGACCTGAATGACTTTAAAACCAAAATTGACAACCACTGGAAAAGTGAAACTACACGTATGTGTATAAATCAATTATATGTATAAAAGTGACTGAAAAACATTAAAAATAGCTAAATGGCAGCTAAACAAGTTAAGAGACCATAAAGAAGACAGTAACAGAACCATTGCAGAAAGACGAGGGGTTTAAAAGGGAATTATTCCCTATCTTCGAGCCCAACAACCATCTTCCAAGGTATCTTCCAAGGTATATCAAGTTTCTTATTTGATTTCCTTCATTGATTTCAGATTTATCTATCTTTCAGTTCAGTTGAACCCCTTGCACAAAGTTAAGCTGATATTTTGTCACAGTGTGTAGGTTTATCATCACTTGCACAGCATTTTATGGTGACGTGGTAGAGTGAACGTCTGCAAACCTTAAGCAACCCGGGTTCAAACCAGGGTCTGAGCGGATGCTTAATTAGTATTTATAAGAACACCCGGCTACAGTGTCATGAACTTCACCAGTTGTTTTTCTTCACCAAATTTTTTAGGAATAATGAATAAAACCCATATATATCATTATAGGTATTGTTATAACTTAATCAATCATACTAAAGTTATAAATTTGGGAGCACAGCTTAGTGGGCGAACCAACCCTGGTGAAATTAAGGAGCGAAACGACCAGGTTGGAAACTACCAGGGAGGAAATGGATTGGGAAGCGAAACGTCTTGTCATCTTTTATAGTGACATGGTAGGGTTCATGACTGCAAACTTGGCAACCTGGGTTCTACCCTGGTCACAAGTCCTCGCCCTAACCCATTTGCCCAAAGCCCTGGCAAATGGTTTCTGATACTGGCAAGTGATGTTTGCAACATAATTAGTGATGTTTCAGCGTTTTTTTTACCCAATTGGAAACGGGTCCGGTTCCCCTCAGATTGAGATTTTTTCTTGTCACGTAAACTTCAAATTGGGAAAAAAACAAGTCGTGAAATGACAACAAAAAAGAAATTGGGAAGTTTAGTTTTATAATAAATGTAGGCCTATATTGATCTAACTTATCATGTAGCAATTATGCAGTTCATATCAACAGGCAATGCGAACAACAGTAACAGAAATTCTCTTTTTTTCACTGAAAATACTATTTTACCATATTGCCAGGTCCCTTCTTTGAATTGGGAACGGGTCCTGTGACAGTTCCTATTGGGAACGGGTCCTGTTCAAATTGGGGACAGGTCCTTTCCCGGGTACCGTCCAAAGAAGGAAAATACCACTGTGTTTGCATCAGAATTTGGCAAATTTTGTCAGTTTTGGGCAAGTGGTCTGAAAAACTTCAGGCAAAGAATGGGATCAAAGCAGATGTTTCTTTATTATAACTTAGATAAGAGAGCTCTCTAAGTTACATTTGGCGCCCTTACATGGTTTCTGTGACTATATGTGCCCCAAGTTCGATTCCCAGGCATTCTCACTCTCATAGAAATTCTGGACAGTCTGTAGATAACTTGAACCACTTTGCTGTACAAGTATGTATTTATGGCGACGTGGTAGGGTGCATGGTGCCAAACCTGGTGGTAAGCAGACATGTCGAGCCCCTGTGCGATTTTATGACACAAGCCCCCCCCCCACCTGTTTCGCGCGGGCGGACATTAGCCCCCAGTCAGTTTGTGCATGCCGACATAAGCCCCCAACCCCACTCTATGGAAAGATATACCTTTTTTGTTGAGCAAAATTGTAGAATTAAAACTTTAATACGTGATCTTGAGTGTTCTTTTGTCATTAATTCACTTTACCGTTCATATAGGGAGATTAATCTTAGTATTGAAAATAGACTGTGTGAGTATTATATATGTGAAGAGTATCGGCATATAGAATCGGTATGTAAACCAGTCTGTTCCGCTTTGCGATCATGGCGTTGAAACGGATGCGCTTGACAGATTTTCTATCAGATTAGAATAGACAAGGGGGGGGGGGGGCTTGTGTCCCCCTGCGCAAAATCAGGGAAGGGACTCATTTCCGTCAATCGATCCTGGCAACCCTGATTTGATCCGGGGTCCGAGCCGAATCAGCTGATGTTTCATTATAAGAACACCAGGTTACACTCTGAAAGTATACTATTTATATATATGCATTACAGACTTGGGATGTCATGGATTATAAAAAATATATATTGCTCAGGACATGAATCTGTGTATTTTCATCCAAACACAACATTCACAGAGTCATAGCACGCCCTGTAATCTCTGGCTCCCTCACATTTTCGCGATGTATTGAAAAAAGAGCCAAAGAAACTTCCGAGAAGCATCCAAAGACAGGATATGGCCACGAAAGGTAAGACAAACAATGCATCGTGCACATATTTCTTCCTCTAAAAAAGTCATTGAGTGTTTTTTCAAAAATCGGGCTTCGTCATTCCACATAGAATTGATCATACCTTAAGTCTGTGTTGATTGATTTGCAAAACAATTTTATTTGTAGCCGTTACATTGAACCAAAGTTTGGAGAATGACCCGATCAAAACCGAAAGTAGACAAAAAAACGCCCCTGTTCAATGTTTTATTCCGATTCCCATCAGTTAAAGCGTGGAGCTTTATTGATTGATAGATACTTGTTTGATTTTGCATCATATTACTTTATCAATCATTATAACAATGTCTTGCTGGCCAATTTAATCGATTGAGAAGGAGCCTGTGTTATGGAGAGGGAGCGAAGATGCAGAGATGGAGCCAACGTATGCACAAACTGATTATGTTTCAAAAACACATTGAGAATTTCATTTTTTTTAAACATTGAAGTACAGTCCACACTCGTTAATCCGAATTTCATGGGACCAAGAAAAATAATTCGGATTAACGGGAGTACGAATTAAGCGATTGGATCGATAACAGTCATCTTGTATCAACTTTGTCATCTCCGGTCATCGTTTTTTTATAGGATGTCCTTCCCGTAATATTTCTTTTCAGTTAATGCATATACGTAAAAAAAGTATTTTTTGTTTGTTTTGGTTTAATACTTATGCAATAATAATGATGTGATAATAATTTGATAACTTTGTTTAATCCCATAATCCAGTTAATGAAACCAACTAAACACAAACCTTTGTTTACTCTCTGCTACTTACGGACATACGCCGCGTCCGTACCCATATGTGTATTCATAAAGACATTACACAAATGCATACAAACCGGCACGTTTTACGACAATGGTTTTGATAACGCAAATCATGAAATACATTAAAAAATTTCTAATACATTTATGTCATAAATATTAAATCGTAACAATAGCTTGAAACTTCGAAAAACAGCGATAATACTTTTTTCGCATTTGTAAACGATTTACGTACGTACATGTACACACAACGTTCAAATAGAAGTAGCGATCTCAATATCGCAAAGAAGAATATTGTTACAAACATTTGAGCAACATATGTCAACACCTTCCGCTTGTGTTTTTAAAGATCTATACGGTTTCTATTGGATACAAATGTGTTTAATTGGCCAATACTGCAAACATTGTGTACAGTCTTTAGGCGGTGTAATTAGTTTTCGCGAGTGTTTGGCGACCATAATTATGACCAGTCTGACACCCGATCGAGGTGTGAAAATTGTACTTCGGATTAAGCGAGTCAATTTGAGGGTAAGTCTTTTCAAAGGGACCAGATAAATACTTCGGATTAACGGAAAATTCGGATAAACGAAATTTGGATAAAGCGGAGTTGATTTATATAGAATAAGAAGGGGAAAAATCGGGACCGGGAGAAAAATTTGGTTTAAAGAGAATTTCGGTTTAAGCGAGTTTGGATTAACGAGTTTGGACTGTATCTGTAATAGCTCGATATTTAAAGTAAAGATATGAGTAATACAGGAGACACTAGCTTTATATAAACCACACGGTCGTTCAACAAAACATCAAGCATACATACATGTAATGTTAAGTCTATCGGAAGACAAATGGAGAAGAAAATGGATGAGTATATTACATACTTTTAGATTAACGGGAAGATGAAATTTGTAGATTTATTTCAAATGCTGAACGTAAATTTTAATTTAGAATAACAATTTATATGTTGGAAAACGCTTTAAAATGAAACAAAAATCAATATGAATATGCTAGAAAATATATTTAGAAGGCTCCTTTTAATTCGAGTGGGATACACCAGTTTTAAGAAAGTTGTAATGTCGGTATCAACATTGTGTTCCTTGAAGACTATCAATGCATCAAGGAATGTAGCATATGCTTCACCACGTGGCTTCTCATAAGACGGGCACAACTCATCAAAATTGCAGTCTATCTCAGACGAAGATGGGCTAGTGGTTGCAATATCTGAATACAAAATGGTTGATTCATCTTTATGGGTGGTTGAAAAATCTAAATGAATTTTGGCCGGTCTCTTTGAAGGGGAACAGATGGAGTAGCTGCGATTAACTGGTGACAATTTTGGTCGCTTAGTAAATGGTGATCTAAAGGGTGTTAGTTTTCTGCAGTGGATGGTTCTTTTTCGATTTGAGATTGGTGTGCTTGTCAATGTCAGTCTTCCTATGTTTACCCTTGCTCGTGACTTAAAATGCTTTTTTGATGTCAAGAGTGTCTTGCGTTGTCTTTTAAATACACCCATCTGGAAATATAAATATGCGAGCTTAAGACAAATTGCAACAATTCACTTTATATTTCTATCAGTTATTTAATACCGGTAATTTAATAAATAAAAAAAATAAGAACAGTGTCGATTTTTAATTAAATCCTAGCTGATAAGGATAAGCAAGATATTTCTTTTAATAACAAACGTACAAGCTTGAGTTTTATGCGATATATTTCTCTTTTTTAGTAATAAAAATGGTCATCAAATTTTATTCATTGAATTCGTTATTTTACAGATATGTTACTGTGTTCTAAATAGTTTGACACCAAATAAATCAACGTCTTTTTCGAAGAAGAAGTAATTTGCACATTTGCTCATACTACTTGAAATGCGTTGATTGGTGGCTCCCTCTCGGCATATTGGCTCCCTCTCTATAACGCAGGCTCCATCTCAATCGATAAATTCGCGAGTATGACGGGAATATAATGATTTGTAAACGTAATATGATTAAAAATCAAACAAGTATCTACCAAGCAATAACGTTTTATGCTTAAAGTAATGAAATTCGGAATAAAACATTGATCAGAGGTGTTTTTTGTCTACTTTCGTTTTCGATCGGGTCATTCTCCAAATTTTGGTTCAATGTAACGGCTACAAACAAAATTGTTTTGCAAATCAATATACACAGACTTAAGGTATGATCAATTCCATGTGGAATAACGAAGCCCGATTTTTAGAAAAACACTTAATGAATTTTATAGAGGAAGAAATATGTGCACGATGCATCGTTTGTCTTACCTTCCGTGGCCATTTCCTGTCTTTGGATGCTTCTCGGAAGTTTCTTTGGCTCTTTTTTCAATACATCGCAAAAATGTGAGGGAGCCAGAGATTACAGGGCGTGCATAGGCCTTTGTTTTGTAAAAATATTGAATTTGATTGCATCTGTAACATTATTCTTATGCAAGAATAAAAAACATTTCAACTTACGAACATTATTATTAACAGTTTTATGTTTGTAACTGGACACGGTATAATTGTACTATGGTCTCTTTTCTAGGTCTACTGTGTCCTGTTAGTGAGTCTTAGTAAAGTTTTTCAGCATCTTGACAAATGGATCCTTAAAGAGTCTCTCAATCAGATTTAGAATTAAAAAGAGTAATTTGTAAATATATGCCAAACGCTTATTTAAACAGGTAAAAATTAGTTTAGGATAAGAAATTCTGTTTAAAAAATGCATTTCAATCAAAAATAATGATTGAGCTCTGGTGGGATTCGAACCCATGCGGAGACAGAAAAACAAAATAAAACAACCCCTTATCCCCCTGAGCCAACCCGCCTTAGCATGTATTTATATATCTGGGGTCGATTTAACATACGTCCGTGTGTAGCGATGGAGAGTACATATTTTGTCCCGGGTTTATGTCTGAGCCCGTGATCAATTGTATCAGGGTGTTTTTAGACTGATCATATTTTTCTAATGCCAGATGCACAATGATGCTTCTCATTTGGTTTTATTTGAGTAATTTATTTTATTTTTGCTAATACACCATTTGGTTGCGATTCGCTTTAAACTCTGAAAGTAAAGCAAAATGCTTCTGAAGAAGCTTTTTGCTTTACTTTCAACCTATTTTAAGCAGCCACCTGTCTTAGAGATTCAAAACAAGCTATTATGAGGAAAGGGTTAAGTAACCAGCTGAATTAGACATTGTACGTAAAACTATGATGGAAAGGGTTTACACAAGATTGACTGTATATTTACTCTCGATGATGGTATGTCTTCCTCTAACCCATTATTTTATAGTTAGTTAAACATTTAGTTAGCAGTATGTGGATATGGTATAACTTTTAAAAAGTTTGAATCTGGATGAGATGCAGATTAACTTAGTATGACACCTGAATCCTAGCTGTTTGATACAATAATGATATTTTCTGAAAAGAAATGAAAATGAATTGAGGCTCAAAATTGCAACAATTAAAGCACACTAAAGGTTTTCTACATGTAATCAAAACTGTCCTATCTGTATATCAGTCAATATTGAGATATTGTTAGTAGCATAACTCTGTGCATGCTGGGTAATTTTTTTTCGTTTGCAACGTTTGTCGTCTGCTATTGTTCTAAAATTAGATTTTTTCTAAATTTATTTTCAAATAATGGTCAGAGTGTCAAACAGTTTGGATCCTGATGAAACGCCGCGTTATGCTGCATCTCATCTAGATCAAAGCTGTTTGCAAAGGCAATCACTTTGGTAGATACCGTATATCTGGCCGCTATAGCTTGCAAAGAGTTAACAACAGTATCTTAGTTAAACACACCTACACACCTTTACATACTTCTCATAGACATGACGTTTCATGCTTCTAATATTCAGGATAAATGAGCCACAGGAATTGCTTTCTACATCCTGACAGGTTGCTGATTTAAAAAAGCTGAAAGCAAAGCAGAAAGCTCTATCAGAGAAAAAAAACTGTAAGGAAAAGGGTTAAATTATACAGTAATATACTGCCCATTTGATAGAACAGTATTGCATTAATATTTGGTGTTGTCTGTTCTGTTTTATGACTATTATCAAGTTTTAACCCATTCTCCCCTTAAACTTCAAATAGAAAACTCTAATATATCCAATTAAGTTGAGTCCATATTTGATTTTTAGGGGTATTTATTGCAAAATATTGCAAAATGACAAACAGTGCAGACCCTGATCAGAGGACTCCTTAAGGAGCCCTCTGATCAGGGTCTTCACTGTTTGCATAAAATAAATGTATTTTTGACTGGTACACTGTTTGTAGATGATGAGTTAACTCGTCACTAGGGTTGAATGTGTTAATCTGATCCATAGTCATAGTGACTGCATAGGTTGGAAGTTTAGTTGAGGTGAAATTTTAAGGGTCCGTAATGTGTCTTTTTGTGTGTTTTATAGGTCTACTTAAAGGCTCCAGGTTAGAGGGAATAAACTTGCACCATTTTCTGCCATAGGTCACCACCAACAGGTATGTCATAAGAATTTGTCTCCACTAGATGATTCTTAATTATCATTAGTCATAACTTCGAATATGTATTTCAGAAACATGAGTTTTTTAGGTAGCCTATTCCCTTTTCACTTTTTCATCCACTCAAATGACATAATATTGTTTCCCTTTATGTCACGGCAAAACCTTAGCTTGTGAATACTCATAAGAATCCTCTTTTTGAGGTAATTCCAATCATGAGTAGTCACAACATAGCATTTTTACAGTAAAGTTAGAACACTCAACAGCCTAACAGTGCCCATCCAGTCAATCCATCACCCAGTATAAGTTACAATCCTGGCCAACATCACCCCCTGCTGGATAGTGCAGAGAAATCCAGCTGCTATAGATTTGATATGTTGTAAACATACAGTCAGCCATATGGTCCATCAAGATCAGGAAGTTACCTCTCTAACAGTTTCAAACTTCCTGGGCAGATCTACAGCCACTGGGACTGGTAGGGGCGACTATCTTGGCAAGATCCAACTTGGCTGGTAAAGTTTATAGTGTGTTTGTCTGTCTGTCTGTTTATCATCTGTCTGTCTATCAGTCTGGTCTCTGTTTGTCTGTACATTTGTCTGTTTTCTGCAAGTTTTGCTCTCTGAGTAACTCAGTTTCTAATGACTGTGAGTTCTAGATCATTTTTTCCCTTTAAAGCCTTTACCCCATAGGTTTTTTCTAGTTTTGAAAATAGGTGACTACTTCAAGCAGGTTGAAAGTAAAGCAGAATGCGCCCTAAGGCGCATTCTGCTTTACTTTCAGCATGTTTTAAGTTACCACCTGCTAGAAATTTAGAAAATATTTCTTCTAATACATACATGTATTTATGACTGTATAGATTGGAACTATTTTCTTCCGCGGAGGATTAAATGGAATGCGCTAAATGGCGCTTCTATAAGGTAAAGGGTTAACAATCAACACCATAGTAAAAGGAGACTACTTATCAGATAACCTGCATTCTCTTCATTCATGTGTTAAGTAATTAGCTTATTGAAGACAACTCATCTTATCTAGGCCTAATAAAGATCTGAATTCTACCTTGGCAGCTTCTGAGTTCTGTTAATGGTAAGAGTCATTGGGTTGTTCGTCTGTTTCTGTTGTTATTGTTACTTTATGTATGTATAGTCAAATTTGCGTAGAGTGGCCACTTATGAGAAATACTAAGACAGGTGACTGCTGAATGCAGGTCTCTTGCCCTGCATTAACTCAGTGACCCCTAGTGAAGCATTATTATATCATGCATCCTATACAAACTATGTACAATTTGAAGAGTACACTTGGTGTATGCAAACAGAGTAGAACCTGGTCAGAGTGCTCAGAGTCGCCGGTAAAGGATCTACCGGTACTCAGTTTGTCAGATTGAAATTTATTGTAAAAATGCAGCATCTGATCTGGATCTAAACTGTTTGACACACGTATCAATATTTCCTAAGTAAAAAGCACACATATAATTCAAAATTTTAAAAGTAAGAGCAGAAATCCGAAGAATTCTGAAAAATCTGTAGGTCTGTAGAAAATTCCGAGAAAATCTTGAGAAATAGCAGTCCTGTAAATAATATATTTTCTGTAAAGAAATGTTAAACAAAGATTCTGATTATAGATACAAGTGATTCAATTATTGAGATAGAGAAAGGTGTAAGTCAGATGGATGCTGCTAACCCTGTATGGAGTTGTAGATCTGCTCTTGTATATATATCTATATTATAACAAGGAAGCTTTCAGGTAAAACAGAAATAATGAAAGCTACAATGAATAATGTTACCAAAGAGAGGAAGTTGACATGGTTGTACTACATGGATATACATGTAATATGGAGAAATATTATACTGGTATGACAATAAATACAGGATATAACTGCTTTACTCTCATCCTGCTGTAAGCTGCCTTCCATCTTTTAACCCATTACCCCATAGCCTGTTTCTAGTATTGAAGATAGGTGGCCACTTATTAAATCAGGTTAAAAGTAAAGCAGAATGTGCCTTAAGGGCACATTCTGCTTTACTTTTAACCTGCTTTAAGCTACCATCTTCTAGAACTATTTTCTTCAGTGGCGAAATCAATTTAAGGCGTTAAAACCCACATTTATGGGGTAATGGGTTAAATGACTAATGACTGTTCAGTTAGTCTTCATCTTACAGGTTGTATAGGAGATTTGCTTAAAACTGATACTGATTTATTTTGTGAAAAATGATGTGATCGATTCAGTTGGGATCCAAAATCACTTGTGCTGTTTGTCACTTTGGAAATCTTACAGACTAACCTGGATAAAAGTAAACATAAATAAAGAAATGAAAGTCCAATTGAATTCAGCAAGTTGGAGTGATCAAGGTTTGCCTGTATTCTGGTGTAAATTATATCACAGTCATGCAGATTGGATATTATGAAGGAAAAATAATAATAATAATGATAATAAAGACTTTATTTCAAGAGGGTAACACATTTAGTATAGACAGCAAACTAATCTCCCTTGTGGCCCTCAAAAGAATGTACAGTACATTGTGTATTTACAAAAATGCACAAAGAACAAAATATTTACAAAGTATTTCAATAATAACAATTATGGCTAGTATTATTAATTCTTTCAATACCATGGACCTGTTTAAAATATAATAATAGCATTTGCAAACAGTGTAGACCCAGGTCAGAAGGATCCTATAGGAGCCCACTGACCAGGGTCTACATTGCCTGCTTATTAAGACCAGTCTTTTTTAAACTACCCAGAATTTCAAATAGACTGGTTCATGTTCTGGTAATTAAAAATATCCTTAATGAGTAACCCACAAGAGCTCTTGAAGGTATGAATTCATTTATCCTTTAATTATATTTTTTCTATGAGTAACATTAGTTTTAGACAAGAAAAGCACATGTATATAAAGAACATGTATTAATTTATGTAACCAGGTGCTCTTATTATGAAACACCCGCACAATGTAGCTCCAAATCAGGGTGCCCCTGAACCCATTAGGTCATAAATACACCTTTTTACCCCTTTAATTTATTATTCAACTGAAGAAAACAATTCCAAAATTGAACAATTATGAACATGTAGCGTAAGAAAAATGGTCTATATTGTAGCAGATGGAAGCTTAAAGCAGATTACTTGTCTAAAAAATGGAAGAGTATTTTAACCCATTACCCCTTAAATATGCCTTTTTACGCTTCTTATTTATTCCTCCACTGAAGAAAAATGTTCTTTTGGATACTGACCATGAATATATATACAAGTCAACAAAAGAAATATTTCTATATCCAAGCAGATAGTAACTTCAGGTGCATTCTGCTTTACTTTCAACCTGCTAACTTCAGGTGCATTCTGCTTTACTTTCAACCTGCTTTAAGTGGTCAACTATTTTCTAACTAGAACCAGGCTATGAGGTAATGGGTTAAAAGTCAGCTGTTCAAGGTTTATATAACCCTTTAGCCAACAGCCTGTTTCTAATTTCGAAAATAGGAAGCCACTTAAAGCAGGTTGAAAGTAAAACAGAATGTGCCTTAACCCTTTCCTCCCTGAATCTCTATTGGACAATTCTAGTTTTCAATTTAAACTAGTCCATTTTTTTACTCTTAAGTGTTGATTACTACACTATATGTCAAAATGACAAACAGTGTAGACCCTGATCAGAGGGCTCCTTACGGAGCCCTCTGATCCGGGTACACACTGTTTGCACAGGACAAGTGTACTCCTCGCAGGTACGCTATTTGCAAATAACGCATATATGCGTGGCTAGGGTTTAAAGAGTTATGGTCCATTCTGCTTTACTTACAGCCTGTTTTAAGTTATTATATGCTAGGATATAGAAAATATTTCTTATGGTGCATATTCATGACTGTGATGACTGCATAAAGTGGAACTATTTCTTTTATGGTGGAATAAACAATTCAAATTCAAATATTTCATATCTCAGTTAACATACATATATGTAAATACATGAGACAGTTATACTATAGGTGGTGGTCTGGCATTGACAGGCAAACACAGAGTCGAACTTATGCTGAGCGGACAGTCCCTTGAAAATAGACTCTTCAATTCTCTGGGACAGGTCACTTACAGGACCGATCAGGAGCAAGACAATGGCTCCATTTGGAGTTCTCTGCAATTCTCTACAAAAGGCATAAAAAGGTGTATTTATGGGATAATGGGTTAATCTGGCCCCAGTAATCTTACAGGTTATTTGAAACCCTGACAAATCTATAATGAGATGGTGAATGTTGCTTTGCATGCCGGTGAGGTTTTTGTTTTTGAGATGGTCATGGATTATTCATGCAGGATGCAGCTACTTGTGAAAAACCACACATGATGCCCTGAATAGCTTTGTATGATAGTGTTATTACCATGTGGAGCTACAATACCAAATGTAGTATTGTGGTTTGAGGATGCAAATTACTTCATTGTGTTTATGTCTACAGGGCTGGAGATAAAAGTGAGTAAACTAAGTATATCAAACATTTTCTCCATCATAACTCTGCCAAGGCCTGTGTTGTGACTACACATTACGTCTTCATCTTTTGGGCGGTAAATTCTGCTTTCATGGAGCCTAAGTGTATTTGATGGTGCAGTAACTGCAGTTGAATTTATACATGGGGCTAAATTGCAGATAAATCTTTTTATTGAGCTAAAGACTAGTTAAATGTTCTTTATTGTGTTGGATTTGCTTTTGGAGCTTTAGAGCAGTTAAATTTATTCATGGAGCTATAGAGCTGTTAAAATTTCTTCATAGGACTAAAGAGCTGTTTATGTTGAATTTCTTCATGCAACGAAGAATAACATCGTTCTTCATGGATCTTGTTAATGTTCTTCAAGCTAAAGGGCTGTTTAATTATATTCATGAAGCTATAGAACTTTCTGCATTATATCATTATTTATTTATTCTCCTTCATTAAGCGAGTGCATACCTTTAAGTTTAACCAAGGGTTTTCTGTTTAAAGGAATGAAAAAAGAAAGAAATGTTGTTATATATCAAGTAATTATTTATATATTAAACCCTAAAGGCCCTTTTAGTTGAAAAATGACCTTTTTGCGATGAACAAATGAATGATGGCAATATTTTGGATAAAATTTAATGCTAAAGAATTAAAAATAATTGTGTTGATAGAGAGTTCTTCAATATTTAATTATTTACAAACTGATCACAAGATTTTAAGCATTGAATAATATTATCAGGGCTCTAGATTAGGGGCAGTAAATTGGACATTTAAATCCGACATTTTCTCACCCGTTTGAACAACAAATCCTATGGTGTCTCAAAGAGAAGATTCTAATGAGTAGTAATACCATAGGGCTTAAAGCAGAAATAAAGATTTTAGGATTTGAAATACTCCCCTTATCTGGAGCCCTGTATTATAGGTTGTATACCGGTACTATAGGCTAAACAATTCAACATGATATTGACACTTTCTAAACTAATTGAGACAAAATTATAACTCCTGTGGAGGAATTAATTAAATACCTAAAAAGGTGTATCCAGGAGTAAACGGTTAACACAAGTCTTGACTGTACAACTACATGTATTTGAAGTAACATCTGGTAAACATGTCAAAGAATTTTTTTTCAATAACTGCACAATAGAAGTCAATGAACCCTTAGTATGCCTCTATCTGTTCCTCCGCATACGTTCTACAAATGAATATTAGATTATGGTGTTGAAAAAAGGGTTGCAAGTTAAAGCAGGTCAAAGCAGAATGAAATTAATGGAGACTACTGTAAAACAGGTTTTATTCGTGAGAATATAATTTACGCGTTAATTCTCGAATGTCTCTAGTTTTGAAAATAGGTGACTTCTTAAAGCAGGTTGAAAGTAAAGTAGAATGTGCCTTAACGCACATTCTGCTTTACTTTCAGCCTGCTTTAAGCTACCACCTGCTAGATACACTGCATGATGTTGGGAATTAATACAAAATCGCATTACGCGAAATATTCATGACACTAAAAATACCTGTTTTACAGTACTTAACTTTTATTTTGCTGTAACTGAAGTAGTCAACTGCCCTTAACACATTGAATATTGGTAATTTGTACTTTAGGCTTAAAGCGACTCGCAACCAGATGGTGCATTAAAAATAGTAATTTGTAAATATGTGTCAAACGCTTATATAAATGGTAAAGAATTAGTTTAGGATAAGAAATTCTGTTTAAAAAAAATGAATTTCAATAAAAAAAAATATTGGTCTCTGGTGGGATTCGAACCCATGGCCCGGCATTGGCGGACAGAAGGCAAAATAGGGGAAACCGCTTAGACCAATGGACCACGGAACTATCCGTTTATCTCAGATCGATTTAACGTATTTCAATGTGTTGCAGTCGAAAGTGCATACAACTTCGTAATTCGGCTCGTGTTTATGTCTGAGCCCGTGTAGAGAAGCAACAGCAACAACTATACCGTCTACTAGTCGGTATAGAAAAACGATGGAAAATATCTAAAAATCTAAGATTCGGTGACGATTCTTGAGACTTTTTTTGGACTGATCATATTTTTTTAATGTCAGAAGCCAAATAATGCCACAAATTTGCTTTTATTTGAGTATTTTATTTTATTTTGACAAGTACACCATCCGTTTGCGAGTCGCTTTAAGCGGCGGATACATGTGCAACAGTATGTGATAACCTTTGCAAACAGTTTGGATCCTGATGAGACGCCGCGTAACGCGGCGCCTCATCAGGATCCAAACTGTTTGACACACTGGCCCTGTTTTGAAAAGAAATTTTGAAAATTCTATTTTTAAAACAGTAGCAGATGACAATTGTTGCTGACAAAAAAATTACCCAGCATGCAAAGAGTTAAGGAGAAAAGGTTAAATATTATTGCAGATGTTGATTTAACCCTTACTGTGTTGGAACAGGAGTATACATCAGATCAGAGGGGGGGGGGGGGGTGCTTATAAACCACATTTTGTTACTATAAGTAGCCGTACAGCAAACCTTGTCTGGCACTGTATCCTTCCGCCCAATTTGCTTTAAAGCAATGAAAAGGGTAGCTACTCTTACAAAAATACTCTAAAACTTAAAATGGACCACAGGCTACGTTCACAGAGAAAATTACATTTAGACTTTTACATTAGACTCTACACTTGTCTGTGGCTTTCGACAATTCAATGATACGATGTTTAAACAGTGATTAATGTGGTTGTTGTTGATTGTTTCACATGATCGAGTTGACGCGTACGGTCACGTTCTTACGTGACGTCATTGACGTCAGTTGTTGTTATGGCTTGAAAGTAGAACGTATAAATAAAGAAATGGTCGTTTTGATCCTATGTAAAATCGCTTGGATTTAATGCAAACCGTTTGTATTTCTGAGTTGGGATCTAAAGTGGGACAAGTTCTTTCTTAAAACGTGTGTACAAATAAATGCCAAAGCCAAGCTGAAATAACGCGACCTTTAAACAGCTGTTTGGTGCTATTGGATATGGAATGTGTGATACGTGAAAAAAGTAGGTCTTTATAATTCCTTTAATTTACTCGTTTTAAGGGATATTTTAAGCGAGAAAAATAATCAAGCACGGCTTTTGGTAAAGACGGGGGATTCTTTACCAAAAGCCGTGCTTGATTCTATTATACATCTTTTTGAACAGTGTGAAAACACAAATCATGTAGCTCATAGAGGAGCACTGTGATCTAGATCTACACCGTAAAGTCTAAGACTGTTACTTTGGATTATTGTGGGGACTCAGGCCTTTAACCCATTACCCCATAGCCTGTTTTTAGTTTTGAAGACAGATGACCACTTAAAGCAGATTAAAAGTAAAGCAGAATGAGCCTCAAGGCTCATTCTGCTTTACTTTCAGCCTGCTTTAGGCTATAATTTGTTAGAATATAGAAGCTTTTTCTAACGGTACAATTTAAAGGCGTAAAAAGACCTATAAATTGAATAATTGGTAAACAAAAACTGATCGATTTGAGAATTCAACATGGTAAGGATTTACATAAAAACTCTCTTTTAATGCTTGAATCATGCTTGCTCCACAGATATGCTTTACTTTACCTTCTCCCCTATAAAAGTGCAACACATGGACATTAATTGATATTAGTGTTTTTTTAACAGACCATAGCTTAAAGCAGTGTTAAATAAGCTTATGCTTTTGATCTCATCCTTTTTGACATTGTTGTATGTAATTTATCAATGGTATAATCTATTGAGAAATAAAATTTGTTTAAGCTAAAGCAGTGTTGAAAGCAATGCAGTAAAGCAGCTATCTGCTTGACTTAATCTTGATCTAAGCTGTCACCTGTTCACTTGAAAACACAGTTGATTTGCATGTTTAGCTATGATGGATAATTTGTTTCTGTATAAGTAATTAGTGAAATGTGAGACAGGGTTGACTCATTAACCCTTTGAACCCTAGTCCCGCCAATAGGAGTTCTTTTCAAACAATGTCCATGTGAATAGTACACTTGTCCTGTGCAAACAGTGAAGACCCAGATCAGAGGGCTCCGAAAGGAGCCCTCTGATCAGGGTCTTCACTGTTTGTTATAATGCAAAACATTGACAAAAACAACCCTTTAAAGTCAGAAATGGACTAGACTAAAATGGAAACTGGAATTGTTCATTTAAAGTTTCAGGGAGGAAAGAGTTAATTGCATTTGCAACCAGAGCTTATTATCGTGATACAGTAAAACCTGCAAAATCCAAATACATGTGCACCAGTGTTAACCCACTTCTCCATATATACATGTTTTTGCACCTTTAATTTATTTATTCCTCATCTGAAGAAAATAATTTGAATCAATATAGCCATGAATATGTATCAAAAATAATAATTCTATAGTCTAGCAGATTGTAACTTAAAGCGGACTGAAAGTAAAACAGAATGAGCCTTAACCCATTACCCCATAGCCTATTTCTAGTTTTGAAGATAGGTGAACACTTAAAGCAGGTTGAAAGTAAAGCAGAATGTGCCTTAAGCACATCTTTACTTTCAGTCTGCTTTAAGCTAGCATCTGTTAGGTCCTAGAAAATATTTCTTATGTTATATATTTATGAAGATATAATTTGGAACTATTTTCTTCAGTGGAGGAATAATTTAAAAGTGTAAAAAGGCATATTCATGGCGAAATGGGTTAAGGCACATTCTACTTTACTTCCAACCTGTCTTCAAAACTAGAAACATGCTACATTGAGTAAAGGGTTTAGAAGGGTTTACTTCAACTCAAAGTCATGTAATGTCCTGGGTAAAGCTTTTTCTGGTGGTCCCCATGGCCCCTTTATAATATTTGGTTGGTTAAATTGTTATAATTAAGCTATTTGTCTATACTAAGAATTAACACAGTCATCTCAAAATGTTGTCTGCTAATATTCTGTAATTGGTTATTTTCCCTGTACATTTGAATGTGGGTTCTGATCATGATCTAAACTTTCTCAAAGGTCAAAACAATTCTTCTTACAGTACACTAAATGGGTAAAGTCATATCCTAGAAAACATATTACTTGTACTAAGAACATTATATTTCCATATGACTAATACAGTGAAACCTCTCTAAACCGGACATGTGTGGGGACAACATAAATGTCCGTTTTAGAGGGGGTTCCGGTTTAGAGGGGTTTTAACCCATATGATAATTTGTTTCAAGTATAGAAGATCACTAAAAGCAGGTTGAACGTAAAGCAGAATTCTGCTTTACTTTCAATATGCTTTAAGCTATGGTCTGCTAGAATATAGAAAGAATTTCTGATGATACATAATCATGAATGTATTTTCTTCTGTGTAGGAATAAATCAAAGGCGTAAAAAGGCATTTTTATGGTGTAATGGGTTAAAATAAAGAAGGGTTGGAAACTGGACCAAAGTTTTTGTCCGGTTAGAGAGGGTTCCGGTATTTAGAGGTTCCGGTTTAGAGGGGTTTTACTGTATATTGTTTATTATTTCATAATTGACAGTCACCTGATACAAATATAGATACATGTAGATAATTGATACATCCATGATGTATGGATACATGAGCTGTGCCAGTGAGTGAGAATTTTTACTAGGACTAACCTCTTAGCTATCAAACTTACTTTGTTTGCCTCCAAGCCTTATAGAATGTATTGTTTTCAATTTCCGTTTTGCAGAAATTGAATCTAAGTGTCAATAAGTTTGGATCCAGATCAGGCCCCACATTTGTGGGGCCTGATCTGAATCCAAAATGTTCACATAATTCATCAACAGTTTTTCAAAAATCCACCACGACCATGCAAAAGGGTTGGTATGTATACTCAAACCCCGGGTGTTGAATCTTTATTTTGAGTCTTCAGGAGTAGATGAATAATATTACAGATGGCAGCTTAATGCAGAACAAAATTAATGCAGAAAGCTTGTATCAGAGCTTATTGCATCCCTTTTGTTCTGCATTAAGCTAACACCTATCTGTCAAGAGTAATGCAAACTTCAGTCTTCTTCATTGAATGATTGATAATCGCAGGCTTGACTGTATAGGATAGGGTATCAGCAGTCATATAAAATTATGGAGAGTCATAACTTTGACCTATTGTGAGGTCACTGGTTTCAAGAACTACAGTCATGGCCCCAGTATAAACAGAGGATTGCTAAATGTTTAGACCAAACTAATACAGGAAACTTAATGCTGTGTATCTCTTCATATGCCTCTAGTGCTGGAACTGGATAAATTCTTCATTTGAAAACAGTTTAGACCCAGATCATAGGGCTCCTAAAGGAGCCCTCTGATCAGGGTCTGCACTTTTTGCTATTTTGTTATATACATGTATTATGTGAAACAAATCTAAATAGTCCAAAATTGACTAGATTTTATTGAAAACTGGAATTTTTCAATGGAAATTACTGGAATTAATGAATTGTGGTCACTAGATACAGGTTTGACAGTGAAGTCATTGAACTTTTGAGAACTCAAACACGTACATCATTCAGCAGCTGAAACAATATTGAAAGGATATACTTGTCAGGATAACAGTACAATATGTGGATAAATTGAAGGGTAAGATCGCTTTTTGTTAATCCTGTCCCTTAAACAACATAATCCTCATAAAAGAAATTAATGCCTTTTTTGCGTTCTACCCTGTGTTGATTAAATTTCATTAGAAACTTTCTGAACATAGGCACACAATTTAAAGTCTAATAAAAATGAAGCAAAAAGCAGCCATTAAAAATGTTAATTTGAAGGTGTTCAAGACAGGACAGCTGGAATCATGTGTTCAGTGGGTTTGTTGTTTACCTTTCTTACACCATGTTGGGAAGCTGAAGGTAAAAAGCAGAAGTGTCATCGTGAGTTATTACAATCCCTGGATGTCCGTCGTCCGTCCGTCCATTCACAATAGTTAGTTAACACTCTAGTGGCTACAAATTTCATTTGATCTTCATGAAACTTATTACAATATTTGTCTTGATAAAATCTAGGTCAATATCAAATGTGGGTCATGTCTGGTCAAAAACTAGGTCACAAGGTCAAATCATAGAAAAATCTTGTTAACACTCTAGAGGCTACAATCTCATTAGATCTTCATGAAACTTATTCAAAATGTTTGACTTATTGATATCAGAACAGAACAGAACATATATTTTATTGACTTGTACATAGTTCATCATCAAATACAACATATAATATTAGTTATATCAAGGTGTATATATAGGTCAAGGTAGAATGTGGGTCATGTCCGGTCAAATATTAAGTCACTGGGTCAAGTCATAGAAAAACCTTGTTAAAACTCTAGAGGCTACAAATCTCATTAGATCTTAATGAAACATGGTCAAAATGTTTGTCTTATTGATATGAAGGTCATGTATGAATGTAGGTCATGTCAGGTCAAAAACTAGGTCACTGGGTCAAGTCATAGAAACACCTTGTTAACACTCTAGAAGCTACATTTCTCATTTGATCTTTATGAAACTAGCTCAAAATGTTTGCCTCATTTTAATCTAGGCCACTGTTGAATGTGGATTATGTCTGGTCAAAATCTAAGTTACTATATGTCAAGTTTTACTTGGTGTACAAGGTGAGCGATTTAGGACCATAGTGGCTCTTGTTTAGGTGCTTTCTGCTTTACTTTTAGCCTGTTTTACCCCATAGCCTGTTGAAGGTAAAGCAAAATGGGCCTTAAGATGCATTCTGTTTTACTGTCAGCCTGTTTTAAGCTACCATCTGCTAGGACATGACTGTATAAACTGGAATTATTTTCTTCAGTGGAGGAATAAATGGGAGATATTAAAATGCATGTTTATGGAGTAATAGGTTAACTCTTTCAACACTATATGGACCTTTTTAAAATTTACTCATTCCATTTGCAAACAGTGCAGACCCAGATCATAGGGGATCCCTCTGATCTGGGTCTACACTGTTTGCTAATTCAGACCAGTATTTATTTAACTACCCAGAATTCCAAGTAGACTGGTTCATGTTTTGATAACTGAAAAGGTCCACAAGGGAACATACTAACCCACAAGAGTTACTTAATGTTTAAAGAATTAAGCAATTGTTTATATTTAAACGTATTGGGAAATGGTTGACACAAGTTTGACTGTCAGTGTAGTACTGGCTTTCTGCAGATTATTACTCACTGCAGTGAGTGCAGTGTGCAGACAAGTTATTGATTACTTGTGATTGTCACAGTTACAGCATGCATATGTAGCAAGCTTCAGCACTGATGGAAACATGCTATAAATCCTTAACCCTTTCCTCCATAGTCATATCACTGCCAAAACACCTATTTCTGACTGATAGCAGTGCTAAAGATTAGTTGAGTAAGTAAGTAAGTAAATATTTTATTATTGTGACATGTGCATAGTACATAATGTTTTTAACAAAATATTGTTGAAATACAAACAATTTACACCCGGCCCAGTGGGCCTCACCACTAAATGTTTTCAAATACTGATTTCCTTATGTCTCCACCCTAACACTATGTTGGGACTCCTCATTAGATTTGTCTCAAAGAGAGGATTCTAATGAGTAGTCATAAGACTCCTAACATAAGGTTTGGTGAAGACATAAGGTACAGAATATTTTACTCTCTCCTATCTGGAGCCCTGGATATTTAACCCATTACTCAATAAATACACCTTTTTAGCTCACCTGAGCCGAAGGCTCAAGGTGAGCTGTTGTGATCGCCCGCCGTCTGTCCGTCCGTTCAAATTTACTTCAAGCGACATCTCCTCTGAAACCGCGAGTTTGAGGGAAAAACTAACATGCTCACGGTGTTCCTTGGATGCTTATCTACAGAAATTGTTAAAATAAAACTCAAATGTGGACTACTAATTGAAATTTATTAAAAAAAAGTGAAAAACTTTAAACAAGTTTTTTGTAAAAAACCACTGTTCCCACACCTTAGATATTGCATGAATAGTATCTTCTACTAAATCACTTTCAAAATTGTAAAAAATCAAAACCCTAGGGTCAAATTTGACTCAACCCTTGTCATATCAGTGCAATTTGATGCAGGTCTGACAGTAAAAACTCTCTAATGATCCGTTTTTACACAGACCCATTGTATCTTCCAGGCTAAGAAGCTACCCTTATACTAAATGCAACATTTTTGCAAACAGTTTGGATCCAGGTCAGATGCCACATAATGCTGCATCTAATCTGGATCTAAACTATTTGCCACTCATTTACATATTTTCTTATATTTAGAAAATATAAGTTATTATTTTTTACATATTTCACATATAAACATTTGGAGCAGACAACAGTTCAGCATGATAATAGCAATTTCTCTGAGGGACCGTCTGTTATTGCATAATTGACCCATAGCTAGCTCTGAACTCAGGTCACTGAGATACATAAGAGAAATGATGATGTCTGCTATTTTATGCTCAAGTACAACTTAGTTCGAGGCATATTGCTTTTGGTCTGTCTGTTTGTTTGTTTGTATTTTGTTTGTTTGTTTATCTTTCTGTCTATCAGTCCACGATTAATTCTTGGCCATAAACAGTATGGACCCAGGTCAGATGCCACATAATGCTGCATCTAATCTGGATCCAAACTATTTGCCACTCATTTACATATAGTTTCTTATATTTAGAAAATGTAAATAATGATATTTATTAACCTATTAACTGGGGGATCACAGTTTTACATAGAGTTATATAGTGAAATTTTCAAACGTCTTCTCCTCTGAAACTAATATGGCCAGAGCTTTGATATCTGGCATGGTGACACTTTTAGATGTCCTATACCAATAAGGTTCAAATGGTTCTGGTCGATTGCATATCATCTACAGGTCCTCTATCAAGTTTGTACAAATTATGCCCCTGGGGTCAAAATTAGCCCCACCCCGGGGGTCACAGTTTTCAAACGTCTTCTTTTCTGAAGCTAATATAGCCAGAGCTTTGATATTCGGCATGGTGTTACTTCTAGATGTCCTTTATCTATTTTGTTCAAATGGTTCCAGTCTGTTGCATATGTAGGTCACAGGAGCTAAAAATAGATTTTTTCAATGGAAACTTAAAAAAAGTCTTCTTGTCTAGAACCCTAGTACCATGATCTTAGATATTTGGAACATAGCATCATCTACAGGTCCTCTATCAAGATTGTTCAAATTATGCCCCTCGGGTAAAAAATGACCCCGTCCTGGACATAAATCATTATCTCCATTTTGATGTACAGCTATTCTCAGGTGAGCGACATATGCCCCATGGGGCTCTTGTTATACCTTTCATTTATTCCTCCACTGTGCACTGAAGAAAATAGTTTCAATTATACAGTCATGAATATGCATCATAAGAAATAGTTTCTATATCCTAACAGATGGTAGCTTATAACAGGCTGAAAGTAAGGTTTTACTTTCAGCTTGCTTTGTCTGGTCACCTGACTTCTTTAGAAACAGACTATGGGGTAAAGGGTTAAGCATAATTATATTAACTAGCAGATGTTAGCTGCTCACATCTCACACATATTTAGTTTCATGTGCATTCTTCATGTAAATTTTATGATGTACTGGGTTGGAATAATTTTATATGTAAATTGTTTAACTTGCAGTGTGCTTTAAAACACTTTCAGTTGTGAACAGTTTTGATCTGAAATGTTGATGAGGTGATAAATAACTTGATACTTGATCAGGATCAAAACAGTTCCTTTGATCATATAATTATGTGAAGCAAATGTTTGACATATGAACTGGACACTTATAACAGGACAAAAATATTCTCTACAGGAGCTTTCTGCATCAAGCAGTAACCTGTCATAAGAATTGTTTATCCTTCCTCATTACTAATTAGATGTCCACTGGAGGTGGGGTGTTTTACTATACATGGCATTTGGAAAATACCATAGGTCATTGATGATTGATAAATTAACCCTTGCATTACGGTATACATGTACTTCAGTTTTGACAAATGACCAGCTTATATTGACCTTAGTGAGGTATGTGTCTGTGTAATAAACAAAGTATCACAAACAATGAAGACCCAGATCAGAGGGCTCCTGCAGGAGCCCTCTGATCTGGGTCTACACTGTTTGCAAAGGATGTATATATTGACTGGTTTTCTGACACCAAATGGGTTAATACAAAAATCAACACATGTTAACTAACCATTGTCCTGCCACAGTATGATCGGCTACATCATTTCTAGAAACAGTTTATAGATCTATGTAAGTGTTTAATTAAAACTGAATAAGCCTAAATAGGAGTTTCAAACAGTTTCGATACTGATAAGATACCTAGTTGCTTAGCATCAGATCTGGATTCAAAATTGTTTGCAAATGCCATTACCAAGTTGCGCTTGGCAGGAAAAGGGTTCACTCTGACAGACAGCTATCAGCTGTGATTGAAATGGACCAAAACAATTTGGAATATACACGGGCTACATGTCGGCACACACCCTCCATCTACTTGGAGAAATTTTAAGCCATATTAACCCATTATCCTATAACCTGACAGATGACCACTAGCAGTAGGTTGAAAGTAAAGCAGAATGTGCCTTAAGGCACATTCTGCTTTACTTTCAACCTGCTTTAAGATACCATCTAGATCTACTAGGATATAGAAAATATTTCTTATGGTGCAAATTTATGACTGTATAAAGAGGAACTATTTTCTTCAGTGGACGAAATTTATTAGTCGTATTTATGTAGTAATGGGTTAAGCCAGTTCAACCTGATTTGTGTTATGAGAATTACATATTAGGATGTCTTTAGTTTATGGTAAATGTAGTTATTTGTCTTTTTTCACTTTGTAAGTAAATTGATATGATTTCATGTGAAGTGCTTTTGAACGCACAACTCCTGTGTGAAAAGAGTGCTGTATAAATCTGGTATAATAATAATAATAATAATTATGATGATGATGCGTCGTTCATGGCTTCTAGGGGATGTGAATCCTATTTAATAGGTTAAGCTAGTGCATCCTGATTTGTGTGACGCAACATTATATGGCTTTGAGTGGATATAAGTCCTTCTTAGAAACAACAACAACAATGTTTGTGTTACCACTGTACAAACTGTACATGTACCTTGAGGTGTCTTGTAGTATGCTGTTTGGTATGAAGTTATGGCAAACTTTTTATCTATTTCAGCCTCGGCCATGATAATACAATAGTATAGCATTCATGGTTGTCAGTAACCACTAGAGAGGGTTAGGGTCAGCTGCTGACCTGTACGAAGGAGTCTCGCCATGAGTGTGTGGAAGAGGCTACAGCGTGTGGGCAAGTCAGCCTCCAAGTTCCAGTTCACAGCTTCCTACCAGGAACTGGAGGTGGAGAGTTCCAAAAAATGGTAAGACTCTTTATACATACATGCGAACTTCGATATCTCGAACTCAGTTATGTCCAACATACCTGTAGTTCAAAGTTACAACGTGGCTTAGCCTAGTTTTAACTTTGAACTACCGGTATGTTCGACTTTACGTAACATGAAATAATGTAATTCATGTGTCGAAACATCTGTTAGTTCGAGTTAAGCAAGTTCGAGATATCGAAGTTCGACATGTAGTATTTTGAATTCTGAAATGCTGATGTCTTCAAGACAGGATTAGATGGAGAAATAAATAATAATTGAGACTTTTATAATCTGAGTTACGACAACATTTGTCATACGAAGTTTTATGAAACGGGCCCCAGGTCTATAGTTAACTTTTTCAACACCATAGATCTCATTACATTGGAAAACAATGTAGACCCAGATCAGGGGGGACAACTATGTATTATCATCAAAATGTATTGCTACGGCAACCCATATGGGTATTATAAAAGATTTGTATTGCTACGAAGTCAGTGTATATAAGATCTAGTGAGAAATGTTTTTTTACGAAAACAAGCTGCCTTCGTAGCAATACAAATCTGTTAAAATACCCATATAAGTTGTCGTAGCAAAACATTTTATTGTAATACCTAGTTGGCCCCCAGTGTATTAAGGCTTTTAGAATTTGAAATATTCTCCTAATCAGGGGCATTGACATTTAAACCTTTGTTCAGCTATACAGCAAGGACAAGCCAATAAACTTTCTAAAGGCATGTGGCTGCTAGCTGCAGTATGAAGCTCAGAAGGATGGTTTTCTGGATTATTTTTGTGCTGCATAATATTAGTGCAATACTCATGTTAACTCTGCTCCAGAAATGCACCACAAATAAGTATTCAATGATGCTGTTGAAAACAGGTGGCAGCTTAAAGCAGAAAGTTCTTGAATGAGCTTTCTGCCTATCTTAACCCTTTACCCCATAAATACGCCATTTTACGCCTTTGATTTATTCCTCCACTGAAGAAAATAGTTCCAATTTATACAGCATTAAATATGTGTCATATGAAATATTTTCTATGTTCTAGCAGATAGTAGCTTAAAGCAGGCTGAAAGTAAAGCAGAATGTGCCTTAAGGCGCTTTCTGCTTTACTGTCAATCTGCTTTAAGTGATCACCTATTTACTAAACTAAAAACAGGCTATGGGGTATTGGGTTAAATCTTGTTTTGTTTTAAGGAGTCAAGTCAACTTATTTTAACACTGTTTGATATAGGTGATTTGTACTTCCACCTTTAGAGGAAAGGGTTAAATGGATCTCCTAAGCTGTTTAAATTCATATACGTGTACATGTATGGGATATATATTATATAAACTCTCCAAACATTCACACTTATTTATTTATAATAAATGCCTGTTTTCCATATGTTTCTTTATTCAGATTTCATGTAACGCCTTCACTGCCTTGGTTATTTGTAAACAGTTTGGATCCTGATCAAATGCCGCTTAATGCAGCATCTGTTCAGGATCCAAACTGTTTGACACTCATTACAATATAACTTTAGTTAATTTACCCAAAATTTAATTTGAGAAATAAACACAGACAACAAATGTTAAAGCAGATGACCTCCTAGCAATGACGGGTTTTTCTATAACATACTCTTATATAGGTTTCATTCAAGTTTTAAGTTTAAAAACTTAAAGTTTTGGTGTTGTTTTCGGAACATCAATTCAGGGGGGACATATATTTAATGTGGACTTTGATCATTATATAAATGGTTTGTATTGTATGTACTGGATCTACACAGTTTGCGAATATCTCTAATATTGAACTATTGGAATGTGGTTAATTTGTAAGTGTAATGTGATGCCTTTACAAGTTCTGTTGGATGTTACCTGTCAGGTAGGACAGACAAGTGAGATATCTCAGGGATATCAGGTTAACTTTCATTATACCACTACAGGCAAACCTGGGTTTGGCAGAAAAACACCTTTTGACACGTTTACCTATTCCTCATAGACATTCTTGTTCTTGTTTCTACCATGTCATGTTACAGAGTAATTGGAAAATTTATCAGCATCATGACAGGTAATTGATTGATGCAGGCTAAAAGTAAAGCAGAAAGCTCAATGGCCAAAGGGGTAACTCAACCTGTATCCAACTGTGTTTAAGGCATGTGGTTTTTTAGCTCACCTGGCACGAAGTGCCAAGGTGAGCTATTAGGATCGCTGGATGTCCGTCGTCTGTCTGTGCGTTCACAATTGGTTCGTTAACACTCTAGCAGCTACAAATTTCAACCGATCTTCATGAAACTTGATGACAATGTTTGTCTTGAAGAAATCTAGGTCAAGTTCGAATGTGGGTCATGTCGGGTCAAAAAGTAGGTCACTAGGTCAAATCATAGAAAAACCTTGTTATCACTTTAGAGGCTACAAATCTCATCGGATCTTCATGAAACTTGGTCAGAATGTTTGCCTTATTGATATCTAGGACAAGTTTAAATGTGGGTTATGTCAGGTCAAAAACTTGGTCACTAGGTCAAATCCTAGGAAAACCTTGTTAACACTCTTTAGGCTACAAATCTCATTGGATTTTCATGCAACTTGGTCAGAATGTTTACCTCATTTATATCTAGGTCAAGTTTGAATATGGGTCATGTTGGGTCAAAAACTCTAAGGTCACCAGGTCAAATCATAGAAAACCTTGTTAACACTCTAGAGGCTACAAATCTCAATGGATTTTAAAGAATCTTGCTCAACATGTTTGCCTCATTGATATTAAGCTCAGGTTTGAACGTGGATGTGTCTAGTCCAAAAACTAGGTCACTAGGTCAAATCAAAGAAAAACAGTGTTAACCCTCTAGAGGCTACAAATCTCATTAGATCTGAATGAAATATTGTCAGAATGTTTGCCTACATCAAATATAGGTCAAAATCAAATGTGAATTGTGTCCGGTCAAAAACTAGGTCACTAGGTCAACTCATAGAAAAATCTTGTTAACACTCTAGAGGTTGATTGTGGGTGATAGTCATAATATAGGTCACTATAGGTCAAGTTTTACATGGTGTACCAGGTGAGCGATTTAGGGCCATAGTGGCCCTTGTTTACAAGATAAAAGCACAGCAGAAAGCTCCTATACTTTCGTCTTGTTTAAAGCTGCCCCTGTATTAAATGCCATCAATTAATGTTCATTTGTAGCCTTTATATGGAGGAGAAGGTAAAGACATGTGTGGAAGAAAGGGTCAAGACAGTTAACTAGTAAATGAAAACAAAAATAATGCAAAAAAGATCATTTTGGAGCTTTCTGCATAACTGTTGTCCTGCATTTGAAACAGGATTCTGTCTTAGGAATTCCCTAATGGACCAAGTCTTCCGATGAAACTTTAATCTGAGATCTGATGTATTGGTGCTATTCACTGAGCATGTTAAAGAACCAGAAGGCTATATCAAAAAAGAGTAGAGCATTGCCTTGGCTCCTTAGTATCCGCTGCCCTTTCTCTGGGATGATCAGTTAGCCCGTAGTTGGCAGAAATGGGTGTAAATTTAAGCAAACAAACAGTCATTTAATAATTCTATGCCCTTTCAATGGACTGAGGATATGATTATATTGGTGTTGCCTCTTTACATACTACATGTAACAGTGTAATCATGATTGCCTTTGCAACAGCTTGGAGCCAGATAAGAAGACAAGCAATTCATGGTCTCATCAGGATGCTCTCACCATATTTCAAAAAAGAAATATTAGGATTATAGTGTCAAGTGACAATTGTAAGAGACGAAAATGTTACTAAGCTTTCAAAGAATTAATGATGCAAAAAAGTGTGCAGTAACACATTACATACACACTAACTTGTGTTAGATAACCTTCATTTGAAAACATGTACAAGATCTCTTAAAGATATTTGTCATCTTAAAGCATTACAAAAGTAATTCAGAAAGCTCCTAAAGGAGCTTTCTGCTTTACTTTTGTCCTGCATTGAGAAGCTACCTTTCTTAAAAGACATGCACTTTTTGACTGACCAATTATCCTAAACTTGGCTGTACATACCGTAGTTGACCAGCAAATTAATGGTAAATTCATGTAGACATCTTTAAGTCTAGATCAGTTTTCACATTTTATGGGACAAATATTTGTCAAACATTAGACAAAGGTAGTCACTGATGATTCAATAAAGCATAGACACACCATTCAAGTTGTACAAACCCTTCTGTACATTGATCATTTCAGCTTGGATCCTGATCAAATGCTGATTTTGTTTTTGATATGAATCATACTATTGTAAATGACAGTATAAAAGAAAGATAAGAGATTGCAAATCTTAAAACAAGATGTCAACTTAATGTATACATTTATACAATGTATATAGGGCAAAATAATGCAGAGTTTTCTGCATAGCTTTTGTCCTAATTTACAGACTGTCATTAGATCTTGCATGTATTTTGAATAGAATTAACGAAAATTTGACTCTATATTATATTTGCAGGCAGCCAAACAAGATTTGTATAGTATGGACAAGACGAAACAGGAGAAAATCCACCATGGTGAGCCTTAACAGTACTGATAAACTTCAACTCTTTCAACACCATGGACCTGTTTAAGATGTAACCATGACATTTTACAAACAGGGTAGACCCAGATCAGAGGGCTCATATAGGAGCCTTTGATCTGAGTCTACGCTGTTTGCTAGTGAAGACCAGTATTTACTGAACTACCCAGAATTCAAAGTAGACTGGTTCATGTTTTGGTAACTAAAATGATCCACAAGGGAACCTAATAACCCAAAAGAGTTACCTAGTGTTGAAAGAGTTAACTCTCACACGGCAGAAGTTTTGAGTGGTCAATTCTAGTTTTGAAAAGTGGCTAGAATATGGGGTTTTGGGGGCTGTATACATGTTTCAATAATATTTAAGAATTTAACAAACAGTGCAGACAGTTTGCAAAGGATATATATTTATGCTGCTTTCCCTCACAGTAATGGTTAACCATTTTCCTCTTAAACCATCAGTGCAAACTATGGTATATTTAAGAAATAATAAAATCATACCAGTGTTTTATCGTGCAATCGAACACTGGTAGGAGTTGAGATGCATAGTAATTTAATCACGAGGCCTTTAGGCCAAGTGGTTTAATTACAAGCATCTCAACGACTACCCGTGTTCGATTGTTAGATAAAACACTGGTATTAATTTATTATTTCAATTCTAACATATAATTTAACCTTAATTTGCACCGAAGCAACAGCGCTTCATTTCTTGGCGTACGCATTTTCAAAGCCATATGACGTCGCGTTAGAACGTTACAGTGCGTGAGTGTTTTATTGAGAATTCAAACACTGATACATTCCTTCTTTGATTATATAGGGGCGTGCGTGAAGTGTGTTAGAATAACTTATATTATATTTACTTTTATTAGCACTTGAAACTTGAAAGCATTCTGCTAACAGTAGGATGAAAGTAAAACAGAAAGCTTGTGATGGAGATTTCTGCCTTTCTTACATCCTGTTTTACTTCTTTCAACAGTCTACACTATAGTCCTGTTTAAAATATACTATTACATTAGCATACAGTGTAGCCCCTAATCAGAGGGCTCCTTTAGGAGCCCTCTGAAAAGGGTCTACACTGGTTGCTCATTTATAGCAATATTTATATTGAACTACCCAGAATTCCAAGTAGACTGGTTCATGTTATTGTAACTAAAAAGATGCACAAAGGAAACGTAATAACCCACCAAGAGTTACTTAGTTTTGAAAGAGTTAAGCTGTCACCTGATCTTAACTTTCATCATTGAGTAAAGACATCATAAGGTACTTGTGTGGAGGATCAGTTAGTCATCAAAATGCACTTTCGAGGAGGAAAGGATTAAGGAGAAAGAATATCGGCCATTATATTCGAAGAAATGGGAAAAGAGCACTTATTGAATAATTCAGACAGATTGGCTTCGGTGTTTGTGTCCGCATTGAATTATGTTTATATTCAAGTGTTGAAATTACATCTACATGTATTATTGTACATATTTATACTAGGATCACATTTTCTATTGATATACAATTATTTAAAACGTTTCTCCAAACTGTCTTGAGGATTTCACCTCTACCTAATTCTGCTCATAAGCACCATAACTGAATACTCATTGATGGTGTTTAACCTATTACCCCATGGCCTGCTTCTAGCTTTGAAGATAGGGGACCACTTAAAGCAGGTTGAAAGTAAAGCACATTCTACTTTACTTTCAACCTGCTTTTAGCCACCATCTGCTAGAATATAGAAAATATTTCTTTTGGTACATGTTTCTGACTGTTAAAATTGGAACTATTTTCTTCAGTGGAGGAATAAATTAAATGCTCTAAAAGGTGTTTCTATATGGGGGAAAGGGTTAAAGCAAGATGTACTTCTTGTACACTCTCATTTTGCTGTAAGCTGTCCCTTGCCTTAAACACTGTAGGATATAGGTGATTTGACACTTTGGGATGTGGTAGAAAGGGCCAAGAAATGTTTGCAGTAGGTCTTGCTTTATGACTGGCCATACCATTTGAACTTCATGTGACAGAGACTCGATACTTGCTGTGTTACAGGTCCTCAGTATAGCATGTTCATTTCAATCATGATAGGTCAAAGTAACGATCTAGATGTCAAAACCTTTGAAGGGAGGGGAATGTACAGAAATATATATGTGTTGAGAGGCCATTCAATTAGCCCTTTCCTCTACAGAAGAGCTTCTACCTTCTCCTCCACACTAGTGCCACAAACTTATAATAATTTATAGTTTTGAATGTGGAAGCCAGCTTTAAGCAAGACTGTTGTAAAGCAGAAAGCTCCTAAAGGAACTTTCTGCTTTACATCCATCTTGCTTTTCAGATAATGTTAGGAAGATTTCAGAAGTTTGAGTTTGTTTGTTTCCATATACAGTGCAACCGCTCCAAACAAGAACCTCTAGATACCGGAATTTTCTCTAAACCAGACAAAAACTTTGGTCCCATTTCCAGCCCTTCTTTATTTTAAAACCCCTCTAAACTGGAAATCTCTTTAAACTTGGCCCCACACATGTCCAGTTTAGAGCGGTGCACTGTTTATGTTCTCAAGATACAAGTTTGTAATTATTGACTTTGAGCAATTGAAGTAAATTGCAAGGCTTGTTCAATGTTTTTAAGTTTTGTCACATGAACTTATTTTTCCTCTTTCCTACAGCTACACAACTGGGAACCAACTATAAGGAATCCTTATGTGGGTGTGGTTTCCTGGACGGTGCCAGAGAATGTGGAAATACAGGTGACACTGTTCAGAGACAACAAAAACTCAGAGTATGAGGATAAAGAGTGGTATTTTGTCATTGAAGATGTAAGTGAATAAGACAACTAAAATACATTCAAATTTGACTTAACTCTTTCAACCCTAAATTTTTCCTTGTGGGTATTTATAATCCATTTGAACTCTTCAAGTACAGGAGTTTTGAACAAGTCTACTGTTGCATTTTTGGTATGACAACAAAAACCAATGAAAATAACAAACAGTGCAGACCCTGATCAGAGGGCTCCTATAGGATCCCTCTGATCAGGGTCTGCACTGTTTGCATATGTAATCAGTAATATCTACAGAGGGCTGTAGGGTTCAAAGGGTTAAGCAGCCATTGTTTGAAACAGTTGAAATACCTCTCAAGAAGTAAGAATGCTAAATGCAGAGCGGAATTAAAGCAGAATATTCTTGTTTGATGTTTTTGCTTTAATTTTGTCCTGCATTAGGGTGCCATTTGTTTTATAGACTGCTAATTCACTTTTTTGGGTGGCCACTTAATCTGTTACCCCCATAGCATGTTTCTAGTTTTGTAAACGGGGTTGCCCACTTAAAGCAGGTTGTACTCCCCTTTGAAAGGAAGTGGGGATGCCCTTTATAGTTCAGGACGTCCTAGCTTGGGACTACTTTTCTTGGTGTATGAATAATGAGAAGCACAAAAGGTGTTAATATGGAGTAAAGGGTTATCACAGGTTTGACTGTATTCTCATACCACTATTACAGTAAAATCTCTCTAATACGATCACTAAGAAGTAGGCTTATTAATTGCATAAATAACAGGTGACAGCTTAAAGCAAGGTGACAGTAAAACAGAAAGCTCCTAAAGGAGCTTTCTGTTTTACTGCCACCTTGCTTTAAGCATTCACCTGTTGTAAACATCTAATAATTAACACAAGTGGTCGTAATCGAGATGTTAACTGTAATGATCTTTTGTTAGCCCTTTCACTGCCACAATATCATGGCCCATCTTCACATAATATCCGTTACAATAATAATTATCGTCTACTTATAAATCTTTGTCCGCTTTAATTTCTAAAATTAACAATTTTAGACATTAAAACATAGATATGTCGAAACAGTTTAGATTCTGATCAGGCTTACTCAGAACGAGGACTTATAGTGCCAGTTTGAAGCAGTCAGATGCAAACTTGCTCTTCTTGTTGCTCCATCAGATCTATGTAAACTGTTGTCACACAGCTAATTAACATTCTAAATAACTAAACTCTATATGAAATCAAGTGATGTACATTACTGTGTGAAATTGATCACAAGATGTGTAGTTAAACTTAAGTGTACAGGAAAGTAAGTTATCTGCTTTTAATACAGATGACAGCTTAATGCAGGACAACACAATGAAGACAGCTCCTTTTTCAGTATTATTTTTGTGCGATGCACAAAGTAACTACCTTCCTTTAACAAAAAAAATCTAAATTCTTTTTCAGTATTTGACCTTTTAAATTAAGTTTGTCTGTGAAAAGGCATGTACACTTTACACATGTGTTAGGATATTCCCTTCTAGGATGTAAGATGAGGGTATTACGTCATAGTTTGGAGTGCTAGACAGCTCAAAATAAGACTTAATAAACCCATTACTACATAGATACGCATTTTTAATTAATCTTCCACTGAAGAAAATAGTTAGAATTTATACAGTCATGAATATGTATCATAAGAAATAGTTTTTATTTTCTAGCAGAGGGTAGCTTAAAGCAGGTTGAAAGTAAAGCAGAATGTGCCTTTATGCGCATTCTGCTTTACTTTCAACCAGCCTGAAGTGGTCACCTAGCTGTCTTCAAAATTAGAATCAGGCTATGGGGTAATTGTTTAATGCATTACCCCATAGCCTGATTTTTAGTTTAGAAAATAGGTGGCCACTTAAAGCAGGATGAAAGTAAAGCAGAATGTGCCTTAGGCACATTCTGCTTTAAGCTTCCATCTGCTAGTTTATAGCAAATATTTCTTATTATACATATTCATAACTGTATAAATTGGAACCATTTTCTTCACTGGAGGAATCAATGAATCCTTATGCCATCACCAAACCCTATGATGTACTCATTAGACTTGTCATAAAGCTGATATTATAATGAGCAGTCACATAAAAGGGTTTGGTGAAGGCATAAAGGCGAAAACCTTGAAATTAGGTGGTGTACACACTCTTGTCTGAAGCCCTGTCTCTACTAAACCCTATATTGTGACTACTCATTAGAACCAACCCAAAGATACAATGCTCTTGAGTAGTGACATCATAAGGTTTGCTTGGTTTAAACATATACATGCATTTCAAAAACACACAACAAAATAAATTCAAGATTGAAACTAAAGCAAACAAACTTATTATGTTTTTTATGCCCCCGGCATCTATAGATACGGAGGCATATAGTAATCGTCCTGTCCGTCCGTCCGTCCGTAACAGGTTAAGTAGATTTTACCATTTCGTCTAGCATCAACACCGCTTACTAAAATGATTGGATACTTATACAGTTGTTGCCTTGGACCATTCCCTATCCACCAATATCACCCAAGCTTGATTTTGACCTTGACCTTGACCTAATTTGGACTTAGAATATTTTAAATGAGCTATTTCTTGGTTAGCTAGATTTTACAGTTTCGTCTAGCATGAACATAACTGACAACAATGCTTTGGTACTTATACAGTTGTTGCCTTGGATCACTACCAATCCACCCATATTACCCAACCTTGATTTTGACCTTGACCTTGACCTAATTTGGACTTAGAATATTTTAAATGGGCTATTTCTTGGTTAACTAGATTTTACCGTTCCGTCTAGCATCAGCATAACTGACTACAATGCTTTGGTACTTATACAGTTGTTGCCTTGGATCACTACCAATCCACCCATATTACCCAACCTTGATTTTGACCTTGACCTAATTTGGACTTAGAATATTTTAAATGGTCTATTTCTTGGTTAACTAGATTTTACCGTTCCGTCTAGCATCAGCATAACTGACTACAATGCTTTGGAACTTAAACAGTTGTTGCCTTGGATCACTACCAATCCACCCATATTACACAACCTTGATTTTGACCTTGACCTTGACCTAATTTGGACTTAGAATATTTTAAATGGGCTATTTCTTGGTTAACTAGATTTTACCGTTTTGTCTAGCATCAGCATAACTGACTACAATTCTTTGGTACTTATACAGTTGTTGCTTTGGATCACTTCCAATCCACCCATATTACCCAACCATGATTTTGACCTTGACCTAATTTGGACTTAGAAAAAATTCAGAATATATTGTCAAGGATGCCACCGGGGGCATAAGTGTTTATTGAACGTGCATTCTTGTTATACCCTTGCGACGAGTCATCGGGGATATATAGAGATCTGCCCTTACTGCCCTTTCTGTATGTACGTGTCCCAAATGCACAGGCTGCATTTCTTGTCTGATTCTCAGGAAACTTTACACAAGTGTTCACAAACATCACATCTTGTACGATTTTGTGTCTTCACTTCCTTTGGTCCAAAACTAGGTTGCCGTTACTTTAATAGAGCTTTGCGAGGGTATAATTATAATGTCTGCAATGTCTTCTTCCCTAATTTCACTATTTGTATGTATGCTCTTATTTCACTTCAGCAAGCCAAGAATGGTAGGAGGAAGGTTCTTGCCTCGACACCCATCAACATGCAGAAGTATGCCAGTGATGTGCCTATCCAGCATGATCTCACCTTCACACTGTCCCCAGCTAGTAGGAAGATAGTGGCTGCCAAGGTCAAACTGACCTTGTCCTGTGTCTTCATCAGGGAGGGAAAAGCTACGTAAGATTTCTTAACCCCTTCAGTGCCATGATGTCATCAAATTTAAAAAATTGTCGTCTGCTTCTATTTCTAAAAAACAATTTTTAGGTGTTTTGACTTAAGAAATATTGAAATGAATGTCAAACAGTTTTGATCCAAACTGTTTGCAAAAAACTGTTGTGCTCGGGGTAAGGCAGTGAAGGGGTTAACACTTATCCTGCTGAATATTAGTGTATATAAAATTTAGTCTACTATAATCATCCACCATCTCAAATTATTACATTGACTAATAGAATAAGGAAGTCTTCTCCCAAGAAATATGGCAGACAGGTCCTTAACACCTTCAGTCCTAGTGAAGAGTATACACATCATTAACAAACTGTTACCTATGAAGAATACCTTTGTACTGTGCAAATAGTGTAGACCTTGATAAGAGGGCTCCTGTAGGAGCCCTCTGATCAAGGTCTACACTGTTTGCCATATTGCAATACATTGTTAAAATCAACCCTAATTAGTCTAAAATGGACTAGACTTAATTGGAAATTAGGAGTGGTTATTTAAAGTTTCAGGGGTTAATGAGTTAAGAAAACAGTGGAGGTACTGGGTCTACACTGTTTTAAAAAAAAAAGCATTTGTATATGCTATAAGCAAGAGTCTTTAATTTATTTCTCCACTAAAGAAAACAGTTCTAAATTATAGAGTCATGAATGTGTATCATAAGAAATAATTTCTATATGTTAGAAGATGGTAGCTTAAAGCAGGTTGAAAGTAAAGCAGAAAGCGCCTTAAGGCGCATTCTGCTTTACTTTCAGCCTGCTTTAAGTTATCACCTATCTTCAATACTAAAACAGGCTATGGGATAAAGGGTTAAGATAAAAGTAAAGCAGAAAGCTTCTCTTTCATTCTGCTTTAACGCTCTCCCCCAATAGCTCTCCCATCAACTTGCCTTTTGGCACATTCACATACTCCTCAATGTCCTCATAGAGATGCCTTTCATGGTTTAATGTAGAGTATGAAACAACTAGTTTTAAAGATTAGAGCTTCAGATAAAGAGAGGATTTTAGATATTAAAAGTCTAATGTTTCTACAAAACCCTATACTGTGACAACTCTTTAGAATCATCGCAAACAAATGAGTCAAATGAGTAGGCATAACACAAGACAAAAGGGACAAACAAGTTTGAATAATAATGGGAAAGAATATTATCAGCAACTGTTCTTGTGCATATCTTAAAACATTTTAAAATTTCAAAATTATGTTTGTTATAGCGATGAGGACATGCAGAGTGTAGCCTCGTTGATGTCCATCGGGAAGACAGACATTGGTAACCTGGACGACATTGAAGATGAAGACACTGACCCGAACATCTCATCAAAATTCTCTGAAATTACAAGCCAGCTGACACAGTTGGAGACTAGTCATAACATGGGTAATCCCTTCGGTGACCCCGATATGGATGTTGATGATGATATTGGTATTGGCTTTTGTTTCCTTTTGCTTGCTATCTCTTTACATAGGAAAATCCTGAAACCATTTATGCCTAGGCCTATTCCCCCAAAAATATAACACTTATAAACAGTATAGACCCAATGAGACAGCCTTGAATATGTTTTCTTGTCAGGGTCTGTATGTTTTTCTATGGTATTTACAGACAGTCTCTTGTATTAACTCTTTCAACACTAAGTAACTCTTGTGTGTTATTAAATTCCATTGTTGATCTTTTTAAATACCTAAACATGAACCAGTCTGCTTGGAATTCTGGTTAGCTCAATAAACACTGGTCTAAATTAGCAAACAGTGTAGACCCAGATCAAAGGAGCCGATCAGGCTCTACACTGTTTGAAAATGTAATGAATATATTTTAAATGGGTCTATGGTGTTGAAAGAGTGAAATAAAAGTCAAGGTTGAATATAAAGTCAAGGTGGAAAAAGGTTTATTTATGGGGCATTGGATTAAAGAACAACTCACATGTTATTGCCATAAGCATTTGTCTCGATTAGTTGTGATTGTTCATTAGCCTCTTGTTTTCAAGACAATTCTAATGAGTTGTCACAACAAAGGTCTGTGTGGAACATAAGCTTTTAGTCTGAATTAATTTCCTTAGTTGGAGCCATTTTCGATATTGGTGACCGATTGTGGTTCAAACAGATTATGAAGGTCCAATTTGTTGTGATACAGCTCATACATTAAAAGTAGCCTTCTGCAGACTGTGGACGAATTTATAATAATTGCTGCAAACAGTTTAGATCCAGATGAGATGCCAAGTAACTTGGCGTCTCATCTGGATCCAAACAGTTTGTCACTCTGATGATATTTTCGAAAAGAAAATTATATTTCCATAACATTTGAGAATTGTTGCAGAAGACAAAAATTGCAGATGACAATTACACAGTGTGCAGAAGGTTAATAGTCAGAAATAAGAATACAGGGATCCAGATAATGGGAGTATTTCAAAAACTAAAACCTTTATTTCTTCATTAAACCCTATGGTGTCACTACTCATTAGAACCGTCTCGAAGAGACGATTCAAATGAGTAGTAACACCATAGGATTTGGAGCAGTATGAGTGAAAAAAAGTTGGATTTGTTCATATTACTCCCCCTGATCTGGAACCCTGAAGAATAGATTCCACAAACTATATTCCTATGTAAAGAGATACGTTTTCCAGTTTTGTTTTCATTCTTTAGCATGAAATTTGCCATTGAAAACTGACAACATAAATAATGTACAACATTTCAATATTTTACTAGATTACTAAGTGTTCAAATGTTTTAGATTCTGTTTGTTAGAAACTTAGGATTTTTAGGCAAGTAATTTTTCAGAGAAGATATAGTCGAACCTCAATATCTCAAACTTGCTTAATTCATAAATTACATATACATGATAACTCTAACTTGCTTTTGTCAAATTTACTCTTAATGACGTATGTTGGAATTAAAATGTGACTATGCCACGTTGGCTAAAGTAGTGTGACTGAAGCAAATGAGCCGTGCCATGACAAAAGCTGCTTTATTGCATTGCAATATTGTACAGACCAAGCACCATTGTCATCCAATACTCTGTATCTGAGTCTACATTTTCAAATACCTTATATAATAATAATACTGCTAAATACAACAATTTAGATGCATGTGGGTGTCAAACAGTGTAGATCAAGACTAGCCGTTGCATCTTTGATGCAGCAGCTGGCCTTGCAATGATCAACACTGTTTGTAATGCAGTAAGTCATGTATTATCATGGCACGGCTCAAAGTCAAGGCATCGAGGTTTGACTGTTATTAATGGCAACCATTGAGTGTACTGATTATCTATATGAGTTTAACCCATTCATGTCTAGGTATCTCAACCTTTTCCCCCATAGCCACCCATGCAAATCACCTATTATCAAATGATACAGTAATGTAGTGATTCTGGGTTTCAGGCAGATGGCTGCTTTAAGCAAGATCAAAGTAAAGCAGAATATGCCTTAAGGTGCATTCTGATTTATTTCAACCTGTTTAACTCTTTGAACCCTAGTCACGCATATATGCCTCATTTACAAACAGTGTACCTGTGAGGAGTACTCTTGTCCTATGCAAACAGTGTGGACCCTGATCAGAGGGCTCCTTAAGGAGCCCTCTGATCAGGGTCTACACTGTTTGTCATTTGCTATATATTGTAAAAATCAACCCAAAAATGTCAAAAATAGACTGGACTAAATTTAAAACTAGAATTGTCTATTTGAGGTTTCAGGGGGGAAAGGGTTAAGTGTTCATTTATCCTCAGGCTATGGGGTAAAGGGTTGATGTCCTTATGGCTGTTTTTCTGCTCTCTTGAGTGATTTGCATGATAACTTTGCCAGGTATAGTCTCTTGCTCCAAGTATTTCTTTAAACATAATGAAGTTTTCCTATTATTTTTTCCATTTTTGTTTTATTTTTTATCATTTCTCCTGCTGCAGTGTTTCGGTATCAAATGCATGAATATCTCGCTGAATTATTTGTGCATATTTAATGTAATGCATAGATACATCTTACTCACCCTGAATTTTTTTATTCATCTATAAAACTGTTTCTAATTTAAATATCTTATTATCTGAACTATTACATTCAGGGCTCAAGATAAGAGGGAGTTAGCTGAACAAATCCACCATTTTTTCACCTATTTCAGTACCAAATCCTATGGTGTTATTCTCATTAGAATCATCTCGAAGAGACAATTTTAATGAGTAGTAACACCATAGGGTTTAAAGCAGAAATAAAAAATTTAATTTTTGAAATACTCCCCTTATCTGGAGCTCTGGTCATTGCCCGATAAAATAAGGGAAAACTCAGCATTTTCTAACAGAGATTGAGACTGTTTACATCACTTGCTCTGTGGAAAGTAGATGTCTTGAGTAACTGTTTAGCATGCATTCTTGTTTGTGTTCAGCTGTAATAATTACAGTGAAACTTCGATATTTCGAACTCAGATAAATCGAACATACCCATATTGCAAAGTTAAAACATGGCTTAGCCACGTTTTAACTTTGAAATATGGTTATGTTCCACTTAACCGAGCATTAATTAATGCACTTCATGTGTCGAACTGTCGGATAGTTTGAGTTAAGTGAGTTCGAGATATTGAAGTTTGACTGTATTTGCTGTTTGAAGTGGTCTCAGTGTTGAAAGAGTTAATATTGTATGATGTTGAAACATTCATGGTTGATATTCATTGTTCAAGAAGTGAGAAGTATAAAATATCACATTTTACTGTGCAGAGACAGCAAAAAATAGAATTTTTAATTGCTCTTTGTAAAGATATTAAATGTACATGTCATAAGGTAAATCCAATTCCTTTTCAACTTCATTAATTATTATTGTATATTATTATTACTGACACAAGTGGTGTGGGGAAGATAGTGTTAGCCTTTGCCATACATTCCCAAAAAGTTAAAATATTTGCGGTTAGGTCAGTTATGGACTTAGTACTGCAGCTAGGGTCAATCATCTTCATAATTATGCTCATGGATGAGTACAGCATGCTGCATTGCAGATTGGTGACCTTTGACCTTGATTTCTGTGACTTAGGTTAAGTGTTTTTGTTTAAATCAGTTATGGGTTAACATATTGTATGCATTTATGGTCATGCATACTGTGTGGTATCCATGTTTTACAAACACATTTATAATATATATAAATGCATATCTGTAAGGTATTATATCCTGAATAATTATAAATGCAAAATAACCTATGTGCTATGATACTACTATCAGAAAGTAGGAATGCAGTAAAGCCACTATTACGACCACTCAGTTGTGTTGACTATTAGGTATCATCAATAGGTGACTGCTTAAAGCAAAGTAACAGTTAAACAGAAAGCTCCTTTAGGAGCTTTCTGTTTTACTGTCACCTTGCTTAAAACTGCCTTTTATACAATCAATATGCCTTCGTTCTAGTGGTGGTCATAGAGAGGTTTTACTGTAGTTTCCATTGCTCTTTATCAGCACAGAGTATATGTTTGAAAAAAACAACATTTGTATGAGCATATATGTATCGATGAAGGCATGGAAAATCATTAATTATGAAGGAAATTATTAATCCATTACCCAATAAATATGCCTTTGAACTATTCCTTTACTGAAGGAAACAGTTCCTCTTTATACAGTCATGAATATACATGAATAAGAAATATATTCTATATCCTAGCAGATGGTAGTTTAAAGCAGGCTGAAAAGGAAAGCTTTACTTATATCTGCTTTAAATTGTCACTTGTCTTCAAGCTACAAACAGACCTATGGGTTATTTATGAAGGAAATGATGAATACATTCATTGCATTAAAAGACCTACAGTCGAACTTCAATATCTCGAACTCACTTAACTCGAACTATCCGATACATCGAAACATGAATTTGTCTTATTTCAAGCTCAGTTTAGGGGAACATATCCGTGTTTCAAAGTTAAAACGCGGCTTTGAAATACGGGTATGTTCCACTAAACCGATTTCTAGATATCGAAGTTCAACTGTATGTACATTTTTTCTTTCAGAGCAAGGATTTCAGAAGTACACACCTAAGAAACCTCCGATGAATCCGTTTGAGGAGGAGGAGGAGGATAATCAGAAGAGTCCTGACAAAGACATTGATGCCAATGCATCTCTCAACACTAACACAAATAACAGTAACAGAAATAATAGTAATGTGTCATCTAATCCATTTGGTGATACTGAAGAGGAATTAGGTAAAGACAATCCATTCTCAGACAGTTTTGAATCGTCCTCGTTAGAAAGGAGTCGTAAAAAGAAAGTTGCTCCTCAACCCCCTAGGTCAAAATCACAACCTCTTGCACCAGAGACAAAAATAGCACCAGAACTGAATGACAAGACTGAAAACGTGACTCCGGATAAGAAGCACAAGTATTTAAAAATGCCAAAGAAGAAGGCACCGACTCCGCCACGGCCAGTTTACAAGGGAACGCCACCTTCTACTCCACCTGCTCAGAGAAAATCAAAGTCACTGACTCCGCCACCAGTTACTACAAAGAATGGTGAAACAGATAGTAGCACTCCTAGTACACCTCATTCTAAGTAAGTGGTAGAAATAAAGTTAAGTAGTTGCTAGATTTTGTAACTCTTAATTTTAATTTAGAAATAATGAATTCATACCAGTGTATTATTGTGCAATAGAATACTGGTAGGAGTTGAGATGCGAAGTAATTAAATCACGAGGCTGTAGGCCGAGTGTTTTAATCACAATCATCTCAACAGCTGCCTGTGTTCTATTGCACAATAATACACTGTTATGAATTTGTTTTTATGCCCCCGGCATCGACAGATGTGGGAGCATATAGTAATCGTCCTGTCCGTCCGTCCGTGCCTCCGCTAGGATACTTATGTGGCTAAAATTCTTAGCCCCATAATAGAAAAACATTAACCTGGCCGTCTCTTGTGACATTAACCTGGCCATTTCTTGTGACATTAACCTGGCCAGTTGTGGGACATAGGGTTAGGGGTAGGGTTAGCCTCCAGATCATTCTATTCCAAGTTAGAGCAAAAAGAAATTGTCTCTTGTGTGGCTAGCCACGCAAGAGAAAACAATAGAAAATAGCCACATATGTATCGTAGCGTAAGAACGTCCGAGGTTAAGAAGATTTTACCGTTTCGTCTAGCATCAACACCGCTTATTCAAATGCTTAGATACTTATACAGTTGTTGCCTTGGACCATTCCCTAGCCACCAATAATACCCATCCTTGATTTTGACCTTGACCTTGACCTAATTTGGACTTAGAATATTTTGAATGGGCTATTTCCCTGGTTAACTAGATTTTACCGTTTCGTCTAGCATCAACAATACTTACTACAATGCATCTATAATTATACAGTTATTGCCTTGGACCATTACCAACCCACCAGTAATACCCAAGCTCAATTTGACCTTGACCTTGACCTAATTTGAACTTAGAAAAGATTCAGAATATATTGTCAAGGATGCCACCGGGGGCATAAGCGTTTATTGAACGCGCAGTCTTGTTTTATTCTAACACTTCAAATTAAGCATAATTTGCACCGACGTAATGGGCTACATTTTTGTGCATGAATTTTGAAGCCATATTACGTTAAGTTAAGCTGTTACAGCACATGCATGTTTTATAGAGAATTTAAACACATATATGTTCCTTCTTTTTTTATAGGGGTGTGGAGGTGTGTTAGAATGCTGAATTATTCAACTTGTGAAAAAATAACTAGTTAATTGTTTCCTAAGGAAGGAATGAAAGTGAGACTTAGGTATTACTTTAACGTTTGCGGCGACACAAAGGCCAACAAGCTATCCTGTTTGGGCTATTTCTCTGCAACCAAGGGTCAAAATCTTTTGAGAGTTGTCAGGATGAATAGTTACCAATTGAAAATATAAGCATTGCATTTTGGTTCTGGTTCCATAATCAATACCTTAGTCTACTGGAGCCCTCTGATCTGGGTCTACACTGTTTTGCAAATAATATATATATACTGATTTCCCATACAGTAACAGTCCAATCATTCATATTTTAATCAGTAAACTGATTAGGAATCTATTCCATAATATACAGTCTTGGTCGATTTTGTTTTTCTGCACTCCATAATTTCTCTTATCGATCCAATGAAACTGCAATAATTGTATAATATTGGTACTTTGTGTTGAGCAGTCAACCATTCTCATTAACCAAATATTCAGGCCCAACGCTTTTAAAGCATTTGAGTTGAGTCTGAGTTCGTTCTTAAGCATTTGATTGGTCAGATTTGATCCTAGGCTCAAATCTGACCAATAAAAATTTTGAGAACGAGTTCAGACTCAACTCAAATGCTTTATAAGCATGGACCCTGTACTGAACCATGCTCAAGCATGAATGGCTCACTGTTCTATCAGTTTTATGTTCTGTGTTTCACCAACAGAAAGACAGAGGAAGACACACCAGTAACACAGGAAACTCCCACGTCAGATTCCAGTTTTGTAAGTATTACAGCGGTCCCTCTCTACAACGGCCCTCCCAACAACGACTCCCTCCTTACAACGGCCCTTGTCACAGTTCCCCAAAGAGGACAATTATGTCCAACCTATTCACGGCTGCAATGTCGTCTATTTAAAATTGTTGTCTGCTTTTTTTCTCAAAGTTACATAATGGACATTTTGACAGAAATCATTTTAATTACGAGTGACAAACAGCTTGAATCCAGATCAGACGCCGCATTACGTGGCGTCTGATCTGGATTCAAGCTGTTTGCAAATGTAAGCTCATTTCCCTCCCTATAACGACTCCCTCCTAACAACGCACACATTTTTTGTCTCCCATTGCAAGTCGTTGTAGAGAGGTAACGCTGTATTAGCCTACTACAGACTGTGTGATTGTCATCTTCAATATTTGTCATCTGCAACAATAGGCTGGGTGACAGTAAAACAGAAAGCTCCTTTAGGAGCTTTTCTGATTTGCTGTCACCTGGCTTTAAGCTGTCATCTATCTTTTATACAATCAATAAGCCTTCGTTTTAGTAATAGAGAGGTTTTACTGTACTTTAACACTTCATCTGCTGAATATTCATGAATAAAACTCTTCCCTATATGAATATCTGTTATCTGAACTATTACAATTGCTATCAAAATATGGAAAAATCTCCCAGGAAAGAGTGCAGACTTGCGTCAGACAGATCCCTATCAGAAAACAGTGCAGACCCTGATCAGACAGCTCCTGAAGGAGCTGTCTGATCTGGGTCTAGACTGTTTTTCAAAAAGTATCAGTATATATCAACAGAAAGAGAAGGGTTTAGTTCATGTAATTTACATTTTATATTGGCAGGGAGAGTCACCTGTACACACACGAGCCAGCTCCACTATGGACCTACTGGACTGGTGTAAGGAGGTCACCAGAGGCTGCAAAGGGGTCAAGGTCACTAATCTAACAACATCATGGAGAAACGGTTTGGCCTTCTGCGCTGTTATACATCACTTTAAACCTGATCTAATGTAAGTCAGCATATCAGAAGACACCAATGTGATATCCAGAATTCTGGATATTAACTGTTTAATATCTCATAACAAAGAAGAGTCTTAGACTAAGTGAGAAGTATGATCTATCTGATAAGATCCTGCTCTGTAGATATTTGTAAAGGACATCCTGTAGACATTCTAAAGGGCACCAGATGTGTGACAAAATATGTAGACCCTGCTTAGGTATGGTTACTATACTACAGCAACTGGTATTGATCTACACTGTTTGCAATGATTGTGAGCCTGTTTCTTATTACATGGCCCAAATAATTTAAACCCCTGAGCTGTTGGTCGGATTAAAATTTCTTGTCTGATTTTATGTCACATACTATTAGATTTGAAGCCTGGGTTCTATTAGATATTGAGTTACTCTATATGATCAAGATTCAGACTGTTTTCAAACGAGTGTACTTTGAGCAAGACAATTATAGGGTTAAACTTTGATATACATAAATCTTGATAAATATTCATTTTGCATTTCTATTTCTTTCAGAGATTTTTCAAAGCTAGCTCCACATGATATAAAGGGAAATAATAGAAAAGTGAGTACACATGTATTATACCTCACAGTTTCTACAGAGTTATTTCCCCTATGCATGATCACAATCAGTGAAAGAATACCTGTGCTCAGTGTAACCCTGTAGTACCATATGTATTACAAAATCCATTGTGTCTTGATAACTTAACATATGCTTTGCAAACATGCTGCATTAACCCATTACTCCATAGATACACATTTTAACACATTCAATTTAGTTCTCTATTGAAAGAAATAGTTCTATTTTATACAGTCATAAATATGAACTGTAAGAAATATTTTTCATATGCTAGCAGAAGGAAGTTTAAAGTAGGTTGAATGTAAAGCAGAATGTGCCTTAAGGCGCATTCTGCTTTACTTTCAACCTGCTTAAATGCTCTCCTGTCTTCAAAGCTATAAACAGGCCAATGGGATAAAGTGTTAAGCATATCCCCAAGTGTTTTAAATGAGTGGTTGCTCAGCACATTGAGCCCAAGTGATGCCACTGATGAGTATACACATCTTTTACAAACAGTGTACCTGTAAGGAGTACACTTGTCTTATGCAAAGAGTGTAGATCCAGTTAAGAATACTCGTATAGGAGCCCTCTGATCAAGCTCTGAACTGATTGTCATTTTGTAATTTATTGCAAAAACAACCCTGAATAGTCAGAAGTTGACTAGACGTTAATAGGAAACTGGCATCGTCCATATAAAGTTTCAGGAATAAATGAGTTACTATAAGTTTGACTGTAATTATTCTTCTTATTACAGGCATTTGATGCTGCAGCGAAGCTGGGTATACCGAGAGTGATAGAGCCGTCAGACATGGTGTTACTGGCTGTACCTGACAAGCTCGCTGTGATGACCTACCTTCACCAGCTACGCTCATACTTCACAGGCACGTCACTGGAGGTAAATGTCATAGCTAAATGTGATGTATATTCTATTCTTTCAAGTATGACTAATGTCTTTGAGAGCTTAATATGTTGTCATCCAGTCGATGGAATTTGCAATATCCGTTGACCTACAGCTTTCATACTTGCAGCACACATGCCTTTGGACAAGCCCTTTCCATCCATGTGATTTGTTTTTACCCCTGTGACCTTGATGTTAACCACAACATCTGCATTCAAATTTCAAAAATTGCATTAAATTTTTGAAAAGTGCTCACAACTGCAATAATATACCTTTTTGCCTATAGCTATCATACTTGCAACACACTTCCTTTGAGACAAAAGCATTCCATCCATGTGAAAATTTTGACTGTGACTTTGACCTTGTTCTCTAATAGTGGAGTTTGAATTCGTCTTAAGACATTTGTTGTTGAATTTAAGACATTTGTTGTTGAATGGTTTAAAAAAAATGGTAGTAACAGTTATTAAGCATGAAATTTTAAAAGCATTTAGCAACTTAGTTGACATTTCTTTAATTATTTTGAATGTTTGGTAATATTTTAGTCTGCAACAATTGTTGTCGGTCATTGTTCTAAAACTAGAATTGTCTAAACTTTCTTTTCAAAATTGGGCTAGAGTGTCAAATACTAGAAGTTTTGGATCCTGGCGAGACACCAAGTTAACAGTACTTGATGTCTCTTCTGGGCCCCGTTTCATAAAACTTTGTATGACAAAAACAATCGTAAATCAAAACTTTAAAATACATTTAATTTCTGATTTCTCTATCTTATCCTGTCTTGTGACATCTCTTTGGAATTGTCTTTTCAAAACCATTCCAAAAAGATGTCACAAGATAGGATTAGATGGAGAAATAGATACTTATTGAGACTTTTATAATCTGACTTATGACAACATTTGTCAAAGTTTTATGAAACGGCCCCCTGGGTTCTAACTGTTTGTAAAGGTAATCATGATCTTATTGCTGACGTGCAAAGAGTTTATGCATGACACATAATTATTTTGTTCTCTTGGCAGATTCAACAAATAGGTCCAAGTACAAGTGAAAGTACTTATACTCTAGGAGAACAAGATGATGCCCAGGATAAGGCTATTTCTAAGGAAATGTACGGTACAGACAATAAAAATGGTTTGACCCCCAAACCAGCTGTGAACAGTCGTGAACACAGCAAATCTCCGGTCCCTAGTGTAGAGCAGAACTCTAATAGTGATAAACAAACTGACACTGTAGATAGCAGTGAAGGTAGTGTGGTGATGAGAAATGCTGCTGACAGTAGGGGAAGCTCAAAAGAAAAATCACCGGCAAAACATTTAGAGAATGTAAGAAAGTCATCATCATCAGAAAGGAGTTTGTCAGATAAGAAAGTGTCTGATAATCCCTTTGATGAACCAGATGAGTCATCTGTAGAGGAAAATACCAGTGAAAAGTGAGTAAGATCTAAGCCAACCCTTTTCTTCACAGAATCACTTTTGAACACCTATACCTATTCCTATACATAAACACTAACATGAAAGTTGATTTTTTGTGTGTGTCCTATATGAGATTTTAGCTTTACTTTCATCTGCGTTTAACCCATTACCCCATATCTGGTTTCTAGTTTTGAAGACAGGTGACCACTTAAAGCAGGTTGAAAGTAAAGCAGAATGCGCCTTAAGGTGCATTCTGCTTTACTTTCAGCCTACTTTAAGCAACCATCTTCTTGAATATAGCAAATATATCTTGTGATACAAATTCATGACTGTATAAATTGTTATGTACCAGTAGAGAATATTTGGTGACTACAGTGTAGCTCCATTATATCGCGGAAGTTGGGGTCCACGAAATGAAATCCGCGATGTGGTCGGATCGCGATATAGCCCAATTCTGAGCTGAACTAAATTCTGTTGAATATTCCATTGCCAAACTCTATTATATCAATGTCATGCAATAAACACGGTTTCTTGGTTGATTACCTTGTTATTTCTTGTCAAAACAAGTCTTTATATGCACTGTCATATCTAGCATCAGCGTTTTCATGTGTATTATACCAAATGTGTAATTTTCGTTTTTGACAACGGCCGCCATTTTGATTTAAATGTGGTGTGTATCAGTAAGATTCAGTTACTCGTGGAAATCACACTTAATGCCTATATCGCGATTAGAAAGCGGATAAAATGAGATTTTCTCGGTTGAATGGTCAAAAAACAACGTACCGCGGTGTATAAAATTGAAAGAACAATGAAACCAATTTACAGTTCGCAGGTTAAATTTTATTCATTTCTTGGCCGACATTGTTCGAGTACGTTGTAATCAGGTACGAATCGCAGTTATAATTGTAAGCGTCTGTTGATGTATCAAAATGTGAATGACTGTGATTTTAATGTCTGTGATTATCTCTCCACTACTATTAATGCGGATTAGTCGACTTTGATAGTTATTACTCAATCAGGTTAGTTTGCTAATTATTGCTAAATAATGAGGGAAACTCGCATGCGCGAGTTCACTCAAGGCTTATTGTTTGTTTGTTAGTGCACCTGTCAATCAACGCAGCGGGATGACACACGCGCAGTCCACAGCTGGTGATAATTGACACTGATTACGCAATTATAGCGACCTGTTAAAGGAAGATATAATTATGAAAGAAACAGAAATGATCGCTACTCGGCTTTTATTGACTTTTAGTATACATATAGGAAAAAATTGGGTCCAAGCCGGGACCGCGATATATTGGCTTTCGCGAAATAGCGGACCGCGAAGTAATGGAGCTACACTGTAGCTTTGAATGAGAAATGTTATCTGGCAAGGTGGATGAATATATCAGGTGAGCCGCAGGCGAACCTGATATTTTCAGAAGCTGAGCCAGATAACATATCTCATTCAAAGCTAGTCACCAAATATTCTGTTTATCCTTGTCACAATAGCAAAACATATAGAGAATGTTTTTTATGCCCCCGGCATCGACAGATGCAGGAGCATATAGTAATCGTCCTGTCCGTCCGCGCCACCGAAATGGGTGTCCGTCCGCGCCACCGAAATGGGTTAGAGGGCCTTTTCTGGCCAGATAACGGTAAACATAACAAAAGAAGACAATAGAGTTCATTCCGTAACAATAGAATAAGGGGCCGTGGCCCGTTATTCAAACAAAAGAAAATAACAAAAGAAAAGGCCCTCTAACCCATTTCGGTGGCACGTCCGTCCGCACGCACGAAAGGTCCTTTGTTTGGTAGGGAGAACAATAGATTCCATTCATTCCGTGATTGCCCTATTGTTATTGTTGGGTTTTTTTGTTGCTATTGGGTACTTTTAAACAAAAGAAAAACCCAACAAGTGCCCAAATGGAAGGACGTCCGTCCTACCGTCCGTCTGTCCGTAACCAGGTTAAGTAGATTTTACTGTTTCGTCTAGCATCAACACCACTTATTCAAATGCTTGGATACTTATACAGTTGTTGCCTTGGACCATTCCCTAGCCACCAATAATACCTAAACTTGATTTTGACCTTGACCTTGACCTTATTTGGACTTAGAATATTTTGAATGGGCTATTTCTTGGTTAACTATATTTTACCGTTTCGTCTAGCATCAACACCGCTTACTCCAATGCTTGGATACTTATACAGTTGTTGCCTTGGACCATTCCCTATCCACCAATATCACCCAACCGTGATTTTGACCTTGACCTTGACCTAATTTGGACTTAGAATATTTTGAATGGGCTATTTCTTGGTTATCTAGATTTTACCGTTTCGTCTAGCATCAACACTACTTACTACAATGCTTCTATACTTATACAGTTATTGCCTTGGACCATTACCAACCCACCAGTAATATCCAAGCTTAGTTTGACCTTGACCTTGACCTAATTTGGACTTAGAAAAGATTCAGAATATATTGTCAAGGATGCCACCGGGGGCATAAGCGTTTATTGAACGCAGTCTTGTTTAAAGCTAGAATCAGTTTTGTTCTAGGATTCTCACTAAAGAAATAGAAATGTTACTCTAGAAAAGCACACGTTTATATAGACGATGTCAGTGGCGTCACATCCTAGTTACTTTGAAAAGAAATAAAAGAACCTTTGATATATCTAGTGTTTTTCACTCAGGACATCTAAAAGGTGGACAAATATAGAAGTATCTCAGCAAGCGACTGGTGGTGCGTACTTTCAAACACTTTAATTGCAGCGAAAAAGCGTCGTTACACATTGGGATTCTGTCAAAAGATTTTAGAATACTTTTCCTAACAGGGGGAAAATAAGTGTCTCGGTGAAAAAATTAGTTCCGGCAATAGGTCATGTGACCAACTGACATAATAACATCGGTCATGTGAACAACTGACGTAAACCAAAGTTTATCAGGCACCCCTTTATCCGCCAGGGCCCGGGTGCATGACACATAGTTAGTGTCTACCTGTAAGGTAAGTACTTCGCCGTTAGTTTATCTATACTGAGTATAGTAGAAAAAAATCAATATTTAACTCTCAGCGATGGAGTTAGCATACAGGTAGACACTAACTATGTGTCATGCACCCGGGCCCAGGAAAATAGGCACGTGACAGGATAACTATTATTTATCTTATTTTGTAATCAATGAATGTTATTCACCATCTACAGGAACCAGTCATTACAGAACAAGAGGAAAGACCTTGACCTTCCTAGTCTGAGGCCATCTAGTGACATAAAGGTAAAGGAACTACATACACACATTGCTCCAGGCAGGGAGAGGGCAGTTGAACCTGGATATCTCAAATTTGCTTAATCCGGCTAACTCCTCCTACAGTTTTCAGGCTACAGCCTTATAACTTGGTAGAATATTTGCACATATACCATATATGTGCATGTGAACAGGATTTTGACCTGCTTTAATTTTTGCCCGGGGGGGGGGGGGGGGACTAATATTTGTCTTACAGACAAAGCCATCCTTCTAGTTTACACCTTTAGATATTTGCTCCTCTTGAAAAAGTAGTTCCAATCTATAATGTCATGAATATGCACCATAAGAAATATGTTCTATATCTTAGCAGATAATAGCTTAAAGCAGACTGAAAGTAAAGCAGCATGTGCCTTAAGTTGCATTCAACATGCTTTAAGTGGTCACCTATCTTTAAAACTAAACACAGACTATTGGGGAAAGGTTTGAATTTCACTTACCTGTAATTCTTCATTTGAAATTGATAAATTGTGTTCTCTGATGTCAAACATACCCACATTACTAAGTTTAAACATGGCTAAGCCACATTCTACCTTTGAAATATAGGTAAGTCTGAGCTTAATCATTCAAGATAGCAAGGTTTGACTGTTTTTTAAATAATAGAAACTTTATGTCTTCATTTTGACCACTTTATAGTATCAAGGAGACATTTATAAAGAGAAGTCACAACATACAATTTGTAGAAGACAATTTTAGAATTTTTGTCCTAAACTGCTTTGTACATGTACTAATTTTACACTAAAATCTTATTTTCCCTAATCTTTCATTTGCTTTATTCAATGTGAAGGACGCCACTTTTGTTAAGTTTGACATTAGAAAAACCATTTGGAGCTTGTTTCTTAACTTTAAGTGATAGAAAGTGTTATGATTTGACTCAGGATTAAATTTCAGTGCATTGCAGAATTAATGATATATGCATATCTTTTAAAGTTACGATCTGTGTCCAAGTCTCCGTCCAAGGAAAGAGAGATGACTCCGGATACACCAAACTCAGAGGCTTCTGATTCGTCAACAGCAAGCCGGAAGTCTCGACAGCTGGAGCTCAAAGAGCGAGCACAGTTATTGCTGCAGAAAGCCCGCAAGGAAAATGAGGTCAAGCGACAGTCATTTACCAAGGAGACTGTTGAGCCCAGTCCAGAACCTAATCTAAGTCCAGAGGATCAGAAAACACTAGAGGAAGTAGGATAGTTTCATTTACTCTTTGATATGGTAGCTCATTAATACTACAGTAGAACCTCTCTATTACGACCACTAAGTTGTGTCAAATATTAGTCGTTTAAGACAGGTGACTGCTTTAAGCAATGTGAACGTGAAACAGAAAGCTCCTACAGGAGCTTTCTGATTCACTTTTACATTGCTTTAAGCTGTTATCTGTCCTTTATACAGACTAGTAGCCTTCATTTTAGTGGTCCTAATAGAGAGGTTCTACTGTACTCATATTATAATCACTGATTTCGGTTGTTTTTGTTGTTGAACTCTTGACTTCCAACAGAGACTGCAGACCTTTGCAAACAGTTTGGTCCCTGCAAACATGGAAGCTGATCAGGATCCAGCTGTTTGTCACATAGATCCTGTTTCATTAATATAAAAAAAATCACTTTAGAACTTAAGCAGACATTTTCAGCAAATAGCATTTGCTTAGTTTTGAAAGAATTAACTCATTTAACCCTAATTCAAGACTCTTTATTGACAAAGACTTAGCATGGGGTAAATAAACATTGTTTATGATTTCCAATAGAAAAAGAGAAGATAAAATGGATGAAACTGTTTGAATAAAAACCAAAACAGTATTTTGACGAAAAAGATTCAGCAAACTCACACATTCTGAACTTGCAGTATTTTGATTTCATTAAGGTAATGAACTCAATGTACTGAAACTTGGATAAGAAGTTAGTTAGGTTGGGTACACAGGCAAATCAAACCATTAACCCTTTCCCCAATAGAAGCGCCTTTTAGCGGATATCATTTATTCATCCGCTGAAGAAAGTAGTTCCAATTTAATCAGTAATGAATATGTATAATAGGGAATATTTTCTATAGTATAGCACATGATAGCTTAAAGCAGGCTGAAAGTAAAGCAGAATGCGCCCTAAGGCGCATTCTGCTTTACTTTCAACCTGCTTTAAGTAATCACCTATCTTAAGTATTAGAAATAAGCTATCAGGTAAAGGGTTAACACAAGAGTTATTGCCCTTTAATGTTATACTGAAATTTTGCAGAATCAACTTTGTTCACACTCAGCGCAAGCAAATATTATTGTATCTTAATGAAACTTGATGAGCAAGCATTTTGGACATAATGTCTTGTTGATCATGCATCTGGGTAGAGTGTCTTGTTTAATTTTGATAGGCAGTCAGAACCAAGAACACAAGAACACTTATTATTTGTTGAAAGTTTGCAAGTGAACTTGTCTGCTATCTTACTCAAACCAGTATAATATCAATCCTAGAGAAACATTCAAACAGGCAGAATGTCTAGTTCCATTTTGATTTCCAACCAGATTGCTGGAGTTAATCTGTAGTGAGTTATTTCCCTTGACTTGCTGAATACAAGGCCCCAATGAGTCCTTTACCCCATTGCCTATTTCTAGTTTTGATGAGGGGTGACCACTTTTAGCTGGTTGAAAGTAAAAAAAGCAGAATGAGCCTTTAGGCACATTCTACTTTACCTGCAGCCTGCTTTAAGCTACCACCTGCTAGGACATAAAAAAATAGAATACATGTATAATTATTTCTTTAGTGAAGGAATAAATTAAAGGTTTGAAAATGTATATTTATAATATTTATGGAGTAATGAGTTCAGTTGGAGAAAACCTTTCAAATAGTTTCCCCTTTATACATGTATGTCTCTACCAAACTCTATGACCCCTTGATAGCATTTTCTCTTCAAGATGATTCTTAAAGACATTAAGCCAGTGCATTCATTGATTCCCCCCTCATTATTCTCACTTGGTGTGAAAATACAGGTAGACCATGTGAAAATTGCTAAGGTAACGGCTCAGCCATCTGAAGCTTTGAATAGAGGCCCTTACATAATAGATCTCAATAGGTTTTTCAATGGGTTTTACTAACCAAGCTATCAAATATTAGGTGCGGGCCTCACATGAGACGCCTGAATGGTTCTTTGCCTAGACGCTAGCCGAGAAAGTGCATGGGCTCCATGCTTTGACTCAAACTTTCTACGGTGTAGGTGTTATCACCCAAGCTTGGTCATGTAATGTCTTTAAGAGGAATCACAGCATAGGTTGAGACATAAGGAAGGTTGTATTTAAAATATGCCCGTAATACTTTGCGAATTTTATTAGGGGCAGATACTTTAAGAACTTAGCATTCTTGGTTTTTTTTTTCTTTTCAGGAGGAGGAAAGACGAGTACGTCTTAGGGAGAAAGCCCGCAAGCTCATAAGTGAAACTAGAGATAGTATTGGTCGCCCAGAAAGTGAGTTTATACGACAGATGAGCAAAGAGGGCACAGGCTCAAAGACTTTACCCCAAGCAAAGGTTCGACCATCATCACTAAAAATAGAAGAACAAGGTATAAATTGTATAATACTTTCTTTAAATGCATTAAAGTCAACAGTTTTAGCAGGTTTACTCAATAATGCAAAAACTAGTTAAATTTGAATTGTGCTGAATGCTGTTTGACCTCTTCTCATTCTTATAAGGTATATTGGTGACCTGTGCAAACAGTTTGGATCTCAATGAGATTCCAAGTAATGTAGCATCTGGCCCAGTGCTTATAAAGCATTTGAGTTGAGTCTGGTGCATTCTCAAGCATTTGATTGGTCAGATTTGAGCCTAGGCTAAAATCTGACCAATTAAATGCTTGAGAATGATTTTAGACTCAACTCAAATGCTTTATAAGCATGGACCCAGATCCTGGTTCAAACTGTTTGGCATTCAGGTTGTACTTCTCAGATATGTATAAGAATGCATTGATCTTCAAAACATTCTTTCTTCCAATACTTCAAAAGTAATCAATGTCACTGGAAAATAGGCTTTGGGAAATTAAAAAGTTACAGCAGTTTTGCATAGACCACACTCCACATTTCCAACCAAGAATCAAGCTGTCTGCAAGGGTCTAGAAACAGTACCGACCCTGATAGGAAGTTGTATTTTCCATGTGGAACTTTATCAGGGTTTATACCACTCACAATTTCAAAGTGCCCATTTTCCTGTGACTTGACTTATGTGATATAATCAGTTGCTCACGTGATATGGTATAAATCTTTTGCACATGTGATATTCTAGAAATTCTCTTGCATATGTGATCTTTTTATTTCACAATGATCAGTTTACTGATTTCTGTGCATTTAAGTATTTATTTTCTTTTTTTGCATGCCACTTTGTTAGTTTGATGTCTTTACCCATGTTACACATATGAAACATAACTGATTTTGTTTGCAAAAGACTATACAGTAAAAGCCCTCTATTATAGCCACCAAATGGTGTTAAGTGTTCTGTTTTTAAGCTTGTGGATGCTTAAAGCAAGATAATGATAAAGCAAAAAGCTTTTAAAGTAGCTTTCTGCTTTACTTTCATCTTGCTTTAAGCAATCATATGTCTTGAATACCGTCAAATAGTCTTCTTTTCAGTGTTGGTAATAGAGGGGTTTTACTGTATATACTTTACATTGATAGGGTTCTGTTGATATCATATTTTTACAGTATGAGCTTGGATCAAGTGCAGAAGTAATTGTGTCATTGAAATGGCAGTCGGATATATATCTAGAGCCATCTAAAGTATAAAGATAACATATTTTGTGGCTATAAACAAGCTTTGATAAACAGTCAGTACTGTGGTACTATGACCACTCAAAAGAACTTGATCATTAGCAGTAATAAGAGCAATACCTGACTTAAAACAGGATGAAAGTAAAGCAGAAAGCTTTTCCTTTCCTCCATACCCAATTACAAATTTCCTTTATCTTATTGTAAAGACTGAAGACTGTTGCTTGAAAAACTTTCCCTACCTAAGCTATGAAAATGATTAACCCTTTCATCCATTGTCATAAGTGCAAATCACCTCTATCCAACTATTCAATGCAGGATACTTCTTAATGTGAGATGAAAGTAAAGCAAAAAGCTCCTTAACCCTTTCCCCAATAGAAGCGCCTTTTAGCGGATATGATTTATTCATCCGCTGAAGAAAATAGTTCCAATTCAATCAGTAATGAATATGTATTATAGGGAATATTTTCTATATTATAGAACATGATAGCTTAAAGCAGGCTGAAAGTAAAGCAGAATGCGCCCTAAGGCGCATTCTGCTTTACTTTCAACCTGCTTTAAGTAGTCACCTATCACAAGTACTAGAAATAGGCTATCAGGTAAAGGGTTAAGGAGCTTTTTGCTTTACTTTCATTTCACTTTAAGCTGTCACCTGTATTTGTGAAGGAGCAAGTAGATTTGTTCTAAGGCACTTCTGTGGGGGAAATAGGGGTTAAATTCACTTGCAAAGAATGTAAACCATGTGAATGGGTCAACTTGTTGGTTTGGCCACTTGATCTTTTATTTTGCAAAGTTAGAAAGCTAGTCTCAGAGTTCTGTTTGTAATCAGTTCTGCCTGCGTATGTTGTATGATTTTATTATTTCTCTGTATGTTATTTTAGCTACATCAGTGGAAAATTGGTGCTCTGACATTGCAGTGTATATCCATATCAAGTGTATATCTCCAAGTTAACCCATTACTCCATAGATAAGCCTTTTAACACCTTTAATTGATTCCTTAACTGAAGAAAAATTACCACTTTATATAGTCATGAAACTGTACCATAAGAAATATTGTCTGTATCTTAGCAGATGGTTGCTTAAAGCAGGTTGAAAGTAAAGCAGAATGTGCCTTAAGGCGCATTCTGCTTTACTTTCAACCTTCTTTAAGGGGTCACCTGTCTTCAAAAATAGAAACAGGCTATGGAGTAAAATGCAGAAAACCCTATGTTGAGGCACAAAAGAGAATATTTTGAGACAGCCTTTCAAAAGTACAATGATTTCATTCAAGTCAAGGTCTTTAACTGATTAGCACTGGACAGAATTAATTGTGCTTTTCAGGTGCTAGGTGCTACAAATTCTGATCATATTTCTAATGCGCCTGTTTATGGGGGTCAGGGATGGAAGGGGTTTGATTTGCTGATATGGGTGGACACTGTTGTCAATGTTAGAGTGCCTGTTTTACCCACGGCTCAGTTTTCTTTGTGTACATGTATGTTGACTATTTTTGCCAGTACCCTTGTATACCAGACAGCTACTCAGGTCATACCTGACCGTCAGAAAACGTGGTAGGTACATGTCTGCACAACGCTGCTATACCTTCTACTACATACACAGTCACCTGTGTTAAGCAGCCATTGTTTGAAAAATGATCCTGTGTAAACCCTTCACTCCACTGGATGGCCACAGAGCCAATTGTTATTGATGGTGTTAAATATAGGTTGCAGTTTAACCCATTACCTCATAGCCTGTTTCTAGTTTTGAAGACAGGTCATGATTTAAAGCCTGCTTTAACTCTTTCCTCCCTGAAACTTTAAATGGACAATTCCAGTTTCGATTTTTGTCTAGTCCATTTCTGGCTTTTAAGAGTTGTTTTTGTCAAATTTGGCAGTACTGACAAACAGTGAAGACCCTGATCAGAGGGCTCCTTTCGGAGCCCTCTGATCTGGGTCTTCACTTTTTGCACAGGACATGTGTACTATTCACATGTACACCGTTTGAAATGACGCCTATATGCAGGACTAGGGTTCAAAGGGTTAAATTAAGCTATTATCTGCTAGAATGTGGAAAATATTTCTTATGAATCTTTTTTGCAGCAGTATAAATTGGAACTATTTTCTTCAGTAGAAGAATAAATTAAAGGCATAAAAAGGCGTATCTATGGGGTAATGGGTTAAGATAAAAAATAAAAGCTCCTGTTGGCCACTAGCCTACAGTTGGATAAAGGTGGCTTGAAGGAGGAGGGGATGGGGTTGTTAAAGGCAGGTAAAGGCTCAATGCAAAACATTATCAAGTACCTGTAAAACAGAAAGCTGGGAGCTTTCTGCTTTATGTATGTTGTGCATTAAGCTGTCACCTGTGTTAAAGTCTGATAATTGATCTTATTTTGAGTGGCTGCTCAACACAGGTTTGACTGTTGTATATGTGACACCATGGACATGGGAAAATACACACCAGCTTTCATTTACTTAAAGGATACTTACTAACATTATAACATGCATGGAGGGTGATAATGGTTTATGTTAACATTATTAACCCTTAGCCCGCCAAATAAATTGTCGTCTGCTATATTTCTCGTCTGCTTCAAGTTTCAAAGTGCTTCAAAGTTGCTCAAAATTGCTGAAAATGTTGTCCGAGTGTCAAACAGCTTGGATCCGGATGAGACGCCGAGTTACTCGGCGTCTCATCTGGATCCAAGCTGTTTGCATATGGAGCTATAGTCGTGAGTGGCAGGCTAAGGGTTAATGTATAAGGGGATGTTTGGTTTACAAATGATTTTAACAGTAGTGCCAGGAAAAGAAAAAGGAAAATTTAGTGTAGAAATTGATTTTTTTAAGTCATTTAGACTTTATACCAGTATTTCAAAGATTGAAATGTAGTTAACTGGCTTAACCCCTTCTCTGCCTTACCCGGAGCACAATGATTATTTGCAGACAGCTTGGATCCTGATCAGACTTAATGTAACATGACTTTTGATCAGGATCAAAACTTTTTCATACTTGTGTAGATACTTCTTAAGTCAAATACCCAAAAGTGTATAAGTAGTTATTATACATTCATATGTTTTTCCTTAACTAAGAAGTGATAAGATAAAGGTGTGTGTTTTCTCTATCCTTGATGTTATCCACTTGCCTCTGCTTCCATGTAGCTTTGCAGATCTAGGAAGCACCAAGACCTACATCAGTAATGATGTCTGATGCTATAACACTGTAGAATAGATACAGATCATATGGCTGTTAAGGTAGTACTCTCCTAATGAAATTTGGTCAATGTCGTTCGCATCAGAACTCTACATAGAGCAATTCGCCATTCATTTCAACTGAAAATCCATATAAACAGTGCTTAAGCATGGTTTGGTATAGCCCATCTGTTGAAGAGAGTGACTGATCATTTAATATAGAGTACCTATATTGACCCAATCTCAATAGGGACATAGTAGCTTAAAAACACCACTCTTGATCTGCTTTAATTACTACTCAGATACCAATTACAAGGGATAAAAGCTTCCTGAATAAATTATTCAGTTGGAATATCTTTAACCCTTTCAGCACCAAACTATTTTTGAGTTTTTTACCCCGGCCACCATTATTTTGTCGTCTGTTTCAATATTGGTGTCTGCAAGATCATTTCAAAGCTAGATTTAAGAGTGTATGACATAAGAGACATATCGAAACGAGCGTCAAACAGTTTTGATCCTGATCAGACGTCTGATCAGGATCAAAACTGTTTGCAATTCGGACTTTAGACTACTCAGGCTGTGAAAGGGTTAAATGTACGGGAAACCAGTTAATTTATACTTTGCAAACAGCATATACCCTGATGACAGGGTTCTTGAAACTCAGTCTACTCTAAGCAACCACAAAACAAGTTAAGGGTGAAAGGGTAAAGCCTGTCTCACACAGAACACGGTTGGGCACACGGTTCCAATACGGTATACTCGGTTATACACGGGTTGACTGGTACGAATGTAGCACGAGTATGTACGAACAAAGCACGGATATACTCGGTCAAGCAAGGTTTGTCACGGTTTGAACACGATTTGCAAAACGATTTTCATACGATTGTTGTACGGTTCCAAGTACGGTCTAGTACGGTCTGTTACGGCCTAATACGATTAAACACGACTTTTACTGGATTAACTGGACATTTACAGGGTTTACATACGGTTCCACCGAATTTTGTTCGAGTTATGCTCCATACGATTTATATACGATATTGACACGGGTGAGCTCACTCGTGTTAAGTGGACTTCGTGTACGGTTGTATATACGATCTCGTACGGTCTCACACGGTCTCTCACGGTATTGTACGATCGCTTATAGGATCATACACGGACATGGCACCCGTGCCAGTTTTTTAAAAGTTTTAAAAATCATACACGACGTTCACGGATACACTCGAATGGCCCGAGTGTTACTCGGATAAGGCCACGGTTGGTTCGGTTGTATGTACGGTTTACACGGGTGGCCAACCGTATAAGCCGTGTGTCCTGTGTGAGACAGGCTTAAGGTTCTGAGTGTTTCTGGATCTAGCAGTAGCACAAAGCGCTTCTGGCTGTATTATCTTGTAGCATTGACAGGTCTTATCTGGGTTTTTCATAAGAAGTTCTGCTGGTATTGGTGTCAGATTTGATAAGTACTAACAATGGGTGTTTTAAAGTATTATGCGTTAACTGTAATAATTGTGGGATAGCAAAGATTATGTAGTCTGCTGGCTTTAACCCTTTCCACCATGGAAACGCCTTTGAGCATGGTTACCAACTCCAGGGCTCCAGACTTTTTCAAAAACTAAAATTTTTAAGTCTGCACAAAAACCTTTGATGAGACTACTCATTGGAATCATCTCGAAAAGGATTTGGTGCAGACATAATGGTGAAAATGTTGGAAAACTTTAGTTTACTCATTCTTGTCTCATAGTCTGGCGCCCCGGGTCCAAGGTAATAAAGCGTTTGAGCTGAGTCTGAGTGTGTTCTCAAGCATTTGATTTGTCAGATTTGAGCCTAGGCTCAAATCTGACCAATCAAATGCTTGAGAACGACTTTAGACTCAGCTGAAAAGCTTTATAACCTTGGACCCGGCCACTTCTACACATAACTGCCACAATGGATTATTCATTTATTGTATTGAATACAGGTGCAGCTTAAAGCAAGATGCAAGGAGCTTTCTGCTTTACTTTCATTTTTCTTTAAACAGTCACTTGCTTTGAACATTGTAGTATTATAGGTGATTTGCACACTGAAGGCTCTGGTGTAAAGGGTTAACCAATTCCCCCATGGAAACTCCTTTTGACACCTTTTTATTTATTCCTCGTAGCAATGAATTTATATGCTTCTACCGTGTCCTGATAAATAGCAGTAGCAAATCTTTCATGCAATTTGACAGGTATATGCTTAAAGTAGGCTGAAACAAAGCAAAAAGGCTTTGAAGGATCCTTCTGCTTTACATTCATTCTGCTGAAAGCATCCACTTGTACATTTCATTTTATATACAGTCCAAGCTGTGATAAACAGCCATCTTTTGAAGAAGCTGAATATGTTGTCTCTTATGACAATTGACTTTAAGTCAGAATAATGTAAAGCAGAAAGCTCCAAAAGAAACTTTTTGCTCTAACTTTTGTCCTGCATTAATCCACAAAACATTTAATTCCTTTATTAGCAGTTGCTTAAAACAAATATGCTTGTATAAACTGCAATATTTGTATACGGATGCAAATATTTAATAATAGTGTTATATATAATGTTTGTCATTAACCCTTTCCCACATAGCATATCTCTAGTATAAAGGTGTCCACTTAAAACAGGTTGAAAGTAAAGCAGAATGCACTTTAAGCGCATTCTGCTTTACTTTCAGCCTGCTTTAAGCTATCATCTGCTAGAATATAGAAAATATTTTGTATTATACATATTTATGAATGTATATATTGGAACTATTTTCTTCAGGGCAAGAATAATCTGAATGCGCTAAAAGGCGCTTCTATGGGGGAAAGGGTTAATGGACATCAGTGAAAATCATCTGTAATTGAATAGCATTTCCAATTTTATGATTTAACTATAGTTTAACAATATTAAATGCAATATTTTGCCTATAGACAAAACTCCAGATAATGTGTGTATTTAACTATTTCAACATTAAAAATAACTCTTGTTGGTTATTATTTTCCCATGTGGATCATTTTAGTTACCAAAACATGAACCAGTCTACTTCTAGAATTCTGGGTAGTTTGATAAATACTGTGTGAAAACAAGCAAACCTGCCTTAACCACTTGATATTTAACATAATTCAGTGGTCGTAATAGAGAGGTTATGTACTGTATATGGCTAGTGTATCTGTCGAGCTAGTAACCTAGTATTGTTTTATAATGTCAACTTATTGTTTATTTGGCAGAATCTGCAGGAGACCAGCCAGATGGTCCAAGGCCATCCTCCCATGATCCTAGTCCCGATAAATCTGAGATGAAGTTGAAGAGAATCAGCCTCACTCGCCCAAACATTCAGCTGTCCTCACCCATTTCTCTAGATGAAGCAGATCTACCCTCCCCTGAACAGGTAAGACACTAAACTTTTTGGAGAAATGGAACGTTTAGCATATTACCCTATTGACCCTAAACTGGGACAGATAGGCCTGAGCAAACATTGTAGACCCTGGTTATAAAACTTAAAACGAACTCTGTCCTCAAAATCAATTTCGATTACAGGCTCTATTTTTAGCTCACCTGAGCCAAAGGCTCAGGATGAGCTATTGTGATACCATTCCGTACGTCGTCCGTCGTACGTTCACATTTTCAAACAACATCTCCTCTGAAACCACTGAACCGATTTCAACCAAACTTTGTCAGAAGCATCAGTGACAAGGGAGAACGAATTAATGTTCAAAGATTTTGGCTAGAGTTATTCCCCTTGCTGTGGGACCAGATTTTCTAACATGACCCTATAGACAACTTTTAATGCATAAGAAAATCTTAAAATATCTTCTTCTCAGAAACCCAAAGGCCGAGACCTTTGATATTTGGTATGTGTCATAACCTAATGATCTTCTACCAAGATTGTTTAAAGTTTGACACTGGGGCCAAAAATGGCCCCGCCCTGGGGCTTATCAGTTTTTCTTAGGAAAACCTTTAAAAATCTTCTCCTCAGAAACTGTATGGCCTAGATCATTAATATTTGACATGTAGCTTTGCCATATGGTCCTCTACCAAGATTGTTCAAATTATGACCCCGGGTCAAAATTGACCCCGCCCCGGGGCTTATCAGTGTTACATAGACTTATATAGGAAAACCTTTAAAAATCTTCTTCTCTGAAACTGTAAGGCCCAGATCTTTAATATTTGACATATAGCTTAGCCTTGCGGTCCTCTACCAAGATTGTTCAAATTATGACCCCGGGCAAAAAATTGCCCCGCCCTCGGGCTTATCAGTTTTTCATAGGAAAACCTTTAAAAATCTTCTCTAAAACTGTAAGACCTAGATCATTTATATTTGACATGTAGCTTTGCCTTAAAGTCCTCTACCAAAGTTGTTAAAATTATAACCCCTGGGTCAAAATTGGCCCCGCCCCGGGGCTTATCAGTTTTACATAGACTTATATAGGAAAACCCTTAAAAATCTTCTTCTCTTAAACTGTATGGCCTAGATCTTTAATATTTGACATATAGCTTTGCCTTGTGGTCCTCTACCAAGATTGTTCAAATTATGACCCTGGGCCAAAAAATTGCCACGTCCTCGGGCCTATTAGTTTTTCATAGGAAAACCTTTAAAAATCTTCTTCTCTGAAACGGTAAGGCCAAGATCATTTATATTTGACATGTAGCTTTGCCTTAAAGTACTCTACCAAGATTGTTCAAATTATGAACCGTTGATCAAATTTGGCCCCGCCCCGGGGCTTATCAGTTTTACATAGCCTTATATAGGAAAACCTTTAAAAATCTTCTACTCTGAAATTGTAAGGCCCAGATTCTTAATATTTGACATGTAGCTTCGCATTGTGGTCCTCTACCAAGATCAAATTATGGGACCTGGGTCATAGCTATATCAAAATGTTGTCTTGCCCAGTCAGATTCTATGGTACAGTGTCCTCAGGTGGTTCTCTACCAAGTGTGTTCAAATTATGACCCCCCCCCCCCCCCCCCCCGGCCAAAATTGGCCCCACCCAGGGGCTTATCAGTTTTTATAGGAAAACCTTTAAAAATCTTCTTCTCATAAACCGTAAGGCCCAGATCATTAATATCTGACATGTAGCTTCGCATTGTGGTCCTCTACCAAGATCAAATTATGGGACCTGGGTCATAGCTATATCAAAATGTTGTCTTGCCCAGTCAGATTCTATGGTACAGTGTCCTCAGGTGAGCGAAATGTGACCCTCTGGGTCTCTTGTTTACAAGATACACTTCATTTTATTTTACTAACCTGATTTCGGAACATATTTACAATAGAAATATGTATGCAAATACTAGTAACAAATAAAATGTTTGCTGAAATGTTGTGAGCCGAGAAAATTTCTGAGTTTTGAGCATGGAGTTCATTTTAAGTTTTATAACCTCGGGGCCTGGTCAGACTGCTCCCAAGGGAGCAGTCTGATCAGGGTCTAAACTGTTTGCCATTCAGTTTTCACCTTAAAGACATTGTGTGATAAACACAATTAGTTCAAAATTTAGGATAAGTAGAGCAGTTATTATTTTTAGGAATTTTATGATAATTTGTTATACCTTGCCACTGCGGACAGTGGAGAAGACATTGTTCTTTTCCTCTTAAACTAAACAAAATACAATCCCAATGCAATCAAATGAGGAGAATGAAAGTTTCTGAAAATTTGATGATATGTTTTACACTGATTGGCAAACAGTTTGGAGCCTGATCACACATCTGGTTACCCTTATTGTGCTCCAAACTCTTTGCAATGAAATTAATTGTTTTAACTCAAATGCATCGATTTGAAAAAATTATCATCTTCACTGTCTTCATACTTTCTATTCTAAATTCAAATAAATCCTTATTACATGTAGTTTGATACAAAATAAAGTTTATTCTTAACCCATATCCTATTTGTAGTATTGAAGACAGATGACCTGAAACCAGGTTGACAGTAAAGCAGAATGCACCTTAACCCTTAGCCCGCCAAATAAATTGTCGTCTGCTATATTTCTCGTCTGCTTCAAGTTTCAAAGTGCTTCAAAGTTGCTCAAAATTGCTGAAAATGTTGTCCGAGTGTCAAACAGCTTGGATCCGGATGAGACTCCAAGTTACTCGGCGTCTCATCCTGATCCAAGCTGTTTGCATATGGAGCTATAGTCGTGCGTGGCAGGCTAAGGGTTAAGGCACATTCTGCTTTACTTTCAGCCAGCTTTAAGATGCAGTCTGCTAGGATATAGAAAATATTTCTTATGGTACATATTGATGACTGGTTAAAGTGGATCTATGTTCTTGAGTGAAGGAATAAATTAAATGCATATTTATGAGGTAATTGGTTAAACCCTAACCTTTTGCACACTAAGAGTGAAGTTGTGGTAACTTATGCAAACAGTTTGGATCCAGATGAGATGCCAAGTAACTTTGGATTTAATCTAGATTTAGACTCTTTTACATTTTAATGATATTGTTTTTAAAAATCAACAACAAAAACACAGGTAGCATTATGGATTACATGTATTTTGAGAATTGCTGTGGCTGTCAAATTTGCATGGATAGTGGTCTAGTGGAAATGTGCTGGACTGTTGATCCAAGGGTTTTGAGTTTGATTCCCTGCCAGACCTAGTTCTTCAGATGGGACTTTAACCCAAGGCCCCATATATCAGTGCTATACACTGGTCATGTAAAAGAACCAGAGAGCTGTATTAAGTAAGTGTAGGTCATCCCGGGTTCCTCTATATCGGCATCCTCTCTCTAGGATGCCCAATTAGCCCAAAGTTTGATTGAAATGGGAGTAAAACTAATACATGTACAAGCAAACAAACAAACAAGTTTGCTGAAGAAAACTGCCAAGCATGACTAGGAGCCTTCTGTTTTACTCCTGATTTGCATTAAGTTGTCACCTGTCTTAACCCATTACCCAATAGCCTGTTTCTAGTTTTGAAGATAGTTGACCACTTAAAGCAGGTTGAAAGTAAAGCAGAATGCGCCTAATGGCGCATTCTGCTTTACTTTCAGCCTGCTTTAAGCTATTATCTGCTAGAATATAGAAACTTTTTCTTATGATTCTTATTTGTGACAGTATAAATTGGAACTATTTTCTTCAGTAGAGGAATAAAATTAAAGGCGTATTTATGGGGTAATGGGTTAATAGTTGCTGATTCGTTGTATCATTTTACATGTCAACTAAAAACCGGTTTAACTATTCTTTTCTTCTGTCATTACAGTCTGCCTCGAAGTCTAGCAGTGATACATCTCAGTCCAAGCGACCTGTGGGCCCTGACACTCAGATATCATTCAACAGTGTAGAGTTCTCAGACAGAGGTAACCTTCCCAACATTATCTGTGCCCTCTCACAACGGCTGTTCTAGCATTGGAATTAAACATTTTATTGTGCTGTTTTATTATCTACAGTCCATATTTCTATTCTTCTTCAATGAACAGTGGCTTAATACAAGTAAATTCTTTCAACACTAAGTAATTCTTGTGGGTTATTATGTTCCTTTGTGGGTCATTTTAGTTACCAAAAAATATGAACAACACTACTAGGAATTCTGGGTAGTTTAATAAATACTGGTCTGAATATAAACAAACAGTCTAAACCAAGATGATCAGAGGGCTCCTATAGGGGCACTCTGATCTGGATCTTCACTGTTTGCAAATGTAATGAGTATATTTTAAACAGGCCCATGGCGAAACCCTGTTGAAAGAATTAATAAAAATTTTGTTACTTCAAAATGTTTTTCCGCCCCTGAGATTGAGGGCATTTTTGTTCTGGTCTGTCTGTCTGTTAGTTTGTGTGTCTGTCTACAACTTTGACCATATCTTCTGCATAAATGGAGACTTCTTCTTTTCTTTCAGCCTGCTTTAAGACGCCACTTGTCTTTAAACAACTCATGAAGTAAAGGGACAACTTCCCAGTTAACTTGCAAATATTTTGTGTGTTTGTTTATTGTAGATGCAAGTCCATTTGAAGAAGAAGAGGAAGACACAGACAGTAATAGAGACTCCTGGGACATAGAGGACCTGCTCAGACAGGCAGAGGTAACCTCTACTCATTTTTGTTTTCACTTTTAACTCTTTCCTCCATAAATACACATTATTATGCCTAAATGTGTGGTTCCACTGAAGAAAATAGTTCCAATTTAACTAGTCATGAATATGCAGCATAAAGAATGTTTCTATATCCTAGCAGATGGTGGCTTAAAGCAGTCTGAAATTAAAGCAGAATGTGCACATTCTGCTTTACTTTCAACTTGCTTTGAGTGGTCAACTGTCTTCAAAACAAGAAATAGGCTATGGGGTAACGGGTTAATTCTTTTCTCCACTTAACCCTTTACTTCATAGCCTGTTCATAGCCCTAAAGGCACATTCTGCTTTACTTTCAACCTGTTTTAAGTCAATACTTGCTAGTATATAAGTAATATCTCTAATTGTACATGTTCATGCCTGTATAATCTTGAACTATTTTTTTTGGCAGAGGGATAAATTAAAATGCGCTAAAAGGCGCTTCTATCAGGTAATGGGTTAAGCACCTTAAGACACCTGTACCTACTCTTACACATAAGTGCAACAAATGAGTATTCCTTGATGGTGTTGCATACACATATAGGTGGAAGCTTAGGCAAGATGGATGTAAAGCAGAAAGCTCCTATAGGAGTCTTCTGCTTTAACTTCATCTTGCGTTCGACAATTTGATAAAGTGTGAATTAGCAATTTTTGACACATTCAACCCTAGCAATATGTATACCATACTCATCCTTTACAAACTACAGTCGAGACTGTCATATGTGACTTTTTGCAGGACCTTATAAAAAAGGTCACATATGACAGGGGGTCTCTTAATACAGACCTAGACTATAGACAGACCAAAGCTGTACAAATTAAGAAATCTACATAAGGGAAAAAGTAATATACCAATCCTGTCTGCTGCATGTGAATCTATTATTAAAAGCATCTATAAAACATATATCCTCACAAAAATAAACTTTAAAAAATGATGAATTGATAAATATTTAACATTTATTTTTAAACAGGTTGTATTTAAAACACAATTAAAATTTAAAAACCTAGCACATCAGTGCATGTAAAATACATACAGTCGAACTTACAGTATCTCGACGGTCTCGGGACGATCGAAATAGCGACAAGATAAGCATGGGCTCGAGATAACCAAACTGGTAAAAAAATCAAAACTTACAGAAAGTAAGCCTGTGAACAATAAAACCACTGTACGTATGTACTCTCGCGTGTTTGTGAAATGCCGTAACGTTTTTAAGACATTATATGCCGATTTCGATGTTACACGTTTACTGTATTTTTTGTACACAAAACATGGATGTTAAAGATAGACAATCAATAACTCACATTTTATTTAGTACTTGACCAGGGAGATTATATTGAATAGCTGCGAACGTAAAATATTTATTTTGCAGACACCGAACATGAAATTATACATGGGTTGTTTTGGTACGGTAAGTATGCGCGTCCGGTAAAGCTGTGCATCAACAAACCGGTTTCCTTCCGGCTGTCAAATACTCACGAAAACCTCGTTTTACTTAGGAAATCACAGTGAAATTCATTGGAGCTGGTGAAAAACCACCATAGGTTAAGAAAAAGTAATTGCGATAAGCATAATTCGTTAAAGAATCCTTATATTTAGTATTAAGACACGTGGGTCAATTGTGTACATTTCATGCATTTGACCTCATTGAATATTCATGAGACATTGACCTGGTTTCCGCAAGACATCTCTGTTGATTTGGCTCAATATTTATTTGTCGGACAGTTTATAACAATATAACATAAGCTATGTATAGCATTTTAGCTCACCTGAGCACAAAGTGCTCAAGGTGAGCTTTTGTGGTCGGTCTTTGTCCGGCGTCGTGCGTTGTGCGTCGTGTGTCAACAATTTCAAACATCTTCTTCTCCAAAACCACTTGCTTGATTGCAACCAAACTTCACAGGAATGTTCCTTGGGTCAAGCTCTTTCAAAGTTGTTCAAAGAATTTGAAACCATGCAGAACTCTGGTTGCTATGGCAACCAAAGTGAAAAAATAAGGAAATCTTAAAAACTCTTCTTGTCACAAACCACAAGAGCCAGAGCTTAGATATTTTGCACATAGCATTACCTATAGGTCCTCTATCAAAGTTGTTCAAATTTTGCCCCTGGGGTCAAAATTGGCCCCGCCCCGGGGGTCAACGTTTTACATAGAGTTATATAGTGAAATGTTCAAACATCTTTTTCTCTGAAACCAATATGTCCAGAGCTTTGATATTTAGCATGGTATTACTTCTAGAGGTATTTGACTTATGTTGTTGAATCTGTTCCGGTCTGTTGCATATCTGGGTCACCGAAGCTAAAAATAGATTTTTTTTCCATGAGAACTTAAAAAATCTTCTTGTCTGAAACCATAGTACACTTAGCTTAGATATTTTGCACATAGCCTCGTCAACAGATCCTCTATCAAAGATGTTCAAATTTTGTCCCTGGGGTCAAAATTGGCCCCGCCCCGGGATCACAGTTTTACATAGAGTTATATAGTGAAATGTTCAAACATCTTTTTCTCTGGAACCAATATGACCAGAGCTTTGATATTTGGCATGATGTAACTTTTAGAGGTCCTTCACATATATGGATGAATTGGTTCTGGTCTGTTGCATATCTGGGTCACCGGAGCTAAAAATAGATTTTTTCAATGAAAACTTCAAAAATCTTCTTGTCTGAAACCATAGTACACTGAGTTAAGATATTTTGCACATATCATCGTTTACAGGTCCTCTATCTTAGTTGTTCAAATTTTGCCCCTGGGGTCAAAATTGGCCCCGCCCTGGGGGTCACCTTTTACAAATCTTCTTTTCTGAAATCACGTGACCCATCCTAGTGTCACCATTGTCAGGTGAGCGATCAAGGGCCATTCTGGCCCTCTTGTTACCACTCTGTTTTGTTTATCGCGGAATTTCGTGTATTATTCGTATTTTCCTTCCTTCTCCGCTGTACTGTTTTCCTCAACATCCGTTTTATCAAGGGGTGCTACTCTTGATGAACTGAATCAACACTGATAATGACGGTTATTAGGAGACTGATTTTAAGGATGCGACGACCAAACTTTAAGCGATAATTTACTGTTGTTTGACAATTATCACCTAACACCCATACAGCCAACGTGTCAAGCTACCGATAGTTCCGGTTAATGATTTTACCTGTGAATTCCACAGTCCGATACTCGCGATCAAAGTCGGCGAGCGTATCAATGCATGATGACTTACAGTATATTCTCACCAAATATTTGAACAACAGCCGTCTCAAAAAGTCGCTAAATACAGACCGAATCGTACTTTTGGATCGCAAAATCACAGTCGCTTGTCACGTTAGACAGGGAGTCGCTTAATTCAGACCTAAGTTATAGGAAAATGTGTTCGGCGGGATGAGATAAAGTCACATAAGAGAGGGAGTCGCTGAATTCAGGGAGTCGCTCAGACAGTCTCGACTGTATGTACCTATGAAGAATATATGTCCTATGCAAACAGTGTAGAGCCAGATCAGAGGGCTCCTAGAGGATCCATTTGATCAGGGTCTGCACTATTTGTCTGGATAGGGCAGTGGTTAGTTCATACTGAAATGACCAGACACTATTCGAGCTATTGAGAGTGATTTGCAAGTTGTTAGAACCTGTATCATATGCATTATTGAGGTCCTGGAGATGAGCAGGCCCAGATAGACTGTGCATCTTCTATAGTTTACTTTGAATTCTGGGTAGTTTAATAAATACTGGTCTAAATTAGCAAACAGTGTAGACCTAGATCAAAGGGCTCCTATAGGAGTTCTCTGATCAGAGTCTACACTGTTTGCAAATGTATTGGTTATATTGGTGTTGAAAGAGTTAACTGTAGTCTATATTTGTTACAGTCTCTACAGGACAGAGATGTTTTACTGTACTATATATTATCTCCTGTACTTTATATTAACTATTGTCTATATTTGTTACAGTCTCTACAGGACAGAGATGTTTTACTGTACTATATATTATCTCCTGTACTTTATATTAACTATTGTCTATATTTGTTACAGTCTCTACAGGACAGAGATGTTTTACTGTACTATATATTATCTCCTGTACTTTATATTAACTATTGTCTATATTTGTTACAGTCTCTACAGGACACCAATCAGTATGTACAGAATGAGATGGAGGCCCTGGAAAGGGAGCAGGCCCAGATAGACTGCAGAGCTACCATACTAGAACGCCAATTGCGCAAGGCCATGGAAAAAGGCAAACCTTTTATATGATTTGTTTCAAGGATTTTCTAAATTTGTGGTCCGTTAACCCCTTCGTCTTCTGAATATCATATATAAAACTCTACCCACTTTGAAAAACTACCATCTCAATTATTACATTGTCTCGTAAAATAAGGAAATATTTTCCTAGGAAAGAATGCAGACTCATAATTAATCCTATAATTAAACGGTGAAGACCCTGAACAGACCTCTCTGTTCAGGAGCTATCTGATCTGGGTCTCAACTGTTTATAAAAGTGTCAGTAAGCCTATATGCTTATAGAGAGGGAGCACTGTATTATCATTTGCTTAAAATTCATCCTGGGCATTTGTCACGGTGTTGGCATCTGACTGAAGAGATATGTAATGAATGTCAAACAGGTCAGATCCTGATATGATGCCAAACTCTGTGTTTCTAAAGTCAACATGTCTTAAATATGAATTTGAGAAACTTTGAATCAGACAATATCCTAGCAGGAATAGGGTTTAGTGCATCTACTTTTCCTAATGTTTCTACCATGCCCTGTGAGAGAGCCATAGAAAAAAAATTCCAGCATTCTGACAGGTAGATGTTGAGGGCTTTCTGCCTTACTTTCACCCTGCTTTAAATAACTACCTGTCTGAAACACTAAAAATAAGCTATGGGCAGAAAGGTTAAACCATTTCCTGCTTTCATGTTGTCTGCTTTGATGAAGTCTGCGGGAAGAAATTCAAGGAGCTACTGCCTGTCCTCTCGTCACGCCACCTCTCATACAAGACATACGGCCGCATCTACAGCATGTGCGTGCGAAGTGTTATGCTCCTCGCCAGTGAAATCTCGCCTCTGACCAAGCCAAACTTCCAGCGCCTGCAGCATAACGACAGGGCCATGATCAGACAGATTTGCAATGTCAAGCCAGAAGATGTGACCACTGTCCATTCCAGGAAGCTGCTAACGCAACTTTGCATAGAGGACTTGAAGCTCATCTTGAGGGAAAGACGGCTTCAATAGTATGGGCACGTTGAACGTTCCACTGGAGCTATTAAGTGCGCCAGAGATATGAAAGTTGCAGGAAAGCGTGGGCCTGGGAGGCCCAAGATGTCATGGAGGGAGCTGACTGTAAGAGACCGCAAGAATGGGGACTTGCAGCAGTTGACCCACATGATAGACAAGTCTGGAGATCCTGTGTAAGAACCGCCATGCATGCAGCTAGCCAGTTACCTGGAAGGGAGCCCACTGTTGTGGACAATGCTCTCACCCCTGCACGTTAATCAAAAATCCGATGATAATGATGATGATATTGTTGTTGACTGCAAATTTTCTCAAGGTTTATGTAATAAAAACTAAAGACAAGTGATAAGCAGTTTGAACCCTATATCTTGGTATCAGATCTTGATCTAGACTGTTTGCAAATACCAGAAGGATACTTTGATACTGTAAACCACAGGATTTACTTATTTTATATAAAAACAGCATTGAATGAAACATTAATTTCACAAATTAAACCACCTGAGCTTGTTATATATTACTATATCAATGTGTCAGTTGTAGAAATTGAGTTATTTCCCTTGGACTAAATAAAGTCTCAATTGGCTTCATATTAGAAAATTAACATCGAGTTTTCTCCCGTGCATGATAGTTTGTTAAGCTGCAGTTACTTCCCTTATACCACTTAAAGTTGATAATGCAGGTGTATCAATTTAGTAAGAAGACAAGAAAGTTTATATAGTAACCCATACCTCCATTGCTATATGTACAAAATCATCTATATTTAAATCTGTTTAAGCCAGATGGCTGCTTAAATCAAGGTTTAAGTAATGCAAAAAGCTTATATGAGAGCTTTCTGCTTTACTTTCATCTTGTATTGCTTGTATTGAAGCTGCTACTTGTACTCATCACAATCCATGAATATTCATCATGGGATTTATGTGGACTAGAAGGTAGAAATATCCTATGTTGCTTCTATGGAGGAAAGAGTTTAATATTGTTAGTTCTAACTCTTTACTCAATAGATGTACATTTTTACGCATTTAAATAATTCCTCCCTTATACAGTAATGAAATGTGCAACATAAAAAATATTTCCTATATCCTAGCAGATGGCAGCTTAATGCCGGCTGAAATGTGCCTTGAGGACATTATATGCTTTATTTTCAACCTGCTTTTAACCCTTTCAACACTAAGTAACTATTGTGGGTTATTAGGTTACCTTGTGGATACTTTTTGTTACCAAAACATGAACCAGTCTACTCGGAATTCTGGGTAGTTTAATAAATAATTCTCTAACTTAGCAAAAAGTGTAGACCCCGACCAGAGGGCTCATATAGGAGCCCTCTGATCTGGGTCTACACTGTTTGCCACTGTAATGAGTTTATTTTAAACAGGTCCATGGTGTTGAAAGAGTTAAGTGGTAAGCTGTCTTCATATTGAGGGTATGAGGTAAAAGGTTAATAAGATGTATCATTGTATCTTGTATATGCAGGCAGCAACAAGGCAAAGGAGGAGAAGTTACTACAGGAATGGTTCCTGCTGGTGAATAAACGAAATGCCTTAATACGTAGACATGCCTCACTTAATATTCTGTAAGTACATATATTACACTAATACCACAGATTTATAGAAACTTCACACAATGAGAAAATTGGTAGTTCCCAAAAAGATATAATATTTCTAATAGTTGATATAACTCTTTGAAGTCATAACAATATTTCTCCCATGTGAGCTTACTGCATTATGTTTTCCTGTGTATTAAGCTGCCACTTTTATATATGTCTGTCAATTCATCTTCTATTGAGTGGCCTCTGGACTTTTTCCCTCATAGCTAGTTTTAACCCTTTCCCCCATAGAAGCGACTTTTAGCGTATTTAATTTATTCCTCCGCTGAAGAAAATAGTTCCAGTTTATACCCTCATGAACATTTACCATTACAAATATTTTATATAGCCTAGCAGATTTTAGCTTAAAGCAGGCTGAAAGTAAAGCAGAATGTGCCTTAAGGCACATTCTGCTTTACTTGCAGCCTGCTTTAAGTGGCCACCTGTCTTCAAAACTAGAAGCAGGCTATGAGGAAATGGGTTAAATGTTTAGAACCATTGGTTGCTTAACCCTTTCAACACTAAGTAACTCTTGTAGACTATTAGGTTTCCTTGTGGATTATTTTAGTTACCAAGACATGGACCAGTCTACTTGGAAGTCTGGGTATGTTAATAAATAATGCTCTAAAATAGCAAACAGTGTAGACCCTGATCAGAGGGCTCCTATTGGAGCCCTCTGATCTGGGTATTCACGGCTTGCAAATGTATTGAGTATATTTTAACAGGCCCATGGTGTTAAAGGAGTTAACTTATCCACCTGTCAGAACCCAGGAAAAATTTCTGTGACTCTTTTACAGGGCATTGTACTCTATGAGGAATAAATAAAGGTGCTCTAAGACTTTCTCTTGGGATAGAGTTAATATAGGTTTTACTATAGATGATTATATAGCAATGCAGTATGTGTTTAGCTTCCATTTATTTTAACCCCACCCCCCTTTGATATCAACGGGTTCTGATTATTGAAAGAGACACACTTGATCCCTTTGACCATATATTGGGCCTGCTCAGGGTCCAAACCTGTAATACAGGTCCCATTAAGTACGCTTTTACAATGGATTAGTCATGGTTGTGTAATATTACAATGTATTAGAACCTAAACTGGACTGCCCCACTGACCAGGTGTGCTTCTTATGCACACCTGTGTATATACATGCAGTCTTGGTCAAGAATCTAGGAGCAGTTTATCTCATTCTTGCCCTCATAGTTTGACTGTTTGTGTCATAGACAGGTGGCTGCTGATAGTAGGCTGAAAGCAAAGCAGAAATCCCCATTGAGAAAGACTTCTGCTATACTTTCTGTGTGCTTAAGGTTATCTTCTATCAGAATGCTCTATTCTGTAGGAAAAGTTTAATATAGCTACTTCAGCACTGACGAAAAGCATTACTTCATAAATATGCTTTTTCATGCCTTTAATTTATTGTTCCACTGAACAAAATAGTTCCACTTTATGCAGTGGGGAATATGCACCATAAGAAATATTTTCTATAGTAGAGCAGATAGTAGCTTAAAACAGGCTTCAGGTAAAGCAGAATGCATGTTAACCCTTTTCCTCATAGCCTGTTTCTAGTTTTGAAGACAGGTGACCACTTAAAGCAGGTTGAAAATAAAGCAGAAAGTGCCTTAAGGCACATTCTGCTTTACTTTCAGCCTGCTTTAAGCTAAAATCTGCTAGGCTATATAAAATAGTTGTAATAGTAATTGTTCATGAGGGTATAAACTGGAACTATTTTCTTCAGCGGAGGAATAAATTAAATACGCTAAAAGTCGCTTCTATTGGGGAAAGGGTTAAGGTGAATTCTGCTTTACTTTCAACCTGGTCTAAGTGGTCACCTGTCTTCAAAATTAAAAACAAGTTATAGGGTAATAGAGTCCTGCTTTATAACCTCAAAAGCAGACTCATTGTCAGGATAAAGGACAAATTGACAAATGGATGCGGAAAAAAAGTAAAGCAGAAATCTTCTAAAAGAGCTTTCTTCTTTCTTTTGTATTGCTTTATGCAGCCATCTACCTGAAACACTGAAAACAAATCTTAAGAGTGGTTGTAAAAGCATTTAAGCACAATATATTCCTTTACCAGTAAGAAACATATCAAGTACATGCTAAAGAGCTATTGGTGCTTTGTTATCTATTTCATGCAAATAACTGTTTGAAAAAATGTAAAAAAGAATTCTTCGAGTTGATTTCTATAAACGAAGTAATTCAAGTGTTTGAGATATTCAGGGACGACAGTTTTGACAAAAAATTTAGTATAACGGCTCTCAGGGTCAAGCAAATATCAAATGACATTGACTATTTACTGGTCATTTTGGTTTTGAAGTTATATGGCTTCCAATAATGTTTGTTCCAATACAGCTGAGCAACCCTTACTATAAAAGCCAGGGTGGCCTAATGAGAGAGATTAATGAAATAAACTCCAACATTTTACCCTCTCAGTCTCCACCGAACCCCTGTTAAGATGAGATAATTTTAATGAGTTTAATGAGTGGTCACAACATAGGGTTTGTTTAAGCCATTACCCAAAAGCCTGTTTCTAGTTGTTAAGACAGGTGACCACTTCAAACAGGTTTTACTTTCAGCCTGTTTTAAGCTACCATTTACTAGAATGAAAATATTACTTAAAGTACATATTTCTGGCTGAGTAAATGGGACTTTTTTCTTCATTGGAGGAATAAATCAAAGGCGTAAATGAGCATATTTATGGGGCAGTGGGTTAAGACATAAGGATTTCAGTATTTATCTGGAGGCTTGATAGCTTTATATCAGTTAAGTTATCTCTGTCAATTTTCATATATCATATTTATGTAGTATTTTCATGTTCAAGTGGCTACTTAATTCAGGCTATAAGTAAAACAGAAAGCTTCAGTGGGAGCTTTCTACCTTACTTTCAGCCTGTTTGAACTTCCAGCTATCAGAATGCAGGAAATATGATCCTTTATCAAGATATGGTTGAAGCATGAAAAGGTTCTGTGTAGAATCACAAAACAATATTAATTGATGGTATTAAATACAGGACTGGTTGTAACATAAACAATATGAAAGTAAAGCAGAAAGCTCCTTAAGGAGCTTTCTGCTTTACTTTCATTTTGTTTAAAGCAACTGCCTACCTTTAACACAGTTTAGTGTATGTAATTTTGCTTTTATCTAAAGAGGAAACGGTTAAAGACAATAGTTTTGTGAGGAATAGGTATTGGTGTATAAAAGCCTATGTTGGGGGAAAGGGTAAATTTTGTCTTGACCCATGCTTTTAAATGCTATAGCAAGAGTAGGTGTTAAGTGTTCAGCCCGGGTGTGACTCAATGGTATGGGCACCCAGAGGTTAAGTAATCAATGCTTGACCATTATTTGTCCAATTTAGTAAACTGTCAATATCTCGTAATGCTTTCCTGGACTCTCATTTGGGTAGGATGGATTTTCTATTTAATTAGGCTAGTACAAATTTTGAGCAAACACTCGCAGTTTCCAAAGGTCAATATACGAGTTTGTACAACCAGGATATGTGTACATATCAATGTTTAGCGAAGGTACTCGTACAATATTTGTACAATTTTCACTTTTCCTATTTCTAGTTTGCAAGATGTTTATACTTCTCACATTATGATTCTGTAATCAAACGGTTCAAATGGACCACTTCCAGTGCAAACAGACAGGCCAGTGTCTAGCATTAGCTCAAAGAAGATATATTGAGCTCTCGAAAGACGGGGCTCTGCTTAATGCAGGACTAAAGTAATACAGAAAGCTCCTTCAGGAGCTTTCTGCATTACTTTTGTCCTGCATTCAGCTACCACCTCTTGTAAAGGATGCCAATGCATGTTTGTTTTAGTGGTCTATGAAGGCAGGGTAGACTGTGTTAAGATTTGTTTAAGTTGGGAAGTTCAATCATTGGCATTTGTCAAATTTGATTTGCTCTTTCCTCTTCAAGTAACAAAAGCCTGGTTGACCTTCGATGGGAAACAAACCTTGGATGTCTACATATTATACTAACTTAATTGCTATGTTAATGTCTTACCTCTTTGAGTGCTCAGTAATAGTCAGTTGTCTGCAACAGTTGTTGTCTTGTACTGTTCTTTTATGAAGATTTTCTGAAATTTATTTTCCAAATAGTGTCAGAGTGACACATAATTTGGATCTTGATGAGACAATGAGTTACTCGGCTTTTCATGTGGATCCAAACTGCTTGTAAAAGAAATAATAAATTTGCCTTTAGAATGCCAAGAGTAAAACTTTAAAAAAAATTTTTTAAATAATTTGCAATGATTAATTACAAATTTTGAATTTATTTCTGATACTTGTAACTAGATTAGAAATACCTTTAAAATTGTATAGAATGCTTGTTCAGCTAATAGTGTCTGAAGTAACTTTGACAAATAAAATCAGACAACAATTTGGGAGCATATGCAACTGCAGCAGTAAAGGAGTTAGTTAACCTGTAATTAGAATTACCAATTCCCGCAGACCTTGATGAGATGATTCTTAAAAAGTAATTAAATCAGATATAGTGTTCAAATACATTAAATGTTTCTCATATGCCGATTTGCAGCTTTAATCTAACAGGTCTTGTCAACCAACTATTGTATTTTTGCAAACAGTTTAAATCCAGATCAGATGCTGAGTACTTAAGCATCTGATCAAGAATGATTCATACTACTTTTTGCCACTCCATTAAACTTTGCTTATGCGTTCACAAAAGGGAAGAAGTTTTCATCAAAATGTTATCAGAGGACATTTTGGTGAGAATGACATTTTTTAAGCCATCAAAGGTTGAAAGCTGACTATTTTTGGAGTCCAAAGTGATGAAACATCTATACAGCCACAGTTGTGTCAAGACACCATTCTTTGAAGAGGCATGGACCTCTCGATTGAATGGTGACAGCTGAATGCAGGACAGAAGTAAAGCAGAAAGCTCCTATAGGAGCTTTCTGCTTTACTTTTGTCCTGCATTTAAAATCATTGAGTACATAAGTCTGTATAATAATCTTATTTTGTGTGACCGCTTAGAACAAATTGGACTGTAATGACATCACTGAATGAGTAATATTGCCCAACCAAACTGTACTGGACTATAGGTAAAAGAAAGACCCCAAGTATGTCAACCATTCACTTAAAGACCCTTGTGCATTATTGTTGTGACAGGGTTATGCAAAGTAAAAGGTATGAACTCCATAAGAAGATTAAAATATCGAAATGGGGGTATAATCCCATCATTTAGAGAACAGTGGACATGGTTCATGTAGATGCTTATCGAATGTTTTCTCTGTCACATTTCCAATAAACTTTGGCCAGGGAGTCGCCACTCTTTTCACAGCTTAACTTCAGTTAAACTGGCACTCGGACGGAGAATTATCAATATTTAAGACAGGTAGCAGTTTAATGCAGGATACAAGTAAAGCAGAAAGCTCCTAAAGGAGCTTTCTGCTTTTCTTGAATCCTGCATTAAGCAATTACTGACTTTTGAGAGCGTGATGCTTTATTTAATAGTGGTGGCTTGACCCAAGTTTGTCTGTATTTGTGTTTTGGCGGGTCTCGGCTAAGCTTGTCGTATTTGTTCGGACAAAAATCCTCCAATAATAATAAATAACTGTCAGTGGGAACTTTGACAGCACTAGTCTACTGACCATGACAGGAATAGCTGTCTCTTATAAGAATGCCGTGCAGCTAGGAAATGTCAAAAAGGATTTACACATCCACTTTCTCGTCACAAAAGTAAAAATTAATTTGGGATCAAAGAACTATTTTCGAATGTTTGATGTGTTACAAAAATAGCACGAACACATTCCTTAATCATTTTTTTTCTCATTATATGTAATTATGCTATTTCTGATGTCTGACATTCAACCTTTCTCCTGGTCATTATTATCAGCATCAAAATTGTTGTCTAATTATTTTATAAAATTCATATTTTCATCCCTTGACCCCATAGCCTATTTCTAGTTTTGGAGACAGATGACCACTTGAAGTATGTTGAAATTAAAGCAGAATGGGCCTACTATATTCAAGAAAAATGCAATACTTTATAAACAACATTTGTCTGTATTTATGTTAAAAATCATCAATATTTTAATCTTAGATTAAAGATGCTGTCATATCAAAATGACGTCAAATCACCATTTTTGCTAAAGATTTATATTGTTTCCCTCACAGGAAGCGTTATAAGATCAACTCTTTCACCATAATCAAGTGTGGTCTACTGAAAATGTCACCAGCAAAAATTCTGAAATTTGATAGGTCTACAGAAACATGGTCCCAGTGACAAACATTTCTTATTTGAATCCACAATCAGGGCTGCCATTTCTCCAGATTTTTCCGAAATCTTCGGATTTCTATTCCAACAGATGGAATTTGAAAGTAAAACAGAATGCGCCTTAAGGCGCATTTTGCTTTACTTTCAACCTGCTTTGAGCATCACATGTCTTAAAAACTAGAAACAGACTATGGATTAAAGGTATAATTCTGAAAATCGCTCTTAAAAAATTGAAAATTTTGAAATCTTAGGATTTTCTTTATCAACTTATGGCAGCCCTGCAACATTTTTACTAAAATCTTCTATGCAACTGCAAGTTTTAAGTGTCGAAAAAAGTATCAATGGAATGTGTATGGCACATTGCTTGCCTGGTGTCATGACTGTCTTTTTCTGTTCATATCTGTCTCTGTGTGCCAATTGGTAGCCAGTATTAACGTGTTTTAAACACCCCAATCAACAGTTACATACTAGCTATTAATGGGCAATAACAATATTGTGGAGTCGTTGGGCAGTAATGATTGTTAACTTGTACACCTGGACACATGACAAGAGTGTGGCACTAAGACTGCTTTCTTACATGATTGTTTGTTTATACAGTGATACCTGTGTAGAACAACCAGTCTGAATTACAGAATGGATATATCTGAAAACAGATGGCTGCTCAAAGCAGAACGAAAGTAATGCAGAAAGCACCTGAAGGAGCTTTCTGCATTACTTTTGTTCTGCATTAAGCAGCAATTGTCTATGAGGGGATGAATGTATCAGCTGTTTTAGGCATGCTTGGACACATGGGTGTGGTTGTATGTCATTAGTTCTGACCCTGCTGTATAGATTCTCACAAATTAAAAAAAAGACTATTTCAGAAATTATGTTTTTTACATCCTATCTTTAGATACAGTGATCATAGTTACAGTTAAGCAGATAGCACTCTAATTACCTATTTACTAATTGTTTATTTTTGACCAGGATTCTTCATGTGTTCTCCTGTACCTTGGAAATGTGTAGCTGTAGCATGTTAAGGGTGAAATTGATGATTAAAGGTGTCAAAACAACTTGTTTACCCATGCAGTACTTATCTGATAAGCACTGAATGGGTCAATACAATGTATAGCAAAGGTGTGAACGTCAGTCAAGGAAAAATGCAATTTATGGTTCGGACATACTGTAAAAACTATCTATCTATCTCTGGATACTGCCAACCCCTCTAGCGAGTATTATAGGCAGACTGTGGTATGCAAGGGCCTAAAAAAAATATGACTTTGCAGCACTGCATAAAGATTTCTGCATAATGTAGGACAGAAGTAGTGCATTACCATTTACCTACATTAAGAATTGAATTGAAAACACCATGTGGCCATGCATTTGCAACGAAAGGCGGTTGAAAACAGGTTCTACCTGACTGTCTGCTTCGTTGTTATCATCGTCATTGTCGTCTTCCGAAATCTTAACTTTGGCCATAACATTAAAACTGTGCTATTTTTAGCTTGTTCATTCTGAAGAAAATAATGAGCTTTTGTCATCACTCTGGCATCTGCGTTGTTGTCGTTGTCCGAAATCTTAACCTTGGCCATAACTTTAAATTAAAACTACATATTATACAGACATTATATTTGGTATGTGTACTGATTGACGGACATGAAATATAATGATGATAGATGTAATCATTTATATTGTCAACTTGATTGCACAATTGTGACAAAATAAGATAATCGTTGCCTATTAACGAATCAAACTGTCGGTAACACTTTGATGGTACATGAAATTAATTGTTTAATTGACTCTTTTTTACGGAAAAACACCGCCAATAAAACGTGTAAGTTTGATAGATTGATTGAATCCATTGTCCTTATAATCGTAAGTTAAAGGTGTTGTTTGTGTCTCATAATTCTCAAACATATCAAAGTTCTCAAACATTTGGGGCTAAAAGCACAATATATAAAGTGCAATAATGACCAAATAATGCTTAAAACACATGTTTGAAGTTTTAAATCTACATTTTTACACAATGAAACATGTATCTTATCATAGGTTGGGTGGGGGGGGCTCATATCCGCCCTCGCAAAACAGGTGGGGGGCTCTTTCCGCCCGTGCAAAATCGGCCGGGGGGCTTGTGTCTGGGGGGGCTCATGTCCGCTTACAATGTGTACTCACCTCACTTTTTAGCTCACCTGGCACGTAGTGCCAAGGTGAGCTTTTAGGATCGCTGGATGTCCGTCGTCTGTCTGTCCGTCCCTTCACAATTGTTCGTTAACACTCTAGCAGGTTCAAATCTCATTGGATCTTGATGAAACTTGGTCACAATGTTTGCCTCAATGAAATCTAGGTCAAGTTCGAATGTAGGTCATGTCCGGTCAAAAACTAGGTCAAATTATCGAAAAACCTTGTTAACACTCTAGAGGCTACAAATTTCATTGGATCTTCATGAAACTTCATCAATATGATTGCCTCAATGCAATCTAGGCCAAGGTCGAATGTGGGTTATGTCCGGTCAAAAACTAGGTCACTAGGTCAAATCTTCGAAAAACCTTGTTAACACTCTAGAGACTACAAATTTCATTGGATCTTCATGAAACTTCATCAAAATGTTTGCCTTAATGAAATCTAGGTCAAGTTTGAATCTGGGTCATGTCCGGTCAAAACAAGGTCACTAGGTCAAATTATCGAAAAACCTTGTTAACACTCTAGAGGCTACCAATTTCATTGGATCTTCATGAAACTTCATCAATATGATCGCCTCAATGAAATCTAGGCCAAGTTCGAATGTGGGTCATGTCCGGTCAAAAACTAGGTCACTAGGTCAAATTATCGAAAAACCTTGTTAACACTCTAGAGGCTACCATTTTCATTGGATCTTCATGAAACTTCATCAATATGATCGCCTCAATGAAATCTAGGCCAAGTTCGAATGTGGGTCATGTCAGGTCAAAAACTAGGTCACTAGGTCAAATTTCTTCGAAAAACCTTGTTAACACTCTAGAGACTACAAATTTCATTGGATCTTCATTAAACTTCATCAAAATGTTTGCCTTAATGAAATCTAGGTCAAGTTCGAATGTGGGTCATGTCCGGTCAAAAACTAGGTCACTAGGTCAAATTATAGAAAAACCTTGTTAACACTCTAGAGGCTACATTCATTGGATCTTCATAAAACTTCATCAATATAATTGCCTCAATGAAATCTAGGCCAAGTTCGAATGTGGGTCATGTCCGGTCAAAAACTAGGTCACTAGGTCAAATTATCGAAAAACCTTGTTAACACTCTAGAGACTACAAATTTCATTGGATCTTCATGAAACTTCATCAAAATGTTTGCCTCAATGAAATATAGGTCAAGTTCGAATGTGGGTCATGTCCGGTCAAAAACTAGGTCACTGGGTCAAATTATCGAAAAACCTTGTTAACACTCTAGAGGCTACAAATTTCATTGGATCTTCATAAAACTTCATCAATATGATTGCCTCAATGAAATCTAGGCCAAGTTCGAATGTGGGTCATGTCCGGTCAAAAACTAGGTCACTAGGTCAAATCTTCGAAAAACCTTGTTTACACTCTAGAGACTACAAATTTCATTTGATCTTCATAAAACTTGATGAAAAGGTTTGCCTCAATGAAATATAGGTCAAGTTCAAATGTGGCTTATGTCTTGTCAAAAACTAGGTCACTAGGTCAAATCATCCAAAAACCTCGTTAACACCCTAGAGACTACAAAATTCATTGAATGTATATCATGAAACTTGAACAAAATGTTTGTCTCATTGAAATCGAGGACAAGTTAGAATGAGGGTCATGCCCGGTCAAAAACTAGGTCACACGGTGTACATGGTTACATGGTTACCAGGTGAGCGATTTAGGGCCATAGTGGATCTTGTTTCTTTTACAGGCTGTTTTTCTTTTACAGGCTGTTAGTTAATCTTATTGTTAAGAAACTTATGTTATTATGTCGGTAAATAGCTTTTAGCTAATGTTATATATGTTGTGAAAACACCCGACTATAAATAAAGTTTCTTGTATCTTGTATCTTGTAAGCTCTTGAGCTCAGTCCATCTTGGGTAATTTCCTACATAGGTCAAGGTCATTTGGAGGTAAAATATGGTTCATTTAACATTGACCATAACTTTTAAACTGCATGTGATACAAACTTTATATTTGGCATGTGTACTCGAATCGAGAAGCTCTTGTGCTCAGTACAACTTAGGTCATGTGCAACAAAGGTCAAGGTCATTGAGAGGTCAAATAGGGTTAATTTAACATTGGCCATAACTCTGAAACAACATGTGATGGAGACTTCATATTTGATGTGTGTGTACTAAATGCAAGAAGCTCTAGAGTTCAGTACAAGTTGGGTTATGGCCGACAAAGGTCATTTAGAGATAAAATAGGGTGAATTTAACATTGGCCATAACTTTTGAACTGCATGTGATAGAAACTTTATATTTGGCATGTGTATTTAACTTAAGAATCTTTTGAGCTCAATACAAGTTGGATCAATTCAGACAAAGTCAAGGTCATTTAAAGATCATGGTCACATCAGGGACAAAGTGTTTTTACAAACACATCTTGTAGCATCGTGCCCTCTTAATCTATTAGGATAACAAAACAGATTAGAGAAATAGTGTTTGCATCTGTTTGCGGTGCTTGTTTATGTCCTTGGTTTCTACTGATGCAAGAGTTTCCGTTTATTACCAAAATAAACTTTAACCCTTAAGCCAATAGAATTTTTCTAGTTTTGAAATAAAGCAGGTTGAAAGTAAACCAGAATGTGCCTTGAGGCGCATTCTGGTTTACTTTCGGCTTACTTTAAGCTACCATCTGCTAGGATATAGAAAATATTTATGATACATATTCATGACTGTATAAATTGGAACTGTTTTCTTCAATGGAGGAAATCAATTGAATGCCATAAATCCCGCTCCTATTGGGGAAAGTGTTAAGCAGTCAACTGCCTCAAACACCAAAACTACAAAAACTTTTTTAGAGTGGTTGCTATGGCAAGGGTGGTTTGTTTGTTTTTTTGGTTGACAAGTTTACGAACTAATAAAAAATGGAAATGAATCTCTTAATTTCACTAGACATATAAAGTTAAAAAAGAAACTGACAATTTGAAGTGATAATGATGTTGCTGGGGAGAAAAAACCAGTTTGATTTCATTGCATTTATTCCATTTGTTACCTCCTCATTTTTTGGTCTACTTACAAGAGCTTTTCTGCAAATGACGTGTGATGCCCATCTACAGAAATATAACCCTTATGATGTGTGCTTCTACGCTGCTTAAATTATTTATGGTATTTTCCCATTTCATTAAACTTACTATAACTCAAATTCTGAATTAAGCCGGAAGTGTTTGTTTTGGGGAATATATATATGTGGTAAAAGAAGTCAAAGAAAGAGATTGTATATCAATAATGTCTACAGGCAATTTTAACTCAGACGTTCTTGGTGGCACATTTACGGTTAATGTGTGTTCGCCATAAGCTCTTCTCAAGAAATGATTCCAATCCCTCGGAGAGGAGCTTAAGGCTCTAAGAAGATTTGTCAAGAAAGTTTTGTGTCGGATTTCCTACCGGGACCTCATTTGTATCGTCTTAGTGTAATCTTTCTCAGAACTATTTCCTGCAGCTGACATATCAATGTGTCGACCATATGAAAGCCTGGTTGTACAAGACAAATATTGCAAATGGATTGAATTTCACATGCTGCAAAAATTAAGTTTACATTCTAGCAAATTTGTGAGAGAAAAAAATGTATCCTTTTTAATTTGAGGAATTAGATTGTAATTGTTAATATTTTCGTTTATGCTGAGCATTCATGGTTAGTTGTTAAGTCTTAAAATCTAACAAAGGCCTTCAACTCAGTACTTGATCATTAAAAACTGTTTGATACAAGGAGCAGTTTAACCCACTACTCAATAAATACACCATTTTACCCCTTTCATTTATTCCTCCATGGAAGAAAACAGTTTCAATTAATACAGTCATGAATATGTACCATAAGAAATATTTTCTATATTAGCAGATAGTAGCTTAAAGCTGGTTGAAAGTAAAGCAGAATGCGCCTTAAGGCGCATTCTGCTTTACCTTCAACCTGCTTTAAGTGGTATATACTATCTTCATTACTAGAAATAGGCTATGGGGAAATAGGTTAATGCAGCATAAAAGTAAGTTAGGAACTTTATGCATTATGCTTTTGTCAGTCTATATTTAATTGTCTTGCCACAATGGAGAAGCAAAAGCCTAAGACTAGGGTACATGTATTGCTCTTTTGATGGTGGCAGTAGTTACAGTGTTAAACACCAATTAATCACTTTTGATTCTTTGTCACACACAGACAAAACAGTACTACGAAATTCTTAATTGAATGGTTAATCAACACAGGTATGTCTGGGGAAAAAAATTGATTAATAGGCGTATTCTAATTTACTATGGACCTGCTGTAAGCTACCATCTTCAAGGGTATAGAAAATATTTTCTATGCTGAATATTCATGATTGTATAAATTCTAAATTAAAACTACATGTATTTTCTTCAGTGAAAGAATGAATTAAAGGCATAAAAAAGTCTTGTTAATAGATTAAGTTTGTGTAAACATACGAGACCTAGTTTGGAGATATTGCAAACTCTCCCATCATGCAGATCTGTTTTCCTAATTAATTTAATTTTCGTCATTAACATTTTGAAATCTAAAACAAGCCTGGGTACATTTGCTTGAAATTAAGGTTAATCCATTCAGCTATCATGTTAAAAACAAGTAGAATTTAAGGAATGCTTATTAATTTGTGATCAAGATAGATGACTGCTTTAAGCTGTTCAAAGCAAGATGAATGTAAAACAGAAAGCTCCTTTAGGAGCTTTCTGTTTTACTTTCATCTTGCTTTAAGCATCCATCTGTAAATACCAAAAGACATATCTTCTATTGAGTGGTTGTGATAAGTTATAATTCTGTAAAACTCAAAACAAGGCGTGTAAAAATCCAATCAAAGAGAAATTGTCTTAATGAAATTCAGTATTTAAGAGTTTAAATACTGTTAAATGACCTTATCTGTAATTATACTAATGATCGTTGTAGGCTGCTGATGCGATACAGCTTGCACTATCGCCTCATTGCCTATCTATGGCTCTCTTCAATTACGACCCATCAGCAATCAGCCTCATCATCTTGACAGAAGAATATTTGAGAAGATTAGAGCGTATTAAAACTCAGGCGCTTCCACGGTAGAAACTACTGTAGTTATATTTACAAAATGACCGGGAATTATGGGGAATAATAGCGTATTACAGGAGATAATCAAGATATACATTCAGATCAAGAGTATTTGACTTAATAGCAAACTTAATACGAAGATCCCACTGAGAATACTTCAAAATACCCTAAGTATATTGAGAAAATATGATCATCTAGTACTAGACCTAAACCCATTACACTAATGCTAGCTAAGAAATCTGATTTGGAACTAAGTTCCCCCTATATAAGTAGCATAAGAGAAAAGAAAGGAATATTCCTTATTATATCACTCACGTCTACGAACAGGAAAGTTTACGAGAGAAATTTTGAAATTCAGAGAATTTAAATCTATTGAATGAAAATGGAATTACATGCTTTCATTGTTTGTAGTGGAGGTGGAATTAACAATGTGGATATATTTACAGTACAGTGGATATATTATATAATTAAATGCCATATGAAATTAACAGTAAGTGTGTACATTTTAGAAGCTAATAAACCTTGGTAGCTCTGAATAAATGTCTGCTCAAAAAGTCATTTAAATTACAAAATTGACTCTTGATTCTCAATATTTGTAGTTAATTGATCTGAGTGACAAACAGTTTGGATCCTGATCAGTTGCCGGGTAACTTGGTCTCTGATCAGGATCTAGACTATTTGCAAAGTTCAATACAACTATGAGTTACAAAGCTCAAATGGTTACTTCCATAGATACGCATGTTTAGGTCTTTAATTTATTCCTCCGCTAAAGAAAATGTTTCCAGTTTATACAGTAACAAAATTAATATGCACAATAAGAAATATTTTCTATATCCTAGCAGAGTAGCTTAAATCAGGCTGAAAGTAAAGCAGAATGTGCCTAAAGGCTTATTCTGCTTTACTTTTCAACCTGCTTTAACCCTTTACCCAATAGCCAGTTTTTAGTTTTGAATACATGTAACCCCTTAAAGCAGGTTGAAAGTGAAGGAGAATGCGCCCTAAGGCGCATTCTGCTTTACTTTCAGCCTGCTTTAAGCAACCATCTCTCAGGATATAGAAAATATTTCTGTTTGAATATCTTTATGATTATATAAATTGGAACTATTTTCTTTCGTGGAGGAATAAATCAAATGCGCTAAAAGGCGCTTCTATCAGGGAAAGGGTTAAGTGATCACCTGTCTTCAAAACTAGTAACAGGCTATTGGGTAATGGGTTAAGCAGGAAGGTATGTGTGCCGTTGGGTCGAAGGTTGTAACCCTTTCAACACTGGAATCCTGTATTGAAGACCTTTGTAAACAGTTTGGATGAAGATCAGGTCCCGTTAAATGTAGGGCCTGATCAGGATCCAAAATGTTTGTCGTTCAAATCTTGTTTCTTTTAACATAAAAAAGATCAAACCAATTTCAGAATTTTAGGAGTGAACATTTTTCAGCTGACAACAGTTATGCTGCAGAGTTGAAATGGTTTAGTCCTAGGCCAATTGACACAAAAGACACATACTACCCTTTCCTCATAGCTCTGTACAGAGTTTATAACAAGCGATTGCTTAGCCCTTTCACCCATAGCAGCTCTGTACAGAGTTAAAAACAAGGGATTAATTGCTTAGCCCTTTCACCCATAGCCTATTTCTAGTTTTGGAGACAGGTGGCCACTTAAAGCAGGCTGGAAGTAAAGCATAATGTGCCTTCAGGCACATTCTGCTTTACTTTCAGGCTGCTCTAAGCTACCATCTGATAGAATATAGAAAAAAGTAGTTATGATACAAGATCATCACTGTAAAATTGGATTTTTTTTCTTCAGTGGTGGAATAAATTAAATGTGCTAAAAGGTGCTTCTATGGGGGAAGGGTTAAAATATGCTGAAAGTATTATGTGGTTTTAGGGTAGAAACTTTTCTATGAAGACAGTTCTATGAAGACAGAAAAAAATAACATCATAAAAGGGGATTTTGTTATTATGGAGGAGGTGTTTAAGATAAAATGACTGTCAACCTGGGTCTACATTGGCTGCAAATATTATGATTAGGTTGTCAGTTTAAATCTCAGGCCTGCACAATTTTTCAGAAATGGTCAAATATAAAATGAAGAATAAGATTCTGAATTTTTCATTTTTGTTTTAATTACACTTTTAAAATCCAATAACAGGAATTAAATTTCAGTTAAAAATAAAGACTGACACTTATTTTTCAAATGACAGGCATGCTTGTCAAGAATTCTAAAAAGTGCTTGATATAATAGTTGCTTAATTTAAAAGCTACTTGGTTTTCATTTTACTGTAGATAGATGCTTAAACCATGATGACTAAAGCAGAAAGCTCCTCATAATAAAATAGGACTTACATAGAAACCAGTTTCTTTCAAGATAAGATTTGTAGCATTAATTTGTATATACTATATAAAATGCATATTACATATAACAGAACTTTAATATGGTAAGATTTGAGACTGGAATAAAATGTGCTAATCTGATATAAGGATATAATAATTTAAAAAGCGAATTATAAAAAGAAAAATTTATTAACTTATATTGCTATCAAATCATATTCTTCTAAATTGTTTTTTTGCCCCCGGCATCGACAGATGCGGAGGCATATAGTAATCGTCCTGTCCGTCCGTCCGTCCGTCCGTCAGTCCGCACGCACGAAAGGTCCTTTGTTGGGTAGGGAGAACAATAGATTCCATTCATTCTGTGATTGCCCTATTGTTTTTGTTGGGTTTTTTTGTTGCTATTGGGTACTTTTAAACAAAAGAAAAACCCAACAAGTGCCCAAATGGAAGGACGTCCGTCCGTGTGTCCGTAACAAGGTTAAGTAGAATTTACCATTTCGTCTAGCATCAACACCGCTTACCCAAATGCTTAGATACTTATACAGTTGTTGCCTTGGACCATTCCCTATCCACCAATATCACCAAACTTTGATCTTGACCTTGACCTAATTTGGACTTAGAATATTTTAAATAGGCTCTTTCTCGGTTAACTAGATTTTACCGTTTCGTCTAGCATCAACACATCTGACTACAATGCTTTGATACTTATACAGTTGTTGCCTTTGACCATTCCCTATCCACCAATATCACAAAACTTTGATTTTGACCTTGACATTGACCTAATTTTAACTTAGAATATTTTAAATGGGCTCTTTCTTTGTTAACTAGATTTTACCGTTTCATCTAGCATCAACACTGTTTACTACAATGCTTCAATACTTATACAGTTATTGCCTTGGACCATTACCAACTCACCAATAATACCCAAGCTCAATTTGACCTTGACCTTGACCTAGTTTGGACTTAGAAAAAATTCAGAATATATTGTCAAGGATGCCTCCGGGGGACATAAGAGTTTTTTCAACGCAGTCTTGTTTAAACTTTTAATTAATATTGAGGTTTCAACTCTTCTCCCCCTATTAACCCATTACCCCATAAATACACCTTTTTACGCCTCTAATTTATTCTTCCACTGAAGAAAATCTTCCAATTTATACAGCCATGGATATGTTTATTAAGAAATATTTTCTATATTCTAGCAGATGGTAGCTTAAAGTAGGCTGAAAGTAAAGCAGAATGTGCCTTAAGGCACATTCTGCTTTACTTTCAACCTGCTTTAAGTGGTCAATTATCTTCAATTGTAGAAAGAGGCTATGGGGTAATGGTTTAAACTACCGACATCTATCATCTGAACTACCCGGTATGACTTTAGCTAATAAGATAGGGAAAGATTTTCCCATGAAAGAGAGTAGGCTCCATGAAGTCAGAGAAATAGAACATAGTTCCAACTTGTACAGTCATGAATATGTAATCTATAGGATCTGTCATGAGTTGATGTTTAAGACAAGCTGATCTCAAACAAGTCTAGAATTGTAATTTTATTAAGTGAGCCTTGGCAAGCTTAATAACTTTTCTATTCTAGACGAGTTTGAGATCAACTTGTCTTAAACATCGATGAGTGACAGTTTTTTTTTTCTCACATTACCAACGATGTAAGCTAGTTTTTAAGCAATATGCATTGTTTTTAACCCCGGTGACGTCAAAACGCTGCTATAAATAGTCACGTTTATAGTGACGTCATCAAAGTGATCTTACACATGTTGGCGATAAGGATATTCGTCATTGTTGTTTGCTATAGAAAACAGGGGTAGTTATGTGAGAATATAAGTTATGTTATGACTTTATGTCGCTTTTATGTAATTATAAAAAATATTTTCTATATTCTAGCAGATGATAGTTTAAAGCAGGCTGAAAGTAAAGCAGAATGTGCCATAAGGCGCTTTCTGCTTTACTTTCAACCTACTTTAAGTGGTCACCCGTCTTCAAAACTATAAACATGCTGTGGAGTATTGGGTCAATTAGTTCAAATGGAAGTTATTTAAATTTGTTTGGCAAAGAGTTTATGGGACTTTTAGCAGACACCTGTTCAAAGAAACCCATGCGGATTGACTTAAGATATTACCCCATATCATGTTTCTAGTATTGAAGATAGGTGACCACTTGAAGCAGGTTGAAAGTAAAGCAGAATGCACCTTATGGCACATTCTGCTAAAATTTCTGCCTGCTTTAAGTTACAGTGGAGAAAACGTTATTCTTTCCCGTTTAAACGCAAACGTACTCAAACGCAAAACACTAAAACGTAGAAAAATACACTTTTTGGACACATCTGATAATTCATGTTTATCTTGGTGGCAAACAGTATGGAGCCTGATCAGATGCCGGGTTACCCGGCGTCTGATCAGGCTCTCAACTGTTTGCACTGCAAATAATAGTTTTAGCGTAAACGCGTTTATTGGGAAAGAATAACGTTTTCTCCACTGTATCATCTGCTAGAATATAGAAAATATTTCTTATAATTACATATTCACAATTGTATAAATGGGAACTTTTTTCTTCAGTGGAGGGATATATATTAATTAAATACACTAAAAGGCACTTATATGGCAGAAAGGGTTAATGTTACATCTTTATTATACCTCATCAACTGTTCAATTTATTCTACAAAATTTTCCAAAATTGGACTTTTTATGACAATTTTAATGATAAATTTCAAAGGCAACTATCAAACAGTTTGAACCCACATCAGGTACCCAGTTATAATTCAACATTTGGCCTGGATATTAACCAATTACCGCATAGCCTGTTTCTAGTTAAGGCACATTCTGCTTTACTTTCAGCCTGCTTTAAGCGTTTATTTGCTAGTTTATAGAAAACATTTCTTATGATATATATTCATGATTGTATAAAAAGGAACTACTTTCTTAAGTGGAGGAATAAATTATAGGCGTAAAAGGGCATATATATAGGGGAATGGGTTAAAACTGTTTGCAGATGCCAGGTTACTGTGCTAAAGTAGCAGGGTAATGGCTGTATAGTTACTAAAAATATTTTATATGTAAGAGTTTTGTAAGGTTTTGGTTTGTGTTTCAGAGAGAAAGAGGATGATCTGGAAAGGAAGTTTGAGCTGCTGAACAGAGAGTTACGAGCAATGATGGCAATTGAAGGTAAGCCCTCCTACTTTGCCCTGAGAAAAGAATGTTCAAGGTTGAATACCATAACTCCATAAATATGCTTTTTATGCCTCTAATTTGTTCCTCAAGTGACGGAAATAGTTCCATTTTTAGTCATGAATATGTAATATAAGAAATATTTTCTATATCCTGGCAGTTTGTAGCTTAAAGCAGGTTGAAAGTAAAGCAGAAGGCAGCTTTAGGTGCATTCTGGCATACTTTCAACTTGCTTTAAGTGGTCACATGTTTTCAAAACTAGAAATTGGCAATGGGGTAAAGGGTTAAAATCCATTGCTTTATCAAATGCATTTCAAATACAACCATAGATTTTTTCTTTCTGGGTCTCTTGAGAGTCAAGAAAGGTCGATTTATGAGAGCGTTCACATTGGAAAATCTCATGTCTTTGTAACTCTTTCCTCCATAGAAACGCATTTGAGCAAGTCTATATATACACCTTCACATAAATGGCATAATCAAATATGCATGAATACACGTTGCAGCTTTAATCAAGATTAAATTAAAGCAGAAAGCTCCTGAAGGAGCTTTCTGCTCTACTCTCATCTTGTTTTAACCTATTACCCCATGACATGTTTCTAGTTTTGAAGACAGGTGACCACTTAAAGCAGGTTGAAAGCATCCTGCTTTCATTCTGCTTTAACCCTTTCCCTTATAGAAGCGACTTTTAGCACATTCATTGTATTCACCCGCTGAAGAAAATAGTTCCAAATTATACCGTAATGAATATGTGTCATATTTAATACTTTCCTTATTCTAGCAGTTAATAGCTTAAAGCAGGCTGAAAGTAAAGCAGAATGCACCTTAGGGCGCATTCTGCTTTACTTTCAACCTGCTTTAAGTAGTCACATATCTTCAATACTAGAAACAATGCTATCAGGTAAAGGGTTAAGCTACCATCTGCTTGGATATAGAACATATCTTTTATTATACATATTCATGACTTTTCAAAGTGGAACTTATTTCTTCAGTGGAGGAATAAATTAAATGCTTTCCTCCATAGTCACAATTTCAAATCACCTTTATCAAACTAGTATAGGGATTCACAGACTCGAGGCCCCCAGACAATTTGTAAACAGTTGCAGACACTGTTGTGGTCAGATAAAAGTAAAGCTCTTTTATGAGCTTTATGCTGTATTTTCAAATAACTCTAAGCTGACACCTGTATTGAACACTATCAGAATTGGGGTAGTGTAGCGCTAATGCAGAGGAAGGGGTAAAGGCATTGTATGCTTCATATGTGGAGGAATGGCTTCTTCATGACTTCTTCTCCTTTTCTAGGACTGACCACAATCAACAGACTGGTTTAAACATGTCCATGAATTCCTTTGAAATGGTCGCTGGGGACTGATTCTATGTCAACCTTTTTGTTTTTTCATGAAAATTTGTATAAATATAATTTCATGAGTAATAAGTAAACTATTATTGAAATGAAAATATTGCCTACCTTTGCATAACGATTGGTTTGTTTATTCACCAACTATATATAGACTCAGGTGTGGAAGGACAAGTATTTTTTGTTATTTTTCTTACTTATAACAAGTCAAACTTCATCAAGTGGTTCAGTTATTTACCAAAAATTGGAGAAAAAGACACTCCACCCTTTCCATGCTGCAACCGCAACAACTTTGGATTTTAAATGTGTTTAGTGTAAAATCTTTGTATACCCTTAACCCTATAGCCTGATTCTAGTTTTGAAGTCAGGTGATTGCTTAAAGCAGGTTGAAAGTAAAGCAGAATGCGCCTTAAGGCGCATTCTGTTTTACTTTCAACATGCTTTAAGTTACCATCTGCAAGATATAGAATACATTCCTTAGGGTGCATATTCATGACTGTTTAATGTAGAACTATTTTCTTCACTGGAGGAACAAATTAGATGCATAAAAAGGCATATCTATGGACAGGATAGACTTGACAAGAGTAACTGGTTAACTGAGTTTTGATCAGGTTTAACTCTCATTTGACAATATGTTTTGAACAGTTTACAAATTGTTTGTTTGAACATAAAAATTGTTTGAAATAAGAAACAGTTTTATTACTATCAGCTTGTTCAAGGTAATGGGATAACCATAGGTGACCATTTATAGTGACCGCAGCTAAAACAAACACTTGACCTTCGTGGTCAGTCGAAACGGACTGGAATGGTCACTTATTTAGCCTATGAAATAGGTTCCCTAGCTGTCACAAAAATGCTGTCTGCTTCACTGCTTGAGACCTACAATAGTGTAATGCATTCTTCATGCAAAAGTTGAATAGGGAGCATACATCATGCTCAGACACCGATATGTTTATGTTTGAAATGGATGTGTATCAAAATTATAAACAGAACTAGAGCAAGTTAACCATTTTGCCCTCATATTAATTAAAGCCTTTTCACATCTATACCTCAATTTCCTCATTCTAAGAAATGCCTTTTTCATGTGTGTACCCCATCATGATAAAGACTATTGGAAGCTTATCCTGCAGCCTGACAGGTTGCGGCTTCAAGCAGACTGAAAGTAAAGCATTCTGCTTCATTTTAAGCCTGCTTTAAGCAACCACCTGTTCTCAACGTTTGTAAAAAGGTCAAGAAGGAAAGGGTTAACTAACTGCATTCTAGGGGCTAATTATGATTTGAAGAGTCCAAACATTGTGTTGTGCTTCAAACATTGTAGTGTGTCCACAAAGGAGTGGACATTGGCCTTGGAGTGGACCCACAATAAGAAAATACCAGTGGGGGACATCTATTGTGTACATTGTAAGGGAACAGCAATATATGAAATACCAAAAAGATGTGTGTTTATCTTAGAATGTACTTGAAATATACTTGAAATGAGAACAGTTATTTCAAACAACCTTTAACCCATTTCATCATAGCTTGTTTCTAGTAATGAAAATACGTGACTAGTTAAAGCAGGTTGTAAGTAAAGCAGAATGCGCCTTAAGGCGCATTCTGCTTTACTTTCAGCCTGCTTTAAGATACCATCTGCGAGAATCTAGCAAATATTTCTTATGATATATATTCATGACTGTATAAAGTGGAGCTATTTTTTTCATTAGAGGAATAAATTAAAGGGGTAAAAGGTATATTTATGGGATAATGCGTTAACCCGTCATCCAATGAAGAAAATAGTTCCAATTTATGCAGCCATAAACATATGCCGAAAGAAATATATCTTCTATATTCTAGCAGATAAAAGCTTAAAGCAGGCTGAAAATAAAGCAGCATTCTGCTTAGCTTTCAACCTGTTTTAACCCATTACCCCATAAATACGCCTTTTTACGCCTTTAATTACTCTAATGAAGAAAATAGTTCCAATTTATACTGTCACAAATAAAAATCATAATAAATATTTTCTATATAATAGCAGATAAAAGCTTAAAGCAGGCTGAAAGTAAAGCAGAATGTGCCATAAGGCACATTCTGCTTTACTTTCAACCTGCTTTAAGTGGTCAACCATCTTCAAAATTAGTAACAGGCTATGAGGTGAAGGGTTAAGTGCTCACCTGTCTTCCAAACTAGAAACAGGTAAAGGGTTAAATCTCCGACAAAAGAAAAGTGTTGAATAAAACTGCTACCAGTCATAGCGTATGTCTGTGTTATCGATATTAGTTGTATATCAGAGATTTAACTACACATAGAAAACTAAAAAATACAAATTATTCCCCAAAACAAGCCATACAAAAAGATATTACATACCTATCACAAATGAAATATAAAAATCCAACAAAGGTCTCCTTGAAATCTTTATGATTTACAGTAAAACTTGTTTTCAGCATTGTTGCAATTAAGAAATAGTGCAATATCTGAAGATACTATCTAATTGATTAATGCAGGACAAAAGTAATGCAGAAAGCTCCTGTAGGAGCTTTCTGCATTACTTTTGTCATGCATTTAGCTGTCACCTTTGCTTAAATTCTCCAAGATAATGGTATTTTGTGCTACTGTTAAACCAAGATGTTATTGTAGGTCGGTGATCACATACGTTAGAATGTTGTTAAAGCATTGTTAAATTATGTTATTAACCTTTCTAAATCTTAAGTCTAATTAATTTGAAATGAAAAGTACAGTTAATGGCCTGTTTATACATTTCTAAGCAAAATGTATTACTTTAGGAGAGGTTTGAATTACATGTATGAACTATGAATACCCATATATTTAGCTCTGATGCAGTTTTAAGTTCGAAAATGACACCTTTTTAATGACATTGCTCACACTGGTTAATAAGAGAAAACTTTGAACATTTCCAATATATTTATACATACATATTTAATGATATATTTATACCTCTGTTGTGTACAAGTGTATGATTAAGTAAAATATGTCTGGGATTAAATTTAACGGTTTCTATGCTGAAATGTATGCTTTAAGTACATCTATATTTTGCAATTAAGACACTATAATCAGTCTCGGGGCGTCTTGCACTGTTTAAATTTTGTTTGTCAGAAACATTTTTTCAAGACAGTTAAAAACCCTATATATTGGTTGTATTTCAAAAGCGGAATTAAGTCCAGATGAAAAAAAGGTTATCAAATTGAGGGTCGATTTCAGAGTTTCTATATTACAATAATTTGTATGCATTTAAGTTAACATTATATAAATTTGCTGCTTTAACCCATTACCCCATAGCCTGTTTATAGTAATGAAGATAGGTGACCACTTAAAGCATGTTGAAAGAAAAGCAGAATGTGCCTTAAGGCACATTCTGCTTTACTTTCAGCCTGCTTAAGCTATTATCTGATAGAATAAAGAAAACTTTTCTTTTGCTTCACACTCCTGACTGTATAAATTGGAACTATTTCCTTCACTGGGTGAATATATAAAAGACGCAAAAAGGCGTATTTATGTGGTAATGGGTTAAACTCATGCGATTTTCAATTATAACCCAATGGAATTTAGATCAGGCCCTACAAACTGTATGGGCAGATCAGGATCTAAATTGATTGTCTTTCTCATAATTATGTATACAAAAGAAAGTGTTTAATTAACTCTTTCAATACCAAGGACCTGTTTAAAGAATACTCAATACATTTGAAAAAAATGTAGACCCAGATCAGAGGGCTAGCTCCTATAAAAGCCCTCTGATCTGGGTCTACATTGTTTCCTGATTTAAACCAGTATTTGTTTAAATACCCAGAATTCAAAGAAGACTGGTTCTTGCTTTGGTATATAAAATGATTCACAAGGGAACCTATTAACCCATAGGAGTTATATCTACTTAAGTGTTGAAAGAGATAAGAATTTCAGGAGAGAACATATTGTGCAGATGACATTTATAAACTTTTCACCTTTCCAATATGCTGTATTAATAATATCTCATAGAAATGTGTTGTTTTGACCTTGGCTTTCAAGTCAACAGTAAATCATATACAGTGGAGAATCTGTTATTCTTTCCCGTTTAAACGCAAACGTACGCAAACGCAAAGCGCTAATACGTAGAAAAGAACAATTTTTGGACAATTCTGATATTTCATGTTTATCTTGGTGGCAAACAGTTTGGAGCCTGATCAGACGCCGGGTTACCCGGCGTCTGATCTGGCTCCAAACTGTTTGCACTGCAAATAATAGTTTTAGCGTAACCGCGTTTATTGGGAAAGAATAACACATTCTCCACTGTAGCATGTCTAAAAAGTCCTTGTGGTGTATAATGATTGTAAATTTTGCTACTACAACCACTTAACCCATTACTCCATAGATGCACCTTTTTATGCCTTTTTAGCTCACCTGGCACGTAGTGCCAAGGTGAGCTTTTAGGATCGCTGGATGTCCGTCGTCTGTCCGTCCGTCCACAATTGTTCGTTAACACTCTACCAGGTTCAAATCTCATTGGATCTTGATGAAACTTGGTCACAATGTTTGCCTCAATGAAATATAGGTCAAGTTCGAATGTGGGTCATGTCCGGTCAAAAACTAGGTCACTAGGTCAAATTATCGAAAAACCTTGTTAACACTCTAGAGGCTACAAATTTCATTGGATCTTCATGAAACTTCATCAATATGATTGCCTCAATGAAATCTAGGCCAAGTTCGAATGTGGGTCATGTCCGGTCAAAAACTAGGTCACTAGGTCAAATCTTCGAAAAACCTTGTTAACACTCTAGAGACTACAAATTTCATTGGATCTTCATGAAACTTCATCAAAATGTTTGCCTCAATAAAATCTAGGTCAAGTTCGAATGTGGGTCATGTCCGGTCAAAAACTAGGTCACAAGGTCAAATTATCGAAAAACCTTGTTAACACTCTAGAGGCTACAAATTTCATTTGATCTTCATGAAACTTCATCAATATGATTGCCTCAATGAAATCTAGGCCAAGTTCGAATGTGGGTCATGTCCGGTCAAAAACTATGTCACTAGGTCAAATCATCGAAAAACCTCGTTAACACTCTATAGAGACTACAAAATTCATTGAATCTTCATGAAACTTGAACAAAATGTTTGTCTCATTGAAATCGAGGTCAAGTTAGAATGAGGGTCATGCCTGGTCAAAAACTAGGTCACACGGTGTACATGGTTACCAGGTGAGCGATTTAGGGCCATAGTGGCCCTTGTATTTATTCCTCCATTGAAAAAAATAGTTCTAGTTTACACGTCATGAAATATGCATATCTTCTTCCACCTGTAATTAGCTGGACATCCCCATCAAAATAGGTTGATAATGACATGAATGGACATTAAATTTTCAAGTACTTAACTTAAAAGAAATAGTTTCTATATCCTAGCAGATGGTAGCTCAATGCAGACCCAAAGTAAAGCAGAATGCAGCTTTAAGTGGGCACCTGTCTTCAAAACTGGAAACAAGCTATGGATCAAGCCCTCTGATCAGGGTCTGCACTATTTGTCATGTTTTCAATTAAAATATGGTAAAACATGCTTTAATTAGCCACCTATTACATGCAAACATAATCTACATGTGGCTGTAAGTGGAGGATAAATGACTTCTGTATAGTCACCAAACAGCTGGTGAGTAGAGAGATGGAGAGATACAGGGTACTTCACCCTGTATACCTTATATGAAACAAACACAGTGTCAAACTATTACAGGTTTTCAATCTTAAACCCTTTCTATACTGAAAGCCAGCATATGTATATTTTGCAAACAGTGTAGACCATGATCAGAGGGCTCCTTCAGGAGCCCTCTGATCAAGGTCTGCACTGTTTGTTTTAATTTTAATTTTCCAAAATATCATCTAAAACAGCGATTAAAACCAACATAAACTGGACATTTATCAAAAGTGGAATAATTCATTTGAAAAAAAAATCAGCAACGAGCATAAAGAATGGTTAAGTCTGTGACACTACAGTAAATAATTCTCTCCCTCTCTGACTCCTTCCTCCTTAGATAACTGTAATTAAACCTTCCAATAGCTGATAAATGACCTCTTGTTGACAAAAGACAAAAGAAATTACTCGAAACTTACTTATACTTTTAAGTACTGAAATATTCCGAGATTAACACTCTCACAGTTTTTCACAGTTTTTCACTGTTTTTCATGTAGTACATGTTTTTGTAAACATGATATGTTGAGTATTTTCAACGCATGCAATGTTTATATGTATGTATGTATGGTGATGAGCTGTTATGCTTAAGCCAAAATAAAATATTCTGTTCTGTTCTGTTCTGTTGAAACATCATCTGATATTCTAAGATTGAATTCTCTATTTAGCAGAATTATCATCTGAGTGACAGACTTTTGATCCAAGTTATATATATCCCACATTTCTGTAGAGTCTGATCTGTATACAAACTGTTATCAAATGCATTGACACCTTTTTCACCCTTTGGAAGGGGTTATTTTGTACCTTTAACACCTTGCAAAGAGGCTTATAGACTAATTAATTTGCTGCTGTAAAGTAATAAGGTTTTTTATCCTATTATTACAGGCTGGAGGATGGGTAATTTCGCAGGTAATGATGTGCACTTTGCTATCATTACCAACCAGACTGATGAGGGAAACTGTTTGTTCAAAATTAACCCTTTTCCCATTGGTCTGTTTCTAGTTTTGAGGACAGGTGGCCACTTAAAGCAGGTTGAAAGTAAAGCAGAATGTGCCTTAAGGCACATTCTGCTTTACTTTCAGACTACTTTGAGCTACAATCTGCATTGACATAGAAAGTATTACCTTTGGTGCACATTCATGACTATAAAGTTGAATGTTTTCTTCCGTGGAGGAATAAATTACAGACATAAAAAATGTGAATTTATTGGGTAATGGGGAACTTGTAATTATGACATTCAACTCCTCTATGGTTATCACTTATTGTGAGCAGTAGGAATTACATTTCTGACATTGGCAAATTGTTTGGATCATGATCATGTAAATGATTTTCATCTGGAGTTGAACTGTTTTGTCACTATGTCTTGTATGGTAATTCTAATGACTAGAACAAAATGATTAGGGAAATTTACCATGCTGAAATGCAATCTTTCATCATGTTAGCTTATTGAGGAAGTGTTACCATGATGTTAAAAGTATGGCAAATATTGCAGACCCTGATCAAAGGTTTATCCAGGAGCTTAATGCAGGCTGTTTGACTAAATCTTGCAGTACCTTGTTTTAAATACGGCAGAATTCCTTGTCACAGGGTTCCAGATATGAAGGAGTAAACTGAACAAATCCAACATTTAAAATTTCTCATTCATGTCAGCACCAAATGCTATGGTGTTACTACTCACTAGAATCGTCTCTCCAAGGGACAATTCTAATAAGTAGTGACATCACAGGGTTTTGATGCAGACATAAAGAGTTTAGTTTAACCCATATTTTCCCATAAATACACTTTTTTACGTCTTTAATCTATTCCTCCACTGAAGAAAATAGTTTAAATTAATACTGTCATGAATATGAAATATAAGAAATATTTTATATATATTTGTAGATGATAGCTTAAAGCAGGTTGATATTAAAGCAGAATGCGCCTTAAGGCGCATTCCGCTTTACTTTCAACCTGCTTTAAGTGGTCACCTATCTTAAATATTAGAAATAGTGTATGGGGTAATGGGTTAAATACTCCCCTTATCTGGAATACTGAGATCAGCAAAGTCTAGATGTGGTTTGTCTGAACAATAACTTGTGGCATATGGCTTTATATCTTGATTCTTTTGCCACAGAGTAGAGCATGGTTGTCTGCTGAACATGTAACGTGTGCTAAACTTCAGGTTCTGAAATAGATTCAATAATATATATAATATTCTCAGAAACTGGATCCTAGTGACAAAAAGCTTGGGTCCTTGTCAAGTCTCACGTTTTGTTGGGCCTGATTTGGATCCAAGTTGTTTGCAAATATCTGCAATACAGATTTTCAGTGTTGAAAGGGTTAACCCCTTAACTGCCATGCCATCGTTTGCTTTAAATAATTGCCGTCTACTTTTATTTCTAAAATTTCAATTTTAGGTATTTTGACTTCAGAAATATTGAAATGAATGCAAAACAGTTTGGATCCTGATCAGACGCCGTGTTACACGGCGTCTGATCAGGATCCAAGTTGTTTGCAAATAATCATTGTACATGGAGTTAAAGGCAGTGAAGGGGTTAATTCTTGTAATAGTATATCTACCCCACAAATTATTCTAATGAGGCGGCTTAATGCTCATTTGCACATTATGTTTTAATGGCAAATGTCTGTCCGCACATGCTAATCTCTTGATAAATGGCTGACTTTCAGAATCATCACCTATACATGACTTAATTATGTCATAAACTAAGATTTTTGCCTTAACCCTTTACCACATACCCTGTTTCTAGTTTTGAAGACATATGACCACTTAAAGCAGGTTGAAAGTAAAGCAAAATGTGCCTTAAGGCACATTCTGCTTTACTTTCAGCCTGCTTTAAGCTATCATCTGCTAGGATTTAGAATTTTTTTCTTATGTTTCATTTTCAAGACTGTATAAATTGGAACTTGTTTTCTTCAGTGGAGGAATAAATTAAATGTGCTCAAAGGTGCTTCTATGAGGGAAATGGTTAACCCCTTCAATGCTATGACATCATCTGTTTGAAACAGTTGTCATCTGCTTTTATTTCTCTATGTTAAATTAAGGTATTTTGACTTCAGAAATATTAAAATGAGTGTCAAAAATATTGAATCCTGATAAGATGTCATGTGTTACACGACATCTGATCAGGGTTTAAACTGTTTGCAAATAATTATACTCGAGGTAATTAAGGCAGTGAACAGGTTAAGTCTATTAATGAATTTAATCCTTGTTATGCTGAACTTTTCAAATGGGCTAATCCCTATTTTGAAAAAACACCTTTCTACATTTATTTTTATGGCTGTTTAAAAAAAAGAAAATTTCAGAAAAAATAAAAGTAAAATAAACCAAGCAGAATAGACCCTGGTCAAAGGGATGCTTGAAAGGAGTTCTCTGATCAGGGTCTACACTGTTTGCAAAATACACATGTATTAATATCCACAGACATAAAGCACTTAGAATTTGATAGAAATGTTTTAGTAATAAGGGCATTACCTAGTTTTGAAAACAGGTGGTCACTTAAACTTAAGCAGGTTGAAAGTAAAGCAGAATTTGCCTGTTGTTGCATTCTGCTTTCCTTTCAGCCTGCTTTAAGCTACTATCTGCTAGTTTATAACAAAAACTTATTTTGCAATTGGAAAAAATGGAACTATTTTCTTCAATGGAAGAATAATCTAAAGCTCTCTCTGATTAGGTCTTAACTGTTTACATAGGACAAGTGTACTCATCACAGGTACACTGTTTGTAAATTCCTTGTATATGCCTCACTTGGGTTCAGTGTGTTTAGTCATTTATTCTCTGTCAGCCAATGTCTTGTGTAAACAGTGTAATAAGATTCTGGGGGTTTGATCTTGGTTCAAAATGTCTCGACAGTCACGTATGCTGTATTGGTCCTAATATTATTTATCACTTTTTTTCTGAACAGCAAGAAGCCTGCATCAGATGTTTTGTCTCTTGATTAATACCCCCAAATCTTTCAATTCTGTTCTTGTTTAACTCTTTGCCTGCTGGGTATTTTTTTTTCGTCTGAAACATTTGTCGTCTGCTACTGTTCTTAAATAAGCATTTTCAAAATTTCTTTTAAATTCAGGGTCAGAATGGCAAACAGTTTGGATCCTGATGAGACGCCGCATAACGCGGCGTCTCATCTGGATCCAAACTGTTTGCAAAGGTAATCACTGTGGCAGATATATCCGCCGCTAGCGTGCAAAGAGTTAATGCTTGGTGTGCTGAAAAATGATAAATAACATTTGTTTAAAAAATGCACATTTAATTTTGTTCTTAAGACTTATTCAGGTTTTGCAAAATAATTGTTACATTTTGAATAGATCCTAATCTTTCATCAAAGAGCTGGTTTGTCTTTAAACTGTTGATAGAATTGTGTATGTTACTGATTAGCAGGTTCAAGATTTAGAAGAAAAGAGGAAAAATTACAGGACCTGACCTCGTGAGATTTCAATTTTCAGTGAAAAATGGCTATCTTTGATCTATTTTATGCCATAAATTTAGCATGGCTTTGATTGGTGTTGGACAAAATGAGTACATCTGGTTGTCTCAATCAGGAAAATTATCTGCCAGACTCCAATTATTGGCAAATTTTCACCTTGATTAGTTTCTTTCATCGCTTAACCCTTCTTATGCTGAATATTTCATATAGACTATTCCTCTTAAAAAAACAGACCAGTTTATGTTGATATTTCAGCATTTTTTTGCAGACAATATTTCAGAAAATTTAACTTTTACAAACAGTGTAGACTCTGATCAGAAGGCTCCCTAAGGAGCCCTCTGATCAGAATTTACACTGTTTGTAAAATATTCTGTTACTGGTTCCCAGCGTAGAAAGGGTTAAAAGATGCTACCTGAGTACCGTTATATCCCTATTGTACAATTTGACTGATTAAATGGACATGAATCATGAAGACCAGGAGAAAAACCTGTCTACCCTCGCTATCACCAATTTACCTGATTATTGACAGTAACACCCGTATTTAGCCATCATTCCTGAAGAAGGGAATTACTCCTTAAAACAGATGATAGCTTAATGCAGGACAAAAGTAAAGCTGAAAGCTCCTAAAGGAGCTTTCTGCTTTACTTCTGTCCTGCATTAAGCAGTTACCTGTCTAAGGAGGTATTTATCTCTTTACAATGAGTAGCTGTTAAATACAAGTTTGACTGTATTCATAACAATTTCTGAATGTTTCCCTCAACCAAGCGTTTTCATTTATTATGTAGAAATTATCTGCGGAAATTCTCAATTTGTAGGTTTTAATGCCAATCATTTCTGTTATTGTTGTCAGAAGCTTCAAACAGTTTAGATCCTGATGTGAGACAGAGTTTAATTGAACCTCTAATCTGGAGCAAAACTGTTTGTAAATGTTGTCATAAAGTCAAGCCAGTATTTGTGGTGTCGATTTAAACCATTCATGGCAAGACTTTTTCTTTTTCAATGAATTCTTCCATTATGGTGGTTATAATTGATTCATTATCAATTATAGAGCTGTTATATTAGAGAGCTCATTGTTCGTCCTTACAGCTGAAAACTTATCAAATATAGTAAGCTGCGTAGACCATGATACATTTTTCACGACCTTATAATTATTTTCGATATTATCTATGGCTATAACCATTTTCTTACTGTAATAGCATACTATTGACACTTTTTCTAAAACAACGTACAGTCAAACTTCGATATCTCGAACTCGGTGAAGTCGAACATACACGTATGTTAAATATGGGTATGTTTGACTGAACCAAGCATGAAATAATGAGGTTTATGTGTCGAACTATCAGATAGTTTGAGTTAACCGAGTTTGAGATATCGAAGTTCGACTGTACATAAAGATCAGGATCAGTCAGCTCCTGAATTGTCCGCACTGTCTTACATGAATCTGCATTTTCATGACTTCATAAACTGGAACTATTTTTTTTCATTGGAGGAATAAATTAAAGGTGTACTTTTAATGAGGTAATGGGTTAAAGTAAACAATGTTTTCTGAAAAATACACCAATCTAGAAAAAACATTTCTTCACCAACATTTTAAATTAGATCTAACTGAGTTTGTCAACTGTAGAAACATAAAAATCATTTCCAAACTATTTAACATGTAACTTGAATCAGGATCCAAACTGTTTGCCAATGAGGTCAACCTTAGCAGGATAAGGGCTAAACTACACATTTCTTTTCATAATCATATTTTTCATTACCAGCATGTCTTAGTAGCAAAATAAAATATTGACCCATCCCACAATTTAACAAATTTTCAGTCACTTATGTATTAAGCTGCTGCTTTAATGAAAGTAAAATAGAGATATCTATTTAAAGACAAATGGCTGCTTAATGCAGGAAACAAATAATGGTTATTAAGGCTTGTACAGGATTATTTTCATACTGCATTTAACAATCTACACCTTTGTCTTTAATATTAACCAGGGGCTTCTATTGAGTTGTCGCTTATTACATGATTTACTGTATTTTCACTCTTCAAATTTAAACTTCTAGAGTCAAACCAAGGGTTTAAAAAAAATCACTCCTTTCAACGTAATTAATATCTTTACCACAAATCATATGGTCGGAGGTCAAACAAGGAAAGATTATCAACATCAATAATTGAGAGCTTACGGTACCTGGCCTGACATATGGCCCTAACAAGGGACTGACTCCGGGACCCGTTTTGTTGTTGGCTACAAGAAATCCCTCACCAACTGTGCCTGGAGTCGGTTTACCAAGTACGGCAAAGCTACAAGGCCAAGACTCCGCCTCAGATGCATATCAATCAAACTGATACAAATCAACGAACCTCTGAAAAAATTGGCTATCTTTTAGACATGTGGCAGCTTAATGCCAAACATAAGTAATGCAGAAAGCTCCTGCAGGAGCTTTCTGCATTACTTTTGTTCTGCATTAAGCAGTCACATGTGTTTCGGTATATGTATACAAATTCAATAAATGACTGGTAAAATTTAAGTGTGGCTGTAAATGGTTATGTGAAATGGAAAACCAGGAGTGTAAATGATAGCAGTTCTCCCATTGGATAATTTATGTTACCAACAACGACACAGCATGTCTGGCTATTTGTCATCTGTTAACCGCTTTCACTGTTGAAATATTCTCTGCTAAGATATTGTCATCTGCTTTTATTGCTGAAGTATTAACCTATTATCCCAAAAATATGCCGTTTTACAACTTTAATTGATTCATCCACTAAAAAAAATAGTTCCAATTTATACAGCCATGAATATGCACCCGTAGAAACATTTTCTATATCCTAGAAGATGGTAGAAAAGCAGACTGAAAGTAAAGCAGAATGCACCTTAAGGCACATTCTGCTTTACTTTCAACTTGATTTAAGTGGTCACCTGTCATCAAAATTAGAAAAGACCATGGTGTAAAGGGTTAAATGTTTAGCCATTTCTAGTGACCGCCGAAACATGGATTTGGACGTTGAGCATCTGATCTGGATCCAAAGTTTTGCAGATTATCATTTATTAACCACAGTAAAAGATAAAAATATATGTATATATCAGGATCAACTGTTTTAAAGTAAGTTGACAGTACCTTTTAATGGAGAAAAAATGTTGCTTGGCAAAAATAAATAAAAAATATTCAAATACTGCAAAATAACTTTGAATTGGTTAGATTCTAATATCATCTTCAGACTTTTTATGCCAGACTTTACATTGTTCATGGTCAAGACAAAAATAATATGTTAATATAATTGTTTTGATTAAAATTGTTTTTAAGCTTTAAAATTGATATATTATATTAATTTAAAAGCAAAAAGGTAACAGCACATACTTTACTTTGTCTTTGCTCTAAGCAGCTACCTGTCTTAACCCATTACCCCATAAATACGCCTTTTTACGCCTTTTATTAATTCGTCTACTGAAGAAAATAGTTCCAATTTATTCTGTCACAAATAAAAATCATTAGAAATAGTTTCTATATTCTAGCAGATAATAGCTTAAAGCAGGCTGAAAGTAAAGCAGAATGCGCCTTAAGGCGCATTCTGCTTTACTTTCAACTTGCTTTAAGTGGTCACATATCTTCAAAACTAGAAACAGGCTATGGGGTAATGGGTTAAACTCTGAAAATAAAAATACCAGAGAAGGGGTTAATGTTGAAGAAGGCATTTTTATATGGAAGATAACATGAATAGGCTTGAAAAGGTATTAGCTAGATCATCTTTTTGTGCTGGGAACCAGGCCCGAGATTCAGCAAAAGCTCAAATCTGACAATCAAATGCTTGAGAACGATCTCAGACTCAACTTAAAAGCTTTTATAACCTTAATATAAGACCTGTACAGTGTATTATCTATTTTGCAATGTAATCAAAATGTTTCGAAATTTGCCTTTAAGTTTTTAAGTGCTCCAAACTATTATACTCTTTGACCTACCCAACTTTCATACTTGCAGCACGCATACCTTGGTACAAGATCATGTTAACCCTTAGCCCGCCAAATAAATTGTCGTCTGCTATATTTCTCGTCTGCTTCAAGTTTCAAAGTTGCTCAAAATTGCTGAAAATGTTGTCCGAGTGTCAAACAGCTTGGATCCGGATGAGACGCCGAGTTACTCGGCGTCTCATCCGGATCCAAGCTGTTTGCATATGGAGCTATAGTCGTGAGTGGCAGGCTAAGGGTTAAGTTTCAAAATGTGTCAAACAGTTTGACATTCTGTCCCTCTGTTTAAAAAATGAAATGTTGAAGAATGTATTTTTAAAACAGTAGCAGATGACAATTGTTGCAGATGAAAACTTTACCCAGCATTCAAAGAGTTGAATCAGATCGCTTCGTATTGGAAACAAGGAGTCAAACTTCAACAGAAGAGCAGGGCTCCAGATAAGAGGTAGTTATTTTAACAAATCAAACAATTTCTCACCCATTTCAGCACAAATCCTATGGTGTTACTACTCATTAGAATCGTCTCTTTGAGACGATTCTAATGAGTAGTGACACCATAGGGTTTAATTCAGAAATAAAGATTTTAGTTTTTGAACAACTATCCTTATCTGGTGCTATGAGAAGAGTGCCAGTACACTCACTACATTTTGTGGCATCTCCACCAAGTTTATATTGTTTGACAATGTCATTTTAAATAAATAATAATTAATGGGTTGATATTGTCTTTAGACCTGTATGGTGCTGCCATCTTCAGGTGGCATATGGTCACATGACAGATGTCACATGACACCTCATCTGGTCAGTCCAGCTGGTGGTCAGTGTGGGATATCAGTTTACTGATCATGATTGAAGGTACATTGTCACTGGAGGAAAGTGAAAACAATGAAGAAATCATGACCACAACAGTTATACTGTGCTAACACTTTCACTGCTGAATGATTCAAATGGACTTGTCCATTGTTTGATAACTAGTTACATTTTCTCTTGAGGGGTTTATCAACCTAAATATTTAAAAGTATGACCAACAGTGTATACACTGACCAGATGGCCCTCTGGTCTGGGTCTTCACTGATTGCAAATGATGTATATAGTCATTCCCTACATTGTGAGGGTTACCTTAAAATGCCATGTTTCCCAAATAGAATGAAAATTGGTAACAATATATACATGGGTGAGGTGATGGTAAACAGTGCAGACACTGATGAGGTGCTGCATCATGCTGAAGGAAAATTGGTAACAATATATACATGGGTGAGGTGATAGTAAACAGTGCAGACACTGATGAGGTGCTGCATCATGCTGAATGAAAATTGGTAACAATATATACATGGGTGAGGTGATAGTAAACAGTGCAGACACTGATGAGGTGCTGCATCATGCTGAATGAAAATTGGTAACAATATATACATGGGTGAGGTGATAGTAAACAGTGCAGACACTGATGAGGTGCTGCATCATGCTGAATGAAAATTGGTAACAATATATACATGGGTGAGGTGATAGTAAACAGTGCAGACACTGATGAGGTGCTGCATCATGCTGAATGAAAATTGGTAACAATATATACATGGGTGAGGTGATGGTAAACAGTGCAGACACTGATGAGGTGCTGCATCATGCTGAATGAAAATTGGTAACAATATATACATGGGTGAGGTGATAGTAAACAGTGCAGACACTGATGAGGTGCTGCATCATGCTGAATGAAAATTGGTAACAATAGTATATACAGTGGAGAATCTGTTATTCTTTCCCGTTTAAACGCAAAGGTATGCAAACGCAAAACACTAAAACGTAGAAAAGTGCAACTTTTTGACAATTCTGATAATTCATCTTTATCTTGGTGGCAAACAGTTTGGAGCCTGATCAGACGCCGGGTTACCCGGCGTCTGATCTGGGTCCAAACTGTTTGCAGTGAAATAATAGTTTTTGCGTAAATGCGTTTATTGGGAAAGAATAACGTTTTCTCCACTGTACATGAGCAAGGTGATAGTAAACAGTGTAGACACTGAAAAGGTGCTGCGTTATACAGAGTAAATTAACCCTTTACACCATGGTTGGTTCGTCCATCGCTCGGCGAAGATGACCATGACTTCTTCATCTATGTAGTTGACTGGTTTCTGTGTGTCCGGAGATGACCGGAATTAACACCATAGATATACAGTTAATGCCTTTAAATTTATATTTCTGTCAAAGAAAATATAGTCCCAATTTCTACTATCATGAATATGCACCAGAATAAATATTTTCTTTATCCAGGCAGATCTAAGCTTAAAGCAGTCTGAAAGTAAAGCAGAAGTTGCTTTACTTTCAACCTGGTTTAAGTGGTCACTTATTTCAACATTAGAAACAGGTTATTGAATAAAGAGTTAAGGGTCTGCAATATCTAAAATACATGTTATCACCATTTCTATCATCACTCCTATAGGAGCCCTCTGATCTGGATCTACACTGTTTGCAAATATAATGAGTATGTTTTAAACAGGTCTATTATGTTGAAAGAGTTTATTATGTATATTTCAATTGTACAAAGTCATCTGCATACTGTTAAAAAAAATATAATTTTCTGAATATCTTTCAAAACAGGATCATTGTTATCAAACACTTTGGTTCTTGATGAGATACTGCATAACATGGCCTCTCATTAGGATCTGAACTGTTTGCAATAATTGTTTTCATGATTTCACTGCTGACATGCTGAAAATTAATTAGACATAACTATATTTGCTGAATTTAGGTATTCGTGATTTGGATTTAATTGAAAGTAGAAAAAGTTCCATGATAGTTTAGTGACAGGAAATGATGAGACTTGAGTGGATGGGATTGTGCCGCCTATTTACCTTCATCCCATTACAAAATCATCTTGTCCTGACGGGCAAATAATTTCCAATGATAGTTTTATGTCTTTCAAAACTTAACCCATTACCCCATAGCCTATTTCTAGTTTTGAAGATTATGTGAACACTTAAAGCAGGTTGAAAGTAAAGCAGAATGTGCCTTAAGGCACATTCTGCTTCACTTTCAATCTGCTTTAAGCTATAATCTAATATTTCTATGGTACATACTCATGACTGTATGAATTGGAACTATTTATTTCAATGGAAGAATAAATTATAGGCGTAAAAAGGTGCGTATTTATGGGATAATGGGCTAAGACGTTTAAATGTATAAGTCTTTAAAAGTATTGATCCTGATCAGAGGCAGAGTTACTCTATATCTGATCATGATCCAGAGTGTTTTCAAATACCAGTGAAGTCACACGTGGCAGGTCAAAGGTTAATTAAATCTTTCGCTCACTTCTGCAATATTTAGGGAATCATTTCTATGACCTTCTGCTAGCTCTCCCAATGTTATCACAGTTACATGGCTTCAAAATGCCGGTGCCTGGCCTCAAATTAACATTCCGGGCCTTTATAGTTCAGTAGAATGAAAATTCAATTGACCCTCATGATAGAGAGGTCTAGTGTGAGGACCGTGGCGTGTGCAGCTAGCCAGTCTTGTTGTTTTGGTGATTCTCCTACTCATGCACCTTAATTTTTAACCCTTTCCCCCATAGAAATGCCTATAAGCGCATTCAGTTCATTCCTCAGCTGAAAAAAAATAGTTCTAATTTATAGTCATGAATATGTATCATAAAGAATATTATCATTATTCTAGCAGGTGCTAGCTTAAAGCAGGCTGAAAGTAAAGCAGAATGTGCATTAAGGCACATTCTGCTTTACTTTCAACCTGCTTTAAGAAGTCATGTATTTTCAAAACTAGAAACAGGCTATGGGGTAAAGGGTTAATTAATAAAAATCATGATGCTACTGAGGTTGATGATAATGGAAACTTTTCAATCAATGACCACAGCACAGTAAAGCCAACTTCTTAGACAACTCAAAAGAAGAAATTTGTCTTAAATAATGACAGCAGAATAAAATAAAGCAGAAAGCTACTTTCACTTGCTTTAACCCCATCCCCGATAACAACACCTTTTAATGCCTTTACCTATTCCTCATAGAAATGCCTTTTTAGCTCACCTGGCACAAAGTGCCAAGGTCAGCTTTTAGGATCGCTGAATGTCCGTCCGTCCGTCCGTCTGTCCGTTCGAAATTGTTCGTTAACACTCTAGCGCCTACAAATTTCATCCGATCTTCATGAAACTTCATGACAATGTGTTTGTCTTGATGAAATCTAGGTCAAGTTCGAATATGGGTCATGTCCGGTCAAAAACTAGGTCACTAGGTCAAATCATAGAAAAACCTTGTTAACACTCTAGAGACTACAAATCGCAATGGATCCTAATGAAACTTGGTCAGAATGTTTGCCTCATTAGTATCTAGATCAAGTTCGAATGTGGGTCATGTCCGGTCAAAAACTAGGTCACTAGGTCAAATCATAGAAAAACGTTGTTAACACTCTAGAGGCTACAAATCTCAATGGATCTTTATGAAACTTGATCAAAATGTTTGTCTTGATGAAATCTAGGTCAAGATCGAATGTGGGTCATGTCCGGTCAAAAACTAGGTCACTATGTCAAATGTTAGAAAAACCTTGTTAACACTCTAGAGGCTACAAATCTTATTGGATTTTAATGCAACTTAGTTAGAATGTTTGCCCAATTGATATCTAGGTCAAGTTCGAATATGGGTCATGACGGGTCAAAAACTAGGTCACTAGGCCAAATCAAAGAAAAACAGTCTCAACCCTCTAGATCTAGGCTACAAATCTCGTTAGATCTGAATGAAATATTTTCATAATGTTTGCCTACATCAAATCTAGGTAAAAATCAAATGTGGATTGTGTCTGGTCAAAAACTAGGTCACTAGGTCAAATTATAGAAAAATCTTGTTAACACTCTAAAGGTTGATCTTGGGTCATGTCCAGTCATAATCTAGGTCACTATAGGTTAATTTTACATATTGAACCAGATGAGTGATTTAGGGCCATGGTGGCCCTTGTTATGTTTCTACCACCTCACAGCTGTGAGTTCGAATCCCAGTCGGGTTGTTTGTATTTTTCATGTGGGGAAGCCTTCCAGCTGGCTTGCATAAGGTCGGTGGTTCTACCCAGTTGCTACAGTGCATAAAGGGCCTCTGGGGTCTTCCTCCACCTGTACTAAGCTGGATGTCACGACATGACTGAAATATTGTTAAAAGCGATGTAAAATCATAACAAATCATATCAAATCATGTTTCTACCATGACCAGATAAAGCCATAAGGAACTTTTCCTGCATCCTGATAGTTACATAATAGATACTGAAAGTAAAGCAGGAAGCTCTTACAGGAACTTTCTGTTTTACTTTCAGCTTGCTTTAAGCAACTACAAGTTTAAACATTGAAAATAAGTTAAGGAGGGAAATTAAGTAGCTACCTACCTTTAACATGTTAAATCCAAGTACTTTGAGTAGTCCTTATCATTTATGTGTAAAGTTTTTTAGGTTTTAGAGATTTGTCTTATACTGTTTTAAGTGGCTTGAAGTAAAAATTGAATTTCAATTGATTTACTGCAACCAAACCAAATATTTTATGTTATAAGGAAACATGATGTAATTAAAAAGTGCAAAAAAGATTGTCACCCCTCTCCTGTTCTGAATATTCATACATGTTTGTATACATGTATATACAGTAAAACCTCTCTATTACGACCACTAAATTTTGTTAATTATTGGGTGTTTAAGGCAGGTGACTGCTTAAAGCAAGGTGACAGTGAAACAGAAAGCTCCCTTAGGAGCTTTCTGTTTCACTGTCATCTTGCTTTAAGCTGTCACCTGTTTTATACAATCAATTAGCCATCATTTTAGTGGTTGTAATTGAGAGGTTTTACTTTAAATCTTTGAACCCTTTTGAATCTTTATCATCTAAACTATTATTATGGCTAATAAACTTTGAGAAAATACTTCACACAGACAAGAGAGTTCAGACTCATGCCAGATAGATCCTATAAGAAAAGAGAGTAGACCCTGATCAGGAGCTGTCTGATCTGTGTCTTCACTGTTTTAAAAAAGAGTCAATATACACTAATAGCATGAGAAAGGTTAAATGTATTGCAGGTTAAAGCTGGCACCTCTTGGGCTTTACCATGTGCTCTTTTCTGTTTCCTCCTAATTATCGGGCACTGATGTTTCTGCATGATAGGCTGTTGACACAAGAGCCCGGGTAAAGCTAAGGGCCACATCTATAAGCCTCATTAACTAACCTTACTATTACTGGGTCCCCACTCTCTTGTTTATACAGTCAAACTTGTTATATTAGTAACGACTGATTATATCAGAAGCAATATTAGATTACAGATGACTGCTTAATTAAAGCAGGGCTAAAGTAATTCAGAAGTGTCCAACTTTTTTCCATCATGAAGCAGCTATCTGTCCTTAACTCTTTCCTCCCTGAAACTTTAGAAGAACAATTCCAGATACCGTTTAATTCCAGTCCATTTCTGACTTTTAAGGGTTGTTTTGTCAATGTTTGGTATTATGACAAACAGTGAAGACCCTGATCAGAGGGCTCCTAGGAGCCCTCTGATCTGGGTCTTCACTGTTTGCAAAGGACAAGTGTACTATTCACATGTACAATGTTGGCAAATAACGCCAATATGCGGGACTAGGGTTCAAAGGGTTAAAGAGGCTCGCAACCAGATTTAGCATTAAAAATAGTAATTTGTAAATATATGTCAAATGCTTATATAAATGGGTATGAATTAGTTTAGAATAAAAATTATGTTTAAAAAATGCATTTCAAAAAAGAAAAAAAAGAAGCCATGGTGGGATTTGAACCCCTGACCCTCCATGTGGGAACCGACACGCAAAATACGGAAACCCCTTAGACCACTCGACTACGGGCTATTCATGTCTTTGTAATCGATTAAATGTACTTCAGTGTGTAGCGATGGAGAGTACACAATTCGGCTCGTGTTTATGTCTGAGCCTGTGTTCATTTTCTGTTGCGTCTTAAATCCGACACAACGATAAAACGATGGAAAATATCTAAAAAATGAAGATTTGAAGACTTTTCTTAAGGATGTTTTTAGACTGATCATATTTTTCTAATGCCAGATACACGATAATGCTACACATTTGGTTTTATTTGAGCATTTTCTTTTATTTTTACAGATACACCATCTGTTTGCGAGTCGCTTTAAGGTTATAAATAATCAGTTTGCTTTGGAATGGTTGCTCACCGGTAATACAAGTTTAACTGTACTTTGAATGTAACACATAATTATGGCTGACATCGCTTAACCCTATTCCCCATAGCCTGATTCTAGATTTGAAGACATGCGACCACTTAAAGCAAGTTGAAAGTAAAGCAGAATATGCCTTAAGGCACATTCTGCTTTATGTTCAGCCTGCTTTAGGCTACCATTTGCTACAAAATAGGTAGTTTTTCTTATGGTACACTTTCATGACTGTATAAATTGGAACTATTTTCTTCAGTGGAGGAATAAATAAAATGCGCTAAAAGGCGCTTCTATCGGGGAAAGGGTTAAAGACATAACTGGAGAATGCATTAGAAGAGTTTAAATACCATATTTAGAATATTGTTTCTTTAACCCTTACTGTGCAGGAGACAAGTATATACATGTATATCATTTGTGTCGATCCAGATCAGAGGACCTGAAGAAAAAAACTAGCTTTTGTCAACACTCCAGCGTCTACGCCGTTGTTGTCGACGTCAATTTTGACTGGCAAAAATATCATGTCAGTGTCAAACAATTTAGATATATCTCACACGCCAAGTTACTTGGTAACTGATTTTTATCCAAACAGTACAAGTGAAGTCACAGTACTCTAGTGGCTAAAGGTTGAATTTGTTACAGGAAGATTGCGTTTTGACCAATTACCTTTTACATTGCGGCTTTTTGTTAGAAATGAGGTGAAAAATGAATGAATTGTAGCTTGCACTGGCTACCAGCAAAAACCTCATTCAGTCAGAAGAATGATGAATTGATTGAAGGTTAATACATCGTAATTAGCCAGGGCATCTTCCTTTACAAAACATTGCCTTTTATATAACCTAGCAGCGAACCTGTCCGTGAATCTAATACAATTTCCATTATTCGTTCCTATCAGGAAAAATCCTTGCCGAAGTACCGTAAGCAGCTTATGTCAGACACATTTCCAGTAGGGAACTTTGGAGAAAATTGGAAATTGATTCAGTAAGCCCCAACATCAATTAATTTCATTTTTCGAGATTCTGCAAGAACTATATATCTGTCAGCTTTGTGTCGACTTGGATTATGGTGCTGGTGATGAAGTGTTTAGGGAATGCCGTTAACGATACACAGTCTAACCTATGCAGAAAGACTATTAAATTAAGACGTATCAAGATCGCTTCTGACAGGTGACTGGTTTATACAGAATGATAGAAATGCAGAAAGCTCCCAAAGGGAGCTTTCTGCATTTCTGTCATTGTGTATAAAGCAGTCACTTGTCTTGAAAATATCAAATCATCCTCCACCCAATGCTTGCTGATCATGGGTTTGGCTGTTTGTGATTAATTGGGCGGTAAATGCATGTCAAAGAAACCTGATGTAAGATTTTTAATGGTTTTTTCTCCCCGATTTTATTTTACTCTTAGTATTTTGAAATACATATTTCAGAGCAGAGAATACATACAAATCACTTCTAAGGCTGTTTTAATCAAGACAGAAATCATTTTAACATTTAAAATGAAACTAATAGATGAAATAGGGTATATATTTATTTCTCAATAGTGGAAACCTATTTAAATGTCCTAAATCTGTGGCGGCAATTACTGAAACGGGCCTCTTTCTTTTCAGAATTGTTCTAGTTTGTCTCATCTCTTCTTGATTTTAAAATCATACTATCCATACATTGAAGCCTGACAAATTGTTATACAATAAAACTTATTTTAATGCTTACATTGTAGATCCTAAAGCTTGTTCCACTTTAAAAGGCTACATACTAATAATAATGTAAGCAGTATGGATCAGACAGTTAAATATTGGGATTATCTTTATTCAGATATAAGGAAGAAAGAGCATTGTAAGAGAGGATGTATAGTGTATATAGCGCTCTTTTCACACAGGAGTTGTGCCCATTCAAAAGTGCTTAAATATGACAAATTGGAATACTTTCATGCATGATGTTGCTTAATGCATAACTGAAGTAAAGCAGAACGCTCCTGTTGGAGCTTTCTGCTTTACTTTTGTTCTGCATTAAATCCCTCAGAGTTTAAGGTATTGAATCATAGTGACAAGCAACCTCATCCTTGCAAATAGTGTACCTGTGAAGAGTACACTTGTCCTATATGCAAACAGTGTAGACCCTTATCAGAGGGCGTCTTTAAGATGATCAGAGTCTGCACTGTTTGTCATTTTGCAGAAAATTGTAAAAATCAACCCATAATTATTAAGACCAGACTATGATTGTTTGAAAGCTGGAATTTTCTAAGTTTCACGGACTTCAATGAGTTGCATAGTAGCTAATTAATACAAGTTTAACAGTATTTGTTCATTTGTCTTTGAGATAATTATGTAAAATATTCAGCTATTAAATTTTACTACATAAACTTGTTCCCTGTTAGAAGATTATAATAGTTTAAGAAGTTCCCATCTTCTGGGGTGTTTTTTAACTCCAAATTTTCTGTCTTTCCATTATCTAGATGTCAAGCCACTCATTATTTGCATAAAACAGTAATTTAACTTACTGTGTAAATACCTCATAATCATTTAAATACCCCCTATTCTTTGTTAACAATTTGTTAATATGATTATTAAAACATGTTCTTTGTTTGGGGTTGATGTTTAAGCACTGTTTACAGAGCTGGTGACAAAAGACTCGCCCCACAAGCAGGCAAGCTTTCTCTGGTATCGACATTTTGGACATAAACATCGGGTCTTAGGGGATTACACGAAATAAGCCGATTTCATTGCTTCTTCGCAAGAATAAAACTGCTTTCTTCGGTTTTCGGTAATTGTTCATTATTTTGTCTACAACTTGATAGTGCGGGATTAGAGTTTGAATTTGTTGTTTAGCCTTGCTTTTGGTGCCAAAGCAGGCACGAGTTTGAACAACAATTAATTCGATGTTTCTTGAAGATTAAATGGAGCGCCCTGACTAATGTTAGGGAAGTTTTATCAGTGCATCATGCCAGGGCTTTCATGATGATAGGAGAATTATGGTGGCTGTCATCACCAATGGAACAGTTCAGACACGGCAGTCAAACCTCTGGCCAATGACAATACTGTTAACTCACTCAACACTAAGTAACTCTTGTGCATTATTAGGTTCCCTTGTGGATCTTTTTAGGTACCAAACCATGAACCAGTCTTCTTGGAATTTTGGGTAGTTAAATAAATACTGCTCAAAATTAGCAAACAGTGTAGACCCTGATCAGAGGGCTCCTATAGGAGCCCTCTGATCTGGGTCTTCACTGTTTGCAAATGTATTGACCATATTTTAAACAGGTCCATTATAAGTGTTGAAAGAGTTAATCCATTAATCCATAGATACACATTAAATTCAGTCCTCCAATGAAGAATAGTTTCATTTTATACAGTAAGAAATATGCAATATAAGAAATATGCAATATATCCTAGCAGATGGTTGAAATTTCAGCTTAAAGCAGACTGAAAGTAAACCAGAGTGTGCCTTAAGGCAATTACAAGGATGCCTTTACCTCACCGTACTCTTATTAAGACCAAAACCGATTATTAATTGATGGTGACAGCTTAAAGCAAGATGAAAGTAAAACAGAAAGCTCTTAAAGGAGCCAGGCTGAAACACAATTGGAAATAGGGGATTTTAACATATGACCAATGGGGAATGGTTAAAAACCACTTTGTTTCACTTTGCTTACCCTTTATTCTATAGCCTGTTTCTAGTTTTGAAGATGGATGACAGCTTAAAACAGACTAAAAGTAACCCATTTTTTTGCAAATTTGGCTGAAAGTCTTAGCAGTTAATTGATTTACAGCTAAATTCCCTAACTGAAATGTTGCAATGGTTATAAATGTTCTATTAGTCAATATGAATTTTAACTCTTTCAACACCTTGGACCAGTTTAACTTTCAGCTATAGCCAAAAGTACTGCTTAAGTCAGAATGAAGGTGAAGCAGAACCTCTCCCTTTACCCGTTATCCCATAACCTGTTCCTAGTTTTGAAGACAGATGGTCACTAAAAGCATTCTGCTTTACTTTCAACCTGCTTTAAGCCTTCATCTGGAAAGGTGCTGGAAACACTTTCTGTGTTTTATATTAAGGACTTCCTAGATAGTGAGTGCTTTCCTAAATATAGAAATGTTTAGAGGTGTATTGAGTAAAGGGGGATTTCTGCTTTACTTTCAGCATGGTTTCAGCTTAACTCTTTACCCCATAAATACGCCTTTTTACAACTTTAATTTATTCATCCACTAAAGAAAATAGTTCCAATTTAAACAGTCATGAATATGTATTTAAGAAATATTTTCTACGTTCTGGCAGATGATAGCTTAAAGCAGGCTGAAAATAAAGCAAAATGCGCCTTATGGCGCATTCTGCTTTATTTTCAACCTGCTTTAAGTGGTCACCTATATTCAAGACTAGAAACAGGCTATGGGGTAATGGGTTAAGGAATAGGTAGACATTGTGGTTTATTCTCCACCATTCTTATTTCAATCTCTTATTTGACTTTCAGACTGGCAGAAAACTGAAGCCCAGAAACACAGGGAGAAATTACTGCTTGAAGAATTGGTAGTCATTGTGAACAAGAGGGATGAGCTGGTACAACATCTGGACTCCCAGGAACGAGCGTAAGTCCCAACCCAACAGTCCAATGACAGGTCAAACCTGTGTATAGGAGCTGCTCATGAAAAAATGGGGCATGAATGTAGAACAAGAGTAATGCAGAAAAGAGCTTTCTGCATTACTTTTGTTAGCTCACCTGAGCCAAAGGCTCAAGGTGAGCTATTGGGATGGCCCTGTGTCCGGCGCCGTGCGTTGTCTGTCGTGCGTCGTCGTTAACAATTGCTTCAAATGACATCTCCTCTTATACCGCTTGACAGATTTCAACCAAACTTTACAGAAATGTTCCTTGGGTCAAGCTCTTTCAAATTTGTTCAAAGAATTAATAACAGTGCAGAACTCTGGTTGCCATGGCAACCAAAGTGAAAAAATAAGGAAATCTTTAAAAATCTTCTTGTCAAAAACTGCAAAGGCCAGAGCTTAGATATTTGGCACATAGCATCATCTACAGGTCCTCTTTCAAGTTTGTTCAAATTATGCCCATGGGGTCAATATTGGCCCCGCCCTGGGGGTCACCGTTTTGTAAAGAGTTATATAGTGAAATTTTCAAATGTCTTCTCCTCTGAAACTAATATGGCTAGAGCTCTGATATTCGGCATGGTTACAGTCCTAAATATCCTTTACAATGTCACAGTTTTACATTGAGTTATATAGTGAATTTTTCAAACGTCTTCTTCTCTGAAACTAATATGGCCGGAGCTTTGATATTCGATATGTTGACACTTCTATATGTCCTTTACCTACTTTGTTCAAATGGTTCCGGTCTGTTGCATATCTAGGTCACAGGAGCTAAATTTTGAATTTTTTTCAATGACAACTTAAAAAGTCTTCTCGTCTGTAACTACAAAGGCCAGAGCTTAGATATTTGGCACATAGCATCATCTACAGATCCTCTATCAAGTTTGTTCAAATTATATCCCCTCAGGTAAAAAATTAACCCGTCTTGAACATAAATCATTATCTTTATTCTCAGGTGAGCGAAATATGCCCCATGGGGCTCTTGTCTTGTGTTTACCCTGTTATTACTGATCTGGACTTTACTTGTACATGTATTTGCAAAAACAGTTTGAATCTAGATCAGACAACAATTAAGTGAATCAGTGTGATTTGGATCTAAAACTATTTGACACTTCTTATAATACTTTAAATTATAAATGCCTCAAAAATTTCAAAATGACACAAAATGCAGACTACAATTTTTTTTTAAAAATTGAAAAACTTTATTAATAAATGTTTCTGGTGAAAATGTACCAGTATTTCTTGTGAGTTTGGTTTTGAGGTGGTTTTTAAAGGGGTGTGGTGTATTGCTTTAATATTTGTTGAATTGGAAATTTTTGTTTGATAGACTTTTCATTTATATTTTTTCTCAATACTATTGATATTCCCTCTGCATCCCATCAGAGCATATTTTATTATCACAAGTTAGTACTTCCATAATTGCCTATTCAAAATAACTTCAAGGTGTTCTATAGAAACACTAAATTATTCCATGGATGACGCTTGTACATATTTAGCATAATACAGTCAAACACAGACTAAACAACTACTCTTAAAGAAACAGTATGAGTATTAAATACAGGTGGCAGCTTAATGCAGAACAAAAGTAAAGCAGAAAGCTCCTTCAGGAGCTTTCTGTTTACTTTTGTTCTGCATTAAGCAGTCAGCTGGTTTATAAACATTGCCATAATTCTTCAAGGAATGACTGCTAGCCATAAGTGTGTCTGTATTTTGTTATCAGCTAAACCTAGTCAAAGGCATGCACTTCAGATGATTATGAATGTTACATGCATTGGAATAGGGACCCAATTAGAACACCCGGTTCAGTGAAAGTAATTTTTTCATATCTGTGAAAACCAAACGTACTGAAACACTGTCAGCCAATTTGTAAACAAATTTACAGTCATGGTTTGCATTATGCATGGAGAGATGTTTTCATTGAAGTCGTTTATGAGTTTCTGCGATTGTCCGCGATTTATTGTTTGTGACCCCGCTCTCATATGGTGTTTGTAATGGCGATCTGGCTACCAGTATGGGCGAGTGAATGAGGCTTTTTTACCGAGCCAGCTAACCGTGAGGAGCGTGAATACGGCTGTCATTGTCTCCCCTAATAAAGCCACTGCTTTGGGAGCCACCCAATTATGTTTTCACCAACATCACTTACAGTTTCTCATCAGCTCATTATCAAAGGTCTCAACTCGAAACCCTTAAAGTGCTTGAACGAGACCATATACATCCTTAGCAAATAATGTAGACCCTGATCTGAGGGCTCCTGAAGGAGCCCTCTAATCAGTGTCTGCACTGTTTGCCATAGGCTCAAATATTTATATACAAACCTATTCAGAGTCAATGTAAACTGGCCGTTTATCAGAACGCAGATGAGTTCATTTGAAAATTCAGAATTGTAAGTGTTAAAGCTACAAAGTGTTGTCAACTGTCAAACCTGTTTTCAATGACCAATCAAAACATTTATAGGCAGTCTGTAACACTGTTTGCTGAAGACCTGTATTAACCCAGTACTCCATAGCTTCTAGGTTTAAAGACAGATGACCACTTAACTCTTTCCTCCCTGAAACTTTAAATGGACAATTCCAATTTCCATTTTAGTCCAGTCCATTTCTGACTTTTAAGGGATGTTTTTGTCAATGTTTTGTATTATGACAAACAGTGAAGACCCAGATCAGAGGGCTCCTTATGGAGCCCTCTGATCTGGGTATTCACTTTTTGCATAGGACATGTGTACTGTTCACATGTACACTGGTTGAAAAGGACGCCTATTGGCGGGCCTAGGGTTCAAATGGTTAAAGCAGGTTGACAGGTGCATTCTGATTTACTTTCAGCCTGATTATAAACGCTACCATCTGCTAGGATATAGAAAATAGTTCTTAATTCTTATGGTGCATATTCATGACTGTAAAGTGAACTTTAATCTTTAGTGGAGGAATAAATTAAAGGCATAAAAAGGTGTATTTAGAGTAATGGGTTAACACATTGAGCCCTTGCAACAATTATACTCATCCTTTACAAACAGTGTACCTGTAAAGATTACATTTGCAACCAGTGTAGACCCTGTCCCAGATCAAAGAGCTCTTTTAAAGGGTTAAGCAGACTTGAACTAAAGCAACCTGGCTCAAGCATGGTTCCGTATCACCATGAGACCTAAATGCAAAACTCATCTCTCTCTATTTCTCTGTGTCAGTGTCTTAATTATAATTGCTAAATACTACTTCTATTACTTATGCTACTACTAAAATTCATTATTTGTTGATCAGGGCATGTTCACCAGTTGAATTGTATGAATAAATCTGTGTTTGGTAAAGTTTTCAACAAAATTGATGACATTTGTTTTTTGACATTTTTACCCCTGTACACTGTATTACATTATCATGATAGTGAAAAGGTTACCTGGTAGAACAACAGTGAGTAGTGAGCTAACCTTTGAAAGGAATGCTTTCGATTTATTTCCAACAAATCACTTTGTACAACTCCAGATAAAACTGAACATTTACATTCACCCCTGAATATTTTAATGGACAATTCCAATTTCCCATTAAGTCTAGCCAATTTATGACTATTTCAGGATGTTTTCTGCAATATATTGCAAAATGACAACCATGAATGATGTGAGGATTAAATTTCATAAGAACTGGTGTTACGGTGTAACCTATCTATAACAAGTTGTCATTTCTAAAAATTATATTTCTCTTTAACCCAGTACTCCGTTTTACCCCTTTTGATTTATTTATCAACTGAACAAAATAGTTCCACTTTATCAAGTCATGAATATGCACCATAAGAAATACTGTTTATCCTAGCATTTGGTAGATAAAACAGCCTGAAAGTAAAGCAGAATGCATGTACCAAAAGGCACATTCTGCTTTACTTTCAACCTGCTTTAAGTGGTAACCTGTCTTCAAAACTTTTAACGGTCTCTTTTAACCCTTTTGCAGACAAAATAACGTCTCCTGAAAATTGTCTGCAATTTAATGGAAAAGTCTTTTTTTTTTTTAATCTATATAAGTGTTAAACAGTGTGGATCCTGATCAGATGCTGCATGACATTCTGTCTGATCTGAATCGAAACAAATTGCAAACTCGGAAAACAAACAGTATGCCTGTGGAGAGTTCACTTCTCCTTGTCAGAGGGCTGCTCTACTGATCATAATGTAGAAAAAAGAAAGTACAGTAAAACCTCTCTATTACGACCACTAAATTATGTTAATTATTAGGGTGTTTACGATAGGTGACCGCTTAAAGCAAGGTGACAGTGAAACAGAAAGCTCCTTTAGGAGCTTTCTGTTTCACTGTCATCTTGCTTTAAGCTGCCACCTCTCTATTATGCAATCAATAAGCTTTCGTGTTAGTGGTCGTAATAGCGAGGTTTTACTGTATTTGGAAAGTTAGCATGGTAAAATTTAATGTTGAAGCAGTTTTATTTTATTTTTATCAATATTTTTTTTCAAAATAAGCAGTTTCAAAAAAAAATCCTTGATAAGGTTTAGACTGACTATCTTAAAAAGGATCTGTTTACGCATCATATAATTATGTAAATTCAATGTGTTTGTGATTAGGCTTAAATTAACCCACAGAATGTATTTGTTTATTTTTTAAGAACATCATTTTCTGTTTATATTTATTTATTAATTGTGAATATCATATAAAAACATTTTTTTATCATTTTTACAAAATTTGTTTCTTTTTTGGTGCATTTATTTTACCTCTGTTATTACGAAAATGATTCTCAATACCTTGTTTTGTTACCATGATAATTTTATGATATATAGAATGTGTCAACCTCTTGGTTTTTGTCAGAACAAATCTGATCACTGTTCTATTTTCCAGCATTTCAATTTTTGTCCAATTAATCAATTAAATATTCCAGAAATATTTTAATCCTGTTGAATAAAATTATGTTTTAGCAATAAATGTGTTACAATTTCTTTCTCTCTACCTTCAAACAAAAATTCAGCATATAAATTGCTAATGCCATTTATAGAACAAATGACAAAATTATTCTTTAACTTTGCATATTTCTCTTAAAATTAGGATGTTTTTGAAAGTTATGAAAAAATGTTCTACTATTCTACAATAAAATTTTCAAAAGTTTCTGTTCAAAATGGTCAAACAGTTTTGATCTTGATGAAACACTTCTTAATGCGGCATCTCTTCTGGATCCAAACTGTATTCAAAGGACCTTCTGCTTTATTTTCACCCTGCTTTAACCCTTTGAACCCTAGTCCCGCACATAGGTGTCCTTTTCAAACAGTGTACATGTGAATATAACACTTGTCCTGTGCAAACAGTGAAGACCCATATCAGAGGGCTCCGAAAGGAGCCCTCTGATCAGGGTCTTCACTGTTTGTCATAATGCCAAAAATGGAAAAAACAACCCTTAAAGCCAAAAATGGACTAGACTTAAATCAAAACTAGAATTGTCCATTTAAAGTTTCAGGGAGGAAAGCTGCCACCTGCATGTAACACTGACAACAATCCTTTCAGAATTGTCATGAAAGTCCTGGGCTTGACTGTATTTATAATATTTATTTTGCTATTTGTACGTTATTATCTTCCAACTGGTTGTTATAGCTATCAAATTTAAACCTTTTGACATAGAGGGATGCGAGACATGTGTCGTGATGTTGCATTTCAAGTCAGTCGTCTGTACATCAAATAACGGATCACTGTTATTGTAACGACTTCAATGTCACTGTGTCATCTGCTTTAAACAATTGTCGTCTGCTTTTATTTCTCTTAATTTTAAGGTATTTTGACTAAAGTTATATCGTAATGAGTGTCAAACAGTTAGGATCCTGATCAGATGCTGCATTAGGTGCCATCTGATCAGGATCCAAACTGTTTGCAAATAACTGTTTTACTCTGGGTAAGGCAGTGAAGGGGTTAACCCTTTCAGCATTGAACCCCTGTATTGAGAACCTATGCAAACTGTTAGGATATCTAGATCAGATCCCTTTCTTGTAGCACAGGGCATGATCTTGATCCAAACCGTTTGTAACATTTATGAAAATTATATTTTATAAAAGATATTGAAGACGAAACTTATTTTTTATATATATTTTTAACTTTTTGCACGCTAGCCATGAAATTGCGATTGCCTTTGCAAACAGTTTGGATCCTGATGAGATGCCGCGTAATGCGGCATCTCATCAGAATCCAAACTGTTTGCCACTCTGATCCTATTTCGAAATGAATTTTTTAAAAATATTTTTTTAGAACAGTAGCAGACAACAATTGATGCAGACGACACTATTAGTTGGCATGCAAAGAGTTAGAGTTAAATGAACTTGTGTGATAGCCTCCCCTGTTATTTCTCCACACTCTGTAACAGGTAGTTAAAGTCATCTGACACCCAGCCCCATTATGCACACATACAAATTAACATATTCTCTCCACGCATTGGGACAGTCAGCACATGATTCGATTTATAGAGCCTATGGTTTTATAGCCGTGATGGCTGCATTGAGTTACGACCCTCGCTTTCGGTGGCATGCCCTGCAGCACGCTGGGAAGCCCTTGCCGATGCAGCCTAACGCTGCAGCTTCACGGATTACGTTACAAAAATGACTTGGCCCCTTATTAACCAAAATGGATTAGAAGTGGGTGGGATGACACAGGGCATAGAATATTAGTTTATGATCTCTCGGGAGTTGGTGATGTCAACGTGTTAGTCTTTATGGGCTGGAAATAATTATATCTCTCTCTCCAATGTCGATGCTCACTACTCTGTTTGCTCTGTGTTCGGATGTCATTAAAAAAAATTCAATAAACAAAATTTAATGTACAGTAAAACTTCTCTATTGCAACCCCTACAAATAAGGCTAAATGATTGTATTAAAGAAGTGTAACCGCTTAAAGCGGGGGAAGGTAAAACAGAATAGCTTTCTGTTTTACTTTCACCTTGCTTTATCAGCCACCTGCCTTAAATACAAAATAATTAAAATAATTTAATGATCTTAACAGTGGGGTTTTAACTGTTATGTGTTTACATCCATGAAAAAGGATTTCTTTTCAATGGAAGATATATGGGTTTTTTCCTTAAAAAAAGTGATAGAATTATTGCTTTATTTAAAAATAAATATTTCATGTGCACACTTTCTTTTCTCCTTTTTTGCATCATTTAAAAAAAAATTACAGCCTTTTAAAAATCAGATTCAAAAGACATTTATTTTATAGACTACTGTTCTAATTTTTTAATGTCTTTAGAATTTTTATGAGTAATATCAGTTGTAGTACAATTTCTTGGCTACAATTAATTCTTGACAATCGTACTGAAATGTTTTTTTCATAAATTCTGGTTTCATTGTCTTCTAATGATAACTAGAGAGTTGTGACTGGTGCCAGATCCTGTATGTTAACCCTTCTACTGCTTAAACCTTTCCCCCATAGAAGCGACTTTTAGCTCATTAAATTTATTCCTCTACTGAAGAAAATAGTTCTAAATTATACAGTCATGAACATGAACTACAAGAAATATTTTTGTATCCTAACAGATGGTGGCTTAAAGCAGGCTGAAAGTAAAGCCGAATGCGCCTTAAGGCGCATTCTGCTTTACTTTCAACCTGCTTTAAGTGATCATCTATCTTCAAACCTAGAAACAGGCTATGGGTAAAGGGTTAAACCCATTACCCCATAGTCTGTTTGTAGTATTTGAGATAGGGGACCATTTGAAGCAGGTTGAAATAAAAGCAGAATGTCCCTTAAGACACATTCTGCTTTACTTTCAGCCTGCTTTAAGCTACAATCTGATAGAATATAGAAAATATTTCATATGGCACATACCGGTTAACTTTTTTCTTCAGAAGAGAAATAAATTAAACGGCATAAAAAGATATATTCATGGAGTAAAGGAGCTTTCTGTTTTACTGTCACCTTGCTTTAACCAGGTCGTAAACACCTAATACTTAGCTTAACACAACTAAGAGGTCGTAATAGAGAGGTTTACTGTATACCGTACTTCATTCCTGTGTGTCATCTTGAAACTTTATTTTACAGTATTGAGGATGAGGAGAGACTGGACCAGAGAATCATACAGGGAAGCTTCCTGAAGGAGGAGAAGAGCTGCTGTATCCAGTGAAACCGTTGCCATGGAGATACACAAATAATACCTGGCTGATGGTTCAGTAACCTTGACCTTGTATGTGACCTCAGATGTGCAGAGTGTGCTGGTTCCCAGTCATGGTTTGGTGCATCATACAAGACACCGGCTCCCAGCTCTTGAAACACAGCTGAAGTTGTGGTCTGAAACTGTGAATGTTTCATTGATTTATCCTGTCCTGCTCATATGGTTTAGTTTGCAATAAGTATTTTGAAACAACAATAGAAATGTTTTATAGGGAAACTCTCTTTGATTGAGATTTAAATGTGCTATTTGTTCACATACTGAGTAATGAACAAGTATACTCCTCACATGTACACTCTTTGTAAATGACTATACTCATAACTAGTGTTGAATGTGTTAACTCTTTCCTCCCTGAAACTTTAAATGGACAATTCCAGTTTCCATTTTAGTCTAGTCAATTTCTGACTTTTAAGGGTTGTTTTTGTCAATGTTTGGCATTGTGACAAACAGTGAAGACCCTGATCAGAGGGCTCCTTTTGGAGCCCTCTGATCTGGGTCTTCACTGTTTGCACAGGACAGGTGTACTATTCACATGTACTCTGTTTGAAAAGGACGCCTATATACGGGACTAGGGCTCAAAGGGTTAAGCAGAAACCTGTCGTTAAGAGTGTACCATATCTTCTTCATTGAATGGTCACGTAAACCCATAAAATACTGGAACCTAATATACACACCCTGCTAATCAGGGTCTGCACTGTTTTCTATACTTTTAAATATTTTGAAGACAAAACTCCAGGAGTCAATGTAAACTGGCAGGTTATTAGAAAATGGGCAAGTCCATTGCAAAACAAAACGGGGGTTACTTTGCAGTGGCTAATGCAATAAATAGAAGAAGTACTTAATATTATCTTGTACAACATGTGCCATTCAGGAGTTGAATTTGGAGTTCAATTCTCCCAATTAACTCATTAACCCCTAGAATATTAAATGCACAGCTTTGGTTTCCAATTATGTCTAGTCCATATTTGTGTCACCCACTGTAGGCAGAGGACTTAGGGATCACTTCTGTCATCGTCTGTCTCTTACTCCATAGATTGTTTTCAGTTATTTAGACAGATGAGCGCTACAAGCAGGTTTGGCTTTGAAGCAGAATGCTCCTTTAGGAGCATTTTACTTTACTTTCAGACCTGCTTGAAGCTACGATTTGCTTAGATATAGGTATGGTTTATTTTCTATTGACTGCATAGAGTGACTTTTTTCTTGAGTGAAAAAATAAAAGCATATCTATGGGGTAATGGATTAATTCCCTGATTAACCCTTTCCCAAATGGAAGCGACTTTTAGCGTATTTAGTATATTCCTCCGCTGAATAAAATAATTCCAGTTTATACCCTCATGAACAAATACCATAACAAATATTTTTAGATACCCTAGCCAATGGTAGTTTAAAGCAGGCACATTCTGCTTTTCTGTCAACCTGCTTTAAGTGGTCACCTGTCTTCAAAACTAGAAACAGGCTATGAGGTAATGGGTTAACTCTTTCCTCCCTGAAACTTTAAATGAACAATTCCAGTTTCGATTTTAAACTAGTCCATTTCTGGCTTTTAAGGATTGTTTTTGTCCATTTTTGGCATTATGACAAACAGTGAAGACCCTGATCAGAGGGCTCCTTTCGGAGCCCTCTGATCTGGGTCTTCACTGTTTGCACAGGACAAGTGTACTATTCACATGTACACTGTTTGAAAAGTACGCCTATATGCAGGACTAGGGTTCAAAGGGTTAAAGTGAATGCTTAACTCATATACCCCATAAATACACATTTTTACAAAATTAAATTTATTTATGTGCCAAAGAAATAGTTCAATTTTAATTATAAAGTCATGAATATGCATCATAACAAATATTCTATATCCTAGCAAATGATAGCTTGAAGCAGACTGAAAGTAAAGCAGAATGTGCTGTAAGGATCATTCCGCTTTACAATCAACCTACTTTAAGATTTTATTTTTCTTCAAAACTAGTAGAAACAGGCTATGGAGTAATGGGTTAAACAGGAAAATGATGTGTTTGCAGTGACACCTTTTGTATACTGATTGACAACCAGTAACATTGTCTCATACAGACTATGTCCCCATTGCTAAGGTCACTTTACTTTGAATGATCACTGCATGATTTAATTTATAATTGATATATAATATATATTATTACAATGAGTTTGTAAATATTGATAATTCAAAACGTCTTTTGTCATGCTGCAACAAAACCAAAGTGAGAATAAGGTGTAGCTTTTTCTTTTACAGCAGCATCAAACTCAACTTTACTCTTTACCCCATAGCCCCAATCTAGTTATTGAAGACAGGTGATTACTTAAAGCAGGTTGAAAGTAAAGCAGAATTCTCCTTAAGGTGCATTCTTCTTTACTTTCAGCCTGCTTTAAGCTACTATCTGCCAGGATGGGAAATATTTCTCATGTTGCACATTCATAACGGTATAACATGGAACTATTTTCTTCAGTGACGGAATGAATTAGATGCGTAATAAGGCATGTCTGTGGATTAACCCTTTGAACCCTAGTCCTGCATATAGGCGTCATTTTCAAACAGTGTACATGTGAATAGTACACTTGTCCTATGCAAACAGTGAAGACCCTGATCAGAGGGCTCCAAAAGGAGCCCTCTGATCAGGGTCTTCACTGTTTGTCACAATGCCAAAGATTGACAAAAAATACCCTTTAAAGTCAGAAATGGACTAGACTAAGATGGAAACTGGAATTGTCCATTTAAAATTTCAGGGAGGAAAGGGGTACAGTTTTACTAAGAATGTCAAACCCTAAATTCAATCATTACTTATTGCATTTTATTGTAATTGTAAAAAACTATTGTCATGGTTTCAAATAGTTTGAATCTTGATCAGATTCTGAGTTACTTTGATCTAGGTACAAACTGATTTCAAATACCATTTAACTCTTTCAATACTAAGTAACTCTTTCGGGTTATTATGTTTCCTTGTGGATCTTTTCCCTTTTCAGTTATTAAAACATGAACCAGTCTACTTGGAATTATGGGTAATTTAATAAATACTGCTCTTAATTAGCAAATAGTGCTAACCCTGATCAGAGGGCTCCTATTATAGCAACCCTCTGATTTGGGTCTACACTGTTTGCAAATGAAATGTGTATATTTTAGATAGGTCCATGGTGTTGAAAGAGTTAAGTTGCATTTTAGCTGGAAAAGTGTTACAGCTTTACTAGATGTATTGAACACACAACTGTACATTTCTTGTAAATACACTTTGTACCCCTATGGCTTTAAGATTTGTGACCTTAATTTATATTTGAATAATTATTGTTTTGTTAAAGATGTAAGTATTATGTTTTATTAGAATTGTTAAGTCTTTTTCTCTGTAATTCTCCACTAAAGGGTAAATATCAGTTGTACAGCTTTCAAAGCTTGTAGTCATAGAAACAGATGAAGGGGCATTTCAAATATAGTAGAACCCTTCTATTACAAGCACTGAATGAGATTATAATTTTATGGAGTGTTTAAGGCAGGTGACTACTTAAAGGAAAGTGAAAGTAAAGCAGAAAGCTCCTTCAAGAGCTTTCTGTCTTACTTTCATCTTGCTTTAAAGCGACTCGCAACCAGATGGTGCATTAAAAATAGTAATTTGTAAATATGTGTCAAACGCTTATATAAATGGTAAAGAATTAGTTTAGGATAAGAAATTCTGTTTAAAAAAATGTATTTCAATAAAAAAAAATATTGGTCTCTGGTGGGATTCGAACCCGGGGCCCGGCATTAGCGGACAGAAGGCAAAATATGGGAAACCGCTTAGACCAATGGACCACGGAACTATCCGTTTATCTCGGATTGATTTAACGTATTTCAATGTGTAGCGGTCGAAAGTGCATACAACTTCGTAATTCGACTCGTGTTTATGTCTGAGCCCGTGTAGAGAAGCAACAACAAAAACTATACTGTCTACTAGTCGGTATAGAAAAACGATGGAAAATATCTAAAAATCTAAGATTCGGTGACGATTCTTGAGACTTTTTTTGGACTGATCATAATTTTTTAATGTCAGAAGCCAAATAATGCCACAAATTTGCTTTTATTTGAGTATTTTATTTTATTTTGACAAGTACACCATCCGGTTGCGAGTCCCTTTAAGCTGTCACCTGTCTTTTCTTACTTTCATCTTGCTTTAAGCTATCATCTGTCTTTTCTTACTTTCATCTTGCTTTAAGCTGTCACCTGTCTTTTAATACTAACAATTAGTTCTCTTTACAGTGGTATTAATAGAGAGGTTCTTCTGTACTGAGTTTTCTTATATTGGTACAAAGTTCTATGTTGTTACTACTCATTAGAATTGTCTCAAAGAGACTATTCGTATAAATGGTCACAACATTGAGTTTGGTGCAGACATAAAGAGAACATGTTTGAATATTTTGGTTTACTTCCTCTGTTCTGTAGCTTTGCTTTTTGATGCATGTATATAGCTTTAGTTTATAGCCTACTTAGGTGTAGTATAAAACAGGTTAAACTTTTAGCTGTACAGTAAACCCCCTAAAAGAGGGAAATGTTATTGTATGAAGGACAGTAGACAGCTTAAAGCAATGTGAAAGTAAAACAGAAAGCTCCTACATGAACTTTCTGTTTTACTTTCACCATGCATTAAGCAGTCATCTGCCTTAAACACATAATTAAGTAGCTTTAATATAGGGGGTTTACTGAATTTGTTCAATGCAAGTAAACTGTTACTCTGTATATTTTTATGCCCCCGGCATGGACAGATGCGGGAGCATATAGTAATCGTCCTGTCCGTCCTTCCGTCAGTAACCAGGTTAAGTAGATTTTACCGTTTCGTCTAGCATCAACACGGCTTATTCAAATGCTTGTATACTTATACAGTTGTTGCCTTGGACCATTCCCTAGCCACCAATAATACCCAACCTTGATTTTGACCTTGACCTTGACCTAATTTGGACTTAGATTATTTTGAATGGGCTATTTCTTGGTTAACTAGATTTTACCGTTTCGTCTAGCATCAACACTACTTACTACAATGCTTCTATATTTATACAGTTATTGCCTTGGACCATTACCAACCCACTAGTAATACGCAAGCTCAGTTTCACCTTGACCTTGACCTAATTTAGACTTAGAAAAGATTCATAATATATTGTCAAGGATGCCACCGGGGGCATAAGCGTTTATTGAACGCAGTCTTGTTTTCTTAATGAAATTGTTTTCAATATCAATATTGAAATTTAACTTGATTCATTATTTAGTTTATTGTTAAGTTATTATTTTTTGTTAATTTTGGAATTAAATATATTTACCACTGCGACCAATAGTATATAATGTGACTCATAGTTAATAATATGGAAACATTATTCAGTTAACCCAGACTACTATAACTAGAAAATACTTGTTTTCCATGATTTTCAACTTCTGGATACTGCAGGCAAATTTGTTATAACTACAGTAAAACCTCGCTATTACGACCACTAAATTATGTTTAGGGTGTTTACGATTGGTGACCGCTTAAAGCAAGGTGTCAGTGAAACAGAAAGCTCCTTAAGGAGCTTTCTGTTTCACTGTCACCTTGCTTTAAGCTGTCACCTTTCTATTATATACTCAATTAGCTTTCGTTTTAGTGGTCGTAATAGCAAGGTTTTACTGTATTTCAAATAGTTCTGATCCAGATGAGATGCTAAGTTACACCGAGTCTCATCTGGATCCAAGCTGTTTAATTGTCACTTTAATGATATTTTTCAAAAAAGACTTTAGTATCACTTTTGCTAGACATGTTATTCTTTGTTTATATTTTAGTTAGCCATTATGATAATTCTATGAGTTTCTTAGACTTCAACATCTGGACCTCAGTTTCATGTAATTAATATTTAACCCATTACTCCATAGATACATCTTTTAACACCTTTGAATTATTTCTCCACTAAAGAAAATAGTTCCACTTTTATATAGTCATGAATATGCACCATAGTAACTAGCAGATGATAGCTTGAAGCAGGCTGAAAGTAAAGCAGAATGAGCCACTTGTGCTTTACTTTCAACCTGCTTTTAGTGGCCACCTTTTTCAAAACTAGACACAGACTATGGGGTAAAGGGTTAATTGTACTCTGCCCTAGATTGATGAATCTGTACACATATCCAATATTAACCCATTGACTTCTAGTGACTAGTATATGTATTATTTACTAAGAAGATACATAGAAAGAAAGTAAGCATGTCCTATGGAAACACTGAAGACCCAGATGGGAGCCCTCTGATCAGGGCTGCACTGTTTGTATTTGTAATATATTGCAAAAAACACTAATAAGTAAAATGGACTTAATTTGGAAATGGACTTGTCCATTAAATTTTGTTCATTTAGGGAGAATGAGTCATGGTAACCATACTGTGTTGGGAAATCTGTATGTGTATTCTTTGAGAGCAGTGTACACCTTGAAAATATTGTTTACAAACAGTGAAAACCCTGATCAATGAGTTCTGAAAAAAACCCTAGATCAAAGTCTGCTTTTATTAATTTTCACTTAACCCATTCCCTCATAGTGCAGTCTTTTAAAAATTCTGCAGCAGACGACATTTAAAAATATTGTAACAAAGAGAGAAATGGCTTCTACAGAAGCCATTTCTCTCTATATTTCAATATTTTTATGCTTCAGAAATCAAAAACTTTTATTTGTGTAGTTTTTTTCAGATGGATTTTACAATTTCAAAAGTCGTCTGCTGCAGATACGTCCAAACCCGTCCATATGAGGGAATGGGTTAAAGTATCATCTTAAAAAAGCAACAAATGAACTCATCAGTTTTCAAAAGTAGTCCAGGTAAAAGTTTCTATGACTTTAGGGTTAGTGTGAAATTGTTTATACAGGAATTTTGTAAATGATAGTGTGCAATACTGCCTAGGCTTTTGATATGATTCATATTTGTATATATTTGATGTCTTTGTGATATATATTATATAGCCAGTTGAATTCTTAAAACCCTGAAATTTCGAAGTAGACGTGTCTGCCAAATACCTCACAGTTAACCTATTAGAATCTAGTGGTATACATCATATATACATCATTTACTAACAGTGTATTAGTGAAGAGTACACTTGTCATATGCAAATAATGTAGAGCCTGATCAGAGGGCTCCTACTGGAGCTGTCTGATCAGGATCTGCACTGCTTGTCATTTTGCAATATAATGTAATAAACAACTCTAAATAGTCAGAAATGGATTAAACTTGATTGGAAACTGGAATTGACAAAAGTTTCAGGGGTGAAAAGCACCACATTTATCAATGAAAGGGTTTAGCAGTAACAAGTCTTAAAGGAATTCGATGCTGCTATTAAACCCATAAATACAGTTACACTGTTTGTAAAGGATGGATATACAGTAAAACCTTTCTATAATAACCATTACATTGTATAAACGATCAGGTCTTTATGACAGGTGACTGCTCAAAGCAAGGTGAATGTAAAACAGAAAGCTCCTTAACCCTTTGAACCCTAGTCCCGCCTATAGGCGTCATTTCAAACAGTGTACATGTGAATAATACACTTGTCCTGTGCAAACAGTGAAGGCCCAGATCAGAGGGCTCCGAAAGGAGCCCTCTGATCAGGGTCTTCACTGTTTGTCAGAAATGCCAAAATTGACAAAAACAACTCTTAAAAGTCAGATATGGACTAGACAAAAATCGAAACTGGAATTGTCCATTTAAAGTTTCAGGGAGGAAAGAGTTAAGGAGCTTTCTGTTTTACGTTCACCCTGGCTTTAAGCTGTCACCTGTCTTTTAAACAATCAATTAGCCTTCTTTTAGTGGTCGTAATAGAGAGGTTTTACTGTACTTGTTGCAACGGGTTAAATGCTGAAGAGATGCAGACCAATCCAAAGATATAAGTTGTTTTTGCTGCCATAAGTATTGTATGTAAGCTTTTACTTGATAAATTGTTATGTTGTATAAAGCTGGCTATGTGAATGATATTGTGCCATTGATACAAATTCATGTGCAAACAATTAAGCCTTTCTGTTCTTAATACTTAATATTTAAATCAAGCATATTTATGGATTAATGGACTGAGACGGCTCAAAAGGTGAGTATTCCATATACAGTAAAACCCCTCTATTACGACCACTAAAACGAGGGCTGATTGATTATATAAAAGTCAGATGACAGCTTAAAGCAAGATGACAGTAAAGCAGAAAGCTCCTAAAGGAGCTTTCTGTTTTACTGTCATCCTGCTTTAGCAGTCACCTTTTGACACAATTTAGTGGTTGTAATAGAGAGGTGTTACTGTACCAACTTCTTTATGTCTCACTTACATCCTATGCTGTGACTACTTATTAGACTGTCTTGTTATGATGAGTCTAATGAGTAGTCACATATTATGTTGGTGAAACATTTAGGAGACATTGTTTAAAAGTTAGTTTACAGTACTCCTCTCTTATCGGGAGTCTTGTGAAGAGATTGGTCAATGTTGCTTTTGTTTTGATGTACTGTGTTCATTTCTTTGTGTCCATTAGTTATGTGATTCTGATCATGGTGCAAACTATATTCTATTAAAGAAAAATATCCATATCATGTGTGTTCTTCTTCTTTAAAACCAGTTACTTTTGTAAACAGTGGGTACAGGAGACATTATATATTGTTCCATTCAAATGGAACCAAAAGCAATACATGTACAATAAAAGTATAAAATGACAAATCTTTATTGCCAATACTGAAAATAGAGTCTGATCACACCGAGTAAACTCAGGGCTGCCACTTCTCCGGATTTTTCCGAAATCTTCGGATTTTTATTTCAACAGATGGAAGCTTAAAGCAGGCTGAAAGTAAAGCTGAATGCGCCTATTCTGCTTTACTTTCAACCTGCTTTGAGCATCATGTGTCTTAAAAACTACAAACAGACTATGGGTTAAACGTATAATTCGGAAAATCGCGATTGAAAATTTTGAAATCTTTGGACTTTTAGCTCACCAGAGCTAGCTCATGGTGAGCTTTTGCAATCCTTGAATGTGCGGCGTCCGTCGTGCGGCATCAACAATTTTAGTGTTTACACTCTAGAGGCAACAATATTTGTCCAGTCTTTCTCAAACTTGCTCAGATTGTATATTACCATAAGAGTTCGGATGAGTTCGATTATGGTTGAAATCGATTCAATAGTTCAAGAGTTATCAACCTTTGAATTGCTGAAAATGCCATATTTAACAGTGTTTACACTCTAGAGGCTACAATATTTATCCAATCTTTCTCAAACTTGCTCAGATTGTATATTACCATAAGAGTTCAGATGAGTTCGATTATGGTTGAAATCGAACAAATAGGTCAAGATGAATCTACCTTTGAAATGCTGAAAATGCCATATTTTGCAGTGTTTACACTCTAGAGGCCACAATATTTATCCAATCTTGCTCAAACTTTCTAAGATTGTATATTACCATACGAGTTCGGATGAGTTCGATTATGGTTGGAATCTGAGAAATAAGTCCAGAGTTATCAACCTTTGAATTGCTGAAAATGCCATATTTAACAGTGTTTACACTCTAGAGGCCACAATATTTTTCCAATCTTTCTAAAACTTGCCAAGATTGTATATTACAAAAGAGTTTGGATAAGTTGAATTATGGTTGAAATCAGACCAATAAGTCGAGAGTTATCAACCTTTGAATTGCTGAAAATGCCATATTTAACAGTGTTTACACTCTAGAGGCCACACTTTTTATCCAGTCTTTTTAAAACTTGCTCAGATTGTATATTACCATAAACTCTTTCAACACCATGGACCTGTTTCAAATATACTTAGTGTATTTGAAAACAGTGTAGAGGGCTCTATATATATAGTGCAGGGCTGCCATTTCTCCGGATTTTTCCTAAATCTTAGGATTTTTTTTCTTGTACATGAGAGCTTAAAGCAGGCTGAAAGTAAAGCAGAATGCGCCTTAAGGCGCATTCTGCTTTACTTCTAGCCTGCTTTAAGTAGTCACGCGTCAACAAAATTAGAAACAGGCGTTTGGGTAAAGGTGCGATTTGTAAAATTTCACTTGAAAAATGCGAATTAGGAAATCTTAGGATTTTCATGTCAACTTATGGAAGCCCTGGTAGTGTACTGGAGCCCTCTTATTATGGTCTACACTATTTTCTAATTTAGACTAGTATTTATTAAACAACCCATAAATCCAAGTAGATTGGTTCACATTTTGGTAATTAGCATGACCCACAAGGGAACTTAATAACCCACCAAAGTTACTTAGTGTTGAAAGAGTTAAACAAATACCATAAGTGCAACAGAAACCTCCACGCCGACTAGACGATGATCGCTGCATGATGACAGTACCACGTCACGTGACCGGTCTTAACTAATTCAAATGCATTACCAAATGAAATTGGCAAAACGTTACCTATTCAGATAGTTCAGCCAGGTGGACGCGAGACCCTTAATGAAATATTTTACTTTTCAAGACCCGAACATGGCTGAGAGTGGGTCATAATGAATATTTATCATTTGTCAATTAGGAGGTTTCCGCGTGAAAGAAGTCCGGGAAACACGTCAATCATTGGGGTCTTTTATGTCCTCATCCCCCGCTGGCTCTCTCAATAATTAACAGAAACCTGCATAAGGAGTAGAAACTATTTAGAACCCTGGACACGGAAAAAGAATCCCCATATTCTGCTTACATTGCTTAACTAGTTTCCTTCCTTTTACCGGTGTAAGTATTTGCAGACCTCATTCACCCCTTAAACTTTCAATGGACAATTCCAAATTCAAAATAAGTCTGGTCCATTATTGACTATTTAGGGTTGATTTTAACAACATATTTCAAAATGACACAAAACAATGTAGACCCTGATCAGAGGACTCCTTAATGAGCCCTCGGATCAGGGTCTACACTGTTTGCTGGGGGCAAGTGTAATCCTTCCAGATACACTATTTGTAAATGACGAGTAAACTCGGCGCTAGGGTTGAATGTGTAAACTCTTTTATCTGTAAAAAATTAATGGACAATTCCAAATTCCAGTATAGTCCATTTAGGATTGATTTTAACAATATATTGCAAACTGACAAACAGTATAGATCGTTGACAGATGGCTAGTAACTGTAGGAGTCCTGTGATCAGGGTGTCCACTGTTGCATAGTACCAGTTTTACTCTTCACAGATATACTGTTTGTTAGTGACGAGTATACTCGTCGCTAGGGCTGACTATGTTAAAGCAATATGAAAGTAAAAATACCGAAAGCTAATATAGGATCTGCTTTACGTTCATCTTGATTTTAGCTACCATCTACCTTCTACATATCATTAAGTAAAAGCTCTAAGACATGGGGACATTGGTAAAGGCGTCCAAATGCGTTTCCGTGGAAGAAAGGGTTAACCGCTTCTCTGTCATGACGTCATCAATTTGAAGCAATTATCGTCTGCTTTTATTTCTTAAATTTAAAGGTTAGACATTTTGACTGAAGAAATATTGAAATGGGTGTCAGACAATTTGGATCCTGATCAAAGCTGTTTGCAAAATAACCGTTTTATTCGAGATCAAGGTGTTAAGAGATACCGGAAACAAACATGCATCTAAAAACATTTGGAACATTGTACAAGTTGTCTACAGCAACAGAACAGTATCTAAAGGCCTGTTAGTACTGACACTACCTCATGAACTATCAACGACTTATTGTATGTGTATAATGTTTGATTAATCACTGTACTGCCTTACCCCGACTCGCGGCACTGATATTTGCTGAAACAGCGTTGATCCTGATCATACACATAATCAGGACAATTATACACATAATAACTAGAACTAAAATAAGTCATCACCAATTTCAACAGTTTGTCAATATTGCATTAAACGGGGAGATATATGTAGATCTACATTGTTTTCGCTACTTTTCATATCCAACTTCGAATATTTGAAGGTTTATCTGTAGAAATATTGATACGATTTCCAAACAGTTTGAATCCGTAACGTGGCATCTGATCAGATCTGTATCAAAATTGTTTGCACTGTCGATTTTAGTCGAATATGGCGATAAACTGGTTTTAAGGCAAATTAACCTGAATTGTATTATAATGACTTTGTTATGGACATAGTTTTTGAATTGTGTCAGCACAGGGGCTTTAACTGGATCTCCCATGTGTTACCACTCAGTTTAGGCATTGCTTATAAACATTTTCACAGTTTCTATTCTTGATTCAATTCAATCAATATTGATTTTATGCAAATAACCAATTTTTCCAGAGATACCGCCTTTAATTTATTACTCAACTGAAGAAACTTTATACAGTCATGAATATGTACCAGAATAAACGCATGTATATTCTATATCCTAGCAGATTGTAGCTTAAAGCAGGCTAAACGTAAAGCAGAATATGCATACAGGCGCATTCTGCTTTACTTTCAACATGCTTTAAGTGATCATCTGTCTTCAAAACTAAAAACAAGCTTGTGGTAAAGGGTTAACCCATTTATGTCTGAATATGGCAGTGAACTCTCCCTATGTGCTTGCTAGAAGATTCCATTATCGATACAGGGTGATCTATGAACACTGCAATGCTTTTCTATACAGCAACGCATTTGATATACAATAGCAAACAATGCAGACCTTGATTACACGGCGTCTCAAGAGGGTCTACAATGTTTGCGAAAGTCCCCTTTAATGGACACTAGGCTTAAATGGATTAAAGTTTACGTCGTCCAACCTAACCTTGTGATAACTTTAATTAACCGTTTGGATCAAGATGAGATGTCTGGATTATCTTTTTACACTTTAATCATATTTTCTCAAAGATTAACACACTCTCAGAAATGGTGTCGATGACAAATCTTGCAGACAACAATTACAAAGCATGACATTAACGCCTTCACTATCTTACCCCAAGTACAGTTGGGTCTGTTTGGGTTTTTTTTGTAAATATTATGGATATTCACCAGGTGCCTGGTAACGCGTTGTGTGATCAGGATCCAAGCTCTTTAACACTCATTGTGACATCACTTTAGTCAAATTACCTAAATTGAAAGAGAAACAAAAGCAGACGACAATCTTTAAAAGCATGTGACGTCATTGCAATGAACGGGGATTAAAACGCCAATGAAATATGCAACGTGCTTACCAGACCTGCACAGTGAAGGCCAGTCAGAAACTCTTGTATATAAAGCAGGTTATTAGTTGTTCATGTCATCTAGACAGACAAGCGGGTAAACTAACGGGTGCATTTAGAGTAGGTGTTGGGTATACAGGTTTAACCCTTTACCTGATAGCCTATTTCTAGATTATAGCACATGATAGCTTAAAGCAGGTTGAAAGTAAAGCAGAATGCGCCTTAGGGCGCATTCTGCTTTACTTTCAGCCTGCTTTAAGCTATCATGTGCTATAATCTAGAAAATATTCCCCATAATACATATTCATTACTGATTAAATTGGAACTATTTTCTTCAGCGGATGAATAAATCATATCTGCTAAAAGGCGCTTCTATAAGGTAAAGGGTTAATTAAACTTCAATAACTAAAGTATGTTGCAAACAGTTTATAGGTGAGTCAGACGCAGCCTCCAAACATTTGCCACTTAGATGAAATAGTTGAAACATATTTTATTTCAAATCTAGATTTAACCCATTTGTGCCTAACGTCCCATAAAAGGGATATAGACAAACAGTGTAGACTCTGATTAGATGCCGCATAATGCGTCTTCTGATCAGAGTCTACACTGTTTGCTGATAAGAATTTTAATAAAATATAAAATAAAAATAAAATGAAAATTTAGAAACAGGCAGCCCTTACATGAGTTACATAAAAATGGAATAATCCAATATATTAGTATGGAAGAATCCACTGGGCACAGATGGGTTAAACCTTGTCATATATCTACACTGTATTGTATTGCGTTTGTGTTAAGTTTCGTTAAAACGGTAACCAAAAACTAAATGAGTTTTCTGATTATTATTATTATTATACCAGAATTATATACAGCGCTCCCCCTCTACAACGACCCTCCCAACAACGAATCCCTCCTTACAGCGACCATTGCCGCGGTTCCTTAAACAGGACAATTACATTTGTATGTCCAACCTGTTTACGACTGCAATGTCGTCTGCTTAAAATTGTCGTCTGCTAATTTTCTCAAAGTTACATAATTGACATTTTGACAGTTAAAACTTAATGAGGAGTGACAAACAGCTTGAATCCAGATCAGACGCGTCTGATCTGGATTCAAGCTGTTTACAAATATAAGTCAATTTCCCTCCCTATAACGACTCCCTCCGAACACCACACATATTTTTTTGTCTCCCAATGGGTGTCGTTGTAGAGACGGAGCGATGTAGCACTCTTTTCACACGCGAGTTGTGCGTTCAAAAGTGCAGGGTCTTCACTGGATGTAAATTTGCAATATACTGTTACTTTTTAACAAAACCCTAATTACTATTACAATGAACTAGACTTTATTAAAACTCAGTTAAAGACTGACATTCACAAATAGTGTATATATGCAGAGAATATTTGTCTTTAGGAACTTCTGGTCAATGTCTGCACTGTTTGTTAATTTGCAATATACAGCGTTCCCTCCCTTCAACGGCCCTCCGAACAACGATTTCTTCCGTACAACAATGATTGCCACTGTTCCCCAAACAAGACAATTATGTCACTGCTGCAATATTGTCTGCTTAAAATTGTCGTCTGCTGGTTTTTTCTCAAAGTTACGTATTGGAAATTTGACCAAAGAAACATAAATACATAAAGATAAAAGACAAACAGTTTGAATCCAAATCAGACGCGCGTTACGCGGCGTCTGATCTGTGTTCAAACTGTTAGCAAATTTAAACCAAGTGTGTTTGTTTTACATCCCTATAACAGCTCCCTCTGACCATCATACACAATATTTGTCTTCCATCTGGTGTTTTTGTTGTAGAGAGGGTGCACTGTATTAAAGAAAAAAAACATGATCAAAACACCATGACATAGTCGAAAAGGGAGTATACTTCATTGGAAATTGGATGTTTCCATTTGAAATTTCAGGGTTGAATCAGTTAATGTTGATGACCATGTCTTTGTGGGGTGGTATATGCCTGAAGGAGGAGCTAGACGGATATTACTTATGACGGTGGTAGCTTCTATAGACACTATACCTGGATACACTAGAGAAACCAGTATTTGTTGCCAATTAAATGAAACTAAATACAATGGTTGATTTGAGCTCGGCGTTTGATCTAGATCCAAACTATTTTCAAAGGTCTAGAAAAAATGTTCATGCAACAAATGGCTTTAAACAATCCTATGTACGAGAACGTGTCTTAAACCATTTAGGACAACCTTCAACCCGTTGTATTTTATTGACCTTTGTATATCAGAATAAGTCCATTGATGGCATAGTATTATCTTCTGTAATTGACTTAACATTAAACTATTTGAGTATTTAAGCATTATCGACATTTAAGTCCAAATGTTGCCACCATGCTGAGAGTAACCAAGAGCTGTAATAAATGTTTACTCAACACAGTCATTAATTTTGTTTTCCCATGGGTTTTTGTGCAAACAGTGTATATCCTGATCAGATGCCGCGTTTTCAACGCGGCATTTGATCAGCGTCTACACTGTTTGCTACTATTCAAGTGACCTGTTTGTAATGACGCGACTCATAAGTATTCTTTACAGAACACGACTGTCAATAAAGACTAACGTTTGGATTGACAGTCACCACGATGTGCGTAATTTCACGGGTAATGGACTCGCATATATGTTGAATCAATTGAGCAAATGTCAATTCGGTACACCGATGAAAAGAATAAATTCAAAATGTAATCAAACATTCCAAATTTCGACTCCAGTCCATCGAGGGAATTTCAAATTGAAATTCGGTATGGATATTTATGCCCGAGCTCGTGTTGACGTTTGAATAGCGACTGATGAATAACACATCGGAAAGAAATAAATAGCATCGAGTCTGTAAAAATGTTATCCTCTTAAATGATTTTTCCTCCTTCTTTTTAAGGTGACGTTTTGAATAGTGTTTTAAGAAGATTGGTGAAATTCTAACATGTGTTTTATTTTATACTTTGCAGTTTTTTTTAAATAGTTGATGCACGGACAAAACTTTTGTCTTAACAAAGATCAGCCTTAGATTTTGTTTCACGGATATTTTTCCATATAAAATAATCAATATTCGTCTGCAGTAAAACCCGTGTTAACCGACATGCGTAAAATTATTTGTTTGTCCTACCTAAAGATGGCAGCCTAATACAGAACACAAGTAATTTGGGAAATCCCAGCAGGAGCTTTCTGCCCTACATTAACACAATGAACCATAGCGACATGTTAACTCGTCCCTTACAAGCCGTACACCCATGCAGAATCAACTTGCAAAAAGTGTAGTCCCAGAACAGAGTGTTCCTTATGGAGTTCTCTGATCAGGGTCTACACTGTTTGTCATTTTCCAGTTTACTTTACCATTTAGGAAATTTTACAATATAGCCGAAGGTCATTAAAACGTTCTGTTACTAGGAGAGTTTCTTGGAATCTACATGTATAACTATAATGTGTAAAAAGAGCGTTCCTATCCGGATACAGCAATTCATAAAACCTTTACAACAATATGTGTGCAAAATATGCAGCAATGTGGGTCAGTCATAGGCACTGGCCATATTTACTGCCGAAATTAATAATATGTTAATATCATATAACTTAGAAAAAGTGCCATACTGTTTTTTATTTTCTCTCCAGTTTATTTGAATTTTACTACAGATTTAAGCTAACAACACTATTATTGAATAGTCATAATAATAAAATCGCAATGTAGTTGACCTTTTTTAATAGTTATAATCATATAATTTGATTAACTAATGAAAAAATATCTTGAAATTGTTTATTGATTATATCAACTTTTTACAAATAAATGTTGGTTTTCCAAATTCATTCCATAGTGGAATTCCGATATAACATACATGTACATATTTTACATTTCACAATGTCTATGTTGTTATTTTAAAAACTATAAACTGTATATATGAATATCGTTTTCATCGACAAACTACACTAAATTTAATTACTTTGTTTGGAAACTTTCACATAACATGAATGAATGAAATAAAACGAATAACTGAAATGAATGACTTTATTTAAATGACTTCATTTAGTCTAACGACTAATCCCTCATGAGACCCACCACAAAAAAATTACACAAACAAATCTTCTATAGATGTATATGTCGTAAGCCATATTGGAATCTAGGCAGATCCAGAATCGGCCTAGGAAGATTCCGGATCTGCCTAGGCCATATTTGAATTCTGATATGGCCTAGCCATTTTGGAATTCTGATATAGCCTAGACAGATCCGGAATCTGTCTAGGCCATATTAGAATCTAGTTGTTCAAGTAATAACATAGCATATACCAAACTATGACCTAAGTATTAATACAGAAAAATAAACTGCTACATTTCATAAATGACAAAGATAATCGTCAATTAAGCATCTAGTCTGGTTTTGAGAAGAAAATAAAAGTGTATAACTTTTGATAACAAGTAATCATTCACTTTTTACTGTATAACACACCTACTTTATGTCAAACTAAATTTTAAAACTAAACTAAATTTTAGAAAGACAGAAAATAATAAATTATCATACTTATAAATCATAAAGGATGAGACAATGGTAGAATTATTAAAAAATGCCTATATTATTGCTTTTAAAAACAACTAAATTCTAAAGCTAGAATTGTTTGAAAATACCTATGTTACTACTTTAACAACCAAGAATTGTTAAAAAAAAAAGATTTGTTATTAATTTAAGCAACCAAGAATTGTTGAAACTACCTTTATTATTACATGTACTTAAACAACTTGATTCTATTATGGCCTATACAGATTCCGGATCTGCCTAGATTCCAATATGGCCTACGACATATACATACGTGCCTTTTAGAGTACTAACTAATCTGAACACAAACGACCAATATCAGACAAACACTAGTGTTGACACATTCAAGTATACTACTATATATTTGTCCCTTCAATGCATCACAATAGTAATTTCAAATTCTATAAACATGCATGGTTGTAGTGTCATTTATGTGATGCTATTATCATCCAAGTTAGAACGTTTAAATTTCGAATATTGACCTGCGTGATACATCTTCAAATCCGGAAGAAATATAAAATGTAGATCTTTTAAATGATTACCATACATACAAATAGTACATGCAACTTTCAAGATAATGTCAAAGTAACACACTTTTTTGAAGGACCCTCGTATATTTTAAAACACCCTAAATGGTAAAAAGGGATAAAAACATAGATGGAAACTTGAATTGCTCATTTGAAGTTTTAGGGTTGAATATGAGTTATGCGAAAGCCCGGTTTATTGATATGAACAAGTCTTTCAGTTGAGAAGCAGTCATTCGTTCTCAATCAACGTGTTTATACTTAACACTATCTAATGTTAATTGCAAACAGTTTGGAGTCAGACCAAACACCAGGAAACCTGGTAGCCGAGCAGACCCCTGTTTGCTATTCAGATTAAAATGGTTCCTTGACATTTTCAAAACGTTGTCACGTTAAATTACACGTTACAATTGCGTTCAGTTTCGTTTAACGGGAAAGAATAATGTACTCTCCACTGTACGTTGCCCAGTTGCTGTATGTATACACACTCATACTGTTATCAATCTTAAGCACTCTATGTAGTTATTGTCTGCAAAATTCGTTGTTGCAGCTAGCTATTCTCAGAGTTGATAGCGATATATCTGTCATTTCTTTTATAAATAGTCATCTGTATCAAAAGTAACTCTGCTGCTTAATTGGACCCAAACGAATAACCTCGGTTTTCTCTAATTCGTCATAAGCGCGTCTGACTTTACCAAAAATCGCAAACAATTTGGACCCAATTCTGACGTGACGTATCATCAGGATCCAAACTGTTTGCCCTGCCATCAATATTCCTATATCTAAATGACTTTTAAATTAAAGTTTAAAACAGTTGCTGGCGACAACTGCAAACAAACGATACTGTAGCTGACAAATGGTTCAATGCCTAAATGCCAATATATGTCTTTGTATGTCTCTTATAACTACCAAGTTTACCGAATAACTGAAATGGTTCAACGTATGTTAGTGTACGTGTAATATAGAATTTGTTTTGTTTGGTTTGGTTTTGAGAAAGAAATAGGCTACACGTGTTTCTAAATTACTAGATTTATTGCCGAAAAATGTGTAACATTGTAGTGCTGGTCATGCAATTGCGTGGAACAATTTATAAAAAAAAGAGTATTTCGTATATTCGTATTTGTATGCATTTTATAATTGTATATTGTTAATGCTGTACATGGTAGTGGTCCTTATAAAACATGATCAATACATTTTCAAAGATTTCAAAGTTTCAAAGTATTTCCCGCTTGTAACCGCATACACGGCTTAATCAAAATACATAGTGGAAACCCCTGTGTGAAGTTCGACAACATTAATATATGCAAACAGTTTGGATTCAATCAGAAACCAAGGTCTGGTCAGGGTAAAAATAGCTTGACACTCATATAAATGCATTTTAAGTTCAGCTATCCAAAAGTCTAAACTTTAGAAATGAATGGAGACGCAAATTGATATAAGAATTGTAAAACAAGATAGATGTAGATCTAGTGTGGAAATAATTGAGAAAGCTCATATAGGATTTCATTATTGGCTTTGATCTGCATTTAGCAGTGACCTATCTGTAGAGAAATGTTTATCAAATGTGCATTGAATACATCCTTTAACGTATTTTTGTCTCTTCTGTATATGATAACTGTGGCAAACAGTTTGGATCCAGATGAGACGTTGGATCTATCGGCGTCCAATCTGGATATCAGCTGTTTGACACTCTGATGATAATCTATGAAAGAAATACAGGTAAACTATATCTCAGACTTACAAATTTAGCAGACGGTAATTCCACAGCGTGTATAAGGTTAATTGCTTTAATCAGGCTCTGTTTTTTCATTTATATTGACCTTGTTTTGAAATATGATCACGTGATCTTGCAATGACTTCTCCATATTTGCTTATTTCCATTTTTACTGCAAATTAAGTTTTATGCACAAATACAGGACTGACAAATCCCGGGTGCAAATGAGTTCGTGCGAGCCCTTCTAAAAATTAATATATCCACTAATTTATTCATTTGCATTTCAAATTACAATAGAGCATTTAAACCATTTTGTCAATCACAACATTGAGATTGTTAGTTTGAATGTTTTTAAATACATGCATACGTCAAATCTTCATGCCGGGTCGACAAACGTTTGATCTTATTTGTGTGGCGGAAGAATATAGAGTTTCCAAACGACTTGGGCCGTGATTTATTTGCATTGATTTGCTGACGAGTAGATCCAGACTGACATCAAATTTTATGATTAAGTGGTCCTTAGATGCAAATTTATGCTACTTTAGTTTTTATTCACACCAACTTCAGACGTCCCAACTGTCAGTAGCATTCATATTTACCCTGCCGACGAACCTCATGTGTTATTGTGCTCTTGTTTTGTTAACGTCAATTTCGTTTTGTTAATATTTTATAAAGAAAATGTTACTTTCCCCTTTGAAAAATAAGACCCCAAAATGTGTTGAAACAACAGTTAGTCCTTCGTCAGATTAGAACATTAACTACATTTTTTATTTTCTCTTTTTTTACAAACAACAAAATCAAAGGTTATAAACATAGTGACAAGTTGATAACCACGTGATGGAGCGGATATTTCAAGGCCACGGGTGTCTTGGACAGGTGAGTGGCTCTCGATATTGATATGCATGTCATCTTTATAATAAAATAGTCTCATAAATCGAAATAATTAGTTTTGATTAACGTGTAAAGTAGATGTATAAAATAACCTAATGAAAACTAGTTATTTACAATTGTATCATATTTGCCGTGTATTGACAACTTATGAGTGATATATTCAGTATAAGTATACTGTTTCAAAAGTGCATTATTGAAAGACTAAAGTGATAGGATAATTTCAATTTTTAAAGTTTTAGAATATCTTATAGAGGTCATTTTACGTCTCGAAATATATTTTATATAGTCATCAAATATGTCGTAAAAATGATACAATATTGCAGTAAATTTTCTCCAAGTACCATCGGTGGCCTTAATAGCGGGGTGCAATTGTAGTGTGTCTGACAGCACGACAATAGACTGTTCTGTGTATATTTGGCTTATTCAACCTTTCATAGTCTTAACAGTCTGCTATAACCCTTTTGCACACAAAATATTGTCTGCTAAAATCTGTCGTCTGCCATTTTATGCCAATTTCATTTTGCAAGTCTTGTCTGAAGAAATATTGACACGAATGCCAAACGCGTTGGATCATGCTCAGACGTCGTGTGGCGTCTAATGGCATCTGAGTTGAACCCAAACTTTTTGCAGAGTCGAGTTTTAAAATTAAAATTTATGAAAACTGTGTCTCTAGAAACCATATATAGATCTAGTACATAAGATTTAAATGCATGATTATATCTGATTTAAAAACCATAAATCATTATGAAAACGTACTACACATGATGACCAGTGTTTTGTTTATCGGGACAAAGATATTTTTCGGGTTTTGTTTTGCAAAAGGTTTTGAGCCAGATCAGGCTTCAAGCTCCAAACAGTTCGTTCGCCACTCTCAATATACTAAGTATTTGATATTGTCAAAGTCTGTCATTTCTACAGTTTCATTTCAATGGGAAGGAATAGTAAAATGTAAATGTTTGAACGTACATTATACTACATAAAAATAATTCAAGAATAAACTATATGTATAACTTTTGACAGTTTGAAGTGTTTTTATTTAAGCAAACATCTCACAACGATGAATAGATGTACATGTATACTATTTGAACATTAGAAATATTAAACACTTTAGGAACTCAATTAAATGTATTTATGCTTTCTATAAACAATAGTCCACAATGCGACTATAACGGGAGACATTTAAGTATAATCTCTATCCAATGAAATATATTTATACATACATGGAAAGGTAGCAAACTATTACAATGTACTAACTCCAAGTTATTTTCACTCTCCAAATATTGCCATGTACATGTCAATAAAACTAATGGAAGAGTGGAAGGTACATGGAAATAGGACATTGTAACAATTTGTGACACCCTGTACATGTAATGTCTTTAATGCTTTTACAGTCAACCTTGTATGAAGCAACCGTTTCAATAGAAGGCCCATGTGCAGTATTTTATACATGTAGTTGCTTAATGCAGGATAAAACATAATGCATTACACTGCTATAGCCTTCATACAAATGTCTATCTTGTATTAACTCTTTGAACCCTAGTCCCGCATATAGGCGTGCTTTTCAAACAGTGTACATGTGAATAGTACACTTGTCCTATGCAAACAGTGAAGACCCAGATCAGAGGGCTCCGAAAGGAGCCCTCTGATCAGGGTCTTCACTGTTTGTCATAATGCCAAACATTGACAAAAACAACCCTTAAAAGTCAGAAATGGACTAGACTAAAATGGAAACTGGAATTGTCCATTTAAAGTTTCAGGGAGGAAAGAGTTAAACCCCATTCACTGCCTCACCTCGAGTACGATGATTATTTTCAAACAGTAACGCGGCATCTATTTGACATTTCCTTCAATATTTCTAAAGTCAAAATACTTAACATTTAAATTTGATTAATAAAAGCAGACGAAAATTTATGACGTCATGGCAGTGAAGGGGATATGCAGTCACTTGTCTTATGAAGTCTCAACGCTCCTTCACTTCACTGATACAAAATTGATTATAGTTGTACGGTATTTCTTTAAATGTATCATTTATACTAATATGTACACGGTTGATTACAAAACTTCAAAGTATATAGTCCTGTCATGATAACGTCATAATCTCTCTAACACAGTCATTGTATCATTACCGTCTGCTAAATGTTTCATCAGCTTTGTTTATAAAAATAAAATGTATTCGTCTCTTACTTAATAAGAACTTCAAACGGGTTGAGACCTAGTTCAAAATATCAAACTGTTTGACACTCATATGTGGATATATTTTCAATTCAAAATGGCATTTAAGCAATTGAATGCCTTTTTAGTGATATTTTTTGAAGGGGTCAAGTGAACATTAATAACAAAAGAAATACATACAATAATATGTATGTACGTCAGTTGCAGTGAAGCAATTTTCAGTATGGATGAATTCTTTAAGATATTATTTCCCCCCCCCCCCTTTTTTTTTTTAAATAATTTCAATTTCTACGCTGGATCATCTTTCCCTCATTCGATTTTGAAAAAGCGAAGAAAAATGCAAAATAGAAAAATGCTAATTATTTGACAAGTGTCATAGCCGATAGCTTTATCATTTACAAGGAAAGGGTCATTGTGAAATTGTGAAATTAACCCTTTCACTGCCAAAGATAACGTCTGCTTTTATTCCATTCGCCGCCATAGTATCGAATGCGTTATATTTTTGTCTGCAATTATAATCGAAAACATTTTTTTCGATGTTTTGACAGAAGAAATATTGATACGAGTGTCAAACAATTTGAATCCTGATTAGACGCCTTGTAACGCGGCGTCTGATCAGGATTCAAACTGTTTGCAAAGTCGACTTTAGTTGCCCATGGCTTGAAATTGTTAATCATGTAAAGATAGTCCTTGTGAGAATACTACTTGTATTGTGTTCCCATGCTGGATTAGTTAATTACCACAGGCGACGCTCTTATCGCGCTCTAATCATTATTTCAGAGTTTTTATGAAGTTTTATTGCACTTTTATTAATTTTACTGGTTATGGCATAAAAACCATATCTTGTTCAATTATTCCATCTTCAAAACATCATGATCAAAACAAAACGCACAATCACAAAATTAGAACCTAATACGACAGGCGAAGAAACGGCGTTTTAAAATCGCTTTGACACTATTTTTTATATTTCTATTCTGAAAATGGAATTCAAACACGTGACCAGTTTCCTTTGCGTTATTTCCTGAATATACGCTTCAGTGAATGGTACAATGACAGGGATCGAGACAAGAGCGAGTTAACTGAATTTGACAAATAAGCCTCCTTTATTTCTACACTTAACCCTATGCTATGACTACTATTTATGTCCGAGTATAAATAACCCAGTCTACTATGAAGACGATAATCTTAACATTGACCAATAAAATACGGACAACTTTCATCAGGAAAGAGTACTGACATATAGCAGACATATCTCGTAAGAAAACAGTGCAGGCACTTATAGACAGCTCATTCAGAACTTGTCTTGTGTCTGTTTTAACCCATTTGCTCCCGGCGGATTCTTCCATTTATATATTACATTAGTCCAGTTTTGATATAAGGGGTGCCTAATCTAAATTTTCTATTTAGTTTTGTTTTATATTGAAATCCCTATCAGCAAACAGTGTAGACTCTGATCAGACGCCGCATATCTAATAAGAGTATACACTGTTTGCCTATGTCCCTTTTATAGGACGCTGGGCATAATGGGTAACGGTTAAAGACAACAGAATCAATATATGCTCTTAGCAAGAGGTGGGTAATCATGATTTATTTTTCAAAAAGCTATTACCTGTATAGATTGCAAATAACACCTTCATTATATAAATGTTTGATTATATTATCTCACAAGCACTTAATTAATTTGTTTTGCATAACGTTTATATATTGGCTACATAGATTTGAATCATAGCATCTCAATTCAACATTATTTGTTTATTCTACATACTAAACAACATATTCAACGTACCATTGCGTGGCATTACATGTTTCAGTAAGGCCTAACGCTATAACATATTGTATACATTACTTTATATAAATATCTTCCTTAAAACGACAAAGGCCTTTTACAGTGGAGAATACGTAATTCTTTCCTAATACATGTACAACCAGAATGCTAAAACAATCATATATAATGCAAACAGTTTGGAACCTGATCACACGCCGGGTAACCGGCGTCTGATCAAGTTCGAAAATGTTTGCCACTCGGATTAAAAACCATATTGCGTTTGCGTTTCGTAACGTTTAAACGTGAAAGTACAACTATCTTCCCAAGTGTACTTAATATTGAGCATGTAGGTTAATCTGTTTTCTTTATGTCTCTGTTTTCTTTTTGGAAGGCATTATATGAGTATTGAAAAATTAACGATGCAAACATTTGTAGTACTACATAAGTACAATTGCATTGAAGGCTTATTTTATGTTTGCAAATAACTGGGTGTATAATCCATCGCAAGCTGAATGTTCTTGCGCATAATATATTGTACTAAATACTCAAATATGTTCAATCGCATGGACGTATATATTTCTATGTAACCCTTCATAATCAAAAACAATATATTATACAGGTTTGTACAAAATATTTTTTATTGCGGATATAGCCATGTATACTACTTTGACAACAACTTTTATCTTCCGTTGTGCGAAATAGACATCAATGTTGGTCCGTCTAAGGCACTGACCATATTTGCTACTAAACGTAATCATATTTTTATATCATGCGGCTAAGAAAAAAGTGCCATACCGTTTTTAATACTCACTCTAGTTAATTAGAACTGTACTGAACTGTTAAGCTAACAACACTGAATATTTGAAAGTCTTTATATTAAATTCGACATGTGTTTTGACCTACTTTTTGAAAGATTAAAACATACACTAAAAGGTAAGATAATTATAATGATATAATTTGAGAAATAAAAATGAAAAAATATGAAAATATTTTGATATATATTTTTCTATTATTTCAACTTTTTACGAATGAACGATTTTTCAATTTCATGTAAAATAGGACAAAGTTTTGCAACAAACATACATTGATTTATAGTTCGCAAGAATTAAGTTGCCAAGTTAACAACTATAAACTGTATATATGAATATCGTATTCATAGACAAACTACACTAAATTTAATTACTTTGTTTGGAAACTTTCACAGTAAAGTATAAAACTATATTTGTCCTTTCAATGCATTTTCAGTGCTTTATGTGTGATGTTATTAAGAACCAGTTTAAACCATATAAGATAAGAATATTGGATTGCGTCAATAATCTTCAAATCCGCAAGAAATAAATCTATTAAAGTATGTTTCATACATGAACATCGTACACGTAGATTTCAATAAAATGCCCAAGTAACACAACTATTTGAAGGACCCTTGTAACCTGGCAATCTAATATTTAAGCATACGTGATAATATGTATGATTAAATACATCCAGTTCAATCAACATTATATGCCAAGCACAACACAAAAAGAGTAAGAAATAGTTCCTTTAGTTACTTTCTTTTCATTCTGCCTGATTCTATCAAATGTCATACTTACCACCAATAAATGACCATTTGATTGGTTGTAACTTTGGAGTCTGGTGCCAAACAGAACACAGAAATAAAGTTTTCGCAATTTTCCGCAGGCCTGTTTATTAATTTTGTCATGCAGAGTTTGTCTGTATTTGACCGCAATAGACAACTATGAGAAAAACAAAACAGAAGGCCAACACAATGTCAGCTTTATCTTAGATGCTGTCAAATGCTAATGACAAGTGTTATGTTTTGTTAATCAAGTATAAAGTTTGTGTTTTCAAGACAAAAAAGCCATGTCTCACAGATGGCCTGCAAGTGACCATTTCTTCTTTAACCCTTTGCCTGATTATCTCGAATTGACTAGTTTTTTAAAAATAGTTTGAATCCAGATCAGACGCCGCGTATCGCGGCGTCTGATCTGGATCCAAACTGTTTGACACTTCTATTTAGGTTCCTTCAATTTAAATATTAATAAATCTGAATTTTACAAAAGTTGCAGACGACAAATTTGTTCAAAGCAGACGATATTAGATTAGGATAAGGGTTGAGGCATTTCAGCCAGTCTTAAGCCTACAAAAAACCTTCCTCTAGGTACTTATCTGCAGGGGACTCTTCTTTCATGGTCAAGAATTTTACCCAACACTCCCTGTAATTGATTGAAAGGAAAGTGTCAAATTGGCTTTAAACTTTGTCAACTCTTCTATCAGATTTACAAACGCCGAGCACGTGTAGCGTCGTTAAGTTACACGTCAGCAGCACGCATGCGTAGCTCCGCACGCGCGTTATTGACAAACACGTGCTCGGCTTTGCAGACGACATCGTGCATATGTCAAGAGACAACTCCAATAGAACTCTCCATTCCGTTCTATTCAAAGAGTTGACTTTATTCTTTTATCATGCCTCATAAAACTAATTAGACAGTAATATTCCTTGTCGGAAATTACCAATTTCTAACAAAAATATTGCGACACTATCTTCCGTTAACCTTCTGCAAGCTCCGGGAGAGTTTGCCATAACTTTTGCAAACACTTTGGATCCAGATGAGACGCCGAGTTACTCGGCGTCTCATCTGGACCCAAAGTGCTTGCCACTCAGATTTTGTTTTCTGAGATAAATATACAGAAAAGTACAATAGTGTACTTGGTATTGACATGGCTTGCTGAAGGTTTGCTCGAGTAAAGGTGACGTCGTCTCTAGAAGCCAGAAGTTCGGTGCCCAACGGTGGCAGTTTCTGCCATCTGCTTTTTTATTGTCGACTGAGGTTTCCAAAATAATGTTTTGTTTTGTAAAGATGACAATTCAATTCTCTGAACGTTGAATAGATACCGTCAAAATTGTCGTCACTTCACAGTGTTAGGTTTAGATGTAAAGATGTTAGAATTTGAAATTAGCCGTGTCATGAGAAAACCTGCCTTATTGCACTGCAAACAGTGTAAATCAAGGCCAGCCGCCGTGTCAAAGACGCAGCACTTGTCTTGATCTACACTGTTTGACACCCATATGCATCTAAATCATTTTATGCAGCTGTATTATATTCGATATTTTGCAGCGTAGACCAAACTCATATCCAGAGCCTGGGATGACAACGTTGCTTGGTCTGTACAATGTTGCAATGTAATAAGGCTAGTTTTGTCACGATCACAGCCTAATAGATACATATTCCTAAGTTAAAGATAGTTTCTAGAATCATAACCATACTTGGTTTATATATAGTTATACATGTATATGACATTTTTCTTTCTAAACTTAAGAAAAAAGCATGGACATAATTTGACTAGTTGTTATAACGGATGTTTACTCCCGTCATATTTTTATTAACCCATTCACTATCATTATGACGTAATAGCCCGTCAAACACTGTCACTGCCATATTGTCGTCTGCTTAAATATTTCGTCTGCGTTTATTGATAAAATTTGGAATTCTATGCGTTTATTACTTAAGAAACATTGATTTGAATGTCAAATAGTGTGGATCCTGGTCAGACGTCGTGCGACGCGGCGTCTTATAAGAATCCAAATTGTGTGTAAAAGTAAGTATTGCCTTTCTTAGCAGTGAAAGTGTGAAACTTGTCACATTTGCTTATTCAATATATTATTTAAGAACACCATTAATTAGACAAAAAGCATCAAACATGAACTCTTACCGAAGAAATGAGACATCATGTGCCGGTGTTTTAATTTTTTGTATTGTTTTGTTGCTGTTCTTTTGTTGTGTTGTGTTGTTTGCGCTTTTTTTTATTGTTGTTGTAGTTAGTTTTTTTGGTTGTCTTTTTTATTTTTTAAAGTTTCTAAAGTGATTTTTTTGTGACCTCTTCCATTTAACACGATGGTACGATTGTTCCAAAAAAGCAATTAGCGCTGTTATATACAAAAATGAAAAATAAAAAGCTGGCTAATTAATCTTCTTTTCCAAATACCGTTTGGTTGTAACATCTGGAAAGTTGGAAAATTGTGATATTTGTATGAAAAGGGGAAGTGTACTAGTTAAGACACCACGAGAGACTACTAACTGCATTTCATGATAAAATAATAATACAGAAAGCCACTATAAAAGATGTGTGAATTATTTTCTCTTGGACATAGTTACAATCAGTAGCAACACTACGAATGTGTCTTCTGTTGAATAGTTGCTTAACCCATAACCCCAATAAATACGCATGTTTACGCTTTAAATGTATTCCTCCATTGAAGAAAATAGTTGCAATTTACACAGTCATAAAAATTATGTTTGATAAACGATATTTCTATATTTAGCAGATGTTGGCTTAAAGCAGGCTGACAGTAAAGCAGAATGCGCCTTAAAGCGCATTCTGCTATAATTTCAACCTGCTTTAAGCGGTCAACAATTTTCAAAACTAGAAATAGGCTATGGGATAATGGGTTAACCCATTCATCTCTAAAACTTAAAAATGGACAACTCCATTTTCCAATAAAGTTTCAGAGTCAAGTTTTTACTCTGTTTAGGATCGTTTATTGCAAAACAAAAAAGGAACATACCCTGATCAGACGGGTCATTTAAGAGCCCTCTGGTCGGGGTCTACGCTTTTTGACAAGTGTACACTTCAAATGTACACTGCTGGTAAATGAAGAGTTTACTTGTCGCCAGGGCTCAATGAGTTAAATACAGACTTGACTGCAAGTTAGAGCAATATGCAACAGGACCTTTACTTTTGTTCCCAATTATTATGTCGGAGACGTTATTCTTTTCCAATAAACAAATTAAAGCTAAAACCATGCCTTTAATTGTGAACAGTTTGAAGCCTTATCAGGGTCCAAACTGTTTGCTATTGACAGGAAAATAAATCGTACACAATTTGAAAATTAGAAAACGTTATTTTCTGAGGTGTCTTCACTGTTCATTTGTATATCGTTTGTTGGTATATCTATATTATCTCGTTCACTACCAATGGCGACTTCATTGCCATTTGAATTCGGTTTGGACCCTGATCAAAATTTACAGATAAAACTATTTGAAAACAGATTGAATCCAGATCAGACACATAGTAACTCATTGTCTCATCAGGATTCAAACTATTTGACCTTCGTAAAAGTGCTTCTACAAACAAATTGCCCAAAAAATAAGTTTTACAAAAATGCAGACTACAATGTTTTGGCAGACGGCAATATAGTAATGAATAGTTCAAACGATCTCAATGCATATATAAGGGTTACAGGTGTTCAACAAACTATTCGCTACTATATTTCTATAACTTTATTTTATTACCGCTTAATCTTGCATTTAGTTAGTCCCCCTAGAACATTTTACGCATTTTTTATAACGTTTGCAAACAGTTTTGGATCCAGATGAGACGCCGAGTTAATCGGCGTCTCATCTGGATCCAATCTGTTTGGTACTCTGCAGAAATTTCCTTACAAAATTGTGGGTAAATTCTGCTGATAGAATCGCAACGGACGTCATTTATTGCAGACGACAATTGCCGTGCTAAAGGTTCGACTGTAGTCTATCGTGTTTGTATAGAGTTTAAGCCCTCTTAAACGATATTGTTCCGTCCCTAAATACCTCTCCGTTATCCGCCATAACCTGTGTCTCATATAGTTCTAACTCCTAATGTTAAACACCGCTCTCCGTCGTGTTTCCATTCTATTCCAAATCCCCCGGTGTATTATGCCAGCTAATACTATTATGGAACCAAATCTGATTAGCCTAACATTTAGGCACACTTTAATTAGTAGAATAGGCTACTTATAACTATAATCCCCCATTTTCCGCTCAGGTAGAAAACGCCAATACTTCGGGAAGTAGACGGAGTTTAGTCCCAACTATTGCAGGTAAATCCAACGGGACCAAATTCCTTTTAAGACTTAACTCACTATATGTCGTCTGTTTTAAAAAATGTCGTCTGCATGAATAAAATTAGTATCAAGGATTTATGTATTTTACTGTAGTATTAAAATGGTGAGATTCAAACAGATTGTATCCTAATCAGACGCCGCGAGGTTCGGCGTCTGCTGTGGATTCAACCTTTTTGCAAATATTTTTTAAAATCGCGTTTAACGAGATAAGGGATTACTCTCTGATGTTGCCGCCGGTTCGCATTCTTCTCGTAGATTCTCGTAAATTCACACGATAATTTCATTGATTACAGGTACACTGTCTCCTCAAGTATGTCTGAAATGTTACTGTACATTGCTTAATAGGGGACCAATGTTACTTATTAAGAAAAAGGGTTTTCGGAAAGAATTTTACAAGTGGATATTTATTTATTTACTAAGTAAGCTAGTGATTCAACAACATTCTGCAAGTCACTAATCCAAGGAAATTGGCAAAAATTACTTACATTTTTAGGGATAAACTTTGATGGATTTTATAACAATAGGCAACGATGAACTTTGATGAGTGAATCAGAATCATTTTTTGAAATCATTTTCAGGCTCTCATTGTTTTACAGCCAATCTTCTATTAACCCGTTACTCCATAAATACACATTTTAACGCCTTTAATTTATTCCTCCAATAAGGGAAATAATTCGAGTCCACTTTATGCACGCAGAAAATATGTACCATAAGAAATAGTTTCTATATCCTAGCAGGCGGTAGCTTAAATCATGCTGAAAGTAAAGCAGATTGCTTTACCTGCTTTTAGTGGCCACTGGTCTTCAATACTAAAAGCAAGTTATGTGGGAAAGAGTTAAGCAACCATTCAATAGAAATACTGCCTCATACACGTGATTCGTTAATGCAGGGTGACTAACCAGAAGGCTCCTAATGGAGATTGTAGGGACAACATGTTTTCTCCGGAAAAAAAACTTTTATAAATGTTTATACTTGTAAGTTTTGTAAAAGTACAAAATGAAATATGTTATAACCACTTACCCTTTAGCATTATTCTAGTTTGTGCAAACAGGTGACTTTAAAGCAGGTTAAAAGTAAAGCAGAATGCGCCTAAAGGCACATTCTGTTTTGTTTTCAGCCTGCTTTAAGCTATACTTTCCTTTATCTTATAAACATCTGAAAATGCAAACGAAACTTCCAGTTCCCATTTTTGTCAGGTCGAGCTTTTGACTATTAACCCATTACCCCATAAATACGCCATATTACGCCTTTAATTTAATCATCCACTATTGAAAATAGTGCTGCTTTATACAGCCATCCATGTGTGCCATACAAACATTTCCATATTCTAGCAGATGGTTAAAGCAAGCTGAAAGTTAAGCAAAATGTGACTTCAGGCACATTCTGCTTTACTTTCAATCTGATTTAAGGGTTCAACAGATCAAGACGCAAAATACTACGCAAATGCGTATGAAAGTATATGTAATGATCAGCCTTTTCACTGCGACTGAAGTCGACTTTCAAACAGTTTAGATCCTATACAGACTCAGCTTTACGTGTCGTTAGAATTCAAACTGTTTGATAATCATTTCGATATGTTGCGGTCATTTTGCCATAAACAGCTTCGAAACAAATCTGCAAATCACAGTAAAAATATTAACACAGATAAAACGGTGATGAAAAGTTTAAAGGTTAGGTGAAATAGGGATGAAATTGGCACTATGTCAAATGTACACCAAATGTTTACAGATGATATATATCTATGTAGTTTAAGAAAAATCAACTTTGCTTACCTCATATTCACTTCCATGCTGTCATAGCAACCCAATACTTATAAGATAATGATAACTTTTGTTAAAAAAATTAATCATATCGATAAGAAAACATAGTATTTTAACATAGTTGATAATACGATAATCAAACATTGATAATACTATTCCAAAATGTTAAAATTGATAGAGAAATTTGTATGTTGCTACAGCAACCAAGTGATTTAATAATATTTTATTGCAAATATCAGATATCATATACATTTATTGACATACATGTACACAGTTTTTACAGCATATACAGTGGAGAATCTGTTATTCTTTCCCAATAAACGCGTTTACGCTAAAACTGTTATTTGCAGTGCAAACAGTTTGGAGCCAGATCAGACGCCGGGTAACCCGGCGTCTGATCAGGCTCCAAACTGTTTGCCACCAAGATAAAGATGAATTATCAGAATTGTCCAAAAGTTGTACTTTTCCACGTTTTAGTGTTTTGCGTTTGCGTACGTTTGCGTTTAAACGGGAAAGAATAACAGATTCTCCACTGTATGTATACAAATTATCAATAGATTATAAGATATTGCAAACGGGTTGGAATGAAACCAAACAACCAAGTACTAGAAAGTCTCAAAATGGTGTTTTTCCTACACATGTATTTTGGAAAATTTTCACTGATTTTGGCATAGGCGCCGCTCCTCGACCAAAATAATAAATAAAACAATTTAATTGTTGTACAAATACAAAAACAAATAACATTATATATAATATAAATTTGGTCGAAGGGTGGCGCATTGAAACAATCGTCTATCTAAAAATCTGTTATTTTTCAGGGGTTTTTTTACATGAAAAACACAAAACCATTGTCAATACATGTTTTATTTCTGAATGAGCTCAGCCTTCTAATAACAAATCTTAACCCCTTCACTGCCATGACGTCATCATTTTTAAACAATTGTCGTCTGCTTTTATTTCTAAAATTAAATAATTCGTTATTTTGACTTAAGAAATATTAAAAGGAGTGTAAAACAGTTTGTTAACCCATTTATGTCTGGATATTGCAATGGACTCTCCCTATGTGCTTGCTGGAAGATTTTATTATTGACATAAAAGGGTGAAATAAAGATCCTACAGTGTTTCTGTACAGCAGAACATTTCATATAGCAAAGAGTGCAGACCCTCCTAGTGTGACTCTTTGCTAATGTATACTTTAGTGGACACTGTAGGCCTTACTCATTCACTCCTGAAACTTTTTATGGAAAGTTCCATTTTCAAATTTAGTCTAGTCCATTTCTGACTTTTAAGGTTTGTTTTTGTCAATGTTTGGCATTACAACAAACAGTGTAGACCCTGATCAGAGGGCTCCTACAGGAGCCCTCTGATCAGGGTCTACACTGTTTGTATAGGACAAGTGTACTTTTTATATGTACACTGTTTTAAAATGACGCCTCTATACGGGACTAGGGTTCAAAGGGTTAAAGCAGACGACAAAACTTGGAGAAAAGAGGCAGACTAGCAATTTGGTAGTGGAAGGGTTAAGAGGTCTCAAGAGATAGGATTAACTTTGTATGCTCTCAGGTGTAGGGTTATGAGAGCACGAAAATCAATAATAATGGGAGATTCTTTAAAACAAAATATTCCACTGTACCGATTATAATCTTATCTCTGTCATGTCCGAATACAATGATATTTGCAAACAGTTTGAATCCAGACCAGACGCCGAGTAACTCGGCGTCTGGTCTGGACCAAACTGTTTGCCATTCGTATAGTTATATTACTTCAGTTTCTCGTGTATATTTTAGCAGACCACAAATGTGAAGCAGACAGTGTTATGGCAGGATTAGGGTAAAAACCTTTCAGCAAGAATTACGTCAAAAGCACTTATACTAAAATCAAGGCAATAAAATAATAATATTCCATTTGAATTATGGTCTGATATCAAAGACGTTTTCCAGAAAGAGCGTGTCTGTAGAGGGTTATAGAAAGTGCTCTTACAGTTCGTGAAGTAGTCAAAATGAACATTAAAGAAATTCAACATAATTATGTCTTGAAAGAGTCTTGGCGCATCTCTCCCAGTCGACCTCAGACCAAATTATCAGGTGCATCATACCTCTCCAAGATGAACAGGGAATATGGTAACAAAAAGAAGTTAACTTGCATAGTAAACAGAGAGACTTAGCTCTCTTTGCCGATGCTTTTCACGGATAATTGAAACTTCAAGAAGTATTTTGCCCACAAACATTTTCAAGTACTAAAGGACCTATGCTCCTGTAGTGGACAGAGTTGGTCATCAGACCAGGATGACCGCTGGTCAATTACCCGGTCCCTGTGATCTCTGCAGGGACTCCAGGCGACCCTTTCTCGAGGCAAGTAAATAAGAAAATTTCCCCGTCTCCATAACATCTCCATTTCACGTGAAGTGTCACTTACAACGCTGACCACCGGGGAGCTCTCATTTGAACTGAAAAGGTGCTGAATCGTCATTCAATATCAACATAACCGAGTTTAATGAGAATGATAAGGCTAATCATTATGCTTTAACAAGATCTTCTCACTAACAAATAACATCTTTATCGTTAGATCTCCTTGGCCAATTTTTTCACTCGCCTGTGTCGTAAATTGTGCATCCCGTAGAGATTTTTGAGGTCGCTGAATAGTTTACACCTGCACGCGGGAATATCATTCCACTGAATGTCCATTTCACGTCTCGTGTAAGTGTGTGACGTAATGCGACCCACGGGTGTGACGCCATATTGAACATACCTTACACCTATGTGACCTGGTTCTGTGTCCGTTACACAGGGTTTCCGGTCGATGAAGAATTTGTGACTCCTCGATGCATTAATTGAACAATTCAATGTAAACCCTTTTTCCAGCCGATGGCGACTTTCATAACATTGTTTGAATCCAGATCAGACTGCAAATAACACGGCTACTTCTGAAACTAAATTGTATGACACTCGTCTTCGGGGTTCCGCCATTTAAATAAGTCATTATAGATAAACATCAGTTATAAAGATAATATGAAGGCTCCTTCACTGCCATGACGTCATCTGCTTTGAACGATTGTCGTTTGCTTTTATTTTTAAACGTAAAAAATTAGGTATTTTGAAATATTCAAGTGTGTATCAAACTGTTTGGAACGCATCCGAATTGTTGCAAATATCCAATGCGCTCTGGATAAAAAAACACCTCTCTCTGGGGCGTCCAATTAGCCCATAGATGGCAGAAACGGACGTTAACAAACAAACCAACTAAACCAACCTAGATAAGGCAGTGAAGAGGTTAAAGCAGACGATAATTACGACATGAAAAGCGATTGATGGTGGGCGTTTTGCGATCAAAACTGTTAATGAAATTGCCAACATGTTCATGTAAAATGTTCATTTCTAAAGCAAAATATTTCTCTCACCCGGGATTGAACTTGAGTGAGACCGCATTGGTAAGAAGCGGTTTGCTAACGACTACGCTATCCGGATACCGAAATCATTAACTCGTATCACTTAAGACATCGAGACAGACAGACAGGCAGGCATATATACAGTCGTGCATTCGTACACACAGGTAGACAGACAGAAAGACAGACATATTGACTAACTGAAAGAGAGACAAACAAACAGCCGTAAAACTAAAGTTTGTGAAGAGAATGAGTCATTGTCCAAAACACTGTTTTTCTAAAAACATTTCAAGACCACTCTTTCCTGTTTTCAAAAAATCAAAACACGGGAATAAAAATATTTGTCCATGCTGCTGGAATATTGTTTTAAATTTAAAAGCTGGTTTTGTATCGAGGTTTCAATCATTCCTATCGGAGTGGGGTAGTCCAAATAAACTCAGTGGAACAAAAACAACCAAGCAAAACACCACCCCAAACAATGGCACAATCACGGCAACCTGAAGACGATGAAGACACACTTTAATGGAGCGGAAAAGATTCCGATTCCATAAAAACATTTCAATTTTAAACGCAACGCTTCAACAATACTTGCAAAGTGGTTGTTTCGACGTTATTTGACGAAAGTCTACCAATATTTGCGTTACTTTCAACTCCTTTTGTGTCTTTCGCTGGCTTGTCATACAGTGCCCTTGGCCACTAATTATGTAGCACTTGAACAGGCACTATAATACTTCTGTAAATCGACCACTTAGAAAATGATAATATAGTGGTCTTAAATACCGGTAGCAGCTTAATGAAGGGTAACAGTAAAGCAGAAAGCTCCTTTAGGAGCTTTCTGCTTTATTGTTATCCTGCATCAATCAGCCATACGTACTGAGATAAACCGGTCCTTATTCAAAGAGAAGCGGATTGACGCAAGCTTGATTAGTTTCAATCACCGTTCGCTTTTCCTAAATCAAACTGTATTGTCAAAAGAAAACATAGACTTTGGACTCTTATAGTAATGAAGTGACGAGGAGTTAATTTGTGAATGAGATATCTTTCGAGTTTCTGCGTCCGTGATTGGCCCTAAATGCGAGAGCGGCTTTTCTAGTATTCTGCACGTAGTTTGTCTCCAGATCGGATTCCGAGTAACTCTGCACACAAAAAAAAAAATAATAATAAAGACTTTATTCAACGAGAGAACTCATTTGGTAAAGACCAATCTACCATGCGGCCCTCTAAATATATATACAAGTACATAAAACAAAAGGCATTTCATACAAAACAAATAATTAACAATATAACAATACAATGTACTAACTGGATGTAGCAATTTGAACTGCGTCAGATTTACATCAAAATTGTCTGTCTTTTTGACCAAGGATCTACAAATATAAACAGAACAGTTATTATAGAGATAAAGCAGACAACAGTTTGAACCACTTCACTGTCTTACCACCGGTACCATGGTTATTTCGAATAGTAGATTCTCATTAGGCGCGGAGTACCACATTGTCTGTCAAGATCATAACGATATTACTTTAACCTAATAGTTAAGTTGGAGAATTAACCCTTTCCCCAATAGAAGCGCCTTTTAGCGGATATGATTTATTCTTCCGCTGAAGAATATAGTTCCAATTTAATCAGTAATGAATATGTATTAGAAATCTATAGGAAATATTTTCTATGTTATAGCACATGATAGCTTAAAGCAGGCTGAAAGTAAAGCAGAATGCGCCTTAGGGCGCATTCTGCTTTACTTTCAACCTGCTTTAAGTAGTCACCTATCTTAAGTACTAGAAATAGGCTATCAGGTAAAGGGTTAAAGGCGGAGAAGAATTATTTAAAGCAGATGGCGACATGACAGTGAAGGTGTAACGTTTAAAGTATATGTGTTCATATTTCAAATGACTTTCTAAGGATATGTCAAGCACGCAATATCGCGTCTCGACTTTCCATTGCATATCAACAATTTGAAATGTTCTACATGTTATTGCAATGTGTTTGCGTTTCGTTTGCGTTTAACCATTTCATGATCAAATTTATCGTGATATTTTACTCCTCAACCGCCATATTGTCGTCTGCTTCAATATAGTGTTGTCTGCAATATCGTTTCAAAGTTAGATTTCAGGCAGTATGAGTGATCAAATTTCGAAATGAGTGTCAAACAGTTTTGATCCTGATCAGACGCCGCGTTACGAGGCGTCTGATCAGGATCAAAACTGTCAGCAAATGTGCTTTGTGACGTCATTGAGAGTGAAAGGGTTAAAACAGTAAAGGATAACGTGTTCTCCACTGTGCGAACATTGTAAAAGTACAATCAAACCCTTATCCCATATATGTATTCTAGTATTAAAGACAAATGGCTACTGAAAGCATGATTAAATTAAAGCAAAAAGCTCGTTAGAAAAAAAGAACTTTCTTAAAAGTATTTCCAAAACAGGAAAGGAGTATCAGACAGCTATGCGCCTCGTGAGACGCCTTGTTACTCGGCGTCTCATCACGACCGTAACTGTTTGCGAAGTTTATCATGGTGTCGCCGATAATAAGTGAGCGATGCGTTAATGTTGCGGTGCAGGGCGATAGATTCAAGTGGGTCCTTACTAAAATGACATTTGGTCGTATGACCTGCAGTAGTAATGGTTCTTTCAAGGAAAGTTAGTCATTCAAAGTTGAGATTTCCACATTAAAGTATAAGTTTACGTCGGAAGACAAAAACATATGTCATTTATGTTCCAAGAAAGTTTGCAAATGATACGCAAATATGGTTTACAAATATGACATGCCTAGACATATACCTAGTTTGGATGTCCATGTTATTCGAAATGTCTACTTTCCGAATCAACATAGTATCGAATTGCCACGTAGCTATTTATTTCGCCGTAGTGTTACTCCATTATGCTGATAGTCATTATATTTGAATAAAAACCTTGTATCAGCAAGGACTCGATGACTGAATCAGGGCAAAACAATTGGGTTATGCGTGTAATGAGCCTTTTTGAATAATTTCGGGCTTGGCTTTGTTTTTTGTATATTATGCAGAACAGTTGAATGTTAAGACATGTTCGAATTTTTTTCAGGCAAAGTTTTCTCGATTATTTTATTCACCAGGGGCCTGTTTCATAAACCTTCGTACGACAAATGTTGTCGTAAGTTAGATTATAAAAATCTTAATTATTATTCATATCGCCATCTAATCCTGTCTTGTACATCTCTTTGGAATTGTCTTGAAAAGACGATTCCAAAGAGATGTTTCAAGACAGGATTAGAATGTGAAATTAAATGTATTTTGAATTTTGACTTACAACCGTTATTGTGGTGCGAAGTTTTATGTAACGGGCCCCAGTTGTAGGTTTCAGTCAATAACAGTTTCGTTTTAAACACTAACACATTTTTGAAAAGAAGTATTGATTACGAAGGCTTTTTAGCTATTTTATCTTAATTACTAAGATGCAGGTTTTCTAGAATTAGGCTATCGTCGAATTCTTTTCGATTTCAAACCAGCAGATTTGCACAAAATAGACTAATTCGTAATGAACGAATCTGTTTAATCTGGAACGCTGGTGATATTGAAGACGAATTCCATTTCGTATACGTTTGTCCTCGTTATGTGGAGTTGAGAGCGAACACCTTAAAGAAGTATTTATTTCAAAGACACTCAATGTTTAAATTTATTGAATAAATAAAATGCACAAATGAGCATATAGTGTATAACTGTATATGTGCGCTTAAAAGTTGAGCCATTGTTGCCACCCTGTCGCCTGCGTTGTTTTGCTGGTGTTTAGGTTAATATATGTAAGACATTTTTTCTCAATAACAAGGTAACCGTTTGAAACTTATCAGCTGTATATCGAGTAAAAAACCACGACGGACGACCACAATAGCTTACCTTGTCACTGCGTGCCAGGGGTCCGTTTTATAAAACTTCGTTCGACAAAAACGATAGTAACTCAAAACTTTAAAATACATCTAATTTCTTATTTCTCTATCTAATGTTGTCTTGTGACATCTCTTTGGAATCGTCTTTTCAATACGATGCCAGCGAGATACCACAGGACAGTATTAGATAGGGAAATAAATGATATTTGCGACTTCTATAATCTGACTTACGACAACATTAGCCGTACGAGATTTTATGAAACGGGTCCCAGATGATCTAAAAAGCCGTCAAAACACCAGCTCCAGCAGGACTTTGATTTGTTTACGTCACCGCTGCATAGGTCATATAGCGCCGATGAATGATGAGCTAGATGATGAATATGTTGAGGGATGATTTAGGTATAGATGATTTAGGATTATTTGGCTATAAACCAAAACCACATACACGCATGCTCTTTATTCTTGACAGAAGGAAGCATCTTCGCCAAATAAACAAAAACATCACCTGTGACAAAAACACCCCCTGATAGATCATAAGGGACTATTTTGGATGGTCTCTGGGAACGCATTGACGAATCTAAGAATATGCAGAATATTATTGTGTATTGTAAGTTGTATTATACATTTTTTGTATGTTTGTATAGTATTTTCGGTGTATATCCGCGCCGGCTGGTCTTGATCTTCACTATTTGACACCCATATGCATCTAATGTCTTTTATGTAGATGTATTGGTTGTTCAACTCAAGCGCAAAACTAACATCAATCTATCAATCATCAAATGTGCACTTGTATTGTTCAAAGTTAGTATGTAGATCGAAATCTTCTCGACGCCCTGGCTCATGCAAGCTGTTTTGGATAATTTAAAACGGTAAGCAGTCTTAGTTATACCAAACAGTGTGACAGACCTCGAAATAAATATGCTTTTATACATGTACCTGTACAATGCTTTTGGATACCACCCTCGTGATATTCATTCATTATAGTAATTTAAACTGGTGTAATTCTGGTTGAAATTTAATAGATATAGATCTTGATATACATATCAGATTTGACCTTATATATTATATCATATTGTAAATATGTATATGTTTGTAAGACGGGAAACTGTACAGTTTAAGTCAAATAAACGTTCTTCTTCTTATTAGTATTACAGTGGAGAATCTGTTATTCTTTCCCGTTTAAACGCAAACGTACGCAAACGCAAAGCACTAAAACGTAAAAAAGAACAATTTTTGGACAATTCTAATATTTCATGTTTATCTTGGTGGCAAACAGTTTGGAGCCTGATCAGACGCCGGGTTACCCGGCGTCTGATCTGGCTCCAAACTGTTTGCACTGCAAATAATAGTTTTAGCGTAAACGCGTTTATTGGGAAAGAATAACAGATTCTCCACTGTATATACATATTAATAATACACTCAGTTTTTGGGTAGTGATACTGAGCCTGTGATGACAACGGTGCTTGGTCTGTACACTGTTGCAATGCAATAAGGCTGGTTTTGTCATGGTACGGATCAAATGAATTCTAGATCTAGTACCCGGTATATAAACAAGATTAATACAATTCTAAAATTATTTTCTAGTCGCATATCCAAATAAGTGTATAACTTACATGCCAGTAGTGCATGAAATGGTTAACTCTTTCCTCCCTGAAACTTTAAATGGACAACTCCAGTTTCCATTTTAGTCAAGTCCATTTCTGACTTTTAAGGGTTGTTTTTGTCAATGTTTTGCATTATGACAAACAGTGAAGACCCTGATCAGAGGGCTCCTTTCGGAGCCCTCTGATCTGGGTCTTCACTGTTTGCACTGGACAAGTGTACTATTCGCATGTACACTGTTTGAAAAGGACGCCTATATGCGGGACTAGGGTTCAAAGAGTTAAAGTAGACGACAATGTTTGACATTTGCAGAAACGAACGCCGAGACCTGAGTGAGTTAAATTCTATTCAGCAGCGATCTGCCTTACTAAACATCGTACGACAAATATGTTCCATATACTGACAAGCTCATCACCCAATAGACAAACTTAGAAGTTGTATTTCTTTACATTAAAAAATAAATGTCTTTGTTACGTGACAATTCATACGTTTGTTTAGTGTTAAAATTTGAAAATGAAATATACGTTTAGCTATATAGGGTAAAGTGTTGTGTCCAAATGTTGCCCATTTTGTAAAATGTTCAGAGGGCAGAGGTTTTACGTGTGTTTGTGTGTGGGTAGGTGTGTGGGAGGGGCTCATAACAGCACCCGCTTGATCCTCTGCATTTTCATCACATTTTAGCCACTAATATAACAGTCAACACTGAAACAAGCCTAGATGTTGTTTTGTGATACCTTAACCCTTTTAATATTTGACTTTGATAAACACAGCAGACGGCAATTTTAAGCAGACGATATTGCAACCGTGAAAAGGTTGGACATAATTGTCTTCTTTGGGTACCAGTGACAACCGTTGTTGTAAAGAGGGAATCGTTGTTCAGAGGGTTGTTGTAGGGAGGGAGCACTGTACAACATGTCATCCCTAGTGAGACGCTGCAATTTATTTCAGACATTCCAAGTTATTAGTTTAAACGCTATTCCACGTTATTTTACCGCCAGGAGACGCGAATATGTATGATCGTATGTAGTGTTCCTCCCTACAACGACCCTCCGCAGAACGGTCCCCTCCTTACAACACTGATTGCCGCTACTCCCTAAACAAGACAATCATGTCCATTGCAAAACTGTTTGAGCTCAGATCAGAGCTGATAAATCGTTCCAAAATGTTTGTAACTCCGACTGCCAACATTTGCAAATATCTGCAGGGCTGCCAAAAGTTGATCATAAAAATCCTAAGATTTCAAATTTTCAATTTTTCAGACGCAATTATACTAATCGTACCTTTACCCCATAGTATGTTATTTGTTTTGAAGACATATGACTGCTTAAAACAGATTGAAAGTAAAGCAAAATGCGCCTTAAGGCGCATTCTGTTTTACTTTCAGTCTGTTTTAAGCTACGATCTGCTAGGATAAAAATCCGAATACTTAGGAAAAATCCGGAGAAATTGCAGCCCTGTATCTGTTATTTTCTTCATTTTATTGCCTTTAGTTTTCTTTTAAACAAGAAGTAATAACTAATAACGTATTCCTCCATTGTATTCGGTCCATGTCTGTTTCGTAATTGGTCCGAGTCTGCGTGTGGGCTGGTCACTGGTGATTCTGGGGGCTTTTAACTAGGTAAGCCCGAAGCTAAACCGTTTGCTAATTGGGAGGCTGTTGAGAGAGAATTTTACGCCAAGTAGATTTAGCTTAGTCCTTTTAACTCTGGATTGGATACAGCACAACAGGCAGACATTGTCACTATTTTGTTATGTCATTCATCATGGGCTTATAGATGTATGTAATGGCAGGTTGATACATCACACTAGGGCGCCTTTCCCTTTTCTCCATGTAAGCGCCATTGGACGCCTTTGCCCAGTCCATATGCACAAGTAAGCACCATAAGAGATGCATTTGCCTTTTCACCATGTACGCACCATAAGACGACGAGCATTTGCCTATTGCCAATGTAAGAGACATACGAGATGTGCATGTGTTTGCATATTCTCTTTATAAGTGCCATAAGAGATGTATTTGCATATTCCCTAAGTAAGCGCCATAAGTGATGCATTTGCCTAGCCCCTATATAAACGCCATAAGTGATGCATTTGCCTAGCCCCTATATAAACGCCATAAGTGATGCATTTGCCTATTCCCCATATAAACGCCATGAGTGATGCATGTGCCAATTTCCTATATAAACGCCATAAGTGATGCATTTGCCTATTCCCCATATAAACGCCATGAGTGATGCATGTGCCAATTTCCTACATAAGCGCCATAAGTGATGCATTTACTTAGTCCCTATATAAAACAATAAGTGATCCATTTGCATATTCCCCATATGGGCGCCATAAGTGAGGCATTTGCCTAGTCCCTATATAAACACCATGAGTGATGCATTTGCCTATTTCCCATATAAACGTCATAAGTAATGCCATGGCTAAACTGGTTTTATTGCATTTTAAACGGTGTAGATCAAGGCAAGCCGCTGTGCTTGATTTACACTGTTTGACACCCATATGCATCTAAAGCACTTTATGTAGCTGTATAATATACGGTATTTGGCAGTGAAGACCAAACCTGACGTGACAACGGTGATTGGTCAGTACAATGCTGCAATGCATTAAGGCTGGTTTTGTCATGGCACGGCTGATATTTGATGCCTTTCTTCAGCACTGTTTCTTTGATTAAGCTGCAATCCAAGGTAAAAAAGAAGTACTGAAGAAAGGCATAAATCACCATTTATTAACTCATACTAGCCCCTGCGTCCCCTAGTGTATCTTGTTGCGTCTTTACAAATAGTGTATATATAGAGGGTATACAAATCCTTTATGTGCTAACAATATAGACTGCACTGTTTGTCATTTTGCCATCTATTGTATTCTTCTTCGATGAAATGATGGGGAGCATAATAGAACAAATGTTTTGGAACAGTTCTGTTTTCACAGACTTCCGGTTTTAGAAGTTCTGGTATTTGAAGCCACATTTTACGACGTCAACCCTTAACTCAATAGATATGCCTTTTTACGCATTTGATTCATTCCGGCTTCACTGAATGAAATAGTTCCATTTTATACAGTAAAGAAAATGCAACATAAGAAATATTTCCAATGTCCTTGCAGATAGTAGCTTAAAGCTGGCTGAAAGTAAAGCAGAATGCGCCTTAAGGCACATTCTGCTTTACGTTCACTCTGTTTTAAGCAGTCACCTGTCTCCAAAACTATAGAAACAGGAGTAAAGTGTTAAACTGAAGTGTGCTGTTACATTGTCTTTTTTAACAAAATTGTTTTAATTATCGAAGAGAAACTGAACGTTCAATTATATTGAGTGTTTCTACATACATGTATTAGTTGTGATAGCTCGAGGTCGCTTTAGTCAGACTAAGCGGTATTTTAAAGTTTATTTAATACCACTATATTTAAATATGTATAGTTAGTTGTAAGTTGGTGAGGTATTTACATAGCAAGTTAGTAAGATATTAACTTTTTACTCTTTTTTTTTCTTTTTCTTTTTGCTTATGAATTCACTTATTTGTCTGTCTATTTTGTATTTATTTATATAAATTTATTAATCTATAAACATGCGCACGTACTTAGTTGATTAGTTAGTTATTTAATAATTGAATATAAATTGTTTTAAAATTGCTTCAAACGCATGGTTCTGGTCGAAAACATGTTTACAACACACAAAACTAAATGAGGCCAAGGGTAGTCGGTTTATTTCGCGTGCCGCTAAAAACAGCGTTTCTTTGAACACTTTTTCTTTCGAATGCTTTTTGTAAGCGCATTTGCAAATATTTTGTACACAGATCAGACACCGTGTAACTTGGCGTCTGATCTGGGTATAAACTGTTTGACAGTAGTATTGATTTTATATTTAGTTAATAAACATAAAAAGTTGATTTGCAACTTTCTGCAGACGATAAGTTTGAAGCAGACGTTATTATGGCAGAAATCGGGGAAAGCTGGGTACCAGAAGATCCGTGGTCTAGATAGTTCTATGTTTGGTTGTTGTTTGTTACCCGGCACAGCAGGGTAGGTGTTGGTTTCCAGCTGGACGATCAGCGACAAAGTTACGGTAAGACAAGCGGATGATTAGCAAGAGGAAGCCCGGCAGCCACACCGTCCTGTCCGACGATGCCCAGTGTTGACCAACAATTACCTTCACCGATACCTTTGTGGCGACTAAGGTTTTATCTTTTTGAACGCTAAGTAATACATGTATTGTCGTCTGTGGCAATTGCCGTCTGCTACTTTTCAAAAATTAAAAGCTTCAAAAGTGTCGTCGGCGTCTCATCTGGATTCAAACTGTTTGGGAAGTTAATAACTATTTCGCTTTGACTGGTGTTTGTCAGCACACCATACAAGAACTGTGTCACAGTACATGTATTTGACATTTGTCCCCAAGTGTTGTTTCGACACTAAAATACATTTTGTTGGTGTAGGAACTGGAAAGTCTATTAATATACTAATGTACACAACATTTGAAAAAAAGCAAGGGATACTACGCCACCGCACCAAATTTGCCATCCCTAGCTGATGCGGTGTGATTAATATAATCTGGACAAGCTTATTCCTTATTCTATAAATGAAATTAAAAGTTAATGTCACATAGAGCTGATCATGGTTCGTATACTCGCATGCTAAATACCGGTATCTCTAGCTGATGTGGAATAGGAAAAGCTGTGTTTGCTACAGAAAAGAATGTTCTTTCAACAATGTCAAAGGTCAGTGAAAAGGGTATAGTGAACTAACACTGTTACGCAACACTCTGTCATCTCAAGATGTACGCAAGCAGTAATTTTTGTATCATTCCCTTGCGTGGTTTAAGAAATATGCTCCGAACAAACTTTCTTATAAATAAAATTAGTGGCAAAGGTCAAGGTCAAAGTGACATACGATAGAAATTTCAAATGAATGCCTTTGGTTTCGACAAAAAGTCCGTTCTGAACCCATTCATGCCTGAATATTGCAACAAAGTCTCCAAAGAATCTTGGTGGAAGATGTCATGACATATTCTACTCAAAGGTTGCTAAGCACCTAGGGTAAAACCTCCAAAGGTTCCATTGTATTGACCCTATCATTTTCAAATCGCATAACTTCCAACAGTTTTGTTAGATTCCTTCCAAATTTTGAGATGCTTTGACAACTGGTTGTCGTTACAGATTCTGATTACTTTTACACTTGTACAGGTCATGTAGGCGAAACCCGAGGAAATTATCAAAATGTGAATTTTCTTGAATTTCATCGAACTTTTAAAATCCATTGAATTCTACATCTTAATATTCTTAGAGATTTTATTCGTTGGTAAAAGCAATATTTTACCTTTCGATGCTCAATTGTACCCTTTTATAGAATTGTAAAGTATGTTCGTTAATTCAAGAACACAATTTGTATTTTTGTATTTTTCTGCAAAAAATTGATATTTTATTACTTTTTTACCGATTTTTACGTGTGTACACCTGTAGGATGGACCTCTAGCTACAACTCCTGAAATTGTTTTTGAAATTGAACAAAACTGTGGAACGTTATAAAGTGAGCAAGTGAGAGGGTCAACACATTGGTTCCTGTCACCTTTGGCGCTAAAATTTTTGAGTAGTATATGTATACAATGGTAATCTAAAACGCCAGTGTTTGTCCATACATGAGACATATCAAATAGCAAACAGTACAGACTCTGATGAGACGCCGAACATGAACATGCATTTGTCGTCGCTTAGTACAATTGAGAACCTAATGCAAACCAGCATTAATGCAGAAACCTACGGTCCTGCATCAAGCAGCCATTTGTCCTAGGTAATTTGTGTGTCTCTTTCGATACACGTATGTTAAGTATGCAAATACAGTAAAAAACCCGATTCTACGAACTCGCGTTTGTTCGAACATACCCATATTTCAAAGCTTAAACGTGGCTTAGCCACGTTTAAACTTTGAAATACGGGTATGTTCGACTTAAACGAGATCGACTTATCAAATTTCAACTTACGAAATACTGGTAAGATTGATTTAAGAGATTCGTAGTATCGAGTTTCGATTGTAGAAGAAATGTTAAACGACCAGTAAACTTGTCTTCAGAGGAGCGCAGAGACTTCCAGTTTGACTCCTCCACTGTCATTTTGAATTACGAAATATTGAAATCAGTTTCAATCAGGTTTTTATCCTGATCAGATGCCGCGTTGTTAACTTTTATAGCCTAGACAGGTACCACTCAATATTTCCCCCAAAGATAATTCATGCACAAACTGTAGGAAAAGCAAAGAGCCATAACTTATGTTATATGTAAGAATAATGCCATGACTGGTAGACTGCTACCTTTTGACAGAGGAACCGGCTATAAAATAGGGACATGTCGCATTCATTGCACCCATGTCTTACACCAAAAGCACAAACTAGTGTGTGTCCCACAACAAAATGCTAGTTTGAGGCAAAACAAAACGTTGGCACTGTTTCTTGGGGGCTACTCTCTCTGGAGTCTGGATCATGAGAGCACTTCCGGGTACATTTATTTGGTGTTCCGTAACCTCTAAACTCACGATCAATTTACGGTGAAAACGTTGACTCTATACCCAAATTACTAAGCAATACTTCTTGAGTCATGCTTGTGTTATACTACTATTGGCAAGAGGTAGAGAGTGGGAGAGAGACAAGAAAGAGATTAACAACTCGGCGTCTGATCTTTTCAAAAATTGTTCGCAAAACTAGCTAAGAAGCAATTAGAAGAATAAGGTGAATTTAAAAATGAATTAGCCCCATCAGAGACCTAGATAACAGATGTAAGTATATAAGTATCTGGCCCCATCACTGCCTCATCCCGAGTACAATAGTTGTAGATACATGTACTTGCCAACAGTCGTTTGGATCCTAATCAGACGTCGCGTAGCTTGGCATCAGATCAGATTCCACACTGTTTGGCATTCGTTTCATTATTTGTTAAGTCAAAATAACTTAACTTTAAATTTGAGAAATAAAAGCAGACGATTATTTAAAAATGGTGACGTCATGGCACTGGGGTTTTTAAAAACGTGCCAACAACAGTTTTGAGGCAGACGATGTCTATTGTTAACATATAGCTTACTCTGTTGTGGGTGGGCATGACAGTGATAAGAAATCTCCAGCAGCGTTTCAATGCCTTTGATCATAGCAACAAACCTTTAACACTTTCGCTGCTGTGATATATTCTGCCTCATAAGTATCCTCTGCTTTAATTTCTAAATTTAAGTTTTGAGTATTTTGATTTCGTCTCATAGTTTCTCTGGTAAAATGCCAAAAATCTGATTTTGAGAAATAAAAGCAGACGTCAACTATGAAGCAGACGAGTTTGCACCATGGGGCAGTCTTGACCCTTTCTTCACGCTGATGTCGTCGTCGGAAAGTGAAAAACGTCCCCTTGGCGCCTGAAAGATCGCAACATCATGGGGTGCAACGGGATTGCCATTTCTCTCGATTTTCCCAAAATATCGTATTTTTATCCTAGCAGATGGGAGCTTAAAGAAGGCTGAAAGTAAAGTATAATGTGCCTTAAGGCGCAATCTGCTTTATTTTCAGTCTGCTTTAATAAATCACGCTTAAAGATCAACTTATGGCAGCCCTTGTGCAATCTACTTGTTCAGTAGTCTTTTAATCCTTTTGGATGTGCGCGGATGTTTTCAAGACCTTTGCAAACGGTTTGGACGCATACCGTATGCCGATGTATATTCTGCATTACTGACAGTCCGCATTCAGCAGCCATTATGGCGTCATAAACCGTCTATCACACTCGCTGCCATATTATCGTCTGCTAATATTTTCTGTGTTAACGTTTTTTACTTAACCCTTTGAACCCTAGTCCCGCTTATAGGCGTCCTTTTCAAACAGTGTACATGTGAATAGTACACTTGTCCTGTGCAAACAGTGAAGACCCAGATCAGAGGGCTCCGAAAGGAGCCCTCTGATCAGGGTCTTCACTGTTTGTCATAATGCCAAACATTGACAAAAGCAACCCTTAAAAGTCATAAATGGACTAGACTAAAATGGAAACTGGAATTTTCCATTTAAAGTTTCAGGGAGGAAAGAGTTAAGAAACATTGATATAAATGTCAAACAGCGCTACGCGGCGTTTGATCGGGATCCAAACTGTGTTCAAATGTCATAGGTGTTGGATTTGGCAATGAAAGGGATAAAACAATGCGTTTATCAAAATATTCGGTTAGAAAAGTGAGTTAGTTTGATAAAGATTCCAACTTTAACCCTTCGCTGCAATGGCGTCATTTGTTCTCAAAAATTGTAGGCTGGGTTTTTTCACCAATTTAAATTCTAGATATTTTGACTTAAGAAGTATTGAAATGGATGTCAAACAGCTTGCATCCTGATCAGACGCCGCGTTTGCAGACCGTTTACAAATAACCATTGTAGTTTGGGTAAGACAGTGAGAGTGTTAACCATTTCTTTATCAAAGACGCAAAATTGCGCGTTTGCAAACACTTTGGATCCTGATCAGACGCCGCGTAACGTGGCGTCTGAACACTCATTTCGAAATGTTCTTCAGGCATACTGCTTAACTCTTTGAACCCTAGTCCCGCATATAGGCGTCCTTTTCAAACAGTGTTTATGTGAATAGTACACCTGTCCTATGCAAACAGTGAAGACCAAGATCAGAGGGCTCCGAAAGGAGCCCTCTGATCAGGGTCTTCACTGTTTGTCATAATGCCAAACATTGACAAAAACAACCCTTAAAAGTCATAAATGAACTAGACTTAGATGGAATCTGGAATTATTCATTAAAAGTTTTAGGGAGGAAAGAGTTAAATCGAATTTTGAAACGATATTGCAGAAACAATACGACAATATAACGGTGAAGAGGTAAAACAATCTCACGATAATTTTGATCATGAAAAGGTTTTCAAATGCTGACAGTACTACATATGTAAATTAAAACAATACGGTGATCTTAAAAAAAGGACCCATTATGAGATCTGGCCAATGTTTGTCAATATTGGTACTCTCCAGAGGGCGATTTGCCACTCTGGTCAACATGTATTCTTGTTCCGAACCATGCTAAAACAGTCAGTTGACGAACATGAATAACTACTATACATAAGGTACCGATTTTGAGCCCATCTTATTACATTCGGGAGTCCTCAGCCTTAACCCTTTCCCTTATAGAAGCGACTTTTAGCACATTCATTTGATTCATCCGCTGAAGAAAATAGTTCCAATATATACCGCAATGAATATGTGTCATATTTAATAGTTTCCTTATTCTAGCAGGTAATGGCTTAAAGCAGGCTGAAAGTAAAGCAGAATGCGCCATATGGCGCATTCTGCTTTACTTTCAACCTGCTTTAAGTGGTCATCTATATTCTATACTAGAAACAGGCTATTGGGTAATGGGTTAAGATACATACCATGTACTGTTAAAGGGTTGGGGAAAGGTTCCCGATTATTTGAAGGGGTTGGAAACTACAAATGTGTGTCACAGCGAAAAGTAGAATTAGGGCAATTCTTTGATGACCTTAGAAGATACGATTGCGTCTAAAGTATAGCAGCTTTACATTGACAATAGCATTACTGTGCTTTGAACTCAATACTAAAGTGGATACAGTGTTCCAGTGAAACAGCATTTTGTCAGGTTCATCCTCACTCTCTTGAACTATAGTATACATGTATATAGAAGTTAAAGTCAAACCGAAGCGGAAATACTAGAGTTTCAGTCATAATTTAGCGCAAAAATGTTAATCTTCAGGGTTAATGAAACAGTAAATCTTAAAACAACGGCTTGTCTTAATGACTTATGTTCCGATTTACAAGAAGACGACTTCAGACACTTAGTGAAAAGCCTCATCTCGTCCTTAATATGTACTTGACCTGATGAGAGCCCCCATGACCTTTCTGTTACGACCATTCAGACTTTTGAGGCAGTTGGCTGTTTAAAGCAAGATGGGAGTTAAGCAGAAGGCTCATTTAGGAGCTTTCTGCTTAACTTCCATCTCGCTTTAAGCTACAATCTGTATAAAACACCGCAAACAACATTGGCGAGTGTTGTCGTAAATGGCGGAGTTTACAGTAATAATCAGAATTGACACACATTTTAATAACCTTTCAAAACGTCCTATGAAAGGAGATAGCACAGAAGAATCACTTGACATATGAATGCCATAGTGTTAGTCTATATCTCATTTAATCACGATATTCAAAGACAAGGGTCTTGGTCGCAAGTTACATGTACTACAAAGAAATGAATCCCCTTCTTCTGCATGTTACATACAAACATGTATCATATTTCTCATGCAGAGACAGACAGACAAACAGACAGGCAGATAGATATAGAGACAGTGACTGTGTGACAAAGGTCTGGATTTTGAAGACTCCACGGAAAAATGTGTTGGTAAAAGAAATAAGTCGTGCTATGACAAAACCAACCTTATTGCATTGCAACATTGTACAGTGGAGAATCTGTTATTCTTTCCCGTTTAAACGCAAACGTACGCAAACGCAAAGCACTAAAACATAGAAAAGTACAACTTTTGGACAATTCTGATAATTCAACTTTATCTTGGTGGCAAACAGTTTGGAGCCTGATCAGACGCCGGGTTACCCGGCGTCTGATCTGGCTCCAAACTGTTTGCACTGCAAATAATAGTTTTAGCGTAAACGCGTTTATTGGGAAAGAATAACGTTTTCTCCACTGTACACACAGACCAAGCACTGTTTTCTCCCTAGGCTCTGTATCTGAGTTTGGTCTACACTGTCAAATACCGTATATAATACAGCTACATAAAATGTTTTACATACATGTGTGTTTCAAACGGTGTAGATCAAGACCAGTCCCCGCATATTTGACGCGGCGGCTGGCCTTGATATACACTGTTTGCAATGATATCAGGCAGGTTTTCTCATGACACGGCTCAAATATATTACCACAGGAATGTGCCGTCTTTTTGCTAGTGGCTTCAAGAAAGTTAATAAATATTTGGGTAACGGATTTTCACCGTAGTTGATACAGTGTCACAATATTATCATACCAATATTACTGTTACGGTAGACAAAATTTGAGATAGTCAGCTTTCGCCTGAGACATACTGGATATACACAATAACCTGCATTAAGGGACCATTCAATACAATGTCTATTCTACAGGTGGTTTCTAAATGCAGAAAATTAGTTTGCATTTAGCAACTTGTGCGGATCTAGCGATTTTTCTGTGGGGGCAACCCTGCCGACTGCTTCAATATTGTTGTCTGCATTATCGTTTGAAATTTAAGTTACAGGCAGTATGACTGACGTTATTCGAACACGAGTGTCAAACAGTTTGTATCCTGATCAGACATTGCGCCGTTGACAATGCAAGGGTTAAGCATACAGTGGAGAATCTGTTATTATTTCCCGTTTAAACGCAAACATACGCAAACGCAAAGCACTAAAACGTAGAAAAGAACAATATTTTGGACAATTCTGATACTTCTTGTTTATCTTGGTGGCAAACAGTTTGGAGCCAGATCAGACGCCGGGTTTGCACTGCAAATAATAGTTTTAGCGTAAACGCGTTTATTGGGAAAGAATAACAGAGTCTCCACTGTAGATGTACAAATTCAGTCTAGTCCAAATTTGACCATTCATGGTTGTTTTTTTTACAATACATTGCAAAACGACAAACAGTGCACATTCTAACATTCTGATTAGAGCTGGAGGGAAATAGTGTGCAACACAAATACTATGCAATAAAATGTACGAAAGGGCTGTTTCTTGGAAATTAAGATAACCAGTGGAACCTGATCATACTCCGAGTTAAAACCGGAATTGGTAAACATTAAGCCTTTACCCCGAGTCAAAAGTCAAGGTCACAGAGTTAAAAAAATCAAATTGTTTTGCAAGCTTACCGTTGGCAATAACTTTTGAACTATAACCAATACACAATTAATACATGGCGCATATGTTGTCCATATGACGAGGTATATAAATATGCAAGTTTTGGGCTAATCGAGTCTAAGATCAAGACCACATGAGTCAAAAGATCTAAAATTTGAAATGGTAATAACCTTTGACCAAAAAGTGACAGGGACTTCATAGTTGGTGTAAATATTGCTCTTATAAATAGAAATCTGAGTAAGTATAGTTCGACATGTCGAGTCAAAGGTCAAGGTCACAGAGGTAAACAGGTGAAATATTTAAAATGACCATAACCTTTGACCCTCATGTGATAGGAATTTTGTGTTTTGTATGCATGTTGCTCTTATTGAGAGGTGTCCATAGGTGTATGAATATGTATATCATAGACATGTTGGTCCGAGGTCGAGTTCACAGAGGTCAAAATGTCAAATATGTGAGATTGTGGTGAAGAACAGAGTTTAACAATCACATCTTGTTCTCATTGTAAAACCATTTTTTATTTCTACTTTGTCCTGATAGAGAGCCACAGAACAACTGTTTACAAACTGGTAGATGCTTAACCCATTAACCCATTTTACGCCATTTTACGCCTTTAATTTTTTTACTTCTGCTTTAGTTTCAGCATGCTATAAGCAAATATAGCTGTCTTAATTACGGACAACAAGTTATGTAAGAGAATGGTTAACCTCTTCACTGCCTTACCCGAGTACAATGATTATTTGCAAACAGTTGCGATCTTGATTAGATGCCGAGTAACTCATAACGATATAGATTTAGTCATTTCATCTAAAATTTAAATTTGAAACAGTAAGCAGCCGACAATTGTTAAAACAGATAAAGTCGTGGCAGTGAAGGGGTCAATATACACGTGTATGTTTACATAGTAAGTACCATGTGTCCCGAAAATCAGACATGTATAATTGTATATAACCTGACACATGTACAGTGGAGAATCTGTTATTCTTTCCCACTAAACGCGTTTACGCTAAAACTTTTATTTGCAGTGCAAACAGTTTGGAGCCAGATCAGACGCCAGGTAACCCGGCGTCTGATCTGGCTCCAAACTGTTTGGAGCCATGATAAACATGAAATATCAGAATTGTCCAAAAGTTGTTCTTTTCTACGTTTTAGTGCTTTGCGTTTGCGTACGTTTGCGTTTAAACGGGAAAGAATAACAGATTCTCCACTGTATGCGTAACCCCTTCAATACCATGGCGTCATCAGTTTTAAACAATCGCTGTCTGCCTTTATTTCTCAAATTTAAATTTTAGTTATTTTGACATAAGAAGTATTGAACTTCTTTAGATATCACTTTACGACTTCTGTCCATTGCCGCTTAACACGGATGTGACTGTAGTAGAACCCTACAGGAAGACTCCATTTTAAACGTGCCCTTTTAAGGGCCCATTATAAAATCTACAGGATATTGCCGAACAAAGTATTTCCATTCACAAAAATAACTTTCAGTAGTGCCTATCCGGGTTCCACGCCGTTTTGACAGGACTATTTTCAGATTGACATCCGGCAAAGGGCCGTCTTCCTACCGCGAAGTTGCTGACGCACATGGAATGAACTTTTAAATTATCGTATAAATGAATTAAACGCGGATTTTTCAAGTGTTCTAAGAATTTTTAAACAAAGTATTGGCTATAACAGTTGTTATTTAAAACGCTTTAATCGTTTCACCTCCACGGATTCGACTTTGCAAATGGTATGAATCCAGATCAGACTTCTGGTGAAGGTCCAAGCTGATTGGCACCCGTGGCTTAAAACCGACATTTTACGGACTGAGCAAAGCTCAGTTTAAATAGAGCTTTTGCAGCCAAGCGTATTGGCAAAATGTCATTTTGCTACGGGGTCGAAAAATAGATTTGAGTTTCAGATACCTCTGGTTTCAACCCTCGCGACGAGTATACTTGTAATTTACAAACAATGTATTTTTCAAGAATACACCTGTCCTATGCAAACAGTGTAGACTCTACACTACTTTTCAAATTGAAATACATTGTTAAACGCAACCCTGAGTAGTCAAAAATGGACTTGTATTGATTTGAAATTGGAGTTTTTCATTTAAAGTGTTAGGGGTCATGATGAAAGGGTTCAGGAAGTGGGTTTTCTGGGGCTACACTGTACGTACACTTCAACAGTAGCTGTCAATGGCGGTAGAGGGTTAATAAGAAATCCCTTTTTAATGATAAAATAAATAATGTGATTGATATCATGCTACAACGAACATAATATATCATATCCGCTTCTCTCATTGTTTTAACCCTTTTATCGTCAAATTTATCGTGAGGTGGGTTTTTTACCCTTTCACCGTCATATTGTCGACTCGTTCCGTTGATATTGATGTCTGCCATATCGTTTCAAAGTTAGATTTAAGGCAGTGTGATTCACGAAATTTCGACACGGGTGTCAAAGAGTTTGGGTCCTGATCAGACGCCGCGTTACGCGGCGTCTGATCTGGATCTAAACTGTTTACAAGCTTCAATTTTATTCTCCTAAGGCGAGGCAATGGTTAATGGCATTCTCCATATTTGAACATTAACACCAGTCTGTGTATCCGAATGATCCGGAAGGACTAGCTGTTTGACAGAGTAACTACATGTACAGTCAACCAGTGTGTCAATCGACAATTTAAAACATGATCCAGCGAAAGTTGTTAAGACTGATTATGCTTAATGCTGGATACAACTAATCCAGAAAGCACGGGACTTTCTGCATTAACTTTGTCCTGCATGTACACGTAACTGTTACCTATCTTGTGATTTCTTAAATCTTCGTCTTTAAATAAACAGTTAATGCAGGTTTACTGGTTTTTAAAGGTTTATTTTTTATGTCATTATTTAAATTAGTAATGCGCTGTTCTCTTTAGTGTTCGGTTGTAGTCGACACTGCTTAACACTACTTCCGCCGGAAATGCTGCCTGCTTAAACATAATTCCCCGGATGCTGCATGGCGTTCAATCTTTACCCTCAGCATTGTTCGTTTATCATCTCGTTCATAAATGTTCATGACACACGTTTATGGTTATGTATCGCTGGAGCTTTCTAAACTTTATGTCTCTGAACCAATGGTTGGTATTTAACCCGTTCACTGCCGTGACGTCATCAGTTTTTTAAACAATTGTCGTCTGCTTTTATTTCTCAAATTTAATTTTCAGGTATTTTGATTTAAGAAACATTGAAATGAGTGTCAAACAGTTTGGATCCTGATCAGACGCCGCGTAACGCGGCGTCTGATCAGGATCCAAACTGTTTGCAAATAACCATCGTACTCAGCGGGGTAAGGCAGTGAAGGGGTTAATTTGAATATCAGTGGAGCGTTCGAACACCCAGAGGGAATTTTAATCAATTCCCAATTATCCTACTAATAAACTCATAGATAATTACCTTCTAATTAACTTTTAACACTAGGCTGTTAGTTTTCAGAATCTTCAAAAACCTTTATGGTATTCTATCACGAAGAGCTTGAAGATAAGATGTGCGCCACGTGCAGGACTACCTGACACGCGCTTGGCACGTGCAGGTAGCACAATTTGTATCAGAACAAACGAGGTTTCAATGGTAAGCTGATACGGAAACTGTCCGATATCGGTAACTGATCATTTTGCATCCATTTTGAAATATTAGTTCTGCAGCCACACGGAGATAACTGCTACTCTAACAATTTGTCATTGACTTCTTTAACTTTTCGTCTGCTATAAAATCGTCTGCTTCACAGTTGTCGTCTGTATTTTCAGATTTTTGTTTAACTCTTTCACTGCCAAGTTTTATCGTCTGCTTTAATAATCTCTTCGCCAAATTACCGTCTGCATTCATAATGTCGTCTACAACATTTTGTCTATTTCAGATTTGGAGCATTTTTGACTGAAGAAATATCGATACGAGTGTCAAACAGTTTGGATCCTGATCAGACGCCACGTCAGGCGGAGTCTAATCAGGATGCAAACTGTTTGCAAAGTCGCATTTTGGCGCCGTTAGCAGTGAAGGAGTTAATATTTAGCTTAAGTAATCTTAACAACAGCGCCAAACATTTTGGATACTCGGGTCATACGTCTGATCAGTGTCTATACACTTTTTTAGTAAAAATGGGACTGACAGGAGAATGGCTGAAATGTGTTTGGTCAGTATATGTTTGAGCAGTTTGAATCCAGATCTGACGGCCAGTAGTTCACTTCAGGATATGATTCGAACGGTTCGGAAATTTCTAAGCTGACAAGCATTGACCATTTTCAAGCATTTCGTATCCTGATCAGACGCCGCTTCACATCGCGCCTGATCAGGATCCAAGCGATTTGGCACTCATTCAACTTTTAATTTAGTCAATTTACCTAAAATTAAAATTTAGAAATAAAAGCAGACGACAATTGTTTAACCCATTTCAAGAGGGATACACTTTTAGGTGTACCTCTAGGCAAACAGTTTTGATCGCAAGATCAGGCCCCACATTGTGGGGCCTGATCTGAGATCAAACCTATTTGCAGCTAAGTCAATACTCTATCAGGAACTGCTAAAATATGTTGCATATATTTGAGTTATACCCGTTGCAGACGACATTTTAAAATGGCCGCCAAATATTACCCAGCATGCAATGGGTTAAAGCAGAAGACTTCATGGCAGTGAAGAGGTTAAGTCTCTGGGTAGATTGCTATCGTTGTCATTTTCAGTTCACCGTTATGTAGCATTTCATGGTACTAATTAGCATAAAGATGGCGCTGTTAACCTGTAATTAGTCTTTGCATTGATCAGTTACTGGGATGTTTAATCTTTTTATCATCACTACCGTTCTTCTACTTCTCGTGTCCTTAATGTGCTTGGAAATACAATATCTTTGTTTTTGAAACGAGAAATTCGTGTAATTAAGTAATGCTTGAGTGAAAATTTGAGGTATAAGATGATTGACGCTGGTCTTAACTCCCTTTCATGATCAAATTTATCGTGAATTGTTTACCGCTTCACCGGCATATTGTCGTCTGCTTCAATATTGTTGTCTGCAATATTGTTTCAAAATTAGATTTAAGGCAGTATGACTGATGTCATTTCAAAACAAGCAAAATGCGCTTTATTACGTCATTGAAAGTGAAAGGGTTAAGGTCTTAACCCTTTATTGTTAATTATTTGTTTTGTATGAAATGCCTTTTGTTTCATGTACTTGTATATATGTTGAAGGCCTCATGGAAGATTGGTTCATACCAAATGCATTCTCTCGTTAAATAAAGTCTTTATTATTATTATTATTATTTATTCATTATTACCCCATAGTCTGACAGGCGGTCACTGTGCAGGTTTAAAGTAAAGCAGAATGTCCCTAAATGCGAAGAATGCTTTTTTCAACCTGGTTTAAGCATACCATATGCTCGGATATGGAACATATTTCTTATGGTGTATGAACTACATACGAGGGTTGTTATTTAAGTTCGTAGACTTTTTTCACAACAGTTTTAGTTATAGTAGCTGAAAAATAAAACAAACACCACTGCAAAGGTTGTTCTTTTTCTAATTATAAGATGTACCTTCATATCAGTACATAAAGCCATTGTAAAGTTATAGTGATTAAAATAAAGGCACCTAAGCAGACCAGGGACACGGTGGAGCAATATGACGTAAAAGGCGTATTTATTGGGTAATAGGTTAAACGAGAGAAATGGTATCTTCTCCACTGTATGTCAGATGTTGAATAGTTAGATGTATAAGAATATACTGTATTAACAAACAGTTTACCTGTAGTGAGAACACTTGTCACGTGCAAATAGTGTATACCCTGGTCGTCAGAGGGCTTCCGTATGAAACATCTGATCAGGGTCTGCACTGCTTGTAGTTTTAGTAAAATATTGTTAACATCAAACATAAATAATTATGTAAAAATAGATAAGTCTTAATTGGAAACTGGAGTTGTCAATTTGAAGTCACAGGGGCTACTGAGTAATAAGAAGGGTGAACGTATACGAAAAGGACCGCATTCACAGGTGCATCGCTCTAGATGTAATTCGCCCCGATATTCCAATCACTTCCGCCTGATTACACATTATTCATACGCACCCTTGCAAATAGAAAGGCGCTTGGTCTGAATTCAATCCACGAGCTGAGACAGCTATTTAATATTTATTTTAATGTTTGATAAGTTATGAAAACTTGAAAAGTCAGCACAGTCACCAAACACTAGGGGTTTGACACATGTAGCTGGGACGGCTTCATTACTGTTACTGTGTATACAAGTGGGTACAGTTGAGGACACGCCTTTCTTTCCCGTTTAAACGCAAACGAAACGCAAACGCATTACATTAAAACTTAGAAAAAGGCAACTTTCCGACAATTCTGACAATTCGTGTTAATCGAAGATACAAACAGTTTGGTGCCTTATCAGACGCCGGGTAACCCGGCGTCTGATCAGGCTCCAAACTGTTTGCAATGGAAATAATAGTTTTAGCGTAAACGCGTTTATTGGGAAATAATAACGTCTTCTCCACTGTACATGTAACACAGTCGAGTCTCGATATATATGACTCGAACATACATATGTCTAAAAGTTTAACCCATTACCCCCATACCATTTTCTAGCTAGTATTGAAGATAGGTGACAGTTTAAACCAGCTTTAACGTAAAGCAGAATGTGCCTTTACTTTCAGCCTGATTTAAGGATGTCGGCCTGTCTTTTTGAGCATTATGAAATTTCCGAAAAAAATTACGAACTCATTTTCCGAAAAATGTTAAGAACTCATTTTTGGTGAATGCATACAGTCATAAAATACTATTTTCCCGGGAAAAATTTGGATGTTCGTTCCGGAAGGGACTTTTTAAGTTTTATGTCCTATTCGTAGTTTACAACTGTAGCATACACTGTTTTCATAGGTAGGTTGCATTTTGTTACATCCGATTTCATTTCAATTTCTCAAAATATAAGCATGAAATTTTCATGGTAGTACAGTTTTAGTATAAATTATTGATAATTCAATAGATCAAATGATTTATTTTTTTTGAAAAAAAAAATATTTTTGGTAAAAATACACCAAAATGTGAAAATATTAGAAAAAATGGATTTTGTTAATAAAATGATCTATATCTTTTTTTAAAGATCCGGGACCCTGTGTTTTTATTTGCTATTTCACTAAAACTTTATGTTTGCAAGGCTCAAAACAACAAATAAAAAATTTGGTAATTAGTTTGCTACAATTTGTAGGGCAAGTTTCACTGTGCCTTATTCTCCCATTATAACAAAGTGGGTGGGGTAAACTTTACTCCTTTCCGGTGAAATCAAACATTTTTATTGTGGATCTTAAAAAAACTTTTTTTCAGGGTTTATTCTTACTATGGTAATATAAATTAGGATACATTTTGTACAAATAGATTGTTTAAATAAAGTTTTAAAAACCGTAGTACAAAAAAGTAGGAATTTTTGTGAAGCTTCAATTTTAGGGGGGTAGCCTTGAAAAATCTCAAATTGTGAAAAAGAAAGGTCCGGTACCCCCACTTTTTTCACCAGTTTTGTCATAGAAACTAATTTTACTGTCTGTATGCAAAGTTTGAAGAATTTGGTAATTACTTTCCAAAGGTGTCCCGTTCCCCCTTAAGCTAACAATTTCTAAGATATAGAAAAAAAATCTTATGTTTATTTTACATTACTATTTACTAATTGGACTCAAATCTGTGTGACACTCAAATAAAAACGTTGTATTTTAAAAATGACAAATACATGTAGATGCAGACTGTGCAGTAGAAGGTGTCCGATGATTTAGGTTAACACTGTTCAAATATGGCAATTGTAATTGAAAGATTAACAGACTTCATTGAAAACACTAATTCATATACAGGATAACTGTCCATATGGCATTCTCTTGGAACCTTTTTTTTCAGAAAGTATAAGGCATCAAACAGTTTAGACTATTCAGAATTTCAATAGCTTTGAATAAAAGTTGTAATTAATTTTAGAAATAACGCGAAATGTCTTAAGCAGGTCACAATTTCCCTTTTGTTAAATAATTTACTTGAGTAACCTTTTCTTTAATCTAACCCATGAAATACTGAAACAGCAGCTGTTTTAACAGTGTGTCACCTAGTCGCGACCTTCCTAGAATTTGCAAACAGTTTGGAGCCAGATCAGACGCCGCGTTTCGCGGCGTCTGACCTGGCTCCAAACTGTTTGGCGCTTGTATTTAGTTCTCTTAAGGTAAACTGTATAATATTCATATCTTCAAAAATAATAGCAGACGACAATTTTGAAGCAGCCGAAAGGTTACGACCTAAATCAGCATCATTTTATAAAGCCAATATCGAGTGTTAGATTAACCCTCTATATCCCTATACTTTAAATCTCTCTAACCCATTCCTGCGCGGAGTGTTTTATCCAGATAAGGAAATCTGGAGTTACCATCAGGCAGTGTCGTCTGCGCAAGGCAAATTGCCAGCCATTTCCCCTGTAGTTTATTACAAATTGAATGATATCTCAGAATTCCAGTGAATCATGAAGGTTTGCATTCTGTTTATTCATTAAGCAAAGCTGTTAATTTCGCCTCGTCCCCGGTACTGAACGCCTCTCGGTGGTTCGGTCCTAATGCAAGTGCACGCGACATGGTCGCTCGTTCATTTGTAATTCAATAAGATATGCCGGGCTTCTATTGGCTGTGATTTTGAGAACATTTCATATCGGATGTAGTGGGCATAAGACAGGATGATCCTATCAATAGATTGCGTTTATCTAAATATTAATTGACGACGGTTTTTATTTTTCTAAAGAAAAATGCGTTCCCATATCGTTTGACTTTTAACTCGTGCATCCCTGAACCTTTTAAAGGACAATGCAATTTTCCAAATAAGTCTTATCCAGTGTTTTCTTTTAATGGTTGATTTTAACAATTTGTCTCAAAATGACAAACAGTGTAGATCCTGATCAGAGGGCTTCTGCAAGATCCCTCTGATCAGGGTCTACACTGTTTGCATAGGACAAATGTACTCTTTACCTGTATACTGTTTGTGATATACAAAGTTCAAATAGTCGAGCTTTGATTTCTAGAAAGTATTTAAGTCGAACATACCCGTATTTGAAAGTTAAACTATGGCTTGAAATGTACATACTTAAACGAGTTCCGGTTACCAAAAGAAAGCTGTTGATTCGCTCGACTTAGGTGTGTTCGAATTATGGAGGGTCGGCTGTAATTAACCCCTTCACTGACATTCATTACTTTAAACAATTGTCATCTGTTTTTATTTCTCAAATGTTAAGTTTAGTTATTTTGACTTAAGACATAATGAAATGAGTGTCAAACAGTTTGGACACTGAAAGAGTGTTACCCGACGCCCGGTCAGGGTTTAAACTGTTTGCAAATACTTTTTTTCATAAATTGATGTACGGCTATTAGTATTAGTCAAAGTTCATGCCGGATAAAGAATATTGTATTGCATTGCAGTTGAATTTAATATAGTGTATTGCATTTTATTGTATTATATTGCATTTAGACTGCATTACAGTATATTTCACTGAATTGTATTGTATTTAATGTATTGTACTGCATTGAATTAAATTATATTATATTATATTGTGATGTATTGCATTTGTGTGTGCGTATTGTAGTATTGTTTTTTGTATTTTATTACATTGTATTGAATTGACTTGACTTGAATTGAATAGAGTTGAATTGTGCTCATTGTATTGCATTATATCGTCTTGTATTGAATTGAATTGTGCTCATTGTATTGCACTCAATCGTCTTGTATTGAATTGAACTGTGCTTATTGGATTGTATTGCATCGTCTCGTTTTGAATTGAATTGTGATTAGTGTGTTGCAATGCATTCTATTTATTGCATGTTATCATATTGTATTGCATAGTATTGTTTTTCAATATATTATATTACATTACATTGCATTGCACTATGTTACATTGTACGCTGTGTATTGTATTGCATTGTATGGCATTGCATTGCATTGTATTGCATTATATTGTACTATACGTTTTGTATTTATCATATAGTATTGCATTACATTGTATTGTTTTGTTTTGTTTTATTTTGTTTTGTTTTGTATTGCATTGCATTGCATTGCATTGTATTGTATTGGTTGCATTCTAATTGTATTGTGTATTGTATTGTATTACATTATATTGTATTGTATTGATTGCATTGTATTGTATTGTATTATATTGCATTGTATTGTATTACTTTATATTATATTGATTGTATTGTATTATATTGTATTGTATTGTATTGTATTACATTATGTTGTATTGATTACATTGTATTGTATTGTATTACATTATATTATATTGTATTGGTTGCATTGTATTGTATTGTATTGTATTACATTATATTATATTGTATTGATTACATTGTGTGGCATTGTATACATCATATTATATTGTATTTATTACGTTGTATTGTATTGTATTACATCATATTATATTGCATTGATTGCATTGTATTGTTTTACATTATATTATATTGTATTGATTACATTGTATTGTATTGTATTATATTGATTGCATTGTGTTACAGTGTGTTGTATTGTATTGTATTGTATTGTTTTACATTATATTATATTAAATTGTATTGATTGCATTGTATTGCATTGTTCAATTTGATTGAGTTCGAGTTTGTTGTTAAATTAAATTGTTGACATTATCGAGATCAACTGTACATGTACAATGGTTTGGTTCTACAGTACAGTCGTTAATCATCCCAATAATGAGTAGGTTATATATATTAGATAAGTTGTTTATCTGCAAAGCTCCTCATATCATAAAGTACCGTCAATTCACAAAGATATAGTGTCCATTCTTTGTTTGTAGCAATACCTACTGCCGGATGTACTTCAGCGTGCAAAATAAGAAAATAGAAATAACAAAAGAACATCTAAAACCCGTTTAGTTAACCCCTTCACTGCCTTACCCAGAGTACAATGGTTATTTGCGATAAAATCTTTATTTCTGCATTAAACCATGTGGTGTCACTACTCATTAGAATCGACTCTCCGAGACGATTCAGGTGGGTGGTTACATCAAGGGATTTGGTGCTGAAATGTGTATGAATGTTGGATTTGTTCAGTTTACTTCCTCTTATCTGGAGCCCTGGTATAAAACTATGTGTAGCCGTTTTCCCTTATATTGTTTACTTTTGTTGTTCAATGTTACTTTGAGTTATAATTATAATGCTAATGTTTCTCACTATCCGTGGGACTTATGCATATGTAAATAAAAGTTGAAAGTTGAAGTTGAAGTCGAACAGTTTGGGTCATAATCAGACGCCAAGCTTTACGGTGCCACGCTTTGCGGCGTCTGATTAGGATAAAAACTGATTGTCACTCATTTTCAATATTCCGTAAGTCAAAATAACTAAAATTTGTATTTCAAAAATTAAAAGCAGACGACAATTGTTTGAATCTTAAGACGTCATGGCAATGAATGAGTAAAAATAGGTTCCCGGATTTGATAAGTTTGGTTGCCTTCCAAAGAGAGCTAAAATGGACGAATACCTCGGTATGTGATTGACCCTTTCACTCTTTCACTGCTTTAGACCCCGAGTACAATGGTTATAGTGGAGAATCTGTTATTCTTTCCCGTTTAAACGCAAACGTACGCAAACGCAAAGCACTAAAACGTAGAAAAGAACAACTTTTGGACAATTCTGATAATTCTTGTTTATCTTGGTGGCAAACAGTTTGGAGCCTGATCAGACGCCGGGTTACCCGGCGTCTGATCTGGCTCCAAACTGTTTGCACTGCAAATAATAGTTTTAGCGTAAACGCGTTTATTGGGAAAGAATAACAGATTCTCCACTGTATTTGCAAACGGTTTGGAACCAAATGTTTAACCCTTTCCCCCATAGAAACGACTTTTAGCATATTTAATTTATTCCTCCGCTAAAGAAAATAGTTCCAGTTTATACCCTCATGAACAATTACCATTACAAGTATTTTATATAGCCTAGCAGATTTTAGCTTAAAGCAGGCTGAAAGTAAAGCAGAATGTGCCTTAAGGCACATTCTGCTTTTCTTTCAACCTGCTTTAAGTGGTCACCTGTCTTCAAAACTAGAAACAGGCTATGAGGTAAAGGGTTAACTGTAATAACGACATTTCTTTATCAACTGACACGTTCGGGAAACTATTGTTTCAATGATAAATGTAACAAGCTACTTCGATATATCCAGGACGACCTAGTTCGTCCGGGGTCCTAGCGTGGTTCCGGTTTGATTAGAGAAAAGTTGCAAGGTCAATGTTGCTTTAAGCTGCCACTGAATTAATATGCATTATGATCACTAAAACATGTGAGCGTTATACACATGCCTTAAGTTAAGGAGAAAGTGATTTCTGCATTGTTTTTGACATGCATTAAAACATAATTTGTTGTAAAGTCTAAATATGCCGTCTTATCAGCGGTTGCTAAATACAAGTTTTAGATAGGTTTATGAATAAGATCGAGTCAAGAGCATATCTGATAAGTTGACTCATTTTATTGCTGCAGATGACGTCATTTGCATTAAACAATTGTCGTCTGCTTTGATTTAAAAAATCTAAATTTAAGGAAAACTTACGACATATATATAGTAGATCTAAAGTAATATCGCATTGCCTGTCAAACAGTTTAGATCCAGATCAGACGCCGCGTTACGCGGCGTTTGATCTGGATCTAAACTGTTTGCAAATAACCATTGCACTCGGGGTAATGCTGTAAATGGGGTAAGGAGTTATAAATAACTATATTTGTTATCAAACCCGCGTGCGTCACAGACCTGTTTATGGCTGTGTTATGTGACATCATTCAGTTTAATAAAGGAAATAATACTCGTATGTAGATGGCGGATGTTGTTCTCTAAAAGGTTTATTTCGTAGAATCACGAAAAAGAAGATGAAAAATAAAAATGATAAATTATGGACTAGCATTTCACAACGGAAACGCGTTCTATTCGTCTGCGGATAGAACAGAACTCTTTTTTATCATTTGGTCTAAAAACTACACATCTCTCGTCCTCGAACGTACCTCACTGAATAAATATGCATTGAGTTGTTGAATACATGTGACAGTTTAAAGTAATATGGCAGTAAAAGCAGAATGCTCCTTACACGGTATTTTTTGCTTTAATTTCATATTTCTTTCAGCAGTCACTTGCCTTAACTTTAGGGTCCCTTCGTCCCATAGCCGGTCTCTAAGTTTGAAGACAGTCACAGATGACCACATAGAGCAAGTTGAACGCAAAGAAGAAAGCTACCAACTGCTAATATATGTTTTATGGTACATATTCATGACTATATTAATTCTACTTTGCACTTCAAAGCTCTTCTCTGCTCTGTTTTATCTCTGTCCTGCCCTGTTCTGCCCTGTTCTATCATGCTCTTGTTAGCTCTGTGCTGATCATCTCTGCTCAGTTGCTAAGTTCTGAGCTACACTGCTTTGTTTGTTCTTCTGCTATGATGTACCTGTTCAGATCTGGTGTTCCTGCTCTCTTCTGTACTATACAGTGGAGAAAACGTTATTCTTTCCCAATAAACGCGTTTACGCTAAAACTATTATTTGCAGTGCAAACAGTTTGGAGCCAGATCAGACGCCGGGTAACCCGGCGTCTGATCAGGCTCCAAACTATTTGCCACCAAGATAAAGTTGAATTATCAGAATTGTCCAAAAGTTGTACTTTTCTACGTTTTAGTGCTTTGCGTTTGCGTACGTTTGCGTTTAAACGGGAAAGAATAACAGATTATCCACTGTACATGTAAACTGATTCGTATCGCACTGTTCTGTCCAGTTTTTGTTCTTTTTTGTGCTGCTGTGCAATGTTCTCTTCTGCTCTATTCTGTTCTGTTCTGTTACCCGCTCGTGTGCAGATTTTGTGAATCAAAATGTGTGTGGCCCGTTGGGTAAGGCCCAATTCTACTTGTGTCAACACACTAATGGCGTATCTTCGTCCTCTCGAACCTGTGATGAATTGAGCAAACTAGATAATGATCGCTTACTTTTCTTCCTTTACCTTCTGCACGCTCTGTAATTGTCGTCTGCAACTTTTGTCGTCTGCAACAGTTCTTAAAGTTGATTTATCCGCATTTTATTTCAAAAACCATCATCCGGTTGTCAATCAATTTGGATCCAGATGAGACGCCGAGTTACTCGGCGTCTCATCTGGATCAAAACTGATTGTTATACGGTTGTCACAAATTCGCTCGCAGCGTGAAGAAGGTTAATAAAACGAATTCATCCTTGCCGTGCTAAACGCGCGCTGAAAAACAATTTGCAAGCAAATTGGATCCAGATCAGACGCCGTGTCACTCGGCGTCGGATCAAGATCCAAACTGCTTGCCAACCATTCTGATGCTCATTCAGTTAAAAGATGTCGATATAAAAATGTGATTTATTTTGCAGACGACTATTTTAAAGACGGCGACATTAATAGTGTAAATATTTCATTAACCATTTGAGGTTTTTTGTTCGAAGTTCCCCACCCGTAATGGTAAAGACAGACACTAAGTGTATACATTGACGAACTAAGTAAACACTTTTTAGGCCGCCCCTCTCTCCTTCCTTCTCTGCTTGCCGTCACACAAAGTGTTGGGGAGTCTCAATATTTCAAATTTTAAAGATTTGTCTTTAAAACTCGTTCCTCACTGAAACTTTAACCCATTACACAATAAATACGCCTTTTTACACCTCTAATTTTTTCCTCCACTGAAGAAAATAGTTTCAATTCATATAGTTACAAATTTGTATCTTAATATTTTGCTATATTCTAGCAGATTGTAGCTTAAAGCAGGCTGAAAGTAAAGCAGAATGCGCCTTATGCGCATTCTGCTTTACTTTCAATCTGCTTTAAGTGCTTACTTATTTTCAAAACTAGAAACAGGCTATGGGGAATGGGTTTAATGGACAATTCCTTTTCCTATAAAAGCTGGTCTATTTTGTAGTATTTAGAGTTGACTTTCATAATACACGTATATTTCAAAATGACAAACAGCGCAGACCCTGATAAGTGGGTTCCTTAAGGAGCTCTCCGATCAGGATTTACACTGCTGGCATAGGAGATGAAAGGACACGTCGACTCCTCACATGTACACTGTTTGTAGATGACGAGTATAGTCGTCGTTAGACTTGAATGTCTTAAGGGTGTATCAATGTCATGAATTTAAGAAATTTTCAAAGTATATGAAAACACTTTATGATGGTTTTGTATTGAAGAGCTATTTAAGATGAATGAAAAAATAGAAAAAGTGTACATTTTGGTGAACAACAGTTGGCTCCATGGCCATGTAAAATTTACCCCACCCACTTTCTCTTATTTTGTCCTTTTCAAACAGCCCGCTTCAATAAAATCCATTTTAAATGAAAACAAATATGATAATTTGGTTTTGTGTTATTTATTTCCTATCTATGGTAGTATTTCTTCATACAAAATCTAGTTTAAGAAAAAACAGGCACCCAATGTGAAATTTATAAAGCTCTAAATATCATCGATATGGTACTTTTTGGTTAATTTTGTAAGGGGAGATAACTCTTTTCACTTTAATAACTCCAAATTTTCAACACTGACCTTTCAATTTCTTTTCCTATTTTGAACTGCCTTAGCATTGGCTTTCATTTGGTAGAATATAAGAAAAAGTTTAATACTAGAACTATTTCATTTTCAAACGTTTTTACTTTTTTTTCATAAAATAAAATATCTAATAAAATCATGCCCTATAAAAAGCATATTTTTTATATTCGAGGATCCATATTGTTCAAACCTAGTGCCTGCTTTGTCTAAATTTGGTTTCCATATGTGAAAATACCACCATAGACATGAAATAAATAATGAAAACCCAAATTACCATGTTTGTTTTGCTTTGAAATAGATTTTACTGAAGCTTGTACTCTGAATGGGTAAAATTTGAGAGAAAAAGTCCAAATTTGACATACCTTTTTCAAATCGATGTAGCTAAAAAAAAGGACACCACCATATTTATTTTTTTTTCATATTTTCATTCATCATAAATAGCTCTTCCAAAAAAACAATGATAGAAAAAAAATTGATACTTTGAAAAAATCGCTTATGGGCTGGATACACCCTTAACTCTGACAATATTTAGCGCGACTTGCCTAATATTTGCAAACGGCGTCTGATCTGGATCCGAACTGTTTGATATATGTGTCGATGTGACGTCAGTCAAAACGCCTAGGATCGTACTATAAAAATTTAACAGACAACAATTTTGAAGCAGATTATATTACAGCACAGTTAAAGGATTAACGTATTCAGGAACTGTTGTTTGGAAAGGCTTTTTATTCATTTTCAGGTCTGATGTGTTGCTTATTTGTCTACTTGGTGGCATTTAAGTCAAGATGATTACTAAAGGAGGATATGCATGTTCTTTTTGGATCATTTATATGTTTTGTAGGTCACTAGCAAAATGATATTACAATAGAGAAGATTTTATTCCTTCCAAAGTAACGTGTTAATGCTAAAACAATTATTTATACAAAGAGTTTGGAGCCAGATAAGACGCCGGGTAATCTGGCGGCTGTTTCCTACTCAGATAAAAATCAATTTAGAATTTCCGAAAAGTTCCAATATTTTAGTGTACATGTGTTTGCGTTTAGTTTCGTTTATCCCATTACCTCATAGCCTGTTTCTAGTTTTGAAAACAAGTGACCACTTAAGGCAGGTTTGAAAGTTAAGAAGAATGTGCCTAATGCAACTGGATACAAAGTCGCTCATTGGCGCTTGTTGCAAAGGATACAGTGGAGAATCTGTTATTCTTTCCCGTTTAAACGCAAACGTACGCAAACGCAAAGCACTAAAACGTAGAAAAGTACAACTTTTGGACAATTCTGATAATTCAACTTTATCTTGGTGGCAAACAGTTTGGAGCCTGATCAGACGCCGGGTTACCCGGCGTCTGATCTGGCTCCAAACTGTTTGCACTGCAAATAATAGTTTTAGCGTAAACGCGTTTATTGGGAAAGAATAACGTTTTCTCCACTGTAACCGCTCCCAATCCGTATCATAAAATAGTATCGTCTGTTTAAAAAATCGTCGTCTGCAAATAGCTAAATACCCATGTATGCCAAATGGATTCTACCATGCAGATATATTGGATAAGTACATTTGTTTATTTAAGGGGTATATTGTCTTATTTTTTATAGTATTTCTTGTTTGCAAACAGTGTAGACTCTGGTCAAACGCGGCGTTTTGCGGCGTCTGGTCAAAGTCTGCACTGTTTGCCTATGTCCCTATTATGAGATGCTAGGTACAAATGGGTAAAAGATTTGAAACCGAAACCTATTTCTTGTTCCCAAAACAGTTTGTCATTCTTGCTCAATTGCCTCAACCCATTACTCCATATATACACCTTTTTACACCTTTTTACATCTTTGAGTTATTCCTCCAATGAAAAAATATTAACACGTTATACATTCATGAATATGAACCTGCTTTAACCCATTATACCCTGAAACTTACAATAGAAAATTCCAGTTTACAATAAAGGCTGGTCCATTTTAGACTATTTAGGGTTTTTTTATAATATATTTCAAAATGACAAACAGTGAAGTCCCTGATTAGAGGGCTCCTGCAGGAGCCCTCTAATCAGGGACTTCACTGTTTGCATTAGACAAGTGTACTCTTTATAGGTACAATTTTGATTAAGGACGCATATATGCGTCACTAGGGCACAATGAGTTAAGTGATAACCATTTGTCTTAAAAATAAGAAACAGGCTATTGGGTAACTGGGAAATTCATGTAAAACCCATCTGATCTGGATCTTCAATGCACTCTCAGTGTCCTGTCTGTCTGTTTACATAGACTGAGTGTTGACGTCCGACAAGTGTACGCTGCACATTGAGCAATGTCGGTTAACCCATTACCCGTTAGCATGTTTCTAGTTTTTAATACAACTGACTATTTAAAGCAGATTGAAAGTAAAGCAGAATGCTTAGTGGAATAATAAATTTAAGACGTAAAAATGCGTATTAATGAATTAATAGGTTAAGGAGCCTTCTGTCCTCTGATTTCGGTATGCCATGTTTGTCAGTTTGCAATACATTGAGAAAAATAAAAAAATAGATAGTAAAAAATGAACTAGATTTTATTGGAAACTGGAATTGCGCATTTAAGTTTCAGCCCTGAAAGAGCTTTTTTAAAGAGTCTGTGAAAGTACTCATTAGCTGTCATGTATTTCATTTGAGCTGTAATGAAGCAACTGTTAGATTCAAACGACCTCTTACATCGATTTTACGCAAGTTTACACAATATTTCAACTTTACAGTCAAACTTGTATTACTCGCCTTTGGTACAGGTGGTAGCTTAATGCATGTCACAAGTAATGCAGAAAAATCCTACACGAGCTTTCTGCATTACCTTTCGCTGCATTAAGCGGTCATCTGTCTTTGTAAATTCAGCAATGATTTGCCTTGCAGTGGTTGCTTAATACAAGAATGGCTGTTACCGGAAGGGCAATGCTACAGCACCTGACAGACCGTGATTAAGAAGGAGCTTCATTAAATTGGTTCCACTTGTTTGAACACACTGTTTTACTAATACATGTTCAATCCCCTAATTGGCTTCCAAATAAAGACTAAGCAGTCCACAAATGAAAATGTTGCGGTAATCCCCTACTTCGGACACCCTCGGCCTTTAACCCTAAATCTAATTCCAAACATTAAAATATTGACCCAGGGTGGGGTTTCATGAAATATGGATTTCTGTCAATATGTTCAGCTTCAAAATTGCCACTTTCAATCTTTGCTGGGACCATTTAAAGGTTTTCTGAAGTACTTGAAGATGATTTGAGAAACACGCTGGCTTTTTAATTTTCGTTGAGCTTCAAGATAGTTTGCCATCTGTGGTAGGAAAACTGCTCGCGTCTTACCCAGCTTCCGCACATGACCTCAAGCCCCCGGGGGTCAATCTCGCGAGACGTGAGACCTGGGAACAGATGCCTAGGCTTAACTGTCTTGTCCTCCAACAACTTGACTCTCCTGCTGATGTACTTCATGTGTCATTTCCAAATTATGGCCGAACCGCCATAGCTCGAACTTGCTTAACCCATTACCCCATAGCCTGTTTCTAGTTTTGGAGACAAGTGACCACTTAAAGCAGGTTGAAAGTAAAGCAGAATGCACCTTAAGGTGCATTCTGCTTTACTGTCAGCCTGCTTTAAGCGTCCTTCTGCTAAAATAGAGAACATATTTCGTTTTATGTATCTGTGCACTGTCTGCGGCGATCTGTCACCCCCTCGTATGTTGAAAACGTTTGAGCAACCGAATGATTGTCTAACGTCCTACTTACGTTTGTGACGTTGTAGTTGTGAACAAGCATTGCAAAGACTCTAATTTGCCTATTTTCATTCAATCTCAGCAAGTTGGTTGTGTACCGATGTGAAGTAAAATGTGGGTTTTTTTTCTTTGTATAAGGCATACGGATTACACACGTGCACATTTTCGGTTGCATGTGCATTTTCTTGAACTGCATGTGCAATACATGCAAAATAAGGTATTTCCAAATAACCTAAAAACTCCTCATACTAAGTAATAGATTTTATTATTGATAGATGGCGAATATACATGAGATATTGTATGCTAAATTTTAAATCGATACGTCTTCTAGATATTTAAATATTTGAAAATAAAAAGTGCACAGTTTCTTTTGGAATTGAGTATATCTTCATGTAAATTATCTGAATCAAAATATGTTTAGACCAATGCTAGAAAGAGGCTATGGGTTCAAGGGCCAGATACAGTCAGACTTCTTTAACTCGTACATCAATTTGCTTTAGCCGAACTTACACGTAATTCTCCAGTTGAAATTCCCTAACTCGATTTCGCTAACTCGATGTATTCGTATTCCGAAATTAACGTCTATAAGCCACATTTTAACTTTAAAATAAGGGTAAATTTGACTTTGGACAGTTCTGGGTATCAAGTTGTGAGTGTTTTTGTTCCAGGTCGGAACAAGAATGCAGTTACCACTCAGAAAAAGAACCTCTCTGTTCTCGGTTAACCTATTACCCAATAGATACGGCTTTTATTTATTCCTCCAATATAGAAAATAATTCCACTTTGAACATGCACCATAATAAGTGACCATATGAACAATTCCCTATATCCTAACAGGTGGTAGCTTTAAGCTGGCTGAAAGTAAAGCAAACCGTTCCTAAAGGAACATTATGTTACAGTGTCAGCCTGTTTTAATCAACAGTCTGCCTTAGATATTGAAAACAATATATGGGGTGGGTTAAATGATCCCTGATCAGACGGATTATAACAGCAATTGAACCGAAGATAAAACGGTAGTAATTTAAGACAGGCCACGGTAACACAGTAGCTTAATGCAGACCAGCACTAATACAAGAACTTACCATTTCCCCCAAGAACTTGTTTTCAGTGTTGCAGACTACTGGTTTCTTAAAGCAGGCTGAAAGTAAAGCAACGCATTGCTGAAACATTATTCCTTACTTTCAGCCTTCTTTAAGCTACCATCCGCTAGGATAAGAAAATATTTCTTACGGTGTATATTCATGTCTGTATAAAGTGGAAATATTTTCTTCAGTTGAGTAACACCAATAAATTAAAAGCGTTAAAATGAGTAGATCTATATCATGAGTAATGGAAATGGTTTTGAAGGAAATATTTTGGTTTCTGTTTCATATTTTTAAGCTATAAAGCAGTGGGTAATTTTAAAGCAGGGGATAATATGGGTTCGGGCGGTTAACCATGTCATCGGCACATACGTCTATATGCGACATTCAAAACAGTTAAAATCCTGACCAGACGCCGCGTATACGCGACATCTGGTCAGGATCTAAACTGTTTGTTACTTGTATCATTTTTTTCTTCAGTAAAAATACATTAAATCTACCTTTGAACACATTTTTTCAGACAACAGTTTCAATGCAGTCGCTACCAACGCGGTGATAGGTTTAAGAGGACGATAAAGGTTGACGATGAAAGAGTTAATAGTTAAGAAAACAGCATACTTATAGCACAGGGCTTCTGAGAAACAGGAGATAAGTGAGATAAGTGAGCCAAGAAGAGATAAGATGTAACAGCAATGTGCAGGCTCTTGTCATTCCTATCAAAACATCGGAAACTATTTCAAGAAAAACGCTTGACCCCATGCACTCCCTAATATACATAACAAAGTACATGTGTAGACCTTTTGTCATGCACCCGCAACTTTAGTAGAATTTGGCATACAAGTTTGACCCTGGCCCGGCATCTGATCAGGATGGAAACTGTTTGTCACTAGAGACGGTGTATTTGATAGCGTACGAAGTATGTCAAATATGAAATACCTGCACGCTCTCTGATTATACAAAACATGCTGCCGTTTTATAATGGCGGGCGTGGAATACCAGAAACAAAGATAGAAATGCATCTTGTGCAAAAGTAGTTGTACATGTACATGCATATTTGAGATAATGTTGTATTTAGTTTTGGCCCAGATAAGACGCCAGGTAGATCGGCGTGTCATCTGAATCCAGACTATTTGACACGTTAGTGTTGTATTTTTAAAGGAATATGACTTGTAAATGAATCAACTTCCAGACGACTGATATTGCAGCAGACGACAATGATAACATAGCGTGTTCAAGATAAACCCCTACACTGCAATGACGTCATCAACTTTAAACAATTGCCGTCTGCTTTTATTTCGCAAATTTAATGTACTTTAACTTAAGAAATATTGAAATGGTAACAAACAGTTTGGAACCTGATCAGACGCCGCGTCATGCGGCGTCTGATCAGGTTCGAAACTGTTTGTAAATAACCAGTGCATTCTGGGTAATGCATTGAATGGGGTTATCTCGTTATCGGGTAATCAGCCGATACGGTGTTTCATCTTGTGTTGTTGTTTTAACTATTAACAAAAAAATGCACGCTGGCTTACATTATTGCTTTCAATGTTGAATGTTTCAAATGGTTATATGAGTTCATAATTCCTTCAATCACAAGTTAACAACAGATGGTATGATGGTAACATGTAAGAAGAGAATGTTGGAAATGTTTCACTCATTACCCCCATAGCCTGTTTTCTAGTTTTGAAGACACGTGACCTCTTAAAGCAGGACGAAAGTAAAGCAGAATGTGCCTTAACCCTTTCCCCCATAGAAGCGACTTTTAGCGTATTTAATTTATTCCTCCGCTGAAGAAAATAGTTCCAGTTTATACCCTCATGAACAATAACCATTACAAATATTTTATATAGCCTAGCAGATTTTAGCTTAAAGCAGGATGAATGTAAAGCAGAATGTGCCTTAAGGCACATTCTGCTTTACTTTCAACCTGCTTTAAGTGGTCACCTGTATTCAAAACTAGAAACAGGCGATGGGGTAAACGGTTAATGCTACTTTCTGCAGGAATATAGAAAATATTGCCTATGATACATATTCATGACTGTAAAAAGGCGTATTTATATGTGCATGGGTTAAAACATTCAATCCTAGCTGCGACTATATTGTCATTTACAAAATAGTATACATGTGAAGAGTACATTTGTCCTATGAAAACAGTGTAGACGCTGACCGCCTTCTGGTCAGGGTCTGCACCGTTGTCATATTGCAATATATTGTTAAAATCAACTCTAAATGTGTAAAATGAACAAGACCTAATTTGAAACTGGAACTGTCCATTTGAAGTTTCAGGGGTGAATGAGTTAGTTGAAACCCTGCAATCTGAGTTCATAAATCTTTTAATCACAACCACGGAGCAGAAACAGTAATTTCTCCATGTCACAACATAGGGTTTAATGGAGACGGCACAGAGAAATTTGGAAATATTTATTTTGAGTTGAGCTAGGTTGTCTCTGTGGAGTCCTATATCGTTTCCTATTAACCCTTTACTCCATACCATGTTTTTAGTATTGAAAATAGCGTGATCACTTAAAGCAGGTTGAAAGTAAAGCCTTAAGGCACATTCTGATTTACTTTCAGCCTGCTTTAAGCTACCATCTGTTAGATTTCCGAAATAATTTTGATGATACATATTCATGACTGTTTAAATTGAAATTATTTTCTGCGGTGGAGGAATAAATTAAAGACGTCAAAATGCGTATTTATTGAGTTATGGGTTAATTAACCCTTTCCCTCATGGAGACGCATTTTACGCTTATACATATTCCTCATAGAACAGTTTGTTCGTGTTTCTACAAGATCCTGATAAATAACCAAAGGACAATTTTCGTGGATCCTGATAATAATAATAAAAATAATAATAATAATAATAATAAAGACTTTATTTCAAGAGGGTAACACAATTAGAACACACAATCAGCTAATCTCCATTAAGACCCTCAAAATAATGCACAGATATTTACAGAACACATTCAATACTATCTACGAGCATAGATGATAGGTGGATTATTAAAGCAGACTGAAAAGAGCAAAAAGTAATGAATTTTAGCCTGCTTTAAAGCAATCAAATGTATAAATAAGCGCTGATCATTTTCGTTGCCTGTATGTTTTTCCCATTATGTTAGTTTGTATATATGAAAAGACACAAATAAACTATGTTTAATCCAACACCTGCATTAAGCACTGAAAAGATTAACATAATCAATCCTAGTGAAGAGTATACTCGTCATTGACAAACAGTGTTGCTGTGAAGAGTACACTTGTCCTTTGCAAACAGTGTAGACTCTCATCAGAGGGCTGCTACAGGAGCCCTCAGATCAGGGTCTGCACTGTTTGTCATTTTGTTATATATTACAAAATTGATAAAATCAATCCTAAATTTGTAAGAATGGAATAGACTTAACTGGAAGTTGGAATTGTGCATTTGAAGCCTTAGGGGTAGGTGGGTTAAGCCTTAGCGGTAAATTATTGAAATGTTAGATATTGTTTGAAATATCATTACATGTACTTCAAATTGGAAGTAAAAGGATTCTTTAACTGTTGTGTAATCTGGACACCAGAATTCAGGGCTGCCATTTCTCCGGATTTTTCCTAAATCTCCGGATTCCCCCCCCCCCAGTTAATGGTAGCTTAAAGCAGGCTGAAAGTAAAGTAGAATGCGCCCTTAGGCGCATTCTGCTTTACTTGCAGCCTGCTTTAAGTAGTCGCATGTCACAAAAACAAGAAAAAAGGCTATGGGGTAAAGGTACGATTCGTAAAATCGCACTTGAAAAATGCAAATTCGGAAATCTTAGGATTTTTCATGTCAACTTATGGCAGCCCATAGAATTTATTGGAAACATTCGTGTTTTTTCATGTAGAAATGAAGGGGGATTGAATTTTTGCATGTATGATCAAGAAAGGAATTAGTATCAAACAGCGCCCCCACTGAACAAAACTGTTAGTGACTGATTATGCATAGAATAGATTATACCCCTACAGATTAGTATGATTTTAATCTGACCAACGTGTAACGGTGTTGTTTTCCAAATTCATATTTTTATGTTTACGTCAGTCGATTACGTGCTGGCATGGTTAAAGCATATTTCGGTAATCCGCGGATTAGCCACGTTAATCCACCATTTACGGTTTATTTCATGTTGATTTCGGTACTTTATGGTCTACAACAGTTATGGCATCAAAGACATGACCAAATAAAAAACACGGGAACATCAGAGGGAGGCCCAGTGGTGAAGTGACTAAGCTACTCGCCGTGCAATACAGGGGTCATAGACACAACGTGGAAAACGTTATACTTTCTTTCAAACTTTTATTAATCATAATTGTATAAGGTCCACTTTACCATGGACAGCATTAACATTATACAAATATTAAATACATACAATTATAAATAGGGAGGTCATTAGTTGAGAACACGCAAACTATTTGAATTTGTTGAAAATCTAGTCTAAATAAAAACATTTTACACTTGAATATATAGATGGTTATCGAAATCCGTTCCATATATAGTTATATATGTATATGGCCTGACAGATTAGATCATGACCAGGCATAAGGTGATTTTGCCTTAATCTAACCTTTTCCCCCAAAAACGCGTTCACGCTAAAACTATGTTTCCATTACAAACAGTTTGGAGCCAGATCAGACGTTGTTTCGAAAATTTTAACACCATGCAGCGAAAATCTAAGTAAAAGGGTTTTGGTATCTGATCTAGATCTTAACTGTTTGCAATAGCCCAGTTCAGCAGCACCTTTGTAAGCGACATTTCTTTGGGGAACAGCGGCAAGCATTGTTATAAGGAGGGAATCGTTGTTCGGAAAGTCGTTGTAGGGAGGGAGCATTGTATACAAAAACAGGGCTGCCATAAGTTGACATGAAAAATCCTAAGATTTCCAAATTTGCATTTTTCAAGTGCGATTTTACGAATCGTACCTTTACCCCATAGCCTTTTTTCTTGTTTTTGTGACATGCAACTACTTAAAGCAGGCTGCAAGTAAAGCAGAATGCGCCTAAGGGCGCATTCTACTTTACTTTCAGCCTGCTTTAAGCTACCATTAACTGGGGGGGAAATCCGGAGATTTAGGAAAAATCCGGAGAAATGGCAGCCCTGCAAAAATATATTTGTTTGTGAATATTTATGCTTTGTCTAAGTAAATTGTTTGTTCATCGTGTATTTATGTCAACCCATGAACTTTAAAGGAATTTGTATTGGTAAAGGAATAATTATCATGAAAGAAATAAACAGCAAAATATTAAACAGTGTAAATTTAATTTTTGATGCCAGCGATCACAGGGCTGCCATTCCCCCGGATTTTTCCGAATTCTTCGGATTCTGATCCTAACAGATAGTAGCTTAAAGCAGGTTGAACGTAGTCGCGCTTGAAAAAATAAAAAACTCAAAATCTTAGGATTTTTAAAGACCCGCTAATGACAGCCTTGCGATCAAACAATTAATGACGAAACTTCCTATATTTTCAGTCATATTGTTTCCAGATCAGACACCTTAATTTCTAATCATTATTTGTTCGTGTCTTTTTACGCCTTCAGCATCACAATACCGTTCGTTTTAATACCGTGGACTGCACTTTAAAAAGTTAGATTAAGGCAAAACAACTGCAGAAAATTCGAAGTTGATGTCAAAAAATGTTGATACCAATATACACCGGGTTACGCATCTGGATCGAAACTGTTTGCAAAGTCGTTTGATGACGTCACGGAGTGTCTTCTCCGTAATCTATAGCGAGAAGAAAAAAAAGCGAACATACACAATTTTGAAAAAAGCAGACGACAACTTTGTAGCAGTTAATATGCCAGTAATGGGGAAAATATGAAGGTATGCCAATATTATTTAAACGCGTTTTTATGAAATATATCATCAAATTATACGTCGCCAAAAAATGTTAAAATATTTCACTGTTTATGGCGAAATTCAACCCCTCGCATAGACCGTCTATTCCCCATCACCAAAGTGAGAACTTGTCGACAAACAACCAAACAATTACTGATTGAGAGAAGAATTTACACTTTTTTCTTGCCCGCCACGGTGAATGCTCAGCTTTGGATCACGCGGTTTGTTTTAACACCTTGGAACAATGTAATCACGGGTAATTAGTTGTATTTAGCAAAGTCTTTACACGACTCGGCCTAAACCACGCGTATTTTTCATCAATATAGCGGCACTGTTTCATATCCCTATCAAATCAATGATTTAAAATCACTTTCTGCTGAAAGGGTCAAAGATTGGAGATGGGAAACTAACACGGATCAGAGGAACAGTCGGCGAGTCCTTGATGAGATCCACTCTCAATGATGACCTTCACCTTCAGCCGTGAGGTTGCGTCATACTCGACACCCTCGGCCTTTGTCGGCATTGTAATACCTGAAACAAGCCTCGAATACACGTTTAATTAATCAACTACAGATATCTCTATGTACCGTTAAACCTTTGCTCAATTGCAACGCCTTTTCACGACTTTGCCTGTCCCCGTAGCAAAGCATTTGTATGTTGCTCAACTGGCAACAGAGCTAAACGAAACTATACATCACATTGACAAGTGATGCCAAAATATAGACTAAAAGTAATGCAGAAAACATCCTAAGGAAGATTTGTTCATTACTTTTAGTCTGTTTTAGGCTGCAACCTGTCATTAACTTGTATAGCCAGCTATGAAGGGGCGAGTTAATTAATCAACTCCATATAGTTTTGCGTACCGTTAAATAATTACAGGATCAAAGACCCCACTAAGCAAAAATCAATATCTGCTTACTTTGAACAAAACAGCCCCACCTTTGGTAATGAAAGTTCGAAGGGTGAAATGTGCCGACCTTACGCTTGTCAAGTTTAAACTGTTATTCTGTCATTCGTGAATTGAATAGGTTCGCTTACAGGTTGGATGCAGACCAGACACGAAGTAATTCGGCATCATATTGCCCCCCTCAGGGTCCTAACTGTTTGCCAATAATCATTGTACAGTGGAGACTCTGTTATTCTTTCCCAATAAACGCGTTTACGCTAAAACTGTTATTTGCAGTGCAAACAGTTTGGAGCCAGATCAGACGCCGGGTAACCCGGCGTCTGATCAGGCTCCAAACTGTTTGCCACCAAGATAAAGATGAATTATCAGAATTGTCAAAAAGTTGTACTTTTCTACGTTTTAGTGTTTTGCGTTTGCGTACGTTTGCGTTTAAACGGGAAAGAATAACAGATTCTCCACTGTATTCGGGGTAAGGCAGTGAATGGGGTTAGGGTTTCTTCGAAGAGAAACCCGTAATAATGAATACAAATAGGCGAACAAATGACAAGGGAAAATAGACATTGTTCTGTCATCTAATATTCTTTGCTTGACAAAAAGGACAAAATAGAAGAAAAAACATTATTTCTTTAATAGTTTAATACGACGATATAAAAGGTATAGGATCTGTTCAAAATTCTATAAAATGCTTTTATCACTGTTTTGCTTCTTGAGTCATGACGTCAACGCAGAAATATTGCTCTATAGTACAAAAGAACATGTTCATTAGGAATAAAGTATGGATCTCATCTTGTAGTGCAGGAACCAGATACACACATCCTTTGCAAACAGTGCATACCCCTTTGGAATGGTCTTTTCAAGACAATTCCAAAGAGATGTCACAAGACAGGATTAGATGGAGAAATCAGTAATTAAATGTACATGTATTTTAAAGTTTTGACTTACGCCGTTTCGTAAGACGGGCCCCAGAAAGTTCCGGTGCCACCTGGTCAGGGTCAGCACCGATTATTAGTGTTAACTATTCACTTAGCAGAAAACGGAAAAGCGCGTTTCAACTTCAGCAATATGATTTTTGATTTGATTTGTTTTGATTTTACGTCGCTTTCAACAGTATTTCAGTCATATCGCAACGTCCAGCTAATTATAGGTGGAGGAAGACCCCAGAAGCCCTTTATGCACTGTTTCAGGCACAAATCGGCAACTGGGTAGAACAACCGACCTTCCGCAAGCCAGCTGGAAGGCTTCCTCACATGAAAAATCCGAACGACCCTATTGGGATTCGAACTCACAGCGGTGAGGAGCTTAGTGATGTAAGTCACAGTGACTATACCACTAGGCCCCAGCAATATGATGGTTAACCCATTCATAAATACGACTTTTGATACCTTTACTTTTCCCCCCACAAATGAATATAGTTCAAATTGATACAGTAACGAGTATGTAAAATATGAAACATTTTCTATAACCCTAGCAGATGGTATCTTAAAGCAACTTGAAAGTAAAGCAAAATGCGACATAAGGCGCATTCTGCTTAACTTTCAAACTGATTTACCTTGGTCACCTGTCTTCAAAACTAGAAGCAGGCTATGGGGTAAAGGGTTGACCAATTGCACAACGTATAATTAGATAATTGTAACAAAGGAACTTTCTAATACTTCAAGATCATCTGCAGCTAAGTACGGTAAAAAAGTAATAGAACAAACTCATAGCGAATGTTTGCGGTATTGTTTAAACAAATCAGTCCTTAATTTGAAATCGGCAAATTTATATAAGGTTGTTTTTGCAATACTTTGCAAAATGCCAAACAGTGTAGACCCTGATCAAAAGGCTCATTCAAGGTCCCTCTGAACAGGGTCTACACTGTTTTCATAGGACAAGTGTACTCTTCAGAGGTACAGCGTTTGTAGATGACGAGTGTACTCGTCGCTAGGGTTACATGTAGTTGATATGTTGTTTTATAGTTGCTTGCCTATAGTCTCTTATAACTCTAATTAGAGTGGTAGTGTTCTAAGTGATTAATGGTGTGTTATTACTGATGTATTGTACACTGAAGAGAAATAAATAAATAAATGTATTAACAGAAATGTCTTTAACCCTTTCCCATATACAATTTAGTTTAAACATATAATTATTTCGATGTTGTACAGAAATGGAATCAGGATACAAGTGCTCGCCAGAGATGTTATTTGCGGTTTAATTATGGATGGAAGAGTCGGGTTTTACGGAACTGCGACACAGAAGGGTCTGATATAGTGCCGATGAATGATGATGATGAGAGATACTTTCAGGAAGATTATATTGGCTAATCTCAGTTGCTGCAAAGCAGCGCATAGGATCATACAGTGGAGAAAACGTTATTCTTTCCCGTTTATACGCAAACGAAACGCAAACGCATTGTACTAAAATGCTGAAAATGACAACTTTTTCACAAATCTGAATGTTGATTTTAACCTGTATGGCAAACAGTTTGGAACCTGATCAGACGCCGGGTTACCCGGCGTCTGATCTGGCTCCAAATTGTTTCCATAGAAAATAATAGATTTAGCGTAAACGCGTTTATTGGGAAAGAATAACGTTTTCTCCACTGTAACCACCGACCTGCCTTCCTTTTAGTTCTTGGCAGAGAGGATACTCTCTGTCAAATAAATAAAAACATTCCCTATGACAATGAAGCCCCACAACCGCGACAAGGTAGGAACGTCTCTGGTTCGACTTCAGTGCTCCCTCTGTACAACGACCGTCCCAACAACGACTCCCTCCTTACAACGACCCTTGCCGCAGTTCCCCAAACAAGACATCTATGTCCAACTTTTTCATAGTTGCATTATCATCTGCTTAAATTTGTCGTCTTCTGATATTTTTTTTTATCAAAGTTACATATTTATTAGTGGACATTTTGATAGAATAAATATAATGACGAGTGACAAACAACTTGACTCCGGATCAGACGGCTGTTTGCAAATGTTAGCCAAGTCTTAAATTTCCCTCGCTATATCGACTCCCTCCGAACAACACACGCAATACGTGTCTCCCATTGGGTGTCGTTGTAGAGAGGGAGTACTGTATAAAGAAACGTTTTCTTAAATCTTGTCGGAGACTTTCTTACTGAAGAATGTTAAACATAAAACAGACCGATCCTTTATGAGTTTTCTGCTTAACTTTTAACCATGCTTCAGGGGCCCGTTTCATAAAACTTCTTACGACAAATGTTGTCGTAAGTCAAAACTTTAAAATACATTTAATTTCTGATTTCTCTATCTAATCCTGTCTTGTGACATCTCTTTGGAATCGTCTTTTCAAGACGATTCCAAAAAGATGCCACAAGACAGGATTAGATGGAGGAATAAATAATAATTGAGACTTTTATAATCTGACGTACGACATTTGTCGTTCGAAGTTTTATGAAACGGGCCCAAGGTTCATTATTTATAGCATTTACTTAGTGGGCTATCTGGCGTCTGATCTGGCTCCAAAGTATTTGCAATGGAAATACATGTGTAACTGTTTAAGTACGGAACGGGTTTATTGGGAAAGGAAGGTGTTCCACCCCATGTGCCACATTTTATATTCATATTATTGTAAAATCTTCACTTTGCAGAATATGGCTATACTGTTTCGGGATTTGTCTCATACAGGGTATGAACAACTTGCTACTGTGATCAAGATATCAACATAGGTCTCTCAGGTCTGTCTTGTGCTGAGGGATATCTCTAGGGATCGAAAGGACCATTTCAAAATAAACGATTGCTTGGTAAAAACCAAAGAGAAATTTTAAAAAATAAAAAGTGATTTTTCCATGTCATGTTATATTATATACGAGTTTTTCCGAAATCACTTATGGGGTAATTAGGATTAGAAGTGGTTTACTTGGTGTCTAATCGAACAAGTTTTATTTATCCCATGATTACAGTGGTGACCACCTACTTCACCCTCGTCTCCGCCCTCTTCCTCCCCTATATACCACGATTATGAATATTAATTAATAGCCACTTAGCTTCATTAACCCATCTCGCATTAAGAGCGAATATTATCGCAATCGTAAAACAGTCTGGATCCTGATCAGACGCCGAATAAATCGGCGTCTGATCAGGATCCAAACTGTTTAACATTCATATTGATGTCTCCAATTTCGAAATATCATTTATAAAACTAAATTTGAAGAAAAAAGGCGTTAAAGTTTAGCACGGTAAGGCTAATGTTGTATGAGCGTTTACGAACGTTTTATTTAGATATATTGTCCTATCTTTTCTCTCTGGTTTAACAAATTTCACCCATCACATTATTCTGCTGACATATTTGCTTGATTTCTGACAAAAGCTCTTCTCAACGGAGGTTGACTATATGTCCGGACGGCAAACCTTGCCCCATTCCCGCTCCCATATTTAGAGGAAATTGAAATCAAAACCGCCATTATTATGTTAATTCCACTTCACTTTTCCTTTCTAAACCCCATCTCACTCCACACTAACGCCGACTTGAAATATGCTGTGATCAGAGATTGAAAACATTTTCAAGATTCGTCCTGGGAAACCTTGACGTGACCCGCGGCCCATTGCCGTAGAAGTATCAATAGAGCGCATGCCTGAGCTCGGAACCGGAGAGGGGAATGGACAAATAAAATGTTTGTTTCGCCGTAAATAAAAAACTCCTCTCAAGAAACGCTCTTAACCTTTATATTACGAATTGTTCTACAACTTGAAAATTGCCGTCTACAAAAATTAAATCCAATTTTATATACACATATTTTGATTACATAAATTCGATACAAATATTAAACAGTTTAGATCATGATCAGGCACAGAATTCCTCAGCGTCCTAATCTGGATCCAAAGTGTTTGTCAATGCATGTTGAATTCTATTAAGCGCAATAAGGGTCGACTCTGGAAATTCTGTGGACCCCTTCCTTCTTACGTGACATAATGTTAGCCTATTCCATATAGAAGTATGAGAGGTTCTTCACCCTTTCTTTGCTGGAACCTAGTACGTATATAATGCAAACTGTGTAGACTATGATCAGAGAGCTCCTTAAGAGGCCCTCTGACCAGAATGTATATCTGTTTTAGTATAAATTTCTTTAAACAAAAGTCTAAAACAACACTAAAATTTAAGATAAACTGGTTATTTATGAAGAGTGGAATAGTTTATTTGATAAAAAGGAGTGAGCCGAGCAAAGGTTAAGAATGAACGAAATGATAGGCAATTTGGTTGTCGTGTGATTTTTCATCGATGTTTGAAATGGCCATCTGATAGTAATAGCTAATATTGGCATGCCTGTTTAGCTCAATTCGCCTAAATCGAAATCACCGATGTGTCTATAGTTTCATTTACTTTGCTCAAACTTGTTTAAGCCCATTCACTGACATGTGGTCATTTACTTCAAACAATTGTCGTCTGCTGTTATATCTCAAATTTTAATGTCATGTATTTGACTTCAGAACTATTTAAAAGAGTGTCAACAGTTTGGATCCTGATCTGTTTGCAAATAATCATTGTATACTCGGTGTAAAGCATTGAAGAGTTAAATCGAACATAGCCATACTTTTATATGACACTTAGGTAAAGTCTGTCTGTATTTCTACATTTCATTTTCGATACTTCAAGCTATTAAGTTATGCTGTAATTTTGATTTTACTTTTCAAAAATGAAAAAGGTTCGAAAACTGAAAAGATTTAAGACCCAGACGGGCAGATAGTTTAGTTTACACAGCTTTTTTAACACATCCTACCCTAGAGACGAGTATACTCGTCAATACAAATGATGTACCTTTGAAGAATACTCTTGTCCTGTGCAAACAGTTAAATCCTGACCAGAAGCCTCCTGCAAACGCCCTCTGAAAAGGGGTATGCGCTGTTTCCTGATAATTCATTTTTATCTTGGTGGAAAACAGTTTGGAGGCTGATCAGACGCCGGGTTACCCGGCGTCTGATCTGGATCTAAACTGTTTGTAATTGAAATAATAGTTTTAGAGTAAACACGTTTATTTGGAAAGAATAACGTTTTCTCCACTGTATCCTATTATCTGCAATTTTACTTTGTTATATGTATTTTGCACTAAAATGTATATACTCCCTCATGTTGCACTTCGGTGCCTGAGATGAATTAAAGGTAATGTTGTTGTTGTTGTTTGAAATTTTGCAATATACATGTAGTGTTAAACTAACCCTAATTATGTAAAATGGAAAATATCTTATTGGAAACCAGAATTGTCTATATTAAGTCTCAGGGATGTGTGAGTTGATACACATATCGATATATCCTCTTCTAAAAGCGTTACAGCTTCAGAACTGAATGAATCAATGTCGAAATTTGGAGTGTGATCTTACTCAAAAGTTTTGAGCAAGGTCATACTTCAAACTTCAACATTGATTGAAACTGTTTTCAATGGCAATAACTGTTTTAGCGCAAACGCACACTGTATGAAAGAAAAGCATCAACCCACTGTATCTACGTCTATCTTCATCATGTTTAGCGTTGGCTATCGTTTGCAAACAGTTAGTATTCAGATCCTCTGACAAGTATACTTCACCATCTGATCATGATTCAAAAGCTATTTGTCAATCTCTTTCTGCATTACTTTAAATTCTTCGCTGCCTTACCTAAAGTACGATAAATATTTACAAATAGTTTGGATCCTGGTCAGACGCCGCGTAACGCGGCGTCTGATCAGGATCCATACTATTTGACACTCATTTCAATATTTCTTAAGTTAGAATATCTAAAATTTCAATTTGAGAAATGAAAGCAGAAGGCAGTTGTTTAACGCTGATTACGTCATGGCAGTGAAAGGGTTAACATTGCATTAGGTACAAAAAAATGAATCCTAACCAGACATAATGCGACGTCTGATCAGGAACAGGATCCAGACTGTTTGACACTCAGTATTCTCAATAACTTTCAATATTCTTAAGTCAGAATACCTTAAATTTAAATTTGAGAAATAAAAGCAGACGACAATTTTTTAAAACATATGACGTCAAGGTAGTGACGGAATATATGTAGAACAGGCATGACATATTATTTTCTAAATTTATTGAAGAGTTATTTAAATGATATTTCATCTATTCTATATACATATTTTAAATTTTCTGTCTTGGTCTCTATGTTAGCAACATCTTGATTAGAACTACGTTGATTTGAAAGTTTACACAATTGAAAATGTTTTCATCAATAAATATTCCGGGATATCTTCTGCCTGTTAACACAAAGAATTATGAGACAAATTCCAACAACAAGTACACAGAGTTAAAGATGCTCCCTATAAGAGAAATATTCACATAATCCAACTAAACACACCTGACAAATGTACACACACTCTGACTATAGGATGAGACTTTGTGAGCATTAAGTGAATTCTGTGCTTATATATAACACGAAATCTGCTAAATGTATTTAGAATATGATCTTTTAAAATCTTTAATGATCACAATCTTATTTGCTTAAATACCTTAAAGAAGTTTACATAGCTTTAGCATAGAATTGTAAAGTCATAAGAAGTGATTTGGCTTGACTAAACACTACTTGTCTCAATCATGGCCAATATTGTATTTAAAGCCTCTACATCTGCAAATCGGATCAGCTTTGGACATCTTTCAAAGATAGCTTTAAGTGGCTTATACACTTGTTTTTTATTTATTGAAGGAATATAGTTATTCTACATTACAAATTCATTATTGAATTAAATTCTCATGTGCAAAAGATTTGCCCTACGGATTGTCGGGTTGTTCGCGATATTCATTAGCTCATTATCGACAAGCACTCGGCCGCGATTCGCCCGTTCGCCTAGCTCAGCTGTGATTGGCTGTCGAGATTGTCATAGAGGCCGACCCGATTATTTATTCTACCGTACATAGCAGCTTAAACAGAATTGTGATCTATCAAAATTGTAGTAACATTTTGAGGACATAAGCTTGGTTTTACTAACTTAAGCCTTGTTGTAGGACTAAGGTAATTCTCTATAGAATTTCTGCAGATTTCTCGGATCAAGAAAGAGAAACTAAGAAGATTCTTGGCAGCTTAGCATTAAACAAAAAGCTTGAAACATTTAATAAGGACACAGTTTAATGGTTTCAACTGACTAGTTTCACAGTGCAAGGATTAGTGAAATCGTATTAAGACAGCGATAAGACGGCGAAGACATTTATATTCCACGTGCCAATTAGAATCAATTAGGTAAGTCCTGAATTAACTTATCTTAACGGGATAAAAGACATACTAATGCCTTTACTCATCCCTTTTTTAAATTGTCATTTTCTTATATTATTTGATATTGTATGTATATATGTGTCTGCCAGCCTATTTGCCTTTAGTATTTAGTCTAATTTTGCTATTTTGAGAATTAAATACTTGACTCCAGATAAAAGGATTTATTCTAAAAACATTTTCTCCTTTAAGTGTGACTGTCCACACAACTCTATGTTGTGACTTCTCATTACAATCTAATGGCGACGGTTCTTATAAATAGTTACCTTATAGCAGTTGGAGGACAAATAAGAATTTTAGTATTTGAAATTCTTCCCATATCTGGTGCAACCTGCGCTTAAACTTATCTGAACAATGATCATGTTTGAAAGCCATGGTTGTTATTCCAAATTGATATGATACAGATATGATATACGCCATATATAACATCTTTCTCAACACACGCGTTTTCCCAAACTTACATATGCACATTGCAAATAAAAACAGATCGGAGTAACACCAGGCGAATAATAACTCGTCATCTGATTCAGGGCTTCCATTTCTCCGGATTTTTCCGAAATGTTCGGATTTTTATTCCACCGGATGGAAGATTAAAGCAGACTGAAAGTAAAGCATTCTACTTTACTTTCAACCTGCTTTAAGCATCACGTGTCTATAAAACTAGAAACAGACTAGGGGTAAAAGGTATAATTCGGAAGATCGCGCTTGAAAAATTGAAAATTTTGAAATCTTGGGATTTTTTAATCAACTTATGGCAGCCCTACTGATTAGGTTCCAAACTGTTTGACACTTAGCATACATTACACATCACAAGTGTTTTGTATTTGTTTTGGTGGTGGGGTTTTAAATTAAAAAAAACACTGCCATGTTCTATATTCTTTAACGTTTTGCGTTTAGTGTTAAAACGGAACCCACCCTCCCATCTTCCACCCCATCCCACATACACTGACACTGTATCAGAGTACCGTCAATTCTCAACCGTAACAACGCACGTGCAGAGCGTGCGGGCAAAATATCTCATTATTATACAGTTAGGCGATCTTACAAAATATGTGACGTACATCTGGTCCCGCGAGGAATGTGTCCATCTAAACATAAAAGTTTCTTTGCGTTACAAGTAATAATTAATGTTTATCATTTTACAGTTAGTTTCAACTCTGAATGTACCATTTAGTCGTGCGATATCACCTGTCGCCCAAAGAGTTAGTAATCTCTCATCTGATTTTCTGAACACTTATAGATATGGACTTTTATCTCTGACCACTATTTAGTCTTGACCTATTCCGGTCATCTCGACACTGTCCGAAGTGTACATGTAGGATTTGAAAACACATTTGATTACATACCTGTTTCATTACACTATGCCGGCTCAAGTGGAAATTAAAAAGGAATTTGAGGATGCTAATTCGGATAATGACCACGACACCAGCCTGGAGTCTGGTACGTCAGTATTTTCCTTCTATGACAACACGTTTTACCAATCTAAAAACAACAACAACAGATGTCTTCCATTTGTATCTATTTCATTTAGCGCACCTGGGCCGCTCGTTCTCGACTTTTCACTACTAGGTGTTTTCATTACGGTGACTTTGAATGATCAGTTGAGTCTGTATTTTGATTTTGAAATATTTGACACCTACAGCTCAATTTCATTCTTAGCTCCTCACAGCGAGACGAGTTGTGTGTCTTCTTATTCATCAAACACGTGTGTACTTTTTACCCCCAATCATGTAAACACAGCTGATTTTTTTTATCAAACGCTTTAACCCATTACCCAATATATCATACTTCTAGTTTTTAAGATAGACGACCACTTAAATCAGGTTGGAAGCACAACAAAATGCGACTTTAGGCACATTCTGTTTTACTTTCAGCCTGCTTCAAACTACCATCTGTCAGGGTAAAGAAAAGATTTGAAATGGTACATGATCATGACCGTATAAAATGGAACCATTTTCTTGAATGGAAGAATAAATTAAAGACGTAAAAAGGCGTATATATGGAGTAACGTCCTAAAGCGAAGTATTGTAGATCCAAACCAGAGAAAACGTGCAATTTGAAACCAACGCTGCGTCTGATCTGGGTCTATACTGTTTTTTCGGTTTATTTAGTAAACGTAAACAAGTTTAAAATTATATGTTGTCAACGTAAACAATTTTAATATTATATGTTGTCAAGTCGTCGAAAACGGTGCAGCTCCGTTTGACTTCGTGTTTACCATGGAAACTGGTCTAATATAGGTCTACACCGTTAACAATTGGCTGGATGCTCGGCATAGAGTACATGTCTAACGGTTTATTTATTTACTTTGTTAGTTTGTTTCTTTCATTATCTAGAGCTAGTTCTAATGTAAAGATTTATATTAAAAAAGTTGTTGTGGCTTTTTTAGGGGTTTTTGTTGTTGTTGTTTTTTAAAAAGATATTTATATATATATATAAAAATATAATAACGAAAAATAAATATATTGTTTCCTAATTTTTCTCCTCTCATTAGATAAAAATCTGACTTTGGATCAAGATGCAAACAGTCATGGTTAATGTTGTCCTGTAAAGCTACTACATGTACATTTAAACAAGCAAACTTGAATAAATCAGGCTGTGCTATTTATTCGGCCCACGCAGATCAAACCTATATGAGTAATCCAAATTCTGTCATTTTTTTTTTTTGGGGGGGGGGGGTTAAAGTAGCAGTCAATTTCTTTGTGCGTTTGTGTAATCAATGTGAATTAATTGAATATTATTAAAGGGAGATGAATGTTAAAGCAGAACAAAAGTAAAGAAGAAAGCTTGAATATAGAAAATATTGTGTGCACATTGAAACTTTTTTCTTCAGTGGTTGTAGCTTAAAGCATTTTGAAAGTAAGGGAGAATGCCCCTTAGGCACCGCATTCTTCTTTACTTTTAATCTGCATTAAGTGACACCTATCTTCAATACCAGAAACAGACTATGGAATAATGGGTCAATATTCTTCAGAGAAGCCATTTGATAGATTTGATCTTAAGCCCTTTACTGCCTTACCCCGAGTACAACAGTGTTTTGCAAAAAGTTTGGATCCTGATCAGACGCCGCGTTATTGAAATTAAAACTACAGCGCTCCCTCTCTACAATGACATACAATTGTGTGCGTTGTTAGGAGGGTGTCGTTATAGGGAGGGGAATTTTCTACATTTGCAAACAGCTTGAATCCAGATCAGACGCCACGTACCGCGACGTCTGATCTGGATTCAAGTTGTTTGCCACTCGTCAATAAGTGTTTTTCCTGTCAAAATGTCCATTATGTAACTTTGAGAAAATTTGCAGACGACAATTTTAAGCAGACGATTTGCAACAGTTCAGGCGTTAGACACAATTGTCCAGTTTAGGGAATCGCGGCAAGGGTCGTTGTAAGGAGGGAGTCGTTGTTGGGAAGGTCGTTGTAGAGAGGGAACACTGTAATCGTAGACATTTTCAAAAAGTTGTTGTTTTAATGCATTGCATGTTCGTTTAGTTTCGTTTAGAACAGAACAGAACAATACTTTTATTTGTCACAGAAAACAAAACATAAGTTTTGTAATTACATGTGAGATAGAACATAATCAAAACATTTTAAGGTAGTAGGACATTTGGTGGTCGAATACTGAAGATAGGAATTAAGATGGTATAGACTAGTAATATTTCTGAATAACGTATTTAGAATAACGTCTGTTCTATTGTAAACCAATTACCTTATATACCTGGCCTTTTTTACACTGCTTGCAATGATCGTTCTTGTTTCACAGTCAGCGTGCAAAGAGTTAATTCCCTAGTGCTATGGTACTTTGAACACATATCTGTGTGCTTCTTATTATTTATATACCTTTATTAATATTCAATTATAAACAAGGACACAATGGGAATATCAACCAATAGTATAATAAAAAGATTACGCAACAGATATAGATAATGTATGTATGGTTACTATTGTATCATATAATAATAAATAATAATAATATACCAAGTTAAAGTCTACTTTCAGTCCGAATGACCGCTCAGCCGACTGTACATATAATCCCCTGATCATCGAGCCATCTTGCCTATGAGCACTGCTAACATATGGCGCAGTCAAATGCAGCCGCAGTACCGACTCAGACCCTTCACAGGTACCCATTTTAACCCCTGGGTGGAGAGGAGCAATTCGCGGTACATGTCTTGCTCAAGAACGGGGATTCAGAAAAATCCCCTAGTCAGACCGCTGGTCCGGCGGGGGATCGAACTCACGACCCCTGGTACCGTAGTCCAATGTGTTAACCATTGGGCCACTACTAAGAGTATATAATCATGACTTCTACATGAAAAACATATCATATAATTTAAAGTTTCAATATACAGAAAAAGCATAACATTCGTATTAGAATTGTAAAAGACAATATGTATAATGCAATTATCAAAAACATATACATGTACATTGCACTTTTTAATTTCAATTACTATAAAATTAAAACGTTTTTAGGATAAATAAAATAGAGACAACGACGTTCAACAAAACAATCTGAGATATATAGAGCCTTTATTAATCCTACAATAAAACATGTTTGGAGTAAAAACATAATGCCTATCGGTAGAACCAAGTTCAATTAGTATGTTTGTTCTTATTTGGGATGGTAGTGGGTTGGTTAAAATAAACTATCCACTGTGCAAATGTGCTCGCTGCATGCATGGTCTATACATGTACTATGACAGATATAAATATTTATTTGAATAAATAAATAAATAACCACTCGATCTATGCTGTTATCGGTAGAGAATACGTCACTCTTCCCCAATAAACGCGTTTATGCTAAAATACCGTATGTCCATTGCTAACAGTTTGGAGCCTGATCAGACGCCGGGAAACACGGCGTCTGATCAGGTTCCAAACTGTTTGCTACTCAGATTAAAACAGAGAGTCAAAATGTTCATGGTCATGTAATTTTGTCAATTTCTTAAAATACGTTTGCGTTTGGTTTAGTTTCGTTTACGGGAATGAATGGCGTCTTCACTGTAAACATTTTAGGATCGCCTGGGAAATTGTTTCATGTAAATTCAGATCAAAATACACATAGGCGTTAGACAGTTCCATCATTAATCAATGAATTTTTCGTGACGAATTAGCCCAAAACTTCCAGTATTCGTATCGATACAGATAATGGCAAATCAATGCACTATCGCGCCTTAATAAATTTGCCAAAACTTGCGCTAAGCGTCTATTTAACAGGATATGTGTTTCAATTCTTTAACCCTATACTCCATAGCTGGATTCTAATTTTGAAGACAGGTGACCACTTGAAGCAGGTTGAAAGTAAAGCAGAATGCGTCTTAATGCACAATCTGCTTTATTTTATGTCTGCTTTAAGCTACCATCTATTAGGATATTGAAAAATACTTGTTATTATGGTGCATATTCATGATTGTATAAAGTGGAACTATTTTCTTCAAGACAGTGTATCACTTAATCCATGACAAAAAGTAATGCAGAGTTTCTACATTACGCTTGTTCTGCATTAAGCTATCGTCAATATTTTTATGCACTTAATAGCAAGATGTCTAAGACTATGTCTATGCTAAATATACGAATGATCGAGTAACACTAGAATGGCTTTAGCGAAAGACATGTTCAGCGGTTTTTGGCCTCAGCGGAAAAATGTTGTCAAGTGAAGAAGTGACCATAGATAATAGATGTTGACATAGATTGATAAAACCCGGGAGTTTTGACAACTTTTGGGCCTCGGACAACTGAAATGGACATGTGTTCGATCGCCATGACCACAATTATGTCATGAGAGTTTGTTTAGCAAATTTTTATCGCCGATGTTTGTATGTGCAGGGCTTGAAGAAGAGCACCAGCTACAGAAAAACCTCTCTATTACGACCACAAAATTGTATTATTTATTTAGTGTTTATGGCAGGTGACTGCTTAAAGCAAGGTGACAGTAAAACAGAAAGCTCCTAAAGGAGCTTTCTGTTTTACTGTTACCTTGCTGTAAGCTGTCATTTGTCTTTTATACAATCAATTAGGGATTTAAGTGGTCGTGATAGAGAGGCCTTACTGTATACGACTAAATAAACTAAGCCAGACTAACGTAGTTCTAATATGGTGTGGTGGGGGTTGCATACTTTCCCAATAAACGCTTTTCTGTTAAAACAATTATGTGTTGCAAACAGTTTGGACCCAGGTCATATGCCGTCGCTAACTAACTAACTGTGCAGACTGAGATTAGACGCCAAATTTACCCATAGACCCCATGCAACTTCAATAGACATTCCAGTTTCCAATTCAGTTTTATCTATTGCATTGCTATTTAGGGTTGGGTTTTTGCAATATACTGCAAATCATTACTATTTTCTTCCTGTATGACCTCTCTGATCTGGATCTACACTGTTTGCTTACTGTGGACAAGTGTACGCTTCTAGGAAGACGCACGTTGACGTTTGTACTCGTCATTTGTGGTCGATGGGTTAACCCACTGACTTGCGTAATAACGACTCTTGAGTGATTCTACGAATTTTAAATATTGCGTAATATTATTCATAGATATTTTAAAAACAATATATGCTATGAATTGCAGATCTTGGATTTACAACAATATCTATTAATAGAAATTAGAAAGCAACACAATCGTGAACTTTAACCCTTTCACTGTCAAAGACGTCAAAAGGCGCGTTTGAAAACAATCAGGGTCCAAACTATTTGACACTCGTTTCGAAATTCTGTCAGTCATGGTGTCGTAAATCTAACTTTGAACGATATTGCAGACAACAATATTGAAGCAGACGACACCAATATTATGGCGGTGATAGGGGAAAAACCTCACGTAAAATTTGCCCATGAATGGGTTGATGACGCGGCTTGCGAACAGGAACTGGGCTACTTAACGGATACTGTCAAAACTTTGTTTAGTGGTCATTCGATAAACCCATAAAAGGGTCTCTAAAAATAAGGGACAACTGAATGAAGAACGAACGTTATGCACATCTTCTCGGAAGCAGCATTCTTGTTATTTTGAAACTTACTGGACCTACCTAAAACTGTCCATGCAAAGTTATTAAAAGGTTTATGCGGTGAGATAGTACTCAATTGATTGGTACTTTAACGGGCACTTTACCACATCACTGTCTTACCTTGAGTACAATAGTTATTTGCAAGCAGTTTGGATCCTGATCAGACGCCGCGTAACGCGGCGTCTGATCGGGATACAAACTGTTTGGAGCTCATTCCAATATTTCTTTAGTGAAGATACCTAAAATTTAAATTTAAGAAATAAAAGCAGACGATATCAGTTAAAAATCAGTGAGGGGGTTAAGTATTCCAGTTGGAAAACCAGGCTCTTTCCATTTTTATCCTAACACCGTACGCAAAACATGTTTTTATTTTCTTACTGAAACAGTAGATATAGCAGTTCATTTTATCGAATGACGTAGTTTATGTTTATCGATTATCTCGATGATATGCCCATATTTCCCTCATGTATATTTTCGTTTTAGGGGGAATATGTTTGTTGTTTACTCATGCTTAATCAGTTTAACCCTTTCATCGTCATGACAACTAAAAAGTCGTCTTCACAAACAGTTTAGATACAGATCATACGCCTTGTCACGCGGCGTATGGCCAATATCCGAACTGTTTGGCCTTCGTATCAATAATTATAGAGTTTCAAAGTTGTTTTTATTTCCTAAATTGCAGACTACAAATTTTAGCAGACGACCTTTTGTCTACGAAATGGTTAAATTGGACGGTTAAATTTGGCTATAAAAGGGTTAATTTGTCCTTGCGTTATTTTGTATTCGCATGCTTCTAGCTTTCTTCTTTTTTTCGCTTTTGCAGTCATTTAGCCACTTTACTGCCTTGCTGTCATCTGCTTTAAGAAATTGTTTTCTGATTTTATTTATCATACTCAAATTTGAGGTAGATTTAGTTTGACTTAACAAAATATTGAAATAAGTGTCAAGCAGTTTTGATCCTGATCAGACGCTGAGTAAGGTGTCTGATCGTGTCTGATCTAGCTATAAACTATTTGACACTCAGATCAAAACGAATCGTTATAAGTTTAACACAAAAACCAAAAAAAACACTGTCATTTTCTACATTTTTGTTGCATTTTGTCTACATTTTATTGGGAAGGAATAAAGTTTTCTTCACTATATCAACTCCAACAGGTGTTGTAAAGATGTTGAAGAATCGCTGACGCTGTGCTGTTTCTGTAATTAAGCAGGCGTTTTCTTCAAATAGAGAAATGTCATCTTTAACACCAGTGACAAAGGCCTTGTTTACCAAATATTAGGACGATTCGTGAAGTGTTTTTACTGCACCACAAGTTCGGTGTTTGTTTCCAGCATTACCAGGAACACATCGTAACTGACGTTGACACTCAGCCCTTTTACAACTAGATTATCGTCTGCTTTAAACTTGTCGTCTGCTTTTATTTCTCCAATATAAATTTTAGGTATTTTGACTTAAAAAATATTGGAATGAGTGTCAAACAGTTTGGATCCTGATCAGACGCCGCGAAACGCGGCGTCTGATCAGGATCCAAACTGTTTGCAAATAACTATTGTACTCGGGGTAAGGCAGTGAAGGGGTTAAACGTGTCACCTGCAAAAAGTAGCAATCAAGTTTTATGAAATTTTGACCGTTGAAAAAAATCAATTCAATTGTTCAACAACATAGATTCAGATCAGATGCCGAGTTACTCGACGTCTGATCTGGATCCAACTATTTGGAAATTCAGATGAAGTCGCACCTAGCTAGATAATGGTTAACCCCTTCGCTGCCATGACGTCATCAATTTTCAACAATTGTCGTCTGCTTTTATTTTTAAATTTAAATATTAGGTATTTTGACTTCAGAAATATTAGTATCAAACAGTTTGGATCGTGATCAGACGCCGCGTTACGCGGCGTCTGATCAAGATCCAAACTGTTTGCAAATGCTTATTGTACTCGGGGTAAGGCAGTGAAGGGGTTATTGTAATCTTTGTAGTGTCTAATGTTGACTGAGATAAAAAGCAAACATAGATTCATCCGTGCAGGATGCAATAGAAGATGTGGTGAATTATTCCACGAACCAATTGAACGTCATGTTGATAATATACGGTCGTTCTTCGATATCTCAAACTCGCTTAATTAGAACTATCCGATTTGTGGACACATTAATTTCATTATTTCATGCTCGGTTAAGTCAAACATACCCGTATTTCAAAGTTAAAACGTGGCTAAGCCACGTTTTAACTTTGAAATACGGGTATGTTCGATCTAACCGAGTTCGAGATGTCGAAGTTCAACTTTACGTTGAGTTGTAGCTGTTTTTATATCGAACTTATTTACAGACACAGTCAACAACAATGTTTTAATATCATCATTTAATTACCATATATTATTGATTATGGAATATTATTATTATTGAGTATTACAGTGTACGTAGATTGTCTAAAAATGTTTTGTAGTTGTTGTTATAATTAGTATTAGATCTATTATTATTATTATTATTATTATTATTATTATTATTATTCAACAAATATTTATAATTATAGATTTACACGAACGGTCCAACGCATGCATACATGAAATAGATTTTGGATTTGAACCATATCTAGACATTCTGTCCCATAATCTTCGTTTTTATCTGGCTAAGTTAAGATTATCCTCTCATTCCTTAAAAATTGAAACTGGTAGGTACGGTAGGAACAGAATAGCAAGAAATGAAAGATATTATAGTTATTGTGATAGCCATGACATTGAAGACGAATATCACTTCATACTTATATGTAAAACTTTCTTAGATATCCGTCAGAAATATATTAAAAAATACTTTTATGCAAGACCAAGCTTTGCAAAATTGTGTGAATTACTCCAAAGCCAAAACAGTCAGGAACTTTTTAAACTTGCTTTATACGTTAAATATTCTTTCAGCAGGAGAAATAGTTTAGTGAACTCTTTCACTTGAGTCATCTCAAACTATACCTTTTGAAAGCGTAAATCTCAGTATAAATTCTATAGTTTACTGCCTAAACGAGTATTGAAGTGTATATGTTATAAATTCTATGTTTTGTGAACGCATGAAATAATGATAGAAACGTGACCTGTATGTAGTAAAATGTTTATATACTATTAAAACGATGTACGATGTACAAGTTGAAATAAAATATCTATCTATCATGAAAACCTCTCTGTAGCGAAAATTAAATAAAGTTTATTATTTTGTGGTTATGGCGTGTGACTGCTTAAACCTTTCCCTTATAGAAGCGACTTTTAGCACATTCATTTTATTCATCCGCTGAAGAAAATAGTTCCAAATTATACCGTAATGAATATGTGTCATATTTAATACTTTCCTTATTCTAGCAGTTAATAGCTTAAAGCAGGCTGAAAGTAAAGCAGAATGCCAAACTAGTAATTTTCTACATTATGGAGGAGCATGGGTTCTTCTTTTTTTTTACTCTAAATTCGTACAATGTCTATCTGCCACTTTACTCTCGATTTCTATCTGTATATCATTCTTAATCTGAGCTATTTTCCAAGTGTCTTTCTTTGGTTTGTTTACAGCTTAACCCTTTATACTGCATAGTCTCTTTCTAGTTTGAAGACATGTAGGTGGTCACTATAAGCAGGCTTTAAGTAAAGCAAGAATTCGCCATCATGCGATTTCTGCTTTACTTTAAGCCAGCTTTAAGCTACCATAAGCTATGATAAGAAAATATTTTTTATAAAAACATATTCACGACTGTATAAAGTGGGACAATATTTTCAGCGGAATAAGAAATTACATGCGTAAAATGTGTAGCCATATATGGAATAATGGGTAAATTTGTGTTTTTCGGCCTTTAGAAAGAAGAGATGACAGTCTTTAAGAAATGTGTCAGCTTACTGCAGGGCAAAAGTAAAATGACATATATTTTTTTCCCATTTAAAGTCCATTGTTTTATGTTCTATACGTGCGCCTTGTCTATTTCTTCTAAAATAACGCATATTAACCAGCCCCTAATGAAATTCTAACCTGTCAAAATAAAAAGAGTCATTAAAAGCATGTACAATCTGATTCAAATAAAGACAGAAAACTCCTTAAAGAGATAACTGTTGTACTATCAGTCTGCATTAAGCAACCACTTGTCTTAAACATTTAGAATAACCATGCAGCAAATGACTAAATTAAGCGAATGCTTAAATCAAGTTTCACTGTACATGTATTACACAAAACTGACCACACTTTGGCAAAGCAAACATGAAGTGGACATTAGCGTAATATTTGCTGAAAGTGAAAGAAAACCCTGCAAGTTTGCTCAGGAAAAGGATGTGTACTTTCCCTGGCCATTTTCAGTCGAAAAGTTTACACAAGAAATCATGGAAGACTGGACAAATTAGCCAAACTAGACCAAATATTTCCGCTCTGATATTGTTACTCATACATGATCGAGCGAAATCTGATCAACTAAAGGCGGCGCTAGCACTGTTAACCTTCCGTAGGTCACAGTTGGGATTTTTGTTAACTGCTGCAAACAGTTTGAATCCAGATGAGACGCCGAGTTACTCGGCGTCTCATCTGGATCCAAACTGTTTGAGGCTGTGATGATGTTAAGTGCATGAAAATTTCTGATAAATTAAATAATGAGAAAGGTTGCAGACGACAAATTTGGCAGACGAGAATTACAGCGCGTGCTTAATGGTAAACATATCGTTACCAGCCAAAGGCTAACATTATAATACAAACAGAATTGTCGTGACACAAACCAAGTATGGATGATAATACAAACACATCTATTCACTTGTTTCAAGGAGTGTTTTCCTTTGAAATAGCGATCATTAAAAGGTTGGAGAAATTTAAACACAAAATTGGAAATTTAAATAATACATGTATGACATTTTAACCTCCCTCAAAGTATTTCATTGAGATATAGATCGGATGTACGTTACAGAAAATCTCTAGGCATAAAAAAAATCGTACGTGAATATGAATATCTACCATACCCATAATTCATGTTTATCGTCTACTAAAGTTGACAGAAACAAACAGTGTAGACCATGAAGAGGTCTGTAAGGTATGTAGTGTTTACTGTTTCATATGAAGTGTTCTCCTGTATGGACAAACACTGTATTGTCATAAGATCGACATTATTTATCAAACCGAAACCTTGCAGCAAGCACACAGGGAGAGTTCATTGCAATATCCAGGCAAAATTGGTTAACCTGTATAACAGTATTAACCCTTTGAACCCTAGTCCCGCATATAGGCGTCCTTTTCAAACAGTGTACATGTGAATAGTATACTTGTCCTGTGCAAACAGTGAAGACCCAGATCAGAGGGCTCCGAAAGGAGCCCTCTGATCAGGGTCTTCACTGTTTGTCATAATGCCAAACATTGACAAAAACAACCCTTAAAAGTCAGAAATGGACTAGACTAAAATGGAAACTGGAAGTATCCATTTAAAGTGTCAGGGAGGAAAGAGTTAATAACATAACATGTTATGTATTAATAATAATAAAAACTGAAAAACTGAATAATGATAATAATAAAATAACACAGCAATAACTTTATTTTCATCCAGGCACCGTTGTGCAATATTAGGGAGACGTAGTCTACATACAACAGTTATAAAAAATAAGACAAGCCATATCTATGTATCAATCTTCACCCTCAAACAATAAGATGTGATCCAAACATTCCCAATCAAGTATCGGATTCTTCAAAGAAATAGTTTTACTTCTACGTACAAGCCAGTAAAAAACATATCACCTTGAAGTTCCGCTTACAAAGTTAAACATGTTCAGAGCTGTTTGTTGTTTGCAAGTTTTCACGGAAAACACAAACTGTAGGTGTTGGTCGAGCGTAACAAATGTGGGCGGAGTTACTTACCTACCCGTAAGTCTGAGCATGCGCAAACTGACCAGTGTCCAGTGTTTTAACTGGGGATTAACGTATGTAAACAGGCAACCACGTGTTGAGATTAACATAAACCGTCGGATTTAGCTAGGAAACGGTCAGATCATATTTACGGACTTAAGAAGGCTTAAGTTGTATCATCATTAAACTGTATTAAGTTCTTTACTTACTGTGCGATTTGTATTTTTAAAAAATTCAGGGAAAAGAACTCTGAGATTTAAAAAGAATAAAAATAAGATAATCGAAAACACTTGGAACTTAAATTTGGACTAGAAGTAACACTGCTGTTTATTACTTCTTAAGTGCCCGGATTAATGATGCTGGACACGGAAACGAGGCCGATTACAAGTGACATGATGATGGGGTACATGTATAATCAGCAAATGACGTCCAATTCAGATGAAAGTGACAAGAGCGATAACTCTGCTGAATCTCTCAATCACGCCGACAAATCGCCCGCAAGTAGTCCAGGTAAAAAGTTAACAAATTTCTGTTTTTTAAATTCGTTCTAACTTTATTAAACGAAACTAAATAAAGAGGCTTAAATTTGTTTTAATACAGGTGTTTGTTTAATGCAGGATGCCTCAATACCGAAAGCTCCATAAGTAGCTTTCGGCATTTATCTTATCCTGCATGAAGCAAATACCTATTTAAAATAATACGTGTATACTTTTTCATCTTATTTTGAGGACCGATTAACTAAAGTGTGCCTTAATCAAATCATCATCGATTACATGTTTAAGCCAGAATTAAGCAAATTTAAAGCGCCAATAATCGGTGTGTGTTATATTTGTTTATAAGATTAGGATGATAAGTCAACGATGGCAAATTGAAATGTGTTAATATATAAAGATATTTTGTCAACTCATTTACTTCTAGGATTTCACATGAAAAATACTGACTCTGTAAAAAACTAACATTACATTGCACAAATCTTATCTGTTATAACTCACCTCTCACCCAATATCACACCCTCTCTCTGTCTTTCTCTATATGCGCGTGTGTGTGTCTCTCTCTGTCTGTCTGTCTCTATGTCTCTCTCTCGCTCTATCTCTCTACCGTCTATCTCTCTCCTTTCTATCTCTACTTTTCTTTCACTCACACATTTGATATCTAAATTTCAATCACATCTTTTTTATTTAGTCACGTATGATTATTATAACACAACGCTCCCCCATGCAACTCTAAATTGTCACTGCCTAAAACCCATTAGCGTGAAAATCAATCAGTTCGTTCAAGTGTACGTCAGAAATCAAAGAATCAGACATAATGGGTGAATCTCGCTGGTGAAATTGTATCGGAAATTGGAAATTGTCACATGGACATGAACACTTAACTCCTTCACCGCCATACCCATAATAATTTTGTTATTTGCAAACAGTTTTGATCCTGATCAGACGCCGCGTAACGCGGCGACTGATCAGGATCAAAACTGTTTGTCACTCATATCAATATTTTCTAACTCAAATTATCTTAAAAATAAATTTCAGAAACTAAAAATCAGACGAGAATCAGATGACGTCACGGCGGTGTAGGGGTTAATTTCTCAATCAGTTGATACACTGAAATTACCATATTAAAATTTAATCAACTGTGGACGGAAAATTGTTATCATTATTAGATATGTTAGCTGCCGCTTAGTTGTAAGTCTATAATTATAAACAAACCTCTTTGAATTTTGAATAACTACAATCAAATTTGTGATTGAACAAAACATAAATACCGAAATCTTTTTTTGTGAAAACTGTATTATTAATAATATGTATTCAATAGCCCCCTGTCTTGACATTCATTTTTTTTTTAATTTTCTCCACTTAAAACTGTGTTTTCAACTGAGGTTTGGTTTGTGATTTTACAGATATTAGAAACAGCTTTATTTATATTATGTTATTATAAGTAGATCTACTATATTTTAATTGTTACTATAAGCGAAACCTTTTCTGCTTTTTAAATGTAGCCTTTTCTGTATAATTTTATTATTTACACGTAATGCTGCTATTCTTTAACACACATTTACTTGTATAAATTTGTAATAATGAAAATAGTTCTTATATATTGCACTTAGTTTATATTTAGATATCTACATTTATTTTGCTCTCAATCAATGAGCCGTCTGTTAGTACAAAAATAAAAGAGAGGAAAAACAGTGTATACCTAGATCAGTCGTTTAGTTTTCTATGTTACTGTATATCTAGATCTACACAGTTAGAATTTACAGAGCGACTTTGTAATAGCGGTGTGTTGTTGTTGTTTCTCACTATTTTATAATTACAATATGTAGTTTTACCTGCCACGTGTCGGTGTTACCTTGCCATAATTACAGAAGAAAGAACCAATCAGTGTAGACCAGAAAACCTACATCTACAGTCACACATGTGTTAGACGGCATCACTATTGAATAACCAGGGCGCTTTCTATAATCATTTTGTTGCTTAATGCAGAACAAAAGTAAAGCAAAAAGCTCCTATAGGAGCTTTTTGCTTCACTTTTATTCTGCATTAAGCTTTCATCTTTATTTCAGACTTGTAAATTATATTATATTGAATGCACGCTAAACACAAGTCTGCCTGTACGCCAATTGCCTTGCATTTTATCACCTGTGTCACCGTGTTTTGATAGTACATGTCACGCTGAAGTATTTTGCATGTCTTTGGCACCGTGTTTTTACGGAGGATTACGGAGACATTCTCGGGTCCCGAGCAATACTTTGGCCCGCAGGTCAAAAGACCAATCATTTAGATAAACTAATCATCACTGTTAATAAAGATCTATGGAAACATTACAAAAACTCGATAATACAAATGCCGTTTCAACGAAATTGGGAAACATTGATGTCAAGAATGGGTAGATGATGTCAATTTCTAGCATTGTATTGGAATGTTTTTAAAGCGAAAAGAGTGACAAAATTGTTAAGATATTTTTTTGTTATAGTATACAAGGTCCACCTGTTTCTAGTTTTGAAGACAAGTTACCATTTAAAGCAGGTTGAAAGTAAAACAGACAGAATGCGCTTTAAAGCACACTCTGTTTTACTTTCTGCCCGCTTAAAGTTACTATCTACTACGATATTGAAAATATTTCTAATTATTCATATTCATAATTGTATACCCTGTAACTATTTTCTTCAGTGGAGGTATAATGGCTTTTAAAGACGATTTATTGAGAAAATGGTTAAAAGCAACATGCTAGAAAGAAAGAAAACACGCCTCCGTTGAGAAAAAGACTCCTGTATCCTTGGCAAAAGTAATGTTGAAAAGCTTCTAAAGAATCGTCTGCATTACTTTCGCCCTGGATTGAGCTCCTATGTGTCTTAAAACAACAATACCACTTTGCATTAATCTCGCCGAGTATTAATGGTTACTCTTTTTTTGCAATACCAATAGCCTTCTGATTACATACATGTATTTGTTTTGTTTTTCAGATGTAGGCCTCCCTCCACACGAGTCCCTTTACGCTAAACAGGACTACATCAAGCCCGAATACATCAAGACCTCCGACTACCCTGCCCCACCCTCACAGCATCCACTGCAGTCGCAGATTCACCCGGAAATGACGTCAATGGCATACCCACCCGTCAGTTCCAAACCCAGTCCATACAGTGTAAATGGCATCAGTCTGTCGTCACCAAACGTTGATATGATGCATCCTGCCATGCAGTACCAAAGTAAGTAGCCCCTACTGTCTTTTACCCATGTTCTGTTACATGCGATTTAGACGACATTGTCGTGCGAAAACCAGACCAATGGCATTTTAAACAATTGAGACAAAGACTTGACGTCACGTCAAAGGCACGGCGTCTGGTCGGATCTACACTGTTTGACGCTATCAGACACATTTACAGTAGGCTGTTACCTATTTTTTTTGTTTCCAAACTGTTTGACACTTATTTCAATCTTACTTCTGTCAAAATCAAAATAAAAAATTGAGAAATAAAAGCAGACGACAATTGTTTAAAATTGACGACGTCATGACAGTCAAAATGTTCATCAAACAGCGAACCAGAGATGACGACTAAGCTTTGTCTACACTGTTCAAACAATGCAATAATACTGGTTTCCTCACGGCGTTGCTTATATATATAGACATCAATATATAACAGTGTTGGTATCCACACACCTGGCTGCTTGGTGAACTAGGCGAGCTTTTGGACCACCTAGCCGCAAAAATACATCACAAAACCCAGCCCCAGCTGGAACTGAAAATGGCGATCTTCCGTATCTCGCATATGAATACACTGTTTTGTGCTGCGCCACGGGGTTCGGTATAAAATTAATTGTATTTTTAGAATATCGAGGTGCGAGCTTGTACGTTTGTAGACTGAAATTGCAAATCAAAAACATTTCTGTTATGAACCCCTTTACTGCCTTACCCCGAGTTCAATGGTTATTTGCAAATAGTTTGGATCCTGATCAGACGCCGCGTCACGCAGCGTCTGATCAGGAACTAAACTGTTTTACACTCATAACAACATTTCTAAAGTCCAAATACATAAAATTTAAATATTTGATTATAAAAGCAGACGATAATTGTTTAAAGCAGATGACGTCATGACAGGAAAGGGCCTAAAACTTGTGAAAATACCGCAAATGTATACAGCAAGGTAATGCTTAGTTGGGATGTTTTTCACGATGTGCTCTCAGTCAAGACGAGTCGCTCCTATGAGTGAGAAACGACAAGACAGTAACTCTACGTTTTTACACTCACTCAAAACAACACTAGTTTTCCGTCAGAAAGGCATGTGACCCATTAAAGCAGGGTGAAAATAAAGCAAAAAGCTCCTGCAGGAGCTTTTTGCTTTATTTTCATCCTGCTTTAAGCTGCCTTCTGTCTTTAAAAGCATAAATGAGTACTGGATTGAGTGGTTTTGATAGTAGAAATTTACGTTATTACCTCGTATGGAAATATTCGTAACTGCATTTCCTCGGAGTGCTGCCATTTATTATTTACATTTTGTATCAGAGGTATAAATGAAGCGTAATGGGAAAGCCACAATTCTATCATAAAAAATTTAACATCCAACTTTATGAATGGCAATAAAGCGAAAATTTAAATATTGAAATGATTGGATATCAAACATCCCCGTTTCCGCCCGTGTGTCGATTGTAGGAATGAATAGTTTCGCAGTCACACAACTTCGACCTCGTATTCAAAACACAGACGAACATAAATAAACCCAATGACATAAAGCTGTCAGAAAGACATTACGCCACTGCTATTTCGGCTCGCTCTTGCTACATCCTTTAGAAAGATGCTCTTCACATCCGAAGCTTTGAAGGCGAGAATGCGACTCTTTCAAAATATGGGTGGGCAGGGGTAATGGGTTTACGAATAAAAACCGAAAACCATATTGAGGAAAGTGCTGTGGCGGAGAGAATAAATCAGAGCTCGGTTAACACTTTATTGGAATTCGATTTGCCGGAAACTCCTCAAGGAAATGCTCGTTCACACATTAGTATCAAGAAAATCGGGGGATTTCCAAGACAACGAAATATGCTTGAAATTGGCTTGTATAAATAGTCATTACCCTAACGACCCCATTGGCTTCCATTACTGGTTACTGCATCAGGGATGATGTTATTATTTCCCGTCTAAGCAAAGCATAAATGTAAGCAACATGCACTAAATCTATGAAATGACAAAGGTTTTGACAACATTGACGATTTACTAGACTCTTAATAATAAACAGTTTTAAGTCTATGTTACAATGAAGAAATAATTGAATAGACTGAACGAGTCTTTAGATACATTTCAATCTGTACTTGTGGTGCTTCAAAAATACGCATCGAACGCGAGCCTTTAATACCCATTGTCCACAGTTCTGTTTCATATGAAATGTTCTGTTTTGTAGGCAAACACTGCAGTCTCTTTAGATAACCCTTGTAGATCTAGAAATGAAATCTTCCAGCAAGCATATAGGGAGAACCCATTGAAATATTCCGACATAAATGGGTTAGAATATCAAATGTTTGACACAATAGGACTTTAGCCACGGCTTTAGTTAACATGCAGTTAGTATTGTGTGAGCGGGTCCCGACAAAACATTGGCCACGTCTTTAATAGGACAAAATTCTTTTCTCAATGTCACGTACAAGACAGACCAGCTGAAAACAGAACACGAAATTCACATTCCCGACCCCAACCCTGTATAGAAAACAAACTATCATAGCTTCATTGACTTATTCAGCGGTGGACTTTTTATTTTCAATTTTACATACTAGATACGTGTTATATGGAATCATGCTCAATTCAGTTATCAAGCGTGGTATCTTATATAAAATATCTTATAACAAAGTTTCAAAATCTACTATTACGATCAAAACATTAATAATTTATTTTGTACTTAAGGGCACCCGACTGCATAAAACAAAATAAAAGTAAATCAAAAGGAGCTTTCCGTTTTACTTTCATCTTGCTTTAAGCTGTCGCCATATATGCTGCTTATTTTCATGGAATGTAATAGCTGGGGTTCTTTTCCTTATATTTTATCCTCCTTTAAGCTACCACCTGTCTTTAATACCACCGACGAGTATCCATTGAATAATTATAACAATACTCGTAATTGTGGGACTCATTTTTCTGCAATTCATATTTGCCTTCCGAATCCGTTCACTTCGATTTTCGTTAACATCAATTTGTTCGTATATAAACATGTCACACATGTTGCAAGTCGCGCAGGCTCACAATTCGCCTTAACGAGCAAATAATTTGAAAATCATTGCATTCCAAATAAAGAACACCTTTTGTATAGAAATACGAGGGCTGAAACAACACTATGGAGTTTTACCGTTTGTTTTCATAAGGGAAAATGCATCTTAATGTATATATACATTTTTAAAGCATATCCATATTAACATTTTATATATAATATATATAGAGAGAAGTCTCGTTAAAATATGCATGTTTTAAACTTTGTTTTTGAAATGTAACAAATATAGGAAACATGTTGGTGAATTGTGTTTCGGTTCTGATTCATATAAAGTATTTATGAGAACAAGGGATAACCCATATCATGGTGTTCTAGATTTTGATCAACTTTGCAAACTGTCTGAACCCAGATCAGACGCCGAATTACTCGGCGTTTGATCTGGATCCAAGCTGTTTGATATTGGAATTGAGAGGTTTTTTTAATTTAGAAAAAAAGACAAAACACGATTTGAGTTAACGCGCAGATGAAATTTCGAAGCAGACAAATTTTTAGCGTGTTTAGGGTTAAGGCGATTAGGGCCGATTTCTAACGTTAATCCAGATTAATACAGTACGAGCAAAAGGCGCGGTTAATAAAAGTTCATAAACGCAACTAACCAGGTTGTGACAATGTAAGGATTAAGTTGGATACATTATTATGTTGTCATCTTGTAATATTTCACCAGTACAGTAAACCCACCCTTTCCGACTTCTCTATAGAATATTCATATATGGCGCATATAAAAAAAACTTTCTACATTTCGTTTACGCAAAATTCAGCTATCACATGCTTTAACAATCGAAAACGAAATGTTAAAGTTGTAATATTTTTCTTCATCTAATCAATCTATCAATCAATATGACTATAGGAGTTGACATCAACCAAATACATGTAGTCATTGTTTATTTCTCGTCACCATGGTGTCACATGATTGTGTACTGTTTTTGTTTATGAATGTACATGTACATAAGGACAGTTAAAACTCAAATTATAGAACTCACTAACATCGAATTTACCCATTATTTTTCATTTGATTTTTAATTGCACAATCTTAACCATTCTAATTAAACCATGTTTCAAATTAAAACGCACGCTCGCTACGTTTTACCTCTGAAATAAGAACTACTTAAGCGATTTCTATTCATCGAGAATAACTCTATTCTTAAGGTATATTATTTTGACATTAAACATAACTAAAATGTTTGTGGGGTTTATTATAAGAAAAAATACATTTGGAGAAATAATAGTTCGGTTATGTACTACATGTATGTGTTTTTGATATGAAAATAATATTGTAAACCACTCAGTAACATGTATGTTTCTTGATTTTGTATATCATACCCATATTTGACAATGTACCCTTTTTATTTATCCAGTGTCTCCCTACCCACCAGGTAACCCAAGGAAACAGAGACGAGAGCGAACTACTTTCACCCGCGCACAACTAGACATCATGGAATCCTTGTTTCAAAAAACAAGATACCCTGACATATTCATGCGCGAAGAAGTTGCACTAAAAATAAACCTGCCAGAATCACGTGTTCAAGTAAGTAGTACCATTTTAATGCTATAATCTAAAGATAATTACTAAATACGTATTTGGTCCTTGCTGTGTGGGAAGCGAGTATATACACAGCTTGCAAACAGTGTAGATAATTTGTTCCTCTGGTTTTAGAAGCTATGTGATCAGAGTCTCCACTGTTTGCCGAACTTTTAATTATTTTGGAAATAAATTCATTGGGAGACAACATAAACTTGTCATTATTTAGAAAATGTAATGGTTCATCTGGTATGTCAGTATTGTAAAGGTTCAGGCAAGCAGATACATGTGAAAGAAAAATGTTTCTTATGAGTTTCGGTACTGAAAAGCCAAGTCACTTAGGCAATCGCCCAGGCTGACTAGTTACAGTGGAGAAAACGTTATTCTTTCCCAATAAACGCGTTTACGCTAAAACTATTATTTCTATTGCAAACAGTTGGGAGCCAGATTAGACGCCGGGTAACCCGGCGTCTGATCAGGCTCCAAACTGTTTGCCGCCAATGATAAACATGAGTTATCAGAATTGTCCAAAGGTTGCCCTTTTCTACATTTAAGTGCTTTGCGTTTGAGTTTTGTTTGCGTTTAAACGCAAAGGAATAACGTATTCTCCACTGTATACTGACAAGGAATGTCTTGAGTTCATTAACTCTTGTCATGCTATAAAATATTTCTGCTTCAAAATTCTCCACTGCATCTATTTCCAATTTCTATTTCTAATAGCTATACAATTAAATACGTCTATGTACTAGTCCAAACAGTTTGGATCCAGATCAGACGCCGAGTTACTCGGCGTCTGATCTTGATCCAAACTGTTTGCAAATACCTTACAAGCCGCGCTTGGCATACGAATGGTTAAAGAAATACCATTCAATGGTTGCATAGCTTTATAGAGAAAAGGCTGTTTGAGAGGTACTCGGTTATGAAAACAAACCTTATTTGGAAAGAAAATATTTGTCGTTGGTCAAAAGAAAACAAGTTGTAAGACAGGTCAAAAACTTTTGGCCTGGAGCTGTAGGTTTAGCGCTGTTGACTTAACGGAAACCTTGGCAGAGAAACGAGGGCTGCATCAGTTACCAAAATACGGAAACGACAAGGCTTCACCAGAAAAAAAACCGAACATAAATAAAACAACAAACTCATATTATAAGAACTACTACTTAAATTGTTACTGCGCTTACTTCTACTACTTCTACTGCTACTTCTACTTATATTGCTACTACTACTACTATCATAATAATTATTATCATATTTATTATTATCATCATCATCATGTTGATATAAAATATAATTATATATAACGATAATAGAAATTAGTAATTAACAATTAACCGCATTTACATAAACAATGCACTTGCAAGTTTTCATAGAAAAGGAATGGCGTATTGCTTGTCTTCCGACGTACTTAGATTTGGAACTTTTGACTCGTGGTTTTTCTTAAAATCATTTCGACCAATTGGCCAAACGTCAGTTTAGTAAAGGTCCACTTGAGTCAAACGCCCCGTTCACCGCAATTCACGTTAACGACGAAACCAGAATAACCATTGCAAATACAGTTTGAATCCATATGAGGCGCCGAGTTATTTTGCAATATATCCCTTAATAATCAAAAAGTAGATTAGACTTTATTAGAAACTGGGATTTATCCATTTGAAGTTTCAGGGGGGAGAGTGTGTTAAAAGGGTTAAATGAAGAAGTGTTATTATGACCGTATTTTGTCACCACGTGTCGAGTAGTTACCATGCAGGTTATAGCGTTACTATAAAGGTTATTGAGCCCGCCATTCTTTTGTGTTCAGCTTCTTTTTATCTATTAATTAAGTTGAAAATTATCGGGAAATTAACTTTCGCTCTAATCCCAAATCCATTAGAAACGGCCTGTAATGGCGGTTGGCTATGAGCAACGTTGTGGTAATTGAATAGGGGCAAGAAAACGCTGGGCTAATAAAAGGACTTCATATGCCTACACACAAAACATCTGTAAAAAGCAACTAGACTACTCACGTCCTCCTGAAAGCAGGCGAAGGAAGTATCGCCGGGGACATTGCTACGTCCTTCCGATCTTTTCAAGCAGAACTCAAACATTGTACTCGCTGAATGTAAAGGAACATAGAATACGCATTATGAGAGCTAGGCTCATAGAATCGTACCAATTATAGTCCAATACACTTTCCAAGGCACGGAAATACGTGCAGAAAATTGAAAATTACAGTCAAGATTGTGTCAAGCGATCTTTTTTTTAAAGAATTGTTTAAATATCTAAAGTTTGGTCATTGATCAATGCAGAATAAAAGTAAAGCCGAAAGCTCCTAAAGGAGCTTTCGGCTTTACTTTTATTATGCATTGAGCTGTCGTCTGCAGTAGAAATTGGTGAATATTTTTGTGGGTGAGACGCTTAATACAAGATTGGCTGTATATTTGAATTGAATTAGTTCTAGAAAGCTTCATATTTTTCACTGCCATAATTAATATCTCATGTCTGAAAAAAGAATAAATACGCGTAAAAAATGAAAGATAATAAGAGGTGTGCGGCGGCAGACGATAGTTGTCTTAGTCACGTGCTTGACGACATGATTGTATTCTTTGAGCAGTTGACGTGAACCCTGACACTGCTGCATTGTCGTCTGCTTAAAACTGTCGTCAGCAAAATATTCAAATTTAATTTTTATATACTTCTAATTGAAGAAACCTTATACGTGTGTCGAATAGTATGGATCCTGGTGAAACGCAGAATAGCTCGTGATCTGAACGAAATAAAAAATGTTTGTTATTTCCAGCGAAATTCGTGCTGAGCGGTACTAAGGTTAAAAGACATTAGTGAAGCAGAGATATGAAATTAACTTAATTTTGAGCTTGATCAGAACTATTGAATTTTTTTTGTTCAAAACCGAAACAATTGAAAAGTGCAATCCAGTAAACTAACCACATGAATCGGGTAAAAAATCAAAGTAATGTGATTAGTGCAAAAAGCTGAAAATAAAACGCCGAGAGGGAAATGACACGGAAATAAATGATGGATAAAAGACGTGTAGTGTAAATGGCACCTGGAAATGTATTCTGAATGCGTTGCTGTTCAGGGCTCCAGATAAGAAGAGTATTTCAAAAACTAACATCTCTATTTCTGCACGGAACTTTATGGCGTGACTACTCATTAGAATGGCGTCGAGACCAATATATTGAATAGTCACGCCATAAAGTTCGGTGCAGAGACGAAGGAGAAACTTTTGGAACAATTGAGTGTACTCTCTTTCTCTTATCTGAATCTCTGACATTTTCGAAAATATGATATAGATTGTCAATTTCTTGGAACTTAACTCTCATTTCTATATCTATGTTTCACTCTTTCATTATCAGATTATCATCTGCTTAAACTAATTTTTAGAAGAAAAAAAACCTGAATATCACAGGATTGATCATACGTTAGTAATATTTGTGAAACGTTTCTAACCATTTGTCTTGTATTTGTAGGTGTGGTTCAAAAACAGACGTGCAAAGTGCCGACAACAACAGAAAGCTAAAGAAGGCAATGCTAAATCGCCCACCCCAAAGAAGGCCAAGTCTCCACCTCCTCCACCAATCTCACCCGGCTACATTAAATCCACCCCGGTATCAAGTCCACTGACAAACGGAAGCAGTATGAACGCCGCCACGTCGATCTGGAGTCCGGCTTCTATCGCGCCTGTGAACGAATTAATGTATTCAAACAGCTGCATGCAGCGAGGGTCGTACCCAATGAGCAATATGCATAGTGGCTACTCTCATCAAAATTATGGACCATCTTCTTATTACGGAAATTCTCTGAACTCGGACTACTTGTCTCAAATGCAACTTCCGGTGATGCCTTCCAACCAAGCCAATTCAATGGCTAACTCTTATTCAAATCAGTATACCACCCTCCCACCCACACAAGGACTCTCCCGCCCTACGGGTGGAGACTGTTTAGAATACAAGGACGCAGCTTCCTGGCCAAAGTTTCAGGTGTTGTAAGGCCGTTCAAATTGCTAGACAAAATACCGTCATGTGATTATTATGAACTGCTAAGAGTCGGGAACCACGCTAAATCCGGGCCCCTACTAGCGTCCAGCTACCTTCGCCCTGGATAACATTCGCCCTCTTGCAGAGAAATAACGCGAAAAGTGTTATCTAAAAAGGGTGCGGAAAGTGGTATACTTTTCTGAATGATGGACAAAGGAATTGTACCACTTCATAGGGTAAAGAGTATAAAGACCACTGAAAATAGCTATCAGGATATTAAGTGCTTCTTGAAATCGTAGATCTCTAAATAGTCTACAAACAGACACGTTCGAAATAGATCTGATCGCAACTTTTCGCTGTGACTATTGTGACAATCATTAACTCCATCCTATGTAATTAATATGATAAATGATTATGTTAACCCCTTCACTACCATGACGTCATCAGCTTTAAACAATTGCCTTCTGCTGTTATTTCTTAAATTCAAATTTGAGTTTTTTTGACTTAAGAAATGTTGAAATGAGTGCCAAATAGTTTGGATCCTGATCAGACGCCGCGTTATGCGGCGTCTGAACAGGATCGAAACTGTTTGCAAATGACTATCGAAGGGGTTAGCTCCATCCAATGTAATTATTATGTTAAATATTGTTAAGAGTATAATTAATCGTTTCCCTCTACAAAACTACCTAAAGAGGGCGCTACATGTACCAGCTACTCCACATAAGTGCCACTAATGAATATTCATTGAATGTGTTAATGCACGTGCCAGTAAAAGTAGGATGAGAGTAGCTGAAAGTTTCAATATGAACTTTCTGGTATCCTTTTATCCTGCATTTAGCAGCCACTCGTCTTAACATATGTTCATATTGGTAATTTGCATATTCGGCTGTGGTGAAAATACAAAATGATGTTTCTGACGATACAGAAAGCACGGTAGAGCTACCGAAAAATAAATTAATAATACGAAATAAATATTATGTTCATGCACTACTTCGATAGCGACCGTGTCGGTATAAAGTAAAAGACAAATTGTATGTGAAAAATTAATTTTTCTGTTGCCGGTTTATTTATTATTTTGGGTGAAATCTACAAACAAATACCTCCATTTTTAATTTATTAAAATCCATTCATTTCGTTTACAGTAACTACATATTTGAGCATCGACATTCCATATCATTACATTCGTTTAACCATTTCATCGTCAATTTTTACCGTATTTTAACCCTTTCGCCATATTTGTCGTCTGCAACTTTATGAAAAATTTATACTTTGAAGATTTCATTGAATAATTATCTTTACTAGTGCCTAGCAGTTTTGAATCATGATCAGACGCTCCGATATGCGGCGTCTGGTCTGGTTCCAAACTGTTTGCAAATTCTACTTTAGGCGACTATGGCGGTGAAAGGGTTAACATAGACAATTTCCCAGGTCTTCATTGCATTCCATTCTTTACCATTCCACGTGTTTTTGTTCACAGGTACCATGGCTAGGTACCGCTGTTAACTAAACCTGGTCATGACGAAAAGAAATTTCGGACATCGTAAACAGTGTAGAGCCTGAACAGACGCCGCGTTGAAAACGCGGCGTCTGTTCAGGGTATACACTGTTTGAAACGACAATAAGGAAAATGTTATCGACTATGACAAAATAATTGCGTAGAACCTGATAGGCGCCTAATGTCTTGTATTAGTCTTGTCTTTGTTTACAATGACTGAAAGTCTTTTTCTTATGACCGGGTTTGAATTATATTTATATATGACGTCTATAAAGCAAGACATTTTCCCCCTTCTGAGAAATACTCTGTACGGAATAAATAAAATCTATATATTGATAGTCTTGTCAAGGAGATGTGTGCATCTAATGGTGTAAATAGTAAAACATAAAACATACGACCTTATAGAAAGTGCAGCCACCAGTGGTTAGAACTGAATAAAATATTTTCTCAGGAAGCTCTTATTAGAAGTGAGTCGAATGCTTTGAATTTAAACCACGTTCATGCCAATTTAGTACGCATTGCATACGCAAATAAGATAAAATTAAACGTTGCGCCTTACCAGTGTATGCTATGTTTTAATTTTCAAAAATATATATATATCTCCATTTTCAGCTATATGGACACATAATGTAGTATGTTTTGTCCCTTATTCTACTTTTGAACTACATGTATTTCCAACCAGGAAACATGGAATGATCTAATGAATTACTCTAGAGATAGACAGGTTTGAAATTCAGCAGAAGACTATCGGTCAACCTGTGTTTAACGGCCACTTAAACGATGTCTTTACCCGTTACACCATAAATATGCCTCCTTTTTAAACATTCATTTCATTATTATGTTGAAAATAAATTAGTTCGAATTTATACACTAATGAATATGTACCACAAGAAATATACTTTTTTCATATCCTAAGAGATATTGGCTTAAATCAGGCTAAAAGTAAAGCAGAATGTGGTTTAAGGTATATTCTGCTTTTCTTTCAACCTGCTTTAAGTGGTCACCTCTCTTCAAAACTAGACTCAGGTTATGGAGTAAAGGGTTACAGAAACGATGCAGTTTAATTCAGGGTACACGTAAAAAAAAACACAGGTGTGTTCTCTATTACTTCTGCATGAACAATACAGTGACCAATTCACATTTACATGTAGCCACGTTTCACCATGAACTGACCGTTGAACACATGTTGTACTGTATACCGAGGCTGATGTATCTGTAGCCGTCCTTTCTGCCAGAAGACTAATGTTAATTACCAGTGAAGACTTTTCAGTGAAACTTCGCTATTACGACCACTCAAAAAACAGTTTTCGTGTTGAAGAAAGGCTGTTATGATTTCGCAAGTTTGTATCTTACATCAAGATTAAAGTAAAGCAGACGTGTCCTAGAGGAACTTTCTTCTTTACTTTCATCTTGATTTAACTCTTTCACTGCCATGTTTTATCGTCTGATTTAACCCTTTCACCACTAAAAACTCGTCTGCATTGATAGTGTCGTCTGCAATATTTTTTCCAAGTCAGATTTAAGGTTTTTGATACTGTAGAAATGTCGATTTGAGTGTCAAACAGTTTGTATCCTGATCAGACGCCACGTAATGCGGCGTCTGATCAGGATCGAAACTGTTTTGCACATTCTCCTTTTGGCGCCATTGGCAGTGAACGAATGATACTACATGTTTTCACCAACTAAGCGGTCGTTATAGAGAGATTTCATTGTACACTGTAGGTTATGAGATTGTAGATTGTAGTGTTAAGTTAATATGTACAGATGTTTTTGTAAATTATGTATAAACAAATCTTATGTTCACACAATTTGTTGTCAATGATAAAATTATATTGTTCAGCACTGCTTTAGTGAAAATAATTATACTTATTGTATGGTATTAACCTACTGGTGTTAATATATGTATTGTATGTGAACTGGGGATTAACCGAGTTCCAAAAGTTTTGATGCCAAAATGATGTCCTGAAAGGCTTATTTACAGATATATGTTCATAGAATATCGAACATTTTGGGAATAAATGCAATAATTCTACTACTGAGTTTGTGTGTTTTTAATAGTTTTCCATCTATATTTCTGCGGAATATATTATTTTCTGCGGATGCGTGGTTTTAATAGTTTTCCATCTTTATTTGTGCGGAATATATTTCTGCGGATGCGTTGTTTTAATAGGTACCATCTATATTTCTGCGGAGTATATTTCTGCGGATGTTTAGTTTTAATAGTTACCATCTATATTTCTGCGGAGTATAAAAAATAACAAGACTACAAGCGTACTATGTACTTCTCTTTTATGCTAACGTCGAAAGTGTAACTACTTTTGTAAACAGTGTGGATCCAAACTGTTTGGCACTCTGACTCTGTTTAGAATTTTAAGAGACAATTTTGATTATCAACAGTAGACACTACAAATGTTACAGACGACACTATCACGTAGCATTAAAAAAAAGTCAAGTACGAAATAATATGCCCGAATGGCAACTCACAGAAAATTAACGTCAGCGTGTACGGTCTATACAAATTTACGTAGTATCTCCTTGTTTATCTATAAAGAAATCTTCCAGCAAGTTTATATTTAAACTTCATTGCAATATTCAGGTTAAATCGTGCCTGTTATATAACCAATTATTCCATAAACACGCATGTTTACGCCCTTTAATTCAATCCTCCACTGAAGATATATTCAATGTGCAACAATAATTATCCATTGATCCTTGACACTTCAAATGGCCAATTTCAGTTTCCAGAAAGGCCAAGTCCATTTATAACTTTTTCAGCGTTCATTAATATACATTGTACTGCAAAATGACAAAACAGTGTAGACCAGATAAGAGCACTCCTGTAGGATCCCTCTGACCAGGGTCTACACAGTTAGCATAAAACAAGTGTACTCTTCACGAAAACACTGGTTTAAAAACGCACATACTCTTCACTATTGTTCAATGGGTTACACGTAATAATTACCTATTTTTGCATTAACTTCTTTATACGAAAACTAAAGTATACATATCCAATCATGTGTCTTACCCAGAAAAAATTGATCGTTAACCTTTAAATTTCTGCACGCTAAAGAATTCCTATGACCAGGGTCTACACTGTTTGTCATTTTGATATATATATTGTAAAACCAATCATAAATAGTAAAAAAAAAATGCAATTGGTTTAGATGAAGCGGTGTCTGATCAGGATCCCAACTGTTTGTAAACGCGCTTTTTAGCGTCATTGGGAACGAAATAGTTAAGACTATTTTTCTGTCACAGATTCCAGGTGCTTCAGCGCATCCAACTCTAGCGACGAGTAAATTCATCATTTACAAACAGCGTACCTGTGAAGAGTACAATTGCCCTATGCAAACAGTGAATACACTGACCGACAATGGAATTCTGCAGTACCCTTCTGATTAGGGTCTGCCCCATTTGTCATTTTTAATCTATTGTTTAGATTAAACCTTAATATGATAAATGAACTAAACTTTATTGGAAACTGGAATTGTTCATTTGAAGTTCCAAGGGTGAATGAGTTGAAATTGTCAATTGCCAAAATAAAATCACAATTATTTTACGAGGTCTCTTGAAACAATAATGTCCGGATATATTTTTATCCATCATTCGGGAGCAATATCAACATTGTTTGAAACTATCAGTCAATATGTGATCGCCAATAAAAGTGATACTTCAAAGGGAGAAACATGGAAAATAACCTTTGTCTTTATTTTACCATCTCTAGAGTGTTATTTTCATTATAGAGTACATAAAAAAATGGGTTACACAAAAACAAATAAAATAAATGAGAATACACATGTCACACAATGAAATACATGTACATATAACGCTAGCAAAATACATGTCGCACAAACAAAATGCATTGCAAAATTGATGTCACGCCAAATAATACATGCACCACATACGCAATGGATGTCCGCCAATAAAATACATGTATGTGTTTAAAAGTCCAAAACCCAAAATAAAAAAATTATGTCAGACAAAGAAAATACACATAAGTTAAATAAAACATAGCGACGTATAGAAAGTAAATGGCACGCAAACAAAATTCACGTCACACAAATATGCATGTCGAGAAAACACAAACATGTCTTAAACGCCAGAAAATGCCTGTCAAGTATACTCAATTCCAAAAGAAACTGTGCACTTTTGTTTTCTGTAATTATTCATTGAATATAAGCCTGAAAGCCTACGTATTTGGTACCGAAGTTTAGATCAGATCACGAACAATATGGCAGTTATTTCAGATTTTGAGATGCGGTCGTTTAAAGTGGATTTTTTTAAACGAGAAAAGACGAAGTGTTAATATCAAAGTTGCAAAGTAACTCTGAGAATCAGACGGTATTCAGTAGGGAATTTTATGTAGGTTAAGTTGTAATCTCATGATAATTTTTGTCAGTATCGTATGTGTCCATCTTTGCTCATGATGCAAGTAGCAATGGGACATCGCGTAGACCTAACGAGACGTCTAAAATCGACGTCGGGAATGAAACGTTGCCCTATCCCTGAGGTAGGGCATTTTTAAGGTCCATAAGATATTTTCCCCTAAAACACCACGGAAATGACGTCATACACGCTGCAAACGAGCGACCAATGACATCCTGTCAAGACCCGTCCCAAAAAGGCTCCCCTAGCCCGGATGGGTGTCCGAGCTTGCCGGATCCAACACAATACGGTCTGCCTGCTGATACCGTACAGTTTTGCAGAACTAGAAACTGTTTGAAAACGACGCCGAAGTAACGTCAACGTTACACATTCGTTTTGTTGGCATGCTGTCCTATGTGTCTGTGTACTATCTGCGTCGATCTGAAACTCCACTTGTTTGTTGAAAACGTTTGTGCAACCGAATGATTGTGTTTCTATGGTATCCTAACGTCATACTCACGTTAGTGACGATGCCGTTATGAACAAGCTTCGCAAAGACCCCAATTTGCTAACTTTCATTCAATCTCAGCAAGTTCGTCGTGAACCGATGTAAACTTAAATGTGTTTTTTTTCTTTGTATAAAGCATACGAATTACACTCATGCACGTTTTCGGTGGCATGTGCATTTTTCTTGAGCTGCACGTGCAAAACATGCAAAATAACATCTTTCCCAAAAAACTAAAAATCTCTTTATACCAAATTATAAATTTTGTTATCGATGGATGGCAAATATAGTTGAGATACAGTGTGGGAAAATTCAAATCGATACCTCCTCTAGATATTAAGATATTTGAAATAAAAAAGTGCACAGTTTCTTTTGGAATTGAGTATATTTATACATTAAACCAACAAAAGCCTATGTAACGTCAGTGCATAAATGTCATATAAAAGAATTGTATATGATGGCAAAACGTATATGTGAAACAAACAAAATAAATGTCATTCAAGCAAACCACATGCTGGACAAGCAAAATGAATGTTACGCCAATCACAAAATAAATGTCGCACATATTAAATGCACACCAACAAATACGATCTATGTCACACAAACAAAATGAATCTCATATAAAAGAAAGTAAGTGTTACACGAAAAGAAGTACACAAGCAAAACTGTCTTAAACAAATCAAATGTCACACGAACAAACAATAACTTTCAAGAACCAACTCACATATCACACAAACAAAACATGTTCAAAATTGATACATGTATAAACAAGTATGTCACAGTAGCAAAACAAATAGCAATCTTGCAAAATATATGCCCCATGATCACAACAAATCTCAAACAAAAAATGTACATGTAAACGCCAAGCGAAAATAATACACAAATAGAAGTATTTCCCAAACAAATTTAAATAAACAAAAACATTCAATGGTTTGAAAGTGTAACGGCTTTTATGAAACACCCTGTCTCACACAAAAACATGTCAAGCAAACAGAATATGTCGCATAAAATATTTCTCAAAACATTATGCACATCACATAAACAAATCATGTCAACAAACACAATACTTATCACTCTAACTAAATGGTTACCAACAAATACAATGCATGTCACACAAACACATACTCATATCAAAAACTCATATCAATCGAAGAATATAAATGTCAGCTAACAAAATAAATACACTTTAGGCAAATAAGGTATACCGGGTAGCCACACATATTAAGTAAATGCAACGCGAACAAAGCACATGCATCACCAACAAATACATGTCCAAATCAATATGCATGCCACACACACATTAGAATGTCCAAAACTTCACGTGTAACAAGCACATACCATATTAACAAACACAATGCATGTCTCAGAAAGCATATGGTATCACACAATAAAACAATAACATGTCACACAAACAAAACAAAAACGCCCAACAAACAAAATGCACGTAACACAAACAAATCATATACAACAATCATAATATATTTCACACAAATTAAATTACATGTATATCTAACATCAAAACGCATGACACACAAACAAAAGTATGTCGAACAATAAAGATACGCGTCACATATAAGAAGTCACACCGAACAATCACAATTCATGTCACACAAACTAATTACGAGCCACGCCAGCAAAGTAAGTATAACGTCAGTTAAAACATATAATACAAAAGCATGATATGTCACGCACACCAAATATGTGCCTCGCCCACGAATAGTATATTACACAGTCATACAAAACTAGTCATACCAAAAATACATGTCATACAAAGTATTGATATACCACTGCCACAAAAGTATGTCACCCTATCAAAATACATGTCACACAAACAAAGAACGTATTACTCCAACCCAATACATAATGGGTTTTTACATGTAACTGCAGCAAAGTACATGTCACACAAACAAAGTATATATAGTGTATTACACATATCAAATATCTGTATCACCAAAATAAAAATGCATGCCACATCGGCAAAACCATGACATAAAAAAACCAGTCTATTTAATGACTCCCCATTCCCCCATTGTTCCCTCTAAGGGTGAGTTTTATATATTACACACACCAAATGCATAATTATAATATTTATCACAAACCATATAAATGCCACACCCAGCAAAATACAAGCTGTACAAACAAAGTATACCGGTATAAACACACCAAATGCATGTAAAATGTACCAAGAAATAAACAAATGCCACACCCAGCAAAATACATGTTGCACAAACAAAGTGTATATTACACATACACCAAGTTCATGTATCTAAAACTAAATAAATGTCATACCCAGCAATAAACATGTAACACAAACAAAGTATATATTACACGCACACCAAATGCATGTATCACAAACTGAATATAGGTCACACCCAGCAAAATACAAGCTGTACAAACAAAGTATACCGGTGTATTACACACACCAAATGCATGTACAAAGTACCAAGAAATAAACAAATGCCACACACAGCAAAATGCATGTTGCACAAACAAAGTAAATATTACACACACCAAATGCATGTATCACAAACTAAATATATGCCACACCCAACAAACTACATGTTGCACAAACAAAGTATATATTACACACACCAAATGCATGTTTCTCAAAATAAAAAGTGTCACACCAAGCAATAAACAATTATTAAACATATTACACAAACAAAGTACATGTATATATTACACACACATTCCAAATACATGTACATTATATCACAAACAAAATGCATGTCACGAAAGCAAAATGCATGTTACGCAAAGTATATAATTTATTGCACACACCAAAATACCTGTATCACAAACAAACTATATATAAGTGTCATACAAAGTATATATTGCACAAACCCAATACATGCATAACAAACAAAAAACACACTTCACACCAGCAAAATACATGTCACACAAATAAAGTGTATATTACACACACCGAATGCATGCATCACAAACAAAATACATGTCACATCCAAAAATATACGTGTCACACAAACAAAGCCACACAATTACACACACCAATACATGCATGACACAACACACCAGCTATATGTTTCACAAACTAAATACATATCACCCAAGCAAAATACATGTCACATAAATAAATTATATAATACAAACATCAAATATATGTATTACAAACTAAATACATGTCATGCAAGCAAAATACATTTCACACAAATAAAATGTATAACACACACACCAAATATATGTACATGTATCACAAACTAAATACATGTAACCCAAGCAAATACATGTCACACAAATAAAATATATAATACACACATCAAACACATGCATCACAAACAAAATGCATGTCACCCAAGCAAAATACATGTCAAACAAATACAATATATAATACACTCACCAAATATATGTATCGCACACAAAATAAATACATGTCAACCTCAGTAAAATACATGTCACAGAAATAAAATATATTATACACACATCAAATACATACATCAAAAAACAAAATAATGTCACCAAAGCAAAATGCATGTCACACAATTGCAATATTTAATACACACACCAGATATGTATCACACACAAAATACATGTCACCCAAGCAAATGCATGTCACACAAATAAAATATATAATACACACACCAAATACATGCATCACAAACAAAGTGCATGTCATCCTAGCAAAATACATGTCACACAAATACAATATATAACACACACACACCAGATATGTATCACAAACAAAATACATGTCACCCAAGCAAATTCATGTCAAACAAATACAATATATAATACACACACACAAATACATGTCACACAAGCAAAATACATGTCACACAAATACAATATATAACACACTCACCAGATATGTATCACAAACATAATAAATACATTTCAACCTCAGTAAAATATATGTCACACAAACAATACATGCATCATAAACTAATACATGTTACTCTGGCAAAATACATGTCACACAAACAAAGACTATATTACAAACACCAAATACATGTATCACAAACTAAATAAATGCACCCAAGCAAAATACATGACATACAAACAAAATACATACCATACCGGCAGAAAAACATTGTGTATATATAAAATGAATACATGTACCACAACAACAAAAGACTTTTCAGCTTAATGCAGACAGTTTAATGCAGAACAACAGTAATACAGAAAGCTCCTAAACACATTGAACCCTAGTGACGAGTATATCGTCACTGACAAAAGAGATTACCTGCAAGGAATATAATTACCCTTGGCAAACAGTGAAACACCAGATCAGGAGCCATCTAATCAAGATCTGCACTATTATATTTTTTGCAAACCATGTACATGTATATTACAAAAACAAATATAAATACATGTAGTCAAAAATGGACTAGACTTAAGGTATTTCGCATATGGAAGTCACTCTTCCGGACGAGCGGAAATGCGTCTTGACGACATAGACTTTTTCCGCACGTGCTTATACCAGAAAGTTTATATAAAGGCAATACTGATACGATTTAGTGTTGTTCTTCATAGCGCAGTTATTCTTCATAGCGCGGTCAGTAAGGTGATTGACCTGCAAATGAAAGGTCATAGGTTCGATTCCCATTCGATCCAAATATTTTTTTTAATGAAGCGTCCGATTTATTTATTGACTTGTCCATCCATAACGCAGGGATCAAGGGACATGTTATTTTAATTCTTCGTTGATTGGAATTAGTGATGTTATATACGGTCAAATCATATGTCCGTCCACTTACATGTACGTTTTATTTTAATGACTTACAAGTCAATAAAATCGGTATACACGTTTAAGATTTGATCGAACTATAAAGCCACACATTGAAACTTTTCAAGATCGATATTGCCCATTATTATGTTTAAACAATATAATGAACCTTGTATGTAAGTCCATGAATAAAAAATAAGGCATTTTAATGACAGAATTTCAATTTTAAGGTAGGTAACTGTATTTCAACTTCTTTCCAATATTTTAATAAGAAAAACTGATATTACAACAAATCCTGACTGTAATATTTTCAAATTTTTTCTGACCAACTACTTCATCAACCATACATTTGAATAAAATGAAAAAAAATATACATTGAATGAGTCAGTTTTTTGTAATTCAATTTTTTAGCATTTTTCAAAATTTAAATAGCCAATAACATATTTCTGAACACCTTTATTCTAAATATTTTTAGCTTTTCTTGTAATTAATGTTGTGGGCTACTTATTGGGCGAGACTTTAAGTCATTAGCTTTTTTTTATTTTTGAGAAAAATAACATCATCAAAATTCCAGGTTTTTGTCAGAAAAAGAGACCTTAGAGACAAACCACACGATAAATTTTGCCTATATTTTCACACATTGTTTCGTTGGCTATTATCATTATTCAAAAAAGTTTCATGACACCTTGTATGGAAACTAAGCGCACCCGCGAAGTACCTTAATTGGAAACTGAAATTTTCCATTAAAAACTTCAGGGGCTCATTTTCTGCATTACAGTAAAACGTCTGAAAACTAAACCCTACTGGACGGGGTAACATATTCAGTTTAGAAATTTCCTGATATCAGAGGTTTAGAAGGCATGCCAATGGAATTGAATGTGCTGTCATTCAATACGAATTACAGCTTAATGCAGATCAACAGTGATACAGAAGTTTCTTAACCGATTTTCTTCATTACTCTTGCCCTTGATCAAGCAGCCACCTGTAATACGTAACGAGCTCTGTATACCTTTTCATTGAAGAGTTGGTAAGAAAACAACACTGATTTGTTATGATTTTACGTCGCTTTAACAGTATTTCAGGCATATCGCGACGTCCAGCCAATCTTGACCGAGAAACACCTTCGGTTTAACCTTTTACTCCATAGATACGCATTTTTACTCATATAATTCATCCCTCCACAGAAGAAAACAGTTCTGTTTTAAACATTACAAATATGCAACATAAAATATATTTCCCATATCCCATCAGATGGTAACTTAAATCAGACAGAGAGCAAAGCAGAATATGCCTTAATTAAGGCACATTTTGCTTTACTCCCAACCTGCTCTAAGTGATCATCTGACTTCAAAACTAGAAACAGGCTATGTAGTATAGTTCTAAGGGGTCTGCTTTCATGGGGTTACACGATAATACGGGACAAAAAGTGAAAACCTGAGTAGATAAAGACCAGGAGCCTGTATTACGAAGCGTCGTACGAGAAATAATATCGTACGTCAGATTCTAAGATTCTCAATAATTATATATTTTTCAATCTAATCCTGACTTGTGATATCTTTTTGGAATCGTCTTGAAAAGACGATTCCAAAGAGATATCACAAGACAGGATTTTAAGGAGAAATAAAAAAATAAGTTTTGACTTACGACCGTTTTTAACGTACGACGTCTCGCAAGACAGGTCCCTGATTGCTACCAGATTGCCCCTATCTGCTAAGTATGAATGTTTGAGAAGAAGAAATGATTCATATAACTGACACATAGACGTGCCTTTGATTTTAATTTGAGAGAATTTAGTTAATAAGAACGGGTTTGAATATGGCTAACCCACTGTACCCTAGTGAGACATATACTCATCCTTTATAAACAATGTTCCTGTACAAAGAACACATGTCCTGTGGAAAGTGTTGCCCTAGATCTTAAGGGGTACTATAGAAGATACCTGATCAGTGTTTGCACTATGTGTAATTTTGAAATACATCATGCATATTTACCTGAAAAAGTCAATTTTACACCAGACTTTAATGAACATTGGAATGATCCATTTGAAGTTTGTATATGTTTGGCAACATAATGTAGTGAAATGTTTAAGTTAACCAGCCCGTGTGAGGTCTTTTAACCCTTAGCCTGCCACTCACGACTATAGCTCCATATGCAAACAGCTTGGATCTGGATGAGACGCCGAGTTACTCGGCGTCTCATCCAGATCCAAGCTGTTTGACACTCGGACAACCTTTTCAGCAATTTTGAGCAACTTTGAAGCACTTTGAAACTTGAAGCAGACGAGAAATATAGCAGACGACAATTTATTTGGCGGGCTAAGGGTTAACCCCTCGTCTGCTGCAATATTGTCTGCTATACAGTTTTCGTCTGCATTTTTTTTTTAGATTTTAATTTTAAAACATTATTTACCTATGCAACCTTAACACGAGGGTCAACGCGATTTGCGGTGTCTGATCTGGATCTAAATTGTTTGCTTGCAATTTTTAGTAAACTAACAAATAGCAGGCGCAGGGTTAATAGACATGTTTTACTCTACATTATCTCAGGGCTGCCATTTCTCCGGATTTTTACGAAATCTTCGGATTTTTACCCTAGCAGATTGTAGCTTAAATCAGACTGAGGGTAAAGCAGAATGCGACTTCAGGTACTTTAAGTGGTCACTTGTTTAGAAATTGATTTTGGCGTAAAACCGCGCATGAAAAATAGAAACTTTGGAATTCTTAGGATTTTCATGATCAACTTATGGCAGTCCTGTTATCTTCATTATTATTCAAATCATAAACCTGAAAACGGCATAACTTCCTTCGAATATCTTCTTGAATTTCAACCCGTGTTACGCTGTGAGCAATCGGTGTTTGTGTATACTAGTATTGCTCAGAATCGAACAGCTTCTTCGTCTGGCAATTGGTTGCAAGTTCGATACTGGTTTTGGAATATGAACTGCTGAGGAAGTATTGGGCAAATTACCAATGACCAATAAAAGATATGATCTACAAGTGCAAAGGCGTGGTAGTGAACTAGTGAGCACCCGGAGTTCATGAAGATATACCTTACCCAGTCGCTCAATTGCCGTTTGCCTTAACACATTCAGTCCTAGCGACGAGTATACTCGTCATTTACATTTACAGTGTACCTGTGAGGATTACACTTGTCCTATGCAAACAGTGTAGACCCTGATCAGAGGGCTCCTTAAAGAGCCCTCTGATCAGGGTCTTCACTGTTTGTCATTTCGAAATATATTGTTTAAATCAACCCTAAATATTAAAAAAAAGGACTAGACTTATTTTGAAACTGGAATTGTCTGGATTAAAAGTTTCAGCGGTGAATGAGTTAAAATTGTCGTCTGTAAAACTCATATTTAGTTTTTGTTTGACGTTACTTCTATACAATTCATAACAGTTTGAGATCCAGATCAAAGCTGTTTGAGAATCTGACGACGTTTTCTAAAATGACAAGTTAACCAACTTTGAAGAAAAAATGCGATTGCCGCAAACAGTTTGTAAGCACGGCGTCTGGTCAAGCTCCAAACTGTTTGCCACTCAGATTAGAATAACTCGTACGTAATTTGATGAAAATGTATTTTCCTTATTTTATTGCAAGGCGATTGAAAGAATAACATCTTTTCCCCTGTACAAAAGAACTAAACTTCTAATCGACCTCTATTAGTATCAGTTGTAAAAAATGTTTAGAAAAAAAACCTGCCATGACCATGCATAAGGAAGCATCTATCAATAATGAACGTTGAACATTGGCATTGGAACACTTTCGACGTCTTTGACTGTCTGATTCAACCCTTTCGTGGGCAAATTGTCGTCTGCTAAATTTGTCGTCTGCAATTTTAACACGAATTCAAATTTTGGAAGTTTTGATTGAAGAAATATTGGCACGAGTGCCAGACAGTTTTGATCCTGATAGGGATATTAATTATTTGCAATGTCGATTGTAGTTGCATATAGGCCTTTTTAAAGGTTATTTAAAGCAAGATGGAAGTAAATCAGAAACTTCCCTTAGGAGCTTTCTGATTTACTTGCATCTTGATTTAAGCAACCATCTGCATTATTCATCATCATCAATGAATCTTCTTTAACCAATTACTCAATAAATACGCCTTTAACGCCTTTGATTTATTCCTCCAATGGATAAAATAATTCCACTTTATACAGTAATGAATACGTACCAAAAGAAATATATTCCTTACACCTAGCTGATGGTAGCTAAAAGCAAGTTGAAAGTAAAGCAGAATGCGCCTTCAGGCGCATTCTGCTTTACTTTCAACCTGCTTTAGGTGATCACCTATCTTCAAATCTTGAAACAAGAAATAGGGTAATAGGTTAAGTGGCGGTAATAGATGGATCATACAATTCATGTATATAGCCCCTATTTCTCATTGCTAGGCGTTAGATGCTCAATATGCTGTAGAGGATATCTGTACTGGGTGACATCGCTCGTGAATACAGCATAACTGTGTCAGGGAACGGCACATTACACTTCATCGTTGATGGTTTTCAACAAGATGAATTTTATTAACATTTCATTAAAGCCAGTGTGTTATATCATGGTCCATAAAGCACCGCGACGAAATATTTCCCGTTTCCAAGGGAGGTAAGTCTGACTATTTTGGAGTGTATGATTCTCACGTTTATTTCCCTTTATGCCTGGCACCCCATTTGCCAAATAAAGATACTATCATTATGACCATTGCACCGAATCATTTGTTTTGTTCCGTTCTGATAAATGCCGCATAATTAGTGGACACCTTGCTATCGCAAACGAAAGTAGGATTTTGAAGTCAAGCCGAGACAAGTTGAGACGTGTAGTCTATAGCGATGAATGCAGAAGTCGTAGCTGGTAGGTAGTTGCTTCAATTATGCTGTAGTTTATTACAATTCAGTTAAATCTTTCATCGTCAAACGTAACCGTTTAGTTTCACTTTAATACATGTATTGTTGTTTGTACTTTTGTTTCAAGATCGGCCAAATCTTCATTTTCGTGTTGTTGGGCCATATTTGTTATACCAACTAAACAGTTGATTAACTCCCGAAACTTCAAGTGGTCATTCCAGTTTCCAATTATAAGTCTATAGACATTATTTAGTTTTGTAAAATGACAAACAGTGTAGACCCAGACCACCCTCTGATCTTGATCTACCCACTCTGCATAGGACAATTGTGACCCTTTTTCTGCCATTATGGCGTAATAATACTAGCCCGACAAACACACCGTTAGTGTAATGATATCATCTTCTTAACTTTTTCTTCCGTTTATTTATTAAAGTTGGAATTTTATGCGATGTTAAGAAGCATTGACATAAGTGTCAAACTGTCAAACGGTTTGGATCTTGATCAGACACCGCACGACGCAGTGTCTTACCAGGATCCAAACTCTGGCAAACTGTTTGCAAATTATACGATAAAAAAGTTATCAAGCTTGACAGTAAACTGATTTCAGACCTTGTACAGTGGAGAAAACGTTATTCTTTCCCAATAAACGCGTTTACGCTAAAACTATTATTTGCAGTGCAAACAGTTTGGAGCCAGATCAGACGCCGGGTAACCCGGCGTCTGATCAGGCTCCAAACTGTTTGCCACCAAGATAAACAAGAATTATCAGAATTGTCAAAAAGTTGCACTTTTCTACGTTTTAGTGCTTTGCGTTTGCGTACGTTTGCGTTTAAACGGGAAAGAATAACAGATTCTTCACTGTAATGCCATGCCCTCAAAGCATGGCTTTTGGCGTTTATACTTTTTGAACTGTGAGTGTGTTTTCCGGAGAATATTTTTTTATATACCACATCAGCTACGGAAACCAAGTTCGGTGTGTGAATAAATCTTGGGATGACAGAGTGCCCAGTGGCATTTTCAGGCCACTGTGACCATGGCTTGACTAATGACCTCTTTTATAGAAAAAGGCTTGTTCATAGCATACAGTGAAGAATCTGTTATTCTTTCCCGTTTAAACGCAAACGTACGCAAACGCAAAACACTAAAACGTAGAAAAGTACAACTTTTGGACAATTCTGATAATTCATGTTTATCTTGGTGGCAAACAGTTTGGAGCCTGATCAGACGCCGGGTTACCCGGCGTCTGATCTGGCTCCAAACTGTTTGCACTGCAAATAATAGTTTTAGCGTAAACGCGTTTATTGGGAAAGAATAACGTTTTCTCCACTGTATTTCATACACCACATAAACTAGATTTAGTTACCTTCCTTAAAATAATAATTTTGTCATTAAAATGCATTTTTATTTATTCATGGACTTGCATACAAGGTTAATTATATTATTTAAACATAATAATAATGGGCAATATCGATCTTGAAAAGGTTGACGTATTGATAAGCTTCATTGTGTGGCTTTATAGTTCGATCAAATCGTATACATGTATACCGATTTTATTGACTTGTAAGTCATTAAACTAAAACGTACATGTAAGTGGAAATATAATTCGACCGTATATAACATCACTTATTCTAATCAACGAAGACAAAACATAACATGTCCCTTGATCACTGCGTTATGGGTTGAGAAGTCAATATATCAGACACTTAAAAAAATATTTGGATCGCATGGGTCTCGAACCTATGGCCTTTCAATTGCTAGTCAATCACTGTACTGACTGCGCTATGAAGGATTATACTAATTCGTATCAACATTTCCTTTATATAAATTTCTAGTATAAGCACGTGCGGAAAAAGTCTGTGTCGTCCAAGACCGCAAGACCGACTTCCGTGAGCGAAAGGCCTTAACATCAATTATGTAATAAAAATAGTTGTTCGGTGTTTATCCTACACAAACAGCTATGGACATCTAAAATTATGTTGTGAGTACATCTTGAGATGGCCGAGTGTCACATACTCAGGTCACCGTGCCCTTTATATTGGCATTTAACCATAATTATAGAGAGAAAAAAACCTCCGGTGGTGAAATGTCGCATGTCGTTTTCATTTCAGTGTCACTTTGACCTTGACCTTTGCCCTCAGTTATAGAATTGAATTGTCCGGATAATAGTTCCAATACCTGTTTAAAATTGATGACGTCACGGCAGTGAAGGGGTTAACCCTTACACGCCATAGGCGACTACAATCGGCTTTGCAAAATAGTTTATATCCCAATCAGATTCAATAAACTCATTATTCAAGTAGTTTTATGGATTAAACAAGCAATATTATGCAAAATGTGCTGAATTTAAGGACTTGAAATCGCGGCCATTTTGAAAAATGGCTGACCGAGAGGTCAGGGGTCAAATCGAGGTTGACACTATAGCTAAATTTCTTCTATATGACATGATATACCTAGGTACCAAGTTTCATACTTTACCACAAAGTGCACAATTTCCTCTATCCGCTGTACAATCGATAATCGAAAGTAAAGACAAATTTAGAAGATCGTTTTTCGCCATAATATATTGTGGATATGGTATACATGTACATCCTATATATTTTAGCAAACTGATTGAGAAAGCTTGATCTTCATGGATTGTGGTTGTTAGATGCAGGGTGGAAGTTGGTCTGAGAGCCCATATCGGTGCTTTCTGCTTTGATTCTATCCTACGTTTTCCTTAGGACTGCACACATATTTCTTCGTGTGGCCCAATAACCGATCAACATAACTAATTCACCTTAAGGCCTTGAATCTTTGACAATTCCAGTTTCCAATAAAATGTAGTCTTTTTTTACTCTTTAGAGTTGAATTTTACTATATACTTCAAAATGACAAATAATGCAGACCCTGACCGGAGGACACCTTTACGAGCCCTCTAGCTGATCCGGGTCTATGCAGTTTTAAGAGGACAATTTGGATTTCTCTTCATAGATACATTCTTTGTAAATGATGAGTATACTCGTCGCTAGTGTTGAACATGTTAACTAGTATTGGGTTACTATAGGTGGTGATTCAGCTATGGAAAGAGAAACAACGTATCCCAAAGCAGATGCCCAACAGACAACTGATGGTCCAAGTAGAGATAGTAGAAATCTAATGAAAGGGGAAGCATTGACTCTGTTGAGATCAGCTGAAACTCAAGGCGATGACCAAGGAAAAGCAAGTGATTTTCTCGACGAGCTTGATATTGGAACAACTGATGATTATGAAAAAGGAAATGATTATTTCGAAGAACCGGACGGTGATGAATATTTGAAAGCAAGTGACGATCTCGACAAACTGGGCGACATGGACTTGGCAAAGGCAGAAGGGAAATTCACATATTTCTGGAAAAGTCAAGACGTATTCAGCCAGGAGCACCCAACAACATTTACTGTTGGCACTAATACATTTACAAGTGCAGAGCAGTACACGGTGTACCAAAAAGCGAGTACGAATTTTCATATTTACCTAAATACAGTCGAAACTCGATAATTTGAACTCGCGTTAGTTCGAACAACCCCATATTTCAAAGTTAAAACGTGGCTTAGCCACGTTTTAATTTTGAAATATGGGATTGTTCGACGTAAGCGAACTCGACTTGTCGAAATTCAACTAATGAAGTAAAATCGATTTATCGAGTTTTTACTGTACATGAACAGGTTTGTACAGAAAAAGTCTTATCATTTACTCAGTCATTGCCTTACCCCGAACACAATGACGATCGTCTTTCTAAGTTGTTCAAATACTTTGATTCCGTCATTGACACGAAATTTAGAACGAATGTTCCTTGGGTGGTTCCCTACGAAAGTTGCTCAAATTAAGTAGAACAATGCAGAACTCTGGTTGCCATTGCTAAGTTAAAAATTTTAAAAAACCTTCTTGTCCATAACCAGTAAGCTCAGAGGTTATATATTTGACGTATATCATCACCTAGTAGATATATTGCATGTTTATTAAAATCATAGCATAAGGGTGAAAATTGTCCCCCGCCCGGGGGTCACTGGGATCACTGGTATATGGCTCTATAGTAAACTTCGAAGATCTTGTAAGAACCAACAAGGACCAGAGCCTTCATATTTGGCATAGCCCGGTACATCTTACTTTGGTGGCCCTCTATCGATAACAAATTATATATATGATTGGGTCTCCAGCAAAACCTGCTATATTGACAAAATTTTCGATTTTCCGATTTTTGCTGTTTGTTCAAGAATAGGGTGTTAGAAATACAGAACAAAAAGAATTTTGGTGATATCTCAATTTTTAATGAAATAACAGCTAATTTAGTATCTGCCCTAGCATTGAAACATTGACACGTGAGTGCTTAATTGACTTTTAAAAAGCGGTCCAGAAACAGAATTTTAAGAACCAACAAGGCCTACAGTATGCACTTTTCCTTCCAATTAAGACATAAGCTTCTGTTGAATAAACATATAAAACTTTTTTGGAATAAATTATGGAGAATAGAAAAGTCTGTTACAGTTCAGTTTCCATAGTAACGCAACCCTAAAAAGGACACAAATCTCAGTTTCTGTATGGATTTTGAGAACACTTAACGTCCAGATAGACATGACGAACACATGGCCTCACAATATTAAACAGGTACTTCTGACGAGCGATAGATATTCCTGCAGGCTGTAGCACGTGCGGCAGACGCTCGTGGGGGGGGGGGGGGGGGGGGGGGGAATCGACGTCACGTGACCTCAGAATATCATATCTTCTCTCATCAACGTCATAACTCTCTTTCACAAGAACGACGTCAGACTGGTCCTGTTGAAGCGGAAAATACTGATATTTCCTGAAAGTAAAATAGACAAATGTTTTATTAGATCTATATAATTTTGCTTCAGAATGTTTGTTCACCCTTTCTTCAATAAAGATTTACTCAAGGTTTCACCTAATTAACTGAATTTTACTTACATGCATGAAAGTGACAATTCATAATTATGTAGCCCTGTAGTATAGATCTAGTACTGTATAATAATAGGCCAACATTTACTGATCAATATTAAACATCTCCTATAGGAACATACTTTCTCATCTGAGAATTCTCTTTTTGCCAAAGCGTCAAAAGATTGATATGTGGAAAAAATGCTAAACTAACGTTATCCATAATTTGAATACTTAAATTTATAAGGCTCGATCAAAAGAATCTTAATAAAGAAGTGTCTAATGTATATGGTATTGTGCTTGTGTTGCCCTTGCTTTATTTATAGAAATAAACAAACAGTATAAGTAAAATATTCATAAAACAGACAGGAGCTTGACAGACGATACACAATCACGCACGTGCGTACATGTAACATCAATTGGATAAAAGAAAAATCAAACCTGACCAAAAAGTGACATTGAAGGTTAAAAAGATGTAGCGTGAGGGTTGTGTGGGTGGGGCGGGGGGGTTGTTTGGACCTTAATGTCTTAAGTTTAAATCACTCTATACACGCTTCAGAGGTCAACATTTCAGTTCAAATTTCTATTTTTCCCCGCGGGTGGTTTCCGGACCCCCCCCCCCCCCCTTCCCGAAACCAAAATTCATCAATTTCAAGTTTCAGAAACTCAAAAAGTTAGTAACTAAAAAGTCGGCAGCCTAAAGCCTATTGTGCTACATGTACCTCTCGTACGCCTAAAATTAGAATAGTTTTAGCAGAAATAAAGGTTATAGTCACATTATTTCTCATGGCTTATACCCCAACTACGCCCTCGGGGTACGTTCCCCGGACTCCAACCAACGTTTGTCGATTTCAAGTAGATCTATTAGAAACTTAAAAACTCAGTAGATCTAATGCAAAGTCGACATCTTACATGTAATATATATGGTGCTACGTGCACCTCTCATGCGTTGAAACCTGAAATACTTTTAGCTGAGCTAACTTTAAGTTAGTCACAAAAACCTTTTTATGTCTTATATGAGGGAGCTTTGAACAAAATTGTATGGTTCACATAGATCTCTCTCAATCAATACATTTCAATCTGGAATAGACTCTAAATAGGTCCTGACCTGATGTTTGACGTCCAGCTTTCGATCATCAGTCTGAGTCTAGACAAACGCCTAAAAGCGCCCTGGTCAGTTTCTTCTTGAGATCCAAATGGTGTGGCCGTGTACTTTCTATCAAACAGCAGGCTCTCTAAATCCTAAAAAGAAGATAAATGAATATGAAAAATAATAGTAAATAGTTACTACACTTTATTCATACAGTGGGGAAGACGCTATTTTTGCGATGAACGCTATTATTTCCCTTGCAAGCCGCTTGGTCTCAGATCAGACGCCCGGTA